>OX422222.1:53722138-55182138 GCA_949130495.1 Sambucus nigra
AGAGATTTAATCCTTGAAAACATGTTAGTAGTTGCCTTGAATATGTTTAGGATCACTTAGAGACCATAAAACTTTGTTGGGATGAACTTTGGATGAGATTAGAAGTGTTAAAATGGTTAAAAACGAGGAAGGGAAAAATCTGGGCCGAAGCTGGTAGCTCGTTAGAAGCAGCCCCCAGGTCGTTCGAACGAACTCGTTCGAACGAGCTTCTAACGAGTTGACCAGTCGCTGCTAACGAGATATCGTTAGAAGGAACAGTTCGTTCGAACGAACTGGGATCTCGTTCGAACATCCTCGTTCGAACGAGACTTCTAACGAGTTGGCAGAGGAATCTCGTTCGAGCAGTCTCGTTCGAACGAGACTTCTAACGAGTTGACAGTTTGGTCCTTTTGGACGGTTTTGATTTTTGGAGTTCCGTAAACTTATTCGAGGAGATAGATATCATTCCGTAGATGTAGTAATGATAGAATTGGGACATTTGGGCATTTATGAAAAGGAATTTACATACGAGAGTGTATTACATGGACGTTTTGGGTTGAGACGTGAGTATCTACTACGACGTGAGATAATTATGGCGCGTATGATTACAAACCGGAATAGTACGAATTGTGATAAATATAGTTAGTATGAGAATATGTACTATGATTAAAATACGGTATTACTAAGATGTGTGTTTACTTAGTATTGGTAAATGGATTGTGTGTATGACATACCTACCATACTTGCTATCACGGGAGGTTGCGTTCGCTTAGGACCCTCTAATCCTTGCGTGCCTACGGGGGGGATATAGACTGGTACCTCGATGAACATAGGTCATAGAAAGACTTATTGGGATATTAATAAGTCCGCTGACCGTGGGAGCGTAGGTATGTGCGTGACCCACGTGATGGTGACTGTGTTCGCCTCCACTATTTGTGATTTGTGTTATCTGAACTATTCCTGAGAGATTCGGAATATGTGATCCTTATGTACATGATGTACCGGGATGGATAGCAGAGTATGTGTGCACCGCAGCTTAGTTCTCGGGGTGCTTGTATTGTATATTTACGATGTGAATAATATACATTTAATTAATGAGAATCCTCATGTTAATGTTGTAAATATATTACAGTATTGTTTTGAGAAATATAATGAGTTAACTGATAGTTATATATATTGCATATTGAGTATCTGAGTTTACGTTAAACCCTATTTAATTACAAGCGTTGTTATGTTAATGGAACCAAGTATTATGGGTAGGACCTTTGGCAGTCTAGCTAGATATGTCGTCACTTAGCTAGTGGTTTATATCGCTGTAGATGGGTATTTGCGTTAGGAGTGCACAGTTAGACGAGAGGTGAGAATATAATGTGAGTGCATGTCCTAACATGTACTTTGCATTTAATGTTTTAAATGTTTTTAAAGCACTTGCAGGTTTTTAAAAATATAACTCCACATTCGGGCTCTGACCCGTTTCCTTTTCAAATCTTTTTCTTGTAAAACCATTTTTAGGTGCCCAGCCACAAGGACACCAAGCATAGGATACTCATTCAGGTGACGAGTTGTAGCTGCTTGTGGAAGCTACAAGGATTTGCATGTAGACGCTTCTATCTTTTGGATTCCAGAGTCACTATCTATCTATTGTAGGGCATGTTGCCCATTTCTTTAGAGACATCCTTTATATTTCAGCTTTCAGAATTTAGCATGCATTGTTTCAGTTTATTTATTTCAGTTATGGGATTGTTGTGAGGAGTTTTTCCTCCAGACTTTATTTACTCTTTTGTGATGGTTATTCGTTTTACTTCAGTATGGTGAATGGTGCTATTTATTTCTTCATTACACATGTTGCATGTTAATCGGGCTTTAATTAAAATTTGGCACTTACTTTTTAAATTCTAGGTGGTTAGTAATAATAAAATGTTTTCGACAGTGATGCTATTAACTGAGCCAACTTGGCATTTTGAATTAATTTAATAAAGGAGTAGCTACCCGGTATTTAATTAGTCGGGGTGTCACGGGTGGTATCAGAGCATCAGGTTCTAGTGTCCTTTAGGATCTGTACGGCTATTATGTTTTCGCTACGTTTCTTTGATATAGAGCCCTATATTTTAGGACTGTTGTACTCTTTTTGTGTATGCTTCGTTCTTCAGCTATATTAAGTTTATAACCGTGAACTCATAAACTTTGTTCTTATTTTAGATGCCTCCTCGACGTACACGACGAGTTCCCAGGAATGCAATGCCCGAACCCCAGCCCGCTCCAGTTCAGGGCATGATGAACGCCGCTGAGGTTGCAGCTATAGTAGCCCAAGCGGTAAATTCCGCGATTGCCATGATTCAGCAGGCACCGCCTCAGGCGCCGGTTACCGCGCCAGCACAGGTTAATGCATTCCCGTCTGCTTGGGAGCGTGTACGAGACGCTTTTCAGAAAGCGCATCCGCCAGAGTTAGCAGGTAGCTCAGATGTGGTAGTCTCGAGCCAATGGAGGAAGGACATACAGAGGCATTTGAGGATGCATGAGTGCACTGATGTTCAGAAACAAGTGCTAGCTACTTTCAAGCTAGTGGGATCTGCACTACAGTGGTGAGAGTCTATTACCACCACAGAGGAGAGGGATACTCTCACGATTCAGGAGTTTTGGGTGCGGTTTGACCACAAGTACTTTCCGTCCGCAGTTCATACAGAGATGAGGAGGAAGCTGATGAGTTTGAAGCAGGAGGGCAAGACAGTGGCCGAGTATGAGGCCGAGTTCACGAATCTGTTGAACATCGTTCCAGACGAGATACCAACAGAGAAAAAGAAAATTGAGAAGTTTACCGATGGGTTGAATTATAGAATCCGTCAGCATCTTCTTGGGAACCTATCGTTGGCCACGTATTCTGATGTGGTTAACGCTGCATTGTTGCACTGTCAAGATCACCGTTTTCATATGGCCGAGGGCAAAAGTTCGGGAGAGTCTAGCCATCAGGGCAGGACTGGAGGACATGGTGCCAGCGGGGCACAATCTGGTCAGGGGCAGAGACAGAATGAGCAGGGCTCCCAACAGGGGGATAATAAGAGGTTCCGGTCAGGGAAGTACAGGCAGGGAAAGGGAGGTTTCCGTCAGGTCCATCAGGGTCCAAACGGCCATCAGGGCCAACAGGGGCAGAATGGGCAGCAGTTTCACCAGGGCCAGCAGGGCCAAGGGAGGAACGGTAACGGCCACCAAGGCCAGGGACAGTAAGGGCAGAGGGGAGGGAATTTCCCAGGGAAGTGCTTTATTTGTGGCAAGACTGGCCACAAGAAGCAGGATTGTCCTGATAGGGGCAGGGCCCCACAGCAGCAGCAGCAGGGTGCTTGACAGGAGCCACAGAGGCCTATGTTCCCCGCCGCTCTTCCCGCACCGCCACAGATGGCAGCATTGCCACCCATTCCAGCAGTCCCAGCTCAGCAGGGGCAGCTACAGTATGGACGTGTCTACAACGTCCACCAGGATGCAGTTCCACAGGCACCGCCGGCGATCGAGGGTAGGTTTCCTATCCATGGCACTACGGGTCGGGTGTTATTTGATACGGGTGCTACACACTGTTTTATAGCTACACACTTCGCGAAAGCTTTAGGATTGTTAGCTACGGCAGAGAGCACAGTGACGTGTGTCGACTCACCATTAGGGAGTGGGTCACTTATTTTCTTTATATGCCGGGGAGTGGGGGTAGAGATTGGTGGTTTGGTATTGCCTACAGACATGTTAGTGTTAGACATGCATGTTCACCATGTGATCATCGGTATGGATTGGCTCGTAGAATATAGGGCCATGATTGATTGCTTCAGCGGGAGCATTGTTTTTGCCATTCCGGGGCAAGAGATGTTTATAGTGGCGATGCCTCGCCCAGAGGGAGGATCGACCGCTCATCTCTATTACATAGAGGAGGATACCTCTAAGGAGGTTGTGATTCCTTTAGATTCGATCTCGGTTGTCAGGGAGTATTCGGATGTGTTTCAGGAGATACCAGGCTTACCACCCAGTCGAGAGATAGACTTCGTTATAGATTTGCTACCGGGTACGAGACCTATAGCACGCGCACCGTACCGTATGGCTCCAACTGAGATGAGGGAGTTACGGGATCAGATAGAACAGCTGTTAGGCCAGGGCTTTATTCGCAGGAGTACCTCACCTTGGGGCGCTCCAGTTCTGTTTGTGAAGAAGAGGGATGGTTCACTGAGATTGTGTGTGGACTACCGAGAGTTGAACAAGGTCACGATACGGAATAAGTATCCGTTGCCTCGTATCGATGACTTATTCGACCAGTTCAGAGGAGCTTCTTTCTTCTCGAAGATTGACTTGAGGTCGGGATACCATCAGTTGCATATCAGGGAGGAGGATGTCTCGAAGACCGCGTTCTTATCGAGATATGGTTCTTACGAGTTTCGGGTTATGCCTTTTGGTCTGACCAACGCTCCAGAAGTGTTTATGGACTTGATGAACAGAGTGTTTAGGGATTTCTTAGACCAGTTTGTCATTGTCTTCATTGATGATATTCTGGTTTACTCTCAGACAGAGGAGGAGCACGCCGAGCATTTGAGGCAGGTTTTGCAGACACTCCGTCAAAACGAGTTGTATGCAAAATATGAGAAGTGCGGGTTTTGGCTGAAGGAAGTCCAGTTTTTGGGGCATATCATTTCCGACCAGGGAATATCTGTTGATCCGGGGAAGGTGTCAGTGGTGAGGGAGTGGGGACAGCCCACGACATCGACGGAGATTCGTAGTTTCTTGGGTTTAGCAGGATACTACAGGAGGTTTATTCGGCGTTTCTCGGAGATAGCAGGTCCTTTGACACATCTGACTCGTAAGGGTGTTCCCTACATCTGGAGTGATGCCTGCCAGTTGGCATTCGATGAATTAAAGGACAAATTGACCTCAGCGCCTGTGTTAGCATTGCCGAGACCGGGAGTTGAGTATTTGGTTTACACCGATGCATCTTTGCAAGGACTGGGAGGTGTATTACAGCAGGAGAGACAGACCATAGCTTATGCTTCCCGTAAGCTTAATCCTCATGAGAAGAATTACCCAACACATGATTTGGAGTTGGCAGCAGTGGTGTTTGCCTTACGGATTTGGAGGCACTATCTTTTATGGGAGAAGTTTCAGCTGTTCACGGACCACAAGTCACTACAGTATCTGTTCATGCAGAAGGAATTGAATATGCGGCAGCATAAGTGGCTTGAATTTGTGAAGGACTACCAGTTCGACATCCAGTACCACCCGGGTAAGGCTAACGTGGTAGCAGACGCGTTGAGCCATAGGCCAGCAGACGAGGTGGCAGAGGTGTGGAAAGCAAAGTGGAAGGAATTGGGACACCAGGATGCAGTGGCCCGATCTTTCATGTCTGTGATGACCGTTACACCGCAAATTGTTACAAAGGTAGTACGGGCACAGGCCAATGACTCGTTCTGTCAAGAGCAGATAGTACGATTACTAGCAGAGGGAGCCGAGTCCTATACCGTTAGCTCATACGGGGGATTGCGCTTCAATGGGAGATTGGTAGTCCCGGAAGGGGAGGAATTGCGACACGAGGTGATGGCAGAGTCGCATGGCTCACGGTTCGCGGTACATCCCGGAGGGGACAAAATGTACCAAGACATGAGACGGCAGTATTGGTGGAGCGGTATGAAGAGAGATATCGCTGAGTTTGTCTCGAAATGCGCCACTTGTCAGCTTGTAAAAGTGGATCATCAGAGACCAGCAGGATTGTTACAGCCGCTGGAGGTCCCGGTGTATATGTGGGAGAGCATATCCATGGACTTTATCACGGGGTTACCTACATCGCAGAGGGGTCACGACTCCGTTTGGGTAATTATGGACAGGTTGTCCAAGGTCGCTCACTTCTTACCCGTAAGGACTGATTACACTACGGGACAGTATGCCCAGCTCTTCATTTCAGAGATTGTGAGACTTCACGATGTGCCCCTAAATATCGTGTCTGACAGAGACAAGATATTTGTTTCAAGGTTTTGGGAGAGTTTCCAGGAGGCCATGGGCACGGAATTGCGGTTGAGTACGGCTTATCATCCGCAGACCGATGGGCAGACAGAGCGCACCAATCAGATGTTGGAGGACATGCTACGCATGTGCATTATTGACTTTGGGGGTGGATGGGAGCAGTACCTTCCACTGGTGGAGTTTGCTTACAATAACTCCTATCAGTTTACTATTGGCATGGCTCCGTTTGAGGCATTGTACGGTAGGCCTTGTCGTTACCCAGCATGTTGGTTGGAAGTGGGGGACAACAAACTACTTGGGCCGGATGTGATTCAGGATACTTCGGCAAGGATTGAGTTAATTCGGAGTCGCATTCGGGTAGCTCAAGACAGGCAGAAGAGTTATGCTGATGCGAAGAGGTTTTTCAGGGAGTTCCAAGTGGGGGACCAGGTTTTGCTCAGGGTATCTCCGATGAAGGGGATTATGCGATTCAGGAAGAAGGGGAAGTTGGCACCGAGGTATGTGGGGCCGTTTCCTATTATTGAGCGGATCGGACCGGTTGCGTATAGACTCGGGCTACCAGAGCATTTGCATCGGATTCACGATGTGTTCCATATTTCCTCGCTGAGGAAATACCTTAGAGATAATTTGTCCCATTCTCACATTGCTGTGGAGGACATCGATCTCCAGTCGGATAGCTCTTACGAGGAGGGGCCGATTGCTATTTTGGACCGAAGCGAGAGGAAACTGCGGTCAAAGATAGTCCCGTTAGTGCGTGTTCAGTGGCGACACCACAATATCGAGGAGTCCACATGGGAGCGCGAGGATGAGATGCGCGAACGTTATCCAGAGCTATTTTTAGCAGGTACGTTCTAGTTTCGAATTTCGGGACGAAATTGAGTTATTAGGGTGGAAGTATGTAATACCCCGTACTTTCGACGATATTTATTTTTGGGATTAATTAATTAAATGCGTATTAATTGATAATTAATTCGGGTTATAAATACTAATGAGATGAGAATTGGTATTTGACTATGTGCATATATGATTATATATGTATCTGGTATTATAAAATTTGTCGTGAGATTTATATATGACATTTTAGAAATTTTGTTGAGACGCGTGGGACCGCCGCGTCACGGTATAATATTTTGATAATAAAAGTGAATTTAAAATCTATAATCCGTATGGTCGTTTTGAGTGCGCCAACGCGTCCAGAAGGGTCGAGATAGTCAGAAAACACTAGCCGGGGGTATAGTTTGGGTCCCGGGGTATTTTTAGGCCATACCGGCAACTTAAAGGGTATTTTGGTAATTTTACATTTTTAGGAATTAAAAGTGACGAAAATTGGGAGTTTTAATCTGATGTGGATTTAACCCATTAAGCCCATTAACCAACCCATATTAACCTAGAAGGCTACGTAGGTTGTCATTTAGGTTTTCTAAGTTTCCCCAAATCAAACCCTAACCACCTTAAGCCACCATTGGAGAAGGAGCTTGGAGAGAGGAAATCCTGCAGAAAAACATCATCAACCTACACCAAAGTCAGAAATCAAAACAAGGCAAGTGGTTTAATTATGTTTAATTTCAGCAAATGTTCTTTCCATGTTAGAAAATTGGAGATTTATAAATGTTCTTGAAAGATAATGAAAACCCATGTAGTTTAGATCATAGAACTTGAGAAATTTGAGAAGGATTGCATGTAGAATGATAGGTAGATGTTTTTACTGATGATATACATGATTGAAAAGAAATTAAAACGGATTTTGTTGGGTTAATTCATGATTCAAAATGTTAGGGTTCATGTTCGTGAGATAATTGGGGAAAAGTGTAGAAATTCATATGTTAATTGATGTTGAAGAGATTTAATCCTTGAAAACATGTTAGTAGTTGACTTGAATATGTTTAGGATCACTTAGAGACCATAAAACATTGTTGGGATGAACTTTGGATGAGATTAGAAGTGTTAAAATGGTTAAAAACGAGGAAGGGAAAAATCTGGGCCGAAGCTGGTAGCTCGTTAGAAGCAGCCCCCAGGTCATTCGAACGAACTCGTTCGAACGAGCTTCTAACGAGTTGACCAGTCGCTGCTAATGAGATATCATTAGAAGGAACTGTTCGTTAACTGGGATCTCGTTCGAACATCCTCGTTCGAACGAGACTTCTAACGAGTTGGCAGAGGAATCTCGTTCGAACAGTCTCGTTCGAACGAGACTTCTAACGAGTTGACAGTTTGGTCCTTTTGGACGGTTTTGATTTTTGGAGTTCCATAAACTTATTCGAGGAGATAGATATCATTCCGTAGATGTAGTAATGATAGAATTGGGACATTTGGGCATTTATGAAAAGGAATTTACATACGAGAGTGTATTACATGGACGGTTTGGGTTGAGACGTGAGTATCTACTACGACGTGAGATAATTATGGCGCGTATGATTACAAATCGGAATAGTACGAATTGTGATAAATATAGTTAGTATGAGAATATGTACTACGATTAAAATACGGTATTACTAAGATGTGTGTTTACTTAGTATTGGTAAATGGATTGTGTGTATGACATACCTACCATACTTGATATCACGGGAGGTTGCGTTCGCTTAGGACCCTCTAATCCTTGCGTGCCTACGGGGGGGATATATACTGGTACCTCGATGAACATAGGTCATAGACAGACTTATTGGGATATTAATAAGTCCGCTGACCGTGGGAGCGTAGGTATGTGCGTGACCCACGTGATGGTGACTGTGTTCGCCTCCACTATTTGTGATTTGTGTTATCTGAACTATTCCTGAGAGATTCGGAATATGTGATCCTTATGTACGTGATGTACCGGGATGGATAGCAGAGTATGTGTGCACCGCAGCTTAGTTCTCGGGGTGCTTGTATTGTATATTTACGATGTGAATAATATACATTTAATTAATGAGAATCCTCATGTTAATGTTGTAAATATATTACGGTATTGTTTCGAGAAATATAATGAGTTAACTGATAGTTATATATATTGCATATTGAGTATCTGAGTTTACGTTAAACCCTATTTAATTACAAGCGTTGTTATGTTAATGGAACCAAGTATTATGGGTAGGACCTTTGGCAGTCTAGCTAGATATGTCGTCACTTAGCTAGTGGTTTATATCGCTGTAGATGGGTATTTGCATTAGGAGTGCACAGTTAGACGAGAGGTGAGAATATAATGTGAGTGCACGTCCTAACATGTACTTTGCATTTAATGTTTTAAATGTTTTTAAAGCACTTGCAGGTTTTTAAAAATATAACTCCACATTCAGGCTCTGACCCGTTTGCTTTTCAAATCTTTTTCTTGTAAAACCATTTTTAGGTGCCCAGCCACAAGGACACCAAGCATAGGATACTCATTCAGGTGACGAGCTATAGCTTCTTGTGGAAGCTACAGGGATTTGCATGTAGACGCTTCTATCTTTTGGATTCCAGAGTCACTATCTATCTATTGTAGGGCATGTTGTCCATTTCTTTAGAGACATCCTTTATATTTCAGCTTTCAGACTTTAGCATGTATTGTTTCAGTTTATTTATTTCAGTTATGGGATTATAGTGAGGAGTTTTTCCTCCAGACTTTATTTACTCTTTTGTGATGGTTATTCGTTTTACTTCAGTATGGTGAATGGTGCTATTTATTTCTTCATTACACATGTTGCATGTTAATCGGGCTTTAATTAAAATTTGGCACTTACTTTTTAAATTCTAGGTGGTTAGTAATAATAAAATGTTTTCGACAGTGATGCTATTAAGTGAGCCAACTTGGCATTTTGAATTAATTTAATAAAGGAGTAGCTACCCGGTATTTAATTAGTCGGGGTGTCACAGTATCATGCATATATGAATGCATGATTATGATTCTTTGAGAGAATCTTTGGGATTATTGGTCATCGATAGATGGTTTGGCAAATATGGCCATTTTTATATATTCAGGGAGGAATATATGGTGTATGTATACTATGTGATTGAAGTATATATATAATTTGAGATAAAGGATTTTGAAAATAAAATATGAATATTTATAAAATGGGAAAAAGGTAAATGATTTTTATAATTAATATATTATGGTTACACACCTCCCTAAATCGTTATCATAAGGGAAGTTGCGTGCGTAGGGTGATGACCCCTGGCTAATGAATGCAGGGTGGATATAGTCCTATAGGCCATATGGGCGATTATTGTTTACTGCGTTGGTTAGGAGATTCTGGGTGTGGTCTTTACTTTCCCGTAGGCATATGGCCTCTTCCCTAAGTTGGTAGGTTCCCAGGTTGTCTTGTTTGACAGGCCCTGGAAGATGATAGCCATTTAGGGGCGCGTCCAGTGGTGAAACCCGGAGGGGCGGTCCTAGTTTTATTAAAGCAATTTATGATAATAAATTGGCTTTAATTTACATTTCCTGAGTATAAAAAGGGAAATGGGATAAATGTTTTGGCTTCGGTAACACTCCCGGATGGAAGAAGGTATGTGGAAGCATATGATATGATCAAAGTATTTTTATGATAATGAAAATGCCTTTGAATACATTTCCTGAGAATAAAAAGGGAAGTGGGATGATATAAAACATAAAAGCATTTTTATGATAATAAAACTGGCTTTTAAAAGTATATGATTTGTTAAAACAATTCATGATAATGAATTGGCTTTTATTTTTACATTTCCTAAGTATAAAAAGGGAAATGGGAAATTTTGAGAAAAATGAAAGTATTGATAAATACTTGATATATGAACCCTCAGTCCGGGAGATAGATTTGGATGTTTATGGTAAAATGTATATATATTGATGAATCGAGTACCAAGGGTCTAATGGATCCCGACGATCGACCTTGCCGCATAGTAGTGTATCGGGGGGGTTCCTTATTTGGATTTCGCTTCGCGAGACACCCCACGCATGAATATGGAAATGTGTTGAGAGACTGGGGAGAAGTTTCACCCTTAGTGCTCTTATATTGATATTTATTATATGATGTAAATATATATAGATATATATTCTGTACTGAGGGACTGGCGGATCTCAACGATAGAACGTGCCACGTAGTAGTGTATCGGGGGGTTCCTTGTTTGGATTTCGCTTTGCGAGACACCCCACGCACGAACATGGCATAGAGTTGAGACTGGGGTGAATTTTATCCCTTACTACATTACTTGGACTATCTAGGGTTAATAGTGGTTGGGTGATAGACTAGTTTAGTAGGGTAGCTTGACTAGGATGTTTAGATGGATGCGCGAAGAGTGCACTATTAGTGGAGAGGTGAGGGGTATCTCATGGGAGTGCGATACAAAACATAAATATGAGATAAAACCTTTTTCTAAAAATAAGACATTTATGCACTTGCTAAATATTTTCAAAACCCGGGCTCTGACCCGTTTATCTACTTTTCCTTTCTTGTATATATATATATATATAGGTGTCCAAACACAGGGACGCCTGGATGACACTTCTTTCGAGCCAGACGTCAACTGCAGCAATTGTGGATGCGTGAAGGACTTTCAGTAGACGCTTCCATTGTTGTACTCTAGATAGGAGGAACTGTATAAACATTCGGGATAATGGACCAACAACATTTATTTATTCTTTTAGTAGCAGCATTCGACATGGTTGTATATTTTGACCGAGTGTTCGGTTATTTTATTAAATTTCAGTTTCATTTATGCATAAACTGTGTGGATGCTTTATTTACAGTTGTTAAAAAGAGTAGTTAAGTAAAATTTTGACACCGTCCTAATAGGTTATTAGTAATTAAATGGATTTTCGATAGTGATGCTAAGAATGATCCATATGAGACTCCTATTTTAATTTAATATTGGAGTGATCGCCCGGTATCTTATTAGGCGGGGTGTCAAAGTATAGATTGTATGTGTGTGTGTGTGTGGATATATTTATGTTCAAAAAACATTTAGGGTTTAGGAAACCCTAGAATGTATGTGTGTGTATGTATAAATTACGTCAATAAACCCTAGATTGTATGTTTGTGTATTTTTTTTGACAAAATATTATTCAACACCCTAGACATTATATTTTTTTTTGACAAAATATAATTAAATGGAATGTATAGAAAACAGGGGAAGCGCCGCCCAATTTTTCTTTTTGGTCTGTAAATTATTAAGACTTATAATATTTTTAAGTTTGTATGTATATTAGTTTATTTACAACATTCCCGATTAGCAATTTGTGATTTTTTAAAATTGTTTTGCCAATAATAAATATTTGAAACACCTCGTGCGCATCCAAAGTTACACGTAGCAACCGACGGAGTAGTCAAGGGACCCTCAATTATGGATTGGACCTAAAAAAATATAATTTTTTTTATTATAGTTAAATATGGTCATGGACTTTGCCCATGACCATTTTTTTTTCCGTCGTGCTTAAAAATGGTCGCGATCAAAGTCCATGACCCCCAATCGTGATGAAAAATGGTCTTGGACTTTGTCCGCGACCATTTTTTCCTTTTTTTTTGTCAAGGTGTGGGTCACGGACTTTGGCCGTGACCATTTTTCTTCACGGTTAGGGGTCACAGACTTTGGCTGCGACCATTTTTCATCACAGTTAGGGGTCACGGACTTTGGCCGCGATCAGTTTTTCCCCATCGCGGTGTGGGTCACGGCCCAAGTCCGCGACCATTTGCCGTGACCCTCTCAGAGCTTTGACCCCAGATTGGTCACGAACTTGCGCCGCGACCCACAAAATTGGTCGTGACCGAAATGGTAATGGCCCAAGTCCGCGACCCACAATCTCAGTTAGGGATTTTGGCCGTGACTATTCGCCAGTTTTATTGTAGTGAGAGGTCTCACTGACTCAGATAAAAATGTTGGTTAAAGGCCTGATGGACTGAAGTTTAAAGGGGTTGAGTTTGGGGCATTTTTGGGATTAAACCTTAGAGTTTGGGGAGTATGTAAAGTGAGTTTGGGCCCATTTGGTCATTCCAACCAGATTTGGTCTATCTCTCTCTCTAGTTCTTAGAGCTCCTCCACCCAAACACCACCATTCCTTAACCCGAAACCACCGTAGATTAACCATCTTCTTCCACATTTGAGCTCATAAAACTCAAATACACCACACGTTTAAGAAATATGGGTTTTTATGGAGATGTTCTTAGGGATTTTTAGAGAAGAAGAACAACAACAACAACAAGGGAGCTTAAAGGGGGTTTTCTTAGAGATTTCAATGAGGAAGCTTAGTGTATCTAGGCAACCTATTTAAGGCCACCTTAGGATGTAGGAGTTTTCCAACTTATTCTACATTAATCTAATCATTTTCTGGATCTTCTTTGAGGTGGGAAACTCCACTTTTTAACTTAAATACTCCATTTCTCCATAGTATTGGTCTTGTAGTTAGAGTTTGCAAGAGTATAATGCATATATGATTTAAGAGGCTTAATTCTTTTGCATTTGTGTAAAAATGGTTTTACAAATGGTTCCAAGGTTTGAGAAAATAATATACTTTCAAGAAAGCTTAGTGTTAAACATTTTATGATATAAAATGTTTCAAAATGATGTTTATATTGTTAAGATAGTTTTTGAACAAATTTTCGATATTTTCTTGAAAAAAATTGGATTTTTTGTGGAATTAGACATTTATTCAAGTTTTAAGAAAAAAATATCTTATCATAAAAGGACATATTTTTGTAAGTATCATTAAATTTTTTGAATAAATCATGTGTTGGACTCCTTATTTTGTATCTTGGACTTAAAATCCCTCTTTCAATGTGTATAAACTTGTAGTATTTGGATGATGACCATATAAACAAGTTTAGTGAAGGTTTTAATGAGTTTTAATATGAAATAAAGAAAATAGGTATTTCAGCCCTTAAAGTGTGTTAGTATGTGTGGAAAATGAGAAAAGTATATATTTTCAAGACTATATGTGATGATAAGGGAAAGTGGTGCTTTCCTTGTAAAGTAGTCTTAAAAATGCCAAATGATTTCTTTGATACATAAAATAGTGAAATAAAGAGATTTTCAACTTTAAAATTATGTTACTCCAAAGTATCAATAAGTGTTAACGAGTTTAATATATTTAAAAAGTTAGTTTGCGTAACTTAATAATGTCTTTGGAAAATAACACTTGTGAAAATGGATGAAAAGACAAGTTCGGAAATAAATGGATAAAATTGTAATTTTACGTAAAGAGGAACATTTTTTTTAAATAAAAATGTTGGATAAGGTGTTACACAAAATGGTCCAAAATATAAGTGATTTTTGAGATAAAACCTTTGCAAGTGTGTAAAGGACAAGAAATGGTGATTTTCAAATTGTACGACAAGATGGGGTGAAATCTCGGGTTTTATCTTCGGACGGTAAAAGTGGAATAATTTGTATATTTGATAAATATTAAAACATTTCAATATTGGCTCGGATAAGAATGGGAAAGAATTAAGAAGGGCTTGGAGCCCTAGGGTAAAAGACCCAAAACAGTGGCTAGAGCATATTGTAGCATAGCCAATGGGGTGGAGCCCATTAAAGTACGGGATTGTTCGGAGGAATCCTAGAAAAAGGTAATGAAAAGTGGAAAATTTCAAGGGATGAGTTTTGCGGTGAACATAAAAAAAGATAACCTAACTTGAATAAAATCAATAAATGTTTCGATCGAAAGATAACGTGGATAAGTAACATGAGAAATTTGTCAATGTCCATGAAATAAAATGAATGATAAAGTGGAAAATGAATTAACCTATAGAGGTTTAACCCAAAAGTAACACAAGTTTGTGATTATGAAAGGTCTTCAAAGAAAAATAAGTATTTTCTAATACGGTACTTACGTGTATTGAAAGGTGATTATCAAGGAAAATACTAAGGTAGATTTGGTGTAAGTAAATGGGAAATTTTGATTAAAGAAGTTCTTTTGCTTAAAAAAAAGGGTATTTTAAGAAAATATTTAACTCGATGCGTTAAATCAAGAATTAAATGTGAAGTAAAAATGTTTTGTTATAAGATTAATGTGAATTAATCGGAATAAGTCACATTTTGGAACAAAATGGTTTCATGCATTAATGAATATTTATGTGTGTGTGTGTATATATATATAGTAATTGCATGCGCATGTAGGTAAATGTGTTAGAGTCTCTTTTCTACCGTTAGATTCTATATTGTATTATTGTATTTTGCCACTAGGAATTTGGCTCATTCCGTCCTCTTTATTACGGCAGGTTGTATGCTCATCCGTATGCTGAGAATTTATATAGGTATGTATTCTTTTATTTTATGTTAGTAACTCTACATGCTTGGGTTTCGGGGATGCTTCCCGTGGGTCCCGCACATAGCTTGATTTAAATTAGAATCAAATGCTAAACAAGTGAAATGTTAATTAAATAAAATTGGACTAGAAACGTTATTTAGGTTGTCTCATCGCACTTCACACTAAATGTTCGTGTCAAACTGGGTTGACCACGAGTAACCCAAATATTTGAGTTGGGGCATTACAAATGGTATCATAGATATAGGTTGAAGGTTCCTCTCATGAGTGACGTCTTGAGGTTAGTAGTGGATCTTTCACGTAAATGTTTGTTTTTGAATGTTCACGGTAGATGGGTAATGGTTTTGATTCGCATTCTCAACCATAGAGCCAAGGAGATTAACACGACTGGCGATTTATTTCCATGTAGCAAGTGGCCAAGTTAGTGATGCTAATAGTTCTATGTGCTTCGAATGCATATGTGTTAGTAATTTGCAAGTGTCTTCATAGCCATTAGTGGCGACATCGCATTCTCTAGTGGGCGGTGCCTTTGTGTCAAGCCTTGATGATGTGAGAGGCCAATAAAAATGTTAATAAGGATAAATAGTGTGCAATGAATTAGAGACATGAATTATGTAAAGTCAACTACGGAGATTAAGTGACTTTCTAAACAGTATTGGTTTTTTGATAAGGACACATTAGGTTCCTTGGTTAGGTACTTACGAGTAGTGGATAATGATCATGTGATTAGGCGAACTTGATCCTTGGGGTAGTGTCATGTCGTAAGCATTTGCCAAATTTGGTAGGCATGTAGACCCGTGTTGGTCATTACTTTAGAATGTGTATTCATTCCATAGTTGATAGGATACTATCATTGTAAGTGATTATCTTAGTAATTTTTTATTGATAGGCATATATTATAAACCACGATGTGAGTTTCTTGCCACTGATAGTAAGCGCATTGCATGTGTAACAAGGATAAATCGAAGTGACATAGGAGTGAGCCCTAGATAGTCTTCCATGATGTGGTTTCGGAGAACATGTTGTGACATTGAGGAATAAGATCTCGTATGATGTTGGTAGTATAAACTTGAGGCTTATAGGTTGTACACGATGTCCCATATCTTTCTTGAATCCTTACTAGTGTCAGCTTGTAGTTTAATACATTGTATGCGGCATTAGTGGTTTGAAAGGAATTCCTTAGAGTTCCTTAGGACTTATTGCATGTGGCTTCTTTGGGAATAGAAATCGACTTATTGTGTTGCCTTAAAGTGTTTGAATGATTAATAATGTATGAAGACTTGTAGGCTAGTGTCCTTGGGATGGATATTAGAAAATTGTTAGAGCATACCTGTTGTGGGGAAATCATGGGTGATGAAATCTTGTTGGGTACATGGTGATAATTTCATCTGGGATATGCTCGATGACCTTAGGGAACCAGTTAGGTTTGGTAATGAGTAGTGCATGTGTCCTAGTGATAGTTGTATGGAAGGTCATGTGGTGATCTAGGGTTAAATCTTAAAAGAGTTGAATAGTGTAAGTCCTTGGTACTATTGTTCAAATTGACACTAATAGGTGAGGTAACCCTCTAAGGGAAATTGAAGATTTGTGTCATGAATGGGCGTAATACTCGGTTGTCATAGGATGACTAGTGTGGAAAGTGTCGTACTAGATTTCTATGAATATTAAGAAATGTATCAAAGACTTAGATTGATGATGTCATGTTCAGGACTTGAGAATATAACCCCATATGGGATATCAAGTATCATTAGAGTATCGAAATGCATGGATAATATAAGTTAGAATAGCCCCAGCAGGGAAGGGATTAGTTCTTGGCATGTATTATCAAATCGATGCGGATCAAGAGATGCAGCCTTATATAATACTTTCGATCCTTAGAGTCCTAATGACGATCGGTGTGTCCATTACATAGATTTAGTTTGGGTAGAATTTGGATATTGGCGCAACGACGACCTTGTAATGTTGGTGCTTGTAATATGGTAAGTGTTTCTCCAAATAGTCCATTGCCTAAGGAGATGTTGGGATAAAACCACTATTCAATGAAGTAGACGGTAACCTAGGTTTGTTAGGTTGGTCATGATGTCAAGTTAATGAAAGAGATGGACAAAGTCAGCATTGACAAAGGGGTTTGCCATTCATCGCTTCTGATGATTCGTATTGTCTGAAGATAAAATAGGAAGGCGTTACTCCTAATGAGGGAAACCCAACATGGACTTCTTGAGAGACAATAGGTTCGTATGTTGCTTTCTTCTCAAGGGGATTAATGGTCCGTGATCTGATTCGTCACGATTGGTAACTTAAGCCAGGGTGTATGGCTAGGCTATGATACGATAAGAACATCTGGGAGGAGTTGTAGACTTCAAAGCGAAAGTTGTAGGTCCGCACTAATGAACTAGGAGTCATTGCATACAAATGGTATTCTTTTGAAATTATTGTCCTTCCATTTTGATTCACCATGTTCTTTCAGGTTTGATAATAGAGGATTGTGTTCCTTCGGAGGCAATAGTCGGGTATGGTATCGTGTTATCGTTACAGTGCAGTTTGGCTCTGTAAGAGTACTGTTGGACCTAGCATGGTCAATGAAACTCGACAGTTGGGTGCGCCCTTGTCTAAAGTATCCTTCATCTTGCATTAGTTCCATAAGCATGTGTCTACACGTTCTTACACACGGTTTTACTACAGTATTTACATTCCTTAGGAGTAGCAATATTATGGATTGACCTATATGATGATTAACGGTTTTAGTTGTAAAGAGAAATATTATGATTTGAGAATATCGCAAAGTGTTGGAACTCGAGGACACATAACACAAAATGTTATCTTCCCACATAAGAGGATTGGTGGAGTGCTTGGCGAGTGTTCCATAGTTTGATGCCTAGAGTGAACCTGGGTTCATAGAAAGACCTTATGGAAAGGTATTAGTTGGACACATGATACGTGGATTAGTTGGTATTTCACCCCTAGAAGTGAGTGACTAGCGATGTGAGGTTAGTATCAAGTTTAAGTGAATTTGTGTGGTGAAGATGACCCGAGAATTTGAGGAGACTCAAGGTGTGTAGTTCTAAGATTTGAAATAATTTACGATGATGTAGTAGACGTTAGTTATTCTCCGATTTTCACGTCACTTGGGAGCGTTGCTTCAATAGATATGAAAATAAGCATTGGATGTTAGCAAAGAAGCCTTGGAACTTGTTTGAGTGTGATCATCAGTAAGTAGAGACTCGAGGACTATTATATGACTTTGATGGCAGGCCTGATGGTGAACGTTAGAATGTGTCACATATCGAGTCCTTTCGTGGCATGTCCTTATTAAAGGATGTACAATGACTTATTATCAATTGAGGATTTTGAGGCATGGCCTTAAAAGAACCTTATAACTTAGAATACAAATTAATAACCTCCCAGAACTTGGGGAATAGATGGATTAAGGATTTCGAGGATGAAATTCCCTAAGAAGAGAAGAATGTAACACCCGACACCATGATTTTGACCGTAGCCATGTGATTTGGTAACTTGGTGTTAACGCAAAAATTCTCCATCTACGAGGACCAATAAGAAAAGGACAAATGTCATCCTATGTGGCAATATTTGACATCCGAGGAGAGTTGGTCGGTACCCGAGGAGTATTAGTCTGCACCCGAGGAGAGTTGGTCAGTACTCGAGGAAAATTAGTTGGCACCCGAGGATTATTAGTCGGCACCCGATGAGAGTTGGTCGGCACCCGAGGAGTATTAGTTAACAGCTGAGCAGAGTTGGTCAGTACCCGAGGAAAATTAGTTGGCACCCGGGGAGTATTAGTCGGCACCCGAGGAGAGTTGGTCGGCACTCGAGGAGAGTTAGTCGGCACCCAAAGAGAGTTGGTCGGCATACCAACCAGGAAGATCAAAGGATAACTATGCATTTAATGTGCATTAATGAAAATGGCAGCGCATTTAATGAGCCTTAATGTACATTTATACTGTATTAATAGATGACAACACATATCATACCAAGAAATTCAATAATTAGATTCGTTGAATGTAGGCATAAATGTCTACATACAATGAATCTCTTTATCTCCCATCACTATAAATACATGTATTCCCTTAGCCAAAAGAGAGGAGATCCAGGAGAACCTAGAAACCCCATACACAAGATACACATCATTTCTCTCTCTACACCCTATGGTGATATTGTAAACCCCTAAGAATAAAATAACAGTGGACGTAGGCTTTATTCATAGCCGAACCACTTTAAAAATCTTTGTCTCTCATGTGCTTGACTGGATTGCTTTTATCTATTTATCTGTGATCATAAAAATGGGATTCGGTCCAGTTTTTTGCATTAACAGATTGGCGCCGTCTGTGGGAACGTGTTACAAGCATTGTTCTCCATCAAAAGCTAAGTTTTATTTTCTCTACGTACAATCAATTATATATTATACATACATCTGTTGATTCAATCATGATTTTTATGTTTATATGCATAAATTAGTTGTCCAATTTTTATTTATGAAATCTGCAAAAATTGCATATCATGATTTCAAAATCATAACTGTTAAATTAATTCTTGTTGAGAAATCTGTGAAATGGTGGATTTCATAAATCAAAACTTTTGGCTTGATTCTCAAGTTAAAATTTTATCTCATGAAATCAATATTTTAAATGATTACATATACCAATATATACGACGATGATAAGGTTTGATAATTTTCATTGTTGATTTTGAAATAATTTTTGAAAGATCTTTGATGACTATTCAAATTCCCATTACATTTTTAATCGGAGAATGGGAAAAGGTTAAAGACAATAAAAATTTTTCTCATGGAAATCATGACCCAGATCTATTTTCTCTCTCTTCAAGTTTGAGTCTCTTTGCATTCATTTTTATGAACTATATACTTAATTTGGTTCATCTTCCATCTATGTCAACAAAGTCAAATTGATTGATTTTTGATATAAATTTGGTAATAACTTCGATCATTCACCGTATTTTTATCTCTCCAAATAGGGAATAGGAAGGGATCAATATAAAAAATAATTTTCTGTTACCTGAAAAATTATTACCCACCTCTTGTAAAAAAGGATCAATTAAACAATCATGACCATATCGAGACTTTGGGCATAAATTTGAGATGTTGGGTCCTCTTTCATCACACCACAGGGTTTCTTTGTCGGAATCACACGATCTAGTGGATTAGAGAATGGATCATTTAATTAGCAATCTTAATGCTTGGATTTTATATTGAATGTTATTTTTCTGATCTAAGGATTCGAGATATTCTGGTCAGCCATCTATATTGTTGGTCAGCATCATCTTGGGCCATCTTTTATTACAAGGAAGCTTAACCAGAGAATTTTTGTTTGTCGAAGAAAAGATGTGAAGATTCATCAGCAACATTGAAATAATTTTATCCAACTACGAGGTATCTTATTGTTGGTCAGAGACTCTTATTGTAGCTCGATGGAACCAATTGCAGGTCGACGATCATCTACTTCTTGATCGGTGACATCTTAGTCTTGTTCGAAGGGTTCAATTTACTGGTAGACAACTATCCAACCATCCACTTCTTGGTCGGTGACATCTGATATTTTTCGGTGACCATCCAACAGTTGGTCTGCAATATCAATGCACCATTTTTGTTGATCGGCAAAATCACTCTGCGGGTCGGGGACCATTTGCTTCTTGGTCGACACCATATATTCTATAACTTGAGATATCCTTAAATGTTGGTCGGCAACATCCATGCCGTTTGTCGGCAGCAGTAGAATCTTGGGGTATTAAAAAATGCGAAGCACCCCAGATATTTCTTTAAACACAAGTTCAGCTCGGGGACAAACAGGGGCTTAAGTCTTTTTTAACTTGTGATCACCCCAAAAATATTTTTAAAACCAAATAATAAATAATTTTCAAACAACAACTTATACCTGATTAGTTGTTGGAGATTAAATAACTTTACAAAAAACTCTACGTCTTATTTATGATGCATATCTGATAAAAATTTGTCCATCTCACACACATTTGGCATAAAAATATTATTTCATATTTTGAAATTTTTATTATTTTATGCTGATACACATCACATATTGTTTGGCTGAATAATTATTCTCATGATAATAATTATTTTCTCTAGTCTTGACAGGTGCTCGGGAAACTTATTAAAATTTCATAAGGATGATATTCAATCCCGATGAAAGCTCTCGTAAACCTCTGGAAAAGTAGTATTGCTCGACAGCAGACAATTGTGCCTCAACATATCAGCCAACATATATTATTTCATTTTTTGAAATTAATATTTTTATTTATCAAGCATAAACATATCATATATTGATTGGATGAGTAAATTATTCTCACGACTAATCAATTCGGCCTACACAAATGGTAGAGCAAGATATTAATTTTTACAGGTACAAGACTCAACGCCGACGAATGCTCGGAAACAATCTGGAAACTATTATCATTGCTCAGCATTATGAAATTTCACCTCAGCAACGAACTATATATTTTATTATTGCTTTGATTTATGCTCAAGAACGAATTATTCTATATATCTGTTCGGATTCATATTCTATATTCATATCTTCATGCAGCTCGGCGAAATACTTATTATCATATTCAGCTCCGAGAAAAATCTACAACAGTTATTATATTTCACCCCCAACGGATAGTTGGTCGGGGCAATACTTATTTATATTCAGGCCCAGATATCGGCTCAAGCACAAATTATTCTATATATCCCTTGGGATTCATATTCTATATTCATCTCAACATGGAACTCAGTGAGATACTTATTATCATATTCAGCTCCGAGGAGAACTATAACATTTATTATATGTCACCCCCAACGGATAGTTGGTCGGGGTAATTTTATTTATATGCAGGCCCATCAAAGTTCTCGGCCATATTATTATGTTCTGGAAAATATTATTCTTATTCGGCATTAGGCAATTGTGCCTCGACAAGATACTTATTCAGCTTTAAGGAGAAATACAACATTCGTTGTATTTCACCCCCAACGGATTGTTGGTCGGATAATTCTTATTTATATTCAGTCCTGACAATGTTCTCGGCCATATTCTTATGTTCTGGAAGATCTTATTCTTGTTCGGCATTATATAATTCTACTTCGACAGATCAACGAGGAATTTTATTATTTTTAATTATTCTTTATATCTATTCGGATGCATATTCTATTCTTATTTCAGCAAGGAGGTCTCCAACATTTATATTATCTTATTCCCACCAATCTGTTGGTCAGCTCCAAGGAGGTCTCCAACATTTATATTATCTTATTCCCAATAATCTGTTGGTCAGCTCCAAGGATGTCTCCAGCATTTATTATATCTTATTCCCAACAATCCGTTGGTCAGCTCTGAGGAAGTCTCTATCATTTATTATAAAAAATGTATTACTAAAAATGCCGACTTATGTTGGTTAGGAAGTAAATGTATTCCTACGGGAAGTAAAACTATGTATTCCTAAATATGCCAACTTATGTGGGTCAGGAAGTAAATGTATTCCTACGGGAAGTAAAACTATGTATTCCTAAAAATGCCAACTTATGTTGGTTAGGAAATGTATTCCTAAAAATGCCAACTTATGTTGGTTAGGAAGTAAATGTATTCCTACGGGAAGTAAAACTATGTATTCCTAAAAATGCCAACTTATGTTGGTTAGGAAATGTATTCCTAAAAATGCCAACTTATGTTGGTTAGGAAGTAAATGTATTCCTACGGGAAGTAAAACTATGTATTCCTAAAAATGCCTACTTATGTTGGTTAGGAAGTAAATGTATACCTAGAGGAAGTAAAACTATATATTCCTAAAAATTCCAACTTATGTTGGTTCGGAAGTAAATCTATTCCCAAAAATGTCAACTCAGGTTGGTCGGAAATAAGAAGGTGTCAACTAAAGTTGGTCGGAAACATTTTATGAGTATGTGAAAGCGATCAAGCAAAAAGCATTCAAAGTTCACATTCCACACTTGGGGGCTTCTATATTTATTCATTCGGTGACACATTCTTATAACATCATGCAGTCGAGCATCAAATTCAACTCCACAAACTCACACGGTCGGAACCCCGACTAATTATCATTCAGGAGTTGTTTTTTCTTGCTCAGGAATTATTTTTGATATTGAAGTTCAGGAGGATATTGAAGTTCAGGAGGTATATTGAAGTTCAGGAGGAATTCAGAAGTTCAGGAGGCATATTCAGGAGTTATTATGCACATACTATTGAAGATCAGAAGTCAAATGTAGCATCTACAGCACTGAGATCTTTACTACTACTGTCCCGACCAACATTGAAGAAGAAGTTGTATGAAAATGTTTCGAAGTCCACCACTAGCTTGGTACTAATCAGATTGAAGAGTTGGGTTCAAAAGCTAGTATGTTACTCGACAAAGTATTCAGAGAATCATAAATAAAAGAATCAAGCACGTGAAGTTAGCACTCAGTTGCTCGGCACAAGAGGCAGTTGGTCGGCTAGCAAACCAATCAACATACTTGAAGATTATGACAAGCTACAAGCTGCATACTATGGCATGGTTGCATCCGAATTCCCAGGGGTGATACATAGCACTCGGAGTTCCTCAAAATAAAGATTAGAAACCCTCGATCAACCTGCATCATATGTCGTCCAAGAGATAATGCACTTTATGTTGAACAAATCAAGAAGGTAGATCAAGAATTTCACGAGCACCGAGCAACACTGCAGAATAAATACTCCATCCTTTCAAGTAAACCATCAAGCATGGAGCATTGGGGGCTTCTGTTAACGCAAAAATTCCCCATCAATGAGGACCAATCAGAAAAGGACACATGCCATCTTACGTGGCAATATTCAACATCCGAGGAGAGTTGGTCGGTACCCGAGGAGTATTAGTCAGCACCCGAGGAGAGTTGGTCAGTACCCGAGGAAAATTAGTTGGCACCCGAGGAGTATTAGTCGGCACCCAAGGAGAGTTGGTCGGCACCCAAGGAGTATTAGTCGACACCCGAGGAGAGTTGGTCAGTACCCGAGGAAAATTAGTTGGCACCCGAGGAGTATTAGTCGGCACCCGATGAGAGTTGGTCGGCACCCGAGGAGAGTTAGTCGGCACCCGAGGAGAGTTGGTCGGCATACCAACCAGGAAGATCAAAGGATAACTATGCATTTAATTTTCATTAATGAAGATGGCAGTGTGACAACCCTCACTCCAAAATAAGGGGTGGCCATCCCGATACTCCGACATATACGGTAATCATGGACGGAAATCATTCTCAGCACCACAGATATAGTAAGAGTAACTGAGAAAACCACCCAATTTTTTGGAAAACGGGTTGCCAAAACAATTTATGCAATTAAAAGTTAAGTTAAGAAAAACAATTTAGACAACCCATTTTAGAACACTAGTGGAATTCAAAGAAACATAATTAATATACATCTAAAAACACAATATACAAAGATAAGAACCGAATATGCTGTCGGTTCACAGCTACACAAAAGTAATCACAACAGTTAGATGTTATGCTTTACATTCATTATACAATTACAAGATTTGGGCCACTCGCCCGAGTGACAGACCCGATCATAACTAGATGTCAAAAGAATGACGGCGTCTAACAAAACATCCTGTAATATCCGCAATTCCATACAGCTCCTTAAAAGCAAAAGAGTAGGAATATCAACACGGGCGTCCTTGCGGAGGAGCACCTGGGCGGATACAATAACAAGTACAACATAGAGGAAAAAGAATGGGTCAGGACCCGGTTTATATATAGTTCCTAGATGAACAAAAAGCATGCTAGATATGAATAGCAACACATGGGTATAGAAATCAACACTCTAACAACCTAAGCATGGATTATAAGAAAACAAGTGAAAATGACATAATTAAATGAGACTATGCAAGAAGATGAAATTATGCAAGATTAAATTAAAAACTAAATTAAGAGCTAGTATTCCCCAAATTCCACTTTAATCTAGTTTTAGTTCCTTAACAGGAATATACTAACATTATCTTCTTATTTCATTCCAATTCCCATTCCTTAGCAAGAATGTAATTGTCATAATATCATTTAGTGGAATTATACAACCCTCAAGTCCCACTTAAGATTTAGAAAAGCTATATTCTTATGCATATAACGATTCTAAGACCGCCCCTACGAGTTTCTCCACTGGGCACGCCCCTAAATGACTATCATCTTCCAGGGGCCCATCAAACAAGGCAGCCTGGGTACCTAACGCACGTCGGGAAGTGGCCATATGCCTGCGAGTGAGTCATAACCACACCCGGAATTACTTCACTAGCGCAGAAAAATACATATAATAAACCCGCATATGGCCGAGGACTATAGTATCCCTGCATTCACTAGTCAAGGAACATCACCTCATGCGCGAGCTTCCCTTATGATAGCATTTAGAGAGGTGTGTTTAAGTAAATTAGCATTTACTATAAAAAAACCATACTTTTCATTTTCATTACATTTACATGTTTCATTTGTTTCAAACCGTTATCATAGGATAGTTCATTAGTCATCCTAGGTTATGCCTCGAATAAATCTCCAAGGGATCATATTCACTTCTCAAACATGAGGTTTTATATAACTCAATTTAAGCCACTAAAGTCTCCAAGTATGGGCCTACAATTCCCATCCATATTTATTAGGATGCACAAAGAAAAGTGATGCCTTAACATCACTTAGGACAACCCTTCCCCCTAACTTAACCCCAAGTGAACCCATTCAACACTAGGGTGACAACCAACTCAACTAGGACTCTAAAAGCCAAGGTTTACTTCATTCAAGAAGAGTCCTAAGTTCCTAGGGGAAGGAAAGGATTAAAAAAAAAAGTAAGAAATGGGTTGAGAAAACAGGGGACCGGTCGACCGATCCCAAGACAGCGGTCGACCGCGTCTCAAAGTTTAGCTTTTGAAAGAAAGCAGAAAGTTCATTTTGAATGGACCGATCGACCTGTGGTAGAACCGCGGTCGACCGCGACCTTATTTCACGCCTTTGAAAGAAAGCAGTGTGCCCTCCTCCGAAGGCCCGATCGACCGGTCTGCGATACGTTGTCGACCGACCATTGCAGACCTAGACCCAATTCTCCTAATATCTTCTAAACCCCAAAATCATTAACCAACCAAAATCATCCAATTACATTTAGTGATACCAAAAGATCATAAATGCCCCCAACAACATTTTTCTACCTCAATCAACAATCTAACTCTACCAAAGATGTTGATACCCATAAATCCAACCAAAAACCACAATTATACTACATCAAAACTATACATATCTACCTATACTAATTATTCATCTTAAACCATATAATAGCAAGTAGAAAACTTGCCTTGGGGCTTCAATAACAGGCTTGGTTGAGGAAGAATGCAAGATCAAACCACCAATCCTCAAGATTTCCCTCTTTTTCTCCAATCTTCCACTATCACTCTCTCTCACTCTAGGGCTAGAACACTTAGGGAAAACAAAAGGAAATGAAAGACTTGGGGAAAACTAAACGTGGCTTAAGATTAAAAGTCTCCAACCTTTAAGTAAAATACCGCAATAGTTAAGTTCTAATACGCAATATGCCAAAACCAGTCAAAAGTGCCCAAAATCTCAAAATACAATATGGCACACATTTTGACTGTCTCGCACCTCCCGGAACTAACTACACCCTACAAATTATCATTTGGATATTTTATAAGCGAAATTAAGTTCCGGTTCCATTTTAATTCAAATTGCCATATTAATTTTTCATGACAAAATAGATCACCACATGGTAACAACTACTTACACACATGGTATCATGCAACTTAATTGTAAATATTAACTTATTTCATCAAATTAATACTTGCCCACATGCAACATTTTATATATACAACTACTCAACATAGTAAATAAATACAAAATGGGCTCCCAAAAGCTAGGTTTGTTACATACTCCCCCCCTTATGAGGGAATTTTGCCCCCAAAATTCAAGCGTACCTTGGATAAAAAGATGCGGATACTTTTCCCGCATCTCATCCTCACGCTCACAAGTAGATTCATCGATACTGTGATGACTCCATTATACTCTAACCAAGGGAAATACACGAGATCTCAATCTACGTTCCCCATGCTCCAAAATGGCCACGGGTTGCTCTTCATAAGAAATATCGGGTTGTAACTCTATATCCTCGAAAGGAATGTGCCAAAGGGCACCATCATACCTCTTATACTTCTTCAAAGAGGATATGTGGAAAACATTGTGAATCTGTTGCAACGGTTCTGGTAGGGCAATTTGATACGCCACGGGGCCTACTTTAGCAAGTACAGGAAAAAGCCCAACGTAACGTGGTGCAAGCTTCCCCTTCTTTCCGAAACGCTTAACACCTTTCATAGGCGACACCCGTACCAACACTTGGTCTCCAACTTCTAACTCCATATGCCTTCTCCCCGCATCAGCATAGCTCTTTTTTCTGTCTTGGGCTATCCGAATACAGTCTCGAATAAGCTCGATCTTTGAAGAAGTATCCCGAATCATTTCAGGTCCGAGAAACTTGTTATCTCCCACTTCTAACCAACACGTGGGAGATCTACAAGGCCTACCATACAAGGCTTCATAGGGCTCCATCCCAATAGTGAACTGGTATGAGTTATTATAAGAAAATTCAACCAAAGGGAGATATTGTTCCCAACTACCCTTGAAATCAAGCATGCACATACGGAGCATATCCTCCAATATTTGGTTAACCCTTTCGGTTTGGCCATCTGTTTGAGGATGATAAGAAGTACTTAATTTCAATTCGGTTCCCATGGCCTCTTGGAAGCTTTGCCAAAAGTGGGAAACAAAGATCTTATCTCTATCGGAAATAATATTCAAGGGCACCCCATGCAATCTAACAATCTCTTCAATGAACAATCGAGCGTAACGAGCGGTATTATAATCAGTACAGACGGGAAGGAAGTGCGCCGACTTTGTCAAGCGATCCACGATAACCCAAATAGAATCGTGACCCTTTTGTGATGATGGCAAACTGGTTATAAAATCCATTGAAATGCTCTCCCATTTCCAAACAGGAATTTCCAACGGTTGCAACAGACCTGCCGGTAGCTGATGATCAACTTTAACTAACTGACAAGTAGTGCATCGAGATACAAACTCCGAAATATCTCGTTTCATACCCGGCCACCAATATTGACGGCGCATATCTTGATACATTTTATCATTTCCCGGATGTACCAAAAATTTAGAGCCGTGAGATTCCGCCATCATATCCCGTCGCAAATCTCCAACCTCCGGAACAATAAGCCTTCCATGAAAGCGCAATCCACCCTCAGAACTTACCGAGTAGGACTCCGCTCCCCCAGTCAATAACTGGCGAATGTGGTCTTAACATTCTTTATCTCTGCCTTGGGCTTCCACCACCCTTGCCACAATCGTCGGAGTAACGGTCATCACGGACATAAACGCCCTAGCAACCGCATCCTCATGACTGAGTTCCTTCCATTTAGCTTTCCACACATCAGCTAATTCTCCCTCGGGTCTCCTACTCAGGGCATCTGCCACTACGTTCGCCTTGCCCGGATGATAATGAATATCAAATTGGTAATCTTTCACGAACTCCAACCATCTTCGCTGCCGCATATTCAGATCTTTCTGAGAAAATGAATATTGCAACGACTTATGGTCCGTGAAAAGACTAAACTTCTCCCCGAGAAGATAGTGCCTCCAAATCTTTAAGGCAAAGACAACGGCGGCTAATTCCAAATCATGCACCGGATAATTTCTTTCATGAGGCTTCAGTTTTCTAGAAGCATATGCAATAGCTTGTCGCTCCTACTGAAGCACACCTCCCAAACCTTGTAGAGATGCATCAGTGAAGACTAAATATTCCAACCTTGGCTTGGGTAAAGCGAGGACTGGAGCCGAAGTTAATCTATCTTTAAGCTCATCGAACGCAGCTTGACAGGCGTTATCCCACACAAATCTAACCCCTTTTCGGGTCAAATTTATCAAAGGACTAGCAATCTTAGAAAATCCCTTAATAAATCGGCGGTAATAGCCCGCCAAACTCAGAAAACTGCGTATCTCGGTAGGCGTGGTGGGCTGACCCCACTCCCTCACCGTAACAACTTTACTTGGGTCCACCGATATACCTTGTGATGTCACGACGTGACCCAAAAATCACACTTCTCAAACTTAGCGTACAATTGGTGATCCTTCAACCTTTGCAGGACCAACCCCAAATGAGTAGCATGGTCATCTTCCATTTGAGAATACACAAGAATGTCATCAATAAACACAATGACAAACTGGTCCAGGAAGTCCCGAAATACTCTATTCATAAGATCCATGAATACTGCAGGGGCATTGGTTAGCCCAAAAGGCATAACCAAAAACTCATAAGACCCGTACCTCGTCAGAAAAGTAGTTTTGGATACATCTTGCTCCCGTATCCTCAACTGGTGATACCCCGTTATCAAATCTATCTTAGAGAAGTAGGTCGCTCCCCTAAGCTGATCAAACAAATCATATATGCGAGGCAAAGGGTATTTGTTCCGGACGATGACCTTGTTCAACTCTCTATAGTCAACACACAACCGGAGAGAACCATCTCTTTTCTTCACGAATAACACAGGAGCACCCCACGACGATGTGCTACACCTGATAAACCCCTGTTCCAACAACTACTGGATCTGATCTCTTAGCTCCCTCATTTACACAGGAGCCATACGATAAGGAGTTCGCGCAATCGATCGAGTTCCCGGCGCTAAGTCAATAACAAACTCAATCTCTCTACTAGGAGGCAAACCTGGTATCTCCCGAAAAATGTCCTCAAAGTCTCGAACAACAGGAATAGAATCTAAGGGAACAACTACATCCCGAGAATTATCATCCGCAATACAATATAAATAAGTACCAGAATCTCCCTCTAAATGAGGCATAACCACCAGGAACATATCTTGTCCCGGAACGACGAAGACTAAACTCTTCCCGTAGCAATTTACTATAACATGATACTTAACAAGCCAATCCATGCCCAAAATAACATTATACCCGACCATGTCTAGGACGAGTAAGTCGGCCTCAAAACACAAATTACCAAGAGTGATCCCTACGCGTTTACAAACAAAGAAAATAAGGGAACCGTCACCCATAGAGGACTCCACACTAGAAAAGGTACTTTCCGCAGATTTTATCAACTCTGTGGACTGAGCAAAACTTCTGGAATTAAAAGAATGCGTCGCACCCGTATCGAACAGAACACGACCCATGTGTCCCTGAATAAGGAACTTACCCTCTATAGCTCGCGGCGCTGGCTGAATAGGAGGAAGCATAGCATCCTGAATGTGGTAGACTCTCCCATACTGTAGTTGACCATGCTGCAGAGGGACAACTGGATTCGGTGCTTGTGGAGGGAACTGCACATAAGGCTGCTGAGGAACTCGTGGAGGTTGTCCCCCAATCACCTGAGGACAATCTCTCTTAAAATGACCAGATTCTCCACATTGGAAACATTTCCCCACCATATTCTCCTAACCTCGACCTCTGTTATTTCTAAACTACCCAAAACCTTGGCCCGGTTGGCCCCTACCTCCCTGGCCACCTCGACCCGCTTGCTGTGGTACGACACCCTGACCTTGCCTGTTAGCATTTCCACTAACATTAAACCTGCCAGAGCGTTGCCTTTTTGACCCATCCCCTTGCTGGAGATCCCTTTCTCGTTGCTTATTACCCGCTGGTTGGGATGAAGGAAAGGCTCCTCCTCCTTTCCCACTCACCCCGGGCTTCCCTACTTGCCCAACTCCTGAAGCTTTCTTGCTATTCTGAATAAATAGCTGATGCTCTTGACAATGAAGCAATGCCGCATTCATCACTTTGCCAAAAGTTTGTAAAGCTGGATTACCCAGCAAATGCTGTCGGATTCTCCAGTTTAGACCTCTCATGAATTTTGAGACTTTCCTTTCCTCTGGGATTACCTCTTTCGGCACAAAACTAGCTAGCCGGGTAAACTCCTCCTCATATTCGGCAACCGATCGTTCTCCCTGAACTATATCTTGAAGTTTCCTCCTCATCTCCCTCTGAATCGCGGGAGGAAAATATTTCCGGTCGTACAAGACCCAGAAATCAGTAATGGACATAGTATCCCTCTGTTCTGGCGTAGTCATCGACTCCCACCAATGTAACGCTGCCCCAACCAACTTGAAAGTAGCAAGGACTTTCTTCTTCTCCTCACTACAGTCCACCATTCGTAAATGGCGTTGCATATCCTTCTTCCATTGATTTCCTCAAACAACGTCAGAACCTCCGGCAAACTCTGGGGGATGGCCCTTTAAAAAGGACTCCCTTACTCTTTCCCACGGAGAAGGTCCCGTAGGTTCTTGAGCATCCTGTACCCGTTGTTGAGCTATTGGAATCTATTCAGTTACTGCGGTCATGGCAGCATTAACTGCATGAGCCACGATATTGGCTGCATTCACAGCATTAAAAGTTCCTTGGGGTGGTGGAGGACCAACATCCTCTTCTACGACTCTATTGTGTCTCGCAGGGCGACCTCTCTTAGGTGGTGTCTGCGATGAAGGGACAATAGTGTTAGAATACAATTCACAACAATCTATTTCACAGAAGATCGCAATTATAGCAGCAAAGCAATCTTATCATTAGGCTCTATATCAAAGAACGCTACGGTAGATCGTGACAAGTCCACATAGATCCTAGAACTCTAGAACCCAGTGCTCTTACACCATCTGTGACAACCCGCACACCGAAATAAGGGGTGGCCAGCCCGATACTCCGACATATACGGTAATCATGGACGGAAATCATTCTCAGCACCACAAATATAGTAAGAGTAACCGAGAAAACCACCCAATTTTTCAGAAAACGGGTTGCCAAAACAATTTATGCAATTAAAAGTTAAGTTAAGAAAAACAATTTAGACAACCCATTTTAGAACACTAGTGGAATTCAAAGAACATAATTAATATACATCTAAAACCACAATATACAAAGATAAGAACCGAATATGCTGTCGGTTCACAGCTACAAAAAAGTAATCACAACAGTTACATGTTATGCTTTACATTCATTATACAATTACAAGATTTGGGCCACTCGCCCGAGTGACAGACCCGATCATAACTAGATGTCAAAAGAATCACGGCGTCTAACAAAACATCCTGTAATATCCGCAATTTCATACAGCTCCTTAAAAGCAAAAGAGTAGGAATATCAACACGGGCGTCCTTGCGGAGGAGCACCTGGGCGGATACAATAACAAGTACAAAATAGAGGAAAAAGAACGGGTCAGGACCCGATTTATATATAGTTCCCAGATGAACAAAAAGCTTGCTAGATATGAATAGCAACACATGGGTATAGAAATCAACACTCTAACAACCTAAGCATGGATTATAAGAAAATAAGTGAAAAGGACATAATTAAATGAGACTATGCAAGAAGATGAAATTATGCAAGATTAAATTAAAAACTAAATTAAGACCTAGTATTCGCCAAATTCCACTTTAATCTAGTTTTAGTTCCTTAACAGGAATATACTAACATTATCTTCTTATTTCATTCCAATTCCCATTCCTTATCAAGAATGTAATTGTCATAATATCATTTAGTGGAATTATACAACCCTCAAGTCCCACTTGAGATTTAGAAAATCTATATTCTTATGCATATAACGATTCTAAGACCGCCCCTCTGAGTTTCCCCATTGGGAGCGCCCCTAAATGACTATCATCTTCCAGGGGCCCATCAAACAAGGCAGCCTGGGTACCTAACGCACGTCGGGAAGTGGCCATATGCGTGCGAGTGAGTCATAACCACACCCGGAATTACTTCACTAGCGCAGAAAAATACATATAATAAACCCGCATATGGCTGAGGACTATAGTCTCCCTGCATTCACTAGTCAAGGAACATCACCTCATGCGTGAGCTTCCCTTATGATAGCATTTAGAGAGGTGTATTTAAGTAAATTAGCATTTACTATAAAAAACCATACATTTCATTTTCATTACATTTACATGTTTCATTTGTTTGAAACCGTTATCATAGGACAGTTCATTAGTCATCCTAGGTTATGCCTCGAATAAATCTCCAAGGGAACATATTCACTTCTCAAACATGAGGTTTTATATAACTCAATTTAAGCCCCTAAAGTCTCCAAGTATGGGCCTACAATTCCCATCCATATTTATTAGGATGCCCAAATAAAAGTGATGCCGTAACATCACTTAGGACAACCCTTCCACCTAACTTAACCCCAAGTGAACCCATTCAACACTAGGGTGACAACCAACTCAACTAGGACTCTAAAATCCAAGGTTTACTTCATTCAAGAAGAGTCCTAAGTTCCTAGGGGAAGGAAAGGATTAAAAACAAAAGTAAGAAATGGGTTGAGAAAATAGGGGACCGGTCGACCGATCCCAAGACAGCGGTCGACCGCGTCTCAAAGTTTATCTTTTGAAAGAAAGCAAAAAGTTCATTTCGGATGGACCGATCGACCTGTGGTAGAACCGCGGTCGACCGCGACCTTATTTCATGCCTTTGAAAGAAAGCAGTGTGCCCTCCTCCGAAGGCCCGGTCGACCGGTCTGAGATACGCGGTCGACCGGCCATTGCAGACCTAGACCCAATTCTCCTAATATCTTCTAAACTCCAAAATCATCCAATTACATTTAGTGATACCAAAAGATCATAAATGCCCCCAACAACATTTTTCTAGCTCAATCAACAATCTAACTCTACCAAAGATGTTGATACTCATAAATCCAACCAAAAACCACAATTATACTACATCAAAACTATACATATCTACCCATACTAATTATTCATCTTAAACCATATAATAGCAAGTAGAAAACTTGCCTTGGGGCTTCAATAACAGGCTTGGTTGAGGAAGAATGCAAGATCAAACCACCAATCCTCAAGATTTCCCTCTTTTTCTCCAATCTTCCACTCCCACTCTCTCTCACTCTAGGGCTAGAACACTTAGGGAAAACAAGAGGAAATGAAAGACTTGGGGAAAACTAAACGTGTCTTAAGATTAAAAGTCTCCAACCTTTAAGTAAAATACCGCAATAGTTAAGTTTTAATACGCAATATGCCAAAACCAGTCAAAAGTGCCCAAAATCTCAAAATACAATATGGCACACATTTTGACTGTCTCGCACCTCCCGGAACTAACTACACCCTCCAAATTATCATTTGGAGATTTTATAAGCCAAATTAAGTTTCGGTTCCATTTTAATTCAAATTGCCATATTAATTTTTCATGACAAAATAGATCACCACATGGTAACAACTACTTACACACATGGTATCATGCAACTTAACTGTAAATATTAACTTATTTCATCAAATTAACACTTACCCACATGCCGCATTTTATATGTACAACTACTCAACATAGTAAATAAATATAAAATGGGCTCCCAAAAGCGAGGGTTGTTACAGGCAGCGCATTTAATGAGCCTTAATGTACATTTATACTGTATTAATAGATGACAACACATAGCATACCAAGCAATTCAATAATTAGATTCGTTCAATGTAGACATAAATGTTTACATACAATGAATCTCTTTATCTCCCATTACTATAAATACATGTATTCCCTTGGCCAAAAGAGAGGAGATCCTGTTGAACCTAGAAATCCCATACACAAGATACACATCTTTTCTCTCTCTACACCCTATGGTGCTATTGTAAACCCTTGGGAATAAAATAACAGTGGACCTAGGCTTTATTCATAGCCGAACCACTTTAAAAATCTTTTTCTCTCATGTGCTTGATTGTATTGCTTTTATCTATTTATCTGTGATCATAAAAATGGGATTCGGTCCAATTTTTTGCATCAACACTTGGTATGACCCGTTTAGACTTTAGACTTGGTAAGATGGATCATGGATCAAATTTGGGTAACACAGTAGCCCCAGTGCTATTAAACTGTAATTCGAGTGGCCTAAAGCTTATATTATAAGGAATTTGGATGTCATTCGAATGAGACATTCGAATGTGGTTCGAATGACCTTCTAATGAAAAAGACCTGAATGATTTCCCTCACTCTTTAGAATCTTGTTGGAATTCTCACATTCAAATAAGGTTCACCAACGTTTGAATGAGGTGTAGTTTCTCTTTCGAAGGAGGTGGATTCCTTTCCCTATTTTAGTCCACGATTTACCCTCATTTGTACCTCATTAATACTCTCGTTCAAATGAGAGGGGAACTCGTTCGAACGAGGTCGAATGTCCTTCGAATAACTGGATTTTTTTTTAAAAATTCTACACTTTTTAATGTGTTGTCACGACTTGGATCATTGAATTGGATAGCGTGTCAAGATCTTATCATCTCAAATCAAAATGTGGGTTAAAGGCTTGATGGACCAAAGGTTAAAAAGGCTAAGTTTGTGTCATTTTTGGGATATAACCATTAGGGTTTTAGGTGTATTTAAAGTGAGTTTTGGCCCATTTGGACTTTTAATCAGTTTATCTCTCTCTCTAGCTCTTGGATCTCATCTACCCTAACACCACCATTACTCCACCCAAAACCACCAAGATTAACCATCTTCTTCTATATTTAAGTTTATAAAACCCAAATACACCACACGTTTAAGAAAGATGGGTTTTTATGAAGATGTTATTGGGGATTTTTGAGGAAAAAGAAGAAGAACAAGTGATATTGAAGGAGGTTTTCATGGGGCTTCCAAGGAGCAAGATTAGTGGAACTAGGCAACCTCTTTAAGGCCACCTTAAGAGGTGGCCATATTCCAACTTCTTTTACATTCGTCTAAACATTTTTGGAGCTTCTTTAAGGTGGAAAACTCTATTCCTTAGCTTAAAAACTCCATTTCTCCATAGTATTGGTCTTATATATAGAGTTTATTACAGTAGTATGTATATATGATTCAAAAGGGTTAATTTTTGTGGATTTGGGTAAAAATTGTTTTACAAATGGTTCCCAAGGTTTGAGAAAATAATATACTTTCAAGTAAACTTAGTGTTATATGAAATAAAATGTTTTAAAATGATGTTTATGTTGTTGTGATATTTTGAGAACAAAGTTTTGAAGTTTTGTTGGATAAATGGTTTTTTTTTGTTAAATTAGACTTGTATTCATGTTTGAAGAACAAAATGTCTTTTAAATCATGAAAGGGCATGTTTTTGTAAGTATCATGAAATTTCTGGAATAAATCACACGTTAAACTCATTTTTTTTGGACTTAAACTCCCTCTTTCCATCCGTATAAACTTGTACTATTTTGCTCATGAGCTTATAAACATGTTTGACGAAGGTTTTAATGAGTTTTATTACGAAATAAAGACAATAGGAATTTCAACCCTTAAAGTGTGTTAGTAAGTGTGGAAAATGAGATTACTGTATGTTTTGAAGACTATATGTGATAAGGAAAAATGGTGCTTTCCTTGGAAAGTAGTCTTAAAAATGCCGAATGATTTCTTTGATAAAGAAAGTAGTGAAATAAAGAGAGTTCCACCTAGAAAAGTATGTTATTACAGATTGTAAATAAGTGTTATCAAGTTAAAAATATTTAGGAAGTTAATTTGCGTAACTTAATAATGTTTTTTGGAAAAAAGAAACACTTGTGAAAATGGAGGAAAAGATAAGTTTGGAAACAAATGGGTAAAGTGGAAATTTTAGGTAAAGAGAAATATTTTTATAAAATAAAAATGTTGTAAAAGGTGCTACACAAAATGTTCCTAAGTATAAGGGTTTCTTGGGATAAAATTAATGCAAGTGTGTAAAGGACAAGAAATCGTGATTTTCAAACTGTAACACAAGGTGAGGCGAAATCCCCAATTTTTGGCTTTGGTTGGTAAAAGTGGAAGACATTTGATAAGTGTTAAAACACATTAATATAGACTCGGATTAGACTGAGAAACAATTAAAATTTTCCCGGAACCCTACGATATAAGATCCAAGACACTAGCTAGAGCATATGGTAGCGTAGCAGGCGGTGGGGAGCTCGTTAGAGTGCATGGTTATTTGGAGGATTTAGAGAAAAAAGATAGTGAAAAGTGGAACATGTTAAGGGATTGGCTATGTGGTTAAAATAAAAATGATGACCTAACTTGAATGAAATTCATAAATGTTCCGGTTTAAAGATAATAAGGATAGGTAACGTGAGAAATTGGCTAATTTTCGTGAATAAAAGGAATCATAAAGTGAAGTGATTAAGTGGAAAATTAATTAACCTAAATAGGTTTAACAAGTTTGTGTTTATGAAAGGTCTTCAACGAAGAATAATTATTTTCTAACACGGTCCTTTCGTGTGTTGAAAGGTGTTTTTCAAAGAAAATACTAAGGTAAATTTTGTTTAAGTAAATGGAAAATTTTGATGAAAGAAGTTTTTTTACCTAAACAAATGGGTATTTGTTTAAAGTATTTAATCAGGTGCGTTAAATCGAGAAATAAATGTCAGGTCATGTAAAAAGGGCCTTTTTAAAACGATTTAGGTGAATTAATCGGAATAAGTAACCTTTTGGAACAAAACAATTTCATGCATTAATGTATATGTATGTATATGTGCGCGCGCGCGCACACACACACACACACACATACGAAGTAATAGCATGTGCACATAGGTAAATGTGTTAGATTATCTTTTTTGTCATTCGATTCTATATTGCATTGTTGTATTCTTTCACTGGGCATTCCGCTCATTCCCTCCTCTTTGTTATGGCATATTGTGGTTCCGTATGTTGAGAGTATTATACAGGTAAGTATTATTTTATTTTATGCTAGTATCTCATTATGCTTGGATTTCAGGGATGCTTCCCATAGGTCGCTCACGTCGCTTGATTTAAATTGGAATTTCATGCTAAACAACTGAAATATTAAGTAAATAAAACTAAACTCGCAACATTATTTAGGCTGTCTCATCGCACTTCACACCAAACGTTCACGTCGAACCGAGTTGACCACGGGTAACCCATAAATATGGTTTGGGGCATTACATGATCTTTCTCTTGAAGCTCCAAACCATGCTTCAGCCGGTCCTGAATTTCCTTTGCTTGTCACGAAAATACCAGACATCCATATATTAACACTTAATAACTCATAAATCTAACCAAATTCGTCAATCTAACTCCAATAACCCTAATTGGTTCCATGTCCTATTTGGGACTCTGAGAAAATTGGTATTCTATATGAATCTACACTAAAACCAAGATCAAATATTAAATTAGTGCAACAAGCTTCAATACCAATTTCAGAAGGGCTGATAATTTCTTTGGTAGGGATGGTCACAAGCTGAAATTATATTATTATATTTTTCAATTTTAAAGATCATAAAATTACATATTTAAACCCAATAAAAACTTGTTCACTAAATTAAACCATTTTTTGTGAAAAAAGATTTACCACCTAAAACATGCATCTTGGTGATAAGCTATTAAAATAAATAAATCATCCACTGCATGTTGATGTACAAGAGATACAATAAAGGGAAAATCTCAGATGGCCGAGTTAAACATTTATGTACCTTATGATTTTACAAATACTAGATACTAGACTTACTCAATAACTGGTCTCCTCTGCAAGCGTTGATGATATTCTATCTTCAACATCTTCTAAAATTTACAATGAAGGAGTCCACCTATGAAAGATTACATAATGCAAGAATCAACTAACACCTCGGTACATACTAATAAGTCTCAATAATCGTCTACAAAATTGGAATAAGGAAACATGACTTCTTCACCGTAACATAACAACTGGAAAGTAAGGAGTCCACCGCACTAAACAAGTTCTCCCAAGATGAAAATAAAATAAACTTTGGTTCCAACACAAAGATCTCAAAGCATATGAATATGAAAAATTAGATCTTCAAACTCAAAGTGTGAAATTAGGGTTCTTGACCTTTTGTAAACGTATGGGATTTTGATTTTTGCCAAAAGTTATTCCAAAAATCTGAGTCCAACACATTAAATAAAAGAACACTAATTTCTAGGTGGTGACTTCGTTCGAAGGATATTGCATAGTCTGTTCAGAGGAAAGGCCTATTGCATTCTAACGAATCTCGAGTTCATTCGAACAAAGACTTTCGTTTTCAAATGGACTTCTAACAAGATTCCTTTTGTTGACAGATAATCCTCATTCGATGTTCATTAGATCACATTAAATTAAGAACAAAAGTTCGTTTGAATGAATTATCAACTTAGTTTTAATGAAATCTATTTTTCGTTCTAACGAGATCCAACGCATATTCTTACGAATTAGCAACTTCGTTCTAATGATCTTCAAACCCAAAAAATTATTTTGTTTAAAAATAATTTTCAAATAATTTCAAACATTTTTGTTAAAAATAATCACCCCCAAAAAATATATCCAGGGAACATATTAAAAAATATATCCATAACTTATGAGATCCTCGATAAAAATGAAGACAAAATTGGAACAAAAACACGGCAAATGTATATCCAATTTCGAAGCTTCGCCACTACAACTTCATGAAACATGTCATAGGCTTACAATTGACCGCGTAAATGAATCAGGTATGATTGAGCTAGAGAGTGAAGCTCTCCCTTCTCTCTAATTTTCTCTTCTACCATATTTCTCTTCAACTATGATTTCCCCTACACTAAAAAAATCATATGCCAAGGCAGTCTATAAACCTTCATTTGCTAAGATTGTACAATTTGAATCGTTGCAAAAGGTAATCCTCATCGTACCCAAACTTCAATCGACAACATAACCAATTAATTTTTAAATCTCCCGGAATTAACATATTAAGGTGATCCTCCTATCATCCAGATTACTAGCAATATATACAAGTCTTCCCCTAAGGCATGCAAGAATAGGATTTTGGGTATAATCTTCTTGTCCAAAGGTAAGAAATCAATCTCTGTAGTTTCTCTACATCAAATTCTTTCAAGTCATTAGAAAATTGATAATTTATGGGAATTATGCCTAAAGGAAAAGGATTTTATAGTATGTATTTTGAACCATTATAAGACATGAATAAGATATGGATTGAAGGGTCTATCAAATTTGATTTTGGTTTGTTTAAACATTTGAAATGGGTCCTGAATTTTGAACCGGTGTGTTACGTATCTTCTAAATCCAATGTTTGGGTCAAATTCTTGGATTTACCGGATGAGTATTGGCATCCAAGATTAATTTTAGAAATTTTTCGTGGGGTTAGTAACCCAATAAAAATTGATCAGGCAACTCTAGTTAAAAAATATGGCTTATTTTCTCGGGTTTTAAATGAAATTGATTTTTCTTATGAATTGCCAAAATTTGTTATGATTGAAAAGGAAGGCAGAGTCAGATTCCCTATGGAAATTGAGATAGAACAAATGCCATTATTTTGTGATTTTTTTGGTTGTGTTGGCCATGACATTTCAATCTAGAAAAATTTAAAAAATCAAATTCGAAATCATCCTATGGGAAACGAAAGAGCATTAGCCAATAAAAAGTTTTTGGACACGAATGGCCTTTCTGAAGGAAAATCAACATATCAAATTTTTGCGGCGACAAATTTAAACCAACCCTTGGCTATCTTTGAAGTCAGAGATTCAAATTAGGGCCATAGTATATGGAGTAATAAATCATCAGGATGTTTCGATTGATCAAACCTATTTAAAAGGAAATGTGGAAGGAAAATCTCAAGTGACCAAGTCAATAAAGGCAGCTACAGTTTTTAATTCAGGAGGTAAATCTGGGAAGTTAGAAACTGTTGACAAAGTTGATATGATAAGTGACAATAACATGTCTTAAGTGGCCAACATATCAGGGGTAGGAATAGTCGAATTAGTTTCCAAAAATATTCAGCCATCTAATTTTCGAAACCATGCACCTGGAAGACTATTTTTTTGAAGATTGTTTATTCAAGAGGATGTTATTTCAGGTCCAGTAGAAAATATGCCTACATCAATGATACAAAATTCAAAAGGCCATATTGATGAGAATACCTATGATCAATTTCCTATGACTGAACAAACCCAAATAATTGTAAATGAAAATCAGAATATCTTTTTAAAGGATATTAACACTTCTTCTAATGACTCTTGTGATGATATGCCACCATTAGAAGATATTCTAAATGAGGTTTTTTCAGCTCAAAGAAACAATTCTATGGGGAAAAAGAAAAACAATTTAGTCAAGGTATTAATTTATATGTTGAGATCTCAAAAAATGATTCCACCAAAGTTTGTTTAATGACTAAAGATTAGGATGGGAAAAAATGTGGTTAAAATCAAAATCCTATTCAAGTCAGCAATTCGTTTGAAATATTAGGATCAGTTGAAAATTGAACTACTTTCATAGGAACTAAAACTTCTGAAGGGAATTATTTTCCGGCCTTAACTAACGAGGAGAAATCAGCTTTTACATATAAGTTAAGAACTACTTCGTCTTGTTCAAGAATTCGATTAAGAATTCATAATTTTTCCTAATTTGTTTTCATTATGGCTTGTAAGAGCTCCGGGAGAGGCTTTTTCTCCTATTTGTTTATAAATAAAAAAAAATTTCTAGAAAAAAAATAATACAAAGCCTAAATAGTGATTCAAATGGTTTGTCCGGAATTAAGACAATTAAAACCAAATTGACTCGATTGGAAATTTGCCCTTACAAATCTCCCCACTTTGCTATTTCGGGAAAAAATCAAAATAAAAATCCTATGGGCTGTTAGGATCTCAAAAAAGTCCCAATTCCCAACCCCCCAAAAGAAAAATAATACAGATGCTCGATAGACACTAGAAATTTTTTGTCGCGTGTTGTAAACCTACACACTTGAACACACATTCAAATTCAAACTGAATATAACAAGTATAATATACACATAAGAAACATATTTCAATAGTGTCTAAAACAATCTCAACCTAGTTAAAATGTATCCCATTAAGATAAAGATATCCTAATAATTTAAGAATAAATATATTTCTCCCCCATAAACCAAATCCTTACCTAAATGTGTGAACATATCATACCAAAGAGAAATAGGGAGGAAGTAATAAATCATGCAATGATGTGAAGTGCGGCAAAAATGAAAGATAATTAACTCAAGATCAAATAATTCACACAATGATCAAATAATATCAATATCGATGTAAAAAGATACCAATGTGAATAAGAAATGAAGTACAATACGAATTTGAAATTACTAATTTGAGATATGGAATTTCAATGCATACAGTGAGAGATATTACTATCATCATAGACCACGCAAAATAAAATCCAAAGATAAAGCTTATAGAAAATATGTACTAAATGAAAATGCAAAGACTTAAAACCAAATGATACAAAATATATACATATGCCAAATAAACCAATGAACTACTGGCACATCTATATGTATAGACTACCAAAAACTCGCCCCAAAACTCATATGCTTCACACACTAGCATAATTTTGATGTGTCTAAACATGTGGGGTGGAATGAATAAATATGAACTATATCAAAATGAATTATGACCCATACACTAAAATATGTTCAAGAAGTACTATTTGACCAAAAAAATGTATCAAATAAAGATTTAGCCTTAAGTGACAAGATAAAGTGAGCTCTATGAACAAACAAGCATAATGCACACAAGCCTACGATATCAATGATTCTAAAAATCAATAAAGTCGTGACAAAATACGCCTGACATGGGCTCATTATTCAAATGATTTGATCTTCAACTATGAACCCTAAAATGATAAACATGTATTATATTTTCTTTCCACTCAATTTTTTTTGAAGATATCACTTACGAAAATAAAATAAACTAACTTGTCATTTGGATTTTTTCTATTTTTATTTCCTTTAATCTTTTCAATAGTCTCTTGCCAATGGTGGTTTTCACGTAAAGAACATTTGCTCCATTCATAGCCCCTTCCCGTGCACCCTCATATATTTAACACAAATCAAATAATATCACGGACAATGGTGCTTACACTCCCAAATCCCCCATAGTCATGAAATATATAGGTGACAATATAAATGGGAGAACATAAAAAAAGCTTAACTATACAAGTGAAGTTAAAATTCAAAGAGCTCGTGCATGTGTCCATGAAGGCATATACTAAGCGAATCCATTAAGAGAATCAAAGTCGAAACAACTCCATGCAAACATGATAAAGAACAATCTAAGTCTTAGATATCATAACCAAATGTCCTATTCACATGGATATCACTGAATGAATAAGATTCAAACACACCAACATGTCGCACAAAATGTGTTAAATTATAATATACAAAAATAAAAAAATATTTTTGAGCTTTTTCTATATTTTAAAAAAAAAAATACCATTTGAAAACATGACTAACTCAAAAGACAAACAATTTTTTTTTATAATTTTCAATATGACTAAATAAATGAAAAATCAAAATACAAAAGACTCAAATAATATACAACTAGCAAACATATATATCATGAATCACAAAATCTAGTGTATTCAAACATGAGAACACAATCAACCATTTAATACGGCATGGAAAGTATCATGTGCAAGCAAACTAGAATAAAAAAGTCTTATATGTAAAGCCTCCAATATGATTTCCTAATCCACAGAGGTGTAATATGATTCATTTAGGTTTTAGGAACCTTGGTGACTTTATTCTTAGACATTCTAGGACCATTTTTAAGATCATAGAAAAAAGTCCTAAGGTGACCTTTCTTACCCCAATGTGTGAAAGTGTAAACATGGAGAGGGGTGTTACCTAAGGTTTTACCTTTTATGACATTCCTCGCAACAGTTGATTTTCTAAAATGCATGGTCTTATCATGTGTAATGGAACTATTTTTCCTCATCAAAGCCAATTCAACACTAATCATATTTAATTTGTATGGTTACTAACATCTTATCCAACTTCTTCGACTTAGGTTCCAAATAAAATTTGACCATACTCATATATCTCAATCTCCCCTCAGCGCAACAATCCTCGACTCAAGTAAATACCTATACTCCTCAAACTCTAGAATCTTTTTTTCATAACCTTCATCATAACACGAAGGATATTTCTCTCACGCTCTATGTACTTTAGCTTCTCTCGAAGAGTTTTTCACATGACCTAATCTCCTCAATCAAAACACTATCATCATTTCCTCTAGCACTCTCATTCAACTTGGCTTCTAACTTCAAGTTATCCTTCTTCATTTCTAATTTTTTTGAATAAAACTCATGAAAGGCAACTTGGAGTTCACTCTCCTTCTACTCTTCATTCTCACCATCTTCTCCATTCTCTCAACCATCACCCCCTGGAATCCCTAAATTATGGCCTCAGAAGTGTCATGTTTATAAATATCTTCATGGGAAGATATCTCATTAACTCTCACATGACTAAATATGAACGTGGTGTCTTTTTTCTCAATAGGGGAATCATATCCCTCTGCGACATCACTAGCACTAACGGTGGCATTATACACATACGATTTCTTATGCTCATTCTTCAGTTTACGGGCACTCATCTATCCTACGGATATAAACCTTATAACAAAAACATATTTCTATCTCATCCATATTAAATATAACATTCTGATTTTTAAGGAAGTGATCGGACATATAACTTACGTTTTTCTTAATCTTTTTTGCATCTTTCAATCACTTTTCAAATTTGAGAATTGTTTTGAATATCTTTGCCAATAAGGCCCTATCTTGGGATTCGATGTCAGACATCATCCGAAATAAGTGTTTTCTCCTTCTAGGCTTTTAAAGCAATGTCCTTATGCTTATTATTCTCACTCTTGAAGGAAAACATGTCAAGCTCATAAGTTTTTAAGTCACCTACGATATCCACAAGTTTCTAGAATCTAAAGTATCTAGATAATTCAAAATTGTCAGTTTTTAATTAAATATTTAAGGCAATGACCTAAAGATTCGCTTGATTACTTAGTTTTTTTATTATATTCTCTTCCAAATTAAAGGATGAGTTAATTATACCGGACAAGCTAGCGTAAAACTCATCAGAGGTCTCACTCTCTAATACTTTTGTTAACTGATTGGTGAGATTTTGGAGTTTTGAAGCCTTACCAACACTAGTTCCTTCATGGTTGAGTTGGATTATGTCACACGCCTCTTTCGAGGTCTCGCAAGTCATGATATGGCAGAACTCCGCGGGGGTGATAGAATAAAAATAGGGAATTTAAACCTCGAGAACTATAATTCTCTAAACTATTGTTTGCCTCCCTATATAATTCTACGAGTTTTGTTATCCTATTTTTTCCCACTAGGGTTATATGTGGGGACTAACCATTTCTAAATGCTTGCTATACCTACTCATTTGTGGCCTTAAGTGCTGATTTCATACACATTTTTTAGTATACATAACTCGACCCATCAAACGTTGGGGTTCTAATACCACCAAATCTAATAAAATACTTGCCTAACAACATGGGATCCAAACATAATAACTACGTGTTCTAGATATGATACCAATTTCAGAACATTTGTATTTTAAATGAATTTGCACAAACAATAAATTAGTGTAACCCACTCTGGTACCAATTTGAAAAGGCCCGATAAGTGCTTAGGGAAGGATGTTCACAACAAAATTCTATTTTTGGTTTTTTGATTTTAAAGATTGAGACATTAAACAAATTTAAATCCAATAATAACTTGTTCACTAAATTAAACCGTTTGTTATGAAAAAATAACTTATTAAATTTTATCTTTTTAACCTAAATTATGCCTCTACTTGATAAGTTGGTAAAATAAATAGATAAATCATCCATAGCATGCCGAGATACAAGGAAAACCAAAAAGGGAAAAATATCGGAATACCCAACAAAATAGTTCATTATGATAAAGTTTTACAAAGACTGTATAGTTTACTTATATAACGACTAATATCCCATGCAAGCCTTGACGCACGTCTATCTTTAACCTTTCCTCCATAGTGCATTGTAGGAGTCTATCCATGCAAGCTTTGATAACACACGAATCCATGCATTCCTCAGTATCCACCGATATGGCTCAAAAACCTCCTACAAAATTAGAACATGAAATCTCTACTTCTACACTACAACACAACAAATAATAAGGAGTTCACCACACCAAATAAGTTCTCTCAAGATGAATAGAAAACAAACTTTGTTTTCCAACATAAAGATATCCCATCATATTAATATGAAAACTTTGATCTTTAAACTCAAAGGGTGAAACTAGGGCTTTGTAACTTTTATAAACAATAGGAGTCAAACACGCCTTCAATAGAGAAAACATGAATTTCGAGCAGATGACATCATTCGAACGATATTGCATAATTCATTCAAATAAAAGCCCATTTAATTCAAATAATCTTAAGTTCATTCCAATGAAGAGTCTTTCTCGTTCAAACAGACTTCCAATAATCATCCAGCAAGATTCCTTCCATTGATAGCGAATCCTCATTTGACGTTCATTAGATGCACGTTCACACTTCATTCTAAGGAAGTAGTAACTTCATTATAAAGGGATCCATTTCTTCAAAAATAATTTTAAAATAGTTCCAAACATTTGTCTTAAAAACATTACCCCAAAAATAAGTATCAAAGGATATCCTGAAAAAACACATCCATACCATAAGAGATCCTCTGTAAATGTGAAGACAAACTTGGCACGAAAAAAAGACACATTGTATATCCAACATTGAATTATAGATGATTTATCTTCTTTAAATATGTCATGAAAAGTTGAACTAAATGTCATAGTAAATCCTTCCTAACTACTCCTTCGTGCAATCAAAAATCCATTAATGATATTATTTTAGAAAGTTTATTTTGGGATATTCTCTTCCTAGTTTTTCCCTTGGTGATAACATGAGGACACCGTCATTAACTTGTCCAATAGATTATTGATACGTAATAACATACATATTTCCTGGATCATGACGTTAACTTGACCCTAGTAGTCCACACATCAACATAGTTAACCGTCCATCTTTTAGAACTTTCTCTATGTAAAACCATCCTCAAATACTCCACCTACTAAAACATTATGATGCATGCTCCCACAACACCTCTACCGGCCATAATAAAGTCAATACCATAAAATTCCCCAATGGAAAATCCAAATCTAGTGCCCAGTCCAAATAAGAAACTAATATCTTATGTAGGTGATAACCCAGCACCTTTCCCAAGAAACCTAGAAAAATCTCAGAGTAGTGGTGACAAGTATACGCAACTGTAATCCCCCCCAATTTACCCACATATATATACTAAACAAGTGAGCCAGACATTCAGCCAAGTCTAACCACAACTACTCAAAGCAAAATTTGGCCCAAAGTGACATATAAAAGCTTACTCCCAATCGTTAGTCTCAACTTAAAACATAGTTATTCACACAAGCTCATTAATTATACGATAATATCTTACATAAAACTTAACAAAGTGGCTGAATCCAAGACAACCAAATAAACCACCGCATCTCTAAAATCATGATGTAAAGTATTCCCCCTCCCGACTGGGGATAACCATAAATACTTAAGGCAAAAAAGGTATCTATATACATCATAATCGTACTACACACACTACTAATATTTAAGTCAAATCATAGATGAGTAAGAAAAACTCATGTGGAAGAGCCATATATGTATCCATATAAGGCATTGAATAATAAGGTGGCTTCACTCACCACGAGAATAACATATTCTTTAAAGGATCTAACAAAATGATGGCCCCACTAGAGGTCATGATGACCTTAATTTTTTGGTCATTTATGCCAACATTTTCTTCACTTTCCTTGCTCTCATATTTGGTGGCTTACTTGGCCATAATTCCCCTTGCCCTGATGACCAAAATTTATCGCACTGTCTATTCTTGGAAATCTATTGGGGTAATCTACCCCATGGTTTCTTCTGCTGGTGAGATTCCCCAATTCGAATCCAAGCTACACTGTCTTTGTTCGTTGGGACTACTTCGCTTTGGTTTTTAGGTTTTTAGGAACTCTAACGTCATAGTAGTTATTATTTTCCTAATGATGTAGGCGGGTAACTTAAATCACCCGAGTGCAGGTGGTGAATAAAGCGTTACCCAGTTACACATGCAAAACCTTTCATACTAAGTTTTTCCCAATGCCAAAAGGTGTATCTCGCATTGTAATTGATAATGAGAACATCCACCTTCTCTTTCGCATTAACCCCCTCGGTGCACAGAGATAAAGATAAGAAAACTCCTCATACCAGCTCCCATCGTTGTCACACAGACTATATATTTAGATCTTATTTCTGGTGCTATTATGGATAGTGATGGGAAGACTTTTACCTTCAAATTATATGCTATGAAAATACTAAAGGTATCTTGTCCGAAAGCCCACGACCCTCGATCGAAATCAACCTCGTGTTGTGATATCTCACTTGTGAAATCTAATTAAGGAATCCCCCAAATACACTTGGTCCAAGTCGTTCATTCAGAAATAATGCATAAAGCCCACAAATGGTTGTCAATATATAAAGCATAAACCTTAAATGGTAAAGCTTTGAATTGATCAATGTACGCAACACAGAAAAATGACAAATGTACTCATGATACCTAGTACACTAGAACCAGGAATGCTATGATAACAAGTGTGAAACCCCACAAAAGTTCATAAATAGATTATTTGGGTCTAATATAAAAATCATGGGAATAAAATACTTTTGGTAACATTCTAAACATACGAAATAAACAAAATTAAATGAACATTAATAATATAGTCAAACACTAAATAACATAAATCCAACTCCGATCCTAATCACTACCACTACAACACAAAGAAACTATGTAATATAAAATGTAACCGTGCAAAAGTCCAACTCTGAATATAAGCATATATGTACAACTCGGATGAAAAATATAATATTACAATAATAGAATGAGGTAAATTTTCTTAACTCCTACAATAATTGGAGTAAGAAATGGGATGTCTTTAGGGGTGCTCCCCTAACGAACTCCCGTCTACATGAAGTACCACAACATGAACATGTAGAAATTGTTTTTAAAAGAAAACATAAACCATAAGTTTATGTACAACATGATTATAATTGAATCCGATCCACATTTTAACTATACAACATTCTCTTGTGTTTTATTATATTTTAAGTTATTTTTTACCCAACCCAAAACCCAAAAATATCATGCGGTTCTAAATTTTGTACCTTTATGTATCCCAAGTGATTAAAAAATTAAAACTTTAGTATTTAATATTTAGCTTCCCACCTTCAAGTTTATATATTTCTTTATAAAATGTAAGCTATGTGGTAGTATCAAACCTACAATACGTCTCACCAAATAACTAATACACTAATTACACACTTATAACTCAAGTCTATACATATTTGACTAACACGTGCAGATAATACAATATACACGTCTATTGTATATGTAATACATGAATTTGAATTATAAGTACATAGATGGACATCCATTCTATAAGTCATATAAATCTATAATATAACATGTAAACTCATACCACTAACTCTTGTAAAGCCATGCAATAATCACATATGGTATGAGAAAGACTCCGTCACATCCAAGATCCATACAAAGGTACATCCCCGATATGTAGGAATAAATGGTCTATTCTCATGCTCACACATAACGAAGCCCTATCCACATTACATTTTGTGGATCTGTATCTCATTCTAAGTACAGTCTTATGTAGTCCCAGCCTTAAGACCTCTTCATGATCAAAAGGAGAAATCATTATGTGTATCCATTAACCATATGTCCCACCATACCAAAGACCATATGATGAAATCTCTTTGCGAACCCTCTCCGTACATGGATACCCAGACGTAGGACATTTGGGTAAAATGACCACGAAAACTCATTTACTCACTGAGGTGACATCATAGTCCACACCATTTGTTCCCTCTAAGTACGACACCATGAGTAATTAAAAATGGTATCTACAACATAAAAATATCCATTTAAATAAAATTATGGATAAGGGGCCAAATAAAATAAACATAGATACATACTAAACCTAAACTATCGAATTACATTTACAAGCCTCACTAAATATATAAATAAACATAACATACACAACCCTTACTAGTGGGCTACTATAAATCACATACATTAAGACCCAAAACTATTGGGTCATACAAAACATATCCATTTATAAACAGAGTATACATATTTATAACCTTATACCCATTTTAGGATTCATTACGCCTAACACTTTGGGTTCCCAAATCTAGGTATAATCACACCATATAATCCTCTAAAACATGCACATCAAATATATTAAATCTCAATTAACCCCAATCCATTATCCCAAGGCATCACATCAAGATATGATCCCGCCCTTAATTTAAATGAAATCATAAGCCATATGAACTATATCACTCTTGGAAGTTATAACCTAAACATAATATCACCCAAAGGATGTTCACTGCACTTGTATAATAAAATTACTCAAATAAATCCTAGAAAATAATACAAATCCTTAAATTATACAAATTCCCAATGAATGAACTTATTTGCACTCATATTTACCATCAAATGTAAAATCCTCAATATAACCCCTTTAAATAAATGATTTTCCCTAATCTTTAACTACCCCAAATATCGATCTCCAACAATTCAAATCATAACAATACATCTCTATTCTATACATAGAAGAAAACATTAGGCTATGAAATCCGAATTGTATTTGAAAACATTAGGCTATCAAATCCGAATTGTATTTTACAAAAAAATAGATCCATGATATCCTTTTAAAACTCTTTAGTGATGAAATTGGGCTTGGCCCCAAATGTGCCTCACCTTAAAGAGCCCAAAAACAACTCCAAATGACTTAAAACCTTTATCGAGCCTTTTACTAACCTAATAGACCTTTAAACCACCATTTTGAAGTAATATAGAAATTCTAATCATCCTACAAAGACAATTACAAAATAACCCAAAACTAATAGCTAACAAATAAGTTATTTAATAATTACGTGGTAAGAGTCCAAATACTAATTAATTTTATAAATTAATTATCATGCCTTAAATCGAATTTCAAATCCGAATTAAATAGTACATAAATATATAAATAATGAACTCTCCAGTCACAACAAGAACACAAAATTAATTCCAATTGATATTTCATATAAAATACAAGGTATTACAATAAGGAAGCGCAAGTTATGGGTTCACTCGGGGTGATTTATGTCATGAACGCTATGATAAAGACCTAGGGAGATAAATGAAAAATAAATAGACTTATATACATGTATGATATAAGTAACTAAACGGTCACTACTTGATGTAGGTTCAACATATAAATTTGTATGCGTAAAGGAATAAAAGATATTAAGCCAAAAGGAAAGCAACGACGGAGGTAAGATGAAGTCAATGTACGCATCAACTAAACATGTACTTGGAGGAGCACAAGGAGTGAATACAAGAATAAAACATTAAAATGGATAAATTAACTACATGATAGTTATTATGGGTGATTTCAAGGCAAATGCCTTACTAATTTCGGGTGGATCATCGAGATAAATCATTAGGAACCGGAATTCAGGCATAGTACCAACATCAGCCTAAACGATAAGTGGGACTAAGACTATGTGAGAAATGCTAGATTTAAAGGATGTATCAAATGTCAAGGTGCTCTGGGAGACGTTGATTGGAAAATAACAATACTACGGTGTAGCGAGGTTGTTGCTCTAATTAGGTGGGAGAGATTCCACGTACCTTGCACTCTCTGCATTTTGCTGGCTTAAAGGCTCCGTCCTTACATTATAACCCTCCAAAATATTTAAGAGATATCTAGTATTTTAGAGTATGTTATGGTGTGTTGTAAGATTTAATATAATGTATCTATAGTATACTTCAATTGTATATAATATCATAGAAATATAAGGAAGTGTGTAGTATTATAAAATGTTCCCATAAGGACGTCAGAACATTCTGGAAAACTAATCTTAGCCATTATTGTAGTTTGATATCCTGTGATACCACCTGTGACACCCCGACAAATTAAATACTGGGTAGATACTCCTTTATTAAATTAATACAAAATGCCAAGTTGGTTCAGTTAATAGCATCACTATCGAAAACATTTTAAAGATTACTAACCACTTAGTATTTAAAAAGTAAGATGTCAAATTTTAATTTAAGTCTGATTAACATACAGAGCAAGAATAATGAAAGAATAACATAACCATTCATCATAATGAAGAAATAGAATAACCAATAAATAATACTAAGTTCGGAGGAAAACTCCTCACAACAATCCCATCACTGAAATGAATAAAACGAAGTATTCTGAATTAATTACATGCCAAATAGTCTGAAAATCTGAAATAGGAAATGTCTCTACTAGAAATGGGCAACAGGCCCTACAACTGATGAATCCTGAATATGGAGTCAAGATGAAAGAAGCGTCTACTAGCAAGGTCCTGCAACTTCCACAAACAGCTACAGCTCGTCACCTGAATGAGAATCCTAAACATGGTGTCCTTGTGGTTGGGCACCTAAAATGGTTTTTACAAAAATAGATTTGAAAGCAAATGGGTCAGAGCCCGAAAGTGGAAATCATTTTAAAAACAGCAAGTGTTTTAATAACATTAAAATAATAAATGCAAAATACATGTTAGGACGTGCACTCACATGAAATTCTCACCTCTCGACTAATTGTGCACTCCTAACGTATAACACCCATCTAAGTGATATCCACTTCTAACTAAACTGACAAGAAGTCTAACCTTTCTACTCGGTTCCCATTATACATTCTAATGTTACCAATTTAATAGAGATTTTACTAAAATTCGAGTTCTCAAATATTAGCCATACAATACAATACAGGTTGTCACTTTATATTTTCTCAAAGCGTTTCCGTATTTATACACACAGTACCACATGAAAGTTCTCATTAATTAAGTGTATATTATTTACGTCATAAATATACAATACAAGCACCCCGAGTCTAAACTGTGGTGCACACATACTCTGCTATCAATCCCGGTACATTACGTACATAAGGATCACGCATTCTGAATCTATCAGGAATCGTTCTCAGATAACAACAATCACAAACAATGGAGGCGAACACAATCACATCACATGGGTCACGCACATACCTACGCTCCCACGATCAGCAGACTTATTAACAACCCAATAAGTCCTTCTTTGGACTATGTTCTCGAGGTACCAATCTAAATCTCCCCCGTAGGCACACAAGGATAGATGGCCCTAAGCGAACGCAAACCTCCCGTGATAGCAAGTATGGTAGGTATGTCATACACATAAAATCATATACATATACTAAGTATGCACACATCTTAGTAATCACCATAATTTATTTGGTACACTTCTCATTCTCATACCAACTTATAAGGTTACACAGTTACATATTCCCGATTAATTCAATTATTTAGGCCGTCAATAGTTCTCGCATCGTAATAGATACTCACGTCCTAATCCATAATTTCCCGTTGGTTCAAACTACACTTCTAGGTTTTACTCTTCATTATATCCCAAATGTCTCAAATATATCAATTAATTATCAAGGAAATGTTATCTCTACATATAAACAAGGTTACGGGACACTCGGGATCAAAACAGGCTAAAAAGCCTAAATTGTCAGCTCGTTAGAAGTCTCGTTCGAACGAGGCTGTTCGAACGAGAGTTCGTTCGAACGAAGTGGGATTTCTAACGAGATCTCATTCGAACGAAAGGCATCGAACGAAAATCACCCTCGTTAGAAGTCAAAGGTCAACTCGTTAGAAGCTCGTTCGAGCGAGCTCGTTCGAACGACCTGGGCAGGTCTTTTAACGAGAGGCCAGTTTCGAGCCCATATTTCCTATTTTCCTTTTTCCAACATTTCTTCACCTCTAATCTCATATAAAAATCAATCAAATAATATTTTATGGGTTCTAATCATTCCTAAACATACTTAGGTCCTATATTAACGTTTATATAGGGCCAATTCTTCCAAAACATCATTAAATCATCAAATCCCTTCATTTATCCCCAAATCATATGAACATGAACCCTAAAATTTTAAAGTCACCAATGGGCATAATTAAATCCGTTTTTGTTATGAACAAGGTGTATTTCCATCAGAATAATCCTCCTAACACAATTCTACATGCAATCCTTTCATCAAAATATAAAGTTTTAATTCCAATTAATAGGTTTTTATCAAACTCCCAAGAACAATACGATTTTGTCAATTTCCTACGCATGGAAGAAACATTCTTTGTAATAAATGAAATTAAACCACTTGCCTTATGTATATCTCTGATTTTGATGTCGAATTGATGAAGTGTTCTCTCTCTCTCTGCAGAATTCTCCTCTCTCTCTCTCTCTCTACAAGTCTTCTTCTCCAAGGTGACAATGGTGGCTAGGGTTTTGCTTTAGCAACTTTTGGGACTAATTCTAATAACCCCCGTAGCCCATTAAGTTATTAGTGGGTTTAGTGGGTAATTACCAAATCAAATTTTTAATTCCTAATTTTCGTTGGTTTTAATTCCCAAAAATTCAAAATTACCAAACTACCCTTTTACGTTGCCGGTATGGCCTAAAAATGCCCCGGGACCCAAACTAAACCCCCGGCTAGTGTTTTCTGACTATTTTGACCCTTCCGGACGCGTTGGTGCACTCGAAATGACCATACGATTAATTGAATTTAAATTCACTTTTATAATTAAAATAATTATATTCCTGACGCGACTGTCACACGTGTCTCAACAAAATTTCCAAAATTCCGTATTTCAATCTCACGACAAATTTCATAATCCAATATTCATATATAGCCATATATACTCATTATAATCAAATATCAACTCACATCTCGTTAGTATGTTATCCGGATTAATTTCCAATTAATTCACATTTAATTTAATTAATCCCAAAAATAAATATCACAAAAATACGGGGTATTACAGGGATGTTGTGGAAAATGAGGCGATCACCATAAATTAGGGTCTTAGAATCTAAGGGGCGTATATGGAGACACTAACGATGAATATTTCATTCGATGAACAATCAACTTAAGCACGTGTGGAGCTATGTCTTACAGGAGATAGTTTATATTTAAAAATGTAATATTGTATTGATAGGAACAAGATGTCGTGATGCCGGATAGAATTATAAAGAAGCTTCATGTACGCCGGAAAAAATCTAATATTGTACTTCATTACTTGTTCTTCATGTACTTTACATGTAATTTATTACTTTTCCAAAGGAATTAACCCATTGATGTGTTTATTTGGATCAATTTTAATTTTTTCTCTCAACTCTTGCTATGATTTAAGATTTTTTTAAAACTTGTAGGAAATGTGCTTTTTTTTAGACATGTCTATCCCAATATTATTTATGAAGAATATATTCCATAAGAATAGATTAAGCCTTTTGAAATTTAATACTCAGTTGCCTTCTTTCTCCAAATTTTGTGCATCCTGGCCATCTGGGGATTAACTTTTGAATGTATGTGTTCGTTGAATGGATGATTGTTATTTCTCCAAATTTGTTTTTTTATATTTCTATCTTACTTTTAAGTGTACTCATTAGACCGACTTGTTCCCATGATCCCTATGACATGGAGATAATGATTTCTTTTCTCATGTACTTTTCACCTATATACACGTGCTTCACCCAACATATATTACACACATCAGATACACATTTGAGGAGAATATTTTTATAGCCCATGAGATACCCAAAGGGAGGAATCGGAGCCTAACACCTCAGCATTCCGTAATTTAGTCCCTCTACTCATAATATATTTGGTTTCATATTCATAAGTTAGTCTTTTATGCCTCATCCTGGAATGAAGCCAACATTTTTTTTCATGTTTTGAATAAAATAGTTTGGTTACTCCAATCTCTATATTTTTATAAACCATCCAACGATGATCGCTTTATGTCTATGGGAGCTTGAAAAATTGTGCAGGTGGAAAAAAAATAAATTTCTTCCTTGATTCCATTCTAGAGGCATATCGGGGTGAACCTGTCACTTGGGTGGCCACAGTTACGAGCCTCCAAAAGGCTTATTTTTGTAGGACTATACTCTATTTATATGTTCTTTATTTTCCCTTTCTTAAAAATTTTATACAGTTATATATGTTCTTGCACTTGTATATTATTTTTACTCTCATGCTCACACGTTGTATATATGTCGTGCCCATGTCAAATTATATATATATATATATATATATATATATATATATATATATATATATATATATATACTTTTCCCTATTTTGTTCATTTTCTCGTTACATGTATTTACCATCTGTTCCTTCATATGCCTCATGTAACTTATATATATCCACTATTTATCTCATTTTTCACATTCACTTGTATACATTTTCCATTCTTCACTTCATGTGACAACCCGCTTAAAACAATAACGAGTGGCAAGACCTATACTACATTAAATCAGGTATCTCAGATGGCACAGTATCAACATCAACTGACAATACTAATAATATAAGGCTAACTACCCGAAACTATTAAAAGCGAATTGTCAAAAATTTAAAACTTTTATTTAACAACAACAACAAAACCAAAATTGCATTCACAACCAACGATAAACATCTAACTAAGATGAGTAATAAGTGCAAACTCTAATAATAATAATGAGTACAATACAATGTACAACAAAATCTCAACAATAAAATACCCGAATATGCTGTCGGGTCACAGACAATACAATTCTAAAAAAATGAAATATGAAAGTATTAAGCTACAACACTTGAATACTAACTCAATATACAACTGAATCATAATCTAGATATACAAAGAATAGGAATCGATTAAAAAAAATGCCACAATAGTCCGCTACTGCTACAGCTCCACGAATACTGGATGGGTGAACATCAAAGGCGTCCTTATGGAGGAACACCTATAGTAATACAATATATACATGGAGGAGGAAAATATAAACGGGTCAGAGCCCGAGTTGAAAAACATTTTATAGCAAGTGTATTAAAATGCATAATAATTATAAATGCATTATTACATGATTTAGTGGAATCTCACTCTCCATAAAATTCAACTCGCCCCTCCACTAATGCGCGCGCTAAACGTATGTACGTGATCTTCAAAAGTATGCCCAATTTTATTAAGGGAAAAGGATTCTAACTTAATCCCAAGTGAAATAATTTAATTGAAATCATCTAACTTATCTCCCAATCTACACTTATTTATTTTATTAAGTTCTATACTTTAGCATTAGTACTATGGTGAACTTTATAATGTGCATTTGTTGAACATATAAAGTTATACAATCATCCTCATTTCCACATCATCACAATACATCAATATTCTCGATTACTAGAATTTATATTCTAGTGATGCCCTCATATGGCATAAAATAATATATTTAATTATTATATATGAGTTATTAGCATCAAGATTTAAGGACTAAACTCCTCCCGATTCTCAACAGGGCACTGCGTTTCATGCGTGGGACATCTCGCCGAAGCGAAATCCAAACAAGGAACCCCCCATTACACTACCCCTGACCGTATCGATCCTCGGGGCTCATTATGCCCTCAATGCAAGATGCATGTAACCCAAATTATTATTATCCAATTTTAGTTAATTAATATTCCCAATTCTCAACAGTACACGGCGTTTCATGCGTGGGACGTCTCGCCGAAGCGAAATCAAACAAGGAACCCCCCGTTACACTACTCCTGGCACTGTCGATTATCGGGATAGATGATATATATATAAGTATGAGAATTAAGGACTAACTTATCCCCAAGTTCCAACATTACACAGCGGTTCATGCGTGGGACGTCTCGTCGAGGCGAAATCCAAATAAGGAACCCCCCGATACACTAATCCTGCAATGTAGGTCGTTGAGGTCCATTATGCCATTGATACCCAAGTACAAGCACAATCAATAACCATCCAACCGAGCTATAACTCGAAGGACGCAGGCTCACATGCTATCATCTTCCAGCAGCCCATATACGTAGCAAACTGGGGCCACCTGGTGGGGTTCAACGACACCCACCTCGTGATCAACTCGCGCACACAACGTACGGGAAGCGGTGATAGTTCCTAACCGGCAAGTGAGAGCGACACATACCCAAGACCTCTCACCCCCAAAATAAATAAATATGTATATATGTCATTTGCTGACCACCACGGACAACTATGACCTGGGGAAATATCCACACCCGGCTCATCTAGCCAGGATGCTCACCCTCTACGCACACAACTTCCCAATGATAGCAAGGAGGGGGTATGCTTCACTATATATATATATATATATATATATATATATATATACCATCATATAAGGTATACATACATCATCACATAATAAAGATATACCATCATATAAGGTATACCTACCACATCATTTTCATTTTCATTATACGCCCTTAGGCGCAATAGATTAATATTATTATTTAGTATATCTCTCTCTTTTAATACACTAACCATCAATTCTCAAAGACTTTACCCACTTAGCATTTGCGATATTATCTCTCGCTTGAAGCTCACGTGTCGCTTATATTAACATTTATCATCGTGTGAGATATCTCACAAAACAATCATCATTAAGGATATTTCTATATCCCTATGCACATCAATTAGCATTTATAATTCTCCATCTACAATGGGGTTCAAATCATTTTATGAACCTTTAAAACTATCCCATTTGGGATTGAATCCTAAGATCCAATTTCTCTAACTTTGTCTAATTTATCCATATAATTGTAATCATCATCCCCGAGTCGAATCTCCAAATCGAGGTGGATTTCCCCACTTAGAATCAACCATAATATCTAATCGGTATTCCTCAACTTTAATTCATATGACTCCCATAATTTAGTAGGATGTAAACCCTCTAATAGTCTCCAACATATAATCCACATGTCTCATATAGAGGCCCCAAATCGATAACCTCAAACAAAACAGGATGAAATTCTCCCTAAGAAACATCTCCAAAAATTCCCTTGTTTCCGAATCGATTCGGCCCATTCGAATCGATTTGGCCCCAAAAAGAGAATCGATTCGGCCCATCCGAATCGATTTGGTCCAATGGACCTGGGAGTCTTCTACATACCGAATCAATTCGTAAGGGGCGAATCGATTGGTCCCTAAAGACCTGGGCAATCTGCAACAGACCGAATCAATTCGTATGGGGCAAATCGATTCGGCAAGCGCAACTAGCTACGTAATGGGCAATTTTATTCTTAACCCAAAATACCCAAAAATCATTTTAATCATCCTCCAACCATATTGATCCAACCCAAACACAAATATAACATTAATATTCATCCAAGAACACATATATACTAATTTCTAACCTTAAATCCATTTATACAATACAAATCTAAGATTTTTCCCAAAAATTAGGTTTTGTCAATTTAAACCTAAAACCCAAAAATTTTCATCCACAAATCATGAAATAATAGTACACAACAATTATTTAGCAAGTTTAATCAATTGCCTCGGGTTCGTAGGGTCTGAATCCACCCTGAGATCGCGTATTGGCCGAAAAAATCCTCTTTTCTTTCTTTTCTCCTTCCCTTTTCTTCTTCTTTCTTCTTCTCTCTTTCTTTCTTTCTATTTCTCTTTCTCTCTTTGGAGAATTAAATCTCCTGTAGGCTAATTAAGTCCAAAATCCCAAAATACACATCTTTAAATGATAATACACACTTTAAATGACCCGGTAACTTTAATTCGAGTCAAACGGTCCTAATTCATTTCGGAACCCAAATAGACCCCAAGTACAGTCATTTCGACTTTCTCGACCCTTCCGAAAATAATGGTACCCTGAGAATCGTCATTCAAATTTTGACCTCAATTGCCAATTTAATTATTTCTCCAATAAAATATTATTTATTTCTCCCAAAATAAATAAATCGCTGTCTCCAAGACCTTGGGTTTTTACACTTCAATTATTCACATTTTCATATACCCCGTGTCATTTGTAAATACCGATGCTTTACTCTCTCCTATATATTTCATGCTTTACATTCACTTATATATATCTTCGAAATTTCACACCACTTATCCACATTATTTACATACTCCATGTCACTTATAGACATCCATGATCATTCCCACTTGTATATATTCACCTACCACATATTTCATATTACTAGTATATACCACATGCTTCCTTACGCACATATCTCCATGCTATCTTCACTCGCACATGTAATTGTCATAATTTCACTTTGAATATATACCTATCTCACTTGTGTATATCCATGATATTGTATCAATGTGCATTCCATGGTTTGTTCCCTTGTATATACTCTATGCTTTGTACACTTATACATGCTCTGTGTTTCTTACATTCTTACTTTCTTTACTTATTTTTGTATCTCTTCTTCATATTTGGAGACCCGAGAGTGGTCCAATCAGTTTGACATTTGGTGTGAGCTTCGAGAAAAACTCAGTATAGATGACATCATTCAAGTTTTGTCAGAAAAATGTGCCAAGAAGAAGAATATATATCAAGATCCAAAACTGATTACAACATTGAAACTCAAAGGGTACCTCATCCCCTCCATCCAAAAATTCTCCATTGCTTGTTAATATTCATATGATGAAGAGGGTTGAGGTTTTAGAATGTATCAAATTTTCCTAGAATATTAATAATCTCTCTATCTTATGGGGAGGCGACTCTGATACCTCAGATAACTCTGATGGTGAATTCGATGATGGAAACCCCATTATAGTTTCATTCATACGAGGAATGCCCTCTAAAAAAATGCTACTGGGATTAAAAGAAATATCCTCGGCATCCAAAATAGATGAAGACACTAGGTTTTTATTCTTCCCAACCTCTGTAAACCACATGACCCAATCAGGATGATACTACAAAGACTCAATCATCCCATCGCAAAATGCACCTATAGATAAAGGAAAATGGATTTCTATAGAAATCTTAATGCCAGATATGTCGATTGAGTATAGAAAGATCCTCGAGTAACTCAAAAGGAATCAGGACTACATTACTTCATAAGGACTCTTTATAAACATTAGGTAAGGTACAACAAACTTGTTATTCATAATCAATTATTGGCCACAAAATAATGTTTATTTTGTCATACTCCTAACTCTGCCGAAAAATGTGAGGGCGCTAAAAACTTGTAGTTTTTAAATAGGCTAGCGCACCCATTAACATAGTAGCTTGAATACCCCTGCTATTGCCTCCCCGCCCTTTATAGTCGTGACTTTTATCGTGGAAAAAAGTTTGTTTTATATCCAAGAAACATGCTTAACATAACCTATATCATAAAGGCATTCGAGTCGTGTCTAAATTACATTAAGAGTAAGGACCCATTCTCTTTTTTTCGTGGATACCACTAGCCAAGGAAAAGTCTATGAGTGATGGCGTGTCCTATATTTTATGTAGAGAGCGGCACTGAAATAACTTCTATTGGGGTTTGCGTGGTAGAAGGAGTAAATAAAAAAAAGCATACCGCTTGAACATGACCTATTCTCTTAATAAGTGGCAAAGTGGAATAGGAAAGGGGGCGAGCAGACTAATGAGTGAAATTCCTATTTTTGGTAAGGAAATTGAAACTTAGGGTTTGTTTTAACTGATCCATTTTGGAGAAATAAATGGTCTGGTCTTCCCAAATAGGACTTTGACTGACTGGCCATTTGGAGTGTTTTTTTTAATCACCGATACCTATGGTGGTAACTTTTTCAGAAGACATGATAAATTTGATCAATATCTTCTTGATAAGCAACTGGATGTAGAGAAAAATATAAGAGCTCTCTATGTCAAGATGGATATAGTCAAGACAGAATTTTGTTAAATCGAAATAGTCTCTCTCTCTCTCCCCCCTTCATGTGATTCGATCTCTTGCTTGGTCTAGCCCTTCCATAAATAAAAGGCTCGCAACGACTTGAGTCTTTTAATGAGAAAGTGAGCCAAGTCACTGCTCTCTTCTGGGTCTCGGTATGTGAGAAAATTTCTTAAAAAGGTATTCTTTTTTAGTGAAATTACTAAACAAAGTTTTTAACAAAGTTAAAGGAAAGGTTAAGAGTCTGAAGATACTCTTTAAAGAAACTCTTTTTGTTTTTTAAAAAACACTTAACACAAGATGTGGAAAAAGTTAGAATAGTTATGAACTAGAAAATTTTAAGAATCTTGGTAACACAAGTTTTTTTGAAAGATATTAGTTATCCCAGTTAACTTCTTAGACAAAAGTATCAAGCAATAATTAAGATTCATTCACAGTGGTTTACACACAATATTTTTATGTGATAAAAACCCTAAGGCTGGGGAAACATTCACGGCGACCTTTATAACATAAAAAAAATCTACTAAAAATGAAATAAGGTTACAAGTTATAAGCACGCAATCACAACATGAAAATTGAAAAGAAAAAGCACCTAAAAATGCCCAGATCTACACCTCTTTTAGGTACTCCTTCTTTGACCCAACTGCTACTTGAAGCTTCTCTCCTTTAGATTCTCTTTACGTTGACTCAGTCTTGGATCCCTCCAAAAAAATTGTAAACTTTCTAATCAGTGAAATGTGTGAAATTTAGTGGTGATGTGTGTTTCCAAGATCTTATATGAACATGCAAGAACACGCCCACACGTATACAAACATTCCTACAAATTACACAAGATGTTCTAAATGCTCTAAGCTAAAACGTCAAATATCTAAAGGATCCAGAAATTTAGACCCTATTAGATATTAAAAAATAGATCTAAAAATGATTTATATACAAAAAAATAGATTTTAAAAAAGGTAAAAATAGTTTTTAGAAAATAAAACTATAACTAAACCAACATGGTATAATATTATGATATTTACAATCTTAAACCTAATATATTTGGGGATTTAAAACAATTTGAAAGATTTATAGAGATCCAACAAGTATAGGATGTTTCTAATAAAATATCAACAAATCAGCATCCAAATATTTAACTAGAGTTAGATCCTTGATTTTACATGAAAAATCAAGTTCCTAACAGTTGTGAAGGTTGTTTTATGAGAGAAACTAGATCTGGAGGAGTTTTTGTGAATTTTTATTTATTAAACTCTCAAAAACTCAACTGGTATTTAAAAACCCTCTAGATTTTGCATAAATAAACTCATGTTTTAAAAAATATTATTGGAGAAAGATTTATGAAAGTATTTACACTCTGGTTTGAAAAATATTTTTCTCTTTTTTATTTCTCTCTATGAGCTCTCCTTTATCTCTCAAACCTATCATTTCTCTCTATATATATTATCCCTCTAAGGTGTCAGAAGTCCGAAAATAAGAAGAGGAAGGTTATTAATGTACTAGAGATGGAAAGTTATGAAGATTTAGTTTGAAATGAACAATTGTGATTAGCTTTGTCGATATTTTCAAAATCCAACGGTCGTAAACATAATGTATTGGGTAAGCTTGACTGGATATAACTGGTTATATGTCTAACTGGTTGAATAAGTTTTCACAGGGATCGCTCAAGATTCATTTTAAGACTTAGATTAAAATAGATAAACGGTGTAAAGAGTGTATTAGATATATGGGTACAAAGAAACACAAGTTAGCCTAATAAAGCGTTGCCATGTGGCAGAAAGGTGCCACTCACACACACATTCATAAACACATGTAAATGAACCGGTTTAAGTTTTCTAGAAATTCTAATTTCCTCCCCAAATGTTTAGAAAAATTTAACAACTTAATTAAATGTTTAAAATCAATTTTAAATATAAATAATTTCCAAAAATGTTTTTTTTAAATTTCTAAAAAATTAGAAACTTTGTATAATACATGTAATGCATTGTATGTGCAAATTTTCTCAAAAGTGTGACATTTTTATGCCGTTGGAAAACACATGGAACTATAAATTTAAGTAGATGTCCATCTTGAGTGTTAATGTACCTTGTGAAGGGGTTCTTGGCTACTAAAACTATTTTGTCGACATATCCAAACTAGTTAACAAAAGTTATATGGTACAGACTCCTAGTAAGTCTCCCATATAGGGTGTTTAAATCTTCTTCTTTGGATATTGAAGAAAAAATCCCTTTGAGTACATCATGGGTACTCGTAGGTAAGAAAAAAATTCCAGATCCTATTCAAAGTTCTAACTACCCAACCCATCCTAGGACTGAAAATAAGAGAAAGAAAATAAATTAAATTACATAACTCGACTAAAATACAAACCAATACCCTAACATCTGAGATGACTAATGTAATCTAAGGATTATAAAAGAATTACTCAAGGTATCATGTTAGTCGAATTAGAATTAAAAATTTATAGATAGTCCTGGGATGGATTCAAATCTTCTCCCCTATTTTTTCTTAAATACACAATAGGTAAATTTCGAGAGAGAGTATATACAAAAAAATACTCTACCTAAATTAAGTCTTAGAAGCAAGTAATAACAAGTGTCTCCTACATTAAATAAATAAAGGAGGCATCTTTTTTTCATTTATCAAATGACCATGCTCAAGATCCCTGGAGACATATTATGAAAAAGATATAAACGTGAGGATATGACTAATTATGGTAGTAAACAAATCAATAACAATAATCCCTATGGATTTTCTTAAGGATTCTCATCTTATATTATCCAATGACTTACTAAATAGATCATCTAGTTGTTTATCAGTTTAAAAATATTCTATGATAAGTTCTTTCGATTGTACTCATTCATGAATAAAATGATGTCTGGTCTTAATGTGTTTTGTACGAGAGTGCTGAAGAGGATTTTTTGTTATATTGATAAAACTTTGATTATCTCACAACAAAGTTATTTGGTTTTCTTTAATGCAAAAATCAGATAGCATTTGTTTAATCCATAATAACTGAGCACAAAAGCTTCCAGCAGTAATATACTAAGATTAAGAAGTATATAGGGATAAAAAATTTTGTTTCTTACTGCTCCAAAAAACTAGATTATTTACTATTTAATAGTAAGCACCTGAAGTGCTCTTACTATTATCAGAGCACCCTACCCAATTAATATCTGTATAACCAATAATGGAACTAGAGGTTCCCTTTGTACACCAAATACCATATTCAAGTGTGCCTTTTACATATTTTATGATACATTTAACACATAATAAGTGATGTTGTGTAGGAGAGCATTGTCATCATGCACAAACTAACACAACATATATAATATCTAGTCTAAATGCAATGATATATATTAAACATCCTGTCATACTTCTATACAGAGTAGGATTGACATTTCTACCATTTCATTTTTAGATATCTTAGATGTATTATTCAAGGGAGTGAGTGAAATCTTTTCATTCTATAAACCATTTTTTTAACACTTCAGTCCCATACATAGTTTGAGAAATAAACAAACCATTAGATAATTGCTTAACTTAAAAACCTAAAAAGTATTGTAAATTCCCCATAAGCGACCTTTGAAATTCCCTATGCATCAATTTATGCAAGGGAAGTTGAATAAAAAATAATATAATCAATATAAATTTTTGCAAATAAAACATCTTTTTTTATTTTACGGACAAATAATGCCAGTCCACTACCACCAAACTTAAAACCTTTATCAACTAAAAAGGTTGAGAGATGTTCATATCGGGATATGGGGGTTTCCTTTAAGCCATATAAAGCCTTCTTCAATCGAAAGAAATGGTTAGGGTGTGAAGGTTCAACAAAGCCTTTCGGTTGTTCTATGTATATTTCCTCAGTCAAAATACCATTAAAAACATGGACTTGACTTCCATTTAAAAAAGTTTGAATTGCAAATGACACACAACAACAAGGAGGAGAATAACATACTCGAGTTTTGTCATCGGTACAAAAGTATCATCAAGTTCTATTCCCTCCTTTTAAGAGTATCCTTATACTACCAGCATAGCCTTATATTAATGATTTCCTTGGATTAATCATTTTTTTTTGAAAAACCAATGAGCATCAATAACCTTTTTATTTTCAGGCCGAGGGACAAGATACCACACATCATGACTCTTGAACTTGGTTAGATCTTCTTGTAAAACATCATTCTAGTAAGAGTCATTGAGGACATCATTCATATTCTTTTCTTCTATTAAAGAAACAAGACATATTCTTTTCTTCCTCGAAGTCATTCAATAATTTCTGCATCCTTATGGAAGATAAGCATTTGATGGATATCACATACCTCTTATGCGCTTCACCCACAAAGATAGGAAAGTATCCATGAGGCATGATTTGTCTACGATTTTTTTTACAAGCACTGCGTACCCTTTGCGACTCTTCCTACCCACCATCTTAAATAACCAGTGTGCTCCAGGTATAGTCATCTACAAAACAAAAATTATTTTTTCGAATTTCTTGAGAAGAAGGAAACTAAGATGCTTAGTATCAGTTAACTGGGCATCTACTTATACATATCCTTTTATTGAGAGAGTGTAAACAGAATCACATAACCCAATCCCTACTCCAAACAGGTGGAAACTTGTAATTTTAGTAAACTCATTTCATACTTATCTCCTAAAAACGTGTTGCAACTATGTTTTTTTTTTAATTTTCAACATGTTTGATTGTTGAAAATCATTTTATTTGGTGAAAAATATTTTTTATTTCGTGGAAATAATTTTTTATACTGAAACTCAGTTTCTTTTTTTGATAATCATTTAAAAAGTTATTTTTAAAACAATTGTAAAATTATTTTTAAATAGTTTATTATTTTATTCTAAAAAAAACGTTTAAAAAAGTTTTTAAAATATTTATATATAAACAGTTTAAAAATAGTTTAATATTTATTCTTAAAAACATTCGTTTCTTAAAAAAACATTAATATTATTATATATAAACAGTTTATATATAAAAAAATCATTTTATATATAAAAACATTTATATATATATCTAAATAAGTTATATATATATATATATATATATATATATATATATATATATATATATATATATATATATATATATGTATGTGTGTGTGTGTGTGTGTGTGTGTGTGTGTGTGTGTGTGTGTGTGTATTCGGGGCTAAAATGATCTTTTTAGTTAAAAAAGTTAGTCAACTAACAGTCAAGTGAGTCAACTGACGGTTTTCGTTAGTTTTGGACCCCAACGAACTAATATGGAAAGTAGCGTACCCCAAGCCCCAAATATTATAAAGAAATGTACCACAAACAGTACATGACCATTTTTTTTTAAATGTAATATTTAAAGCTTTTTAATATAATTATACACATTTTAGGAGAGCTTAAGCCGTAGTAACTTCTCTATAATCACCTCTCTTTCTTTTTACAGAGAATGACACCTGTCACATATTTATTATTATCAATTATAAAATGAACAACAAGAATTTATCGTCACAATAACATAGAGTGCCATGTGTCACACCTACTTTCTACCCAATTTATTCACAAAAAAGGCTCTCTATTTTCTTCCACCCTTTGCACTTCCCCCTCTTTCTATTCATAAGCCGTAATCCCCATGCCTCTTAATTCCCTCATCATAATTTACGTAGACTCTCCAGTACCCTAGGCATCATCGCCTCCCCTTCTTAACTCTTATATGATGCTTTCTTTAAAGCTCCCCAACCTCCTCAAATGAATTGTCCTATGGAAGAAAGCCTTGACAATATCCTTTCCACATAAAAACGTAAATGGGTTCGAATTATGGCAACTAAATCTGCTTTCTTGAAACCTTTTAAGCCCTTTTCTTTTAGCCACCCCACCATGATTCAATGAGATTACATCTTTCGATTTAGCCTTTCCATCTAAAAGAAGAAGCAAAACAAAAATGGTTAGTAATAGTATATCTAATATTTATATGTTCATATTTATTAGTGAAAATTTTGTTTTGTCTCACCCCTACCACTTTCGTTCTTGCTACTTACAAGCTATGCAATCTAAATATTTTGGAGAAATATGTATCAGTATGATCAAATAGAAAAAAATGAATGAAGAGAATAATTTATCAGATAGCTATTCTCTAAAGTTGATTGAGGATTAATGTAGGGATGGAGGATAAAGATTTAAGGGATCCATGGTTGTGTCCTTGAAGCGTAAATTTGTATAGATTTTGTCATAATATCATTTTGGATTGTTTGATTTAATAAATGATATGCTTATGTAATTGAGATGCACCAAAATACGGGAGAAGGAGAATAAGGTAAAGTGGTCAACCTACTAATTATAACAAGCAATCATATTATTAAATAGGAAAAACTTATAACATGGCAATATTATATAATACTTTGTTCAAGAACTCCAGCAAAAATAATAATAATAAGACTTGCAATCTCAATGCATTTTGCTGCATTATTGAGAGGCGTGTAAAGGAATGAAATGTGTCTAGTAATCAGTTAAACTCATATAATTTATGCCATATTTTACCATATAAGAATAATAGTTTAGTGTCTGATACAAATTATTTGTACTTCCCACTCTTTCTGTTCATAATATATATGATTTTTGTCTTATCATAATGAATTTGTGTCTCCGCATTCGATTAATAATGGTTTGTATATTATTCGTGCCTTATGATTTTAATGTTATATTATTCAGTTCAATTCTATCATATTATAAGTGCTAATATTTTGTGTTTAGGTTGTACTTTTGTCGTTGTTTGTTTGGGTTTAGTTGTTATTTCAGGGTTTTGCTCTAAGTGGATGAGAATTGATGCTCATGGTATGGTTATTTTGAGGTGTAAATTTATGATCATTGTGATGGTGGATATCTCCCCCTTTTTTTGTTTATAACATCTCCCTTTATAATCTGGTCTGTAGTACTCATTTTCATTGTTAACCTTGCCCATTGTATCCATTTAAAAAAATGAAAGAAAAAAAATAAAGAAAACGTGTTCATTGAAAAAGTGAACCATATTAAAAATAAATAAAATATATAAAAACAAAAAAAATGATTTTGTTTAAGTGATTGTACGTGTATTTAAAATAGTAATTTTATTGGATTAGTTAGATAAAAGAGTAATTTAAAATATATTTTATTTTTCATTTAAACTAATCCATGAAATGGGATGATGTCAACCCAACAATAGTGTATAGTGAAATAGGACTAGTTAGAAAAAATAATTCTACATGAACTTTTGAATTGAGGCGTCTATAATGTTGCTCGTATCAACTACAAACACCACCTGTAAATGAATTAGTCCAAATAAAATTAAGGGGTAGAAGAGGAAAACTGTTAAATAAATAGGAAAGAACCCTATAAATAAACGCAAAACGCATGGGCGGGGGGGGAGGTTTTGCGATGTTCCAAATTGTGAGAAAAAATAGAGATGGGCTTGTCAACAATTCTCCGTCGGCTGTTATCGGATTCAGGATCGGCATCGATAGAAGAGAAAGAACGTGGACCAGATGAAAATCAATACATGAACATGTTTTACAAATTCGACCAAGGTTCGGTGGGTTACTCCTTGTACGTCTTTAATCTAAATAACCCATATCACCCACAAACCATACTCGAGTTGAATCGAGACGAATACCCAATGGGAATGGGTTGTGTGCATTTGGGTTCCAAACTTTACTTCATCGGAGGCCAGTTTAAGGTGAAGGATAAACAATTCGCATCTAAAAATGTGTACGTGTTAGACCTGGACAACATCAACATGGGACTCAAAGAAGCCCCTTAGATGAACATTGGAAAACCTAATCCAATTTATGTGGTTGTAAACGGCAAAATATATGTTTTTGGATGTAATCTTCCCGAGGATAAACATTGGGTCTCACTTCCTCACTTTGGTTCTGATGATATGACTTCCTTTAATGGGTTCGTAGCGAGCAAATGTTTCTCTAAAGTTTTTTACCCGAAATTGAATGAATGGGCTCCCTTGCCCGCATTTAGGGAGTGGATGGGTCCGTATAGCTGTTTTGTAGTTGCGCGCGATGTCATCTATTTATACAGTGATAATTTCACCATGAACTGTTTTCACCTTCAGACCCAACACTGGGAGCAGTTGCATAACTACTGTGACACCCCGCCTAATTAAATACCGGGCGATCACTCCTTTATTAAATTAAAATCAAGGTGAACAGTTGGTTCATTCTTAGCATCACTGTCGTGAAAATAAATTTTTCCAATTTAACACCCTACTTAATTAAGCTAAGTGTCAAAACCCTTTTTCAACATTATTAACCAATTTTATTTTTAAAAGATAATTATTTATTTAATTAGTAACAACATTTTCAATAACTAAGAATCATACAACAATTATCCTGGAACATAATCCAATTGATTTAAACATTCAACATCCAAAATCCCAAAATTTAAAACATAATGTAAAACATACATGCTGAATAAATCCCAAAGTAACAGTACTAGAAATAACTGAAATACAAATGTCCCAACAGAACAGATAAATAGTGGAAAGAGCGACACATGCCCAAATAACTGAGAATCATAGAAGTGGAATCAAGTAAATGAAATCGTCTATGCAAGTGTCCTGCAACTCCCACCTAAGCTGCAGCATGTTCCTTCCAAGGGATCCTAAGCAAGACGCCCCTGTGGCTGGGCACCTGTAGTACATACATATATATACGAGAGAGAGAGAGAGAGAGAGAGAGAGAGAGAGAGAGAGAGAGAGAGAGAGAGAGAGAGAGAAACGGGTCAGAGCCCGATAGTGTATATGATTTAAAAATTCGTTTAGCAAGTATTTAAATTAATACAGGCCAATGCAACAACATATTAGTGCGACACTCTCTTGAGAAATTCTCACCTCTCTTCTAATGTGTACTCCTATCGTACTAACCTTCCCAATGGTTTATCTCATCAAATATCACACTATCTTTCCCCGATGATTTAACTTATCTTAGGTTATTCACCGGATTCAAAATGTAACGATTCAATTGTTTGAAAAGAATATTTCAATTAGTGACCAAAGTTCTCATTCTAACTTTATTAATCAATAAAGTTTTCCAGTGTCATATTATAATTTCTCAAAACAAGTATTTACAATTTGATTCATCAACCATGTCCTACATATCAAATCACAGTAGGCAGTTCCAGATTTCATAATTTCATATATATATTAACTACTCGAAAAATATATATATCATAACAACACCCCAAATAAAAACTATGGAGCGGGCATACTCTACTATCCAAATTCCGTATCACTCATATTAAGGGGAATATGAATTCAGAATCACTTCTCAAATTGTATTAACACATACACAAATAATATTGAGGCGAAGCATAGATTCCAAGTCTCTAAGAGGATCGCACATACCCGCGTCTCTTAGGACCGTCTGAACTATCAAATCGATTGTCTGTACCAAGGATATCTATCTTCTAGGGTACAAGTCAATATCCCCCATAAAGGTCCCATCGAGATAAGACTGTCCCAGTGTTGTAACCTCAGGGATAGCAAGTAGCGTGGGCATGTTTTTCACACATAGATAGTATATGCATACACAATCATATAACTATACTAATATTACCATATCAATATTGGGTATATTCTCAAATCCCATAATTACGACTTTTATCCATATTATCATATTTTAGTAAACACTTATAACGGTTCGTTTCTAACCTTGATTCGGTATTATTCCAACGTACCACACAACTCTCATGACTTTATTCTCCCAATTATAAAGTTCAGTAGGTATACACATTTGTCCCAAAGTAACTCTCTTACGTGTCTCTCTCTTTAAATCATAAATTCACCGACCCTTATGTAATTATCCCAAAATACAATCTTTGCCCGACATCAAGGGTCCCAAAATTTATTCACATGTCCTACTGGTCTTCCCTATCTCACAAAACATTTTATTAAGGATGCCCAAGAATTATTTCATAATAAATTGAATTTAACTAACTTAAAAAGGGAAATAGGAGTCTGCTAGGAGGGGTCGATCGATCGAGGTCTGGGGCTCGATCGATCGATCAAGCAGGTATTGAGATTTCTGTAGATTTACAGTTACGGGTTTAATCTTCTAACCTTCACTAATTCCACAATTATCATACCCAATCAACCCAAAATTCATACCACAAACGTTATATCATCATACCAGGTATTTCTAACGTAAAGCATGTAGATTTCTAACACCAATCATGGATTTATGGCCCAAAAATTTATATAGTTATCAAGAACCCTAGAATTTTCATAAACAGAGTTCCAACCAGTATTTCCAAAAAATTTCTTCTTATAAACATCATAATTTCGTGGGTAATTCCTCTAAATGGCAAGGGTTTCCAGAATTATCAATTTATCCATCACTACATGCAATTCCTATCTCAAATCTTTGGTTTTCTTCCATAAAAACTCATTATAATTACTCCTAAACTAATATGAAAGATGCACCAACGAAATAAGCAAGATAAACACTTGCCTGGGGATTTAGGTGTTCTGATTCATAGATGATTTTGGTGTGGTTGTGTTCCCCATCGCGCGATCTACGCGCTGGTGGTGGTGGCGGTGCAAACGGATGGATTTTGGGCCTTGGATTGCCTTGGAAGCTCTCTCCTTCCCTCTCCTATGGCCGTCACTTGTCTTTGGTTGTTCTAACCCTAGAAGACAACCTTATACATCTGATATAACCCTTAGAATTTCGTGGGTTTAATTACCCATAATTGCGAAATGTCCAAAATGCCCTCCCGGGGTACTAATTAGACCTAAAAACACCCCGAGAACCAAACTAAACCCCCGGGTACTCTTTTCTGACTATCTCGACCCTTTCGGGCGCGTTGGCGCACTCAAAATGACCATACGAATGACTTATAAAATATTCACTTTTATTTATCAATGTTTAGTCCCGACGCGACATGGGCGCGTCCCGACTCAAATTTCCAAAATTGTCATTTTATTCACTCGTGACATTCAATATAACCAATATTACATATTACTTTGCTCATTAGTAATATTCAACAAATTTCCCATAATTACTAACTCTCGTCACGTTAATAATTATAACATAATTAATTTCCGGATTTTTATTAAATAATTAACTCACATTAAATTTAATAAATCCCCAAATTAATATAGCATAAAAATACGAGGTATTACATACTTCCCCCTAATAATGGAATTTCGTCCAGAAATTCAGAAAACAAGGCATACCTGGTAAGAACAAATCTGCATATCTCTCGCGCATATCGGCCTCGCGCTCCCAAGTGGAACTATCTTCGACCTCACTCTCGTCTCACTATAGTCTAGGATAGCCATCGGTCTCTCCTCATAAGAGCTGTCAGGATGTAAGTCTATCTCATCTATCGCAATGTGAGTATCGGCCATATCATCCCGAAGATACCGTCTCAACGACGAGATGTGGAATAAATCGTGAATGGGATGTAAATGCTCTGGTAGTCCCAATCTGTATGCTACCGACCCAATCCTCTCGATAATGGGAAATGGTCTCACGTACCTCGGGGACAATTTCCCTTTCTTCCCGAACCTCATCACTCCCTTCATAGGAGATACACGCAGTAACACTTGGTCCCCCACATTAAACTCCCGGAAGAACCGTTTCGCATCGGCGTAGCTCTTCTGCCTGTCCTAGGCTACTCGAATGTGACTCCTGATCATCTCAATCCTCGTGAATTTTCCTGAATCACCTCCGGTCCTAGAAACTTGTTATCCCCCACCTCGAGCCAACAATTTGGAGAACGACAAGGCCTGCGATACAAAGCCTCAAATGGAGCCATACCAATCGTAAATTGATTGAAATATTATTTTCAAACAATTGAATCGTTACATTTTGAATCCGGTGAATAACCTAAGATAAGTTAAATCATGGGGGAAAGATAGTGTGATATATGATGAGATAAACCATTGGTAAGGTTAGTACGATAGGAGTGCACATTAGAAGAGAGGTGAGAATTTCTCAAGAGAGTGTCGCACTAATATGATGTTGCATTGGCCTGTATCAATTTAAATACTTGCTAAACAAATTTTTAAATCATATACACTATCGGGCTCTGACCCGTTTCTCTCTCTCTCTCTCTCTTGTATATATATATATATATATATATATGTACTACAGGTGCCCAGCCACAGGGGCGTCTTGCTTAGGATCCCTTGGAAGGAACGCGCTGCAGCTTAGGTGGGAGTTACAGGCCACTTGCTTAGACGATTTCATTTACTTGATTCCACTTCTATGATTCTCAATTATTTGGGCATGTGTCACCCTTTCCACTATTTATCTGTTCTGTTGGGACATTTGTATTTCAGTTATTTCTAGTACTGTTACTTTGGGATTTATTCAGCATGTATGTTTTACATTAGGTTTTAAATGTTGGGATTTTGGATGTTGAATGTTTAAATCAATTGGATTATGTTCCAGGATAATTGTTGTATGATTTTTACTTATTGAAAATGTTGTTACTAATTAAATAAATAATTTTCCTTTAAAAATAAAATTGGTTAATAATGTTGAAAAAGGGTTTTGACACTTAGCTTTATTAAGTAGGGTGTTAAATTGGAAAAATTTATTTTCACGACAGTGATGCTAGAAGGAACCAATTGTTCACCTTGATTTTAATTTAATAAAGGAGTGATCGCCCGGTATTTAATTAGGCGGGGTGTCACAGGTGGTATCAGAGCATCAGGTTCTAGTGTCCTTTAATATCTATGCGGCTTATTATGCTTTCAGTGTTGCTTTCTTTGATATAGAGCCCTAAATATTAGGAATGTTGTGTTCATCTCTATACATTGGGAATTCGTTCTTCTGCGATTGTTTATACAAATGATGAACTCATCCAAATTTACTTAAATTTTCAGATGGATCGTCGAGAAGAAATAGCTAAAACGGCTGGGGGAAGCAACGAGCAAAATCGACTCACACCTCAGGTATCCCTAGAGAGAATATCAACCGCAGAGTTAGCAGGTATCGTAGCACAGCAGTTACCACTGCGGTCTTGCAGTATCAAGAATGCAACACACAACTCATGGGGGGAAAAAGATCTAGAGAGTACAAGCAGCCTGTCATGACTGGAAATAACAAGTGTGTGAAGACACAAAAATCGCAACAACAAGCTCTTCAGGCCCATAAAAGCCACGAGGGTAACAAATTGTGCGGGGAAACCCAAAAGCGTCAGGGTCAACAAAGCCAAGGTTTGAGTGAAGTCACAAAGAGGTGTTTCAGTTGTGGAATGGATGATCACAAACATAAATCTTGTCTGAATCAGACTGGGGATAAACTACAATTCGACCAGCGAAGAATTTCGAAACTCTGCTATAAATGTGTACAGCCGGGTCACAAGTGGATGGATTGTCCTCACCCTGACATAGTTTTTCCGCAAATTTCCTCTCAAAACCAGCAAGACCAGGGAAAAAGCAAAACTAGTCAACAACGTAGTGACGTGAAGCAGTTTCGAGGAAGGTGCTTCCAATGTGGAAGAAATGGCCATAAGCGTCACGATTGCCCAGAGAAGAATAGAGCCCCACGGCAGGAAGGTGATAGTAATAAAACACAGAAGCCAGCTCCACCACCCTTTCCAACAGCCTCAGTTCAGCAGAGGCAGTTACAGTATGGACGTGTCTGTAACGTCCACCAGATAGCAGCATCTCAAGCCCCAACCGAGAAAAGAGGTATGTTTCCTATCCATGGTACTATGGGTCGAGTTTTATTTGATACTGGGGCGACGCATTGTTTTATAGCTATACATTTTGTGAAGGACTTAGGGTTGTTAGCCATAACAGAGAGCACAGTGACGTGTGTAGACTCACCACTGGGGAGTGGGTCGCTCATCTTCTTTATATGTCGGGGAGTGGGGGTAGAGATTGGTAGTTTGGTATTACCTACAGACATGTTAGTCTTAGATATGCATGAGCATGATGTTATTATTGGTATGGATTGGCTCGCAGCTTATAGAGCCATGATTGATTGCTTCGGTGGGAGCATTATTTTTGCCATTCCGGGGCAAGAGATGTTTGTAGTGGTGATGCCTTTCCCAGAGGGAGATTCGACCGCTCATTTGTATTATATAGAGGAGGATACCTCTAAGGAGGTTGTGATTCCGTTAGACTCGATTCTAGTTGTTCGAGAGTATTCCGATGTGTTTCAGGAAATACCAGGCCTACCCCCCCAGTCGAGAGATAGACTTTGTTATAGATTTATTGCCAGATACTAGACCGATAGCACGCGCTCCATACCGTATGGCTCCGGCGGATATGCGAGAGTTACGAGATCAGATAGAGCAGCTGTTAGGTCAGGTCTTCATTCGCAGGAGTACCTCACCTTGGGGCGCTCTAGTTTTATTTGTAAAGAAGAGAGATGGTTCACTGAGGTTGTGTGTGGACTACCGGGAGTTGAACAAGGTCACGATACGGAATAAGTATCTATTGCCTCGAATCGATGATCTGTTCGACCAACTGAGGGGAGCAACTTTCTTTTCGAAGATAGATCTGAGATCGGGGTACCATCAGCTACGTATTAGAGAGAAGGATGTTTCAAAAACTGCCTTCTTGACGAGATATGGGTCTTACGAGTTCAGAGTGATGTCATTTGGTCTCACAAATGCTCCATCCGTATTCATGGACTTAATGAACCGAGTATTCGGAGAGTTCTTGGATCAGTTTGTCATCGTCTTCATAGATGACATTTTGATATATTCACACTCCGAGGAGGAGCATGCCGAGCACTTAAGGGAGGTTATTCAGACTTTACGAGAGCATCAGTTGTATGCTAAGTACGAGAAGTGTGGATTCTGGTTGCGAGAGGTACAGTTCTTGGGCCATGTTATTTCTGAGCAGGGGATTGCAGTTGACCAGAGTAAAGTGTCAGCGGTGAGGGAATGGGGACAGCCCACAACACCGACGGAAGTGCGTAGTTTCTTGGGGTTAGTCGGATACTACAGGAGATTCATTCGGGGATTCTTCAAAATAGCGGGTCCATTGACAAATCTGACTCGCAAGGGGGTACCATATGTTTGGGATGACGCTTGTCAGTTGGCTTTTGACGAGCTGAAAGACAAGCTTACTTCAGCACCAGTTCTTGCTTTACCGAAGCCGGGTGTGGAGTACCTGGTTTATACCGATGCCTCTTTACGGGGACTTGGGGGAGTACTTCAGCAGGAAGAGAAAGCTATAGCTTTTTCCTCCCGCAAAGCTTAAGCTGCATGAGGAGAATTACCCCACCCACGACCTGGAGTTAGCAGCAGTCGTTTTTGCACTGCGGATATGGAGACACTATTTATTAGGGGAAAAGTTCCTTTTGTTCACAGACCACAAGTCATTGCAGTACCTATTCACTCAGCGAGAGCTGAATATGCGACAGCGTAGGTGGTTAGAGTTTGTGAAGGACTATCAGTTTGACATACAGTATCATCCAGGGAAAGCCAACGTAGTTGCTGATGCGTTGAGCCGTATGTAACAACCCGCGTAATTTTGGGGTATTTTCAAAATATAGTGAAAATAAAGTTTTTGGTAAAATTATTTTTATTGCTCAAATATGTTGGATTTTATTTTTAAAGATGAGAATTTCAAACGGTTTCAAAATTGGAATTAAAATAGAGTTTTAATTGAATTTTTATTATATAGAAGAGTCCTCAAAACATAAAACTCTCTAAGAGTCCTCAAAACATAAAACTAGAGAGTAAAAAAAATATTTAAAAATAGTGAACGGTCCGATCGAGCTGAATTTTTTTTATAGATTCCTCTCGTCTTCAGCTAATTCTCAATAAAATTTTATCTAATTCCAACGGTCCGATCGGCCGAAATAAAATTTTTAGTGTTTGTATCTAATTAGAACTCTTTTCTCAACGAAACTCTTAATCCTTTATATATCAACAAATTCGTGGTTTGGCTTTTCAAATCACTTTTTCTCAAACTTTTCAACCAGAAGACCTCTCCAAAATTACTCCCTTTCATCTACAAACCATAGCCCCAAACTTATTCAAGATTTCAACCTTAGATTAGAAGGCTTATTTGGTGTTTTCTCGAGTTTGGGCTAGAATGAGATTTGATTATTTTTTTATAGAGGAACGTGATGGTGTGATTAGATTTTGATGCTGAAATTATGTGATGATTCATGTTGGTTCTTTTTGGTGGTTTAAGGTATGGGGTTTTACACAATATGCTCCTGAAATCTCGCGAGTGTTTATTCTGTTGAATTCTTGTTAAGTGAACTCATATTTTGAATTGTTAAATTCTTGGAAATCTGGAAAAATAATTGTTGGAATTATTTTCATTCATGAGGTATTATTCATGTTGTTTTGAGCACGTTGTCATGAGATTTTAATATGGCACTGATGTTGGGCACCCGTAAAGACTCCTTTTCCAGCTACTTGATAAAGTATGGCGCGGTATGGTGAGGCCTGGTGACTCCGGTTAATGTGTTGTTGAGAAATTTATTGATAAATGCTATTGAGAATCGCATTTGATTTGAGAAATCGTATTCGTATTGTTGCGCTTTATTCATCGCTAACATATTATTATTGAGCATCTTTCCTGTCGTATTGTGTACTTCCCCATCTTTTTCTTAGTTGGCAGGTGAGCACGGATTTGAGTGCTATGGACCAATTGGGATGATTTTAGCGAGGATTATTTGGGAAGAATTTTTAATACAAGATTGTATTATTTTGATGTATAGAGCATTGGAGAATTGTTTTGTATCGAGATAGATAGTTGTTTTAATTCGAGAGATTTATTGTATTAATTTAAAGATTGAGATTAGTGGATTTCTCTTTTATATTGTGGAATTTAGATGCTCTATACCTTGTTATTTGTGGATTTGATTAGTTTTATCGATGAGTAGCGCTCCGTCCGCTCTCCCCGGGCGGGCGGGGTGTTACACCGTAGACCGATAAATGAGGTAGCGGACGTCTGGAAAGCGAAGTGGAAGGAGTTGGGTCACCAGGACACAGTTACCCGTTCCTTCGTATCTGTTATGACAATCACACTCGAGATTGTTATGAGGGTAATACAGGCCCAAACCACAGACCCGTTTTGCCAGGAGCAGATTGTACGACTTTTAGCCGGGGGTGCTGAGTCCTATTCTGTTAGTTCTGATGGGGGTTTGAGGTTTAATGGAAGGTTAGTGGTTCCAGAAGGGGAAGAACTACGTCATGCAGTGATGACCCAATCTCACGGGTCCCGATTTGCGGTACATACTGGAGGAGATAAGATGTACCAGAACATGAGGAGGCAATACTAGTGGAGTGGGATAAAGAAGGACATTGCTGAGTTCGTGTCCAAATGTTCTACCTTCCAGCTGGTGAAGGTGGACCATCAGAAACCGTCAAGATTGCTTCAGCCATTGGAAATACCCGCGTGGAAGTGGGAGAGTATTTCCATGGAATTTATTACAGGGTTGCCTACATCACAGCGGGGACACGATTCTATCTGGGTGATTGTAGACCGTTTGACCAAGGTGGCTCATTTTCTGTCAGTGCGGACAGACTATACCACGGGTTCGTATGCTCAGTTGTTCATTGCTGAGGTTGTCAGATTACATGGGGTGCCCTTGAATATTGTGTCAGATAGAGACAAAATTTTCGTGTCACGTTTCTGGGAAAGCTTTCAGGAGGCTAAGGGTACTGAGTTGAGGTTGAGTTCAGCTTATCACCCACAAACAGATGGATAGAGAGAGCATACTAATCAGATGTTAGAGGATATACTACGCATGTGTGTTCTTGATTTTGGAGGAGCTTGGAAGCCACATCTTCCACTGGTAGAGTTTGCTTATAATAACTCTTATCAGTTTACGATTGGTATGGCTCCATTTGAGGCTTCGTATGGCAGGCCTTGTCATTCTCCAACTTGTTGGCTCGAGGTGGGGGATAACAAGTTGCTAGGACCGGAGGTGATTCAGGAAACCTCCGCGAGCCCAGGACAGGCAGAAGAGCTACGCCGATGCGAAACGGTTCTTCCGGGAGTTTAATATGGGAGACCAAGTGTTACTGCGTGTATCTCCTATGAAAGGAGTGATGAGGTTCGGGAAGAAAGGGACATTGGCCCCGAGGTACGTGAGACCATTTCCCATTATCGAGAGGATTGGGTCGGTAGCATACAGATTGGGACTACCAGAGCATTTACATCGCATTCACGATGTATTCCACATCTCGTCGTTGAGACGGTATCTTCGGGATGATATGGCCCATACTCACATTGCGATAGATGAGATAGACTTACAGCCTGACAGATCATACGAGGAGAGACAGGTGGCTATCCTAGACTATAGTGAGAGGAGATTGAGGTCGAAGATAGTTTCACTTGTGCGAGTCCAGTGGGAGCATCATAATATGGAGGAATCCACTTGGGAGCGCGAGGCCGATATGCGCGAGAGATATCCAGACTTGTTCTTACCAGGTATTCTTTGTTTTCTGAATTTCGGGACGAAATTCCATTATTAGGGGGGAAGTATGTAATACCCCGTATTTTTATGCTATATTAATTTGGGGATTTATAAAAATTCTTAATGTAAAACATACATGCTGAATAAATCCCAAAATAACAGTACTAGAAATAACTGAAATACAAAGGTCCCAACAGAACAGATAAATAGTGGAAAGGGCGACACATGCCCAAATAACTTAGAATCATAGAAGTGGAATCAAGTAAATAAAATCGTCTAAGCAAGTGGCCTGCAACTCCCACCTAAGCTGCAGCACGTTCCTTCCAAGGGATCCTAAGCAAGACGCCCCTGTGGCTGGGCACCTGTAGTACATACATATATATACAAGAGAGAGAGAGAGAGAGAGATAAATGGGTCAGAGCCCGATAGTGTATATGATTTAAAAATTCGTTTAGCAAGTATTTAAATTGATACAGGCCAATGCAACAACATATTAGTGCGACACTCTCTTGAAAAATTCTCACCTCTCTTCTAATGTGCACTCCTATCGTACTAACCTTCCCAATGGTTTATCTCATCATATATCACACTATCTTTCCCCGATGATTTAACTTATCTTAGGTTATTCGCCAGATTCAAAATGTAACGATTCAATTGTTTGAAAAGAATATTTCAATTAGTGACCAAAGTTCTCATTCTAACTTTATTAATCAATAAAGTTTTCCAGTGTCATATTATAATTTCTCAAAACAAGTATTTACAATTTGATTCATCAACCATGTCCTACATATCAAATCACAGTAGGCAGTTCCAGATTTTAGAATTTCATATATATATTAACTACTCGATAAATATATATATCATTACAGCACCCCAAATAAAAACTATGGTGCGGGCATACTCTACTATCCAAACCCCGTATCACTCATATTAAGGGGAATACAAATTCGGAATCACTTCTCGAATTGTATTAACACATACACAAACAATATTGAGGCGAAGCATAGATTCCAAGTCTCTAAGAGGATGGCACATACCCGCGTCTCTTAGGACCGTCTGAACTATCAAATCGATAGCCTGTACCAAGGATATCTATCTTCTAGGGTACAAGTTAATATCCCCCATAGAGGTCCCATCGAGATAAGACTGTCCCAGTGCGGTAACCTCAGGGATAGCAAGTAGCGTGGGTATGATTTTCACACATAGATAGTATATGCATACACAATCATATAACTATACTAATATTACCATATCAATATTGGGTGTATTCTCAAATCCCATAATTACGACTTTTATCCATATTATCATATTTTAGTAAACACTTATAACGGTTCGTTTCTAACCTTGATTCGGTATTATTCCAACGTACCACACAACTCTCATGACTTTATTCTCCCAATTATAAAGTTCAGTAGGTATACACATTTGTCCCAAAGTAACTCTCTTACGTGTCTCTCTCTTTAAATCATAAATTCACCGACCCTTATGTAATTATCCCAAAATACAATCTTTGCCCGACATCAAGGGTCCCAAAATTTATTCACATGTCCTACTAGTCTTCCCTATCTCCCAAAACATTTTATTAAGGATGCCCAAGAATTATTTCACAATAAATTGAATTTAACTAACTTAAAAAAGGAAATAGGAGTCTGCCAGGAGGGGTCGATCGATCGAGGTCTGGGGCTCGATCGATCGATCAAGCAGGTATTGCGATTTCTGCAGATTTGCAGTTACGGGTTTCATCTTCTAACCTTCACTAATTCCATAATTATCATACCCAATCGACCCAAAATTCATACCACAAACGTTATATCATCATACCAGGTATTTCTAACGTAAATCATGTAGATTTCTAACGCCAATCATGGATTTATGGCCCAAAAATTTATATAATTATCAAGAACCCTAGAATTTTCATAAACAGAGTTCCAACCAGTATTTCCGGAAAATTTCTTCTTATAAACATCATAATTTCATGGGTAATTCCTCTACATGGAAAGGGTTTCGAGAATTATCAATGTATCCATCGCTACATGCAATTCCTATCTCAAATCTTTGGTTTTCTTCCATAAAAACTCATTCTAATTACTCCTAAACTAATATGAAAGATGCACAAACGAAATAAGCAAGATAAACACTTGACTGGGGTTTTTGGTGTTCTAATTCGCAAATGATTTTGGTGTGGTTGCGTTCCCCGTCGCGCGATCTACGCGCTGGTGGTGGTGGCGGTGCAAACGGATGGATTTTGGGCCTTGGACTGCCTTGGAAGCTCTCTCCTTCCCTCTCCTATGGCCGTCACTTGTCTTTGGTTGTTCTAACCCTAGAAGACAACCTTAAACATCTGATATAACCCTTAGAATTTCGTGGGTTTAATTACCCATAATTACGAAATGTCCAAAACGCCCTCCCGGGGTACTAATTAGGCCTAAAAACGCCCCCAGACCCAAACTAAACCCCCGGGTACACTTTTCTGACTATCTCGACCCTTTCGGGCCCGTTGGCACACTCAAAATGACCATACGAACGACTTATAAAATATTCACTTTTATTTATCAATGTTTAGTCCCGACGCGACATGGGCGCGTCCCGACTCAAATTTCCAAAATTGTCATTTTATTCACTCGTGACATTCAATATAACCAATATTACATATTACTTTGCTCATTAGTAATATTCAACAAATTTCCCATAATTACTAACTCTCGTCACGTTAATAATTATAACATAATTAATTTTTGAATTTTTATTAAATAATTAACTCACATTAAATTTAATAAATCCCCAAATTAATATAGCATAAAAATATGGGGTATTACAACTACTACTCGACTGACTTAGATGACTTGAACGAGGATGATCCTCATCAGGTTTTGGCATATGCTATTTTGATCAATGGAATAACTGGGAGATGTGTCGTTATCAACGATACAATATTCGCTCTCGAACCCTCCCGAGGGCACAAGTTGTACACGTATAATCTTGTGAATGACGTTGTTTTGAAGAAAACAACAAAATTTCACTATATATCTGGGCTGGATTATTCTTTTAGCTATACGGCCTACCCTTTACAAGGTTCAATTATTACGAGGGGGACCTAGTGCATTTAGGTGGTTACAAGTTCTGCGTGGTTTCATTTGGTTTACAAAGTCAACACACACTCGATGGCGCGAGCTACAAGAAAGATCTACGTTTTAAAACATCTGAGGTCACTAAACACCACGACCCTCTTTCTGGTGAAATCTCCTGGTCAGCTGATCTACTTCATTATGTTACTCTTGCTACCGATCCGGGCTCATTCCTCTATTGCTTTACCCTCTCCACTCAATCGTCTTCCGAAAGCCCACAGGGGATGGCCAATAAGAAAGCCCAAACAAAAGGAGTCGGCTCAGGATAAGTTACCCTTTAATAAATCGTTGAATGGGCTAATTTCTTTGGTGAATCAGAAGCATCCAAGGGCAGTAAGTCACTTTTTATATTTTTTCGCCATTCAATTTTCATAATCTATATTTATATTATATATATATATAGACTCTAAAATGTTATACAAGTGTTAAAGACCCTTTTTTTTAAGGCATCCATGTGGACCTCTTTTCACATTTTACCTCTCCATTTTTTGTCCTCTTTCCTACATAATTATATCTCTTATTTGAATAAATTAAATTAAACTTTTCACCGTCTCCAATAAACTTACTTCACTTTTTTATTTCTTCAAGTGCTTATGACCTCACCCCGTAAAGTTTAAATATTTTTTGTTTTTTTAGAACATCATTCATATTCCAATTATACCAAAAGAAAATAAAAGGTTCACTGCTGCATGCATGTTTTGGTAATGTTTCTTATATATAAATATATGTATATATTAGTGTTTATAATCCCCTTGCTATCATGATTTTCTCAGCAATGTGTGTAATTTTTTTTCTCCCTCACACAATATTATCCCTTTCTCCTAGGTAAAATCTTCATTCCTTGGTGCTAAGAAAAGGAAGATTAGTTTTCTAAGTTTTAAGGGGAATAAGTAAACCATTTTTCTTTCCTTTTTCTAATGTGATCTTTTATGGGTTGAAAACTTAGGAGTATGTGAAGTGTATGAATTCGTTTATAGAATCAAATTCTATCTAATTCCATTTCATAGTATTCTCGTAAGATATTTTTTTAAAATATAGCTCTTTTCCCGCTTTGAGTCTAGACATGTCTAAAGGGAGAGCTTGACAAGTAGGTCTCATTTAATCATTTTCGTTTCCAACTCAGAAATGTGACAAAGAATAGTGCGACACAATGGTCTATCACACTTGTATGGGCTTGTATGTGGACTTTACAATTGTTGGACCCAAATACAAGCCCATACGAGTGCGACACGGCAGTGTGTTGCATCAAATGTGTCGCGTTTGTGAGTCGTAAAAGGACTGAAAAATTTATTCTCATAGAATCCTCAAATTTTGTAGAGATTCATTCCTCAAATTTTTAGGTAATTTTCCACACTAATTTTTTTATGACTCTTCGTCACTTGTTCTCCACAAACATATATATGAGTATTGTACATATATAAAGTCACATATATTTAATTTCAGTTAATCAATGTTTTATGAATTAGAATGCAAGTTTGATATATATATTTGTAATGCTTTGATGGGAATATACATAAAAGATTAATGAACCGGTCCGTTGCATACACACATATAATCTTTATGGTTGATTTGTCCCTTAACATAGTACCCATCAAATGCAATTGGCACAATGTGTGAAAATCCTCAAATCATTGAAATGGTGTTTATTACATAAAATGGCTTTTTTTAGGTAGAAGTAAATTAATGGAAGTTATTTTAGGTATTAATGGCTTAAAACTTAATAGACAATAATAAGAAAAATTTATGCAATTGGTTTTGTTAATTAATGCAAGTATGTTTTTCGTAATCTCTTTGTAAAACGCTTTGTAATGCCACAGTATTTTGTGTAAAATATACATAAGACAATTATTACTTGATTATATATATATATATATATATATATATATATATATATATATATATATATATATATATATAGAGAGAGAGAGAGAGAGAGAGAGAGAGAGAGAGAGAGAGAGAGAGAGAGAGAGACGCACACACACCATATGTACATGCCCTCGCAATTTCGATAAATGTGTTTATTTTCATATTTAGTCACTTTGTACATTTCAAACAAACATCAAATATAATGATATTTTCCTATTTTTCAATTAATTTCTCGCTCTATATGTAGGTATTAAATAATCAATTAAATTTTGCATTTGCACAATCCAAATGAGCAAACTAACTAATATGGGTTAGTTAGAGGGTGACCATAAGCAAAATTGGTTTAGATTTTTCATCACTTCATCTCCTTTGTCCTTATATTAATTTGAAAACTCTATGATAAACGATTATAGTAAACCCGTGTCTAGATACATTATGCAAGGAAAGAAAGGAACAAAAATTATACTATCATATAATTTTTCTTACCATTCCTTCAATCATATTCTTGTATATAAGTTATAATTATAAGAAATTGTGTAAGATAAAAAAAAATCATAAAAGATATTTTTTAATCTAATTTAGGGTATTATTTTTTATATTTGTTGTATAAAATTTATCTTATTGAGTTACTTAAAATTGTTATTAAATGTGTTCTTTTTTAAAAAAAATTCTCATACAACCGCCCGTGCTTCGCGAGAGGCTAAAAACTAATTAAATACCCATTTTTAATGACAACACACCAATTTTAGGTCTGGTCTTGGATTTAGGATTCACCAAATTATGAATAGCTATGTGAGACTACCCACCAATTATATTTATGTACCATTAATCATATAAAATTTTGATGAACTCTATACATAAGAAACCCTGCATCCTGAGTCGATGCCATTCTCCAATGCAAAAATGCCTCTACTCTATCCCTCTCCTAATGTTTTTGTTTCTGTTTTATCCAAATTCTACAATTCTGCTTGCTGCTAAAAAAATCGGGAAGATTTTCGTTAACGGTTGCATTTCGTTAAAAATTTCTCAAGGCATTTAGGTCTCATATACCTGTCTCCCTGTACAGTGGTTGTCAGCCCGTAGGGGCACATGTTGGGATTCAAGGAAGCCTTCCTTTGAGTCCTTTTTTTTTTGTTATATTAAGTTTTTACATGTATACTATTCAATATCAACTCCAATATTCGTATCCAATCTGCAAAAACTCAAGGATCAATTATTAAATAGTTCCTACTATAAATATATATTTTTTAAAAAGGACATATATTTTTAGTTTAACTCATTTAGTCCCTCAAGCACTTAATATCCTCTTATTTTTAGAGGTCCGCGGCAGCGGCACTCCCTCTCTAAAATATGTGGCAAAGAACTTTTTGAGGCAAAATAAAAAAGTTTGGACTAAATGGGTATTAAAAAATGTCCGAGGGACTCAACTCAACTCAACTCAACAAAGCCTTTTCCCAATTATTTGGGGTCGGCTACATAAATCCTATTTTTCCATTCCATTCTGTCCAGTGCCATATCTTCGGTTACACCACATGATATCATGTCCTTTTTTATAATATCCCACCAAGTTAATTTAGGCCTACCTCTACCCCTTGGGTTACCATCAATACTAACTAAATCACTCTTCCTTACAGGAGCATCCATTGGTCTACGCTTGACGTGTCCAAACCATCGAAGTCGATTTTCTCTCAATTTATCTTCTATAGGAGTTACTTTCACCGTTTTACGAATTTGTTCATTTTTTATTTTATCCTTTCGAGTTTTACCACAAATCCATCTTAGCATTCGCATCTCCGCCACACTCATTTTCTGCACATTTTGTTTCTTGGTTGCCCAACACTCTGTCCCATATAACATGGCGGGTCTAATGGCCGTCCTATAAAATTTTTCTTTTAACTTCAAAGGTATACGCCTATCACACAGAACGCCGGTCGCACTTCTCCACTTAACCCAGCCTGCTCTAATCCTATGCGTAACATCATCACTAATATCTCCATCTTTTTGTATAATCGATCCTAAATAACGAAAATGATCATTTCTAGGTATTTCTTGACCCTCCAATTTCACCACATCTCCATTTGTCCTCCTATTACTACTAAAATTACACTCCACATATTCTGTTTTAGTTCTGCTTATTTTAAATCCTCTTGTTTCTAAAGTTTCTCTCCACAATTCCAACCTAGCGTTTATCCCCATCTTAGTCTTATCGACTAAAACAATATCATCTGCAAATAGCATACACCATGGTACCTCATCTTGTATTTGTCCAGTCAACTCATCCATAACAAGAGCAAAGAGATAAGGACTTAATGCTGAACCTTGGTGTAGCCCTACCGTAATTGAAAATTCACTACTTTCTCCAGCTGATGTTCTTACTGTAGTTATCGCACCGTCATATATATCCTTGATCACGTCAATATATCTGCGAGTCACTCCTCTTTTATGTAGAACCCACCATATTATATCTCTGGGTATCCTATCATACGCCTTCTCCAAATCTATAAAAATCATATGAAGATCCTTCTTTTTCTCTCTATACCTCTCCATTAATCTCCTCAATAAAAAGATTGCTTCCATTGTTGACCTCCCAGGCATAAACCCAAATTGATTCTCGGATACTGTTGTCTTCAATCTCAATCTATATTCAATCACTCTCTCCCAAAGTTTCATTGTATGACTCATTAACTTAATACCACGATAATTTGAACAACTTTGTATGTCCCCTTTATTTTTATAAATAGGTACTAAAATACTTTTTCTCCATTCATCGGGCATCCTATTAGTCATTAAAATTCTATTAAATAATTTGGTAAGCCATGATACTCCATCCTCCCCTAAGCACTTCCAAACCTCAATAGGGATACCATCTAGTCCTAAAGCCTTCCCTGTTTTCATCTTTTGTAGAGAAATCCTGACCTCTGTTGTCCTAATTCTACGAAAAAATATATCTTCTCGAGTCTCCCTAAGTTCCTCTATATCTAATCTACTCCCATTATCTCCATTTAATAACCTCTCAAAGTAGTTTTTCCATCTTTCCATAATTTCATCATCTTTGACTAGGACTCTCGAATCATCACTTTTGATGCACTTAACGTTATTGAAATCTTTTGTTTTCCTATCCCTAAGTTTAGCAAGCTTATAAATACTTTTTTCCCTTTCTTGTGTTCCTAATTTTGTATAAAGATCATCATACGCTTTTAACTTAGCATCTCTTACCACTTTCTTAACTTCCTTTTTAGCCCATTTATATTTCTCAAAATTCTCTTCATTTCTATTTGTTTGCCATGTTTTAAAGCACTCCCTTTTAATTTTTACTATATTCTGTACTTCTTCATTCCACCACCAAGTTTCTTTAGACTGTGGCGCTTTGCCTCTTGATTCTCCAAGAATTTCTTTTGATATTTTCCTAATGCATGTGGCCATCTTATTCCACATTATGTTAGTTTCTTCTTCACAATTCCATGTTGCTTCATTTAATATTTTATCTTTAAATAGTTCTAATTTCTCTCCTTTTAAATTCCACCACCTAGTTCGTGGGTTAATCTTCACTTTTCGCATTCGTGATTGATTTTTAATATTTATGTCCAACACCATTATCCTATGTTGTGAGGTTAAGCTCTCTCCCGGGATAACCTTACAATCTTTACACGTTAATCGGTCTCCTTTCCTAGTAATGAAAAAATCTATTTGGCTCTTATGTGTTCCACTTTTATAAGTTATTAAGTGTTCAAGCCTCTTTTTAAAACATGTATTTACTAGTACAAAATCATAAGCCATCGCAAAATCTAAGATAGACTCTCCCTCGTCGTTCCTATCTCCAAAACCATGTCCGCCATGCACTATCTCATATCCTACACGATCTTTTCCTACATGGCCATTAAAATCTCCACCTATATAGATTTTCTCACCTAGGGGTATTTCTTGAATTAGTTCATCCATTTGTTCCCAAAATTGTACTTTAGTGTGCTCATCTAATCCTACTTGAGGTGCATAAGCACTAACAATATTAATTATGTTTTCACCTAATACCAATTTTACAAGTATAAGTCTATCACCTTTCCTAATAACGGTTACGATATCGTCCTTAAAGTTTTTATCTACTATTATTCCAACTCCGTTCTTATTTCTATGTTTTCCTGTGTAATATAATTTAAATCCTGTATTTTCTATTTCTCTAGCTTTCTCACCGACCCATTTAGTTTCTTGTAAACAAGCTATGTGAACTTTTCTTCTTATCATGGTATCTACTAACCATCCCTTTTCCTGTCATAGTCCCTATGTTCCAAGTCGCTAACCTAAGTCTAGTATCCTGGACTAGCTTCTTTACCCGCACACGTCCAGCTTGTTGCAGGAACCCTTGCGTATTTATCGTCGCATCCGGGCGCCGATGCGACGCCCCTTGCCTATTTTTTGAGACACCCGGTAGCAGGCGCAACGCCCCTTGCCTATTTTTCGAGACACCCGGTGGCAGGCGCAACACATCGCTTAAGGGGAATGCCCTAGCATTAGCACGTATATTCATAGGATTCATGTTCATAAGGATCTGACAAAATTTTACGCTGGCTGTCAGCTACCTAACGCAACCCTCCTCTATTTGGTATATGTCCCTAAACTCAATGACTCAATTGAGTTCATCATAAGTGATCTTGCTAGGAAAGATGACCCTAAAAGGTAAAGACCACACTTTAAGAATGTTCCAAAAGAATATTACCCCTAGCTAATATATTAAAGAAATAAGAATATAAGCTAAACGAGACACATAAATAAGAAAACATAAAAAATATGTATTACTAAATATATTACAATTATACACTCAGGACCTCGTGTACACATCCCTCCCTTAGGAAAGTCCGTTATGAGCATGGACTACGGTGGGGAGACCATCATCCTAACTCTTCCATGACACCTGCCAATCACACCAGAGCATGCATGGCGTGTGGGGGTCCACATGTTGGCTGGAGCACACACTGGAAACTTTAGCTGTAACCGCCTAAGGTTTAACTCAGAGTGGGGTTTGAAATGATCCCAAATCAACTCCATATATGCAAAATCAGTTGTATAGATCTCTACGAGTGAAAAAAAGGTGATTAAATTAAGATTTTTTTGGTACTGTATATAAAAATCAAATCACAAAAAGAAAATAGAGTCTAAAGACACCAAAGGTCCATTTGTCTGTAAGAGTAAAAAGGGGGTGATTCAAAGCGTTCTCGGATTAAAGCGTTCTATACCCAAACTCAAGTTCCTCATGTCCCGTCTTTTAATTAAATGCCTCCTTATCGCACTCCCTAATCCTTACAGAACACTCATTGTACCATGGGCAAGTGATGAGGCCAAAGTGGCACAAAAAGTGCTCATGCGCCTAATATCTAACCTCTCCCATTATATATTTTGTAGAGAACATCATGATAGTATGTCTCAAACCCCCTCAACGCCTCCTCGAGTTGCTCAAGATGGTTTAAATCTCTATATTCTGATCTTTCAGGAATTTTAGCAAGTGCGGGGGCTGAAACGCAACTTTAGGAGCTTAAAGGAGGGGTGTGCAATTTTGATGAATTTGCGGTAGGAGGGTAATTTTCACAAGGAGCTTGTGGTTAAAAAATTAAAAATCTCAAAGGGTGGCGTTTGCAATGATTGAAAATTAGCGGTATGGTTTAATTTTTGGAATTACCATGAAGAGTTAGGGTAGAATTAGGAATTCCCCCCTGCAACAAACACTAGCCACAATGTTTGTCGTTAAAAGAAGCTGATGCGACTTCGTATAGCCTTACTAGAGATGTGATGGGTTTGAAACTTTTCGATAGAAGTTACCGGAAGTGGAAGGTCAGGTTTGTTGTGGGTCAGACCTATGTTCTTTTTTAACCTTATCGATGTATAGGTTTGGACGTGACGCCACTGTCATGGGGAGGTTCGGTGAGGTTCACTAGACGTGTGATTGACTTCGTATCACCTCATGACCTTCATCGGAGTCTGAAGTTTGCAGCCTTATGGCTTCTGAAGATTGACAACCCCAAGATGTCTCCTATCCAGTAAGGTTAGGTTTGTTGGAAGAGGTTGTTTATATATTTAGGGGAGGGAGAAAAATATATGAAAAAAGAGTGGAGAACTATTTGGTGAAAGGAACTATTTTATTAGAACTCACTAAATTTTGCTTGATACAAAATGTGGAGACAACACCCCTATTTATACTATCCTCCAACTCAAATGAATGGTGGAGATTAAATTTACATCAAGGGTCAAGATTGAATCTCTATAACCTTCCACATCTATCTACCATTTCTTACACTCTCCACAATACACAAGATGGATCTAGAATGTTCTTGGCAAAATATCACTCTTAATGGGTCTAACTTTATAGAGGCCCAATACTAACTAATTAGACAACCCAAACATTTAACCCAAAAATACAAACTAATAAAGCCCAATTATTTTAATTTCAAAAACAAGTTTAATTTTCAACACCCCCTCTTAAACTTGGTTTTGCAACTCCAAGTAGTCTTCGTAGCTTGTGGAACACTTCATGCTTGAGTGGTTTGGTAAAGATGTCGGCAACTTGATCATGAGACTTTACGTACTTCAGTTGTACCTCCTTCTTTTCCACACATTCACGAAGGTAGTGATACCTTGTGTCGATGTGCTTGCTTCTGTCATGGAAAACTGGATTCTTTGCTAATGCAATCGCCGATTTATTGTCGACGCATATCTCAACCGTATCCTCAGGTATGTTAAGCTCTTTCAATAAATTCTTCAACCAAATTGCATGACATACACAATTTGTTGTGGCGACGTATTCAGCTTCACAAGTGGAAAGGGTGACAATAGGTTGCTTCTTTGAACTCCATGTGAATGCAACGTCTCCCATGTAGAACACGAACCCACTTGTGCTTTTTCGGTCATCTAAGTCTCCTCCCCAATCACTATCACTGTAGCCAACAAGCTTGAAACTGTTAGAGACTGCATAAAATAATCCATAGTCAATCGTTCCTTTAACATAGCGAAGGATCCTTCTTGCAGCCTTCAAGTGTGTTATTGTTGGAGTTTCCATATAACGACTGATAAGTCCAACTCCAAAGAGGATATCGGGCCTTGTGCATGTTAAGTATCGCAAGCTTCCAACGAGGCTCTTAAAATATGTTGGATCCACTATTTCTCCTTCTTCATGCTTTGACAGCTTGGTTCCACATTCCACGGGAGTGCTTACGGGCTGACATTCATTCATCTTGAATTTCTTGAGAACTTCCTTTGCATAGCTTTCTTGAGAAATAAATATTCCTTCTTTCTCTTGCTTTACTTCTATGCCAAGATAGTAGGACATGAGCCCAATATCGGTCATCTCGAATTCTCTTGTCATCACCTTCTTAAACTCCTCGATCATCTTTGCATCATTTCCTGTGAAGATTAAATCATCCACATACAAGCAAACAATTAACATATCTTTATTTCCATTCACCTTTGTGTATAGGGCATGCTCATAAGGGCATTTTTTGAAACCATTTTTATGAAGATATTGATCAATTCTACTATTCCATGCCCTTGGTGCTTGTTTTAGGCCGTATAATGCCTTGTTCAATTTTAACACCTTATCTTCGTTGCCTTTCACAACATACCCCATGGGTTGCTCTACATATACTTCTTCTTCAAGATGGCCATTTAAGAAAGCAGACTTCACATCCATTTGATGGATTTTCCATCTATTTTGAGCTGCTAAAGAGATAATTAATCTTATAGTTTCAAGACGAGCAACTGGAGCAAATACCTCTTCATAGTCAATTCCATACCGTTGCTTAAATCCTTTGGCGACTAATCTTTCTTTGTACCGCTCCACTTCTCCTTTAGCATTCTTCTTGGCTTTATACACCCATTTGAGTCCAATAGCTTTGTGCCCTTTGGGAAGACTTGTCAACTCCCATGTGTCATTCTTCTCAATTGCTTTTATCTCATCATCCATTGCATCCTTCCATCTCTTGCTTTGTATGGCCTCTTCAAAACCTATAGGTTCACAATCGGCAAAAAGACAAAAGAGAGTTATATCATTTTGATTTTCAGTTACCTCGTATATTTCATCCAAGCTTCTGAAACGTGGGGCTCTTTCATGTGAACTTTGACTTGATGATGATGATGATGATGATGATGGATCTCCATGAGTGGATGATGGTGGTGATGGAGGTGGCGTAACAGGCTCTTCAAACTCTCCATTGCTGCTATCTTCATCTTCTTCTTCAAACAAAGGAAGAAAGTCATAGTTTTCCTCCTGGGCATCCCACTTCCACGAGCCTTCTTCATCAAACTTGACGTCTCTACTGGTGATGACTTTTCCACTGATTGGATTGTACAACTTGTAACCTTTGGAGCATGAATCGTAGCCAACAAATACGTATTTTTCACTCTTGTCATCAAGCTTTGTCCTCTTTTGATCTGGCACATGAGCATATGCAATGCTCCCAAATACTCTCAAATGAGAAATTCCGGGTTTTCTCCCGCTCCATGCTTCTTGTGGAGTTTTATTCCACACACTTCTAGTGGGGCTTCTATTTGACAGATAAACGGCACAATCCACAGCTTCGGCCAAAAATTCTTTTGGCATTCTTTTACTTTTCAACATGCTTCGAGTCATATTTAAAATGGATCTATTTTTTCTTTCAGCAACTCCATTTTGTTGAGGTGAGTATGCAACCGTTAAAGGACGGCGTATCCCATTTTCTTCACAAAACTTTTCAAACTCTTTAGAAGTGAATTCGCCTCCTTTATCGGATCGCATAGATTTTATTTCATAACCACTTTCTTTTTCCACAAGTGCTTTAAATTTCTTAAAAGAACAAAATACTTCTGATTTTTCTTTTAAGAAATAGACCCATGTCTTTCTACTAAAATCATCAATGAAAAGTAGAAAGTATCTATTTTTGCCAAAAGAACAAGGAGTAATAGGGCCACACACATCGGTATGAATGAGTTCTAGGGGCTTCTTTGCTCTTGTAATTGACTCTTTTGGAAAACTCATTCTAGAATGTTTTCCAAGTAAGCATCCTTCACATAATTGATCCGGATGATTAATGGGAGGCAACCCATTAACCATTCCTTTGTTATGCAATAATTTTAAGCCACCAAAATTTAGATGCCCAAACCTTAAGTGCCAAAGCCAAGACATGTCTTTAAAGCAAGCATTTAAACACATTGCACCTTCACTTTGAATGTTTAGCAAAAACATTCTATTTCTTGCCATAGGTACTTTAGCAATTAAATTCATTCTTTGGTCTCTTAAAGAAAGACTATGATCTTTCATGTGGATATCATAACCTTTCTCTAAGAGTTGCCCCAGACTCAAGATATTTGTTTTCATATTTGGCACATAGTAGACATTTGAAATAAATTGGTGCTTCCCATTTTTCATACGAATCAAAATTTTACCTTTTCCTTTCACCGGCACTTTTGATTCATCTCCAAAAGTAACATTGCCCTTTACCGATTCATCAAGTTCCACAAACATGTCCTTTTTTCCACACATATGGTTGCTTGCTCCCGTGTCAAGATACCACATCTTTCTTTCTCCATTATGTTCTCCTTTGTATGCTAATAACAATGTCGAATCCTTGTGCTTTTCCTTTTCAACATAGTTAGCCTTCTCCTCCACAATATTCGAATTACTTCTGCATTCCGAAGCATAATGGCCGAATTTTTGACAATTATAACACTTAATTTGAGATTTTTCGTACCTTGGTCTCGTGTTGCCTTCTCTTCCACGTCCTCTTGCTGGATATGAGTTTTGCCTTTCATTGTTGAAATACTTCACACCGCCTTTTTCTCGAAATTGGCATCTGCCTCTTCCTCTTTGGCTCCATTCGTTGTTGTATTCTCTTCCTTCTTTTAGAGTAAGCTTTGTTTGAAGAGCTTGCTCTAAAGTCTCCTGACTTTTCCTGTTAAGTCTCTCTTCATGGGCTTTTAAGGAACCCATGAGTTCATCAATTCCCATAGAATCTGTATCTTTAGATTCTTCAATTGCTACAACAACATAGTCAAACTTGGAACTTAAAGAGCGGAGGATTTTTTCTACCACCCGCGTGTCACTCATATTTTCACCATTAGTTTTTAATTGATTGACAATAGCCAAAACTCTAGCAAAATAATCTGAAAGTAACTCGGAATCTTTCATATGCAAAGACTCGAACTCACCTCTAAGTGTTTGGAGACGAACCTTCTTTACCTTCTCAATCCCCTTATGAGAATTTTGTAGAGTCTCCCATGCTTCTTTGGCAGTTGTGGCAAACGCAATTTTCTCAAACGTACCTTCATCCAATGCTTGGTGAATGAGAGTGAGGGCCTTTTGATCTGTCCTCCTTGCTTCTTTTAATCTATCCTTTTGAGCTTGAGATAGAGTGGCTTCATCTTGAGGCTCATTATAGCCTTTTTCAACGATCTCCCAAACATCTTTAGAAGCGAGTAACACCTTCATCTTGATACTCCAATGGTTGTAGTTGTCTTTGGTGAGTTGGGGAATTTGGAAAGGAACCATACCATTAGCCATTTTAGAACCTTGGCTCTGATACCACTTTGTTGGAAGAGGTTGTTTATATATTTAGGGGAGGGAGAAAAATATATGAAAAAAGAGTGGAGAACTATTTGGTGAAAGGAACTATTTTATTAGAACTCACTAAATTTTGCTTGATACAAAATGTGGAGACAACACCCCTATTTATACTATCCTCCAACTCAAATGAATGGTGGAGATTAAATTTACATCAAGGGTCAAGATTGAATCTCTATAACCTTCCACATCTATCTACCATTTCTTACACTCTCCACAATACACAAGATGGATCTAGAATGTTCTTGGCAAAATATCACTCTTAATGGGTCTAACTTTATAGAGGCCCAATACTAACTAATTAGACAACCCAAACATTTAACCCAAAAATACAAACTAATAAAGCCCAATTATTTTAATTTCAAAAACAAGTTTAATTTTCAACAAGGTTGAGGCTTGCTGGCCGTCAACGAAGTTGTGAGGGGCCTGGGTGACACTTTTATCACTGGTTTGGTGGCTTTGGATTGGTGTCCAGGGGTTTGGGAGGGGGTTTCAGAATCGATAGTTTGCGAGTTTTGTTTTTGCAGAGCATGGTTACAGTTTTGTGAAGGTGCAAAGATTGGTACTGGATCTGGTCAACACGGGACGAGGCAGAGGGGGTGCTGCTTAGTCGCGGGCAGTGATGCAAGGTTTGGAGGAGCGGTCCACTGCTTTGAGCCTTATCCATGGTTCCTGCAACCACATTGGTGATCACATCCGAAGCGAATATTGCTTTGATACAAATTTGATATAAGCACAAGGCAAATTATCTAAATAACATCATATTATTAAGTTTTACGCTCAATCATTCATTTTTAAAACTGAAATGTTTACAATTGTTGGCCAAAGGACATTGGTTATAAGGTAAGTTATCTTGATAACCATAAAAAGGTAGTAATAGGAACATAAATATACGGAATTAGGAGTACCTTCGAATTTGAAAGGCATGCACTTGGATATTTTTTCTCTCATTCATTTATATTCGAAACTAAAGTGATTACAATTTTTGGCTAAAGGATTTTATCTATAGGATAATTTATCTTGATAACCCTAATAAGGTACAACGAGTAAAAATTGTTGGCAAAAGGACTTTATCTACGTGATAAGTTATCCTGATAACCCTAATAAGGTACACCGAGTAAAGAGTTTCGAAGGGAATATTGCTTCCTAGATAATTATAACATAAAATAAGAAAATGATGAATACCTTCGAAAAGCTTGTACTTGTATCATTGTTCTGTCATGGTTATTGTTGATGGGTAACTTTTAAATTTTACCTCTTTTATATGCTGATTTTAGAAACAAGTCCTATAAAAAAATTAGGTTCAACGAAAATGGAAAGCATGATTATTGATCCTATAAAAAATTAGGTTTAACTATATTGGTAATAATGGTTAAGAAGTTGGGACGAGGTGAGAGTTACAAAATGATATTTGGTGTCCATCGAAATTAGCTTTGCTATCTATAGTCATAAAATCAAATATTTGCTCTAGACTCGGCGTACGATTCAATAATCTGTTAAGGTGAGTTATATTACAAATGAAATTGAATAAAAAATAATGATTATATCATGAATTGCTGTGAATCACAAGATTCTTTGTGATCCATTACCATTTTAGATTCAGCATTTGATTTGTATCAATTGTGTTATTATTGTCAATCATATAGAACTAGGCCTCTGACCTTGATGCTGAAACTTCTCACATATGTGGCCATCTATGTCAAGTGGATTGAGACCTAAGATAGTGTAGGGACATGTGCTCTCTGCCTATTGCAACCTCAACATTCTTGTATGTTCTCTTCCGTTAGATGATTAAGCTCAATATTATTGTCTTCTTTTCTTTCCCTAGACGATTTGTCTATACGCTCTTACCCGCAAGAGAACAGATTAGTTTACTTTTGTGTCTTTTATTGGGAGACATTGTTTTATATTGTTCATTACTTCCTAACTAAATGTTATACCAGGTTCCCTGTCATGGAGCCTACGTTCTCATATTTTTGTGAGGATATTGAAGCTCGGTTGGAGGTTGTTGATTCCCAGGCTAGCATTTATAAAGAGATTGAGTTTGTTCAAGACTTGGATTCTTCGAAAGCTCCCGTTTCTTCAGCATTCACCTTCAGTCAGTCAACTATCGTTCCTTAATTTCTTGCTACAGCTCAGCCAGTAGAAGATGATCCAGCTCTAGTATATTTGTCTCTTTAATTTTGTGTCCCCTGGAGCAACTTCGTTAGGGTCATTATTTCAAGGCCTTGATGCTCAAGTCTATTTAGATGTAATATCGCAGTTTGTGTAGCTTTTCCTGCTAGTTCTAGCTTGGTGTTCCTTTCTAACACCTGCGTTGTGGTTATAGTTTTGGCTTAGTATCATGTCTTTAAAGAGGTTTTCTCATTTTTGTGTGCATGTATGCTTATGGATCTCTAACCCGGTGCATTGTGCGGACTGACTATAAAATCTTTAATGCAATACAGTGTTGACTATTGTGTATCCTGTCTTATCGTATATAGCGATGTAGTACTATGCTGAGAAGCCACCAAACGTCCAATCCAATTATCTCAAATTTTTTATTTTTAAAATAAAAAACAAAATATACGTGCTACCTAAACTCATCTTACCCATTTATTCTAACCACTATACACAAACCTTCATAGTCCACTTATAAATCCCACTGGAATGCACACAAACTATTTCTCTCTTCAATATTAATTAATTTAAAGATTTTTTGGCCAAATTTAGTCAGATATATATTGAATCGATGTATGGCATTCCCTCCCAAAGAAAAATTGACAAATTTGGTATTGGTTTTTCCAACTCAAGGGAGAACTTAAAAGAAATTGTGCAACCATCTTATGAAAATAAAGTTTGTGTTGAGAGTATGACCAAAAAACAACCTCCAAAAGAAAAAGAAAAACAAGAGGAAAATGTTTTCCCCAAGTCATGTGCAAAGACTAAGATCAACAATTGTATAGTATAAAGGTCAAAATTCTTCTAAGTTGTTTGGATGCTCTTTTTGTGGGACATATAATCACAATGGCCATTTTTGCTTCCAGAAAAGGAGGTTTGAAAGGGAAATGATGTTCTTTCAAAAAGCTAGATTAAGATCAAATTTCAATAGAAATGTTCCTTATTGTACTTCTTTTAAGTTTAACGGACAAACCATTCGTGACTGCGAAGCGTTGGTTTCTAAAAATCCGAGATTTAATGGTAGGAAAATGGTTGAGAGAAGGAGTGATTACATTCGAGAGTTGAAGGTTGAATTAGGAAACCTCATGCGAAAGGCTTAATTTGTTATCAATGAAGATGAATGAGAGGACGTATAGTGAAAAATAGGTTACCTTTCGAGATGAAAGATGAGTTCCTCATGTGTGAAAAGAGGAATGGTAAGTAGACCTAAGGAAGTTCCAATAACTAGGATTGAGAAAGTCGATGTTTTGAGAGTTAGGAAAATGTTGTTATTGTGCCTCTTAAAGATCCGAGAGACACATCGTCCCCTTCTAACTAGATAGGTAGTTATCATAAGTTTCCTAGGGATTTAATTGTAGGTTGTTGATCCCATCTAAGGCGAACTTGCTTTTTGGGACATTTCATTGGGTGTGAGATTTCATTGCTATATCAAGGATCTCTTAATATATTGGCTAAGTTTTCTTTTGCATACCATTTTCATTTCATTGGGTTCATGTCTATGGTGACTTTTTTTATTGTGAGAAAAAATTATATTCAAACCCGATCAATTATCTTAACGTGACATGTCGTGTTCATTCGTTATCACTCATTAAGATATTGAATTATTCTCAATCCTATACACGTTGACATATTAGCTCATTTTAAAAATAAATTTTAGTCTTTATAGTGACATTAATTATGTGTTCAACTAATGTCGTTATTTTTTGGATGATGTCACTGTCATGAACTAAATATTACTTTTGAAAATATATTAAACTAACATTAAACGTAAAATTGTTTTGGAGACAAAATAATAATTAATCCAAATTCAATTATATTCTAAGAAAATGAACCCTACATATGATTTTTTGACATGAAACTATAGATCAACCCTTCTTTCAAAATGCATATAAGACGACGGTAACATTTGCTTATGTGGACGTGGATTTACATGAGTGTCTTGGCATTTATATGACTTTGATTACTTTTTATAATCTTACAGACTTGAATACATCAATGGTTTAACACAAATTGTATAGAAAATTCCATGGTCGGTCAATGAAGGAAATGAGGATTGATCAATAATTTTAAAAAAATTATCTTGTTTGTTAACTTTATTTTGAGTTTTGCTTTTTCTCCTTTTAAATTACATAAACCTTAACAAGTATTCCTTTTTTTAAGGAAAATAGATTCATACAAAAAAGAACAATATCTAGATTACATTTTGTTGAAGTGAACCAACTGCGTTCGTCTTCAAAACCATATAATGTTATTATATATGGATTTGGCATATTGATTTAGTTCATGAGCAAGGGCAAACCCCTCTCGTTTAACAAATTAAAAAAAAAATTGATTGGTAGTTTACGGCTAGCAAATTTCACTTCATTAATGATTCTGATAAATCTTAATCTTGTTTACAAAGGCTAGCAATAATGCCGCTATTATTTACATTTGAAATTGCATCCAATAATCCACTCCAAAGAAAATAACAAGATGCTAAGAGTCCGTTTGGCAATCCAAGGAATTAAAATAAGCATTCCAATTTCATTTCCTATCTTGAAATTGGGTTGCCAAACGGACCTTAAGGATAGCCACTGCTTCTGGTTGACTAACATCAAACGGAACCTTCACTTTCTTAGCTAACCCCACTGAAAAACAACCTTGAGAATCCCAGACAACCACTCAAACGGAAATAAATTGATTCACTTGACATACCGCTCCATCAAAATTAATTGTGAACATATTCAATTGGTGGTGCAACCCATTTTCCTAGAAAGTGACTTGTTTTCATTCCCGTCTTGAGTACCCATAGTCGTTGCCAAAAAATGGGATAGGATCTTCCACGCTCAATAATACACAGTTGTTGGCTTAAACTGTTTTTATTGTGATATTTTAGATTTTGAGATTCCCATATTCACGACAAAATCATTACAAATAATCTAAAATGCTCCGATAGCATTTATTAGTCCACTACATTCAATAAAATTCATATATACTAGTCGTACTGGTCCATCGGTGGGACATGGGAAATTTTGTATAGCTGCACACCTCCCTCGATTTAACGTAATATCTAAGAACATGTACTGATGTCTCGTAATGCTCATTATAAAGCCAACACCTCATCTCCGTTTGAATATTTAGCATATTTAAATTGTCCGTCGCCTGAAGAATATTGCTACATGCGGTCAACACGTAGTGTTTTATTTTGTTCAGAACTTTACTTCGCCAAATTTGGTTCCACATGTCGACATGTACGCCGAGGAAGGTAGCTCGATCCCCTTCTTATCTCGCACCAAATTTTATTATATAATGAGTTTATATTCTCATTTTAAACGGTGGGTTCGAAAAAAGGTTTGAAGATAAGAGGGAATAACACCTATCTATCTTCCCAAATCCTGATATTGGGTCCATCGCCAACACGCCATCGAACCCCATATTCCAATACCACCTTTACTTCCCAACTACATGTCCACAGGAAAGATGAATTGCATCCTTATTTAATCCCAAAAAAGAAGTGGAGGGGAAGCATTTCACCTTTAGGTTTTCTTGATTCGGGGTGAAATATTTTTTAATGTGTTAAAAATTAATTTACCTTAGTAAAATATGTGTTTGGTTGGATATTTAACATGATGAAATAAAATGAATATGGTGAAAAGTGAGGTGAAACTTTAACCATTTTAAACCATGGGTAAAGTGAATAATTTAACAGGTAAAAATAATGAAATTTATCTTATTACCAGACTAACCTTTCTTATTTCCACTTACAATTATCACACGGTCATTAGACATTCATTTCTCCCTCTCAATTAACACGATCATTAAATATTCATTTATTTTAATTTTTTAATTTGAAAAAAAAAAAATAGAAAATTTTAAAAATGTTGAAAATTTGAAAACATTAAAAAAAATTAAGAAAATTTAAAACATTATTTTTTTTAAAAAAACTTAAAAAATTGTAATAAATAAATAAATAAAATTTTTAAAAAAATAAATGAATATTTGTTTGGTACAAGGTAATGTGTTCGAAATTTTTACTAATTCAAACAATTTCATAGTTGGGAACTGCTTTTTTCATAGTTGAGACTGTTTTTTTTAAATTATTATTATTTTTTAATTGGGACTCTTTTTTTCATAGTTGAGATTTTTTTTTTTAATTTGGGATGTTTTTTTCAATGTTGAAAGCTTCTTTTTTAATTAGGAACTTTTTTTTTTCATAGTTGGGGCTCTTTTTTTTTTTTTTTTTTAACTGGGATTGTTTTTTCATTACTGTAACGTTTTTTTAAATTGTGGACTAGTCTTTTTATAGTTGAGACTTTTTTTTTAATTGGGACTGTTTTTTACAATTATCAGTTTTTTTCATTGTTGAAAACTTTTTTTTAAATTGTAATTGTTTTCTTTTTTAATTAGGATTGTTTGTTTTTTGCTGGGAGTGTTTTTTAAAACTTTTTATACTTATTTGTCCCCCATAGCCAAATATGACTAGTTATGTGTGGGTGGGTGTGTGGGTGGGGGGGGGGGGGGGGGGGGCGAGGGGGGGGGGGGGGGTCAAATTTGGGTTTGAGGTAAATGAATATTTTTTATTGGCCATGACACTTATGTGATGAAAATCAAATAGTTAAATATAAATATTTTTGTGAACATTTGAAGTATGAGGGTAATATGGTTATTTTGTTTTTTTACTATATTGTTCTTAACCATCCAAACAACAAATGATGAGGAAGTTAAAATTTTCACCTAATGAAAAGTTATTCATCCAAACGGAGATGGTGAAAACAATATCACCAAGCTAATCATTCAAGTTTTTTTTAACACGGTGAAATATATTTTAACACGAACCAAACGGACCCTTAAAACAATGGAGACTAATGCTTTGGGATTTTTAATCAATCTCTATCCATGATTTGTGAAAAGAGATAAGTTAAAACCTAGGAGATTTCTGAATCCCAATCTTCCTAATTCATCTATTTTCGCCCATTCAACAACCAAACGTTACTCATCAAGGATTGGACGCCCTTGTATACATAATTTGGTAATCGAAAGCAACTCATAACATACATCGACCTTGCTTGTGCAAACGCTTTTAATGAACATTTTCTTTGCTCTCTTTTGAACTTTCAGCCGTTTCCACATTCTTTCATGGAATCCCTCAAAATTTTATATTTTTAAATCTCTCACATGTGAATGCATTCATAAATACGTTTTTAGGCTTTGAACTACCGTAATACCCAGTTGATTTGAAATATGCAATTTTTTACCAACTTGCATATTAGGACTGAATACGATTTCATATTTTTCCAAATTTATTTACTGCCTCATTAGGCACATATTCTTTTCACTTATCCCCTTAATTTCGGTATTTTTATGATCCCGTGCATTGTAAATAGCTTGGATTTGTCTTATATTTATGCTACTAACCCCTTTTGTCAAGCATTTCGTATTTTGTGTATCTCTTATGTATTTTACAGGTATTTCATGCAAATTAGTGCGAAAGAGAACGCAAAACAGTGAAAGAAAGCAAGAAACGGGGAGTCAAAGGGCATTTTCGTGATTTTACATATATATTCCGGAGGTGAAGAAAACTAGAAAGTTGAAGAGCTCTAAATTACAAGAACACTCTGGATCAAAAGATATGGCAAGTCAAAACTGAAGAGTCATTCTGAGAATTGAAGAGTCACAACTCTTGAAATTTCTTGTTTAATTCCTTTTTATTAGTTGTAAAACGTGGGGAGGCAAGGGAAGAGTCACATTTAGGTATTATAAAAGGAGAAACCCTAGTAGGAAGTAGGAAGAGTTATTTTATCAAGTTGTAGGAGGCTAGTAGTTATGGTTTCTTTGTAGTTAGTTTTTAGAGGATTCTTGTAACCAAGAACCCTAGTTTTGAAGTTTGGCTACTATTCAAGATTCAAAGTTCTATTCAAGATTCATCATTCATCCATTGCAAGTAATTTTAATTTATTGTTTTTACTACTTTCCTAGTTAGTTTAATTAATTGTTGCTTTCTAGTTTTCCATTCCCAATTCAAGTCATGTTCTCAATTTTCTAGATTTAGTTATGAATTCCTGCACTTTAAGTTTTAAGTTTTCTTTTATTTTAATCATGTTAAGCTAAGTTTTTAAGGGTGGGTATGCATGAACCCAACCCGATGTGGTATGCATAGATATATAATTTATCCTCTAAATTAAATAAGTGATTAGATCGTCTTGTATAGTTTCACAACCATTGTAGACCTTTTGACCTTATTTGCCCTAGGTAACCGGGGTGCTTAAGGATGCAACGCGTGTGAACTATTGCGGCACTGCTTTTCTCATTCTTTAATTATATATGATGCGGACTTGAACCTCATATATGTAATGCTTTGAAGTACTAAAGACTGGGTCTGGTCAATTATCTAATTTAGGACTAGTTTTGTACTAGCATACACACTAGGGTTTGGGGGAGTGTATTCCAACCTACTTTTTCATTCAACTTAATTAGTTTGCTCATGCATGCTTAGTTAACTTCTTTATTTATGTTTTTCTCTTTTCAACCATCATCATCTTTTTCACTTTTATTTTAGAAGTAATAAATCAATTAAATTCAATCAACCATTCCCCGTGGATTTGATACCCGAACTCGCCACTATACTGTAATACCCCGTAATTTTAATGACTTTTAAAATGGGTAATATTTTAAATTAATGGATTAATTGGATCTTATTATAAATTAATTCATTTAATTTTTATTCGAATTGTGGATATTAAAATGGATGATTCTGAATATTACTTAAAGATATTTAGGTAATATATGAATGTGATGTCATTGATATGACATTATGATATAAATTCGGTAATTTGAATTTTTAGTCAGACGCGGTATGGGACGTGTCGGGACTAATTTATTAAATTAAAAAGGAAATTTAGTTTCTATCGATCTTATAGTCATTTTGACTGCGTCGTTGCGTCCGGAAGGTTCGAAATAATCAGAAAAGTCTATTTGGATGTTAATTTTGAGTCTCAGGTCATTTGGAAATGAAAAAGACAACCCAAAAGGGTATTTTGGTTATTTTTACAAGGGGGATGAATAGTCATTTCGGGTTTTGTTTTATTATAAGTATTTGGAGATTAGTGTATGTAGGTTCATTTCATCTCTTCTACACAAAATTGAAAAGTCATCTTCTTAGAGAGAGTGGAAGGTTTCTTGGAAAGAAAAAGAAGTTTGCTTGGGAAGGAGGAGAACCAAAGGTCAAAGGTCACCACCACCATCATCACCTATGTTATTCAACTCCAAAGGATCAGATATTCATTAGAGGCAAGTGTTTGATATTTGCAATTTAAGTTCGTATATTGTCCATGTTAGAATAATTATGAAAAGAGATGATTTTTCATGTTTGGAAGACATAATGGAGTTGGTATATGGATTTCTAGAAACTGAAATGATATAGGAAGTAAACTCATGTTGTAGGATGATAATAATCCAATAAATATTCATTAATCTGTGGAAGAAATTTTAAAAATAATTTAGTGTTCATGAAGATAATATGTTGATAATTTTATGGAAAAAGAGGCAAAAACGAGTGGAATGAGAAGAGCCAATTTGGAATGTTTAGATCTTATTTTTGAGTGCATTTGGATGAGATTTAAGAAAAACTCAAAACACATACCTGACTCAATTTTTCCTGTAGAATCCAAATCTGAAGTCGGATTGATGATTCGAATAATTTTTGGATCAGATTTTTCTGAGTATTTAAAATATGAGAATTTATGATGTTGTTTTTTTTAATGTTGATTCTTATCCCAAACCTTTTGTGGATCTTTGGTGATTATTATTTGGATATTATGGGACTTAGAAAATATCAGTAAACCCTTGATAAGATTTGAATTAATTTGATTTGGATTCAAGTGATTAAAATGATGAAAATGAGATTGAATGGAATTTCGGTTGCTAGATTCATTTGTTAAATTCCAAATGGGGATGTATGAGGATTTAAGATAGGACCAGTAGGGGTGATTTAATATAACACCTGGGTATCCTTAAGTTTACAAGATGGTTTAATCCTAATTGAAAGAAGATGTGTTTATAAGAGATTTGAAACTATCGGTTTTAACCTTAATTAAAAGGAGAACTAAACTCGTAGTAATTCGGGAGAAATGATGTTATGGACCAGTAGGATATTAGTGACTTCTTACTGAATATATGTTGAGGAAAAACCTATTTGAATCTTGTGTAATGAGTGAGGGTAGCCTTAGGGTTACAATTTGAACATCAAGGATTGAGTTTAAGCTCATTATTGATTTCGCAAGGACGGGGTGTAATACAAGAGCGTAGTGGCGTGTCTCCTGGATAGAGATGGGAGTTTATAACATATTTGGTTGAAAGAAGGTATGAGGTTATCCCGATCGCATAGTTGAAGTTGTCGGACCTCCTCGATCGACAAAGTTAAGTAGTAGTGTATTGGAGGGGTTCCTTGTTTGGATTTCGCTTTGCGAGACGCTCCGCGCATGAACCTTAATGACGTCGGGAGTGGAGAGATGTTATAGGATGCGAGGATAATTAAATTATGAAGTAAAGATATGACATTTTAATACGTGGGATTTAAAGAGATATAATGCTATGTAAGGGAATAATCTAAGGTTAATGTGAGTACCTTGTTATTAGTATACTATAGGTCTGATAATACCTATTTGATTGATTAATGATTATGTATATGACATGCCTAGCTTACTTGCTATCGGTGGGAGGTTTGCGCGTGAGGGCAGTCATATCCTGATGAATCCATGGGATCTTTAATTTGTCGCTCGAGAACATAGGTCTATGAAAGACTTATCGGGGAGTTGATAAGTCCTTTGACTATGGGTACGTATGTATGTGCGTGACCCATGGGTATGAGAACTATGTTCACCTCCAATGATTGTGTTGTTTTTAATGGTTCGAGGTATCCTCACCTAACCTTTTGTCCCCTTTTCGGCGACCAGCGATATTGGGACATGATAGCAGAGTAATGCATTGCACCGCAACTATGACTCGGGGTGCCGTATTATATATGAATATATATATATAATGAATTAAATGAATGAATGGATATTTATTATGGTTAAATCTATCTACGGTGATAATTGTAGATAACGGTGAATAGAGAAAGATAATTGAATTAAGTTAATGAATGTTTATTAAAAAACTTAATTCATATTAATGAGAAATGATTCATGTTAATGAGAAACGATGAGAAATGTAAATGAATAATAATGTGACATATGGTATGGGACATATGGGGATTATGATATTGGGATGGAATTATAATATGGAGACTAGAAAAGAGGAACCATTAACTAGGAGGTTAATAGGAAACGTTAAGTGTGCACTCTAGTTGAGAGGTGAGAATGGCAAGTGAGAGTTAGGTCTAACATGTACATAATAAAAGATTTATTGCACTTTTTAAATACTTGTTGTTTTAAAAAAATCATTTTCACAATCGGGCTCTGACCCGTTTCCTTGCATATTTTCTTTTCTATTGTATCTTCTATATCAGGTGTCCAGCAGCAGGGACGCCAATCTTAGTGAATTATGACGAGCTAGGGAGATATGGAGTATTGCTTAGACGCTTATCTTCATTTGATTCACAGTATTCTTAGTAGGTCATGTCGCCCAAAGGATTCAGTTATCTTTTCTATCGAGGTCAAATACTATTATATTCGGGTCTTTTTAATACAGTTGTTATTGATGGGATTACTGTAATGGATTAATATTATTTGGGAATGTTTATTCCAATTGAATTTATATTCTTTTGTGTTATCTATTTGGTTATCAATGTTGTAGAATAAAATGTGTAGTGTTATTCTTAAACTAAAAATGGATTTTGTTGAATTAGAATTTGGAAAGTTTTTTTAACACCAGCTGAATTGAGTATTGGGTGAGTTGTATATGTTTTCGACAGTGATGCTAAGAATGAGCCAACTGTATATTCTGTTTTAATTTGGTATGGGACTGGCCACCCGGTATTTAATTAGGCGGGGTGTTACATATACTCCTTAAGAAGTGTAGTTACAAGTTTAAGTTTTTTTTATTGAGATTGGAAGCCGATAACAACGACTAGCGTATTACTCGGACGCTGGGTTTTCCGACTCGATCACTGCCCGGGGGGGCACTACAAGAAAAAGTATCATTAATGTCAGTTTGAAAATTGACGTTATGTCAAACAAATGTAAAATGACATAAATAATATACATTTATGTCAATTTAGCTTTGAAGGTGAATTTTTATTCCAATTCAAGCAAAACTGAGATAAAAAAATAAACTATTTATCTCATATTTATATATACATGACATATATATACCCTATTGTAGTTTTAGTTATTTTAAACTTTAATTAAAAACTGAGATAAATGAAGAAACTAGCAGGGTCATTTTTTCATTCCTCTAGCCCCATATTTTGGTTCCCTCTCAAATTGATTCATCCAAAAACAAAAGGGGCGGTTCTCCTCTCTCACATCTCTCATGCTTAGCAGCGGCCGACTCATCTCTCTTGACCATAGCAGCGGTCGGCACATCACTCATCTCTCACATCTCTCTAACACGATCCACCTCTCTAGGAAGAGTACTTCCTCTAAGTACTGATATCTCTGTACAAAGTTCAACAATAGTACTGCCTCTAAGGCTCTAATAGTACTTCTTGCATTATTGTTCCTTTCAGTGTTTTTAAAAGCGCGCTATTGCGAACGCAATAACGTGCTATCGCGTTTTGCGAAGGAGAAAAGCAACGCAATTGGGTCTGATGTTTGTGATGCTTATATATCGTGCGCAATTGAGCGCGATTTGGCACAATTTAGCATAAAAGTGCACAATTGGAGCGCAATCGAAGAACTTAAAAAAAATACAAAACACTGACGTTTTGTAAAAAAGGAACTGAAAAGGTGTTTACCTACTGTCGATCCCAGAAAAACCCTAAGAAAACACTCCTTACCTGCTGCCGATCCAGTTGGAGGTCTCTCTCTGCTGCCAATCTAGTTCGTTTGTCTCTTTCTGCTACTAATCCAGTTCGTTTGCAAGTTACGTTTACCCTAAGCTATAAAAATATCTCACTCGGAGATTTTTTTTTTGTTTCAGTGGGAGCTGTTCAATTAACTTTTTTTGTAACTTTGTTTTAATAACTCTCATTTTTTTTCATATCTCATTCTGAGATTTTTTTTGTTCAGTTAACTTTGTTTGGGAGCTTTAAAAACTCACTTTATTTTGTAACTTTGTTTTAATAACTCTTTTTTTTTATATCTCATTCTGAGACTTTTTTTAAATCTCAGATAATGTAATTTTTTAAATAAATTCAGTAGAAAGTGTATTTTTTTGGCTTTAAAAATGTATTATTATATTATAAGACTCAGTTTACAAGTATAATGTTATTTTACAAATTTGTTGAAATGTTATTTTTACAAATTTCAATTTAAAATGTTAATTCCTTTTTATTTTTTTACAAATTTTAGTTTAAAATTTTACTTATTTTTTGTTTACAAATCTGAGTTTAAAATGTAACATTTTTCACAAATCGAGTTTAAAATGTTACAATTTTTTTCACCAATTTCAGTTAAAATGTTAGTTATTTTACAAATTTCAATATAAAATGTTACTTTTTAATAAAATATAAGTTTCAAATGTTGCCCTTTTTTTATATATAAATTTCAGTTTAAAATGTCACTTCCTTACAAATTTCATTTTAAAATGTTGTTTATTAATTTATTTAAATATTTATATGTTTTTCTAGTTAAAAAAATGGAATGCACGAATTGCTTGCGCGATGCGCGACGCGACTTTGGAGCGAAAATGCGACACCCTACGCGACCGCGATTTAAAACACTGGTTCCTTTCCACTAATTTGCTAATCACTTAAACATTATCCTTTCCACTGATTTGCTAATCACTTATTGTTGTAGGTACTCTACATCTCTCAATTAGCTTCTCCAAATTATGGTTTTGTTAATAATTTAGAGTTATTTCCTTGCTATACTTTGTAGTGTCACACCGCTGTAAGTAATGGTGTATGCCTCTTATTTGCCCTCTTTTTAGTCCACCTTCACTCTTTTTATTCTACATGTGATATCTTTTTCATACTATGTATTCTGAACTTTGTTTAATTATTTTCCTTTCTTGCATACTATATGGTACTCTTTTATTTTTTCTTCGTACTAATTAGTTATGGAAAGTTATTCTCTCATTACAAACTCCATTTTTCTCTACTAGGAACCAATATGAACTCTTCAACAGTTCAACAGTTGTGATATGTGTTGTGTACTCTATGATAAGATGAATATGATAAGATGAAGTATACATTTGTGCATGAAATGTTGTTCAACATGAGATAAAATCTGATGAAATCCAATGTTGTTCAGAGAATCATATGTGATATGCTTTGTTTGTTGTTTATCGCTGAAATCCAAAGAAATACACTACATATCAAAGGCACTAGTTATCCTCATCTTCCGTTGTACAATGTTATCTTACACGGCTTCTTGAACATATTGGACTGGCCCTCAATGCTACATGAATGTTTATTGTATATTTCTTAGTGAAAATTTCATTTCCTGTGCTTTTCCACTGCTGTGTCTAGTTAAAAGTCTAAGTACAATCCTCTCGTTGCTGCTATCTTTGAAATCCAATGACATCCATTTTTTTTCAACAAAACACATTCCCTACATTATAAACACTAGAAAATTACTTAGCTTACAGTCATGACACAAAATAAAACAAAGTGAAAGCGGGACAAAAAATCTTACCTACAAGCCAATCAAACTCTCAGTACAAATAAATACAAAAATAAGAAATAAAAATAAAAATGTCACGTTAAAGCGGAGAGAGGTGATTATTCAAGCAGGATACAACTATGTGCTATAGTTATAAAGGATATACAAATCCTGAGAGGGTCGTTCCTTGGTGAGCATCATCTTGATAATTCAGTTCCAATTAGGTGACGATGGTTTATACATAAAATCTTGGAAAGGTGGGGCCCTATAGTTTAAATCGAGGTTGTGCAATTTTTCCATCCGCTGAGAGAATCGTTCTTTGAAGAAATCGAGATGATATGCTAATTCAACCAGGGTGGAAGATGCTGCTATTGGGTGTCTTGGATAATCCATCACCTCTCCTTGCCTTGATGTGGAAGGAATAGAGGAAGAATCAACAGCACAAAACTCATCCGTAGATAAACTCGTGGATGCTTCAGTATTTTTAGAATCACTAAAGCTGCTTGAATCTATTAATTGCTTTCCACCAGACTGCCTGCTACTTCTTCCAGATGTTAATACTTGTCCCTTAATATTCCTCAAATCAGGCCCCAGTAAACTCTCCTCAGTTCGTTGCTTCCTTTCATGGTTAACAGAAGAAAGAGTTATATCAAAATCTTGCTGAAAATACTTCTATTGTGGATTGTGATTATGACCATGCTGATAACGATCAGATGCATGAGAGAGGGAGGCATAGAGATGCTGACGCTGCTGATTAAGCTGATGGTGAAGTTACTTTCTGCTTTAATCTGGCCACATCTGCGTCAGTGAGAGCAATCTCCTCAAGCTCAACCCTTGTCTTTAAGTCCATATTACGGGTTCCAGAAAACTGTCTAGAAGACATGCTCAGCCTAACCACAAATGCTGCTCTTAGATCTTTCTCAGATTGCAACTACTCTTGTAGTCTTGATACATCCTGTTCAAGTGCCAAGCGACGCTCGTGCAAAGCTTGATTTCTTCTCTCCAAGCTATCCTGCAATATTGCATTTCCTCTAGCCTCCTTTGCAATCTTGTGTCGCAAGTCATTTTTTGTTATCTTAAGCCTCTGAATAGCAAGTTCTTACTCTCTAGAAGAATCAGTTGATTCCATTGAAGGTGTCTTTCTAGTTGTGCTTCTTCCCCAAAATGTTTAACACTTGACATTGAGGTTGAGACTTGTAAGTTTGATCATTAGTTTCTCATCACATGAATTAGGTCCAGGTACAGATTGAGGTACCCCCTGATCCATAGCAGACAGTATTTCCCCCATTGATCGATGAGACTCAGAACCAGGTATATTGCTAGGAGTACCTAACTCATTTTCACTATCCTTTTTCCATTAGAATTTTGGCTCATTGACTTGAATATTAGAATCTCTAAGTGGTTGAGAGTCTACAAGTGGATTAGACTTTGCTACTGAATTGGGCTTATCCTTTGGAGATCCAACACCATATGCCTTATAATCATATAGATCACTTTCAGCATAACCACTACTTTCGCTCAACTTTCCACTAAGTAAACGATCAGGATCATCATCAGATTATCTCAATTTCATTTTCTGCATCTTGGTAACCATTATCTTTAACGTCCATATTTTTGTCATCAGTTAAATCTTCACTCCCACTGTTTTCAATCCGAGAATCAGCTGAAATAGAGCATCTATGCATAGCATCATCGTAAAAAATATTCTCATACTCCTCCAAGAGTGTTGCAATGATAGCTTGAGCATTATTAGCAGCATTCACACCAACAAGAAGCTGAGCTGAAGTATCTCCATTAATATCAAAATCATCCTCCAGTTCGCATTCACCAGCTAAAAGAGGATGTAAGAGCAACGGTGCCATACGAGCAGCAACTACAGATGGAGTCATTCGGTTTTCAGAAGCATGTAAAGATATCGTGTGCATCATCTTCAGGATTCTTTGTAATAACCAACTATTTGGTTCAAGAAATGTCTCCACTATTGCAGAACGTATAGCATTTACCCGAGCTTCCTTCCGATTAATTTTATAAGATTCCAATAAAGCAGTACAGTAGGATGCAGGAACTGGAGACGAAGGTAGTTCCCAAAGAACATGCTTAACACAGTCACCAACCACATAAGCATCCTCATTAGGACCAAATTCACTCTTGCCTTGTTAATAATCTTAAACTTTGTGCTCAACCCCCTCTACATCTGCATCTTGTCACAAAATTGATTCAACTTTAGTTCCATACTTCTCAAGAAATCGAAGATCTTTATCAAGGAAGGATGGGCCTCCATCTATATCTTCCAGTGCTAGCAATATTGGTCGTCCAACAACTAAAGATTTAACCAAATGCTTATCCCTCCATTGATGAAAAGACCCTTCAACTGTATCATTAGCATCATTCTCAAATATCCCATTGTGTCCCATTACAAGGGAAAAACTTGGATCTTGTGCAAGAGCATGTTCAAGGGACGTCTTCCATTCATACAAGTCCTCTGATGACTCCGCCTTAAGAGTAAATGCTCACCCATCACGTCCATCAGGAAACAGGACAGTTAACAGCTTTTTCTAACTACCACACTCCTCGAATTATTCAAGTCAATACCCCCCAAAGTCATATTTACTTCACCACCTCTTTGGGAAAGTGTGCTTGGATTTTTTTTGAAAAAGGCCAATGAAGTCCATGTGAGAATAAATCATCGCTTCTTCCATTACTTCCAGCCTATTCCTTTAGAAGATATGAAAAGTGGCCCACTCTTGAAAATCGTGTTTGTAGCTCCGATTCGCAGACGATCAAATGCCGCCAACGACGGACCCGACATTCTAAAAAAACAACACTACAGACATTTATACCATATTCAAAACTCTGCATCTTGATTTCAACCGATCAAATAAAAAGTCCTACTTGATCTGATACACTTTAAAGCTAGGGTTTTCGATGGATAAACACCAACCAAAACAAAGCCAACACTTATTTTTATGTGTGTGTGTGTTGGCTGGATTAGGTCGAGTGGAATAGTGGTTGTCGTAGTAATACGATAAAGTGAGGAGGTTTTGTTATTTATTTTAAAGTCATTTGAGTTGGGTGGGTGTTTTCACTTAATTTGGCCGCGACTATGGCTTTCCAATGACATCCGTCTATTATATTGATCAAAGTTTTTTGAATCCACCATATGTGATCTTCATTGATAATACTAATACACTATACATGACTCTTAATTTGGTGCTTAATACTTAAACAAACATTTTACACTTTTTTTTACCACAAAGAAAGTTTCATCCATTCCACTCTCAATGGTTTGTTGCATCTATATACCCCAAAACACAAGTACATTATTCATATACCCAAATTATGTTCCTAACCCTTCATTACTCCTAGCTAATCATTTGAATGCCCCTAAATATGAGGCTATTAATTTGTTAATATCTTCCTTATAACCTCCGACATCAAACATTCTTGTTAAAGACCCATTATGAAATCAAAAACAAGAAAAAAGAAAAATGGAAAAAAAAATTAAAGAGAGTTTCATATCTAGTTTTCAGTAGTGTCGTAGGTAAAACCAGTTCCTTCATTGCCTGTGAATGATATAGGAAGTTTGCTTCCTATACTCGTTTTCTTCATATCTTGGCTTGAACAAATAAAGATCCTTCTCACCATATCATAGAACTTCGCCCATGGATCATCCCCCATCAGCATCATATCCCCTTCGTCATTTATAAAGACAATTTCCCATTTATTCTGAGGATGAAGATCTCCATTAATTTTGAAATATTATTAATTGTGATAGATCATGGAATGGATTCCAGTGGACCATCATAAGCCTTCCATAACTGAGTATACAGATCCTCCCCTTCACAACCTTCAGCTAAGAATCTTGGATGCGAAAAAACCCTCCTGTATTGGCCATGATTTGATAAATTTGATGGTTAAAATCGTGAATGAAAAGTGAAAGGTGCCTTTGGGGATTGTAATTCAAGGATTTTTAGGCATATACAACTGTACATTCTCAATCAGAATAATGAATCAACCCAATATTTGTAATAGCATTTGTGTGTATAATATAACAATCTAAGCTTCTTTGGGTCTTAAAATGCAGTGATATTATCTGGAAAAGGGAGGGTATGGTATGTAATATGGAAAAGAGGGTAATTGATATAGGGGTTTCCTTGATTTGTTCCTTTTAACAGTGGTACTGCTCTTAGCTTGTCTCCTTTGGTTGAAGAGTGCACTTTGAAATTCTAACCTCACCAACCATACTCTTATTGCTTAGTTTGATTAGTTCTATAATACATTATTACATTTGTTTTGCCAATGCCCTTTTGTTTTTCCAAATTTATCTCGATTCGTTGTGATTTATGCATGGTCAATTGTATGTAGAAACGAACTTGTTTAAATTTTTTTACTATTGCTGGAATTTCACTCAGGGGTATGTCCTAGTTCTTTAGGATATAAAAAAATATATTGCCTACATGTTATTGTTATATGATTCTGAAATACTCCTCAATGAGTTGCTTTGTGGATTCAATGGGTTGTTATAACTGAAATATTCAAGTTATTGAAATTTTACTTATTGGGAAACAAATGTCTTGTTTTGATATAAGAAGTATGTCATACATTAGCTGAGTAATGTTGAGATTGCATTACTTCATTGATATTGAGATTGATTGTAAGAGTTTTATTGACATTGAGATTGATTATATAATGTATACTGGATGAACATAGCATGCTTTTCTTTTCTATTTTCCTTGGTATATTGTCAATCTATTTGTGTGGTTTTTTGCCTTAAAGAATACGTCTACATGATCATCCTGTTAACCTATGATTCAGCATGTCTCAGCTTGAATACATCTACCTTGGTCATTCTCTTTTTCGTGGACCTTAATCATGGATACATGAACTAGCTTACTTCCCAAGTTTATGTACAATCACCCCATTTTACTCACATGCGTGTACTTCAGTTTCATTCATCCTATAGTGATCCTTAATATTATTTTTTGGCTATTGAAGTTGTGATGTAATTTGAACTTAGGTTCGATTTGGTTTCAATCAAAAAATTTCACATAGGTATAAAGAATTTTCACTTATTCGGAGTTGATTTTTGCTCATTGAAGAATTGCAAAATAATTGGCACAAAGCTCATGCTACATTCATTCATTAAAATGAGAAATTGTATGTGTCTAACATCTTAGAGCAACAACACTTTCTTATTTGAAAGTTGGGATAGTGGGACCTCAAGTCGAACATTACAAACTGCATTTTTTAAAGGGGTGGAAATGTGTTTGCGTAACTGGCATTTTTTAAAAAGGGGGAAATGCATTTAGTTTAGTCCAACGATACTATTAATAGAGAGTGATCTGAGTTTAGTCTGACCAAATGGTCCACTTTTGTAGTGTGGAAGAGATTTTTCCACAAAGTATTACTTAGAATCCTGTCAAGCCTTTCCAAAATTCTTTGGTTCCCCTGCATATTATTACACTAGGTATATAAAGAACCTGTGAAGTCAACCTCCGCAAAACCAGTTGAAGCCAACATAAATTTGAAATCATCTGCTGCCACTTGGTCAATTCTATTTCCTTCCAGCTTGTCAGATTTCTCCATAACAATATTTAAGTCACCACCACTGATGATTGGATCACAATTATTATTATCCAATGTGACACCCCGCCTAATTAAATACCGGGCGATCACTCTTTTATTAAATTAAATCAAGGTAAACAGTTGGTTCATTCTCAGCATCACTGTCGATAAAAATACATTTTTTAATTTAACACCCTAAATAATTAAGCTAAGTGTCAAAACCATTTTTATACATACCTTCCAAATTTTATTTAAGAAAAAAATTTGTCTTATTAACAACATTCCTACAATTAAGAATCACACCACAGTAAACCTGGAACACAAAGTCCAATTAATATAATACATTCGTCAATCGAATGTCAACATATGAAAACTAAAGTCACAATCCCATACTGAATAAATCCCATAGAACAATACTGGAAATAACGGAAATATAAATGTCCCAACAACAAATGAAATAATGGAAAGGGCGACACGTACCCAATAAATGAGAATGCTAGAAATGAAGTCAATAGAGGAAACCGTCTACGCAAGTGACCTGCAACTCCCACTTAAGCTGCAGCACGTTTCTCTCAAGGGATCCTAAGCAAGACGCCCCTGTGGCTGGGCACCTGAAAATATACATATATATACAAGAGAGAGAGAGAGAGAGAGAGAGAGAGAGAGAGAGAGAGAAAGAAACGGGTAAGAGCCCGAAAGTGTGTTTGATTTAAAATACGTTTAGCAAGTATTTAAATTGATACAAGCCAATGCAACAACATATTAGAGCGACACTCTCTTGAGAAATTCTCACCTCTCTTATAATGTGCACACCTATCGTGCTAACCTTCTCAACGGGTTATCTTAACATTTTATCATACTAACCTTCCCAATAAATTTGCGTATCTTAAACTTACTCATAAGATTTCAAAACCAAACAATATTTTTGTTTAAAAAGAATACTTCCAATTAGTAGCACAACTCTCGTTTTAGCTTTATTAAATTTATAAATTTCCCAGTGTCATATTATACTTCCACAAAACAAGTATTTACTATTTGAGTCAACAAACATGTCCTACTTATCAAATCACAGTAGGCAGTTTCCAAGTTTCCAAATCTCGTATATATACTAACTACTCGTGTAATATATATATAAAATAACATCACCCCACATAAAACTATGGTTCGTGCATACTTCCACTATCCAAACCCCATACCACTCATATAAAGGGGAATACAAGTTCGGAATCACTCTCGAACTGTATTAACACATACACAAACAATATCGAGGCGAAGCATAGATTCCAAGTCTCTAAGAGGATGGCACATACTCGCGTCTCTTAGGACCGTCTGAACTATCGATTTGATAGCCTGTACCAAGGATATCTATCTTCTAGGGTACAAGTCAATATCCCCCATAAAGGTCCCATCGAGATAAGACTGTCCCAGCGCGATAACCTCAAGGATAGCAAGTAGCGCGATATGTTTTTTACATGTATATAATATATGTACACACAATCATATAATTATACCACTTTATCATATTAATGTAGGTTCTTCTCATCACCCATAATTATACAATTTATCCTTAATTTCACATTTATAGAATTACATATAAGGTTTCATTCCTAACCTTAACTCGAAGGGTTTTCTCACTTATTACCTGACACTCGTGGACTATATCCTCACAAATCTGAAATTTAGTAAGTGACTTTATTAGATTCCAACGTAAATCTCTTACGCACCTCACCCTTTAAATTTATAAATCTACCAACCTAAAGTAATTATCCCATAAATACCATTCTCGTTGAAGATTAAAGGTTCCAACATTTATTCATATACCCTACTGGTCCTCAATGTCTCCCAAATCAATTTATCAAGAATGCCCAAGAATTATATCATGACAATATGAAATTAACTCATTTAAAGAGGGAATTAGGAGTCTTCCAGGAGGGGTCGATCGATCAAAGCTTGGGGCTCGATCGATCGAACCTTCGATCGATCTAAGCTCTAGGCTCGATCGATCGATCAAGCAGGTCTGCGAAAAATTTCTGCAGAATGCAGTTACGGGTTTCACTAAGTTTCTTCATCCAAAACCGTATTTTTCCATTCTAATCGTCCCAAGAATCCTACTACTATTATTATAACAACATACCAGATGTTTATAACGTAAAGCATGTATATAACCAACATTAAACATGGATAATTACCCAAAATCCCATCTAATCATCAAGAACCCTAGAGTTTTTCCTAAATCAAGGTTCTAATCTTTTTTTACCAGAAATTCCTTCTAATATATCATCAAAATTTCATGGGTTATATTCCTCTACATGGAAAGGGTTCCAGAATTTCCATATAATCAAAACTACATGCATTATCCTAACACCAATTGAGTTTTCTTCCATAGTTTCCATCTCTAAACAATCCTAAACTAATATGAAGATTGCATTAACGAAAATACGCAAGTCAAATACTTGCCTGGGATTTTTGGTATTCTGATTCACGGCTGATTTTGGTATGGCTGCGTTCCTTGTCTCGCGATCTACGCGGTGGTGGTGGCGGCGGTGTAAACCGGTGACTTTTTGGCCTTGAATTGCCTTGGAGCTCTCTCCTCTCTTCTCCAATGGCCGTCACTTGATTTCTGGATATTCTAACCCTAAAGGCTAACCTAAATGGCTGATATAGGTTGCTGAAATTCGTGGGTTTAATTACCCAATTATGTAAAATGACTAAAATGCCCTCCCGGGGTACTATTTAGGCCTAAAAATGCCCCGAGACCCAAACTAAACCTCCGGGTACACTTTTATGACTATCTCGGCCCTTCCGGACGTGTTGGCGCACTCAAAACGACCATACGAACAACTTATAAAATATTCAGTTTTTATTTAACAAAATTAGTCCCGACGTGACACGGGCACGTCCCGACTTAAATTTCCGAAATAGTCATTTAATTCACTCATGACATTCAATATAACCAATATAATATATATTACTTTGCTCACAAGTAATATTCAACAAATTTACCATAATTACTAACTCTCGTCACGTTAATAATTATAACATAATTAATTTCCGGATTTTTATTAAAATAATCATTCACATTAAATTTAATAAATCCCCAAATTAATATAGCATGAAAATACGGGGTATTACATACTTCCCCCCTAATAACGGAATTTCGTCCCGAAATTCGGAAAATAAGGCATACCTGGTAAAAACAACTCTGGATATTTCTCGCGCATATCTGCCTCGCGCTCCCAAGTGGATTCCTCCACATTATGATGCTCCCACTGGACTCGCACAAGTGGAACTATCTTCGACCTCAATCTACTCTCACTATAGTCTAGAATAGCCACTGGTCTCTCCTCGTAAGAGCTATCAGGCTGTAAATCGATCTCATCTATCGCAATGTGAGTATAGGCCATATCATCCCGAAGATATCATCTCAACGACGAGATGTGGAATACATCGTGGATGCGATGTAAATGTTCTGGCAATCCCAACCTGTATGCAACCGGCCCAATTCTCTCGATGATGGGAAATGGTCCCACGTACCTCGGATCCAATTTCCCCTTCTTCCCGAACCTCATTACCCCCTTCATAGGAGATACACGCAATAACACTTGGTCTCCCACATTAAACTCCCGGAAGAACTGTTTCGCATCGTCGTAGCTCTTCTGCCTGTCCTGGGCTACCCGAATACGACTCCTGATCATCTCAATCCTCGCGGAGGTCTCCTAAATCACTTCTGGTCCTAGCAACTTGTTGTCCCCCACCTCGAGCCAACAAGTTGGAGAATGACAAGGCCTGCCATACAAAGCCTTAAATGGAGCCATGCCAATCGTAAACTGATAAGAGTTATTATAAGCAAACTCTACAAGCGGAAGATGTGGCTCCCAACCTCCTCCAAAATCAAGAACACACATGCGTAGCATATCCTCTAACATCTGATTAGTACGCTCTATCTGTCCGTCTGTCTGTGGGTGGTAAGCTGAACTCAATCTCAACTCAGTACCCATAGCCTCCTGAAAGCTTTCCCAGAAACGTGACACGAAAATCTTGTCCCTATCTGACACAATATTCAGGGGCACCCCGTGTAATCTGACAATCTCCGCGATGAACAACTGAGCATACTGACCCGTGGTATAATCTGTCCGCACCGGCAGAAAATGAGCCACCTTGGTCAAACGGTCTACAATCACCCAGACAGAATCGTGGCCCCGCTGTGATGTAGGCAACCCTGTAATAAAATCCATGGAAATACTCTCCCACTTCCACGCGGGTACTTCCAATGGCTGAAGCAATCCTGACAGTTTCTGGTGGTCCACCTTTACTAGTTGGCAGGTAGAACACTTGGACACGAACTCGGCGATGTCCTTCTTCATCCCACTCCACCAGTATTGTCGCCTCATATCCTGGTACATCTTATCGCCTCCCGGATGTACTGCAAATCGGGACCCATGAGAATGAGTCATCACTGCATGACGTAATTCTGCTCCTTCTGGAACCACCAATCTCCCATTAAACCGCAAACCTCCATCAGAACTAACAGAATAGGACTCAGCACCCTCGGCTAGAAGTCGCACAATTTTCTCCTGGCAAAACGGGTCTGTAGTCTGTGCTTGTATCACCCTCGTAACAATCTCGGGTGTGACTGACATCACGAATATGAAAGATCGTGCCACTGCGTCTTGGTGACCCAATTCCTTCCACTTTGCTTTCAAGACGTCCGCTACTTTGTCTACCGGTCTACGGCTCAACGCATCAGCAACTACGTTGGCCTTCCCCGGATGATACTGTATATCGAACTGGTAGTCCTTCACAAACTCTAGCCATCTGCGCTGACACATAATCAGCTCTCGCTGAGTGAACAGGTACTGCAGTGACTTATGGTCTGTGAACAAACGGAATTTCTCCCCCAATAAATAGTGCCTCCATATCCTCAATGCAAAGACGACCGCTGCTAATTCCAGGTCGTGGGTGGGTGATAATACGCAAATATCGCGTATTTCATCCGCCGAACCTAGTCATTTTAGCCCCCTCGGGTGCCTTAATCTCTATATTTAAGCCCGTTAACCAGACAACCTCGGTTTATATTGTTAACATGCTATCTGAGGTATAATTGGGCTTTTGTAGGTATTTAGGTACTAAGTATGAAGTTTGGACGCGTTCCGCTCGATTCCCGTACACAATCGCACGTTCAAGGGCATTTTAGTCATTTTACAGATTGGGCACCTGGCCCAACATCTTCATGGAAGTTTTATCTCTCCTCGCAAGCTTCGTGTGGCCGCAAACGGTGCGCGATTCCGATTCATAACGAAGAAGTTACGGCGATTTTAGCGGAGAAGAAATGCAAGCCAAAACAGGGAAAAATGCAGTCTGCCCCTGCTTGATCGATCGATCGACCAAAATGGTAGATCGATCGACCCTTCCCATTTTTGCCCCGTCTTATATGATCGATCGATCGACCAAAATGGTAGATCGATCGACCCCCTATTTTTCAGCAGATATTTTGCATTTCTTTTCTCTTTTCTTTTCTAATTTAATTCCCACTTGGTATATAAGCCACTGTTGATGTAATAAACAGTGGTGAACGTTTTTAGATAGTTTTAGAAGATAGAATAGTTAGGGTTTGGGTGATTTTCTTAGTTCTTCTTCATTTCTTCTTGGATTGACACACTTTTGGGCTTGAATGTTGACTATTCATCATCCTCTCCATTAATATAGTTTGTATTTCTTCATTTCTTGCTTTCTAGTTAATTTACAAGCTTTCTAATTTAGGTTTACATACTTTATTTACATGCTTTGATTACTTGCTTTGTAGTGTAATTTTACCGCGTTTATTTACCGCTTTCCATTTATCGCGTTTTTAACATGCTTTCTAGGTAACTTAAATTAGGTTGTGTTTGAATTGAACTCACTCGGGTTGACGCGTTGCTTTGCTTTGGTGATGGAGTTTACGGGTCTATTTTGAGTGTGTTGTCCTAGTTATTACGCCTAGGAGATTTGACGGGGCATATCATGTATGTCCCGTGCTTACGACCTTTCGCGCGTAATTTCTGGGATATTTGTTGACGCCAAAATCTTATTAGGCTTTTATGACAATTTAGGGCGTAACAACCCTTGATTTAATTAACTGTCGAAACGAGATGCATTTGTAATAACTCGTCGACCCATGTGACCATTTTATACTAATTAACTCGGGTGAGGGATATTCGACGCAACCTATAGTTTTACTCGCTTTCATAATCTAGTTTCAACACATTGCCTAGATTAACTTTTCCTTTTAGTTTGTAATCATCTTTTACACTTTTATTTTAGGAGTATTAAATCCTATAAATTCTAACAACTTGTCCCTGTGGATTCTCGATACCCGACTTACCGTTGTGCTTGCCTCGCAAGTGTAGTAGTAACTTAGGTTTTTGTATTGAGTTGGCGAAACGAAAACAACGATTAGCATCTTTACACGCGCTACTTTTCGCACTTGATCAAAATGGCGCCGTTGCCAGGGATGAGTTCGTTTTAGACTTTATTTGATTTAGTATTTCATAGTATTTTCTTTCTATTTGTATTATTTGCTAATATTTTGCAGGACTTCCACATTTGAGCACTTAGAAACGCTCGAATTTTTCCCGCGCGCACTTACTTCGTGGAATCCGCCACTTCGAGCCATTTTTGGGGTAAGCATGTCTTATTCCAATTCTTTCGGTAATCCTTGTCATAATTCTCAAAATTCTCGCAAGCATATGACTTTCGGTGAATACTTAGAATCCCAAAGTATAACAAATTCAAATATGACTTTGGGCGAGTATAACGAAAGTCAAAATTTAGGTTATTGGAATTTTGATGATGATGATAATGATTTTGGGCCTTTACCTCCTTATAATAGGAATTTTGAAACGAATTCGAATAGTTTTCAAAATTCCTATAATAATGAGTTTTCGTTTAAGTCCGATGGTAATTTTCAAAGTTCCCATTTTCATGAATCCGCACCTCGACCCATGACATACGGTGAGGGCTTGCGTATGTATGAAAATGAGAAAATTGAAAATCGTTATCGAGAAGAAAATTGTTCGTGGGAACATGAGTTGGATTTATTATTTGAGTCCGACGACGATTTTGCTTCCGAGACTTTTGAAGTCGAGGAATGTTTTGAACCAAATGAGGTACTTGTACCTACTTTGGAACAAGCCATTCTAGACTTTGCCCATCTCGTAATAGATATTGAAAGTGAGGATGAAAATGACGTAATATCTATTTGCGATGAAATGATTTCTTCTTTGGCCCCCAAAGAAGAACATTGCATTGAAAATGATATTATTTCCTTTGAAATTCCAACTTCATGCGATGATGATTCATCTCATGAGTTTGAATTTCTTTCATCCCCATTTTCATTCTCTATTACCCCACCGAAACAAGTACACGATGATTCGGTTTCAAACTTTAATGTTTTAAACCCTATCACCGATGAGGAGTACTTGCTCGAGTCGCCCTCCACGATCGCATCTTTCCCTTTGTGTGCGCTGCCTCCCATTCCAAATTCAAAATCCTTGGGAGGATATTCAGCTTTTCTCGGTCCCCACTTATTTTTGTCACCCGTTCAATACAAACCCCTCATCGTCCCACCAAAACTTTTAATTGGCGATGGTTCATTTCTTCCGCCTTACACATGCCTTCCGTTGTCAAAACGGAATTCATATTTTTCGGAAGGCATGCTTGTATGTGAGGGTACGCCGGTTATCCTCCAAAGTCAAATCGTTCTTATGGTGGACCCTCAGCTATTTAGACTTCTAGTGTACAGTTAGTGTGAAGTCTAAATAGTAGGTTGTATATAGTTAGCTTTTTATTTTTTCTTTCCTTTTTAATTTAGTCTAGTGTAATTAGTTAACTTTTTGTTATTTGTTTTTGCTATGCTCGGTACTAACTTGTTTTGTAGATTCTTTGGACTTGTTCTCATGGGGATCGCTCCACGTTTGGGTAATATCGCTCTTTTCCTCTCTTTGATTTGGTTCTTAATTAACATTGAGGACAATGCCAAGTTTTAAGTTAGGGGGTGTGGGATATTCTATCCATTTCTAATTTTAGTCCATGTTTTTGCTCACATGTTAGTTACTTAGTATGCTTTTCTTAGAAAAAATAAAAAATTTTAAAAAGATTTTCTTTATTTTTTCTCCTTTTTTGGGCATTTTGCCTTTGTTTCCGATGATAAATTTTTATAATTGCCCGATCCAATAGACAACCCAATGATGCATGTTCTTGATTTTAGAAGTTATTAGACTTTAGTCTCAATTATTGATATTATGAATAGCTTCATGAATTAAACTTTAATCCCATGAGCACATGCACTTTTATGGTTATATTGATTTGGTTTAAGATTTTTATAACTCGGTAATCTTTTTTTGCATTGTATATACTTACACCGAGTAAGCTTTGTACCTTTCATCGTTTGTGAGTGTATACACTATTCTTTTCTCATTGAAAACGTTGAATTCGTTGTTAATCTCACTATTCTTTCATTTGACCGTTCATTAATTGAGTTCATACTTGAAATGTGTTACTTGATCATGATTTTCATATATTGTTTTGATTCGAGAATTGCGTAAACTTTATGAAATGATCATAGGCCCTCTTTGATATATCACCCATATTAGCCTTGACCTCACCCTTATATGTTTACCCTCGTTAACCCCTTTGAGCCTAAATATTAGCCTTTCATTTCATAACCCCATTAACATAACTAACTCTAAATTGGAGTTTTAGCCCATACATACACTTTCCATACCTTTGTATGGAATGTTACTTGGTATTGAATGATGTTGTTATGATGCCGGTTGCAATTTAGGCATATGAGAGTTTGATAAGTAAAGAAAAGAAAGTAGTGAAAAAAGTGAAGAAAAAGAGAAAGCAAAAAGCAAAAGAAAACAAAAGAGAAAATGAGAAAAAGAAGAAAAGAAAACGAAAGAGAAGTTTTTATATGTTGTATATAGTTCAATAAGCTTTGATTACTCTCCCCGATGATATATCTAATGCCTTTTTGGAACTTGTTTTCCAATTTTGATATTTCCCGCATTATCCCATTATCCCGAGTTTTCATTCCGAACACTTTGAATCCGTACATATATTCCTTCGTTTCGTACCTTAGCCATACCTACATTATAACCCTATTAAAGTCCTATGTGATCTTAGGTACATGTAATTTAAAAGTCATAATAGTTGTGATAATCTGTGAAAATGCATTTCGCCTATTTTAGTGAGTGGTATCCTTTCATCGAGATTACAGTTTTTCAATTTATATATAGCGTTCTTCATCTGTGACATGTGTGCGGCCTAGTTTCCATTTACATTTACTCTTTAGCCTGCATGTCCCGTGTGTTACCTCCCTATTTTGAGTGAAGTCACTTGATGAGTGTAATGCCCGTAAGGATTGAATATATGCTTGCTTTAATGTTTATCCGGTTTATATAAGTTTTTCGCCAAATCACACTTTGCATGTGCTCGCACCCCTCCCACATTTTTAGGTTTCAATTCTATGAGGTGCATTCTATAATGTTAATGATTTGGAATTTTGTGTGAATTCATTCACTTTGCTAATAATGCGTATGAAATCCTTTTCGCTTTTGTTGGGCTTGTCGCATGTTGGATTGGGCATATTTTGAGGAAACCATGTGATGTTTGTGGGTACCATCTCTGAAAACCCTCACGAGACGACACTCGTTCGCTAGGGTAACCTAGGGGTTTAACGGCTTATTGCATACGCTAAATGCAATCGAATCGCTCGCGAAAGTGGCCTTTTGCTTTTATACCATACTTTTGTACTATCTCCTGCTTTTGGTTTACTTGTTGTTCTTGTTGCATCCTATTTCATTGCTAGGGACTAGCAATGTGTAAGTTAGGGGGTGTGATAATACGCAAATATCGCGTATTTCATCCGCCGAACCTACTCATTTTAGCCCCACCCGGTGCCTTAATTTCTATATTTAAGCCCGTTAACCAGACAACCTCGGTTTATATTGTTAACATGCTATATGAGGTATAATTGGGCTTTTGTAGGTATTTAGGTACTAAGTATGAAGTTTGGACGCGTTCCGCTCGATTCCCGTACACAATCGCACGTTCAAGGGCATTTTAGTCATTTTACAGATTGGGCACCTGGCCCAACATCTTCATGGAAGTTTTATCCCTCCTCGCAAGCTTCACGTGGCCGCAAACGATGCGCGATTCCGATTCATAACGAAGAAGTTGCGGCGATTTTAGCGGAGAAGAAATGCAAGCCAAAATAGGGAAAAATGCAGTCTGCCCCTGCTTGATCGATCGATCGACCAAAATGGTAGAACGATCGACCCTTCCCATTTTTGCCCCGTCTTATATGATCAATCGATCGACCAAAATGGTAGATCGATCGACCCCCTGTTTTTCAGCAGATATTTTGCATTTCTTTTCTCTTTTCTTTTCTAATTTAATTCCCACTTGGTATATAAGCCAATGTTGATGTAATAAACAGTGGTGAACGTTTTTAGATAGTTTTAGAAGATAGAATAGTTAGGGGTTGGGTGATTTGCTTAGTTCTTCTTCATTTCTTCTTGGATTGACACACTTTTGGGCTTGAATGTTGACTATTCATCATCCTCTCCATTAATATAGTTTGTATTTCTTCATTTCTTGCTTTCTAGTTAATTTACAAGCTTTCTAATTTAGGTTTACATGCTTTATTTACATGCTTTGATTACTTGCTTTGTAGTGTAATTTTACCGCGTTTATTTATCGCTTTCCATTTATCGCGTTTTTAACATGCTTTCTAGGTAACTTAAATTAGGTTGTGTTTGAATTGAACTCACTCGGGTTGACGCGTTGCTTTGCTTTGGTGATGGAGTTTATGGGTCTATTTCGAGTGTGTTGTCCTAGTTATTACGCCTAGGAGATTTCACGGGGCATATCATGTATGTCCCGTGCTTACGACCTTTCGCGCGTAATTTCCGGGATATTTGTTGACGCCAAAATCTTATTAGGCTTTTATGATGATTTAGGGCATAACAACCCTTGATTTAATTAACTGTCGAAACGAGATGCATTTGTAATAACTCGTCGACCCATGTGACCATTTTATACTAATTAACTTGGGTGAGGGATATTCGACGCAACCTATAGTTTTACCCGCTTTCATAATCTAGTTTCAACACATTGCCTAGATTAACTTTTCCTTTTAGTTTGTAATCATCTTTTACACTTTTATTTTAGGAGTATTAAATCCTATAAATTCTAACAACTTGTCCCTATGGATTCTCGATACCCGACTTACCGCTGTGCTTGCCTCGCAAGTGTAGTAGTAACTTAGGTTTTTGTATTGAGTTGGCGAAACGAAAACAACGATTAGCGTCTTTACACGCGCTACTTTTCGCACTTGATCAGTGGGGTAATTCTTCTCATGCGGCTTAAGCTTGTGGGAAGCAAAAGCTATAGCCTTCTCCTCCTGCTGGAGTACTCCTCCAAGTCCCCGTAAGGACGCATCGGTGTAAACCAGGTACTCCACACCCGGCTTTGGTAACGCAAGGACTGGTGCTGAAGTAAGCTTGTCTTTCAGCTCGTCGAAAGCCAACTGACAAGCATCATCCCAAACATATGGTACCCCCTTGCGAGTCAGATTCGTCAATGGACCCGCTATTTTGGAGAATCCCCGAATGAATCTCCTGTAGTAACCAGCTAACCCCAGGAAACTACGCACTTCCGTCGGTGTCGTGGGCTGTCCCCACTCCCTCACCGCTGATACTTTACTCGGGTCAAATGCTATCCCCTGCTCAGAAACAACATGGCCCAAGAACTGTACCTCTTGTAACCAGAATCCACACTTCTCGTACTTAGCATTCAACTGATGCTCTCGTAGAGTCTGAAGAACCTACCTCAAGTGCTCGGCATGCTCCTCCTCGGAGTGTGAATATATGAAGATGTCATCTATGAAGACGATGACAAACTGATCCAAGAACTCTCTGAATACCCGGTTCATCAAGTCCATGAAAATTGCTGGGGCATTTGTAAGTCCGAACAGCATCACCCTGAACTCATAGGACCCATATCTCAATAAGAAGGCAGTCTTTGAAACATCCTGCTCTCTAATACGTAACTGATGGTACCCCGATCTCAGATCTATCTTCGAAAAGAAAGTTTCTCCCCTCAACTGGTCGAACACGTCATCGATTCGAGGCAACGGATACTTATTCCGTATCGTGACCTTGTTCAGCTCCCGGTAGTCCACACACAATCTCAGTGAACCATCTCTCTTCTTTACAAACAAAACTGGAGCACCCCAAGGTGAGGTACTCCTACGAATGAAGCCCTGACCTAATATCTGCTCTATCTGATCTCGTAGCTCTCGCATCTCTGCTGGAGCCATACGATTCGGTGCGCGTGTTATAGGTCTCGTATCTGGCAATAAATCTATAACAAAGTCTATCTCACGACTGGGCGGTAGGCCTGGTATCTCCTGAAACACATCGGAATACTCCCTGACAACTGGGATCGAATCCAAGGGAATCACAACCTCCTTAGAGGTATCCTCCTCTATGTAATACAAATGAGCGGTCGAACCTCCCTCTGGGCGAGGCATCGCCACTACAAACATCTCTTGCCCCGGAATGGCAAAACCAATGCTCCCACCGAAGCAATCAATCATGGCTCTATAAGCTGCGAGCCAGTCCATACCAATAATCACATCATGCTCGTGCATGTCTAAGACTAACATGTCTGCAGGTAATACCAAGCTACCAATCTCTACCCCTACTCCCCGACATATAAAGAAAATAAGTGACCCACTCCCCAGTGGTGAGTCGACACACGTCACGGTGCTCTCTGCTGTGGCTAACAACCCTAAGGACTTCGCAAAATGTGTAGCTATAAAATAATGCGTTGCCCCCGTATCAAACAAAACTCGACCCATAGTACCATGGATATGAAACATACCCTCAATCACGGGTGGTGCCTGTGGAGCTACTGCCTCGTGGACGTTATAGACATGTCCATACTGCAATTTCCCCGGATGCACTGGAGCTGCTGGAATAGCTGGTAGGGCTGGCACCTGGGCTGGAGCTAGGAGGGCAGGTGGAAAAAGTGGTCTCTGCGGCTCATTATGGGCTCCCTGCTGCTGTGGGGCCCTATCGCCCTCTGGGCAATCCTGTCGCCTATGGCCATGTTTACCGCACCCAAAGCATCGGCCTTTGAAGTTACCACCCCTCTGACCCTGCTGTCCACGGCCCTGCTGGCTGTTACCTCCACGCCACTGGCCCTGTTGGCCCTGATGTGCACGCTGTTGGCCTTGCTGGCCCTGCTGTTGTCCCTGTGGTCGGTGTTGGCCTTGCTGATTAGGCTGGCCCTGATGGCCCTGCCTGAAACCCCCGAATCCCTGCCTAGAATCACCTGAACGGAATCGCTTAGCAGGGTCCCCCTGATGGGAACTCTGCTCGTGCTGACGAGTCTGTCCATGAGTTGGTGCCCTACTGGCACTATTACCCCCGGTCCTGCCCTACTGGCTAGACTCCCCTGCTCTCTTTCTTCCCTGAAGATGGAAGCGGTGATCCTGGAAATGTAGTAATGCTGCATTGAGTACATCAGTGAAAGTACTCAGGGATAGATTTCCAATAAGGTGCTGACGGATCCTCCAAGCTAACCCGTCGACAAACAGCATAATCTTCTTGCTCTCAGTGGGTGCCTCATCCGGCACAATGGTGAGAAGTCTCGTGAATTCCTCCTCATACTCAGCTACAGTAAGGTTCTCCTGCTTCAGATTTAGTAATTTCCGCCTCATCTCAGTCTGCACTGCGGGTGGAAAATACTTGCGGTCAAACCGCTCCCAGAACAACTGAATAGGGATCGTGTCCCTCTCCTCCAAAGTAGTAGTGGACTCCCACCACTGTAACGCGGCTCCCACCAGCTTAAAGGAATCCAATAACTGCTTTTGCACGTCAGTGCACTCATACATACGGAGGTGCCGCTGGATGTCTTTCTTCCATTGGCTAACTGTAACAATATCGGAGCTACCAGAAAACTCAGGGGGATGCGCTTTCTGAAAAGCATCCCGAACCCTCTCCCATGAAGATGGAAGCTGTGCTGGTACTGGCGCCACTGCCTGAACCTGGGGTGGATCCTGCTGAATCACTGCTATCGCGGCATTCACCGCCTGAGCAACAATGGCGGCTACTTCGTTTGCATTCATTGTACCTGGTGCCGGAGCTGCTGGCTGCTCGGCTTGGGCACGCCTATCTTTCGGAGCACGTCTCGGAGGCATCTGAAACGTGAACAAGTTTATTAGTCTACAGTTATTATCAAATCTCAAATAGCTGAAGACTTAAACGTAAAAGCAAGAATACAACAATCCTAAAAAATAGGGCTCTATAGCAATAAAGTTAAGCTGAAAGCGAAATAAGCCGTACAGATCCTATTGACACTAGAACCTGATGCTCTGATACCACCTGTGACACCCCGCCTAATTAAATACCGGGCGATCACTCCTTTATTAAATTAAATCAAGGTAAACAGTTGGTTCATTCTCAGCATCACTGTCGATAAAAATACATTTTTCAATTTCACACCCTAAATAATTAAGCTAAGTGTCAAAACCATTTTTATACATACCTTCCAAATTTTATTTAAGAAAAACATTTATTTTATTAACAACATTCCTACAATTAAGAATCACACCACAGTAAACCTAGAACACAAAGTCCAATTAATATAATACATTCGTCAATCGAATGTCAACATATGAAAACTAAAGTCACAATCCCATACTGAATAAATCCCATAGAACAATACTGGAAATAACGGAAATATAAATGTCCCAACAACAAATGAAATAACGGAAAGGGCGACACGTGCCCAATAAATGAGAATACTAGAAATGGAGTCAATAGAGGAAGCCGTCTACGCAAGTGACCTGCAACTCCCACTTAAGCTGCAGGACGTTCCTCTCAAGGGATCCTAAGCAAGACGCCCCTGTGGCTGGGCACCTGAAAATATACATATATATACAAGAGAGAGAGAGAGAAAAAGAAACGGGTCAGAGCCCGAAAGTGTGTTTGATTTAAAATACGTTTAGCAAGTATTTAAATTGATACGGGCCAATGCAACAACATATTAGAGCGACACTCTCTTGAGAAATTCTCACCTCTATTCTAATGTGCACACCTATCGTGCTAACTTCTCAACGGGTTATCTTAACATTTTATCATACTAACCTTCCCAATAAATTTGCGTATCTTAAACTTACTCATAAGATTTCAAAACCAAACAATATTTTTGTTTAACAAGAATACTTCCAATTAGTAGCACAACTCTCATTTTTGCTTTACTAAATTTATAAATTTCCCAGTGTCATATTATACTTTCACAAAACAAGTATTTACTATTTGAGTCAACAAACATGTCCTACTTATCAAATCACAGTAGGCAGTTTCCAAGTTTCCAAATCTCGTATATATACTAACTACTAGTGTAATATATATAAAATAACAGCACCCCACATAAAACTATGGTGAGTGCATACTTCCACTATCCAAACCCTATACCACTCATATAAAGGGGAATACAAGTTCGGAATCACTCTCGAACTGTATTAACACATACACAAACAATATCGAGACGAAGCATAGATTCCAAGTCTCTAAGAGGATGGCACATACTCGCGTCTCTTAGGACCGTCTGAACTATCGATTCGATTGCCTATACCAAGGATATCTATCTTCTAGGGTACAAGTCAATATCCCCCATAAAGGTCCCATCGAGATAAGACTGTCCCAGCGCGGTAACCTCAAGGATACCAAGTAGCGCAGTATGTTTTTTACATGTATATAATATATGTACACACAATCATATAATTATACCACTTTATCATATTAATGTAGGTTCTTCTCGTCACCCATAATTATACCATTTATCCTTAATTTTACATTTATAGAATTACGTATAAGGTTTCATTCCTAACCTTAACTCGAAGGGTTTTCTTACTTATTACCTGACACTCGTGGACTATATCCTCACAAATCTGAAATTCAGTAAGTGACTTTATTAGATTCCAACGTAACTCTCTTACGCACCTCACCCTTTAAATTTATAAATCTACCAACCTAAAGTAAATATCCCATAAATACCATTCTCGTTGAAGATTAAAGGTTCCAACATTTATTCATATACCCTACTGGTTCTCAATGTCTCCCAAATCAATTTATCAAGAATGCCCAAGAATTATATCATGACAATATGAAATTGACTCATTTAAAGAGGGAATTAGGAGTCTGCCAGGAGGGGTCGATTGATCGAAGTTTGGGTCTCGATCGATCGAAACTTCGATCGATCGAAGCTCTAGGCTCGATCCATCGATCAAGCAGGTCTGCGAAAAATTTCTGCAGAATGCAGTTACGAATTTCACTAAGTTTCTTCATCCAAAACCATATTTTTCCATTCTAATCGTCCCAAGAATCCTACTACTATTATTATAACAACATACCAGATGTTTATAACGTAAAGCATGTATATAACCAACATTAAACATGGATAATTACCCAAAATCCCATCTAATCATCAAGAACCCTAGAGTTTTTCCTAAATCAAGGTTCTAATATTTTTTTACCAGAAATTCCTTATAATATATCATCAAAATTTCGTGGGTTATATTCCTCTACATGGAAAGGGTTCCAGAATTTCCATATAATCAAAACTACATGCATTATCCTAACACCAATTGAGTTTTCTTCCATAGTTTCCATCTCTAAACAATCCTAAACTAATATGAAGATTGCATTAACGAAAATATGCAAGTCAAATACTTGCCTGGGATTTTTGGTATTCTGATTCACGGCTGATTTTGGTATGGCTGCGTTCCTTGTCTCGCGATCTACGCGGTGGTGGTGGCGGCGGTGTAAACCGGTGACTTTTTGGCCTTGAATTGCCTTAGAGCTCTCTCCTCTCTTCTCCAATGGTCGTCACTTGATTTCTGGATATTCTAACCCTAAAGGCTAACCTAAATGGCTGATATAGGTTGCTGAAATTCGTGGGTTTAATTACCCAATTATGTAAAATGACTAAAATGCCCTCCCGGGGTACTATTTAGGCCTAAAAATGCCCCGAGACCCAAACTAAACCTCCGGGTACACTTTTCTGACTATCTCGACCCTTCCGGACGTGTTGGCGCACTCAAAACGACCATACGAACAACTTATAAAATATTCAGTTTTTATTTAACAAAATTAGTCCCGACGTGACACGGGCACGTCCCGACTTAAATTTCCGAAATAGTCATTTAATTCACTCATGACATTCAATATAACCAATATAATATATATTACTTTGCTCACAAGTAATATTCAACAAATTTCCCATAATTACTAACTCTTGTCACGTTAATAATTATAACATAATTAATTTCCAGATTTTTATTAAAATAATCATTCACATTAAATTTAATAAATCCCCAAATTAATATAGCATGAAAATACGGGGTATTACATCCAAATCTCTAATTCCATGCCAAATCTCCCTCGTAGTTTATCTATCACAGCTACCATAAACTGCCATCGTGTGAATTGGACAAGAAAGATGGACATTGTTAATTTTTTTGAAAATAAATTGAGCATGTATTGTAACATGAATCATCTCCCGACCATACTTCCATAGCAACCAAATAGAACTATAAGCATTAGAAACCCCTGTATGAAAGTTAATAGCATATATATACCCCCCCCCCCCCCCCCACACACACACACACTCACACACACACATGAAGAGAGTAGTATAATGAGCTAAACTATCATATTATGTCTTAGACTCCTATTAAGCTTGGTGACATATCTATCTAATACTAGATTGGTTCTTAATGTCGACAGTGATCTCACAAGGAAGATTGTAAGCAAGATTATAAGCAAATTTAGACTATTGTGTGAATTATATTTGATTATTGATGTTAGTTTACTTTGAGCACAAGGATAACATTTCTTTGTAGGTTCAGAATGATAAAAAACACCATTTATGATGTATGGTTGCAAGGTAGCAGATGGTGTTGGAACAATACTAGTAAGTCATAAATTTCTATTCTATTTACTAATACATTATATCTACTAGTAAGATCAGTATAACCGCTGTTATAATAGCTAGATATCCTTACTGTCGTTGAGATCGCTATTCTTACTGTCGCCATAGAGATCGCTATCTTTACTGTTGTTGGAGAATGAACTCACCTGAAAAGACAATTATGCTGCTAAGCAGCATAACTATTATAACAGCTAACATGCTGTTATGAGATAACAACTATGTTCCTGTTATATATATATTTCTAAATTAGATAAGTTTGTCATTTAAATAATTAGCATAGTTGACCGTTATACATTTTCTGCCTTTACTAGTAATTTGAACTGTTGTTATGAACTATTAGTTTTGTTGTTGGAGCATTTTATATTTTTAAACAGGGTGGATAGTCCTGTAAAGAGAGGGAACTCTGCCCAAAAATTTTAAAGTTTTTATAATTGTTTGTGTTGTATAAAAAAATCTATTCGACTTGTACTATTTTATTATTTGTACGGTAATAATGTTTTGTGTTAACTAGTGCTCAATGCAAGGCAATGGTATTCTTCATTGCGGATATTTTTTATGCTGAAGTTCACTAAGTACTTTATGGAGGATCCTTTCATACCTTTTGAAACAAAGGTATGTTACCACTGTTTTCTCTTTTTATCCTATTATATAAAATATAGTTTAGTTATTAACTATTATATACTGTAATAATAAATTGAATTCTATCTTCAATTTTTTAGATGAGAAGATTGTCCGATAAAGCGACGTACACGTTGAATGAACTCAATGAAGTTCAAATGGAGTTCATTACGAATTATATATATTAGGTACTTCTGAATAACTATATTTTGTTAAGTCGTAATAACAATTTGTTGAGATGATTTCATTTTGATGAAAACTATGTTGATTATATTTGATTGCAGGGTTACTCATTCTGGGTTGGATATCGTTGAGAACAAACTTGATCGAGTATTACGTTCGACAACGTCCTATCTTGAGTATTATTTTGGATTGTGGATCTTATGATGTAGTTCGCAATGCTAGTTTTTGGATATTGTGATGTATCATCAGTATTTTTACGATATTATCACATAGATAACTAGATGTTAGCTAGTTTTTGGAGATCATCACGTAGCTCAAATGCTAGCTAGTTTTTGGATATGATGTATCTCACATTAATATTTTTTTATTGTAAATATCTTGATTTATATCAAGTTAGTGATATTTATGACCTTGGTTATTATGTATTTACAAGGGTTCATTTAACCTCAAATAATAGTGTCTATTGACGGAGTAATGATTTTTTTAAATTTTTATATCAATATTTATGTTAGTTTTGAAAAAACTCTCATAAAATTACTAAAACTCTGATAAATGTGATCATATTTATGTCATTTTTTCATGAAAATGTGATTAAAACATGTTGAATATTGTAGTTTTTATTTGTGTTCTTAAAAATTGAGATAAATATGATCTTATTTATGTAAGTTTTACGAACATTTATGTCAGGGCTTTATATGTCAGTTTTGAAAAATTATAAAACTGACATAAATGGTCATTTACAAAAATTAAAAAAATTAAAAATTGTAATAAATAAATAAAATTATAAAAAAAATGAATTTTTGTTTGGTACAAGGTAATGTGTTCGGAATTTTTGCTAATTGGGACGGTTTCATAGTTGGGAACAACTTTTTTCATAGTTGGGACTGTTTTTTTAAAATTATTATTATTTTTTAATTGGGACTCTTTTTTTCATAGTTGAGACTTTTTTTTAAAAAAAATTGGGGATGTTTTTTTCAATGTTGATAACTTTTTTTTTTTTAATTAGGAACTTTCTTTTTCATAGTTGGGGCTCTTTTTTTTTTTTTTAACTGGGACTGTTTTTTCATTGCTGAGAACGTTTTTTTAAATTGTGGAGTACTCTTTTTATAGTTGAGACTTTTTTTTTTAATTGGGACTGTTTTTTACAATTACCAGTTTTTTCCATTGTTGAAAACTTTTTTAAATTGTAATTGTTTTCTTTTTTAATTAGGATTGTTTTTTTTTTGCTGGGAGTGTTTTTTTTAACTTTTCATACTTTTTTGTCCCACATAACCAAATATGACTAGTTATGTGTGGGTGGGTGGGTTGGGGGAAGTCAAATTTGAGTTTGAGGTAAATGAAAATCAAATAGTTAAATATAAATATTTTTGTGAACATTTGAAGTATGAGGGTAATATGGTTTTTTGTTTTTTTAATATATTGTTCTTAACCATCCAAATAAAAAATGATGAAAACGTTAAAATTTTCACCTGATGAAAAGTGATTCATCCAAACGGAGATGGTGAAAACAAAATCACCAAGCTAATCATTCAACTTTTTTTTAACACGGTGAAAGATATTTTAACACGAACCAAACGTACCCTTAAAACAATGGAGACTAATGCTTTGGGATTTTTAATCAATCTCTATCCATGATTTGTGATAAGAGATAAGTTAAAACCTAGGAGATTTCTGAATCCCAATCTTCCTAATTCATTTATTTTCGCCCATTCAACAACCAAATGTTACTCATCAAGGATTGGACGCCATTACATACATAATTTGGTAATCGAAAGCAACTCATGACATACATCGACCTTGCTTGTGCAAACGCTTTTAATGAACACTTTCTTTGCTCTCTTTTGAACTTTAAGCCGTTTCCACATTCTTTCATGGAATCCCTCAAAATTTTATATTTTTAAATCTCTAACGTGTGAATGCATTCATAAATACCTTTTTAGGCTTTGAACTACCGTAATACCCAGTTGATTTGAAATATGTAATTTTTTACCAACTTCCATATTAGGACTGAATACGATTTCATATTTTCCAAATTGGGGGGGGGGGGGGGGGGGCACTTTTTTTTTTTTTTAACTTTTGGGTAATTTTGAAAAAATAAAACTTTAAAAGTTAAAAATAGAAAATAACACAACTTCAAACCAATTTAATCTCACACGGACGACTAAAACCCTTTTAACCTCACACGGACAAAACAACTTCAAACCCTTCGTTCTTTTGCCTCCTTTTCATTTTTCCCCAATATCATATTTTGGAGAGGAGACTACCCATTTTGGAAGTACTCAATTTGGAGGCTACCCATTTTTCCCAATCCTTTACCTTGCCATCTCCTGTTCCGTCACTGTGCTCGGCTACTACCCATTTTGAGGGTAAAATCACTTTAACATTTAACTTTCTTTAATTAAGGGATTGTTTAGTTAAATAATAAGAATGGTGGGAAATATATAAGTTAAATAATAAAAATGGTTGTTTAATTAACTTATTGTTTAATTAACTAAATAATAACTTTCTTTAATAAAAAATGCCTTGACAACATAATTAAATGTTTAGTTAATATATATTAATTTAACTAAACAATGGTTATAAAAATTTCGCAATATTACGTGAATATTTATTTTTGTTTATATATTTGAATAATCCTAAAAAAATCGGGAGCTACTGCCCCCAAACTCCCGTCTTTTTTATTGTTATGCTCCAGCCAGTGGAAATTCTTAGGTCCGCCACTGGGCCCAAGTTTCGTTCATAAGAAAGAAAAATATCTTTAATGGTAGTTGCTTTTATCAGTGTTGCCTTTCCAAATACAATAGTGTCAATGGAAAAAAAGTGGGAAATGATGGGACCATTACTACTTGGTGTCCACCCTGATATTATCTTTGGTAAGCGAGATGGTTTTAGTAATGACGCCGACCTCTCTATATATAAAATAAATAGATAAGGATAGACGGGTGTCATTGACAAAGATCCCTCTTAGGGGCGAAATTCCCCTTTGGAATGCAATTAATCATAACCTAAAAGGATAACGAAGTAAAAAAAATGGTTATAAAACTGACCCATGCATCTAATGTCAAATCCCATCTTAACAATAAAGTCCTCAAGAAAATGTAATTAGGATCCGTTTGCTACCTACCGTGACAAATATTGCCATGGCAAACTTTATCATGGTAATATTTCTCATGACAAACTTTGCCAAGACAAATATTGTTTTTCCCACATTAGATTATCAAACAACTAAATGAGATAAAACAAGCTTTTTAGGCGAAACATTTTAATAACACATTTTTAAATAATAATTTTTATAACGGTTTTTAAATTGTTATTAAAACTTTAAAATAATTTTTAAAATATATTGAAAACAATTTTTAAAAATGTTAAAACATTTTTTACAATGTTTTTATAAAAGAGTCTTCAAAAAAATTTGTAAAACGTTTTGTTAACATTTTTTTATAATATTAAAAAGAGTTTTTAAAACATTACAAAACAGTTTTTAAATATTCATAACAATTTTTTTAACCATTTAAAACAGTTTTAAAAATTAATTTTTAAAATTTGAAAACAATTTTTATAATATATTCAAAAGAGTTTTTAAAAATGTTAAAAACAGTTTTACAATATATTTACAATACAATTTTTAAAAAAAATTGTAAAACATTTTCTTAACAATTTTTTATAATATTAAAAACAATTTTTAAAACATTACAAAATAGTTTTTAAATATTCATAGTAGTTTTTTTTAACTATTTAAAACATTTTTTAAAATTGTTTTTTAAATGTTTAAAACTGTTTTTATAATATAATCAAAATAGTTTTTAAAAATGTTAAAAACAGTTTTACAATATTTTTATATTACGGTTTTTAAAAAAAATGTAAAACATTTTCTTAACAATTTTTTTTAATATTATAAATAGTTTTTAAAACACTAAAAAACAGTTTTTAAATATTCATAATAGTTTTTTTAATTGTTTTAAACAGTTTTTAAATTATTTTTAAAAACATTAAAACCGTTTAAGAAGTTAGCAAATTAGTTGGCCAATATTTCTCCCTCAAATAGGTAAGCAAAGTTTGTCAACACGTTATGCATAATGGGTGTTGTACACTGGCAAACAATGCTACGACAAATTGTGCAACCAAAAACCTAAAAAGTTGGCAAATTTTTATATTTGCCAACTTTTTGACATTTTTCATAGCAAATAATGGCAACCAAACGGAACCTTAGAGTATACCATATGCCTTAGTCATGTCCAGATTTAAAGAAAAATGACCAATTTTTCCATGGACTTGCGCTTAATAGAGTGATTAATCTAAAAAGTTATAGGAACTTTATCTGTGATAAGACGGCCGGGGATAAATGCACTTTGAGTTTCTGAAATAATTACCCCTAATTTTTAGTCTATTAGATAAAAATATAACAATAATTTTGTATATGACATTTCACAAACTAATAAGCCTATATCGGGTAGTGTTTGGAGGATTTTCAATTTTGGGGATCAATGCAATAACAGTGTGGTTCAAATGTTTCAATGGGAGGTTGTTTGATGGAAATGTGCCCTATTTTAAGGTTTTATTTTCTTTTTTCTTTATTTTCTTTTTTATTTTTATTTTCCTTTATTTTTGGTTTGTATTTAAAGGTAAGGAGTAGTAATGACATTTTTGTAATTACGGCTTTCACTTGGATCCTAAGCTACTCTTCCCATTTAAATACCCTCTTGTAAGCATCATTTAAGGTAGACTTGAATTTGAAAATATAAAAGAGTGTTTCTCTTTCTAAATTGGTGTTTAGATAATTTTAGCAGCGTTTTGACGGGCGGTTTACATCAAAGTGGTATCAGAGCGGGCGTGGCTCCACAATGGTGATTGGTATATCGTTTTTTTTTATCAAATCATACACTACTCTTTAATGGCTCTCAAGAAATTCAAATAACAACAAGAAGATGAGAACTGAGAGTTGAGGCAACAAATTGCAGAGTTGCAACAATAAATGGCGCTACTCTTTTCTAACCTAGGGCTAATAATACCTAATCCTCCGACCATGGTTGCCACAACCCAAAAAGAGCCACAAACCCTAGCCCCCCTCAAACCTTAACCCTAGCTTCCGCCCCATTACCTCAGCCTTAACCCACCACCATCAGAGCCCAAAAACCCTCTACTATACCCCCAAAACCCTACTTGCTACCCCAACCAAAACAAACAAACTAAAAGGGTCCCTAACTCAATCCTCCCCAACCCCCGAAACCCCTCGGCAACTCCCTGCCCACCCACCGACCACCCCAACCCCTTGCCGCCGACAACCCCTGGTGGTCGCTCATGCCCCCAGCCCCATTTGCTCCCAGAAACCTGAGGTTTTACCCTAGGCTTGCTCAAAAACCCCCTGGGCTGCCCTACCCAACCCCAAACCCTTCTACCAGCTTTCCAACTATGGCTTTTGACCCGGGTGGGATTTTCTAGGGGTTGATAGGGTGAAAAAAGTGGAGAAGAAGAGAGAAGATGAAGAAATAAAGAAGAAAATTTTGGGATGGGCACTCCTCAAGTTTCAAGAATTAATTTTAGGTCTCCACAATTTTTTGGAACAATTTTTGAAATTGTCCACGAATCCCCAAAATTTTGTACGCTCGAGGAGCTTGGTTTTAAGAAGGGGAGATTGATCGATATGGGCCCTATTTTAGGGTTTTATTTGTCTTTTTTTTTCTTTTATATTTTCTTTATATTTTATTTGTATTTTCCTTTATTTGTGTTTTGTATTTAAAGGTAAGGAGTAGTGATGGTATTTTTGTAATTAGGGCCTTAGCTTGGAGCATAAGTTACTCCTCCCCTTTAAATTCCCTCTTGTAAGCCTCATTTGAGGCAGACTTGAATTCGAAAATAGAAAAGAGTATTTCTCTCTCTAAAGTGTGTGTTTAGATATATTTAGGAGCCTTTTGACGTGTAGTTTACGTCATTGTTATTTAATATTCCTATACATCATTTCCAATAACATAACAATATATATTTTTTTAAATAGTGGAGGGATAATGTCTGAACGAAGGGATTTATTTAAGAACATGAAGTACCTCGGGTGAACAGAATTCCTAGAGAAGAGTGTTATTCATCTGTTGTGTAACCAACCTATCAATTCCCCATATAATATCCTCCTAAGTAGAAATCTAAGGCTCATAAGATGTGAAATAAGATTTAAAATATTAATCTCACACCTCGCCACATTAATTTCATCGGTTATTCCAATACAATTGGAATCCACTAGTTCCTTAATTGGAGTCCACTAGTTCTATAAACCTATTATTTTTCCTTCATTGAGTTGATTTGTCCTGAAAATAGGAAGTAATTTTTCACCCTCTTGAAGACGTTGGACCTTACTTCGTTATGCCATTCTAAGTCTTCAATGACAATTATTTTATAGAGCTTAAGTTGTTGGCTTACAATTTCCTTCGTGTTTGTATATGTTAGGGAAATGGAAAGACTCTCGAGAGTCTTAATAATCTCCCTAACATTAGTTATCTTATCATTTCCTTGATGTATGAGAAGCATACGACAACCTTTAGTTTTATCCGTGATATCAATCCATTCCCCCTTCCAGACCCATCTCTGAGCAAGTGCCACCTGGTCGATTGCAAATGCTTGATGCTATTTTGCTACATTAGTATTCAGTTGTTTTTTAAATTGGAAGGGGGATATTTACAGAGAAAATAAATAAAGATAGGGGTCTATTTAGTCATTCGTAGTAAAGTAGGCAACAAAGTATACAAATAATTTAACAGTCATTATCTTAAGGTTTGGAAATAATTCAAAAAGATGGTACGATTTTGGGATACAAAACTTTTTTATTGGGTATGTAGAGTACTTGGTACTTATGTTACTCTTATTTGTTATTGTTGAGTTATCACAATTATTGAGTTACAATTATTGAGTTTTTTGTATGCATATGTATATATCTGTGATACTCAACTAAACTCAACTTAACTCAACAAAGTTTTTTTTTTAATTATTTGGATTTGTATACATGAATCCTAATTTTTCCATTCCATTATGTTTAGTACAATATCTTCAGTTAGACCATATGATATTATGTATTTTTGTACAATCTTATACAAAGTCAATTTAGGCCTACCTCTACCCTTTTCATTACCATCAATAATAGCTAAATCACTCTTACTTATGAGGCATCCATTAATCTACGCTTCATGCGTCCAAATTATTAAAGTCGATTTTCTCTTAATTTATATTCTATATGAGCTGATTTTACCGTTTCAATAATTTATTCATTTCCAAAAATTTTCCTTTCAACTTTTACTACAAATTCATCTTAGCATTCGCATCTCCGCCACACTCATTTTCTGCACATTTTATTTTTTTGGTTGTCCAACACTCTATCCAATATGTATATAGTTGTGATTGTAAGAGTAAAAAGGCTATGATACCACCCGTAAGTGCGAAAATGCTCAGATATCACTTTGTTAGTGCGTAGGAACACGCCCGACAAAGATGGTCACAATAAAGAATTCTATATTTTTTTTTTACTTTTTATCCATTTTATTCCAAAAAACACAAATTCAATTTTAAATAAATTTTGGTCTTTGATTAAATTAGGCGTGGATGCAAATATGTGTTCTAAACGTAATGATTTAAACTACGCATGCAAAGAACACAAATATTGAGAAAAAAATCCTTTTTAATGACAAAACCTTTTAATTAGTACTTTAGAAACTTTTACAAGACTATCGACTTACAAACTACTTAATACACCCATAATTATATAACTCAGTGTCTTCAAAACCTCTAAAGAAAACAACTTAGTTCAGAGTCATTTGCAGGTGGCAGTCCACCCTCAATATCCACCGATCAACCTTCAGCCTTCTTCATTTATCTTCTACTGTGATCATTGAGGTCACAAAGTTCAACCGTAGAGAATCCTCTCCACAGGGTGTATGCACGATACAAAACTTCTAGGGTTTCAAAATGATTCACAAACAAATATTTGGAGATATAAAGTTGTGAATAAAAAGTGTTTCTGTATCACAAAACTTAAAAGATTTTGCAAAAGATATACAAGAAACGTTTTGGCAAAAGTCTTGTGAAAATTGGAGTGAAAATGACCATTTATAGACCTGACACAAAATTCGAGGCAGAACATTCGTTGGAATGAAAATAAAAGTCGTTCCAACGAGATTGTCATTTCCTTTGAATGAAAAGTCAATTCGTTCGAAAGATACAACAATATCATTAGAACCATCTTGTAACGAATTCAAACAGCGTACCCTCGTTAGTAGTTCGTTCAATGTAAGATTTAATGAGCCTTTAAACCAAAATCTTATTTCGTTCGAATGAGGTTAAAAAAATTATTTTTAAAAGGTTCAACTTCGATTTATAAAAATAACATCCCAAATAAAATTTATGAAAAGTTATGAACTCCTAAATTTTTTATACCTTCATGTGGTGTAGTTTGTAATGGGATAAGCTAAACATGCCAAAATGCAAATAAAAAAAACAAAGCTAAATATTTGTGCCTACAAATCTCATCGGTTGGCTATTCCGGAAAAAAATAACCGAAACCCAAATTACAAAAGAAATTTCCTCTATGACAAAAAAGTTCTAATACCCTTCCCAAACCCTAAAAATGGAACGCGGTAGAGAAACATTGTCTTCAATCTCATCTTGATCTTCTCTTGGGCAACCATTTCTTTATGCGGTGTCATATGTTCTTCCTTTAGAAGCCTAAACACATGAAATAAAGAAAATACCCTGTGATGCATCGAGTTTGAAATATAAAATAAAAACAAAAACTCATAATTCCATCACCCCCATAAATCAAACTCATCAACAAAATCCCCCCTAATTTGTTCTCCCCCTCTTTATTCGAAATAGACAAAGGAGTAGAATCTAAACATGATAAATAGAGCACTACATATAAGAAGTAAGATATCATCACAAAGATATGTAAACCACACATATGTAATGATAATCTCAGAGGCCATAACAACTATTTTTGAAAATTTTCAAATTTTTTCTTAAGTATAAATATTTCAAACTGTTGTCAAGTATGTGACAACAATTAACTAAATGTAAATAGCAAAGAGTTAAAACACGATACCATATATACAATATGAAAAAAATACCAAAGAAACTGCGCCACACATATATAGGTATAAATGACCACAAAACACATAAGCTTTACACACAAGCATAATATTGATGTGTCTAAACATGTGGGATGGAATGAATGGGCGTGAACTAGATACAAATGAGTTATGACCCAAACACTCAAATATGTCCAATAAGTTCTAATTAATAGAAAAGCTTTATCAAACCAAGCTTTAGCCTCAAGTGACAAGTAAAATTCAACTTAATGAACAAAAAAGCACAATGCACATGTGACAACCTGCTCCAAATAATAACGGGTGGCCAGCCCTGTACTATAATAAATCAAGTATCTCAAATGGCACAGTCTCAACATCAACTTACATAAACACTATAATATAAGGCTAACTACCCGAAACTATTAAAAGTGGATTGCCAAAAAAAAATTAAAACTTTTTATTTAACAACAACAACAAAACCAATAGTGCAATCACAACCAACAATATACATCTAACTATGATGAGTGAAATGTGCAAACTCCAATCAAATAAAGGAGTACAAAACAATGTACAACAAAAATCTCAACAATGAAATACCCGAATATGCTGTCGGGTAACAGACAATACAATAATCTGATAAATGAAATATGAAAGTGTTAATCTACAACACTTGAATACTTACTCAATACAACTGAATCCTGATCTAGATATACAAAGATAGGAATCGACTAAAGCAAAGTGCCGCAACAGTCCGCTATTGCCATAGCTCCATGAATCCTGAATGGAGGAACATCAAAGGCGTCCTTGTGGAGGAACACCTGAAGTAGTAAAATATATATACATGGAGCAGAAAATATAAACGGGTCAGAGCCCGAGTTTGAAAAATATTTTATAGCAAGTGTATTAAAATGCATAATAATTATAAATGCATTATTACATGATTTAGCCGGAATCGAACTCTCAATAATAATTCAACTCACCTCTCATCTAAAGCGTGCACTAAGCGTATGCACGTGATCTCCAAATGGATGTTCGATTCTAATTTAGTTAAGAGGATTCTAACTTAAACCCAAAAGAAGTATTTAAGTAAAATCATCTAACCTATCTACTAATCTACATTTATTTCAATTATCTTTAAGTTATATACATTAACATTAATGTAATAGTTATAGTTATCTTTATAATGTTCATTTTTTGAATATATAAAGTTACATGATCCAATCATGTCCACATCCACACAATATATCAACATTCTCATTTGCTAGAATTTTATATTCTAGTGATTCCCTTATAACGCATGAACCATATATATATAATTATTATATATGAGTTATTATCATCCAGAGTTAAGGACTAAAATCCTCCCGATTCTCAACACGGCACTGCGTTTCGTGCGTGGGACGTCTCGCCGAAGCGAAATCCAAACAAGGAACCCCTCCGTTACACTACTCCTGACCGTATCGATCCTCGGGGCTCATTATGCCCTCAATGCAAGATGCATGTAACCCAAATTATTATTATTCAATTTTAGTTAATTAATATTCCCAATTCTCAACAGTACACGGCGTTTCATGCGTGGGACGTCTCGCCGAAGCGAAATCCAAACAAGGAACCCCCCGTCACACTACTCCTGGCACTGTCGATCGTCGGGATAGGTGATATATATATATAGATAATCTTGAGCATTAAGGAGTAAAATTATCCCCAAGTTCCAACATTAGACTGCGGTTCGTGCGTGGGACGTCTCGCCGACGTGAAATTCAAACAAGGAACCCCCCCGATACACTAATTCTGGCAATGTAGGTCGTTGAGGTTCATTATTCCCTTGATACCCAAGTACAAACACAAACAATAATAACCTTCCAACCGAGCTATAACTCGAAGGATGAAGGCTCACATGCTATCATCTTCCAGCAGCCCATATACGTAGCAAACTGGGGCCACTTGGTGGGGTTCAACGACACCCACCTCGTGATCAACTCACGCACACAACGTCCGGGAAGCGGTCATAGCTCCTAACCGGCAAGTGAGAGTGACACATACCCACGAACTCTCACCCCAAAAATAAATAAATGTATATATATGTCATTTGTTGACCACCATGGACGACTATGACCTGGGGAATATCCACATCCTGCTTTTCTAGTCAGAATGCTCACCCTCTACGCACGAAACTTCCCAATGATAGCAAGGAGGGGGTATGCTTAACATGTATATACACCATCATATAAGGTATACATACATCCAACATAATAAAGATATACCATTTTATAAGGTATACATGCAACATCATATTTATCTTCATTTTCATTATACGCTCTTTGACGCAATTTGATTAACATCATTGTTTAGTATATCTCTCTCATGATACACTAATCGTCAATACTCACACATTTTCCCCACTTAGTATACTTGATACTATTTCTCACTTGAAGCTCACATGTCGCTTCTATTAATGAATTGTTTCTCAATTCAATTTAATCTCATCTTTAACTTGTCCTTGCGACTTTTGCGTTCTTTACTCTTAGCGTCTCCCTCTTGCTTTCCTCAGCGTAGGATCTGCTCAGTGCCTAATTGTCCTATTTCTAGTGAAGTATTTGATGTGTATTATTCTATAATGACACATGCACACTTAATGATACAAACTTTATGACATGCCACAGATTTTTATTCCTAGATATCTTGACTAGTCTTATGTTCTTGTTTTACAAGTCAAACTGTCTTGACTTGATATTTTTTAAAAACATCTTTTTCTTTCTAACTAAAGAACAATCTGATTAGGCAAGATATTTACACAATAGAATATGTTCTTATGTGAGTGATGTGTTCAAGTGAGTGAACATAACTATTAGATATACAATATAATCAGTCATGAAATCACTCGACAGTGTGTTATGCAAATACGATCAATAACAAATGAACACACAATATCAAGAAATATATCTCTAAGAGAGAGTATATATATATACACACACACACAAATATTTGACTTAGAAATATATATCAGAATATGCTCAAGTCAAATATACAAACAAATTATTTTGCAAGATATGTTTAGATTAATACATTCTTTAATCTAACACCCTAAAATGCCTTTTAACAGTTTTAACAAGGTTTCCAACTGTTCTAAATAGGTCAAGATTCACAGTCCTTAGTCCAGAATATTTCCAATAGGTATTCGGTCCAGTAACGGGATATAAGGATATTTAAGATGTATGCTCTTTACAAATCAGTCCTTAACAATCTTAAGTTTAAACTTCTAAACCTTTTATATATCAGATCTAAACAAAATTATCACCAAAAATTCTTAATCCGATTTAAAACAAACTATTTTAAAGAAAAATTACCTTAGAAACATCAAGAAGAATCAAATAATACACCTATGTGATTCGTTTGATTTAGTGTTCAAACTAACACAATATCTGGATCTAAGGCATATCTTGGTAAATTAAATCAAACTATACAACGTGTGTAATCATGTGTATTTTGTATACCTAAACACAAAAACATAACATTCAAACATGTATACAACAAACTAGATAGAAAACATTCCTAATATCACTATACGAAGTGAACAGTGGTGGAATATTCTACGATTATAACTACATCAGAATATGCAACAAGATATTCAACTAAGCCACAAATAATTAATCTATGACAGATATAAAATTACTAAAATAAATCTATTCATAAATCACATATTAGAGCGGATCTTGACCGAGAATAAACAACACAAGCAATGTGAATCCGTAGGGTGATGTGTTTCTCATTTTCGAAGCCAAATACGTTTAACTCTTAATGAGTTTTCCTTGTATTGCTAAGCTTACGAGATTCTAAAAATGTATATACCTAAATATAAAACAAATACACAACAAATGATCTTAAAAATATATCTATACGATAGGAGAGGAGATTTCACTTTCACAAAGTAATACGGTTCAAACCAAAGTGAAATATATAGGGTTACTGATCAATATATCGTAATTTCAACAACAACCCTTGTGTGTGTGTGGGGGGGGGGGGGGGGTCCCCCTCCACATGGATGATTAACTTAGGTAGGAGAATTGGTTGTTCACAAAGAAGCACGTCGAACGATCTCACTTCAAAGATTCTCCATACTGGTGGTTCGCAGGACCCACCTCAAAGATTCTGTACAAGTAAGTAGCTCGCAGCGTTCTACCTCGAAGGGCCTCCAATGGACCTGGCTCGAAGAACCCAGCTCGAAGAACAAAGGTCACCCTAATGACAATAGTTTGTAATAAGAAATAGGATGATGTATTATATACTTTATCTAATGAATATATATTGTTGATATAAAAATTAGTCAGCTGACGTGGACAAATTATATGAAGATATGTGTCATCTAACATGGCATAAGTTCAGTTTATCGAGCTACTAAACATACCGAGCTACTTAGCGCACCGAGAAACTTGTTGGAAGACCAAACGACCAAGATAGAATCGATGATTATTGTATTACAATCATTCCTTACCATGTACAAATGTATATATCTATTCGATAAAGGCTTATTATCCATTCACATTGACAACACAATGTCTATAAATACATTGTAATGCCCTCATGGCAGGGTAAGCAACCATAAGCAAACATAATTGAGATCAAGGAAGGACACCCAATAATACAAGATAGTGGACGTAGGCCATTTCATTAAGGCTGAACCACTTTAAAAATCTTTTGTCTTATTTCTTAACTCATATTTATCTGGGATTAATTAATTATATCAAATCTAGTTTTTTACATCAACAGATTGGCGTCGTCTATGGAAACGACTATACATAGCGTTTTCACCAAAAAACTCATCATAAATGGCTGATATCCCAGAATCTAACAATAAGTATAATTAAGGGAATCCTCCCAACCCTTCTATCCCCCCAAATGCAAATGATATCAGAGGAATCTTGGAAAGCTTAGCGAGGGGACAAACGGCTATGTAGGAAACTATGAGACAGTTCATTCAGACTGTTCAAAATAGAGTGTCTGCCCAGTCAGGACAACGAAGCTTTCATAGAAGCATGCGTCCACCGTCTTCATGATCCAGACGAACTGAATTCCATCATACTGGGAATTCAAGTGATCCATTTTATCACCCTGGTTTGACTTCTCCTAAAAGAATTTTGGATTCTCAAGAAAATGTCACTCTAACTCTAGAGCGAACAAGCGCTCTAGAAAGGTTGAGAAGAGTTTCTACCTTAGACCGTTTAGGCCCTAGGAGGAACAAAAATCCTCCTTGGATTGCGTCGATAAATTCTCAATGACCAAATAATTTAAGGCAAGGCTCAACCCAATCACATCCAAACCCCAGACCTGCAGTTTACAAAGAAAGATCCCAAGAGGAGAATTCTTCGCGATCTGTTGCTCAGGTAAACACAAATAGATCAGGGCTTGGGAATAACGCATGAAAAGGATCTATTCAGAGATTGGAAGATAGGTTAGGGGAGATGGATAAGTCCAAAAACCCTCTCCAAAGAACCTTTATCAAAGGATCTCCATTTGTACAGGTAATTGTGGATTTTCCCATACCATCAAAGTTCAAGGCTTCTGTGGTCACACTGAAGTACGATGGAAAAATCGACCCTATTCTCCACATAGATAAGTACCAAGATGCAACATATATTTATCCAGTCCCAGTTGAAATGAGGTGCAGGGAATTCTCAGGAACCATTACCGAATGTGCTCAGATATGGTATAACAACCTTCCTCGGGGGCATATTGCAACCTTCCATTAACTGGAAGAACTCTTTATAGGAAATTTCTATTTTGGTGCAAAGCTAGGTAAAAGGGTAGCACATCTATTGATTGTTAGGAAAAAAGCAGGAGAAAGTACGAGGGACTATATCACTCATTTTAACAACGAAAAATTAGAGGTCATAAACTATGAGGAAAAGACAACAATTACAGCTCTCATGAGTGGTCTTTTACCAGACAAGCTGTACTACACCTTCACCAAGGATCCCCATAAATCTATGGCTGAGAAGAAGAATGCCGAGGCAAAGGTAGAAGCTAAAGATGAAGGCAAGTCGAAGAGGAAAGATCACAAGCCTAATGGTGGGAGCAAGCAGTCGAAAGGTAAAGAAATGTTGGATCACTTGAGGAAGTATACAAATTATACTCCCTTAAAGGTGGATATAAACCACATTCTGGAGGAAATAAAGAATAGCGAGGAACTGAATTGGCCAGAAAAATTGAGATCAGCTCCTGAAAGAAGGGATAAATCCAAGTATTGCGAGTTCCATAAAGATCATGGTCATACAACCAAGTAGTGTGTAGCTATCCAAAATGAGATAGATGCACTCATTCGATGTGGAAAGTTGAACATATATGTTAATCGTGAGAATGGTGGGAAGACTAATAACAGAGCTCGACAGAGGTCCAAATATCCTTGCCGACTAAGAAACGATAAGAAACGGGACCATAAAGATGAACCTGATCTCCCAAAAAGACCAAGACAACTTGAGCGTGAGGTATTTTCAATTCATTTTGGTTCATTCGATTGTAACATGATTACAGGTGGAGACATAGGAGGGGGTGATCATACCACTGAAAGGAAAGCTTACCTCAATGAGGCTCAAGCTTGTTCCTATATACAGAGGATAAATCTGGCAGAAGAAGATCACTCGAGGAAGGTTAACAAAGATAAGCTGGTCATTATTTTTTCTAAAAATGATCTGAAAGGCATTTTGTATCCTCATGATGATCCTCTGGTGATCAAAATGAGAATGAAGGATGTAATCATTTCAAGAGTGTTGGTGGATAATGGTAGCTCGGCAGACATGATGTTCTACCCTTGCTTCGACAGTTTGAACTTGAAACTTAGTCAGTTGGAGCCGTATCACAGGCCCTTCATTGGATTTTCAGGAGAAAAAGTTTTTCCACTTGGAACGATCAAGTTAGACATTTTGATTGGTACCTTGCTAGCTTGCAGATCAGAGAAGGTGCATTTCTTCATGATGGATAAAAATGTACAGTCTTCCTACAATATAATCATGGAGAGAGTAGGCTTGAAAAAGTTTAAAGCCGTTCCATCCACTATATATCAGTGTTTAAAGTTCCCGACCAACTTTGGGGTTATAATTGCGAAGGGCGATAAAAAAACTAGCTCGAGAATGCTACTACTCATCTGCCGAGCAAGAAGAATTGGAGAATGCTAGGAAGAAAACAACCACTTATCAAGTGGATGAATCTGATGAGTCTGAGATTGACATCTTAGACCCAAGAGATGAAACAAAACTTGTTAAAGGCTAAATCATGAAGGCAATAGAAAGTATTATTCTGGATGACGAGCAACTATAAAGAACAACCCAGATTGGAGCTTCACTTCATCCAGTATTGAAGTAAGAGCTTGTGGCATTTTTGAAACACAGAAAATAAGTATTTGCGTAGAGTCATAAGGATATGCCGAGGATAGACCCAATATTCTTATGTCACGAGCTTAATGTCAACAAGGAGATCAAACCAATGAACAAAGAAGAAGAGTCTTTAGTCCGAAGAAGAACCAGGCTATTCAAGAAGAAGTGGAAAAGCTGTAAAGAGCTTCTTTCATCGAAGACGTGAAATATCCTGATTTGATGGATAATGTTGTGATGGTTAAGAAGAAGAAGAATAAGTGGAGAATGTGTGTGGACTTCACAGACCTGAATAAAGCTTGCCCAAAAGATCATTTCCCTCTGCCGATGATAGATCAGCTGGTAGATGCAACTTCGGGGCATGAGCTGCTAAGCTTCATGGATGCCTATTCTGGATATGATCAAATTAAAATGAAATCGAAAGACAGGGAAAGTACCTCTTTTATTACCCCACGAGGAATATATTGTTACAATGTTATGCCTTTTGGTATTAAAAATGCTGGTGGTACATATCAGCGACTGATGAACAAGGTGTTTGTGAAGAAGATTAGCAAAAATATGGAGGTGTACATTGATGACATGTTAACCAAAAACAAGAAAGCTATTGACTATATAGCTGATTTGAGCCAAACGTTTGATCAGTTGGAAAAGTACCAGATGAAGCTGAACTCGACCAAGTACATTTTTGGCGTACAAAAAGGCATCTTCCTCGGGTACATTATGAATCAAAGAGGTATTGAAGCAAATCCTGACAAGATAAAAGCCTTGCTGGAGTAACAATCTCCAACCACTAAGAAGGAAGTGCAAAGCCTTACGCGACATGTTGCTGATCTCAACAGATTCGTCTCTCGAGTAACTGATAGATGTCTTCCATTCTTTAAGGTGCTCAGAAATACCTTTGATTGGAACGATGAATGTGAGCAAGAATTTTTAGAGTTGAAGAGATACTTGGGGACACCTCCTTTATTATTCAGGCCAGTGGCGAGGGAAAAATTATACGTGCAGTCAGTTCGGCCTTGATAAAAATAGAAGGCGGAGTGCAAAAACTAGTTTATCAAGGCATTCAGGGGAGCACAAGCCAGGTATCCAAAACTGGAGAAGTTGGCATTGACATTGATTAAAGCGAGCAGGAGAATGAAACCATATTTTCAAGCCCATACAATAGTGGTATATACTGACATGCCAATCAGACAGGATTTACATAAGCCAGAATAGTCTGGAAGATTGATGTATTGGGTAGTGGAGTTAGGGGAGAACGACATTATCTATGAACCAAGATCCTCTCTCAAAGGGCAGGCGGTGGCGAATTTCATTGTTGAGTTTACCTACCCAGATGTCTCCGATCAACAGGGGGCTAGTGAAGAGCAACTTCAGGATGCTAGAGGATTAATAGAAAATATCCCCGAGCAACTCCCAGCAGCAGAATTATCAGAAAGGATGGCCACCGATACCCAAGAATCCGCTAGTAAGGTGCAAGAGTCGAAGAAGAAGTATGAAGAAAGGAAGGAAAATATATTCCATCAAGGGATTTTATCAGACCAAGGGTTTGATGATAATATCCCTATATGGAATTTATATGTCGATGGTTCTTCGTGTGCAATAGGTTGTGGAACTGGAATTATTCTCAACAGTCCAGATGGAATAGACATAGAATATTCTTTGCGTTTCCAATTCCAGGATTCCAATAATGAAGTTGAGTATGAAGCCGTAATTATGGGCCTCGACTTAGCTAAATCATTGAATGCATAGCAAGTTATGGTGTTCAATGATTCACAACTACTGGTGAACCAGATGCTAAGTCTTTACACAACAAAAGGGGAGTTCATGTCAAGGTATTTAACTAAAGCTATGGAGATTGTATCCAATTTGGCAGATGTTTAAGTGATTAGAATACCAAGACTGGAGAATGCAAGGGCAGATGCACTTGATCGGTTAGCCTTAGCTACACGCATCGAGCTACGAAGAAGAATCCCCATTGAAGTACTTGCAAGCATAAGTATTGATAAAGATTTGATGGTGAATTTCATCGTCTTGGATACGGAACTATCATGGATGGATCCCATCAGGGCTTATATTGAAAAAGGTACTTTCCCAGTCGACCTACTTGCAGCCAAGCGCTTGAAGTATAAGGCAACAAGATATGTCTTGAACAATGGAGTTCTGTACAAGAGAGGTGTGATAGCTGGTCTGCAAAGGTGTGTTCATCCAACAGAAGTTAAAAACTTCATAGAGGAAATTCATAAAGGATCTTATGACGCTCACATAGAAGGTAGAACGCTTATACAGAGAATAAATAAGCAGGGGTACTATTGGCTAATAATGTGTGCTGATTGCACAGTTTATGCTAAGAAATGAGACAAGTGTCAGGGATTCTATACTATACGAAGAACTCCTCAGGCGCTTCTAACACCAATCACTTCACCTTAGCCATTCGCTATGTGGGGAATAGATTTAGTTGGGCCATTGCCAACTACAAGGGGACGATTCAAATATCTGGTGGTAGCTATTGATTATTTCACAAAATGGGTGGAAACTGTACCTCTCATCGATATGGCTTACGAAAGGGTCTATCAATTCATCTGGAAGAATATTATTTATAGATATGGTTTGCCCCATGCTTTTATCACCGATCACGGTACCCAATTTGACAATGATCATTTCACAGTGTACTATCTACAATCCAACATTTAAAAGATCCATTCTGCTCCAGGTCATTTCGAAAGTAATGGGCAAACCGAGGTGATGAACAGAACTCTACTGAATGGATTAAAGAAGAGATTGGATGATGCCAAAGGGAATTAGATTAACGAGTTGCACTCAGTGTTATGGGCTTACCGAATAACTCCCCAAACAAAAACTGGGGAATCTTTTTACATGTTGGCTTTTGGGAGTGAAATAGTGATACCTGCCAAACTAGGATTACCTACTCATATGGTGCTTAATTTTAATTCTCCACTAAGAGATTTGATGAGACGCTTATACTTTGACATGCTCGAAGAAGTCAGAGAAGATGTAGCGATCCGAAATGCAGCTTATCAGCAACGGACTGCCATGTTCTGTAATAAAAGGGTTAAGAAATATGATCTCAAGGAAGGTGATTACGTGCTCAAGAAAGTAATTCAAAAGCATAATAAGTTAGAGGCCAATTGGCATGGGCCCTATCGTATCACAACTGTTGTTTGACCTGGCACTTACAGAATAAAAATTATAAGTGCCTGGAATTCTAAAATGCCTATCGTATCACAACTGTTGTTTGACCTATCGTATTACAACTGTTGTTTGACCTGGCACTTACAGAATAAAAACTCCTGAAGGGGAAGAACTCTAAAATTCCAGGAATGCAGAGCACCTACGCAAATACTAGCAGTAATGTAACTGCCCATGTACAAATTATTTCAGTATGAACGAAAATGATGATTTCCCCATTCGTTTATTTTTTTTCGGAGTACTAGGGCTACACACTACACTTAACTTTGCAGCAACACATAAATTTTTTCCATCAACTAAAAGTTGGTCGGCTTCAGTAATCACCAACAAAGTTGGTCGGCATCAACATAAACACCAACAAAGTTGGTCGACATCAACAATCGACAACTAAAGTTGGTTGGCATCAACTTACATACCAACAACGTTGGTAAAACAATCAATTAAGGAAAGGATTGTTTGATTATGGGTGACCCAAACGACATCTAAACTAGGCAAGACGATGGGTAAAATATCCACTGCCTAGGCACCAGGGAAATTATTTACTTAAATGATTGTTACAACAAAGCAGGAACATGAGATAAAAATAATTCCATTGCTTAGGCACTTATGGGTGATAAGTCACTACAACTAGGTAAACACATGGGGAAAAAGTTCCATTGTCTAGGCAATCAAATCAATAAAGGAAAAACTGTCCATTCAAATATATACATACTCAATGACTGGAAAGTAAAGTACAACACTACTATAGTTAAATAACGATTGATAGAATAAATATCATGCAGTTGTTTTATATCCAAGGAAATAAAATTACATAGTGATGATTTTTCTTCATTAACAATTACTAACGAAATACAAATATACTATTCTACTAGTTTCTTTCCTTCACATTTAGATACAGGATCCATTCCAGCTGGAGGGTCATCTAAAGCAAAAGAAGAATTGATAAAGTTCAAGTCCTGCAGCATTCTGGTATTGCTCGTACTTGATCGGTTAAGCAAACGTGGAGGTCGTGATATCTTAAAATCTTCATGAAGATTTTAATCACCAAGGTATTTGGAAATCAAACAGTGAGAAATAAAGCTAATTGGAATCCAACTAACATCTAGTTTGAACGGAGGTACTGGCAGATCAAGTAATCCATGGTCACACCAATCCCACAGTTTCGTTCCTTGCTCAAATTTCATCACAGTTAGAGCATTCATCCATATTTATACCCATCATTATTTGATTGTTTCAACCTGGAATCAAGATGATATAAAGCTTCATTATATCCCTCCATCCAAAACTCTCTGGGTTGCTTGTGAAATTGATAAGTTGATCGTTTAACGTGTTGATGAAGCCTCTTCGCCACACTTTCTTTATTCTGCAACACAGAACTCTGATTGGAAAGTTGCTTGGTAAGTGTTTGAAATTTTGGTACATCTCAGCCAGACCTTGATTTTTTGCCTTCAATTGAGTAACTTGATTTTCTAAAGCTTGTTGAGTTCTAGTCTCTTCAATACGACTTCGACCAACTCTTGTTCTACCCCAGGATGTGGATGCAGGTCTTACTCTTTTCAAATCTTCTAATTCTTTTCTTAATGAAGCAGTCTCAGTCTCCGTCTCCAAAAAGGAAAAACCCTCATCATTAACTGAGACCAGAGCTCCAAAGGAAGAAGCAGATTTTAACTGTCTTAGTTCTTCTCTTAAAGAAATATTTTCTTCCTCCAGTAGCTTAGCAATGTTTCTATGTTCATTAATTTCAAGTTTTAACACTCTCTCTCTCTTATTATGGGCCGAGATAAATTTGTTATAACCCCGATCAACGCTCAACTATTGGTACTTCTTATCATAACCTTCATGAAGAAGAGCAGTGGCTTCCTTGTGTTAAAGTTGAAGTTCTTCAATCATTCCTTGAAGATCTTAAATCATTTTATAGTAAGCTACGTTATTTACTACTGCCTGATTAAGTAGAAATTTTAAATACTGGTAAGCCTCAATTGCTTGTTCAGAGGCATCAGATCCAAGAATATCAATTATTTGTGCTTCAGTGAAATCTGGATAACCAGCTTTGAAGTAATCTGTACATTTCTTCATCAACTCTGTATCATGAGCTAACAACAGTTCCATTATGGCAATAAACTAGCAGGGAAAAGTAAAAACAGATCAACAATAGCATAGCTATATTGAACAGTAAAGGAGAAATTCAGAATAAGCAACAAGTCCATTTTATTGATCATAATAGAGGAAGGTACAACCAAAAGTACAAAATAAAGGGAAAACAGAGGAAAGAAAAAAATTTCCAAACAACATTGCACCTTCTCCTTATTCCCCATAACATCTTCAGCTGATTTTGAAGAAGGAATTTGTTGCTCGGAGGGCAGCTGAAGTTGTTCGAAAGAAGTTGTTGTCTGTTGGACTTGCTCGGAGGATTGAGGGATAGTGGCAGCAGGTGTATATTCTACTATCATCAAAGAAGATTCATCAGATCCATCTTCATCTTCTTCTTCTTCTTCTTCTTCAATAGCAGGAGGAGGGTCGTGAACATGTTTCTGAAATAGTTCAGAGTCCTTAGCAACGTTCAACTCCTTCAACACTGCAACCCACACATCCCTAAAAAACTTCAAACTTGCATACTCCATTTAAGCAGAAGCAATAGTTACAGCTTTGTTCCACCCTTTGTCCCAGTCAGAGCTAAAGGACTTCTTTACAGCAGACCTCCTCTTCGTCCTTTCTAAGGAAGCATTCTCTCTAAGTTGATCTTTAGCAGATTTAACTTTCTATTCAAGCTCTTTCTTACGCTGTTCAGCCTCTTCAAGCTTGCCCTCAGCTTCTTCCTTGCTGGTAATGGCAACTTTTAATTTTTCCTCTGTCTCCTTGGAAACATCCACAACTCTCTGCCGAGCTAGATCAGCCTCCTTTGCAGCGTCTATAACTTTTTGTTGAGCTTTCTCAGTGACCTTAATTTTATTTTCCCAAGCAGTTTTATCATCCTCACACTTCTGTAGGGATTCTTCCAAAGATTTTGATAACCCACTAAGGGCTTATTCTACTTCACTGGAAGAGGAAGCAACTTTGATAGATTCATCCTTCTCCAGGATATTATTGAAATACACCAAAAACTACAAGAAGAAGAGAAACTCAAGTTAGAATATAAAAATTGAAAACAGAACTGAAATGACAGGTATAATGACACTTACTGATGCAAGGTGTTGGGCTACCAAGTCAGTGACTTCCCCCGAGGAGTAGAAGTCTCAGCAGCATTGTAATCAGGAAGAGTTCCAAACCAGATCAATTTCTTGGCCAAGCCAGGAGTAATGAATACTGGAGGACCATCCTTTAAAGAAGATATATCAACCCCAACAGGTTGAACAGCAACATCAACGGTCTTCTCAGTAAGACCCCTTCTCAATCTTCTCAAATGTGAAGCTTCTTCAATCAAAGGTGCTGCCTCTTTTCGTACAACAACAACCTCTTCAATCAAAGGTGCTGCCTCTTTTAGAGAAATAAGGGGCTTCTAGCTGACTTTCTTGACAGCTATGATTGCTCCCCCAGATGGAGAAATATCCTTTTCCTTAGTCCCTTCAGCTAGGACATATTCTTTGCTTTTTTTTGCCCCATCAGCATTAGGAACAATCTTGGCAAAGAGATCAGGAATTCTTCTCTTCTTGCTCATCAAATAAGCAATGGAGGTAGAAAAATCAGAAGAAGATTCTTTAATAACTGAAGAGGATGCTGGAACCTGTCCAAGATCAATCACCAAAGGAGGAGCAGTAGGATGAGCAATAAAAGAGGAACTGGTGTTCTTATATTGTAATAAATAGGGAGCAACTCTCACGTGATCCCCAACAACTAATTGGTGCAAACCCTAGATATATTTCAAATCTTTTATATTAATATCACTCTCTTTTGGGGATTTTCTTTTACTGTCAACTGCAAAACAAAAATTAAAAGTCAGTGACACATTTTATCAAACAAAAATAGAGCTAGCTTAAAAATAAAGAACAACCTATCCCATTGCCACAAGGTGGACACCTGGGACTTTGGTACACGTCTTTCCCCTTTAGTGGGGGTGTTGCCAATTTTTCATCACAACCCCATGTTCAAAACAATCCCTATTAGAATCAAGGAGATTGACCACTAAAGCTCTATTAGAAAACCTAGTTTTTAAATAAAAGGTGGTGTCGTTGTTAACACATTTATAACAAAACATAATTTCAGGAATCCCAAGATGAGTTCCATGAATTTGATTCCCCCTATGTACGCCATTAACTGCCCTCCATGTATTTGAAAGAACTCTTGCAGGCACAATATCGAAATATTGGCAAAATTCCAAACACAGGGGGTTAGGCGGGAAAGAAAAACCACATTCTGCTACAAAAATAGAGGGAAACTAGTGTCCCTCAGTTAAAGAAAATAAATTAGAAGGACAAACACGTTCTTCCAAAATTAACCAAAAAGGAATTTCAAATTCGGCTATAAACTTATCTAACGACTCGATAAGGTAAACTATGATGACTAAAATAAAGAAAGAAGAAGTAAAGAAGACATTCTTATAGAAAATTAAGAAATCAGCTAAGGCAGATGACAAAAAAACGATCGTAAGAAGAAAAGCGAGAAAATAAAGAGTTTGGGAATGTAGATGAAAAAAGGTAGAAGATAATCGGATTTTACCGCCTTTATATGCTTCTTTGGAAAACGAGAAAAGTAATGATCACGAGTGACGATGATTGCATTTTTGGAAGCTAATCAAGAGAAATGACACAAGTACCCAAACGTTCACCAAAAATTCAAAATATTTACAAATTTGCCATTTTGCGCTCAAGACTATTATGTAAAGTGGAAAAATTCTATAAGTATGGAAGGTCTGCAATTTATCAAAACATGAGAAATATGCCCGAGCAAATTTTGGGTAAAATGTTCCACACTCTCACATCCAACCTCAACTGTGAAACATTGGGGGCTTCTATTGATACAAAAATTAGTCAACTGACGTTGACCCATTATATGAAGATATGTGTCATCCAACATGGCCTAAGTTTAGTGTACCTATCTACTCAACATACTGAGCTACTTAGCGCACCGAGAAACTTGTTGGGAAGACCAAACGACCAAGACAGGTTCGATGATTATTGTATTATAATCATTCCTTACCATGTACATATGTATATGCCTATTGGATAAAGGCTCATTATCCATTCACATTGACAACCCAAGGGCTATAAATACGTTGTAATGCCCTCATGGCAGGGTAAGCAACCATAAGCAAACATACATGAGATCAACGCAGGACACCCAATAATACAAGATAGTGGATGTAGGCCATTTCATTAAGGCTGAACCACTTTAAAAATCTCGTCTTATTTCTTAACTCATATTTATCTGGGATTAATTAATTATATCAAATCTAGGTTTTTACTTCAACATATATGATTGAGTGGGGTCGCTTGGTACCCACGAGGGACCATGCCTGGCAGGGCATGGGAGGGATTTCAGGCCCTATCAAGCAACCTCCTCTTGGTAACTTCGCAGGGATATGGTTTAGAGGATTGAGAACAAGGCAACGTTAGGAACTATTACCAACCCTCTTGGCACACTTGGACAAAACTTCACCCATGAAAAATGTCACTCGAGCCCACTCATTTCTGACTTATTCGAGCGAACCACTTCGAGTCATTCCGATCTCCCTCAATGCTTTCCCCCTCGAGGTACCTCGGGTGCCAGCCCGTTTGTCTGATGTGACCAGATACCAAATGATTGCCACTGTTTGAACCACTTCCTGATGTCATGATGCCTGACATTTAGGAACTCAAGAATACAACACTCAAGTGCCTTTATCCTTAGGATGGCCGGTATAGTTCACCAAATCTAACTAAATAGCCATCCTATAGTAATCCTCGAGCTGACAAGTCATATCATTCACTAATGACTTCAATACTTCTAGCCAATAGAATTCTTTCCCACCAAACTATCAGATCCCATGCATTGAATAGAATATCTCATGCATTTAATGCACTAGATCCGGAGGGATCGAGGGCATACCGACTCGAGCAACCTCTCCCCCATATAAATAAGACCAAAATAAACAAATCAAAGGAGGAGAATCAAGAACCTGGAATTTCTGCCCAAATTCCCTCATACCAGAGAGCCCTCGAGAAGAGCATTAACTCCCATACACATTCAATGCACCAATCATTTGGCATTAACTGCGATAGAAGTTCCTTCCTTGTCCTTATTGTGCCTAGAGTGCGTGTTCTTTCTCCCTCCGACCACACTACCTGCTGGTCCTATTCATTTATTGTGTTTGCCCTATGCTGCTCATGTAAATATGTTCTTTAATGTAACTTTGAATATTAAATCTCTCTATATATGATTCACCTGTGGTCTGACCCATACTTCATATCTAACGGAGTTACTCTCGATCTTGATAAGGGGTTACACCTCACTTAATACTAACAGTATTTGGAGAACCCACATATTACATTTGGTGACTCCGCTGGGGAGCTATTCTCTTTTAAAAAGATGCCAGAGGATAACACCGTTGGAAACATTGATTTCGACACCATACATCATGAAGAAGAGGTAAGTAACGTTGCGTTGCCTGAAGCGGGGAGAAAAAAAAGGATAGAGCCTAGCACACCTGGCGCTGGTATCACAGAGATGGTGGCCGCGCAAGGGGAATAGGCCATGCATAGATACAGGGGTTGATGGGGTTATATGTCGAGTTCATTAAGACTTCGGCATCCCAAGCAATGTTGGGAGCCCCCATAGGGTCGAGTTCCTTTACCACACCACTAGCCAATATAGTAACTCCAACTATTACTAGAGGGGTGGCGGTGCCCACCTCCGTTAACACCTTCCCCATGGCTCCACCCCCCTTCTCAGGCAGTGCTTGTCCCATCATGGTCCCAGCTATGATAATGGAACCGATGTTACAAAACGGGGGAGTAACTCCAGCTGCTTCAGCTATCATGGTAAGTTAAGAAGTAGGCGTGCCAGCCTCAATAACTCCGGCTACAGTAACGCTGTCGTCAGCTATCCCCTCGCCAGGCAGCTTAGAAGATATGAAGAAAGAGTTGTTAAAGTTCATAGCTGTGTCTAAGGGGGAAAACTCCTCCATATACGATGACTTTCGTACTCCCTACCCAGAGGAGTATAATACCCAACCCTACCCAGTGGGTTATATTCCCCCAATCTTTGAAAAGTACATGGGGAAAGTGTGAATCCTAAGGAACATGTGAAGAGGTTCATCGATAATCTGGGGGCCCATTGCAATGACAAAAAGTTAAGGCTAAGGGAGTTCTCGAAATCTCCGACAGAGTATGCCTTCACATGGTATTCCCACCTAGCCCTAGGTAGTGTAAGTTCTTGGAAGGAATTACATATTTTGTTTATGCAAAAGTTTTTCTTGGTTGAGGACGAGTTCACGTTCACCCAGCTCACGCGTGAGAAGAAGAAGCCAGGAGAGGACATTGTGGCCTATATTTGAAGATTCCGTGAGCGGTCCCTAGATGTGAGGGAGGAGACGTGAGAGGACAAGCTTTTACAAGTATGTGCATAAGGCTTGCTTCTCGAATACATATGTCACCTGATTAATGAGACAAGGGAAGGTACGTTTGTAGCCTTTTTGAAGGCAGCAAGGAATATCACATTAGTAGTGAAGCCTATAGTACCACCTCCCTCTTTGCCTAGTTTGCTGATGAGGCCAACAGTTACCTCTGGGAGGGGAATACCCTCGAGGATCAACTATACGGATGATGGGGGTAGTAAAGGAGGTAATGGCGATCGAGGAGGTAGAAAGGGTAGAAACAATAAGAGAAGATTTGAAGACGAGGAGGATCCTTCGAAGCTACTTTGCACGGTGGAGAAAGCTTTGAACCTATACGATCTCATGGTCCGTGATAAGGTTTGCAGTCCGATTAATGTCCACACCGTGCCACTCACCTGAGAAGACAAAGAGAAACCCCATTATTGCGCTCTCCATAATAGGGTAGATCATCCCACTAAGGTGTGTTTTCCATTAAGAAGGTTGATTGACCGCTATGTGAAGAATGGAGATATCGAGTTACCGCAGACCAATGTAGATAACAACCCTTTTCTGCCTTACGAGGCCCATATGGCTAGCGCCTTTGATGAGGAGGCCGAGCGGTCAATGATGGAGCAGTGGCTTAGAGGGAACGACTCCGAGGGCACTGAGGGTAGTGGCTTCTAGGATTCCCTCAAAGAATGCACTTTCGAGTTGGCTTGCATGCATTTAGATGATGAGACTGAAGATAGAGAGGACCAAGAAGGAGAAGCATTCGATGCTATTGAGATGCTCAGTGGGCAGATGGGGGCTTTCTCTCTGGGGGAGGTCAATGAAGTGATAATCTATGATGAGGCTGCATATAGAGACATGGAAGAAGTTTATGAGCTCGAGGATGATCGTGGATTGAGTGTGCATCCGTGGCTCGCTCGCCAAAGTTTGGTTGGTTCTTTGACCAGGTCGGCCTTCCTGAAGATTCTCGGTTGGAAGTTAGGAGGTTCATTCTAGAGATTACAAAGAACAATATGGCCTCACACTTGAAATGGAAGGGGACCATGGCTAAATTGGTCAGTAGATATCTCTCCGAAGTCACATTCTCGGAGGCAGATAAGATGATCAGGTATCCACACAATAGACCTTTGTATGTTACTGCATCGGTTAACGACTGTGTTTTCTTACGAGTATTATTGGATGGAGGGACGTCCATCAACATAATGCCCATGGGTTCCTTCTATGCCATCGAGCTGTCAGGGACAAGGATAGTGCTCCATTCGTTGGCAATATCGAGTTACGCCAATCAGTCCTCCAAGTCAGTGGGCTACGTTAATGTGGGTATTACGATGGGGACCTCACTTACCATATTAAATTCCACATCATGAATTGCGAGCCGTCATATCAGTTGTTGGTGGGTAGGGTATGGATTCATAACCATGGTCTGGTACCCTCCACCTATCACCAATGCGCTAAGGCAAACATAAAGGTTAATAAGGTGGTGATACGATCTACTAAGAAACCTTTTGCAAAGGAAGAGGCCCATATGGTGGGTGCAGATTTCTATACCGATCTGGTGGAAGAAGTTACTATGGTGACAAGATATACCATGGGGATAAGGATCCCGTCAACTTGAGAGAGGGTGTGGGTACCTGCTCGAACGATCGTGACTTATGAAGAAAAGCGTGATCTGGGGGCAGTAAGGCCCCCCAGCTTGTCAAGACAGCTTTGTGATCAGATGACCCTGCGAATCGATCCCATTGAGCACCAAAGGCAGACATAAATCATTCTTAGCAGGCGAACGGTAAAAGAGGTGGATGAGAATCGTAGAAAGAGACATTTCCAAAGGGACACGGACCGACAGTGCAAGCGGGTGGTTTTTCCTAACGACAGAATTATTTATAGACTATGAAGGTGTGAGCGGGCAATCGAGAAGCTAGACGATGAAGCTGACCCGGTGTATAAATGTTTCCTGGTGGATAACCAGGGGCAATGCCTAATAATTGACAATTCTTGGATTTAGAGGTTTGTAAAGGAAATGGAGGAAGAGCCGAAATGTATGAAAGATGGCTCTAGGCCACAGATCTAGGAATTGGAAAAAATCGATTTGGCAAGGGAAGGTGGGGAACCAAACCTAATCTTTATTTCAAAGGACTTAGAAGGAGCCCCTCGAGAGGGGTTAATCAAACTTATGGTTGAGTTCAAAGATGTCTTCGCATGGAAATACACCGAGATGCCGGGGGTTGACACAGAGGTAAGCTGCCACAGACTGAATTCTTGCCCTCAGCAATCCTAGTGAAATAGGCCACTCGAACATACAAAGCAGAGTTGGATTTGAAGATCAAGGAAGAAGTACAGAAGCTTATCACGACGGGATTTATAGTGCCGATACAACACCCGATATGGCTATCAAGTATTGTACCTGTGGGAAAGAAAGACAAAAGTTAAATCAGGATATGTTTAGATTTCAGAGACCTGAACCAGGCGTGACCGAAGGACGAATTCCCACTGCCATCCATTGATAGCTTGATCAACACAACAGCGGGTCATGAGATGTACAGCTTTATGGATGGGTACATGGGATATAATCAGATAAAAATGGATCCAACTGACGTGGAGAAGACTACCTTTCGAACACCCCTGGGCAATTTCATATACAAGGTCATGCCCTTCGGATTGAAGAACGCAGGAGCCACCTACCAGAGGACGATGATGGCCATATTACACGACCTTTTCCATAAGACTGTGGAATTTTATGTTGACGACTTGGTGGTTAAGTCCAAGTAGGAAGAATTCCACCTGGACGACTTGATGAGGGTATTCACTCGCTGTAGGAAGTATAAGTTAAAGATGAACCCTCTCAAATGCGCCTTCAGAGTAACGAGCGGGAAATTCCTGGGGTTCGTGGTAAACCGCCAGGGGGTACAATTGGACTTGGATAAAGAACAAGCCATCCTTGATATGCCAAGACTAAAATCAGCGAAAGAGATAAAGAGTTTCCTTAAAAAGGTGTCCTACTTAAGGCGGTTCGTCCCGAGGATGGCTAAGGTAACGCATCCCTTGATGGAGCTGCTGAGGAAGGGCATGAATTTTGCATGGGAAACAATGCATCAAGAAGCTATAGATAAGCTTAAGGCACTCTTTACTTCTCCTCAGACGATGACTCCCCCGAAGCATTTATATCTCATATCAACAGAACGGTCTATTGGGGATTTGTTAGTTCAAGAGAGCGAAGGCATTGAAAAACCTGTTTATTATCTTAGTAGAATTATACATGGGTATGAAGCCAGATACACTAGCATTGAGAGGCATTATTTAGCCCTCGTATTTGTGGCACAAAACTTAGGCACTACCTACTATCATTTACAGTTCATATCGTAACTAGATGTGACCCAATAAAGTTTTTTCTTGCTCAAACTGTATTGATAGGCTGGGCAACTAGATGGTTCTTAATTCTCTCGGAGTATGATCTAATGTGCGTGGTCCCTCAGGCCATCAAAAGTCAGACATATGCAGACCTGTTGGCCATTTTCCCATTTGGACCGTTCGAGCCGCCTATTGAAGAGCTCCCGAGTGATGACCTCCAGTCCAATTTAGTAGTAACCAGCCTAGACGAATGGAGTATGGAGTTCGACGGCTCTTCAGTCGAGAAAAAAGGAGGAGCGGGAGTCATTCTGCAAAGAGGCAGTGAATAGATTTGCGTGTCGTTCAAATTGGAGTTCAAATGCTCAAATAATGAAGCTGAGTACGAGGCACTAGTCCTTGGGTTACTCGAAGCGCTGAGGAGGGGCATTCAGGTTCTAACAATCAATAGGGATTCAAACTTAGGGGTGAAGCAAGTGATGGGGGAGTTTGCATTGAAGCATATGAGTTTAGCACCTTATCGCATGATCATCCAGTGATTGCTGGGCTAGTTCGAGGTTGTAAAGATAAAAAGGCACCCCCAAACGATGAATATGCATGCAGATGCCTATGCCACCATTGCGCAAAAGATTGCCTTTGATGGAGAACCAATCGTGGTCCGAATTATAAAGAGAACTTCCCCTCGATAGTATTTGAGATGCTGCTATTAGAAGACATAGACGATTGGAGAGGTTAAATCAGAAAGCAGTTAGAGAGAGGAGAAGGACCACTTAGCTTGGCTGAATTATCATAATACTTTGTTTTCAGGGGCAACTTATATTTAAAAAATAAGGGAGGTTGGCTGTCCAGGTATGTGGGCCCTGAAGAGGCTAAGAGAAGATTGATCGAAATATATGAGAACAACTGTGAGACTATCGAGATCCCTCTATACAAAAGGATACAGCGGGCAGGGTATTACTGGCCCTCGATGAGACAAGAAGCCGCCGTAGTACAAAGAGAGTACCCGAAGTGCTACCTTATTTATCAAGCGGCAGAATGCAACTTTATTAACCAACCGCAAGACTGGAGACATCCCTACATGGAATTCTTGATAGATGGAGTAATGCCAGTAGATAAAGAGGATGCTACGAAGATAAAGAGGTGAGCACTAAGGTATTTTGTGTAAGATGGGAAGCTGTACTGATGAGGCTATTATGACAGGCCCCTAAGGTGCATAAGAAGTGAATATGCGAAAGAGGTATTGAAGAAAGCTCACGAGCCAGGTCACATTGGGGGAGATAAACTTTACGATCAGATAATGACCTTGGGCTATTACTGGCCTTCAAATGAGAAAGAATCAGCTGATTTTATTAGAAAGTGCAAAGCCTTCCAACTACACGAGAATATGATCCACAACCCTTCTGTGGACCTACACTCTTAATCTACACCATTCCCATTTCATACTTGGGCCTTCGACCTATTGGGAGCTATTTACCCTTTGTCATAAGGAAAGATATGGATTTTAGTAGCCATAGAATGCTTCACAAAGTGGTCGGAGGCTGTACCGCTTAAGAAAGCCACCGCGGGGGTAGTAGCTCGATTTATGAAGGAATATATTATTTGTCGTTTTGGCATACCGAAGGTGTTTCTGTCGGACAATGGTACTCCTTTTCTGAATAGCAAAGTGCATTTGCTCATGAAAAAATACTCCATCATCCATCACAGCTCAACAGTGGCCTACCCGAAGTGCAATGCGTAAGCTGAAGCTACTAACAAGACATTGGGGAATATTTTGGCAAAGATGCTAGAGGACTTCCCTGGCATGTGGGATGACAAGATCCCAGAAGTTCTATGGGCCTATAGAACGACGAAAAGAAAGCCAATAGGGTACACGCCATTCTCCTTGGTATTTGGTGCAGAAGCTATGCTGCCAGTTAAACTCGAGGTACCTTTTAGCTCGTTACAACCTACAAAGTGCTATGCTCCTTACAGTAGCCAAGTACAACTCGAAGCCTTGGAAGAACATAGGGATAATGACACGAGACACTTTGAGATATATAAAAAGCAGTTATTCAGATCTTATGACCAATTGGTGAGGCCAAGGAAGTTCAAAGAATGAGACTTGGTTCTATAAGCATGCACGAGACACATAAGAGGCTTGTCGCTACCAAAGTTCGAAGAAAACTGGGAAGGGCCTTATATCGTTCGAGCAACCCATGATTCGGGCTACTACGAGATATCAAAATTGTAAGATCATGTGACTTTCAAATTGAACAACAAGTGGCTATGAATGTATGTCCTGTCACTCCTGTTCAATGACTTTTTTTTGTGTTAAACTATAGATGTATGCTTTAAAGCAATTGGGCTCGCTTGTTTAATATAGTCAGAAGCAAAATTCAGGGGGCATATGCTAGATCAACATTTTATTTTCACAAGTTCATTGATTGATCCCTTTATTATATTTGATCTAATTAGCATCGATGTGTAAGCATGGCTAATAATCAATTAAACAATAGAAAGGAAAGGAAACACCAAAGTTATCAATGTTTCTTTATTTCAAATAAATGATAGCACTGTGGTTACAACCAAGTTAGAAATATTCAAAAGTTCACAGAACAGGGCAAGACCAACAAAAGAAACACTGGTTAATGAAGCTATGCATCATCCATTATAAAGCAAACATTCTATGAACCAAGCAACCGGTGGTGATGCGGGGGAAGATTCTGCTCGAGCTGGCTCTGCTCTGTAATAAGTCCAGCTAGATTCTTCTGGAGTCTTTCCCCGGTCTGGTAGATGGTTTCTAACTTATGCTCTTTTTTAACCAACTGTGTCTCTGCACGAGCAAGAACCTCACGAGCCTCTTGCACTACTTGCTCGGTTACCAACAGCTGAGGCTCTAGACCCATAAGTTCTTTACAGATAGCCACTTGCTCGCAATGGGAATTCTGGAGGCGGTCATATACATTGGGAAGATCACTCTTCTTGAAACCTCGCAGAAGCTCCACCATCCATGTCATGGAAAAACCATCATTGGTTAACACGTTAACTCTACCCAATAAAGTTTTGACAGTGTCAGGGCTAAGGGATATAAGGGGGGTGCTGAGAATTTCCTTTAACACCATCGCGAGCCAAAGCAATCAATATGCCATTATCCCATGTATTAGTTGCAGACAACGAACAATAAAAGTCGAAGGAAAACGAGTCAACAATTGCTCGATCAACAAACAGGGACCTTCAGTCAAAACAGAGGGGAAATTGGATAAAGTTTGTCGCAGTACCACCTCGGGGGCTGCCTCAGGCGGATGTATACTGAAAATGCTGTCACTGGCAGATGGTCATCGGGTATGTAAAGCACTATCAGTCGCTTGTAATTGAGGAGCATGCGTGTAGAAGTATCACCAAATACACGGGCCCCGACCAAAGAAGCAGCTGGAGCTATTATCAGTGCTTGAACTAACTCTTTAACAACAGGCTCCACTTAGAGCCTATGAGTTGCTAGCTGATCGACCTCCACCTAAAATACAACATACAGTTGAAATTAGCAATAAAGACAAAGAAAAAACACAATTAAAAACACCATGCCAACTTAGAAATTTATTCCTATAAGACTAGGTCCGCCTGACCCTCGATTATGGGAGATTTATGCCTATAAGACTAGGTCCGCCTGACCCTCGGTTATGGGATATTTATACCTATAAGACTAAGTCCACCTGACCCTCGGTTATGGGAGATTTATGCCTATAAGACTAGGTCCTCCTGACCCTCGGTTATGGGAGATTTATGCCTATAAGACTAGGCCCGCTTGACCCTCGATTATGGGAGATTTATGCCTATAAGACTAGGCCCGCCTGACCCTCGATTATGAGAGATTTATGAAATAAAAAGTTCTAAATTACTAGGCCCGCCTGACCCTCGGTTATAGGGAAATATAAAGTCCTACATTACTAGGCCCACCTGACCCTTGGTTATGGGAGATTTTGATTTTAAAACTAACACATTTACATACAGAAGATAGAGAGTAGAAATAACTCAGGGCGTCGCTCGTCTGCAAACTCGCGAATGGCCATCTGGACAATGTCCTCCTCTTCAATCACCGCAGGAGCTACCAATGGGGGATAACCCTAGGGAAATCACATTCTCCCCAACCTCAGCAACCTGCTCCTGCCCATTCTTCATCGCATCAACAACATGCTATGGATCACCCTTTCCTTGGGCAACTGCAGCTGGCTCAGCACCTTCTGGGTTTGAAATCGAAGGCCTAAATAAGGTTATAAGCATCTGATTGTTTGACGATGGAGGCACCATAGACATGGTTGGAACAGCCGTGGGAACCTAAGGAAGGAAGAAAGTCAGAAATTGAACGAGTAAATCGAGGGAGCAATAAAAGGGGTAGATAAGTGCAGAAAATAAAGGCTTACCAAAGGTGTCGGAGTTACAGAAACAACAAGCACATGCACAACTTTAAAAAATTTCACAGAAGGCACTTCCATCTTGAGGCCAGCCTGCTCGCGCAAAAAAGAGAGATCAGGAGAATATTTTCTACTAGACTCAGACGAAGTATCAGATATAACTGCCCCTAGGGGAAATGGGAGATTACCTGCAAAGTAGTAGGGGCAGTTCTCTCAATGGGACGATCATCTCCAGCTCCATCGTGCGCATCTCCTAGTGTATCAACCTAAAAAAGGGTCATGGGAGTATTAGTATGAAAAGAAGAGAAGGAATAAGATATTTAAAGTGAGGAAGAGTAAGAGGATTACCTCTCCTTCTAGCACATCCTCTATAATCTCGTACACTTGAGGGGGCGAGGCAGGTTTTGAGGGAGAAACCATCCTCCTCAACCTACGTCATCGCACCAATACATTTCTTCTTCTTCTTCTTCTTCTTCTTCTTCTTCTTCCTCTTCTTCGAATTCTTCACCTTCTTTCTCATAATCATCATTATGAACATCACCACCAGACACATATTCCTCAACCAACTCCTCATCACTGGACTCGCTCGACTCTTCCATTACAAGCTTGAGGGGGCTAACAGTTTTCCTCTTCCTAATACCCCCAGCAGATTGGGGGTCATAAGAAAACCCGCGAGCAGACATCTCGGCTGACATGAAAGCTCTATCATGTTCACTAAAATGTTCCTAAGTCTGGCGAAGATGATCCACCATCTGTCTCACCGCTTCGAAAATCTTCGGCTCAAGAGTAGAGGCTACTAGAGGCTGTGGAAGGGTTTTAAGCTTCTTCAAGGGTGCCTTTCGAGTGGCCCTAACTGCCACGCTCATTAAGGCAGCGCGAGGAGATTCGGTCCGTCCAATCGACCTCGAAGGACTAGGGGCAACATCGGTCGGAAGAATGGAAGGCTGAGTGGTTTTCTTTCTCTTCACAAATGCTTAATCCACATGTTCTAGGGGAGGAAGCTCGGGGGGAGAATTGGTATTGGCTGTACTGAGGGGAAAAATAGATGATTAGGTGGTGCATTTTCTCAAACCCAACTCAGTGGGCAGAAATCTCTTAACTTCGGGATAATGGGGTTCCTTGAGAAGGTTAGTTTTGAAACGAACCAATTGGTTCTACTAGAACACATTAATGTACATCACTGATCTTCCTTCTCGATCTCTCTTGCTCAGGATTATGGGGTTAGCAGGATAATGGGCACACAGACCAGCAACAGTAGGCGTGAGAAAATTCGAACAAGCAAATGAAAAGTTAGTCGGCTTTTCTCTGGTAAAATGCCTTAACAGGGGGCCCTTTGATCATATCCAAACTGCATGGCTACTCGATGGGGGCTATAAATAAAGTAAAAGGATGACCACTCAATATATGAAGGCAAATAGGAAGGGATCAACAAGAGGGGGACACTGTGCTCGGGGAAATTTCTGGCGAAGGCTTCCTCGATAGGATCAATGGGACGCTCCTCTTCACCAAAGAAATTATTAGTAAAAAATTGGCTTACCCTGGGAGAGGATTGAATCACTTAGCACGGCCAATCAGAGCTAACAGAGATTTTTTCACACTCTTATTCTCCCAACAGCAAATACAGGGGACTCTCACATCCTGTGAACTGGGGAAGTAGCCAGCGGGGGCATAATCTTTGAAATGAGCATAAAGGAATGCCATCAAAAGATTATTGCTGGCATAGTTAGACACATCAAACCTACCAATGCTTCGAGTGGAGTCTGCAGACACACGATCTAACCAAGTGTATAGAGACCCAAGAACAATGGTTGCGAGAAGGATCTTTACACCATAGGCTATTCGAAAGGCCAGGTTCATTAGGTCCTTACGAGGATAGTCGTGGGGATTACCCGGAATGTATACCTTCGACAACATCACCCATATGTACCCCTCCAGCTCAATTTTGGACTCATAGCCTTTCCCAGTTGGAGGCTACTCAAAGACTTCTTTCCCTCGAGGGTTCTCCCTAACAGCCTCACGGGCTCTAATAACAGCATTCTCTTTAATGAAGTAAAAGTAGCGAATCACCTCAGAGTAGGTGCACTTGTTGTAAGTGACCATGCAGTCCTTCACAATGGCCTCTAACTCATTCCTCAGAGTTTTCTCTTCACCAGAAATAGCCTTCTAGAAGAAGCTGTCAAATCCAACAGCTTCCAGTACCAACAATTCACACACATCCTCAGGGGTTACAGTAAACTCACCTCAAGCAACCACGAATGTGTGTGACCTATGGCTCCATCGGGACACCAACAGTTGTAAAGCAGTGTTATTTTTGGCCAAGGTAAGGTTACCCAGCCACATAAAATTAGATAAACCTATGAGGGCTAGTTGAACCGAGTATTTTGCATGGATATACTCCGTCCAAGGGCCCAACCTTCACTGGCACTAGATGACGCCTCAAATATCTCCCTTGGAATACGAGAAATCACCACGCTCTATACGAAAATGGGTGACAGTAGCGGTGGGTATATAAACGAAGTCTTCAGCATCTTGACCTTCATCTATCAGCAAGTTTGGCTCCTCATTTGGCACTAAAGCACCGGGAAACCGCTCGGTCATCGCCCAAAAGTGATTATTTTCCCTAAAGTAAAGGGCACGACTGTATCGTGCCCACTGATCCTGGCGTGCCTGAGTAGCAGAAGAGGCACCCCTGACAGAAAGAGTTCTCTTTTCTTGTGCCATAATAGACGAGAGAAAGGAGAGAAGAAAGTAATGGAAAAATGGGGTCAAGAAGTCGAAGAAGGCAAGAATTCCTTTGATAAAATCTCACAAAAAAGCTTGAACTCAGAAAGTTTAAACCAAAGGTGAATTGGAACTAAAGGTGCGTCCCCTTTTATAGGGGAAACATGAATTTGAAAAGACGGTAGAAAAGTGACGTTTGGAAAAGTGTAATGATGGCATTTTAGAGTTATGTGGCTGGCGTGTTGGCCAAACGCGTGTGGTCACAGAAGACTAAAGGTTGCTATGATGATGATTCGGGGAATGACGCATCGAATATTTGAGTCGTCTTCATGTGCTTGCCCAGGCACTACCATGTGTGACGCACTGAAACACGAACGCCAACTATATTTAATGAGGCATGCCTGGGGGTCTTGTCTACCTTAGGGTACGAATAGCTTTGGGGGAAATTTGAATAAAACTCTTCATTTTCCCCAAGAAAGAAAATCATAGATGAACGGAGGTTTCGTACAGATATTTATTCATGAAATAAACAAATATCTCTACGAATGGACAAATGTGGGGGGGTGTCCATCTCCACATGGATGATTAACTTAGCCAGGAGAATTGATTATTCACACAGAAGCACGTCAAACGATCTCACTTCAAAGATTCTCTATACGGGTGGTTCGCAGGACCCACCTCAAAGATTTAGTACAAGTAAGTAGACCACAGCGTTCTACTTTGAAGGGCCTCCAATGGACCTGGCTCGAAGAACCCAACTCGAAGAACAAAGGTCACCTGGATGACAATAGTTTATAATAAGAAATAGGATGATGTATTATATAATTTATCGAATGAATATATATATATGATTGAGTGGGGTCGCTTAGTACCTATGAGGGACCATGCCTGGCAGGGCATGGGAGGGATTTCATGCCCTATCAAGCAACCTCATCTTGGGAACTTCACAGGGACATGGTTTGGAGGATTGAGAACAAGGCAACATTAGGAACTATAATCAACCCTCTTATCACACTTGGACAAAACTTCACCCAGGACAAATGTCACTCGAGCCCACTCATTTCTTACCTATTCGAGTGAACCTCTTCGAGTTATTCGATCTCCCTCAATGCTTACCCCCTCGAGGTCACCTCCTCGAGGTAACTCGAGAGCTAACCCATCTGTCTGATGTGAACAGATACCAAATGATAGCCACTTTTTGAACCACTTCCTGACGTCATGACGCCTGACATTTAGGAACTCATGAATACATCATTCAAGTGCCTTTATCCTTAGGATGGCAGGTCTAGTTAACTAAATCTGACCGGATAGCCATCCAATAATAATCCTCAAGTTGACAAGTCATATCCTTCATTAATGACTTCAATACTTCTAGCTAATAGAATGCTTTCCCGCCAAACTATTAGATCCCATGCATTAAATAGAATATCTCATGCATTTAATGCACCAGATCGGAGGGATAGAGGGCATGCCGACTCGAGCAACCTCTCCCCCATATAAATAAAACCAAAATAAATAAATCAAAGGAGGAGAATCAAGAACCTGGAATTATTGCCCAAATTCCCTCATACCAGAGAGCCCTTGAGAAGAGAATTAACTCCCATACACATTCAATGCACCCATCATTGGGCATTGACTAAGCTAAAAGTTTCTGCCTTGTCCTTATTGTGCCTAGAGTGCTTGTTCTTTCTCCCTCCGACCACGCTACCTGCTGGTCCCATTCATTTATTGTGTTTGCCCTATGCTGCTCATGTCAATATGTTCTTTAACACAACTTTGAATATTGAATCTCTCTGTCTCTGATTCACCTGTGGCTCCCACCCATACTTCATATCTAACGGTGTTACTCTGGATCTTGATAAAGGGGTTACGCCTCACTTAATACTAACATTAGTTGAAGAACCCACATCTTACAACCCTTATAAAAGAGTCTTAAAATCAATTGTGAAGTAATCAAATGTTTCAAACTATAATTAAACATAAAACAGAAATCATAAATGAAATATGTGTGTTTTGTGTATGATTTAATCTATGAAGAAGATTAAATCATGGAACAAACATTATGTGAAGTGTGTGTGTAAACTCTCTCTCTCTCTCTCTCTCTCTCTCTCTCCCTCTCTCGCTCTCGCTGTAGAAATGATTTTTACAGAGCTTTGGCTCTCTAATAAATTAACTCAACATTTAAAACGATACCCCCAAGGTCTCAATATATAGGCTACAAAGGTGTGTGCTGATTGGAGTAAACTAAAGCACATGGATTGCATAGAAAACAAACACAATCGTGGATAGGAGAATGATCCAACGGATCTTAAACAAACATAAATGAATGCATTAAATCAATGACAGGTAGATGGCCAGATGTAAACCACAAATCAAAACAAGTGCTACTAAGTGCATTAAGCATATTACCTTGGAGAATTAAAACAAGTATAATATCGTGTATAAGAAGTAGTTAAATACGCAGATAAGGTAGAAATACCAAGCGTATAAAACAGGTATAAACCAAGTATAAAACATTAATATAAAACACATATACGACACTTGTTTAAATCAGAAATTTATATGACTTTGAAATCATTTGAAACAAAAGTTAAATCAGAATATTTCCCGAAAATTAAGAGAAAAATCAAGAAACATTTTTTTCAATGTTTTTTCCCACAAAATATTTTTCTTTCAAAATTTCACTAACTCTTTGTAATTTAAATTAATTGAAACCACCAATTTAAATTATCAATTAATTTGATTTAAAATGTTTTTAAAATATTTAAAAGTCATCTTTGAACATACAAACACAAATCATGAAATATGATGCTATGTAATGCAATGCAGTGTCCTATATGTCCAATAAATATTCTTATGAGCCAATTTCACAAGTGTGAGAGACTACGTTTACTCGAGCTGAATTTTTGAGATGTAGTAGGCCGAGAGGAGAGCATGGCATGGGTACACGAGACTCTACATAATTATCAAAAATATTTTATTAAAATTAAAGTCCAACTAGATGAATGTCTATATAGCTAAAACATAAAAGCAAAGCCTAAGAGTGTTCTATATAGGGACCTTCACCAGATATTGCTTTAATTCCAAGAAGGAGACTTCACATTCCTCATTCCATTCAAATGACTTTCCTAGTACCTTAAAAAAAGGATGGTATTTGTCGATAGCTCGTGAAACGAATCGATTTAGCGCTGCTTCCCCGCCTGTTAACTATTGTATGCCTTTCTTATTTTTTGGAGACTACTTGTTGATCAACACTTGGATCTTATCTGGATTTTCTTCAATACCTCTTTGGTTTACTATGAAGCCAAGGTAAATTCCTTCCCGTGCTTCGAATACACATTTTACTAGGTTGAGTTTTATTATGTGTTTTTCCAACTGGTCGAACATATCACCTAAGTCTCTGATATGTTCGGCGGCTATCTTTCTTTTAGTGAGCATGTCATCGATGTATACCTCCATGTTCTTGCCGATATGTTCTTTAAACATTTTGTTTACCAACCTCTGGTACGTTACCCAACATTCTTGAGCCAAAAAGGCATAACATTGACCTCGACTAGTTATAAATAAAGTCTTTTACGTATCATATGGTTTCATCTTGGTTTGATTATAGCCTGAGTACGCATCCATGAAACTGATTAGTTCATGTCTGACAGTAGCATCGACCAATTGATCAATCCTTGGTAAAGGATAATGGTCCTTCGGGCAGGTTTTGTTCAAATCCGTGACGTCTACTCACATATGCCATTTGTTATTATCATTTCTAACCATCACTATGTTTAAAACCATCATGGGTACTTGATGTCCTCAATAAAGCTTTCATTTTATAGCTTCTCTACTTCCTCTTATATGGTCATGTTATTTTTCTGGCTGAAGACATGTCGCTTTTGTTTGATTGGATTGGAATCCTTGACTATGTTAAAATCATGACACATGAACTCTGGATCAATCCCCTTCATATCTTCATGACTCCAAGCAAAAACATTATTTCGTTTCTTGAGAGAATCTACTAATTACTTTATGATGGAAGGGTCCAGTGATGAGCTAATATGTGTTATTTTCTCCGGTGTTCATCATCCAAGATAATTATTTCTACCGCTTCCATAACTTGCCCTTTGACCTACTCTAGCTCTTAGCGCGGGTCCAATATTTCTATCTTGTTTATAATGGCCAATTTTTTCTATTCCTCCTGGTCGACTGAAGTGTAATAGCATTCTCTATCTTTAATTTGATTCCCTTTAACCACGCTAACCCCATAATGAGTGGGGAACTTTAAACAGATGTATAGTAGAAGGCACTATTTTGATTTTTTCAATCCTACTGAGGATAATATTATATACTGAGTTAACGTTGCCTAGGACGACAAAATGGATTTTCTCAGTTCGACAAGTCGGCCAAGTATCGATCACAACTTCCAAACTAATTTTTCCCAGAGGATACACCTTTCTCCTGAGAAGCCAATGAGGGGCTTGTGGTAAGCTTTAAGTTTGAGATCTCACAATCCCAAACATCTGAAGCATTTGTAGAATAAGACGTTGGCCGAACTACTACTGTCGACCAATACTCTAGCCGCCTTTCCTTCGTGGACTATCATCGCAACAACCAGGGGGTCATTATGAGGATAAAGCACCCCTAATGGATCATATTTGGAGAATCCCACCACCAAACGATCTTTTTCACTTTCCTCGAACGGGTGTCTACATCACTATACAAATTGATTTGCCGAATATAAGCATAAGATTTAGCTTTATTGAGGTAGGCTCTCCTCTTTGTTATTTCATCTCCTCTGCCGACGTCACCTCCTGTAATAAAGTTACATCCAAAAGGGATCATTGTTACCTCACTCACAAGCTCCTTAGGTCTCCTCGATAGGTTTTGATCATCTTCTGAGTCATCATCCCTAACTTTTTTTTTTGTCATCTTCCCCTCTAAGGGGATTTTGACCATCTCTTGGTTTCCTGCTCGTCCGCGTGATCTATTCGACCTCCCTTATCCACAAAGTTTGATAGTTTCCCTCTTCGAATCAGGTTCTCTATCTCGTTCAGGGTAATACAAATGTCGGTGTCATGGCTGTGATCTTTATAGAACTCATAGTATTTGTGTTTATCTCTTCAATTTGGTGGAGATTTAAGCTTTTTTGAAGCCATTTCAGGCCTGTTCTCCCACCATTATCTTCCAGAATATATTAAACATCAACGGTCATAAGGGTGTATTCATCATGGCTCTTTGGCTTTTCGACCATTTTATCTTTTTGTTCTTTCTTCTCTGAGCTCTTATTGGCATCGGTCTTAGAGTTATTAGTCTCTTTAGCAGCCATAGCCTCTTCGACATTCATAATTTTACCTTCTTTGGCCAGCAGTTCGGTCATAGTCTTGGGGGGATCTTTAGCCAGTGTATAGTACCACTTCTTGAGTAACATGCTACTCATTAATTTGGTGATCATCGTATTCTCATCGTATTTAATGACCTCTAACTTTTCACTATTAAACCGAGTGATGTATTCGCGAGTGCTCTCTCTAAGTCTCTACCGAACACTTAGCTGATGAACTACCCTTTTAGCTGATTTGGCTCCAAATCAGAAATTACTAACAAACAAATCAGTTAGTTATTGAAAGCTGAAGATCTTCCCCCATGGAAAATTATTGTACCAGCCCTGTTCCAACACAGTGATAATATTGGGGAATGATCGACAACGCATCACATTGGGAATTGAATAAATATCGACGATAATTAGTATTATTCCACATATAGTACTGGATCCATTTTTCCATCGTATTTCGAAATTACCACGGTTGGATTGAAATTGGTAGGTGGGGGATTATTAATAATAAAAGGTGTGAAGAGTGATCCTTTCACAAAATTTCCGTGTAGGGGATTTTTTGACCTAGCTATCTCCCCCAAATGATCCATAAGTCATTGGATTAAGCCCTTCCACGGATGGTCATCTGGATTAGCATTAGTTGAGATAGTTTTTGTTACTCGGTCATTATTTTTTTTAAACTCCCTTTTTTGGGAGTCTTCTCGACATGCACCGACCCTCGTATTCTAGTTATTGACCCGACGAATCCATCTCGTCGATCTATAGATCCTTTAAGCTCCCCGTAATAATGCCCCATCATCGCTCGTGGACCTAGCCGATCAAACGTTGAGCCCCTACTCAGCCTTTCGAATATGCTTGGCCTTTCCTCGGTGAATGATCATTCATCATAATGATTAGTGGTCTTAAGGGATGAGGTGTCTCCTGGGCGGAATGATATGTCATATGTTGATCTAGATTATCCGGATTTGCTTTTTTCATTTTGTGATACAATATTCATCCTAGTAGCATTTAGTAGCACCCGTTCGTGATATGATAGTTTCCTATCTCTATAGGGTACATGAAGCAACACTTCTCCTCTCCTGTTAGACAGTTCTCTCCCAAATGGCATGATAGGGTCTGCTATTAGCCTTTTTTTACTAGTCTGGAGCGTCTAAGTCAATTGCTTCACTATTTCCTTCATTGCCTCTTGACCTTTGGCTATGATCATCAAAATTCCTTATAGATCCCCCATCCCCACAGGGGTGGAGGGACAAATGATTGCATTCGCCCTGCTACTTTCGGTATTATCCTCTATTTTTTTTGCAACAAAGGGGCTGACAGTTGAATTTGAATAGGAAACAACATATGGTTTTTCCAGTCGTTCCCATAGACGATGTCAGACAATTATTGTCTAAAATTGGTATTAGGATAATTTTAGGTCTTGGATGGTAAATACCAATAAAAACTATAACAAATATAAAAGAAAATAATTTGAACTCGAGAGAGATAAGAGATAGAGAAAGAGACAAAATGTCTAACGTGATTCATACCAATGAGGTGCCTACATCCATAAGTGTAAATATAGTTTGTATTAAGACAGGGTACAAGCTCTCAAGGATCTCTCTGGGGTTTAGTGTATGTCATTTTTTTTCATGTCCCAACTATAGCATATGGTATTCTATTTATAGTAAGACTAAGAAGAATAAGAGGTGGAATGACTTTATAAGTTAGGCACTTACACCTTTTTACATTCTTGATGACAACCAATGATGAGCTAACCATAGATAGTTGAGAGGTTTAAACCACGTGCACACACACACACACACACACACACACATATATATATATATATATAAAGACACTGTACATATTCCCACGTTATCTCCTATGTAAGACTTGACAATCTGACTTGGTGATGGTCAGTTATCCTGATGATGGTCGGTCATCATGTCGACCATGAGAGAGTAGTGAGCCGACCAAGATAATGATTTGATGATAATGCCCAAATAAGTATTTCACTATGCTAGGTGTCACAATTTCATTGGTCCAGGTCATACTCACATTTTATGGCACAACACTTTCATTAACTTTGTTATTTATTATTATTAGTGTATCTCATCTTTGGATCCAAAATTTAGGTACAAAAAAACAGACCCATATATCATTAGTCTACTAACTTAAAAATAGATGGGTGATTCTAAAAGGAGGAGCATAAGATACATCAACTAATAAAATACATCATTGATATAGTCGTGTTTTGTCGAATCTCCTTCCATTTCATTGAAAGCCTATATAATAAATAACGAACCCATAGCTGTGTGCTTGTTAATACACCCAAGATCAATTAAATACACCTAAAATGATAATTGTGCAACTTTACCAAAAAGATTTTACCAAAAAATGTATATTTTGATTTCTGATCTCTTATCTTATTTAAATTTTAGGATTTTCACTCATTGTGTATTTCAATACATGGTTATATCATGTGATTGTATATACCTTTCAATATACATAATTGAATATTGCAGGGACATGCTTGGAACTCTCTATTCAATGTGAATTTTCTTATTGATCTGTAATTCATTTTTCCTTATGCTCCTTATTCTTGTGCTCTTTACTTGAAAATGCAACTTTAGAATGAAGGTAAATGACTTAAATAACATATATATCCATGATTAACATAACTAAATTTGAGTTTTTTTAAATTGATAAAATGTGTTAAAACTAGTATGTGTTCGAGATTGTGTTTTGAGATGTTCCATATTCATATGTCATGTACATTTCATATATATAAATATTTTAAAAGGAACATATTGCGTATTTTGAAAAATTGGATTTAAATTCTGAAAATTCTAAAAAACTAGCCATGATTCCCTATATAAAAATACTTTAAAAGGAGCATGTTGTGTATTTTGAAAACTTAGGTATAAGTTTAAAAAATTCTAAAAATTTTAAAAATTTGTTGGTCACAAAAGATTCTTTTGTAATATTGTTTATTTAGTTCGCTACAGTTAAGGAGGCTTCATTGGTGATTTTGGGCTACAAAAAATATTATGTAAATCTAATATATTTTTTCTCCTCAAACTTTATGAAAACATCGTTTTCTAGACATATCTTCTATCTAGATTTGTTTTAACTTTTGTGTGGGGACAAAATTCACTTCAGGCCTTAAAAAATTAAATTCAAGAATTTATTAAGTACACTTGAAATTAGGTTGCTAGTAGAACTTTTAAACATCTTGTGTTAATTTTAAACCATCCTAGTTACAAATCAAATCTGTTTTTTCTATCGGATTTTGGGATTAGACTTCAGAATTTTAACTTTGTTAAAAATTGTCTAAGGTGATTTTTGTCAAACAGAGTAGATTTGCATAAGTAAAGATTCAAAAATGCATCACCAAATTTTTTACATGTTCAAACACTACACTAAAATAGGGACATTGTCATAATAAAAACCGTGACAAGGAGGACTTGTCACTGTCAAAGACTGTGACAAGTAATTAGGTGATAACGTCCTTTGTCACGGTCAAAGTCCGTGACAAGGTTTTCAATTGTCACGGATGTGTCACGGAATTTGACCATGAAGAGCCCGTGATAACTGTTTCATCTTATCACGGACTTTGACCGTGACAAGTCTGTGACAAAGGAAACCTTATGACAGACTTTGACTATGACATTGTTGTTGCAATTCAATTTTTGGCATGGACTTGTCACGATTAAAGTCCGAGACAATTCTGGGCAGATTTAAAAAAAACTACTGGGCAGTATGGCCCGTGCCCGTGCCCCTGCCCAGAAGTATGTCTTAACCTGTTAAAGTAGTATATATCTCAAGCAACATTCATCAATTCATAGAAACTAAATCCATACACATTAATTCAATCATATTATCAAATAATAATAAAAAATTAATATTCAACATTCAATATTCATAAACAACCAACAAATAAAAATAAAAATATTACAAATAATTGTCACAGGGTTGGGGTTTAAATAAGTCAAAGGAGGAAGGTTGGCCACACTACATACGAATTGAGACAACCCTCATTGATATAAACGCCACACTGTTCGTCCAACCACAAGGGTTCATACTCTTTTTCGGTCACAATATGCGTGATGCGGACCCTTGACTCAATTTCTTGCAACTGACGTTGATGCATCAAAGTACCAGGTTGTGTGTCTGGGTCCCTCAACCCTCATCTATGGGCGCGCTACCCCATGTGTCTATTATAAACACACTCATCCAACCAATTGTTGTCATAGGCCGTTCGACAGGGGTAAAGATGGCGAATGGATCATATGGAGGCGACGAGTAGGTGTGTATAGGTGAGGGGTTGTGTATTGGCAGTGAGGGTGAGAAAGATGGAGCGGTGGACCCTCGTCTACCATTTTTCCCTTGCCCTTACTTGAGATGGACCCCAATTGACGTTTCATGTAGTTGAACATATTATGGATTGTTTGCTCCAACCTTTCTAACTTATCGCCGTGGGTGTCCATCTTATGATCCATCCGGTGTTTCTTGTCTCAATATCGATGAGTCACGCCTTCCCCACCCGAGAGGACACCTCCCTTGTCCTCCCCTTGTGATCCCGCCCGAGCACTTGGATTAGTGTGTCCGTAGCCAAAGATGCACTTGGCTTAAATTTCAAACATTGATAGTCACCGTTAAGGTTTATCTCGATATCTTCATGAGTACCTGAACCTTGTACATCGCCAGTGACCTCAATTTCTTCCACTTCATCAACTCCATACGCGTTATTAACTAAATCCTCTAGCATATTATGATATACATTGTTCCCCCTAAAGTAACAAGTGTAAGCCACTAAGAACATTATTATATAGAAACAATGTTATTCCAAACTATGCAAACGGGACAATTCGAGAGATCTCATTACAGGGGTAATAACTCTCGAACGTGTCTAAGGGCTACTGAATGCGTACGCATAAGAACTATAAGGCTAGTATCTATGCGCACTATATGTAACTTAAGAGGCTTATAACTATGTATAATTTAACACTATAAACTTATTTGGTAATTGGAGGTAACATCAGAAGCATACATTGTTTGATGATTCAAATTTACAATGAATTAAATCAAACAATGCATGTATGTTTCTGACATTACCGCCAACTATCAAATAAGTATATAGTGATGATTTATACACAATTATGTTTTATTTCTGTTTAATTGTTTAATTGATGTTTTAAAATTTATAGTATGTTTCATTTATAGTATGATATGTGCGTAGATATGTTTAAGAACTAGAGGCTAGTATCTATGTTCACTATCTCTGTTGTGGCTACCAATTATTGCTACCGATTCTCTGAAATTTCATTAATTATGCGCACTATCTATAATTTTTACCCTACTTTTAATTGATGTTTTAAAATTTATATTATTCATGGCATTTTTATTAGGGGGAGGATCATCATTAGGAATAATGAATGCATGGATTTGGTCGCGATTTCTTTATATGGGCACAGAGGCGTATGGCAATGTTAGGTTATGTTCACTTGGCGCTGCTACGTACCCCCATCCTCATAAACCTCATGTCCTACCCCCCTGACCTAAATGTTAGAAATGCCTAGGGACAACCAACTTAATGGCCATCTAAATATTCAAATTCACCAGTCAACAACAATTCAAGAATCCCAAACAACAATTCAAATAATAATGTGAAATATTCAATAAATGAGAAACATCTTAGCTCAATAAGGTGACATCATTTTTAAATTTGCACAATAAATAATAAGGTGACATAATTTTTAAATTAGTACAATAAATAATAATGTCAGAAATTACAAAAATTAAATGAGTGCATGCGTGTTTGAAATCATTTTTAAGGGTTTGAATTTTAAATCTTTAATTTATGTGTATGGTGTGTGTGTGTGTGTTCCTATGTGTGGTGTGTGTGGAGAGAGAGAGAGAGATGTCCTAAGATTGAAGAGATCCAGAGATTAGAGATTGGAGAGGGAGAGAGTCGCCGCTATAAGGAGAGAGAGAGAGATTAGGGCTTTGATAAAGGGAAAATGGTCTTCGACAAGGGTATTAAGTAAAAAGAGTTATCACTATCGTGTCACGAACTTTGACTGTGATAAATTCTAGTCTTGTCATGGTCAAAGTCCGTGACACGACCGTGACAATTTTTTTGTCACAGTCAATGACCATGACAACAAACGCGTGTTTTGTTGTCACGATTTTTCACCGTGGCAACAGTGGCCGGGTGAAGAGTGACAATTTTACTTTTTGGGTGTAGTGAAACCCCAAATAGGGTGGGAAACATCAACGATCTCTTCTAGGAGATAACCGAATAAATTCACTATAATTAGTTAAAGGAGTTACAAGATACAACAAAAATAGGAGATATGCATACTACTAATATGCCTATAGTGAGAAATTATCCCAAAATAACTTTCGAGTTCCTTTGCTACAGAATCTTAATCCTTGCATAATCCTTCCCTACTAAATAAGATAATAGGTAGTGGAAAGCATATCATGCAGTGTATAGTGTATCCTCATACATAAAAAAATACGAACAGAGAAATATGTTCGTTGTGACCCAGTGCACGAGGCTCCCGCCATTACGGGGTACTAGAGTAACATTGTAACCTGCATATGCAACATTAAATACTTAACATACTCAATATGATAGACAAATTCCTATGAGTCAATAGTTTTAAGTATATACACTCATAACTAGAAATAATATGCAATATGTTTAAATCATCAGTTTCCTTAAAAGTGCTTATACTTTTGGCTATGGATGTATATTTACAAAACCAGGTAGATAAAACAAAAAAATAAGGAGATCTACAATCTTTGAAGATAAAAAAATCAGATCTAAAAACTTTATACATGAAAGATCTGGTTTAAAAAGAGATAAATGGATCTTTCAAAAACAAAAAAACATGAAAAATGATATCCAAAAATCAAGGCTCCATTTGTTTGTCTGGAAAGTTCAGCGGGAAAATGATTCCTGGGAGAAGTGAAGTGAAGGAAAGTGAAAATTATTTTCTTGTGTGAGTTTGGTTAGCATGAGAAAAACTGCAGGAAATTATAAATTAAATTATAAATTTTTTTTTATTTATACACATATATAGTTGTAATTTTACGACAAACATAAGTATTATATATTTCTTATTTCAATCACCAGAAAATATGATTATATAATAAACATCCATTTAACTCAAACACTAGTAAATATGAATAAAAAATTATGAACATTTAATTAGTAAAGATATCAAGATAGTGCGTATTATTATGAATATTTATTGGTAAATATTTTAGTACTAGTTGCAACAACAACAACAACAACAACAACAACAACAACAACAACAACAACAACAACAATAATAATAATAATAATAATAATAATAATAATGATGATGATGATGATGATGATGATGATGATGATGATGATAATCATAATAATAATAAAAGTTTAAAATAATAGTAATAATAATCTACATGGTAATATACTGATTTTCTTGAACTTTCATGCAAAATTCTAAGTCTTTGCTACGATATGTTTTGTGGAAAAGTTTTTTTTGCAGGAAAACTTTAGGATCATTTTCTCACAATTTTCCTGCTAACCAAAGACAACAAAAACCGCAGGAAAGTTATTTTCCTTTCCTTTCCTGGAAAACAAACACAACCTAAAGGTTAAGCGTAGATGATAAGCTTACAGGGTACATCCGGTTACCATGTTTACCAATAATGATTGGCTAAAACCAAACACACAAGGATCGTCACTAAGAACCCTTGATTTAACGGGTCCAACAGATGTAAAACAGTCACCAAATGCGTGAGTATAGAGAACAAAAACGCATGTCACTCATATAATTTGTTCAAGCAAATGAAATGAGAATGTTAAATCTTGGACACTGATAAGGTTTCATCTAACGGTTGTGATGCAGTCTTCATAAATATGAGTGTAAACCACCATAAAAGGAAAATGATATAATACAACCACAATTACCCAAAAAGCTAATAATTCTCTTGTTTAAAAAATGTTTAATGATTGAATTTAAATGAATAAACAATGTTTAAAAATCATTTAAAATTTAAAATAATACTAAAATTTAAGAAAATTATATTGAAATGTTTTACACAAAATTTAAATTTCATAATATTTAACACACATAAATATGCAAATAACTTCTTGCGGGGTCAACAGTTTTGAAGACACACAGAACACAACGTGTCTAACGACCAACTTGAAGGAAGGTTGTAATCAAGATGAACTCAAAAAACAGTCCAAATCTATCTTACTGATGTTTGACGAAAGTATAGGGATTTAACGATCAAGTCTAGGATAAAGGTTGTTACTACGAGAGCCTAGGGAATGTCCCAAAACATTCCCCTATAAATGTAAACCAAGTACCTAGGGTTAGGTATTGTAATTCTGAGCAGTAACAATACTCTGCCAAATTTTATTTTCAATCAATGATTAGCAAACCCTAACCCCATGGACGTAGGCATGTTTTTGAACTGTATGTATCTCGTTCCTTTAAGCGTGTGATATTTTATGATTCCATTTATTTAATTCACAATTTTTGTTTGAGTTTGCTTTGAATATTCATCAATTGAAATTTTACCACCTAAAATTGGTGTTGACAATTGCCATCCAGCTCGAATGTCATGTCTCATGCATTGGGTCAAGACAATGGATTTCACGATGAACAGTAGGGTGCCAGATCTCTCTTGTTACCCCTATAGTCAAATATAAGGTGGAACTCCACTGCAACTCACCTAGTTCGCGATTTCATCCCTGGGAGGAGAAACGAATGGAAAATAATAAACCACCATGTTCTAATAAATTCTCACCACTTATGAGCCTCTATAAACAACGTCTTGGAGAGGAAATTGTTGATACCCGACATCTGTAGGAGGAAAACTCACATCTCCAATGTCATGCTGATACAAAGGAGCAGAAAATCAATTGCTATAATTGAAAATATCATCACGTTGATCATAGACCTAGCCCTAGCCCTCGCGCACATAAAACTCACAGTCGAGGAAGGAGAAAATAACATCAAATAGAATAATCTCCCTGACAGAAATCTCTAGAGATTAATTCTCCCCAAAGGAGACATAGAGTAAAAGATGAAACCTGATACATAGGGAGATGGATGATCACCCCGTCCATTCAGGAGCGCCTACATTGAAGGGGATTGCTAGAAGGGATCTCATAAATTAGATGAAGTATCCATCTAAATGGTCGATTGAAGAGTATGAGTCTATAAAAAAGTTTGCTACCCCTATATATTCAATATCTATGATGGAAAGACATATACTACTTACCATGTTCGAAAATATCATCAAACCATGACATTGTGGAACATCAATGAACCCTTGATGTGCCACATCTTCCCTTTAAGTTTAGGAGACGTGGCCTAGAAGTGATCCTAGAAGCTTCCACACATGTTTATCTCTTGCTTTAAAGAGGCGAAAGAGTCTTGCACATCCAGATTCATTACGTGCATCAGCCATCCCAAAATGATGGAATATCTCCTAATGTTGAAGAAAAATACACATAAGACCTTAAGGGAGTACGTCAAGGTATATTGGGATGCCTATAATGAGATATAATATTACTATGAACAAGTCCCAGTAATGTCGTTTAAGATTTACTTGTCAAGCAGTTCCTTGTTGCATCAGTCTCTAACTGAGAAATATGTCAAAACCATTGATGATCTGATGTCCATGATAGAGAAATATGCCAAGATGGAAGATGTAATTACTGGAACAACCTAGTACAATGGCCAATCAAAGGTTGTTAAGAATAATAAAAAAGACAGTGCTACCAAAAAGGTAGGAGGGAAGCATAATGGAGTCCTTAATGGGGAAGAAAAGAAAGATCCAACGAAAGCCAATTGTATCATCGGTACCGTTTCCAAAGATCCCATAAATATTCCTAACTAATTTAAGGATCCATATTTTTTTAAATGGATGAGAAAAATGGAAAAATATTCATCAAAGAGGAACACAACCTGGAATATTTCCTATAACAAAGAACATCGACATAAGACAGAGATTTGTAAGGTATTGAAGACACTCCTCGAACAGTTAGCCCAGGTTGGACACCTGGATGATTTTATCGAGAAGAAAAATGGTTAAGCATAACATGTGCATAATAAAAATCCCAATAATGTTCTGGAAAAGGAAGTGGGCCATGAGTTCCCTGTAATTAACAAAATATTTAACATAGTTTGAGGAAGATGAATCTCTAGCACGGGAAGATGATCAGACAGAACTTGAGAACGATCAATAAATAAATATTATTTCAAAGAGAACATTAATAAGGTTGCCATCATCCATGGTTCCTCTAGTGTAGAACAAATTAATGGAAATTCCCTAAAAATAGAGATGAAGAAAATCACAGCAGTAGTAGAAGTCTTTCAGATTGATCCGACCAAGCCAGCTGTTAGCAAGCATTGGCGATGAGAAGATATCAAATATAATACACACATTATCTTGACGAAGGACAATCTCGTAGGGGTGAGAACCCCATACCATGATGCACTAGTAATCAGTCTCAAGGTTTCAAACTGGGATGTGGAAAAGCTGCTAGTCAATAAAGGTATCTCCTCAGAGGTGATGCACCTCAAATTGTTCAACCAGCTTAACTTTCACATCGAGGATCTAACCCCTGCATTGTTCCACAGGTCAACTTCGTAAGAAAGATGACCATGCCAACTAGTAAGGTAGTTCTCCCTATTCGTGGTGTGGGTGGGGTGGATTTTCCAAGTTCATTGAATTCTTGGTGATGGACATCATTTCCCCGTCTAATGCATGTTTTGGTTTTTATTCACAAAAACATGTAAATACATTTGATTTATTAGTAAAAGGACTGTCTAGTTCACTTTAAATGAGAATCATGTTTGTAAGAATTCTTTTTACTTATATTTTAAATATAATTTTAAATGTGTGGGTCGATTGTACTTATTAGAAATTCAAGTGAGTTGGGTTCATCTTGATCACATGAGATCAGAATTGGATTATTATACAATTGAACACTTCATAGCCTAAGTAGGGGTTGACATCATTTCAGTATGGATGTATGTACAATCTTAGTAGTTTATCTCAAATTATAGGAACCTATCTGATGAATCGAGAACTTATACGATGGTTCAAAAGAGGATTGTTATCGATACATTCAGGAATGTTTTAAATAAGACTACTTATGAGATTTAAGTTCAAAGGTTGTTTGATTAGACTTAGGAAATCTCACACCATTTGTAAAGAGTGTATATAATCCTAATCGGGAAAATTATAAGGATTGAAATGCTTGCAAAATTATTTCTTTGAATGTTATGGGAAAGATTCATTTTTATTGAATCTCAATCTCTGCAGACTAGGAAATTATTGTGTAAGTAAGTATGAGATCATAATTCACAGAAATGCGCATCCAAGAGATATTTTGGATTGTGATACCCCCTTGATAGCATTAAATGTTTTGTTTCTACGAGTTAAACCCGAACGGTTGAATATTTTATAACCTGGTAGAGTAAAAAATAAGTTAAGTTTGAGAATAAAGGAATTGATTAGATATTGGTTAAAGTAAATTCACAGCCAATTGATTTAACTAAGTGGGTATCCGAATCTTAACACGGATATTCATATTATGTGACATATAACCTTTGTAAATAAGATCTTATTATTCCGAGTAATTTTGAGATAATTAAATTGAAATGCAATTTGAATTATTTAATGGAATTAATTTTCATTAAATACAGAAAAAAATAAATTACAGGTATTATAATTTTAGATTTTTTTAGTATTTATTTGGAATCCAATTTAATTATTTATCTTAGGTCCCTGGTATAATCCATATGCCCAATTATCTAGGCCTAAACTCTCAGGAAACCCTAGTAGAGCCCAAGCCCACTCCCACAACTATATATATAAGAGTGGGGCGAGGTGTGGACATGCATAAGAGTAATCATAAGGGTTAGAAAGAGGAGATAAATTACTATTTGCATTTTTGTGAAGGAGGTTAGAGATAGAGGTTCATGTCTCTTTTAAAACCTAATTATTTCATCTTAGAAGGTTCGTACATACCTACCTAACTTTGGGGTGATCATATAATAGAAGACTGGTGCTATTAAGAGCATTATAACAAGATTTTGGAAGACTAAAATAAGGAAAGAAGATCATCATCATCATTAAAAAAGGTTTAGATCTACAAAGGTATTAATTTTAAAACCCTAGATTTTATCCTTCAAATCTTTATTTATTCTTTTTAGTGCATGATCATTCAAAGTTCTAGGGAAAAGTTTTTCCACATATATCGATTCCCAACCATTAGTATTGAAGCCCATTATTTTTGAATGATCATGTTTCAGAAAGATCCATGTTGTACAACTTAACCAAACTAGAAACTTTTGTTTGAGTTGTTTGAATTTGTAAGAACAAATTTCCAATTGAGTCAATTTGTATGTATTTGGCTTAATTTCGGACAAAACATTTGAGTTATGGGTTAGGCTTTGTATTGTCGATCTCGTAAGCCTATGACATATTTGATGAAGATGTAGCGACAAAGCTTCAAAGTGGATATACATTGTGTCGTGTTCAATGCCAAGTTTGTCTTCAAGTTTATCGAGGATCTCAGAGGTATGGATGCATTTTCAATGATGATCCTTGGAAAAAATATCAGACAGTTTGTTTTTTAACAAAATTATTTGGAACTATTTTTGAAATGATTTTTGAAGAAAAATATTTTTTAATGTTATGATCTCATTAGAACGAGATTTGAAAGTCGTTAGAATGAAATGGCAGTTTCGTTAGAATGACTTTTAATCTCATTAGAACGAAATTAGAATCTCGTTGGAATGACCATCTAATGAATATCAAATGAGAATGTTTTGTCTATACTTTATAGTCTCGTTGAAAGCTCGTTGGAAGTTTGTTAGAACGAAAAAGGGTTCTCGTTCGAACGAACATTGTTCTCGTTATAATGAAAACTCATTCTTGTTCGAACGAATTGTGTAATCTCGTTCGAACGAGTTCATCGCCTTGAAAATGGAGTTTTACTATTTATACACATGTTGGACTCATAATTTCTAAGAACTTTTGGCAAAAATATATTCTACACCTGTTTACCAAAGTTCCAAAACCCTAGTTTTAAAGTTCTAAAAGAGGTTCTAAAACGCTATTTTCACCCATTACGTTTAAAGATCCAAGTTTCATCTTTCTTATGCTTTGAGATCCTTATGTTTGGGCAATAAAGTTTGTTTCTCATCATCTTGGATTGAGAACCTATTTCGTGAGTTGGAATCTGAACTGGTTTGTTGTGTTGCAGTGAAGAAATGGTGGACTCCATATTTTGATTTCATAGATGGTTACTGAGCCTTATCGATGGATACCGAGGCGTGCGTGGTGACATCTTGTGTGGGTAGATTCTTGCATTATCACCGTGGAGGAGCAGTTCAAGATTGAAGACGCATCAAGGCTTGTGGGGATTGAGTTGTTGTGTAAGTCACCTGTCATATTGTGTAACTTCGTATCATAGTGTGAATTGCGTGGCTGGGTCATCCGAGATTTTTTTTGTTTTGGCCTTGTACATCGACGTATTGTGTGATTGGTTTATTTATTTCATTTTCTTATCACTTAGATGCATGCTTTAGGTAAAAATTATAAAATTGGGGTAAATAAATTTTTCACAACAAATAGTTTAAAATTTGCAATGTTTTTATTGCGTATTTTGTTAAAGTTTTTATCTTCAAAATTGAAAATTTTGAAAATATACTTTTTATTTACAAGCCCATCCTGGCCTATAGGGGACTTGCATTTACAAAGTAGTGTCAGAGCAGGTTGTACTAAAATATCAGAGTCGTTTGCACTAAGTTACTGTGTAGATCCGTATTTTCATGTTGTTTAGGGTGGTATCTTTATCCCTCTCTCTCGTGTTGGTTTTGTTTGTTTTCCTCTCATTGGGTTCCCATAGTGATAAGTAGTTTGATGTGTTTAGTGATAACTACATTGATATCCAAGTGGAGTTTAATGATCTTCATAACCGTGCTGATAATTTAACTCATTTGAATTTGAAGTTTGCAAAAAGAATTTAAATTCTTGAAAAGGAAAATTTTCGTTTTAAAGCTGCAATTGAACTTCTGCAAACTGTTCAAACTCAAAGAGATTTCCCACATGAGAAGCTTGTGGACATGAATCGTGATTTTAAATCTTTAAAATTGTCCAAGAAAGAGAGTTAGGATAGAGTCCTATTTTTAGAGAAAGAATTAGAGGACTCTAAATTTTCAAGGGTTACTGTACGTGCCAATGAGGAGAATAATAAATTGATTAATGATTTGAAGGCACGTGAGAAGACTCTTAGGGATAAGTTCGTTTGAATTGAGGGGGAGTGAGATAATATTCTAGGAATGATTACAAATTTGAAGGAGTCTCTAATGCTTGAGGAGTCTAAATCTTTTCTTGATTATAGAATTTTAAAGTTAAAAGATGATCTAAGAGACTCGAGTAGTGTTGGTTATGATACTACTGACTTCCTTGATTCTAATGCTTCCATTGCTAAAGCAAAGGACATTGTTTGTTTTAGAGGGTCAACCCCATCATAGGGTGTTAAAAAAGGAGGGCCCAAAGGTCCCGTTCATCGTTTCGTTTACACATGCACACACCGCGGTAGGAAATGATACATTTGGAGTTGTTGCTATAATCTTTTAAAAGATCATAGGAACTTGAAGTCTAGTATCCCTTTGGTTCCCGAAATCTGATGCGTTAGGTATACATCCTTTTGGATTAAAAAACCTATTTTAGAGGCGCTAAATATTACACTGGTTGATTCTCGCATGCTTGCACATGATTCGTCACATGCTATATCTTATGGTTGATTGTGTTCGCATGTGTACATACACTAGTTTTCACTTCATGATATATATGTTTACTAGCCGTATGCTTTGTTTGAATTTTTTTGTTTTAATTTTTCTTTTATTGAGTCATATTGAAAAATCCAAAAAAAAATTGTTTGTCTTTTGGTTTTGTTTGTTTTCTAATTGGTATTTTCTGTGGATTTGTTTTAAAAAAATCAAAAAGATTTTTAGTTTTTGTGTATTTTTTCTTTACACATTTTGTATGGCATATTGGTGTGTTTGAATCAAACCCATTTCATGTTTTCCATGTGACTAAGACATTTGGTTATGATTGTTAATACTTATATTGTTCTTAATCATGCTTGCATGGAGTTGTTTCGACTTTGATTCACTTTGTATATTCCTTCACACACACATGCACGAGCTCTTTGAATTTTAACTTCACATGTATATTTGGGCTATGTGAGATGTTCTGCCATCAATGTTGTCATCTACATATTTTTTTACTATAGGGGATTTGTGCATGTAAGAACCGTTGCTTGTGAGATTGTTTGATTTTTATTGAATATATGAGGGTGCACAAGACACGGATGCGAAAGGACAATACTTTTCGGGAAACCAACCATTTGTAGGAGTCTAATAAAAAATATTTAAAGGCAATAAGAATAAAAAAATTTCCAAGCCCAACATGTTTAGTTTGTTTGATTTTGAAAAGGGATAGTTTTAAAATAATTGAGTGAAAAAAGAAAATATGTTATATGTTTATCTTTTGACGATGTTATAGTTGAAGATCAACATGTTTGCACAATGAAACCTAGTTACGCTTATTTTGTCATATCGCTATTAATTTGTAGAATCACCAATATTATAGGCTTGTGTGTAATGTGTTTGTTGATTCATAGAGTTCACTTTATCTTGTCACTTGAGGCTAAATCTTAGTTTAATAAAGTTTTGTCTTCAAATAGAAATCCTTGAACTTATTTGAGTGTTTGGGTCATAATTCATTTTTATCTAGTTTACACACATTCATTCCATCCCACATCTTTAGACACGTCGGTACTATGCCGGTGTGTAAAGATTATGTGTTTGTGTTGATTTTTTGTGTTTATTTATACCTATGTATGTATGCTGGGTTGTCATTGATATATCATTTGCATATTGATATATTAGGGTCCCGTTTGTTTTTACCTCTTAAGTCTGAATCTGAACCATTCAGATTTAAGAGGTACCAAAAAGTGTTTGCTTTTTTTAATGATTAAGAGGTTAACGACTATATTTGGCTCTTAATGATTAAGAGGTAAAGTTACGTCTGAAGTCTGAATCTGAAGTTTGAATCAGTCTAAATACATTCATTCAGAGCTATATTCAGACATAAAAACAAACATATTTTTCAGATTCAAATTTCAGACTTCAGATTCAGTCTTCAGATTTCAGATTCAGATGAAAAAATAAACGCAACCTAGGTATCAACTTGTTTTGAGTCTTTGCGATCTGCATTTAGTCCATGTTTTCCATATGCTTTATCTTTGGATTTTATTTGGCATGTTATAAAATCTTATTAATATCACTCATTGTGTGCATTGAAATTCCTTTTCTCAAATTGGTAATTTTAAAATTGGTATCATACTTCTTTACTTATTCATATTGGTATCTTTTTGCATTGATATTGATATTGATATTGTTTGATCATTATTTGGATTATTTGTGCTTGAGTCGCTATGTTGTGTGTTTGTTGCACTTTACACTGTTGCATGATATTATTCCTTCTTCTATCTCCTATTGGTATCATATGTACACACATTTAGGGGGAGATTTGGTTTATGGGGGAGAAATAGTTTACGCTTTCTTGCTTTGTCTATTCCTCAACAAAAAGGGGAGAAATGATATATTTCCTTTCATGATTAGGATATATTTATCTTAGGGTGAGATGTCTTACTTGGGTTGCGATTATTTTAGACATTTTTAGAATTTTAAATTTATGCGGATTTTAGACGTGTTATATTCTCTTTGCATTTGAAGGTGTGTTTAAGTGTGCAGGTTTGCAACATGCGACAAAGTTTACAAACAAGCAAAGCTACTAAGAGTTTGTGTGTCTGTCGAGCGTCTGTAATCTTTTTCCTTTTGGGGTTGGGGACTGAGTCTTTTTAGATAGCCAAAGGGGGATATTTATAAGGGCAAATTTCTAATCGAGTCAATTTGTATGTTATTGGCTTAATTCTAGACAAAATATTTGAGTCGTAGGTTAGGCTTTGTATTGTCAATCTCGTAATCCTATGACGTGTTTGATGAAGATGTATTGGTAAAGCTTTAAAGTGAATATACATTGTGCCGTGTTTAGTGCCAAGTTTGTCTTTACGTTTACCGAGGATCTCGCAGGTATGGATGTATTTTTGAACAAAATTGTTTGGAACTATTTTTAAAATGTTTTTTGAAGAAAATTATTTTTTTGGTTCTAATCTCGTTAGAATGAGATTTGAAACACGTTAGAATGAAATGTCAGTTTCGTTAGGATGACTTTTGATCTCGTTAGAACAAATTAAAATCTCGTTGGAACGACCATCTAACGAACTTCAAATGAAAAGATTTTGTTTAGCATTTGGAGTCTCGTTGGAAGCTCTTTGGAAGTTTGCTAGAAAGAAAAAGGGTTATCGTTCAAACGAACATTGTAATCTCATTCGAACGAGTTCATCGCCTCCAAAATTGTGTTTTACTATTTATAAGCGTGTTGGACTTAGAATTTTTAAGAGCTTTTGGCGAAAATCAATTCTATATCTGGTTACCAAAGTTCCAAAACCCTAGTTTCACCAATTACGTTTAAAGATCCAAGTTTCATCTTTCTTATGCTTTGATATATTTCTATTTGTGCACCAAAGTTTGTTTATCATCATCTTGGTTGCCTGTTTCATGCGGTGGACTCTGTACTTATTTGTTGTGTTACGGTGAAAAAATGGTGGACTTCATGTTTCGATTCCATAGATGGTTGTTAAGCCTCATAGGTGGATACCGAGGCGTGCATGGACTCGTGCGTTATGGAAGCTTACGTGGGTGGATTCCTGTGTTGTCACTATGGAGGGGAGGTTGAATATTGAAGATGCATCAAGGCTTGTGGGATCGAGTCGTTTTGTAAGTTATATGTCATAGTGAATTGCGTGGTTGGGTCGGTTGAGGTTTTTATCATACATCGGTAGGGGTGGATAAAAAATAGACCGACCCGAATGGACCGAACCAAACCGAAAATTAAGGCTATTTTGAAACCTAAATGAAAACCGGTCCACACAAATTAAAAACCGATTAAATCGGTCCGGTCCGCGGTCCACTATATTAAAAGACCGATTTGGACTGGACCGAATTGATTCCCGTATATATATCATAAAAATAATTTTATTGTTTTTCTTATATATAGTTTTTAAATTAATGCATATAACTTATGAATTTAATTTGGAACATGTTATATATGTATAGACATTTTTTTTATTTGTGTTAAGAAAACCCATGTACATATCACTTGTGGTTTTGAGTATTATTATTTTTAAAAATTTTGTATATATATTTGTGAGAACAATAAATAAAAGCATTTATAATATATATATATATATATATATATATATATATATATATATATATATATATATATATATAATAGGTTTAGAATCGAATTTTAACCAGGATCGAACCGAAAAAATCCAGGACCGAATTAATTGGTTAACTGAATTAATCGGTCCGGTCTCAGTCCAAAAAAATTTAAGACCGAATATTCGGTCCGGTCCAAAAAATAGGCAAAAATTGGATCGAACCGGACGGTGCCCACCCCTATACATCGGTGTGTTGTGCGATTGGTTTATGTAGTTTATCTGCTTATCATCTAGATGCATGTTTTAGGTTAAAAAAATAAAATTGGGTAAATCGAGTTTTCATAAGAACTGGTTTAAAATTAGTGCAAAGTTTTCATTGGGTTATTTTGTTTAAAGTTTTGATTTTTAAAATTGATAATTTTAAAAATAGACGTTTTATTTACAAGACCATCCTTACCTATAGGGTACTTGCATTTACAAATATGCATAGTTTTTTTGTAGATTCACAGTAACTCTATTTTGTAGGGTTTATTATGATTGTTCCTTCCAACATTGTCATGTCAATAGGATTTATTTATTTATTTATGTGATTATATCCTATGGCGGGTTTATCCGTAGTTAAATTTATGTAGAGTTTGGTTTTGAAATCGTGTTTTGGTGAATATTGTGAGGGGATGTAATAATTTTGTCTATTATTCCTTTATAATTATATATTTGGATGATGGGAAGATTTGGACCAATTTGGAGGTTTATTGATGAAGAAATAAGGGTTCTTGGATGGAATTTACACATCTCATATTAGTTTCATGGAGTTCTCCCCATAATCGTATCTATGTGGTTCTTACACTGATCGATCTTGATATAGAAGGATGACTGATCGAATTTTAACCCAGATCAATCTGGTGCAATAGTAAGGGATCTATTTGTTCCCAACCTGCATAGATTTGGTACAACTAGTTCAGATTAATCCAATTCCCGTATCGATCTGGTCGATGACAACAACATGGTTTGATCTTCTTCATTATTCCTCATATTCTTGGATATCTTTGGATATAATGTCTACATATTCTGGATATCTAATTCATATGGGATTCTAGCTTTGATGAAGTCTACTTCAACGATAAGTTTAGTTCAAGGAAGAGTCTCCTTCAACACGTGTTCTTTATCTTGAATAGTTCCACTTCGAGATGACTTCTAGGCCATGATAGGAAGAGATTTGACTCCCTTTTGATATCTATTTGCATTTATTTATTTTGTATGTCTCTTTATTATATTTTGTTGCATATTATGCATGTTAATTATTGGATTAATTATTAAATGGATAATATGGTTTTTTATATTGAGACTAACTAGATCATCTAATTTTCAAAACTCTGTTTTAATTTATTCTTTTCTAAATCGAATTTAATCTGGTAGATAATTTAAGGGTATAAATTAATTTTATATCTTTGGGATTTATTTTAATTTTAAAATGTTTTATTTGGGGGAAATTAAAATAAATTAGATTAAGAAATTTAATTTATATAAGTAAATTGAAAAATTACCAAGAATTTAATTCGGATATTTGGAATTGAAGAAAATATTTTCCCAAACCCTCAATTTTTTAAATATTAAATGAAATAGGGGTTTCAACATAACCCCTGTGAACTACATTATTGTTTTAAGAAAGTTATGTGATTAATTTCTCGCGTCAACTCGTCTGTCCCCCCAGAGAATGGAATTATATCATGACATTCAGGATTGTTAAGGCTCGTAAATGATAATTCCTATTATTATAATGTGAGCGGGTCTGATCCCCCTAAGGGGGAAGTTTTACACGATGAGTTCCTAGTTCAAGGAATGAATCAATAGTACACAAACATAATTAGTGATACCATCCCCAATTGATCCACCGCCATTAATTATAGGACAAATATCGTTAGTTATTCAATTGGGTTAGACAAAAGTTTCCTAAACTTTTCGTATATCTTAATTCAAAGACGAAAATTTGTTTAGTTCAAGGCGGGGTGATTAAATCTCCCAGTGAGAAATATCACTTCATAAGGGAACTAAGATGACCCATGAGATTTTTTTAGTGGAGGTAGAGGGATGGCAAAATTAAAATTGAATAGATGTTAATTCTCGCTTGGTTATTTTGAAATTAACTCCATTTTTCAAAATTTATGATTCTCAGATTTCTTAATGGGATCAACTTCAACTCACTTTCTTCTATCTTAAAGAAAAACAAGTTAAATGGCATAAAATATATAAACTGGAAAGGAAACCTAGACATTGTCATAACTACTGAGCACTATAAGTTTGTTTTGACTGAAACCCGCCCTCCTAAGCCTAAATAAGAGGCACCTAAAAGGATGTCAGGGCTTATGAAAAGTGGAAAAAGGCTAATCTCGATGGCCCTTTGTTACATATTGGACTTTATGACCAACATGTAACTACACCAAGGTCAACAAATGGACATGCTCTTATGACATGATTCTGAATCTAAAGAACATTTTTTAGGATTAGAATCATGTCTCAAGGTTGGATGTTGTAGGACGGTTAGTTAAGACTAATATGTTATATAGTACTCCCTTACATGAGCGTATTCTTAAGACGATCTTCTTCTTGGGAGAACTATAGGTTCTTGGATTAGAAATCAATGGGGAAACCCAAGTTGATTTCGTGTTCCAATTACTACCAGAGTCCTCTAACCAATTTTGCCTAAACTATTCAATGAATAAGTTTGATTACCCTTTATCGCAACTACTTAAAGAATTTTAGGATGCAGAGAATATCACCAAGTATAAGGGTGTTGTTTGGGTTCCTGAGAAAGACTTATCTTGAAAGGTAAGAAGAATAAGAAGGGAAAATATCAGGCCTAACCTGGGGGCATCAAAATATCTCTTAAGAATCAAGGATCAGGTGAGAATATGAAAGGCATGTGTTATATCTGCAAGAAGCAAGGACATTGGAAGAAGTAATACCCGATCTTCTTAGAAAGAAATAGTGGAAACAATAATTTCTCCATAGTCATTGAAATATATTTTGTTGTGAAATCTAGCAGTACTCGTTGTGTAGATTGGAGAGCCACTAATAATGATTACAATTTTTTGCAGTGGTTATATAAAACCATGGTGCCCAATGATAGAGAGATGTTTTCGTTCATAGGTGATCATCACAAGGCAACAATATTAGCAGTAAGAAATTTAGCTTTAAATTTTAGTGGAGACAAGAAGTTAATATTAGTGGATTGTTTTTATGTTTCTATCATTAGAAGAAATTTAATTTTGGGTTCTAAGCTTGTGATGGATGGATTTTTTTCTTTTAATAAAGGTGTTTTTATCAAAAATGTCAAATCTCTTATATGATCTGAAACATTGGAAACTGATGTTTATAATATACGACCTGTTGCACCACTGTTGTTTAATACTAAAAAGAGTAACTTAAATGGAAACAACATAAAGAGGAACAAAACTTATAAGTTGAACCAAACATATCTTTGGCACTTATGCTCAGGTCATATTAATCTAAAAATAATTCAAATGTATAGTTTCAAATGGACAATTGAGTTAATTATAAGTGGAGGCACTTTCAGTATGTGAATACTACTTGAAGGGTAAAATAAGCAAAATGCCTTTCACGACCAAGTGTTATAAAGACAAAGGTGTTTTGGAACTAGTTCATTCTAATTTGCGTGCCATGTGAATATTCATTGATGATTACTCAAGGTTTGGATGTGTTTACCTTATGCACCACAAGTCTGAGAACTTTGAAAAGTTCAAAGTATTTAAGACTAAGGTGGATCATAGACACGGTAAATTAATCTAAACTCTATGATATGATCGTGGAGGAGAGTAATTTTGAGGACAGTAACTCTGAGAAGAGTTTTGGAATCACTTATCGAAGGTTTGGATTACATCATATTCAGTGTAATAGTGTAGCGAAAATGAGGAATGAGAATTTTTTAGACACGGTTAGAACCATGATGAGTTATTCGGATCCATATGATTTGTTTTGGGGTTTTACACTAAAGATGACCACATACTTACTAAACTTCGTTCCTTCTAAATAAGTCTCAACTACTCCCATTACAATATATACTAGGTGTAATCCTAGTATATAACATGTTTTGTTCTAATGTTGCATAACAAATGTGATAGGGAAAGAGCAGGGGAAGTTGTAATTAATGATGTTAGAATTAGCACCACCATGTAAGGTGTTTGTAAGGTCAATCTAGTGACAACAATGGCAGCATAAGTGCATATTAAATATAAGAGATTGAGGTGAGGATAAGAAGAGAGACACCAAAATATAAGTGGTTCAGCCTAAATTAGCCTACGTCCACTGCGTGTGTGAGTAATATCACTGAAATAAGGCACTAATGTCCATGGATACAATCTCTCAAGATTTCTCTCTCTTCTGTGTAAAATGATACAGTTTCAGCTAGGGTTATAATTTTGAATCCTTTACAATGTTGAGGATGACCTCTATATATAGTGCTTAGGGGGTGTAATGTACCCCCCAAGCATGCAATGAGCATGTGCATGAAGATCCAGCCAGTGACAGGATGACACCTGCCTGATCTCAACTAAGAAATGATGACCTCAATATTCCTTCATGTGGAGGGAATGATTCAGTTATAACAGATTTTTCCACGTGTTCCATGCCATACATGTGCACATAAATGTTCGACTGTCTTCGCTTGGTACCAACCTCGGCCAGGATGAGTACGAGGTTGGTGGAGTACGACCCTTGCCTTGTTCGAGATCAATGTTTCATGAAGATCTCGGCTAAGAAGGCCGACCGAGGTTGGATATGAGGTGTAACATCGACCAAGGACAATGATGACATAATGCTTATTGATTGGGCTTGTGAGGCTTTTGTTATTCTTGGAGCGTCGGTCGGGTCTGATGTTGACATTGATGGTTAACTGAACCCATAACTCTTTGCTGACCTCGGCTGATACCCAGCCGAGGTTGATGTGTAAGGTTGATGGAACGTCGACTGTGGCCAACTTGACGAAGGACGATGTCGCTGATGGTTAATCCTGAGCTCTTATCACCTCGGTCGTCATCTAAGCCGAGTTTGATGTCTGCGAGTAGGCAGGTGCACTTTGGGCATATCAATCATCCCTAGACCTTAGTTACCTATGTAAATAGGTGACTAAGGGGTATGCATGTTCAAGGCTGTATTTCCTTATGTTCTGATATTTCCTTGACAGGTGTCAACTTCTGAAGTGGGTAGCGTGCCTGACAATGTGTAATGATGTTGGTTGTCTTTTGGGCTCCCAAAGTAATGAGGGGCCTTGGGATGCATGAAATTGCTGCTACGTTTGCGGATTTATTTGTTCTCAATCCTCTTATTCTTCATTTCGTATTTCATCAACTATCGTTTTTTACCTTGCCTTTTCATTTTTAGCCCTATATTTACATTTCTGCACTTTTCGATGAGGATTTAGATTTTTCGGTGGCTCTTTGAATTTTCTGATGAACTTGTTCTTGGTTGTTCTTGGTTTGAAATCTTTCAAAATCCAAGTTTGATCTTTTAGTTTAAGTTTTGCCAAGTTGTTTGTTTGCGGTTTAGAGTCCCAAGTGTAAGGTCGTCTGACTTATGCTCAGACCTCTATATAAGTTTATAGAAGATTTCCCTTCTCTCAAAGAGAAGACCTTTGCAAAAATTAGGCAGATAGAGCTAACCCAAAAGGAAGATCGTAGGGATGAGGCCTTCCCCCTCAGACCTATTTTCCTTCCACCTCTAAAAGTAATATACCCTGAGCCTTCTGAGCCAGTAGAGGATCCAATAGACCCCACTCCCATGTCTGAGTCTGAGTCGTCTACCTCAGACCCTATGTCTATAGACTCTTTCCAAGAGGCTATAGATTACTCCATTAGGCAAGATCAGGCCCCTTATCAGGCTGAGGTTGAGAGTCGTGCCTCGTCTCACAATGGTGTTAGCTCCTCATGAACTTCTTTCGATGTTGAAGTTATAGAGCCGAGCGTGGCCATTCCTGCCATAATTGATGTTATCCCCTTGTCGGCTGTTATAGGGGCTGAGTTCGCTCAGAGGTTCCCTGATGGTCCCCCAACATCTGCTAAGGCCGACGTTGCCAGGGATGAAGATAATGTTCATGAGAGCGATGTTGATACCTCTGAGGCGGTCGAGATAGAGAGATCTATTACTGAGTATGACCTCTTAGATGTTAGGCATCTCTACTCCACAGGCCCTTCCATTAAGCTTAGAAGACCTCTGAGGGGTGAGAGGGCCTTTAATGTCCGAGATGGGGAGATCAGCGTCTATGGGCAAATATTCAAGTTGGGCTTTCGTATCCATATCCATCCTTCGATCAGAGCCATATTATCCCATATTAACTTAGCCCCTCCATAATTATCTCCCAATGCCTAGAGAATGATGATTGGGGCTATCTTTCTTTAGAGGTAAGTCCACCACTCAAACCTTCCTGTTAGGGTCTTCACAAGGTGCTATGTCCTTTCCTCTGCCAAAAACCACCCTAGATACTATCACTTCTTAGCTAAGAAGTTAGACAAAAAGATGAGATTGGTTACCCAGACTTCAAATCATAACTGGAAACCTCGGTATTTCTTTGCCTCATGGGCATGGGAATTTGGTGCATATGCCTCCTCTTCAACGTCTGACCCGAGGACACCTCTGAGGTGGGGGAATGTGTCACTTGCTGCCAAGGCCGACCCTGGGATTATCCAGGATAACTATAAAAAGGTTAAGGATCTTCAAGATCAGGGGGATCAAGGTCGGCTGGTCAAATATGAACATCTGATGACCCCTTATTACCTCTCTCAGACATGCCTGGGGGGTAGTCCCTTGATCGAGCTTCATAAGTATTATTTTCCATAAGTTGTACCTCTGACTTTTATTTCCTCTGATTTACTAATTCAGATGTTTCTTTTTGCAGAACGTCGTAAGGGTATTTTTGATAACCTCTAAGAGATGTCTGCCCCAAGCCTAGTGAAGCTGATGAAGAAGGCGGGCCAAAATATGCCCCCTCATCCTCCCCAACAGAATGTCGACACGTCTAAGGCCGATGTTACAAGAAGAAGACGAAGGCCACCACTGAATCTAAGGATCTGGGGGTGAGAAAAAATCAAAAGGAGGATCGTTCCATCCCCATCTCCACAGATGACGTTCTGACTGCTCGTCTAGCTTAGCTGAAGATCAGTGATAGTTTTATTGGCCATGGTCCGAAGGCTATGGATACCATCAGCTCTGCAATGACCGACGTCGATAAGCATTTCGTACACTCTCTGGATACCCCCTGATGGCTGAGTTCAGCCTTCATAGGTTAATCCAGGTACTAACGTCTGCTATGTTGCTCTTCCAAGTGTAACCTCGGTTGTATTTTTTAATTTATAACTCAAACTCATACATATGGATTTTCATTGCAGGGGATTTTATCCATGCACCAATTTGTCGATTGGACTTTGAGGAAGCTGCCCCTTATAGAGAAGGGGAAAGAAAATCAGAAGGTGCAGGCCACTTTGAATGCCGAGGTTGAGCGTCTGCAGACAACATTGACTGAGTCTGACAATCTAGTCAAGCAGAGGGAGAGGGATATAGCCAAGCTGAAGAAGGACCACACAACAACCCTGAAGGCTAAAGATGATTTCCTTCAGACCAAGGTGGATGCTGTAGTAAAAGCTGCCCTAGAGGATGCCACTGATAAGATCCTGGCCGACTATAAGGTATCTGATCAGTTCATTAGCTTCGGCTTTGAATACATTGAAAGAGGTATTAAAGCCATTGGTAAATGGGCGGTCATCAAGGAAAAGGATTCAGGGAGTTTGATTGCCTTAGACTTTGTTGGTATAGGATTTGGTAATCCTCAGTTTGCTCAAGCCTTGCAAGAGGTTGAGGAGGCTGCTACTGCTCTGGTCGAGATCGCTCCCTTGGAAGCCACATAGACAAAAGATGTTAACCGTCAAGATGATGGCGCCGAGGTGACCAACATCGGCCTATAACACACGACTGCGGCTGCAGACCCTTAGGACTTAACTTGTGAAGCCTTTAACTTGTAATTTTTTCTTCTTTTCATCTATAATTTTTGTAAACTCTGATGCCATATTTTGGTACATTACATTTGCAACTCTGAATGTTTCATGTAATATCATCTTCTTCAGAGGACCTTGCTTCTTTCAATGAATGTTCTCTCTTGAATGTTGTCTCAAAAGTCATACAATAATGTTTACATTAAGGTCTGAGGTCACTATAATATAATGTCTACCCTCATAAATTTCACCAAATTAATGATGTTCAAGGTCCGAGGTCACCATATAACGATGTATGTCTCATAATTTTCACGAAATTAATGATGTTTTAAGGTCCGAGGTCATCAAATTATGATGTTACCCTCATAATTTTCACCAAACTAATGATGTTTAAGGTCTGAGGTCACCATAATATGATGTTTACCTCATACCTTTCACCACATTAATGATGTTTAAGGTCTGAGGTCATCAAATTATGATGTTACCCTCATAATCTTCACCAAATTAATGATGTTCAAGGTCTGAGGTCACCATATAATGATGTCTGCCTCATGCTTATCACTAAATTGATGATGTTCAAGGTATGAGGTCACCATATACTGATGTCTACCTCATAGTTTTCACCAAATTAATGATGTTTAAGGTCTGAGGTCATCAAATTATGATGTTACCCTCATTATCTTCTCCAAATTAATGATGTTTAAGGTCTGAGGTCATCCAATTATGATGTTTCCCTCATAGTTTTCACCAAATTAATGATGTTTAAGGTCTAAGGTCATCAAATTATGATGTTACCCTCATAATCTTCACCAAATTAATGATGTTTAAGGTCCGATGTCATCCAATTATGATGTTACCCTCATAATCTTCACCAAATTAATTATGTTTAAGGTCCGAAGTCACCATATACTGATGTGTACCTCATAGTTTTCACCAAATTAATGATGTTTAAGGTCTGAGGTCATCAAATTATGATGTTACCCTTATAATTGTCACCAAATTAATGATGTTTTAAGGTCTAAGGTCATCAAATTATGATGTTACACTCATAATTTTCACCAAATTAATGATGTTTAAGGTCTGAGGTCACCAAAATATGATGTTTCACCTCATACCCTTCACCAAACAAATGATGTTTCAAGGTCTGAGGTCACCATAATATGTTGTTTCACCTCATACCCTCCACCAAATTAATGATGTAATAAGCATAATGAAATAAATTATACCTATTTTCATTAATATCCTCTTCATAAAATGATACATGTAATATTACAAGGGATCAACTGCAACATCATATATAATATTTTTTCAGGTGGTCAGCATTCTAAGAATTAGAGAAAGGTTCCCCTTCGAGATTTTCTAACCGGTAAGTATCAGGCACAACCTCCTCTACTACTCTATAAGGTCCATGCTAGTTTGGGTGGAGCTTGTTTGACTTTTGCAACATCTTCTTTAGGACTAGGTCTCCCATAGCTATAGGTCTTGATTTCACCCTTTGGTTGTAAAACTTTGCATTTATTTGCTGGTAGGCTGCCTGTCTAATCTCTGCATCTTCTCTTCTTTATTCAATCAACTCCAGATCAAGCCTTCTCTCTTCCCCATTCCTCTCAAGGTCATAGATTTGAACTCTGTGAGTGGGGAGTCCTACCTCAGTAGGGATGACAGCTTCTGAGCCATGAGCTAACATAAATGGGGTCTCCCCTGTTGGAGTCCTTTATGTCGTCCTGTAGGCCCATAGTACTACATACACCTCTTCTGTCCATCTCCCTTTGGCATCTTCCAACCTCTTCTTAATCCCATCAAGGATTGTTCGATTCGTGACCTCAGTTTGGCCATTTGCCTGGGGTCGGCCAGGAGAAGAGAAGAATTTCTTGATCCTAACTCTTTTGTAGTATTTCTCCAAGGAAGCGTGTTTAAACTGCATTCCGTTGTCTGAGATGAGGGTGTTTGGAAAACCGTACCTGCATATGATGTTCTTCCAGATGAACTAAAAGGTCTTCTTCTCAGTGATGGTGTTCATTGGCTCAGCCTTTACCCACTTGGAGAAGTAATCAATGGTTACTATAAAAAAAATTAGTTGTTTGCAGATCTTGGCAACGGTCCTACCAAGTTAATCCCCCATACTGCAAATGGACAAGGAGAAATGATTGACGTCATAGGTTTATGAGGTTGATGAGGGATAATGGAGAATCTCTTGCACTTATCGTACTTCTTCACATAGGTAGCAGCATCTTTGGCCAAAGTCGGCCACTAGTATCCCTATGTAATTATCCTCTTAGCTAAAGGTCTTCCTCCTATATGATTAGAGCAAGAACCCTCATGTACATCTTGCAGGACATGTGGGACCTCTGAGGGATGGAAACATGTGAGGAGAGTGAATAGGAAGCCTTTTTTAAATAGGACGTCTCCTACAATTGAGAACTTGGCATCCCTATACCTCAACTTTCTCCTTTCCAACTTTGATTCTGGCAGCTCTCCCTGTCTGATATATCTGATAAGAAGGTCCATCCACGAGGCTCCTAGATTTAAATTGAGGCAAGGTCTGGCAACCTCTTCTTCTTCAATGGTTAGTTAGATTAGGATCTCGAATGGTACCGATCTTCTGATGTCTGTCCTGGTTATTGAAGCCAACTTTGCTAGTACATCTGGCCGACTATTGTTTAGATGGGGTATCCTCTTCATCTTCACTTATATGACGCTTTTTAACATTATTCTAACCCTCTTTAGGTATCTGACCATCCTTTTATCTTTACCCTCGTACACTCCCAGAATTTGGTTGACCACCAGCCTTGAGTCACTATGGACTAAGAGTTGGCCAACACTAAGAGCTTTTTCCAAGAAGAGGCTTGTAATCAAGGCCTCATACTCTGATTTGTTATTCAAAGCTTTGAAGTTGAACCTTAGTGCATATTCAATGTTAGTTCCATCTAGGGCTGATACTATCAGCCCTGCTCCACTCTCGCTTTTACAGGATGACCCATCCACAAAGAGGTTCCAAACGGCTTTATCTGAAGAAAAGTTCCCCTCTGATAGGTACCTTGCTTGAAGAGGTACATGTCTTCCTCATTCTCTGCTGCAGTTTTTCTTGACACAAACTCTTTCGAATTTTAGAAGACGTTACTGTCTGTTCATCTGCACCCTCTTGACTGATCTCAATCTCAGCCTCTTTCCATGTAAACTCAGCAACAAAGTCTGCAAGTGCCTGCCCTTTGATGGCCACCCTTGGTTGATAAATGATGTTATATTCTTTTAACTTGATGGCTTAGGCCATCATTCTGCCTGACTTCTTAGGCTTATGGAGGACCTGTCTGAGAGGGGAATCAGTTAGGATGACCATAGAGTGGGCTTGGAAGTATAGGTTCATCTTCCTGGAAGCGTGTATCAGGGCATATGCTAACTTTTCCATTCGAGGGTAGTTCTGTTCAGACCCTTGAAGGGTCATACTATTAAAGTATACCGACCTCTATACTCCATTGTCTTCCCTTACTATGGCAGTGCTAATGGATGATTCTAAAATAGCTAGATATACATATAACTTCTCCCCCATAATAGGCCGAGATAAGAGTAAAGGGGATCCCAGGTAAGATTTAATCTTTTTAAAAGCTTTATCGCATTCTTCGTCCCATTCAAAGGACTTTCTATGCACCTTAAAAAAAGGAAGACACTTTTCTGTAGCTTTGGAGACATACTTGTTGAGTGCAGCAACTCTTCCAGTTAGCCTCTGAACATATTTGATAGTTCCCGGTGTCTTCATTTTAAGCAGTGCCTTGATATTCTTAGGGTTTTCTTTTATTCCCCTTTGATTGACGATGAATTCGAGAAACTTTCCTTCTCCTACCCCGAAGACACACTTGGTGGGATTGAGCTTCATCCTGTATAGATCCATGGTGTCAAAGGTCCTTTCCAGGTCATCCACATGAGTGTCGGCCTTCAAGCTCTTCGTCAACATGTCATACACATATTCTTCCATGGTCTTTCCAATCTGATCTTCAAACATCTTATTTACAAGACGTTGATAAGTGGCTCCTGCGTTCTTCAGGCCGAAGGGCATGACCTTATAGCAATAGGTCCCCTTGTCTATGATGAATGTTGTCTTGTCTGATTCTTTAGCATCTATGAAGATCTGATTATACCCTGAATACGTATCCATGAAGCTCATAAATTCATGCCCTGCCATGGCATCTACCATCTGATCTATTAGAGGCAAGGGGAAGTTGTCTTTTGGGTAAGACTTGTTTAGATCTGTGAAGTCTACTTATATCCTCCATTTCTCATTAGCTTTTGGCACAATGATGACATTAGATAACCACTCAGGGTAAATGACCTCTCTGATGAACTTGGCATCTTCAAGTTTCCTAACCTCTTCCCTGATGGCATCATACTTCTCCCTAGAGTAAATTTTTCTTCTTTTCTTGATGGGTTTGGCATCTTCTTCCACGTTGAGTTTGTGGCACATAATCTCGGGTCAATGTCGGGCATGTCAGCATAGCTCCAAGCAAAGACACTTTGTCTCCTCTTCAAAAGCTTAACCAGATCTTCTTTAATCTCGGGTCTTAGGACTTTGCCGATTTAGATGGTTTTTTAAAGTTCTTCCTCATTGAGGACGATGAATTATACCTCTTCCATGACCTCTCCCTTTTCAGCTTTGTCTTATCCTGAGGATCAAGTTGATCAATGTTATAGGTTGTTGTTTCCCTCTTATGAGCCTCTCTCTCTTTCGCCGAGTTGAAGTAGCATTCGCGTGCCAAGGTCTAGTCACCTTTCACTTCCCCTACTCTATAGGGAGTCGATAATTTTAGCATTTGGTGTACCGTTGATGGCACGAGCTCAAATTCCTTGAGGTCTACTCGTTCGATGATGAGGTTTTAGGCAGAGAAGACATTTTCATCCATCACGAAAAAATTGATTTTCCTGGTCAACCTCTTAGGCCACTCGTCTCCCATTCGTACGTCCATCTCATATATGCCCAACAGGTGGTCCTTCTCTCTGCTGAAGCCAATAAATGAATGATGATAGGGTACAAGCCTAGCTCTACTGAGGCCCATGCTTTTAAAGTAGGGCCAGAACATCACATCCGCGAAGCTTCTGTCGTCAACAAGGATTCTCTGAACTTCACACCCATGCACCCTCATGGTGATTACCAGAGGATCATCGTGCGGAGCTAAGTTACCTTTAAAATAGAGTCTCAAGAAACTAACTATGAGGGTATCCATGTCTATCTTATTTCTCTTCTCGTGTTTAACCTCTGAAGACACCAAGTTTACTACCTCAATTTTGGTCACTGACTTGGCCTCCGCCACATGGGCTTTGCGATCTGCCACGTCTGATACTCCTGTCAAACCTCTACAGATGGTGTTAACACCAAAAGAGATCATGCCTACCCTCTTCACTGGGGCATTGTCATCCTTTGGAAGGAGGTCCGGGTCATATAATCATCATCAGACTCCTCTACTCTTCTGGCAGGGGCGTCTTCTTGACATCTGTCGTTTCTCTTCTTTTTAGGGTCATCTCTTCACCCTTTGAAGCTCTTCTGTCCACGTACCTTTTGAGCTTCCCAGAATTCAACTTCTTCTCGATCTCATCCTTCAAGACAAAATATTTATCGGTCACATGGTCATGATCCTATTGGAACTCACACTATAGGTTTTTGTTCCTCTTATGTGGAGGAGCCTTCATCTTCTCCGACCATCTTAAAGACCTGTCATTTTTTATCTCATTGAGGATGTGCTCGCAGCTCACAGTCAGAGGAGTATAGTGCGCAAACTTATCGTCCGTAGCCCTCTTCTTTCCACCTTTCTTCTTCTTGAATTTCCCACTGCTGCTTCCATTTTCATCCTCATATTTTGCAGCCATAGCTTCTTCAGCATTCATGACCCTTCCTGCAGTTGCCAACAGCTCGACCATGGACTTGGGAGGGTCTTCAGCGAGCTTCCAAAGTAACTTACCCTTATAGAGTCCTCTAATGAGGGCTGTCATAGCTATATTCTCTTTGTAGTCTTCCACTTCTAGCTTCTCCTTATTAAAGCTTGCTATGTAGTCTCTTAGGCTCTCATGCTTTCCCTGCTTGACGTACAACAGATGAGTGGTCTTCTTTTGAGGTCTTACCCCAAAACTGAAGTTGTGAATCAATCGTTAAGCCAAGCCCTTAAATTTTTCAACAGAGTTCTTTGGAAGAGAAGAAAACCAAATATGTGTAGCTCCCGTTAAAGTTATTGAGAATGCCCGACACCTCACCTCATCTGGTATTGAATAAATGTCTACTGCAGACTGGTACATCTCAATATGATGCACAGGGTTGGTACTACCATCATACTTAGGAGACATCACAGGTGGCTTGAATTTGGCAGGGGTTGTGAAGTTCACAATTTGTGCCACAAATGGGGCGCCCTATGAGAATCCTTTGCGTAATGGGTCTCGGCTTTTGATGAGGTCCCCTATCTTCTCCTCAAGATGTTGAATGGAGTCATTCCATGGCTTTGTAATGTCGGCCTGGCCGAGGTTGTCCCCATCCGCCTCCAATGGGTGAACTGAGGGTTCTCCAGTCGCAGCACAATGTCGGTTGTTGACCTCCTCCTGCTCTCTGTCTCGTCCATATTAGGGTCGGCCATAATGAGGCCGATGTTCTCCATCTTCCCTCTATGAGCCTGCCACATTTGTCGATCAGTATAACCTCTGCTTTAGGTCATAACTGGGCCGAGCCTTTCAAAGGCCGACCCTTTGCTCAAGCGATCAAAAGATGATCCTCCTTGTTGGGCTCCACCATCTCTTCTACCCCCGAAACCTTGGGTCTACTGGATAGGACGTACAGTGTTGTTCGAAACCTCATACGGTTCCCAACAGTCTTCTAGAGCATCTTTTGCCTCCAAATCATCATACCTATCCTCAGGGCAAGGGTTTCTTTGCCTCCCCAGACGTAAACGCCTAGGGTCAGCAACATCCCTCCTCCGTTGAGGGGTAGGTTGGTATTTTAGCGATTCCTAGGGTGGTCCCCTGGCTTCTGGATGGGGTTAAGTAGCTGTCGGAGTAATCATCTCCGTTGAGACCCCAGGTGGCCTCATCATATTTCGACCGAGCTGGGCAAATTTCTCCTTTATTGCTTGTTGTATTACAGCTAAGGACCTCAAGGCGGCCGACACCTCTGCTATTTTGGATTGGGGTGGTGCCTGGATGGAACTAGGTCCTCCATCACCAGATGGTGGAGGAGGTGGTGGTAACTCTGGTGCCATGTGTTAAGACTAGAGAGCTTGTAATGAAAATATTAGAGAGCTTGATACCTTGATGGACCTCTTTCAATGGTGAAACAACTCCACACAAGGGGTGAGGCCTGGTTCACCACCAGAGTCTCCAGTGAGGTTAAGCTAAGATAGGAAGAAGATGAATATCTACGTTCCCACAGATGGCGCCAAAAATGATGATGCTAGAATTAGCACCACCAGGTAAGGTGTTTGTAAGCTCAATCTAATGACAACAATGGCAACACAAGTTCATATTAAATATAAGATATTGAGGTGAGGAGAAGAAGAGAGACACCAAAATATAAGTGGTTCAGCCTAAATTGGCCTACGTCCACTGTGTGTGTCAGTAATATCACTAAAATAAGGCACTAATGGCCATGGACACAATCTCTCAAGCTTTCTCTCTCTTCTGTGTAAAATGACAGAGTTTCAGCTACGGTTGTAATTTCGGATCCTTTACAATGTTGAGGATGACCTTTATATATAGTGCTTAGGGGGTGTAATGTAACCCCCAAGCATGCAATGAGCATGTGCATGAAGATCCAGCCAGTGCCAGGATGACACCTCAATATTCCCTCACGTAGAGGGAATGATTCAGTTATAACAGATTTATCCATGTGTTCCACGCCATACATGTGCACGTAAATGCTCGACTGTCTTCGCTTGCTACCAACCTCGGCCAGGATGAGTACGAGGTTGGTGGATTACAACCCTTGTCTTATTCGACATCAATGTTCCATGAATACCTCGACCAGGAAGGCCGACTGAGGTTGGATATGAAGTGTAACATCGACCAAGGCCGATGATGACATGATTCTTGTTGATTGGGCTTGTGAGGCTTTTTCTATTCTTGGAGATTCGACCGGGGCCGATTTTGACATTGATGATTAACTGAACCCACGAGTCTTTGCTGACCTTGACTGATGCCCAACCGAGGTTGATGTGTGAGGTTGATGGAACGTCGACTGTGGCCGACCTGACGAAGGACGATGTCGCTGATGGTTAATCCTAAGCTCTTATCACCTCGGCCGTCATCTAGGCCGAGGTTGATGTCTCTGAGCAGGCAGGTGCACTTTGGGCATATCAGTAATCAAGGACAAATGTGTGACTTTTGTGGGTTATCTAAAAGGAACAAAAGGTGATAAATTTTATGATCTTAAGGACTAAAGAGTATTTGTTAGCATGAACAATTGGTACATAGAGTAGGATTATATGTTGGACCAAAACCCAAGAGCGAGGTTATCTTGCAAGAGATAAGAGTGCAAGAATAAATAATTAGGTCTGAACCACCCGTACAATATGAAATACAACCTAATGTCGATAATATGTTGCCTAGCGATAGTGAGAGTATTAGTGATGATTAGGATACATGTGCCATATATACTGTACCATAAGTGGAGTCAAATCTTAGTGGGAGAGTTAGACATTAGCCTGATAGGTTGGTTTATATGGGTGAACACTTTAGCCAGATCCCACGGGAACACGAATCAGATCACAACATATAAAATGAGGCATTACAAGACAAGGATTCCAAATTTTGGCTAAAAGGTATGAATACATAAATGTATTCGATATATTCAAATCAAGTTTTGGGAACTCGTGGACTTGATAGATGGGATAAAACACATCGAGTGGAAGTGGATCTACAAGAAAAAGAGAGGTGTAGAGTGGAGAAACATTCAAAGGAATGCTCGTTGCGAAACAATTTACTCAGAAATAGGGGATTTATTATGAGGAAACCTTGGCACTGGATTCTCTTAACCGTTGTTGCTCATCTTGATCTCCGATTTAGAAAAGGATGTTAAGATCATGTTCTTGAATGGTAGTATTGATAAGTGCATCTATATGATGCAACCAGAGGGATTCATTGCAAGTCGTTAATAAATAAAGGTGTGAAAGCTTAATAGATTCATTTATGGACTTAAACAAGTGCAAAGATCTTGGAACATCCGATTTGATCAAGGAATCCATTCTTTTAGTTTTGCTCAAATTTTTGGCTGCAAATTTTGTGTATAAGAAGCATGGTGGAAGTGTCGTGGTATTTCAAGTACTATACATGGATGAAGTTCTCCTAATTCAGAACGATGTGGGTGTATTATCTAGTATAAGAGTGTGGTTATCTTGTAAGTTCGATATAAAGGACTTAAGAGAAGCCATCCACATCCTTGGGATCAATCTTTTGTATGATCAAAAGAATTAAATATTGGGCTTATCCCAAGATGCTTATATAAATGATGTGCTCATAAGGTTTAGCATGTAAGATTCCAAGAAAGGGTTTCTCCCTTTCAGTCATGTAATTTCTTTATATAAGGATCAATGTGACACCCCGTAAAATTTATAATAGATTAATTAGGTCTAATATAAAAATTATGGGAATAAAAAAATTTTGGTAACGTTGTCAGATTAAGAAATAATCAAAACCTAATGAATAATAACATGATAATGAAATACTGAATCGACACAAAATCAACTTTAATACAAATCACTGCTAATACAACGTAAGATATCTCTGAATAAAAAATGTGTCCATACATAAATCTAACTCTGAATATAAGTATACGTGTGCATCCTAACTGAAAATAAAATAGTACAATTAAAGGACTAGATAGATTTGCACCTCCAATGAACCCGCGTCTACAGAAACTACCGCAATAAGGACCTGTAAAAATAGCTTTTTAAAAGAAAACATAAATAAGAAGCATATATAGAATTGGATTATAATTGAATCTGGGACACATTATAACTATACATCTTCCTCTCATGTTTTATCTTATTTTAAGTTATTAGTTACCTAACCCAACAACCTAAATTACCGTGCGGTTCTAAATCCCGAACCCATATGTAGCTCATGTGATTAAAATTATTACATCATCATTCTTTAGTAGTTACTATTAACTACAATAGGTTAACCTCTTTCAATAGAAGTCACATATTGTACTTAGGTCTCAAACCCTAAGGTACTTCTCACAAAGGAATCATGATACCGATAACATGCTCCAAACATCCAATTTGGATATTTCATACCAATAAAATAATATACACATCTCTTGAATAATTAATACACAAATAAAAAGCATAAGTATATAAGTGGGCATCCTTATTAGAAGTCATATACATATTTAGTATAGCATCTAAACTGGTACAACTCTCTAGTACCGCTACACAATAATCACATATGGTAAGAAAAGAATCTACTCACGTCTAAGATCCATACAAACATATATCCCCGAGCATGTACAAATATATGAGCATCTCTCGTGCCTACACATAATGAAGGCATACTCTTATTTCTTTCGCGGATCTCTCGTATGTACTAGTCCCTATAAACCATCTCGGTTGCGGGTACCTAGACATGTGATCCAGGGGTAAATATGACTAAGGAAGAGCCTGCCTACTCATCGGGGTAACAACGCAGTTCGCATTGCACGACCCCCATAATGGAATCCCTCTTGGTATGCCTACCAATGAGAACTCTCACATGGTATGCATTACACATAAAAAAAGCATATAATCATAACCCTCACTAACAGATTAAATCAACCACATACATAACCCTCATTAACGGGTTAAGATAAATCACATACACTTATGATCCTAAAGCTACCGAGTTATGCTAGTCGCGCTACCATAAAAAGGTATAACACATCTATAACCTCATATTCATCGCGTAATACATTAACCCTAACCACTCAGGTTACCAAACCCAGACATAGTCTCACCCTACTTAGCACTAAATCCATACATCAAATATATTAAATATCAATTAGCCATAGTCCAATCTCCTAAGGCACCGTGTCAAGGTATCAATCCAAATCTAGTTTATATAAAACCATCTACTATGATAACTACCCTTCCCTAGGGCTTTTTTTAAATGAATTCCTAATCTCACCCATAGGATATAACCTAACACGGCCATCAGAATGTCTCCCCTACATCCCATTCAATAACCCACTCCTATATAACTTCCCAATTCGTAATAATATCCCAATCTATTCTTGGTTTTTTAAGCCACGATCCTATACGTAGCATAATCCCCCTTTTAAACCAATAATTTCACCATTATTCCAATACCCTCAAGGACTCATCCTCAAAATATCATATCATTGGGATTCATATCCATTTTATAAGTATAGGAAAAACTTCAGTCCAAACAACCTAACCCTAAGTCTCAAGACCCAAAAATCCAACGAAACCAATAAAATCTTATACTAGGCAGATCTGATTCTATCGATTGATCGATGACTAAGTGTCGAAACTCAGAATAACCCCAGTTCTTCTTTTTATGGGATTCTCAATCTTCAATCCCCATTTCTCTCTCCAAACTCCATTAATGAACCCCAAAACTTCATCAAGCATCTAACCAATATTCAAATGATAAAAAGACATCATCCACATAATTAGACCCTATTTCCATCAGCAAATTCTAAATCGTCACGAAGATTCAAATAAAAACCCAATTTATAATCTAAGAACCCTAGTTTGAACAGATTTATAAATCAACTAATGATTTAAAGGAATCAATACACATAATCAGAGAGATTTTAACTAATTGTCAATAGGAAATATGTAATAATGATGTTCTAACCCTTTTACTTCCAATTAATGAGAGAATCAATCAAATTGGCAATGAAAAATAACCCAATTAATATCTAAGCTAGGCTGATTTTGAAATTTATCAAATTAGCCTTTTTAATCAGATTTAGGTCATGTTTATATTTAGATTTCAATGAATAGATACAATATTAACACACATACAATAATAACCATATTTAATATAAATTTGCCTCATGATTTGTGAAGAAAAACCAAGTCAAATCTCCCAATTTCTCCTCTTCACTTCATTGGCTTTCTCTCTGGCCTCCCAACTAGCTTCCCAATTACGATTTGTGATAAACGAGACTCCTAATGACCCATTACAATGCTTAATCCACAAAATTAGGGTTTCCCCCCAAATGTGCCCTTAACAAAAAGGTCCAAAATAGTCTCTAAATGGTTTAAAAACCCACCTAGATCCTATACTAACCTGTAGGCCTAAATTACACCATTTTAAATTAAAAATGGACATTTTACGCATCCCACTAGCACGATACAAAAATATACCAAACCAAATAACTAAAAACTCAATTATTTACTAATTTTTAGGTACGAGTCTGAATATTAATTAATTAAATTAATTAATCAACGTGTGTTAAATCCAATTTAAATAAAACATAAAATATAAATGATGACATCTCCAATTACAACAAGATCACACAATTAATTTTATTCAAGTTATTAATTTATGGAAAATGCAGGGTGTTACAATAAGTGTCATAGGGCACCTAATCACATAGAGAGGATGTGGAATATACCTTATGCTTCATTAGTGGGCAACCTCGTGGATGTTATGATGTGTACAGGACCGGATATCTGTTTCTCCATTGACATGGTTCAAAAATTTCATCATAGCCAAGGTGAGGAGAATTAGACCGTTGTTAACCATATTATAAAGTACTTAAGAGGACTATAGATTATGTGTTAGTTTACTCGACAAATAGTCTAGTAATCATTGAGTAGACAAACTTAAATTTTTAGTTAGATAGGGTAAATAGTAAATCTACCTCTAGATACATTTTTACCCTATAATATGGATATATAAGTTGGAGTAGTATCAACCCATCATGTATTTATAATTCGACCATAAAAGTCAAATATATTACCGCTTCGAAGGTAGCAAAGTAGGTTATTTGGCTTCAAAACTTCCTAAGTAATTTGGGTATGGTTCCTTTAGTGCAGTCGGATATTACATTTTACTATGAAAATAGTGATGCAGTTAGGAATTCAAAAGAACCAATGACTCGTAAGAGAGAAAACATACAAGGTGCAAGTATCACATGATTCAAGAAATCTTTAAAAGAGATGATGTCATCGTGATGAATATTTTATCTCACGATAACCTAGCAAATCCTTTATAAAAATCTTACTAGGTAGGACTTTTGAGAGTCACCTAGAGGGAATGAGTGTCAAATGCATAAACACGTGGCTTTAAGACTGAGTGGGAGATTGTTAGTCGTTTTATTCATAAAACCATTCAAAGATATTTTATTTGTTAATAAAAGGATTGTCTAGTTCATTTCAAATGAGAATCATGTTTGTGATAATGATTTATGTTAAATATTTCAATCAATTATATATATTAGGAATTTTGGTGAGTTGGGTTCGTCTTGATTATAAGAGATTGGAATTGTGATTCTTGTATAATTGAACATTTAATAACCTAGATACGGGTTAATATCCTATCGGTAAGGTTGTGTATTCAATCCTAGTAGTTTATCTCAAACTATGGGTACTTGTCTTATGGTTCAAGAACTTATACGATAGTTTAAAAGAGCATTATGATTGATACACTAAGGAATGAATTGAACATAACCACTTATGAGATTTAAGTCCAAAGGTTGTTTTATTACATTTAAGAAATCTCACACCATTTTTGAAGGCTGCATAGAATCTTTATCCTGGGAATTATGAGAATTGGAATTCTTGCAAGATTATTGCTTCTAGTGTTATGGGAAAGATTTAATTTTTATTGAATCTCAATCTCTGAAGATTGGACAATCGTTGTGTAAGTAAGTCGGAGATCCTAACTTGAAGGAATATGCATCCAGGAGATATCTTGGATTGCGATACCCCTTGATATACTTATATGTTTTATTTCTACCCATTAAACCTGATCGTTGCATTATTATATAATTCGGTAGAGTAACAAATAGGTTAAGTTTGAGAATCAAGGATTTGGTTAGATGTTCAAAATTAATGATTTAACCAAGCATGTGTTGGAATATTAACGCGGGGTTTTACATTATGTGTTATATAAACTTTACAAATAAGACCCAAGAAGGTGCCCATAAACCTGCCTAGTTTGGGGGGATCATATACTAGAAGATCTAGGTGATTAAGAGCATTCTAACAAGCTTTTGAAGGACCAAAATAAGGAAGGAATATCATCATTATCATTAAAGAAGGTTTATCTCTATATCTTAGATCTATAGCAGGATTGATTTTGAAACCCTAGATTTGATCCTTCAAATCTTCTCTTTCTTATTTTTTTCTTTTATTATTTTTATTGCATGATAATTTGAAGTTCTAGGGAAATCAGGTATATCGATCCCGAATAATGCAATCCAAGTAAGATGGTGGTTACATGCAATGCAGGCAGTCCCCTCCCCCTATCACCAAAAGCTCAAATGTATTACTGATCGAGGGTGATGAAGATAAGGTGGACCCAGTCTTGATCTTGAAAATGCTTTATCACCGCGATCAGGCCTAATAAAGAAAATAAGGAAAAGTGGTTGAGACTACCGAATGGACTGTACAGACCATATAACAACTAAAGTATGGGTGATCAAGCATGGAAGATAGCAGATTCTCCCTCGTCGATAGGTTATGGAGCCCCTACAAGAAGTGGTGTTTGATATAAATCAACCCCTAAAAGATTTATAATCGTCAACACCCTTACCACGAAAGAGAAGAGTGATCTGGTCACCTTTCTCAGGAACAATCATGATATGTTTGTTTAGCATCCCTATGGCATGCTAGGGATAAAAAAATATCTCGCGTGTCATAAACTTCATGTTAGTTTGATATTCCCACTTGTAATTCAAAAAGTACAGAGAATAACTCAAGATAAGGAAAGAGAAGTGGAAGAATTAGGGGAACTTCTGGAAGGAAAAATCAGTTTAAGAAGTTAAATTTCTAAAATGGTTGTCAACCCAGCTGTGGTAAAGAAGAATAATAGATAGTGGACAGGATGCATAGACTTCATCGACCTAAATAAGTCCTATCCGAAGAATAGTTTTTATTTGCCCGAGATCGATCAATTTGTCAATGCCACAGTTAACCATGAACAAATTATTTTCCGGGATGCTTACTCAAGGTACCACTAAATCCTTTTGCTTGTCCCCAATTAGGAAAAAACGCCATTCATTACCACACTCAACCTTTATTATTACACGGTCATGCCTTTTTTAAGAATGCGGATGCCACATACCAAAGTTCGGTGACAAAGATGTTCAAGGATCAACTGGGGGAGACTATGGAAGTATATATCAACGACATGCTTGTCAAGATCAAGTTAAAGGCCGACCACCTGACTGACCTTGGAAAGATATTTAACATTCTTTGGTACTATAAAATAAAGCTTAATGCTTCCATGTGATCGTTTGGAGTGCAATCAGGCAAGTTTTGAGGCTACTTAGCCAGTAAGAGAGGGATTGAAGTGAATTCCTACCAGATTAAAGCAATACGGGTAGTTTAGCCTCCTAGTATGATCCAAGAGGTGCAAAAATTATTAAGGATGTTGGCGTCTTTCAATCATTTCATTTCAAAGTCCTCCAAAAGATTTCGTCCTTTCTTCTAAACATTGAGGAAGGAAAGGAAATAAGTATGGCATGAGGAATGCAACATACTTTTCCAAGAGATCAAACGTTACTTGATCCAACTACCTTTGCTTGCGATTAAGTGCTACTTGAGCCAAGTATATTAATATATCAACAATGCATAATAATATAGTTAACAAAATTGAAAAAATGGCTTTAATAATGATTTTTTGCATTTTAGTAGAAAATTATTGACTCTAAGTCAACTATAGTTTTACAATATTTAGGAATGCCCAAATACAAAAAAAAAAAACTAACATATATATATATTATTAGATAATATTTAATTATTTATTAATTAAAAAATTCGGCCAAATTTTGTAATTATAAATAAAAAAAATTATTCTCCTGAATTAGTGTGGTGAAAATAAGGGGACGAATTTGATTAAATTAATGGAATTAATCTTAGAAAATTATTCTAAGAACCACATGACTTTTGGTATATTTGTGAGCCCTTTTAGCTACTTTAGTGGATGGTAGATGATTAGTTTAAAGGGAATTTCGGGTCCCCTTCCACCCTATATATAGTGAACCAATCTCCATCAATTGGTATACAATAACACACAAAATGTATCTGGGCTAGAAAGGGAAAAACTATTTTTCCAAATTTCACCATAAATCAAAATTCTGGTCATTTTCTATGATCATTTTCTAGAGCTTAAAAAAGGAAGAGTTAGGAACTTTTGGAAGTTGTTCTTGAGGCACATCAACTCCAACAAACGAATCAAATCTCAACGGAGAAAGGTAATTTTCAAGAAAGTTTGTAGTTAAAATTAAAGTGGTGATGGCATAAAAATATTGAAGATCCTAAAAGAATTAAATTAATGTTATATATAATTCTTATTCATATTATATTATAATTTACATGTGGTATAAGAGCTATGTTTAAATATTGTCATGCTATCCCTCTACGAATTTAAAAGATCAAACTACATATGTTGATAAACGAAGTTTTTAACATTTAATTCCGCACTGTTTTGTTTATCGTGATGATTAGTATAATGTTAAGAACTGATCTATTTATCATGATAATTCGTATTCCATGTTAAATATGTAAGAAATTGTTCTTGAATTTCTTAGCAATTTTGTAAATCTGTTAAGAATTTTTTGGTCAATTTTTTTACTTCTTTCTCAATCTCTCAAGAACAGTTTTATTTGATGTACTGGGACCATATATATGTAGTTTTAATGTTATTTTAGTGGTTTTCTAATATGTTTCTATCAACCCTACAAATTTCAAGCAATTCTAGAAAAAAAAAATCAAAAAGCGCTTGAAGTGAATAGTGTTTTTGTCACCGAACTTGTTCCGAATGCGATGAAACTTGGTAGTCTGATTGGAAATGGGCCAGAGACCAAATTTCATGACCTTTGGTCATGATGTAAACTATTTTTCGGTGATCCGAGATCGTTTAGGCCCTATATATATGCTAATTTTGCGATTTATGGTAATAATCTCGGGGGGTATATCTCAGTCCAGAAAATTTATTTTTGAATTCTGTCCAAAGTTTTGAGATTCTGGTGTATTTTTCTACAGATTTATGGTGCTAACTCATTTTTTCCGTTTTGGCAAAATTTTATGTTTTTCATATTTTACAAGTGTTGCATCTAGAACTGTTTTATAAACCTTGTTCTAATGGTCTTGTTTTAGTTGAATATTCGTGCCAAACACAGGCCAACATATCTCATATGGTAGGATATTAGACTTGTGTCGGTTTAATATTCATATTTTTATGAGTCTCATGCCAAACAAAGGCCAATGATTCATAACATTGAATATTAAATATATTAGATTTTTAAAATTTATATATTCATTTTTTATGAGTCTCGTGCCAAACGCAGGCCAACAACTCATTACGTGAAATATCAAAATTATTGTCCATTCTAAAGTTTGTTATTATATAAATTTAATTAACTTTAGAATTATTGATTGAATATTGAATTGTCCAATAATGCGTTCGTTAAATGATAATTTTCTATGTTAGAAACCCAATATAGATATTGTGCTTTTATGATTTTGTGATTAAATATTAAAGAACAAATTATAATACAATTTGTTATAATTCTGCCATTAAATTTTTGACAACTATATATATTCATTTCTTGCAAATTTTAATTATATGTCTTACATTTTTTCAATTAGAGTGAGCAACTTTTTTGTGAATATTAACCTGTTTTCTCAAGCCTCAGCCTTTCCGAAATTTGACGGAACTAATCTGTCGGAATGGTGCGTTCAAATTGAGTTTAGCCTTGGTGTATTAGACTTTGATGTAGCACTTCTTACCGATGAACCCACTGCTATTATTGAACAAAGCAACGAGGATGATGTGCTCCTTTATAGTACATGCTTAAAATCGAATAGGCTTTATCTCATGTTGATTAGTACGTGCATTGCAATAAACTTGAAAACTTCCCTACCTGAAACCACCAACGCGAAACAATATTTAGCAAATATTAAGGATATGTTTCGCATTGATGACAAATCCCAGGCTGAGAAACTTATGGCTGACTTGACCACTATGAGGTTCGATGGCACTTGGACCATGAACACACACATTATTGAAATGACCAACGTTGCTGCAAAACTGCAAACTTTAGGCTGTGCAATGGTCGATTCTTTCTTAGTACAATTTGTGCTAAACTCCTTACCTTCTGATTATGGGTCTTTTCAGATTCATTACAATACCATTAAAGATAAATGGAATGTTAAGGAACTGCAAAGCATGTTTGTTTAGGAAGAAGGACGCATTAAACATCAAAGTGGTAAGGTGGCAAAACTGCAAGTGGCGAATGTGGTGGGCAATAAAGAAGCTGGTAAGAAAAAGAAAAGAAAGGGAATGAAGTGAGGTCTTGTTCCTTCCAAAAATGAACCTGGTCCGTCACACCTAAAGAAGGAAAATGAAACAGTCACATATCACTTCTGTCACAGGAAGGGGCATATTTAGAAAGACTGTATTAAGTGTAAAGCTTGGTTTGAAAAGAAAGGTAAGCCTTGTGCTTTTATTTGTTTCGAATCAAACATAATTGATGATCCTTCTAACACATGGTGGATTGATTTTAGTTCTACATGTCATGTTTCAAATACTATGCATGGCTTCTTTTCAATCCGAAAAATAAACAAAATGAAGATTTTATTTTCACGGGAAACCGGGCAAAAGAAAAAGTTAAAGCAATAGGAGTTTTTCGGTTAAAATGAAAGTCTGGACTTTATTTGGATCTTGAAGACACTCTTATTATACCCAAAATTTCGAGAAATTTAATTTCCTTGCCTAACTCTCAATAAGGGGCTTCTCTTTTAATTTTTAAGATACTGGTTATACTTTATATAAGAATAATTTTATTTTGGCTCGGGTTTTTTGTTGAATGGTTTGTTTCAAATTAATTTTGATCCTAATTTTTCAGAATCTTTATTGTCTCTACATACTAATGTTGGAAATAAACGTACCTCATTTAATGAGAATTATTCTTACTTGTGGCATAAAAGATTAGGACACATATCCAGAGAGAGAATTAAAAGGCTTATTAAAGAGGGAATTATCCCTACTCTTGGTTGGTCTGGTTTTAGTGAATGTGTGGACTGTATTAAGGGTAAACAGACCAAACACACAAAGAAAGGAGCCACAAGAAGCAACCAACTACTTGAAATTACACATACATATATTTATGGTTCTTTTGATGTTCCTTGCATTAGTGGGGAAAAATACTTTAGCACTTTTATAGATGATTTTTACCGATATTGCACATTGTATTTATTAAATGATAAATCTCAACCAGCTAATGCAGTTAAGCTTTATATTACAGAAGTAGAACGACAATTGGGCAAAAAAGTGAAAATCATATGATCGGATAGAACTGGTGAGTTTTAGGGAAGATATGATGAATTGGGACAAAGTACCGGTCCTTTTGCTAAACTCCATGAACGTTTAGGTATTTTCTTACAATACACAATGTCAGGTTAACCTTAGCAAAATGGTGTGGCTGAAAGTCGCAATCGTACTCTTATTGAAATTCTTAGGAGTATGATAAGTAGAACTAATTTACCTATGTTTTTATGGATTCATGCTCTCATGATTGTTGTACATATCTTAAATAGAGTTCCTAGTAAGGTAATTCCAAAGACTCCTTTTGAACTAGAAAAAGGTTGGAAACCCTCTTTAATCCATTTTCGTGTTTGGGGATGTACACCAGAAGCAAGAATTTATAATCCACATGAAAAGAAGTTGGACCCTAGAACATTAACTTGTTATTTTATTAGGTATCCGGTAAAATCCAAAGGGTATAAATTCTACTATCCTAACCATACAACAATAATTATTGAAATCAAAAATGCTAAATTCATTGAACATGGTGAAGTTAGTGGGAGTAATGAAGTTAGGAATGTTATTATTCAAGAACTCAAAGAAAATTCCCCTCTTCCAAGAATTTAGGATAATCATAATTTTCCTAATGAGGTTCCTAATGTTCCTATTATTCATAATGATGTTGTTACGCAGATTATTGATCCGAACAACAATAAAGAACAAATAGTGGAACCACATACTGATCAACCACATAATGAGTCTATTGTTGAAACACCACAAGACATAGCTTTAAGGAAATCTCAGAGAAATCAGAGATCAACTATTTCGGATGACTATGTGGTATATCGACAAGAAAATGAATTTAACATTGGGGATATTGATGATCTGGTCTCTTATGAAAAAGCTGTTTCTAGCATAGATTTTAATAAATGGATTGATTCCATGAATGATGAAATAAAATCTATGGATTTTAATCAATTCTGGGAGTTAGTCGATTTTCCTAAGGGTTATAAAACATTCGAGTCTAAGTGGATATATAAGACCAAACGAGACTCTAATGTCAATATCGAACGACATAAAGCTAGACTTGTTGCTAAAGGTTTTAGTAAAAAGGAAGGCATTGATTATAGTGAAACTTTATCTCCAGTTTCCAAGAAGTATTCTCTTAAAATCATATTAGCACTCGTGGCTCATTATGACTTAGAGCTATACCAAATGGATGTTAAAACAACTTTTTTTAATGGGATTTTAGAGGAAGAAGTCTACATGGAACAACCAAAGGGCCTCATTAAAAAATGAAAGGAACATAAAGTCTGTTTGTTAAATAAATCCATATATGGAGTTAAACAAGATTCTCGTTAATGGTATTTTAAGTTTCATCATACCATTAAATCCTTTGGGTTTAAGGAAAACTCTGTTGATCGGTGTATATACCTAAAGATCAGTGGGAGTAAGTTTGTATTCTTTGTCCTATATATTGTTGATTTTCTTATAGCCAGTAGTGATATTAGTTTACTAAAGGACACTAAGAAGTACTTTTTCAAAAGTTTGAAATGAAAGATTTAGGCGAGGCATACTTTGTGATCGGGATAGAGATTTATCATGATCGATCACGTGGATTGATAGGATTGTCTTAGAAGGCTTGCATTAACAAAGTTTTATAAAGGTTTCTCATGCAAAATTGTAATTCCATTAACGTTCCAATTATCAAAGGGGAAAAATTAAGCTTATGTCAATGTCCCTAAACTAAATTGGAAAGGGATCACATGAAAGGTGTGCCATATGCTTCTCTTGTAGGGAGTTTATTATATGAACAGGTTTGTACTCTACTGGATATTAGTTTTTCCATTGGGATGCTGGGCAGATATCAAAGCAATCCGGGTCACTTCCATTGGAAGGATGCAAAGAAGGTGTTAAGTTACTTGCAAGGGACCAAATACTACATGCTCACTTATAGGAGATCCGATCACCTTGAGGTGATTGGTTATTCAGACTCAAATTTTAGAGGATGCCTTGATAGTAAGAAAAACACTTCGTGTTATGTTTACCTTCTAGCATGAGGGGTCGTTTCATGGAAAAGTGCTAAGAAGAGTGCAATCACTTCTTTAACTATGAAGGTTGAGTTTGTGGGTTGTTTTGAAACTACAAATCATGGGTTGTGGCTACGAAATTTTATTTCAGGACTTAGTATTATGGGTTCAGTATCTAAGCCGCTGAAGATTTATTGTGATAATGTTGCATCATCCTTCTTTTCAAAGAATGATAGATATTATAAAGCAGTTAAGAATATTGAGACGAAGTATCTATCAGTCAAAGAAGAAGTTCAAAAACAAACTGTCAATTGAAAACATTACTACTAGTGCTAACATAGTTGATCCTTTAACGCAAGGGCTATCTCCGAAGATATTTTTGCAACATACTAAAGATATGTTTGTCGAGTAATTAATTGTGCAATTGCTATTTTCTTAGTTATTTGACACAACTTTTGATATCAATAAAGAGTTTCTGAATTTTAAATTTATGTCTTAATTGTATACATGCATGTGAATGACTGAATGTGAAAGAAATAGTCTTTTATAAAGACATTATGAGACCATTATGATGACTCACATATTTGTCCTTATTAAGTATGACATTGGTGGCGTGGTACATAGAAGGAACCATGCTCTTGAATTAGTGTGGAACCGCCATGACTCACACTAATGAAGTATTTAGTTAAGGTGCTTGATGATGTTCTAAGATACTTACTCAACTTATGTTAATCAATTCGTTATGTATAACCTTATTAGGACCAAGTGGGAGACTGTTAGAATTATTATTTAATTATTTATTAATTACAAATTCGATCAAATTTTGTAATCATAAATTAAATAAATTATTTATCCTGAATTAGTGTGGTCAAAATAAGGGGACAAATTTGATTAAATTAATAGAATTAATAGAAGGACAAATGGAGATGTGGTGAAATTGGAGGTTAAAGAGATACCTAGAAATGATCATTTTCGTTATTTAGGATCGATTATCCAAAAAGATGGAGATATTAGTGATGATGTTACTCATAGGATTAGAGCAGGCTGGGCTAAGTGGAGAAGTGCTACTGGCATTTTGTGTGATAGGCATATACCTTTGAAGTTAAAAGGTAAATATTATAGGATGGCCATTAGACCCGCCATGTTATATGGGACAGAGTGTTGGGCAACCAAGAAACAAAATGTGCAGAAAATGAGTGTGGCGGAGATGCGAATGCTAAGATGGATTTGTGATAAAACTCGAAAGGATAAAATTAAAAATGAACAAATTCGTGAAACGGTAAAAGTAGCTCCTATAGAAGATAAATTGAGAGAAAATTGACTTAGATGGTTTGGACACGTCAAGCGTAGACCAATGGATGCTCCTATAAGGAAGAGTGATTTAGTTAGTATTAATGGTAACACAAGGGGTAGAGGTAGGCCTAAATTGACTTGGTGGGATATTATAAAAAAGGACATGATGTCATGTGGTTTAACCGAAGATATTGCACTGGACAGAATGGAATAGAAAAATAGGATTCATGTAGCCGACCCCAAATAATTGGGAAAAGGCTTTGTTGAGTTGAGTTGAGTAATCTTAGAAACTTATTCCAAGAGCCACGTGACTTTTGGTATATTTGTGAGTCCCTTTAGCTACTTTAGTGGATGGTAGATGATGAGTTCAAAGGGAATTTTAGGTCCCCTTCCACCCTATATATACTGAACCAATCTCCATTAATTAATAACACACAAAATATATCTAGGATAGGAAGGGAAACACCTGTTTTTCCAAATTTCACCATAAATCGAAATTCTAGCCATTTTCTAGGAGCATTTTTTGGAGCTTAAAGAAGGAAGAGTTAGGAACTTTTGGAAGTGTTATTGAGGCATATCAACTACAAAAAATGAATCAAATCTCAATGGAGAAAGGTAATTTTCCATAAAGTTTTTAGTTAAAATTAAAGTGGTGATTGCATGAAAATATTGAAGATCCTATAAGAATTAAGTTAATGTTATATATAATTCATTTTCATGTTATATATATATATATATATATATATATATATATATATATAAGGAGAGAGAGAGAGATGTAGACATATGTCAGTGCGGGTTGTCTATATGTAGTCATCGTCTGAAGGTCCTGACTAGCTGGGATCGCGATGTGGGTAGGGATAATAAAATGCTGGTGCAGTGGAATCTGCACCGTGTTGGTGATAGTAAATGTCTCTATGCAGCTACAATATTGTCTCCATATTGTTCGAATATTATGCTTGGAACTCCCGCATGTCCGCGCTGAGGGTCTGGTAATTGAGCATGCCCTTTGCCCAAGTCTTTTTAAACTCCTAATGGATTTCATCCAACTGATGCCATACGCTCATAAAATCGAAATTCCCTTATGGATCATTTCTTTCCTCCATCCATTTAATCTCATCTTCATCAGCCTCCATATCCGCTATGTTTTCACCTCATGCTCTCATTGCGCAAACAAGATTTTTCCAAGTGTTTCCAAAGCATATCTTGATTATTGTCTCAACAAGCGCATTGGGTACATCCCTCAATACATCATTGTCTTTTTCCCGGTACTGAAAATGACAACATATCCTAGATATTAGAATGTCATAGTGTGACTATTTCTTGAACTCTTACTCTAAGATGTTTTTTCTAACTCTGCTATGATGATTCGAGTGAGGTTAATCAAGGTTGTCTCATCAAGTAGATGATAAAGGAAGTGGTCGTGGTTGGGATAGATTAATGTCTGATTCTCCGTCACGATAATGAAATTGATATTGGTGAGGTGGAGTAGACTATCTATATTGAGCATTTTTGTGGTTCTAAGTGCCTCATTCGTCGAAGTAACGTCGGGAGCGATCCTCTCAGCGAGGACTTTGTGAGAATGGACTCTCGATTAAAAAAGGGAAAGCATATACAATGGGGTTATTAACCTAGAATATGTGAGTGTAGGGGGTGGCCCCCCAAATGAGTGGTTAACTTGGTCAAGCAGATCGGTTTTTCACAAATAAGGAGAAGGAAGGATATTCCACAAACTCACCTCGAAGATTCTTCCCAGTAAGTGGCTCGAAGTACCCACTTCGAAGATTCTTCATAACAAGCGGCTCGAAGGACCCATCTCGTAGAACAAAGTCACTTGGATGATAATAGTTTGTAATAAGAAATATAATGTTGCATTACATATTTTATCTTATGAATCTACATGTCGAGTGAGGATGTTTAGTACCCACGAGGGACCATGCCTGATAGGTTATGGGAGAGCTTTCATGCTCTATCAAATAACCTCCTCTTGGGAACTTCGCAGGGACATGGTTTGGAGGATTTAGAACAAGGAAACGTTGTGAATTATTACCAAACCTCTTGGCACACTTGGGAAAAACTTCATCCAGAACAAATGTCACTCGAGCCTATTCATTTCTTACTTATTCGAGTGAACCTCCTCGAGGTACCCGATCTCCCTCAATACTTGCCCCCTCGAGGTTACCTCCTCGAGGTACCTTGGATGTCAGCCCGCCTGACTGATATGACTAGATACCTAACAAGAGTCACTGTTTGAACCACTTTCTGACGTCATAACGTCTGAAATTTAGGGACTCAAGAATATAGCACTCGAGTGGATTTATCCCTAGGATGGCAGGTCTAGTTCACCAAACCTGACCATCTAGCCCTCCTAGAGTAAACCTCAAGTTGACGGGTCATATCCCTCATTAATGCCCTTAATACTTCCACCTAATAGAATGGTTTCCCACCAAAACTATCAGATCCCACGCATTGAATGCAATATCTTGTGCATTTAATGCACCATATCAGGCGGATCAAAGGAAGTCTGAATCGAGCAGCCTCGCCCCCGTATAAATAGACCTTATGAACAAATCAGAAGGGAAAGCATTTTCTGAGCCTAGAACTGCTGTCCAAATTTCCTTACACCCGAGAACCATTGCGAGAGAATTAACCCCCATACACATTTAATATGTTCATGATTGGGCATTAACTGAGCTTGAAGTTCCTACCTTGCCTTTATTGTTCCTGGAGTGCTTGTTCATTCTCCCTCCGACCACGCTACCTGCTGGTCCCATTATTTATTGTGCTTGTCATATGTCTTATGTGTTAATATGCTCTTTAATGCAAGCCTGAATACTGAATCTATTTATCTCTGATTTACATGTGTCTACTACTTATATTGCGTACCTAATGGTGTTAATCCTGATCTTGATGCCTCACTTAATAATAATTGTATTTGAACAACCCACATCTTACATTTGGCGACTCCGTTGGGAAGGTATTCTCTTTTGAAAATATTCTAGAGGATAACACCATTAGAGTCATTGACTTTGACGCCATACAGTGTGAAGAAGAGGCAAACAACACTACTATCCATGAGGGGGCGAGAACGTCAAGGACGGAGCCTATCGCGCTCGGTGTTGGTATTCTAAAGGCGATGGCTACGCAAGGAGGAATTAGTCAGGCACAAATGCAGGGGCTGATGGGTTTATTCGCAGATTTAATTAAAACTTCGTCAGCCCAAGCAATGTTGGGGGGCCCATGGGAGGGAATTCCTTTACTACACCGCTAGTGGCCATACCGTCTTCCACTGTTACTGGAGGGGTGGCAACGTCTGCTTCTAACAACGCATTCCCCACTGTTTCACCACCCTCAGGCGATGCGTGTCCTACCAAGGTCCCACCCATGACAACGGGGCCAGCACTGTAGAGTGGGGGAGCAACTTCGACGGCTCTAGCTGTAACAGTAGGCCAAGGAGCAAGCATACCAGCCTCAATGACCATGGTGGTAATAATGCCACAGCAAGCCAGCCCCTCGCCAGCCAGCTTGGAGGATATGAAGAAAGAGATGCTAAAGTTTATAGCAGTGTCTAAAGGAGACAGTTCCTCAGTGTATGATGACTTTCGTACTCTCTACCTAGAGGCGTATAATAATGAACCCTACCCAGTGGGTTATATTCCTCTAATTTTCGAAAAGTACACGAGGAAAGGCGCTAATCCTAAGGAACATGTGAAGAGGTTCATCGAGAGTCTGGGGGGCCCACTGTAATGACAAATAGTTAAGGCTAAGGGAGTTTTCAAAATCCCTGACGGAGAAAGCCTACACGTGGTATTCCCACCTAGCCCCAGGTAGTGTAAGCTCTTTGGAAGAGTTGGATGTTTTGTTCGTGCAAAATTTCTTTTTGGCTGCGGATGAGTTCACACTCAGTAAGCTCGCGCGCGAGAAACAAAAGCCAAGAGAGGATATTGTGGCTTATATTAGGAGGTTTTGTGAATGCTCTCTGGATGTGAGAGAGGAGATGCGAGAAGACAAACTTTACGAGTGTGTGCAGAGGGCTTGCTGCCCGAGTATATATGCCACCTGATTAAAAAAATAAGACAAGGTATGTTTGCATCATTTTTAAAAATAGCAAGGAATATTGCCTTAGTGGTAAACCCATAGTACCCCTGCTCACTTTGCCAAGCTTGCTGATGAGGCCAACAGTCACCTCGGGGAGGGTAATACCCTCGAGGATCAACTATGAAAACCAGGTGGTAAAAAAGAAATAGTGGCAGTAGAGGAGGTAGAAGGGGCATAGACAACAAGAGAAGGTTTGAAGATGAAGAGGAGCCCCCCGAGCTACCTTACACGGTGGAAAAATCCTTGAATCTTTATGATCTCATGGTCCGCGATAAAGTATGCAGGATGGTTAATGTCCACACTGTGCCACTCACACGAGAAGACAGAGAGAAGCCTCATTATAGCGCACTACATAATAGGGTAAATCATCCTACTAAAGTGTGCTTCTCACTCAGGAGGTTAATTGATCGTCACGTAAATAATGGAGACATTGAGTTGCTGTAAACTAATGTAAACAATAATCCTTTACCACCTCATGGAGCTCACATGGCTAGTGCTTTCAATGAGGAGGCCGAACGATTGATGATGGAACAGTGGTTCGAAGGGAATGACTCTGAAGAATCCCTCGAGGATGACTTTGAAGATTCTCTCGAAGAATGCACCTTCAAGATGGCTCAACTCCACTTGGGTGATGAGGCTGAAGACACAGAAGACCAAGAGGAAGAAGTATACGATCCCATTGAGGGACTCAGTAGATAGTTGGGAGCCTGTTCTCTGGAAGAAGTTAATGCAGTGATAGCATACGATGAGGGTGCATATAGAGATGTGGAAGAAGTTTACGAGCTAGAAGATGACCGGACATATCCATAAATCGAGTGCACCACTATGGATCACTCGCCAAAGTTTGGCTGGTTCTTTGATCAGGTTGGTCTTTCTGAAGATTCTCGGCTTGAAGTCAGATGAGCCATTTTGGAGATCATGAAGAAAAATATGGCATCGCATTTAAAATGGAAGGGACCTATGGCTAAACTGGTGAGTAGATATCTCTTAGAAGTCACATTCTCAGAGGCTAATAGCCTGATCAGGCATCTGCACAATAGACCCTTGTATGTTACTGTGTTAGTGAATGATTGTGTTTTCTCACGAGTCTTATTGGACGGAGGGGCATCCAACAATATAATGTCCATTGGATCCTTTTATGCCACCGGTTTATAGGAGACGAGGATAGTACCCCATTCGTTGGCAATATCAGGTTATGATAATCAATCCTCCACATATGTGGGTTATGTTAATGTGGGCATAATAATAGGGAACATCACTTCCCATATTAAATTCCACATCATGAATTGCGAGCCTTCATATCAGCTATTGGTAGGTAGGGTATGGATGCACAATCATGGGTTGGTACCCTCCACCTATCATCAATGTGCTAAAGCAAATATAAAAAGGAAAGGAGATGGTGATCTGAGCTACCAAGAAACCTTTTGCGAAAGAAGAAGCCCATATGGGGGGCGCTACTTTCTATACTGATCTGATCGAAGAAGCCACCATAATTACAACATATACTGGGGGGGATAAAAGCCCCTTCCACTCGACAGAGGATACCAGCACCTGCCCGAATGGTGGTAACTTATGAAGAAGAGCGTGATCTGGGAGCAGTGAGGCCTCCCAACCTATCAAGGCAGCTTCATGATCAAATGACCCCGCGAATTGACCCCATTGAGCACCAAGTTTAGACACCAAGTGTTCTTAGTAGGCGAACGGTGAAGGATGTGGATGAAAATAATATGAAGAGACCTTTCCAAAGAGAGGGGGACCGACAGTGCAAATGGGTGGTTTTGCCTAACAGCAGAATTATCTATAGATTATGAAGGTGTGAGCGAGCAGCCGAGAGTCTGGATGATAAAGTTGACCCGTTCTATGAATTCTTATTAATGGATAACTAGGGGCAATGCTTGTTAATTGACAACTCTGGGGTACAAGAGTTTGTGCAAGAAGTTGAGGAAGATCCAAAATGTATCAAGGATAGTCCTAGGCTGCAGATCCAAGAGATAGAAAAGGTTGATTTGTCTAGAGAGGGGGAGGATGAAAACCCCATCTTTATCTCAAAGGACTTGGAGGGAGCTCCTCGAGAGGATTTGATCAAACTGCTGTCGAAATTCAAGGATATCTTCGTGTGTAAGTATACTAAGATACCCCGGGTAGATAAGGAGGTGAGTTTCCATAAACTGAATGTCTTGCCCTCAGCAATCCCGGTGAAGTAGGCCACTTGAAGATATAAAGTGGAGTTAGATGTGAAGATTAAATAAGAGGTCCAAAGGTTTCTCACGGCTAGGTTCATAGTCCCGATTCAACATTCGATATGGCTTTCCAGTATCGTACCTATAGGGAAGAAGGATAAAATCCAAATCAGAATATGTGTGGATTTCCGGGATCTGAATCGGGCATGCCCAAAGGACGAATTCCCACTGCTTTCCATTGATAGCTTGTTCGATGCAACAGCAGGTCATGAGATGTACAACTTCATGGATGGTTACGTGGGGTATAATCAGATAAAAATAGACCCGGCCGATGCAGAGAAGACTGTCTTTTGAATGCCTTTTGCCAATTTCATGTACATAGTCATGCCTTTGGGGTTTAAGAACACAGGGGATACTTACCAGAGGACGATGATGACTATCTTCCATGACCATTTCCATAAGATAGTAGAGTTTCATGTTGACGATTTGATGATTAAGTCCAATAAAGAAGGATCCCACCTAGACGATTTGAGACGGATGTTCACTCGCTGCAGGAAGTATAAGCTAAAGATGAACCCTCTCAAATGCGCCTTCGGGGTAACGAGTGGGAAATTCTTGGGGTTCGTGGCAAATCTCTAGGGGGTACAAATGGACTTAAACAAATGACGAGCCATATTTGATATGCCAAGACCAAAATTCGTGAGGGAGTTAAAAAGTTTTCTTAGTAAAGTCTCTTACCTAAGGCGGTTTGTCTCGGGGCTGACTGAGGTAACACACCCCTTAATGAAGCTGCTGAGAAAGGGTGTGAAGTTTTCATGGGAAGCAATGCACTAAGAAGCCATAGACAAGCTGAAAGTACTCCTCACTTCTCCTCAGACAATGATTCCCCCGAAAGCATGTACCCCTTTACGCTTATATCTTACGTCAACAAAACAGTCTATTGGGGATTTATTGCCCCAAGAGAGCGAATGCATTTAAAAAATTGTTTATTACCTGAGTGGGATTATACACGGTCCTGAGGCCAGATATACTAGCATTGAGAGGCACTGTTTGACCCTTGTATTTGTAGCACAAAATCTTAGGCATTACTTGTTATCATTCACAATTCATATTATAAATAGGTGTGATCCCATAAAGTTTTTTCTTGCTAGAACTGTATTGATAGGTAGGGCACCTAGATGGTTTCTACTCCTTTTGTAGTATGATCTCAAGTGTATGGTCCCTCGAGCCATCAAAAGTCAGGCATACGCAGATTTATTGGCCATCTTCCCGTAAGGGATGTTCGATTCGCCTGTCGAAAAGCTCGTGGGTGATGACCTCCAAGTCAATTTTGTAGCATCTAGCCTAGACGAATGGAGTATGGAGTTCGACGGCTCTTCAGTCGAGAAAAAGGAGGAGCGGGAGTTATTTTGCGAAGGGGCAGTGAAAAAAATTTCTTGTCTTTCAAATTGGAACTCGAATGCTTAAATAATGAAGTTGCATACGAGGCACTAGTCCTGGGGTTACTCGAAGTACTGAGAAGGGGCATCCAAGTCATGACAATTAAAGCAGATTATAACTTGGTGGTAAAATAGATGATAAGGTAATTTGCTCTGAAGCACATGAGTCTGGCACCTTACCGTACGATCATCCACTAACTTCTTAGACAGTTCGAGGTGGTAAAGATAAAGAGGTGCCCTCAAATGATGAAAGACATGGGGATTCCTATGCCACTATCGCAAAAAAGATTGCCTTTAATAGAGAGTCAACTATTGTTCGAATCACAAAGATAAAGGCCCCCTCGACGGTGTCTGAGATGCTTCCCTCAGAGGATAAATATGATTGGAGGGGTGAAATCAGAAAGTAGTTGGAGAGAGGGGAAGGGCCACTTAACTTGGCTGATTTAGCACATCACTTTATTGCCAGGGGTAACTTATACTACAAGAATAAAGGAGGTTGGCTATCCAGGTGTGTGGACCCCGAAGAAGATAAAAGAAGGTTGATTGAAGTGCACGAAGATAGTTACGAGACCACCGAGATCCCTTTGTACAGGAGGATGTAACGGGAAGGGTACTACTAGCCTTCGATGAGACAGGAAGCCATCGCATTGCAAAGAGAGTGTTCAAAGTGTTGTCTTTTTTATCAAGCAGCAGAATGCAACTTCATTGACCAGACGTAAGACTGAAGACAGCCCTACATGGATTTCTTAATAGATGGAGTGATGCCAATAGATAAAGAGGGCACTATAAAGATAAAAAAGCGAGCACCGAGGTACTTCATATAAGATGGGCAATTGTACCAACGAGGCTATCATGACAAGCCTCTAAGGTTCATAAGAGGAGAAGAGTCTGAAGAGGTGTTGAAGCAAGCTCATGAACCAGGGAACATTAGAGGAGCTAAGATTTATGATCAATTAATAACTTTGGGTTATTACTGGACTTCGATGGAGAAAGACTCAGCTAATTTTGTTCGAAAGTGCAAAGCTTGTCAACTATATGGGAATATGATTCACGCTCCTTCAGTGGACTTGCATTCTCTATCTACACCATTCCCATTCCATACTTGTCCTTTGACCTGGTAGGATCCATCAACCCTTCGTCACGAGGAAATATATGGATCTTAGTAGCCACAGAATATTTCACGAAGTGGGCGGAGGCCATACCGCTCAAGAAAACCACTGCGGGGGTAGTAGCTCGATTTATGAAGTAATACATTATCTTCCGCTTTGGCATCCCTAAGGTGTTTCTGTCAAATAATGGTACCCCTTTTGTAAACAGTGAGGTGCGCCTGCTCACAAAAAAATACTCCATCATCCATCATAAATCAATAGTAGCATACCCGAAGTGCAATGGACAGGCAGGCAGAGGGCACCAATAAAAATTTAGTGAACATTTTGGCAAAAATGTTAGAAGATTTTCCAGGCACATGGGATGACAATATCCCCGAAGTTCTATGGGCTTATTGAACGATGAAAAAAAACCAACATGGTACACACCATTCTCCTTAGTATTTAGGGCATAATCTATGTTACCGATCGAACTCGAGGTACCTTTTGCTCACTATAACCTACTAAGTGTTATGCTTCCCTACAGCCTCTATGTACAACTCGAAGCCTTAGAAGAGCACAGGGATAATGCTGCAAGGCACTTCGAGATGTACAGGAAGCAGCTATCCAGATCTTACGACCAGTTGGTGAGACCAAGGAAGTTTAAAGAGGGGGACTTGGATCTAAAATCATGCACGAGGCACATCAGAGGTTTGTCATTACCCAAGTTCGAAGCAAACTGGGAAGGGCCCTACATTGTTCGAGTAGTTCACAATTCGAGTTACTGCAAGATATCTAAGCTGGAAGATAATGTGACTTTCAAATTGAACAAGTGGCTGAAGATTTATTACGTTTGAATGTATGTTCTACCAATACTCTTGTTCGTTACATTGTATTTTTTTAGAAAATATGGATGTATGCTTTAAAGCAATTGGTCTCGCCTGTTAAGTATAGTGGTAAGCAATGTTCATGTGGCATATGCTAGATCAACACTTTACATTTACAAGTTGAATGTGTCTCCATCACCTTGCATGATGTAATTAGCATTGATATAGTAAGTTTAACCAATATTTAATCGGAATAATAGAAAGGAAAGAAAACACCAAAAGTTACCAATGTTTATTTATTTCATCAAAGAAATAGTTGTGGTTACAGACAAGAAAAATCCGAAATCCCCCCCAAAAAAAGGAGAAACGGAAAATGATAGGGACATCGAATAAAGGACCTAAGGGTTGTCCATGATAAACCTAAGATTCACTGAACTAAGCAGACTGTGATGATGTTGGGGAAGAATTTTCTCAAGGTTTCTTTGATGTGTAATAAGGTCAGCTAAATCCTTTTGACGAAGCTCCCTGGTCTGATGAATGACCTCTAATTCTCTCTTTTTCTCAATTAACTCGGCATCCGCACGAGCAACTGCCTTGCAGGCCTCCTACACCTTTTGTTCAGATACCAGCAATTGGGATTCCAGACTGACAAGCTCCTCTGAGATGGACACTTGCGAATGATGGGAACTTTGTAGGTGATGATAGAAAAGGGGAAGATCAACCTTATTGTAACTACGTAGCAACTCCACCAGCCAAGTCATAGAAAATCCATCATTTGTTAGCACGTTAACCCTCCCTAGTAAAGTTTTGATGGTATCAGGGCTAAGGGACAAGAGGGGAGTGTTGGGGATTTCCTCTAACACCTTCGAGAGCCCAAGAAAATAACACGTCATCATTCCAGGAATCGCCTAATGGCAGCGAGTGGTAAAGGTCGAAGGAAGATGAACCAGCAGTTTCTCGATTAATAGGCGAGGACCCTTAGTTAAAATAGAAGGGAAATTGGCCAATGTTTGCCTCACAACCACTTCGGGGACTGCCTCAGGGGGATGCATGCTAAAAATGCTATCACTGGCAGAGGGACGCTGGGTATACGAGGCTCTATCACTCGCTTGAATCTGAGGAGAAATCAATCCAGGGGCATCACCAATCCCAGGGGGCTTGCCCGAAGAATCAACTCCGGCTAAGGTCCTCATTTGAATTAATTCCTGAGCAACAGGTTCAACTTCGGGCCTATGGACTGCAGGTTGATTGACCTCCACCTCAAATGCAATAAATAACTTAAGTAAGAAACAAAAATGAGGAAAGCACATACAAAATATCTTGTTAACAAGGATATTATGCCTATAAGACTAGGCCCGCCTGGCCCTCGGTTATGGGAGATTATGCCTATAAGACTAGGGCCGCCTGGCCCTCGGTTATGGGAGATTATGCCTATAATACTAGGGCCGCCTGACCCTCGGTTATGGGAGATTATGCCTATAAGACTAGGCCCGCCTGACCCTCGGTTATGGGAGATTATGCCTATAAGACTAGGACTGCCTGACCCTCGATTATAGGAGATTTTGATTTTAAAGTCCTACATTACTAGGCCCTCTCGACCCTCGGTTGTGGGATATTTATAAATCCCAATACTACTTAGCATAATTAACAAGCTTACTTGCAGGAGATAGGTGGAAGAGAAAAGTACCTCTGGAAGCTGCTCGCTGGAAAACTCGCGAGTGGCCATTTTTATAATGTCTTCCTCCTTAATCGGATGAGGAGCCACCAAAGGATGTTGACCTTGGGGTGCAATCACATCCCCCTTACTTCAGCAACCTGCTTCTACACGTCCTCCCCCTGACCCACCCTAGTAAGATCGGTACCTTCCTTGTTCAGGATGGAAGGTCCGAACACAGATACAAGCATTTGGTCATTCGATGGAAGGGGAACTGAGAGAGAAGTCTCAACAAGTACGGGAGCCTGCAACATAGAAGTTAAAAGTTAGAATAACAAGTTGAAAGAGCAATAACATATTAAACATGTAAGGAAAATAAACTCACCACAGGCAACGAAGAAACAAGCATAGAGGACTTGGGTATATCCTCAGTAGCTCTCACATCAGGAACATCCCTCTCAAGTCCAGCCTGCTCACGCAAGAAAGAGGGATCAAGAGAATAGCCACTACTAGACTCAGATGAAGAATTAGATATAACTTCCCCTAGAGGGAAATGGGAGATTACCTATGAAGTAGTAGGGGTAGCTCTCTCGAAAGGACGATCCTCTCCAACATCATCATGCGTATCACCTCGCACATTAACCTGGAAAAAGAGACAAAGGGAGGATAAGAGCAAAATGAAGTTATTAGCACGAAAATAAAACAAGAAGAGAAACGTTCAGAGCAAGAGTGATTAAGGGGCTTACTTCTTTTTCCAACACATCTTCTAGAACCTCATAATCTTGAGGAGGTAGGGAGGGTTTAGAAGGAGAAACTATTTTCCTCAACCAACGCCTCCGAACCAATAAAGTTTCCTCTTCCTTTTCTTCTTCTTCTTCTTCTTCTTCTTCTTCTTCTTCTTCTTCTTCTTCTTCTTCTTCTTCTTCTTCTTCTTCTTCTTCTTCTTCTTCTTCTTCTTCTTCTTCCACTACCTTCTCTCTCTCCTCATCCTCCTCATCTTCATCATCATCACCACCAGCATCTATAGTAGCATGTTCCTCGGGTAGTTCCTCCTCACCGAAATCAGATGACCCCTCCATCATAAGATTAAGAGGATCGATCGCCTTTCTTTTCTTACCACTACCAGTAGTGCTAGGAGAATATGAGAAACCCCAAGAAGCCATCTGGGCTGACGTAAATTCCCTGTCTTCTTCAATAAAATTCTCCCAGGTTTGGAGAAACTGATTAAACATTGAACTCACCTCTTGAGCGACTTTGGGATCGAGTGTACGGTTAGTCGGAGGCTGGGGGATGGTTTTGAGTTTCTTCAGAAGCACCTTTCGGGTGGCCCTAACTGCTACCTCAGACGAGGCAATGTGCGGGGATTCAATTCTTTTAGCTGTCCTCGAGGGACTAGGGGCAATGGCGGCAACCTCGACTGGGAGGGAGAATTTATTCTTTTTCACAATCGCCTGGTTCATAGGCACTATTGGGGGCAGTTCAGAGGGAACACTGGTGTTAGCAGTAGTAAGAGAAAAAATAGATGATGAGGTGGTGCAATTTCTTAAACCCAACTCTGTGGGTGGGAATCTCTCAACTTCAGGGTATCGGGGTTCTTCAAGAGGTTGGTTTGAAAACGAACTAACTAATTCTGCCAGAATACGTTCATGTACATAGGTGACCTACCCCCTCGACCCCCTTTACTCGGGACCACGCCATTAGCTGGGTAATTGGTGCATAGACTAATAACAATGGAAGTCAGATAATTGGCACATGCAAAAGAAAATTTGGTGGGCTTTTCTCGAGTGAAATAACTTAATAAAGGGTCTCCTTGGTCGTAACCAAACTGCGGGGCTACACGGTAAGGGTTGCACATTGAACAAAAAGATGACCACTCAGTATAAGAGGGCAAATATGAGGGGATTAACAAAAGGGGAACACTGTTCTCAGGAAAATTCCTGGTAAGGGCTTCATCAATCGGAGCAATGGGACGCTCCTCATCAGCGAAGAAATCATTAGTAAAAAACTAACTCACCCCAACATAGGGGCGAGGTATGAACCTTTTGGCTCGATCAATCAGGGCAATTAAAGGCTTCTTGACACTCTTATTTTTCCAATAACAAATTCGGGGGATCTTCACGGGCTGTGAACTAGGGTAATTGTCGACGGGGGTGTAATCAGGAAAGTGGGCATAGAGAAAAGCTGTCAAAAGAAAATTGCTGGCATAATTAGAAACATCAAACCTGCCAATGCTTTGAAAAGAGTCCGCCACTACACGATTAAGTCAGGTATATAAGGAGCCGAGGACAATGGCATCAAGGGGGATTTTCACGCCATTGGCCATTCGAATGGCCATGTTGATCAGGTCCTTTCGAGGGAAGTCATGAGGCTTGCCTGGAAGATAGACCTTCGACAGCATCACCCAAATTTAACCCACCAGCTCTATTTAGGATCCATAGCCTTTCCCCATCGGGGGCTGTTCAAATACCTCTTTCCCATGGGGTTTATCCCTGGCTGCCTCACGGGCCCTAATAATGGCTTCCTCCTCAATGAAATAAAAGTAACGAATTACTTCAGAATGGGTGCACTTGGTGTAAGTGACCATACAGTCCTTCACCACCACCTCCAGTTCCCCTCTTAAGGCTTTTTCTTCACCAGAGATAGCCTCCTCGAAGAAGGTATCAAACCCAGCTTCCTCTAATCTCCAAAGCTCACACACATCCTCCAAGGTAATAGTGAACTCACCCCAAGCGGCCACAAAGGTATGTGACATATGGCTCCAACGGGAAACCAACAATTCCAGAGAAGTATTGTTCTTGGCGAGAGTAAGGTCACCCAGCCAAAGAGAGCAAGATATGCCTACAAGGGCTAATGAACGGAATACTTTGAATGGATCTACTCAGTCCAAGGGCCCAATCCCTCGCTGGAACCAAAAGAAGCTTCAAACTCTACCTTTGAGTAAGGGAAATCAATACGCTCAATTCGAAAGAGGGTAACACTGGCAGTGGGGATATAAGAAAAGTCTTAAGCGTCCTCACCTTCCTCCATTAAAAGGTTGGGGTTTTCAGTTGGCGCTAGGGATCCGGGGAATCGCTCCGCCGTTGCCTAGAAGTGGTCTTTGTCACCAAAGTAAGGAACACGATGATAACATGCCCATTGATCTTGGCACGCTTGAGTCGCAGGGGAAGCGCCCCTAACAGAGAGAGTTCTTTTCACAGGTTCCATGGAAGCTTAAGGAAAGAAGAACTGAACTGAGGGTAATAAGAAAAGAATAGAAGGGTGGAAGAAGGAAATGGTTTTTTCCCTCTTAATCTCACAAATACTCAAGCTTATAAAATGAAAACCCAAAGGTGAAGTTTGAGTTGAGGAGACACCCCCTTTTATAGGGGTAACATGAACCCCAAAAGATGGTAAAAAATGACGCTTTGGAAAAGCGTCATGATGACTTTTTGGAATAGTTTGGCTAGTGTGGATGTCAAGTGCGCATGGATGTAGAAAACCAAAGGTCGTAATGATGACGCTTCAGGGGATGAAGCAATGATTAGCGGTGGAGTTTACACGCGTGCCCCCTGGCGCTGCCACATGTGATGTGAAGAAGTGAAAACGATAGTTGCATTTAATGCGACATGCTTGGAGTCTTATCTTCCTTGGGGAACGAAGAGCTTTGGGGGAAATTTGAATAAATATCTTCATTTTCCCTAAGAGAGGGGAACGAAGAGTTTCGTACAAATATTTCTTCATGCAAATAAACAAATATCTCTATGAAGGGGAGAATATAGAGGGTGTCACCCCAAATGAGTGGTTAACTTGGTCAAGCAGATCAATTGTTCACAAATAAGGAGAAGGAAGGATATTCCACAAACTCACCTCGAAGATTCTTCACAATAAGTGGCTTGAAGTATCCACTTCAAAGATTCTTCATAACAAGCGGCTCGAAGGACCCATCTCGTAGAATAAAGGTACATGTCGAGTGAGGTTGTTTGGTACCCACGAGGGACCATGCCTAGCAGGGCATGAGAGAGCTTTCATGCTCTATCAAGAAAACTCCTCTTGGAAACTTTGCAGGGACATGGTTTGGAGGATTGAAAACAAGGCAACGTTAGGAATTATTACCAACCATCTTGGCAAATTGGGCAAAACTTCATCCAGAACAAATGTCACTCGAGCCTACTCATTGCTTACTTATTCGAGTGAACCTCTTTGAGGTACCCGATCTCCCTTAATACTTGCCCCCTCGAGGTTACCTCATCGAGCTATGTTGGATGCTAGCCCGCCTGAATAATGTGACCAGATACCTAATAAGATTCATTGTTTGAACCGCTTTCTAACGTCATAACGTATGATATTTAGGGACTCAAGAATGTAGCACTAAAGTGGATTTATCCCTAGCCTGGCAGGTCTAGTTCACCAAACTCGACCATCTAGCCACCCTAGAGTAAGCCTCAAGCTGAAGGGTCATATCCCTCATTAATGCCCACAATACTTCCAGCTAATAGAATGGTATCCCGCCAAAACTATCAGATCCCACGCTTTGAATGCAATATATTGGGCATTTAATGCACCATATCAGGAAGATCGAAGGCTATCTGACTTGAGCAGCCTCGTCCCCATATAAACATATGAACAAATCATAAGAGAGAGCATTTTTTGAGCCTAGAACTGCTGCCCAAATTTCCTTACACCTGAGAATCATTACGGGAGAATTAACCCCCCATACACATTTAATATGCCCATGATTGGGGATTAACTGAGCTTGAAGTTCTTTCCTTGCCTTTATTGTGCCTGGAGTGCTTGTTCTTTCTCCATCTGACCACTCTACCTGCTGGTCCCATTCATTTATTGTTCTTGTCATATGTCTTTTGTGTTAATATGCTCTTTAATGCAAGACTGAATATTGAATCTCTTTGTCTCTGATTTACCTGTGGCTACTGCCTATATTGTGTACCTAATGGTGTTAATCCCGATCTTGATAAGGGCTTTCGCCTCACTTAATACTAACTGATATACCCATATATACCCTCGGTCAGGTCGAGGGCGCCCTGCACCTGGACATGGCCAGGATAATCTGTCAACCAATATCAGACGACCCTCCGAGGGGCTAACTCCTCATCAGACCCAGACGATCCTCCAAGGGACCGACCCCTCAGCATGGTCCGAACGACCCTCCAAGGGGATGACCCCTCATTATGGTCCGGAAGACCCTCCAAGGGGCGGACCCCTCATTAAGGCCATACGAACCTCCAAGGGGGAGACCCTCATCATGGTCCAGACGACCCTCCAAGGGGCCGACCCCTCATCATGGTCCGGAAGACCCTCTGAGGGTACAACAGTACGAGGCCTAAATTAGGACAGACTCGCTGCCAGAAGGAACTTTGCCCTCGGCCTCATATTATAGACCGAGGGTGGCATCATCACAGCGCGTGGTTCGGGATATGCGTGGAACAGTGTGCGTGAGGCTCACATGGCACGTGGAAGACCGTTATAACAATATCAGCCCCTCACGTGAGGGAATATTATGTCATCATTAATCATAGTTGGAATCTACAGGTGTCAACAGGGGATTGACTAGATCATCATTCACATGCACTATGCATGCTTGGGGGTACACTACACCCCCAAGACCTATATATACTTGTCACCTACAACCCTATAAGGGGAACGATAATTGAAATCCTAGATAAAACTCTGCTTGTACACACAGTAGAGATAGAAAGTGAGCTTATGTGCATTGTATCCAAGGCCATTAGTGCCCATACTTAGTGGATTACACACTCACAGTGGATGTAGGCCTAATTAGCTGAACCACTATACATCATTGTCTTATTCCTCTTATACTCACCTCCTTTTATATACTTATACATAGATATCTCTATGGCTGCCATGGTTATTACTGTTTAGTCTCATCATCACTTATCTGGTGGTGTTGAGTCTAAGCATCATCAATTTGGCGCCATCTGTGGGAACGAGAAGATATCTCTTCCTTTGTACAACTTGATCTCACTCCCTTTGTGGAGCTGTTTCACCATTGAAAGAGACCCATTAAGGTTCTCAAGCTCTTCAGTCTTTTGATCATTCAGCTCTCTACAGCTCAAACACATGGCATCGGAGATGCCACCACCACCACTCCCTCCATCGGATAGTGGGATAGGACCCAATTCTAGTTAACCACCGCCTCAGTCTAAGATGGTTGATGTGGCAGCCGACTTGAAGTCTTTGGCAGCCGACTTGAAGTCTTTGGCAGCAAGCCAGCGGATCATGCAGGAGCAGTTTACAGCTCTAAGCCAAAACATCCTAAGACCACCAGGGGTCTCACCTGAGATGATTACTCCTGCAGCAGCTCCAGGGCAACATGAGGCCAGGGGACCACCCCAGGTGCCACGCAAAGACTTGCCACATCTACAACGACGGAGGGATGTTGATGACCCTCGGCGTCTACGCTTGGGGGGGTAAGGAAACCCTTGCCCAGAAGACAGATATGATGATCTAGAGGTGGAAGAGGGCCCTATAGAGTGCTGGGAGCTGTATGAGGTCTCCAACAACACTTTGTGACCTCTCCAGGGGAGCCGAGGGAAGTGTAGAAGGCAAAATCCTGACGATCGCTCGAGAGGATCTACTTTTGATCGCTTGAGCAGGGGGTCGGCCTTTGAGAGGCTGGGCTCAGTAAATGACATGCGGGAAAATTGTCCAGATCAAGCAGTGATGCAAGGACCAGAAGGGAGGCAGCAGATGGCCGATCCCAAGGACAGGACGACGGTCAGGGGGAAGTAAACAGTTGACACAGGCCTACCGCAGCAGAACCCTCCATCCATCTCAAAGAGGCGGCATGGGATAACATCGTCCAAGCCAACCCTACGAAGCCCTGGAATGACTCGATCCAACGACTGAAGGATAAGATTGGTGATATTCTGAATAGCCGGGACCCTTTTCAGAGAGGATAATCCATAGGCTCACCCTTTGTGGCGAAGATAGTCAACTTCCCAACGCCATCAAAGTTTAAGCCACCTGTGGTCACCCCAAGGTATCACGGGAGTACAAACATGTCCATCATATTAAGATGTATCAATCGGCGGATGACATATACTCTATCTCAGATGAGATGAGGTGTCGTGCCTTTTCTGGCACTCTGACTGTTGCTGAACAAGTCTGGTTTATGTCTCTTCTAAAAAACTCCATTGAAAGCTTTAAGCACTTGGCAGATCGATTTATCTACAACTTTTACTTTGGGGTGAGGCCACAGAAGAAAACCACATAACTGCTCTATGTTAAGAAGGGGAAGAACGGGAGTCTAAGAGACTACACAGGTAGATTTAACAAAGAAAAGTTAGAGGTGGAAGACTATGAGGAGAGAATAGCCATGACCGCCCTCATTGGAGGACTCCAGAAGGGGAAGCTGCTATGGAAGCTTGATGAAGACCCTCTAAGGACGATGGCTGAATTGCTGTCGAAAGTAGGAAAGGTAATGAACGTCGAAGAGGCGATGGCCGCAAAATACGAAGATGAAAAAGGAGGCACTAGTGGGGGTAAGTACCATAAGAAGAACAAAGGGGGGAATAAGAGGTATACGGACGACAAGTTCGCTGATTACACCCCTCTAACGGTCAGCTGTGAACATATTCTCAATGAGATAAAGAGTGACCGGTCCCTGAAGTGGCCTGAAAAGTTGAGGGCAGCCCCCCACAAGAGGAACAAAAACCTGTGGTGTGAATTTCACCATGACCATGGCCACGTGACTGACAAATGCTTTTCTCTGAAAGATAAGATTGGAAAAATGTTAAAAGAAGGGAAGCCGAGGAAGTACGTTGATAAGAGTGCCTTCAAGAGGGTCCGAGGGGACGACCCCAGAAAGAAGAGAGGTGATGCATGTAGAGAAGGTCCTCCAAAAAGAGGGGACGACCCTTCTGATGATGAGGATGACCCTGACCTCCCTCCGAGAGACGACCACGACCCTGTCAAGAGACTTAATATGATCTCTCTTGGTGTGGGGATGATCTCTGGGGGACCAGCAGGAGGAGGGTCAGAGATCGCAGATAGGAAGGCCCACGTAGCTGAAGCCAAGGAAGTGACGAAAACTGTACACTCAACCTCTCTAGAGGCAAAGTCAGAAAAGAGTAAGAAGGTCGATATGGATACTTGATAGTGGGGTTCTCAAGAATGGACTTCAAAGGCCTCTTATCCCCACATGATGACCCTCTCGTCATCACTACCAGGGTGCACGAATTCGAGGTGATGTGATATTTTGTCCATGCTTTAAAGCCGTAGGTCTCATTCGTGCTAGACTCGTCCCATACCATCACCCATTGATTGAGTTCAGTGGGGAAAAGGTCCATCCCCTTGGAGTATATGAGGCCGATGTCAAGATAGGGGACGAGTGGCCGAGATGGCTCACCAAGAAGGTCAGCTTCTTTGTGGTGGATGAACATGTCTTCTCGGCCTACAACATTATACTAGGGCGAATAACCCTCAAGGGGTTTGAAGTTGTGTCGTCTACGGTTCATCAGATGATTAAATTTCCAACCCCTTACGGGGTAGGGGAAGTTCAGGGAGACCAAACGACAGCACGAAAATGTTATTTCAACTCCGCCGAAGAAAGGGAGGCAATAAGAAGTCAATAACCACTTTTAATATTGATACCCTTGACCCTAGGGACGAGACAGAGCTGAAGAAAAGAGAAGCCGCGGAAGAGGTAGAATCCATCATCCTCAATGAGGATGAGCCGGAAAAAACCGTCGAAGTCGGCAAGACTCTGAAGACAAACATCAAGGAAGACCTCATCAAGCTGTTAAGGATAAGAAAGCGTCTTTGCATGGAGTCATGTAGATATGCCGGGGATCGACCCAAAAATCATGTGACACAAGCTCAACATGGTAGAGGGTGCAAAGTCGGTAAAGCAGAAGAGGCGAATTTACTCTTCAGAAAAATATAAGGTCATAAGGAACGAGGTCAAGAAGCTAGAAGATGCCGAGTTTATCAGAGAGTTCATCTACCCCGAATGGCTGTCCAACTCAGTCATTGTCTCAAAAGCCAACGGGAAGTGGAGAGTGTGTGTAGACTTCACCGACCTCAACAAGCATTGTCCTAAAGACAACTTCCCTCTCCCCCGCATTGATCAGATGGTAGACGCTACCACAGGCCATGAACTAATGAGTTTTATGGATGCCTATTCAGGTTAAAACCAGATCTTTCTGAGTCCTCGGGACTCGAAAAAAACGGCTTTTATTACCGACAAGGGGATATTCTGTTATAGGGTCATGCCATTTGGCCTGAAGAATAGAGGGGCAACGTATCAGTGCCTTGTAAATAAAATGTTTGAAGACCAAATTGGGAAGTTTATGGAGGTCTATGTAGATAACATGTTGACTAAGAGTTTGAAGGCAAATGATCATGTGGCTGACCTTAAGAGGACATTTAATATGATGGACAAGTATTGGATAAAGCTCAACCCGGCCAAGTGTGTCTTCGGGGTTGGAGCAAGGAAATTCTTGGGGTTCATCATGAATCAAAGAGGCATTGAGGCCAATCCTGAGAAAATAAAGGCCCTCCTAGAAATGAAGACCCCAAGACCATTAAAGACGTTTAGAGGCTCACGGGTAGAGTGGCTGCTTTGAATAGGTTCGTGTCCAGAGCCACAGACAAGTGTTTATCGTTCTTCAAAATTCTCAGAAAGGCCTTTGAATGGAGTGAAGAGTGTGATGAGGCTTTCAAGGAGTTAAAGTCATACCTAGGGTCTCCCTTGCTGTTGTCACAACCAGTACAGGGCGAACAGCTATATGTGTACTTAGTCGTCTCAGAATCAACCATCAGTGCAGCCATTGTGAGAGAAGAGGACGGAGTACAGAAGCCAGTATATTTCAACAGTAAGTCTCTCTAGGGGGTAGAGCAAAGATACCCAAGGATGGAGAAGTTGGCCTATGCCTTGATCCATGCATCAAGAAAGATGAATCCATACTTCCAATCCCATACAATGGTCATCCTCACTGACTCTCCTCTTAGGCAGGTCTTACACAAGCCAGAAAAATTAGGGAGGCTAATGGCCTGGGCTATAGAGTTGGGGGAGTTTGACATTGTGTACCAACCTAGGACGTCCATTAAGGGGCAAGCATTGGCAGATTTCATGGCTGAATTTACTTAGGAAGATGATGAAGCTGAAGATGAGAGCCTCGGGAAGACATATACCTTACAAGGTAGACTCACCGACACACCCACGGATAATGCTGAGACAAGCACCGCTAGAGGAAAAGTGGCCAAAAATGAAGAGGGAAGATATCTCTTTAGACAGGGGTCCCTCACCGAGGGAAATTTCTCAAAACAACAGACTGTGTGGAGCCTCTTCGTCCTGCGACAGTGGAAGTGGAGTTGGACTGATAGTGCCTAGACGAGTAGGCCAATTCTAGCGGCCCAAAGTCTAGGCCCCCACTTTTTATTTTGATGTAGTCTCTTCCCACGTTCCTTTGAAGGTACGTTATGGGAAGGATGGAAGACGTGGGGAAACCATCACTCCCACTCACCTAAATGTACATATATATATATATTAAACCCAAGGTCCGGGGTAAAGGGACAAGTTGTATTCTCTGTAATTACCCTCCGGAGTATATAGGAATAATATCGACTACACCACCGTGGACGTAGGCACATCTTTGCTGAACCACGTACATCCTTTGTTGTGTGATTGTCATTTTATATTCCTTGTTCTTACTTGGTGAATGCTTTTTTTCTTATTTATTTGTGTTGCACAATAATTGTCACCACAATTGGCGCCGTCTGTGGGAAGCGTTTTTTTTTTCCTGAGAAGAGCCCACACCAAGAAAGGAGTTTAAGATGTCTGGTCACAGTAGCAATGCCATTCAGGCAGGGGATAATCAAGAACCACCTACTCCTCACAGGATTAGGTCTGAAGTTCGACGTTCAGATCAGAGGGCTCTCTTGGAAAGGCCAGCCTCAGAAGAAAGCCAGGGACCAGTAAGGTCCACACAGATATCCAGACTGATTGATGCGTACGAGGCAAGTCTCCATGAGCAGAGGGAGTCTTCTCGCAGGTACGAAGCTGAGAATGCTCGCTTGAAAAGGAGACTGAAAAGACTGGAGAGGGAGATTCATCCTGATAACAGGAGACATCCTTACCGCACTCCTAGCCCTCAGGCAAGCAAATCTCGCAGCCGAGGAAGGATCCTAAGGCGAGGATTTCGAAAGGTCGAGGGAGACGAATCATACGACGACCTCTACGAACAGCTGCGAATAGCTATGAACAGCTCGACGTTACCAGAGCCCTGCTCGCAGCAACAAGAACATACGAGATCTGGTCTGCAGGGAAATGGACCAACTTCCTACCCACCACGGTGCCAGATCAACCAGAGAACTCGCAAGGCGAGCTCTCAAAACCCAGATGAAGTCACCCTTCACGATGGAAATCGAAGAGGAAGAAGCCCCCAAGAAATTTGCTATTCCAAGGTTCAAGATTTATGACGGTAAGACTGATCCCATCGATCACGTCAGGGAATACCAACAGGCCATGGCCCTTTGAAATCACTGGGATGCACTGATGTGCCGTATTTTCCCCTCAAGCTTGCATGATGTGGCGCAGAAATGGTTCGAAAGACTCCCCCACCGATACATCCGAAGTTTCAAATCCCTGGCCGAACTCTTTACGGCCCGCTTCATTACTAGTAGCTCCCATCCTAAAAATATGGACGCCTTATTGACAATGAAGAAGACGCTTCAGTAGACCCTTTGAGACTACGCAAAAAGGTACTGAGAGTTGTTCAATGAGGTCGAGGACTGATCGGAGCAAGTGGCGGTGGCCTCCTTCAAAATTGGGCTGCCCAGTTCTTCCCTTCTCTACCAGTCTCTAACGAAGAAGGAAGCCATAACCATCGACGACCTAATGGCTCGCATCGAGAAGTATGCCAAGGTGGAAGACGTCACCAGCCCCAGTACAGGGGAAAACGGTCGAGTTGAACTCACTACTAAGGGAAGTGACAAAATCGAGAACCATAAAAAAGGAGGAAAGAACGGGGGTAAAAATGGCTCCAAGAATGGAGGGAACCATGACGCGTCGAAAGCATTCCAGACGGTCAACACCATTTTCAAAGAACCAATTTACAAAATTCTCGTCAAGATCAAAGATGAGCCATTCATCAAGTGGCCCAAGAAAATGGGAAGAGATCCTTCGAAGAGGAACAATGCATTAAGATGCGCTTTCCACAAAGAGGTAGGACATAAGACCGAGCACTGCAAAGCTCTAAAGTCTCACCTCAAGGAGTTAGCCCAGTCTGGGCATTTGAACGAGTTTGTGGAAAAGAGGGCAGAAAGAGTGGCTGCCAATAGAGAGGCGAGACCTAACAACGTGCTGGAAGATAATGTCGGACATGAATTCGCAGTAATCCACGGAGCATCTGACGTCAAGTAGATACAAGGAAACTCAGCTCGAATGGAAATGAAAAAACTTACAGCGGTAATGCAGGATTTCCAAATCGACCCAGCAAAATCACAGTCAGGAAAGCGTCGACGAGCAGAGGACGTCAACTATGACAAGCATATTATTTTCATGGATGAAGATCTGGTGAGGGTAAGGACCCCACATCATGATGCCCTGGTCGTTACACTCAGGATAGCCAACTTTGACGTCGACAAGCTGCTCGTCAATCAAGGAAGCTCATCCGAAGTAATGTACCTCGACCTATTTAGGAAATTGAAGTTAAGCGTCGCCGACCTAAAGGAAGCTACTACTCCTTTAGTTGGCTTTGCTGGGAAAATAACTATGCCCTTGGGCAAGGTTGTATTACCGGTGCGCGCTAGAAACGTTTCCAAGATGATCGAGTTTTTGGTAGTCGACATCGATTCGCTATACCAAGCCATCCTCGGCAGGGGATGGATTCATGTGATGAAGGCAGTCCCCTCGACCTACCATCAGAAGCTCAAGTATGTAACCGAGCTAAGAGTAATGGAGATCCACAGCGACCAAGTAATGGCGAGGAGGTGCTTCATAGCAGCCATCCGACCAAAGCCAGAGAAGAAGGCCGGACAACCCAGCGAGAAAGTTGAAGAAGGTGTGATACCTTCCAAATAGCAATTAAATCACGGAAGACCCGGAGTAGAGGAGACCAGGCTCCCCCCCTCTGAGCGTGTCATCAAGGACTTGGTAGAAATTACAGCTGAAGATGTCAACAGTAATAGAGTCTTCTTGATTGGAGCAGCTCTCACCGACCAAGAATGGAAGGAGTTGACAACCTTGTTGAGGTGCAATGTAGATGTTTTCGCATGGGAACCATACGAATTTCCTAGAATCGTCCCTGGTGTGGTCTGTCATCAGTTGCACGTTGACCCCACATTCAAGCCAATCACCCAAAAGGCACGACGAACTGCGCTCGAGAAGGCTAAAGAGGTCGAAAAGGAAGTAGAAAAAATTCTGGATGCAGAATCCATACGGGAAGTACAATTCTCCAAGTGGTTGTCCAACCCAGTAGTAGTTCCGAAGAATAATGGGAAGTGAGAGTTTGCATCGACTTCACTGACCTCAACAGAGCATGCCCTAAGGATAGTTTCCCCCTCCCAAAAATAGACCAACTAGTTGATGCCACTGCATCTCACGAGCGAATGAGTTTCCTGGACGCGTACTCAGGGTATCACCAGATCCCCTTGTATACCCCAGACCAAGACAAAATGGCATTCATCACAATAGCTGGGTTATATTGCTACAATGTCATGACCTTTGGACTCAAGAATGCAAGAGCAACCTATCAGCGGTTGGTCACTAAAATGTTCAAGGATCAAATGGGAGACACCATGGAGGTCTACATCGATGACAATCTCGTTAAAAGAAGGAAGAAAGAAAATCACCTCTCGGACCTGTCAAACACCTTCGAAATCCTCAGGAAGTACCGGATGAAACTTAATGCGAGCAAGTGTTCCTCCGATGTCCAGTCAGGAAATTTTTTTGGATACTTGGTCAGTAACAGAGGCATAAAAGCTAATCCAGATCAGATCGGTGCAATCAACAAGGTAAAACCCCCTTGCACAATTCGGTACATGCAGAAGCTCACTAGAATGCTCGCAGCCTTAAATCGCTTCATCTCCAAATCCTCTGAGAAGTTCAAGCCTTTTTTCCATCTTCTAAAGGGAAGAAAAACGATAGAGTGGAGCCCAGATTGCTCGTGAGCATTGGATGAGCTCAAGTCCTACTTAAGCACTCCACCGCTGCTTGTCATACCACCGCAAACGGATTCTTTGTACATGTACCTCTCCGTATCCAATCACACTGTCATTTCTGCGCTAATATGCGAGGTTGCAGGAATCCAACACCCCATTTATTATGAAAGCAAGACCTTATTAGACGCTGAGCAAAGGTACCTGCTATTGGAGAAGCTCACCTTTACACTAGTAATAGCCTCTAGGAAGCTGAAGCATTATTTTGAAGCTCATACTATCATCATCCTTACATCGCATCCCCTTAACGCGGTCCTAAGGAAAGCGGATTTGTCGGGCAGAGTGTCTAAGTGGTCAGTCGAGCTCGGCCGGTTTGACATCCAATTTCAACCAAGGACAACTATCAATGGTCAAATCCTTGCTGATTTCATAGCCGAATTCATAAGCGAAGAACTCTCCGACCAACCTCAACCAACAAGGCAAGAGAAGAACCAGGCAACAGAGGAAACCTGGAAACTCTTCATTGATGGAGCCTCCAACTCAAAGGGGGTAGGGGTAGGCGTTATTCTCATCACTCCAGAAAATGCAATCCTTGAGCAAGGAATCAGGTTTGGATTTGCAACCTCCAACAATGAAGAAGAGTACGAAGCCCTAATATCCGGTCTCTAAAAGGCGCAAACTCTAGGAGTAAAACGTTTACAGGTGTTCGGCGATTCTCAACTAGTCTCCAATCAGATAAGTGGAGATTACAATGAAAAGTATGAAAGAATGGCAGCCTACCTCACCTTGGTGCAAAAAATTAATGACAAGCTTTGAAGGGATCAACATCCAGCAGTTTCTTAGGGGGAAAAACAGTCATGCTGATGCCTTAGCAGCCTTAAGTTCGGCAGTTGACTCTGACCTAAAAAGGATCATCCCCAACGATTTCCTCATTTGTCTGAGCATTAACCACAATAGCAAGCTACCAAACGTGGAACAGATACTCCAGGTGGGGTCAGCCCCCAGCTGGATGGACCCCTTAAGGGACTATTTAAAGGATGGCACGCTCCCAGATGACAAGAAAACTGTCCACAAGATAAGAGTCAAAGCTGTTCTCTTTCACTTATCCATAAGAGGCGACTTATATAAGAAATCCTTCTCCGGTCCCTACCTTAGATGTGTCCACCCAGGTTATATCGAGCAAGTGCTACACGAGCTTCACGAAGGAATCTGTGGAAGTCATGTCGGAGGAAGGTCTATAGCCTTTCGAGCAATGAAGGAAGGCTATTTGTGGCCATATATGCAAAAGGACTCCGCAGTATATGTCCGCAAATGCCTAAAATGCCAACTCCATGATCCTATGGCCCACCAAACCACCAGCGACCTAAAGTCCCTGTCCAACCCATGGCCCTTCGCCCAATGGGGAATGGACATCGTGGGACCACTGCCTACCGCTGCCGGTAATCACAAATATTTATTGGTTGCGACTGACTACTTCACCAAATGGATCGAGGCAGAACCCCTAGGGAACATTCGAGATACCGATATGATAAGGTTCATATGGAAGAATATAATCACTCGATTTGGAATTCCCAAAACCATCATCACCGACAATGGAACACAGTTCGAAAGTAGCCCCTTTCAGGACTTTTGTAAAGAACACGGGATCAGACACCACTTCAGTTCGATGGTCTACCCTCAGACCAATGGCTAAGCTGAAGCTTCCAACAAAACTGTGATCGATGGATTGAAGAAGCGATTAGAGCGATCCAAAGGCGCATGGGTAACAGAGCTACCCCATATCCTATGGGCGTACCGAACCACTCCCTGGCGAGCAACAGGAGAAACCCAATTTTTGCTGACATATGGCATGGAAGCAGTCATCCCACTAGAAGCGGGTTTGCCAACAATGAGATCCAACCTTGTTGACCAAGGCCAGAATGATGAGGCATTACTCGCCGAACTCGACCTAGCCGACGAGCAGAGAGAACTTGCCCTAGTGAAGCCAGCGAGCTATCAGCAACAGCTCGCGAAGTACTACAACAAAAGGTTTAACCCGAGAACATTTCAAGTTGGGGACTATATTGTAAGGAAAGTCCTGGGCAGCACAGTGAAGTCGTCAGACGGCAAGCTAGGCCCAAACTGGGAAGGACCCTTTAAGATAACTAAAGATGATCTGCAAGGTGCCTATCACTTGGAAACTATGGAGGTAAGAGGAATACCACGAGCATGGAACGCAGCTAATCTCAAGAAATTCTATTTTTAGATCTTTTTCTTGTATTCTTTTGTTATGAAAATAGAAGTTGATTTCCCTTATTACTAATGCAAGCTACTTAATTGATTACACTCTGATTGGTAACAGCTGCATTTATCGCACATCTTTTCCAAATAACAGGCACATTGATCACTATAGCAGGGAAATACCCCTCCTCAGGTCATCGTCATAAAACACGAGAGACCTCTTAGCATTGCCCCTGGTAATATATGAAGCCCTACAGGGGATCCTTAGGCAATACGACCAAATTCTATACTGGTCGTCAAACCTACTTCGATTGAGTAAAATCCTGATCGGATGAAGACGGCCAACACCAGGTGTGTCCTCGCTAATTGCCCCACTTAGTCCTAAGGAAGTGTGACGACACAACCTAAAAGGTAAAGTGGAGCACAATGGTATCTTGGTATTATACTGGACTGGGGGGACACTTGCATGACAAAACAAAAAAGATTATAGAGCAGCAAGAATATGAAAAGTAAGATGCACATGTTTAGTCTGCAAAATTGCCCAAAACACAAACTTTTCATTAATCCATCATACTTGCAACAATGGTAATACATGTTTAGTCGACGAGCTCGCCCAAAGCATTTACATTATCAAAAATACAAAAAAAATAACAACTAGCAAAATCTCAATGGGGTGGAAGCCTCCGAGCAAGATAATCAGCCAATCGAGTTCTTCGTCCGTCATCAGGAGCAGGAGCTAACTCCTCCACAACCTCATTTGCATTCGACTCCAGTAATTGCCGAGGAATAGCATCGATGGGGATCCATCGATCATCCCTCCGAAATGGGTTAGGCATCAGGGTGGATGAAGACAACTCATGACAATACCATAGCACCGAGTTCCTCGGGCTTGCATCTCCTTCAAGGCACTTAGCCACCCCCTAATAAAAGAAAGCTCCTCAAACTCAGACAGCCTTGTTGGAGCATCCGACCAGCCTTGATCATAACCGTCAGCCCACGCTTGCCGAGGGCCTTTCTTGAACAAGTGTCGCAATCGAGTAACGTCCCTTTGAAGCCCAGCAGCGATTACATACACTCGCTGAATATCACCGCGGAGTTCTTCCATTTCCCTATCGCGAAGTTCTTTCGCTTCCCTATTTCTGCTCCTGGTGCTCCTACCAGCTCTCGAAAGGGGAGGGAGAGTGGGACTTCGCAACATAGGAGGAGTAACATTATGACCAGCTCTAGTTCGCGATGATAAGGAGCCTTGCAATACTTCTCCAACAGTGCTCGGCGCATGCTCCCTGAGTCGTAAGACTTCTCTCCTCAGGTCTTCATTCTCCTGCTGAAGAACCTCCCATACTTGGTTGATCTCGGAGGCCTCTAATAGTTTTGTCCTTAGCACATTGACCTCCTCTTGCACTGAAGCACCAATGTCCTCCATCTCCTAGAGCCTTTCCTTCAGCTTGGCCACAAGATCAAATTGCTCCTTATACTTCTGATTTTTAGACCTAAGGGACTTGCAAAGCTTAACGAAGGCCTGGCGAACTTCGGACTCACATTGGGACCAAGGGTCCTACCCAACTGGGAAGTAGCAGGAATGTAATCATCCACATCAACTAACTACAAGCGAGAGAAAGAAAAAGGAGAGAAAGGGACAAATCAGTACAAGCAGAAATGAAGCCTTTTTCATTAATGAAAATTGAAATTACATCGAACTGAAAAAAGAAAGTTTACAGACTGGAAAAAACAAAAATACAAAGCAATACTATCAGATAACTAATTAGCAACCTCAGGTGGCCCAGAGGTTGATGGCCCTATCCCCTTATTAGCACTAACAGGAGCACTGCCCTCGGTGTAGGGGTGGTCTCTGTCACCTCAAAAGAAAAAACGTCAGCAGGGGATGCCTGAGGAACATGATCAGAGCCTTCAACGGTTGGGGCAGGGTCCTCATCTACGAATGGTCTCGTCCCTGGGTCGTTCTCGTCAAAAATAGGATATGCAACATCCACTCCAGCAGCAATGAGAGCCTTGTTCCATCCTTTCTTGAAGTTCAGATGGCTAATATAGCCTATCTAAACTTCAGCATCCTCATATGCTGCAGCCTAGCCAGAATTATAAGAGTCTTCCTTGGAGGTAATAGCCTCGAACTCCTTCTTCTTCAGCTCTTCAGAGAGCACCCTGTTCTCCTCAACGATTGTAAGTTTTCTCGAGCAAACTAAGTCATACGCCTGCCTCAGCTCCTTCAAATCTTGGACTGCAGCGTCATTCTCCTTGTTGGCAGTGGCAAGAGCCAAGTCGGATGAAATCCAAGAAGCTTCAACGGCTTTGAGGTTGGCCTTGAGCTCTTTGCCCTTCAGCTTCAGGGCAGAGTTCTCTTGCTCCAACTCACTATTCTTCTTCACCAGGTCATGGCGTGAACGATACAGCACGACGAAGTCAGTAACAAACTGTAGAAAAGAGAAGGCATTAGAAGTGGAAAATAAGGGAAGTCAAAAAAACATAAGAGAAAAAGGGAAAAACCTTACCAGAGCAAGCCTCTGACTAGCCTGAAGGGCCAAGTACTCTGACCCTACTACCCTGTGGAGATCAGCCAGGAGGAAAACTCTCTCGAGCAGAGCCAGGGCCAACTGGGGAGAAATTGCCACGGAGGCCCCCTCGGGCAGAGCAGACACCGGGACTAAGGCCTGCCCGGCCTTCGTCCTCGCTTCAGCCCTCCTTTTCTCATCCTTTTTCTCGCTCTATTTCCTCCCCCTCTCCTCTACCTTTTGTTTCTCCTCAAATTTTCTTCCCCCCTTCTTCCTTTTTCCTCTCTCTCTCTCTCTCTCACCTGCTCCTCTTCCTTCCTCTTCCTCTCCTACTCCTGAGCAGAAGATCGGGAACCAGTAGCCACAACCCCCGAGGCAGATTTTTGTTTCTTCGACCTCTGAGCGAGGAGCATATGGTCTTCATCGTTATCATCCCGAATCAGGTTCTTTTGGGGTGGAACCATTCCTTCAATCGAACTGCTGGAAGTTCTTGACGACCCTCGAGCTTCAGAAACCTCCCTACGATCAGAGGAGCTGCTACTGCTAGAGCTCTCTCCCCGTAAATCACTTATAGCTCCTACAATGTCACTCTCAGATCTTCCCTCTTCCTTGTCCAATTGGATAGGACTTGCAGCAGTCTCTTCAGGTGAACTAAACTCTGGGATACTATCCACTGGCCTTGCTATGAAGCTGGAGCCAATGTTCTTGCACTCAAGTAGAAAGGCAGCAGACCTGGGATGCTCGTCGTCACCTAAAGGCTCTCAGATATTCCAAGCCTTTATCATTCTGAAAGACGGACCTCGCTGAGTGCAGGTTCCAAGTTCTTCGACCTCACTGTGAAAGAAAAAGCAAAGAAGAGTTAGAAAGATTACAAATCAACAAAAGTCGAAACAACAGTGCAATATCTACCTATGTATTCCTCCCCTTAAAAGGGAACAGAGAACCTCTCAGACCTCGACCCTTCAAGTTGGGGAGAAAACTTCCAATTTCTAACAAGGAAACCCTCTTGCCAATAGTCCTTATGGGAATCAGGTAGATTTACTACCAATACTCTGTCAGGGCTCTTGGCTTTGAGGTAAAGGACACCAGAACTAGTCCGAGAAAAGGAGTAGCAAAAACAAATTTCGGCGAGCCTTAACCTAGTTCCATATAATTGATTTATCCTATGTACGCCATTTACTATTTTCCACACATTGGGCGAGCATTGTGCAGTAGCAATATTAAAATAGCCAAAGAAATGCAAAAACAAGTCATTGGGAGGAAAAGTGAGTCCCCCCTGGGAAATCAACAGAACATGGATCCAGTGGGCATCATCTATCTCCATAATATTTCTAGGAGGGGAGGAACGGCACTCAATATCTACCCACTCAGGAATATTGTAAAACTCCCTAAACTCGGAAACCGACCTATGCCTAATCTTCGCCATTGAAAACCCCTAGAAAACTACAAACTCAAAGAGAAAGCACAGAGAAAAAGTACAGGAAACTTACAAGATAGAAGATCAATTCGAACGATGAAGAAGCACGAGCCCAAACGGCGAGAAAGCCACGAGAATAGAGGTTGAGAGAAGAAGATACGAAGTGCTAGAACTCACAAGGAATGAGAAAGTACTGGAAAAATTGAAACGATGATAGAATAGTACCTAATCCAAGAAACCTTCAAGTTCTGCTAATCATAGTGCATAAGATACGAAGCGGGTGCCGCCAAAACCAGCTTCACAGTTTCTGAAGAATTGCAAAAGAGCCATTATGACTAATCATTTAAATTTATTGAGCCCATGAACATGGCCCAACAAACTTAGGGGCAATTATGGGTACCCAGAATTAATACCATGGGCCTAGAGGAGTATCCCAATTCTAGTGGCCCAAAGTCTAGTCCCCCACTTCTTATTTTGATGCAGTCTCTTCCCACGTTCCCTTGAAGGGAAGTTATGGGAAGGATGGAAGATGTGGGGAAACCATCACCCCCACTCACCTAAATGTACATATATATATTAAACCCAAGGTCCGGGGCAAAGGGATAAGTTGTATTCTTTGTAATTACTCTCCGAGTATATAGAAATAATATCGACTACACCACCGTGGACGAAGGCACATCTTTTCTGAACCACGTACATCCTTTGTTGTGTGATTGTCATTTTATATTCCTTGTTCTTACTTGGTGAATGCTTTTTTCTTATTTATTTGTGTTGCATAATAATTGTCACCACAGATAGTATCAGCACCTGATGGCACAGACATTGAGTACGCCCTGAGGTTCAACTTCAAAGCCTCCAACAACGAGTCTGAATATGAGGCTTTGATAGCAGGTCTCTCCTTGGCCAAGTCTCTTAGTGTCGGCCAGATTGTGGTTCATAGTGATTCAAGGCTAGTAGTGAATCAAATACTAGGAGCCTACGAGGCCAAGGATGAGCGGATGGACAAGTACCTTGAAAAAGTTGGGTCACTATTGAAGAGCTTCAGAGAAGTAAAATTGGAGAGGATACCTAGGCTCGATAATGGTCGAGCTGATGCACTTGCTAGGTTGGCCTCGGTAACTAGGACAGATATTAAGAGGACAGTCCCAGTGGAAATTTTGCTTCGACCAACTATTGAAGATGCTGAGGGAGCACTTGGAACTTGCTTAAATATTGCTTAGGAAGCTTCATGGATGGACCCTCTGATCAGATACATTAAAGAGGGAGAGATGCTAGAAGCAAGGCAAGAAAGGAAGAAGTTGAGATACAGAGCTGCGAAATTCACTGTCATAGGAGACACCTTGTACAAAAAGGGGTTTTTGCTCCCCTTACTTAGGTGTGTGCACCCAACTGAGATCCCACATATTTTGCAAGACGTGCACGAGGGGTCATGTTCAAGACACATTGGAGGCAGGTCTTTGGCGAAGAGGGTGGTCACCCAGGGGTACTAGTGGCCGACATTGGGGAAAGATGCCACGGCATATGTAAAAAAGTGTGATAAATGTCAAAGATTTGCCACCATCCCTCACCAACCCCATCAGCCTCTTACCTCCATTACATATCCATGGCCATTTGCAGTGTGGGGGATCGACCTAGTAGGCCCTTTACCTAGGGCCATTAATAACTATAGATTACTTATCGTGGCAATTGACTATTTTTTAAAATGGGTGGAGGCGGAGTCGATGGTCACGATTACCGAGAAGAAGACCTTCCTGTTCATCTGGAAAAATATTATATGCATATATAGTCTCCCCAACACCCTCATCTCAGATAACGGGACTCAATTCAAGAATACATCTTTAGAGAAGTACTGTGAAAGGGTGAGTATCAAACAATTCTTCTCTACCCCAGGTCGACCTCAGGCTAATGGGCAAACGAAAGTTAAAAATAGGACAATCCTAGATGAGATCATGAAGAGGCTTGAGGAGGCAAAAGCAAGATGGGTTAAGGAGTTATATGTTGTACGGTGGGACTACAGGATGACGGCAAAGACCTCTACCGGAGAAACCCCGTTCATGTTAGCTTTTAGCTCAGAAGCCGTCATCCCCACCGAGATTGGATTTCCTACTCACAGGGTCCAAATGTATGACCCCCAGAGAAATATAGAAGAGAGGAGACTTTACTTAGACTTGATTGAGGAAAGGAGGGGAGACGCCGAGATAAGGGAAGCAGCCTACTAGCAGAGGGCTGCAAGGTTTTACAATCAGAGGGTGAAGCAGAGGCCAATTCCAGTGGGGGACTTAGTCCTCAAAAAAACTTGGCAAAAGCCCAACAAGCTCCACCAAAATTGGCATGGCCCATATAGGGTCATTGATGAAGTTGTCCCTGGAACCTATAGACTAGAAAACCTAGAAGGGGAACCCTTTTCCAACCCCTGGAATGCAAATCATTTGAAGAAATACTATCAATAGTTTTGTAAAGTCCTATCGAACCACAGTTGTAATGAATGTGTTTCTCCAACAGAATACTTGGAATGTTAATGAGAATTTCACATTGCTCCCTCATTTTGTGTTTGATTAATTCTAGTGTGATTGGGGTGATACTCGTTAGGACCACCTTCGTCTATGATGAGGGTAAATGGTGGGGACGACCCCTCATTAACCCTCAAGAAAGACGAGGGGGAACTTGAAATATAAAACATCATTAAGTTGTTGGGAACTACCCTCGGCTATGATGAGGGTCAATGGTGGGGACGACCCCTCATTAACCCTCAAGAAAGATGAGGGGGGACTTGAAATTTAAAACATCATTAAGTTGGTGGGAAACCACCTTCGGCTATGATGAGGGTCAATGGTTGGGACGACCCCTCATTCACCCTCAAGAGAGACGAGGGAGGACTTAAAATTTAAAACATCATTAAGTTGGTGGGAAACCACCCTCGGTTATGATGAGGGAAAATGGTGGGGACGACTCCTCATTCAGCATCAAGAAAGATGAGGGGGGACTTGAAATTTAAAACATCATTAAGTTGGTGGGAAACCACCCTCGGCTATGATGAGCATCAATGGTGGGAACGACCCCTCATTCACCCTCAAGAAAGATGAGGGGAGACTTAAAATTTAAAACATCATTATGTTGGTGGGAAACCACCCTCGGCTATGATGAGGGCAAATGGTGGGGACGACCCCTCATTCAGCCTCAAGAAAGACGAGTGGGGACTTGAAATTTAAAACATCATTAAGTTGGTGGGAAACCACCCTCGGCTATGATGAGGGTTAATGGTTGGGACGACCCCTCATTCACCCTTAAGAAAGACGAGGGGGGACTTAAAATTTAAAACATCATTAAGTTTGTGGGAAACCACCCTCGTATATGATGAGGGCAAATGGTGGGGAGGACCCCTCATTCACCCTCAAGAAAGACGAGGGGGGACTTGAAATTTAAAACATCATTAAGTTGGTGGGAAACCACCCTCGGCTATGATGAGGGTCAATGGTGGGGACGACCCCTCATTCACCCTCAAGAAAGACGAGGGGGGACTTGAAATTTAAAACATCATTAAGTTGGTGGGAAATCACCCTCGGCTATGATGAGGGTCAATTATGGGGACGACCCCTCATTCACCCTCAAGAAAGACGACGGGGGACTTAAAATTTAAAACCATTAAGTTGGTGAGAAACCACCCTCGGCTATGATGAGGGTCAATGGTGGGGACGACCCCTCATTCAGCCTCAAGAAAGACGAGGGAGGGTTTAGTGAGATTGTTAATTTAAAAACATCACAAGGCAAAGCATACAAGAGACAAGCACAAAATACAAAAAGAGGCATTATATTGCAAAGTATTATAGATGTTTGTCCAACAAGAGTAAAGTACAAAAATGCGTTACGTAAACAGGGTATGGGCTACAAACAGCCACCCTATTGAGCGGCATCAGAGGGCAAGGCCTCAACATCTATGGGAGTTTGTTCTATGACCAAGACAGGCCAAGCCTCAGACGTGCCAGTACCTTCTACATGCACTTGAGATTCCACTTGAGCTAAGGCTTCAGCAATAAGAGAGTCATCCAACTGAACTGCCTCAAGATAGGGGCGAACAGACGATACTGCGTCAGCGAACTTAAGGACGACCCACCGACAGGCCGTTCTAATCCCCCTTGAGACCGAAGCCTTGAAACTCGTCTGAAAGTTTGTAGGCCTCTACAGCATCGGCCCCAGCCTTCTTCACTGGCTCAGTTAGCTCTCTCTTGAACTGGGCGTTCAAAGCTTCTTCCTTCGCCTTGGAGAGGTCATCCCTCGTCTTCAGATCAGTATCATGCTGCTTCGTTAGCTCGTCCAGGACCCTTGCATGTTCGATCCTCGCACTATCCAACTCGGACTTTGTAGTCTCGAGCTCGGTCTGCAGGTCAGCCTCGTACTGAATGGCCCTCTCGGCATCATGAAATTTCTATTGGTTCTCAGCCATCCACTTAGTAGCGGATGTGAAGGCACAAATAGACTGCATAGAAAAAGACACTTGTTAAGGGGCCTAGGAAACAGTTAGTGAAAAATTCAACTAAGGAAATGAAGTAAAAATAAATACCTGGGACAGAGTGTGCAGACCATAGTCATACCCGTTTGTCGGGGGAATCTTTGACAAGAAGTCATAGTCAGCGGCTGATGGGGCAGAGAACATAGAAGCCTTGGCCGCCCTCAAATTGGCTATAAGGGAAGACGACTCAGCCTTCAAGAATATTAAGTTCTGGGACCAAAAGGCCCCCATGCTGGAAGAGAAACCAGTCCCCTCAGACGCCTCCACCCTCACCCTCGTCCTAGAATCCGGTCGAGGGTCAGTAGGAACTTCTGGACCCTTTCTTTTGTGGTTGTCGGCAGATGGTTCAATAGGTGTCGGCCCCACGACCTTTGACTTCCTCGAAGCCTACTGAGGCTCTTTGCCTTTCTACTTGCCCAAACCAGATAGTAAGTTTGGGGCAGTCATTTCCCAAAGATGGTCAGAGATACCTGCAGGACGACCTGAAAAGGAAATGACACATCAGAAAAATACAGAGGCAAAGATGAAGCACTTGGAAAAAATCAAAGATTGAGCAAAAAAAACTCACATAGCTCTGTCAAGGGACCGACCCTCAAACCAGCTTCTTTGAGGAACCGAGGGGTCATCAAATCTTCAAAATTTGCAAGTCTACTCTCTTTTCCTCGTTCTCTCAGATACTCAACTATGTCCTTTTCATCCAGACTAAGTCTGGGGTCTGACCTAGCCTTCATAGAGGGGTTAGATCATCTCCTTGGAACTCTTAGATCGTCGTCCAAAGGCTGAATCCGGGCAGAAAATTCCCAATCCTCGAATATAAAGAAAAATCTCTTCTTCTAGTCGTGGTTAGAGGTTTGTGCCACGTGGAGAAGTTTTTTATCAGACTTCCTCACCCCCAGATGATAGTACCCAGGCTCTTTGGACGAGGAAGTGATATTATAACAATCCAAGAACACATCGATTGAAGGCTCGTCGGTGAAAGTATTTTTCCACAAGGAGACATAACCGAGGATAGTCCTCTAGGAGTTGGGAGGAAGTTGAGAGGGGGCAACACCAAGGGCTGATAATATATTGACTATGGCAGGGTACAGAGGGAACCTAACGCCGACCATTAACATCTGCTCATAGACAACGATCTCTCCCTCGTCACGCTCGAAGACTTTCTCAGATTCATTGGGAACCCTCATACTTATGTTGGGTTGCACACCAAATATATGTCTCCACAGCAAGAGGTCACGATCCCTAAAGGTGGAAACATAAGCTGAGGCGTGGGAGGTGTCAACTAGGTCAACGTCCTAATCCTCACCATTATCCTCAATCCTCTCTCCCTCATACCCCTTGGCCTCATTACCTGCCAGAGGTCCACCAGGAAAGGCCATCTGGAAGGCATGAGGGGATAAAGTTATCACGGGAACAGCCTCGGAAGGGACCACCCCCTCGTCTTAGGCTAAGATCAGACGCCTCTCTCCTCCCAGAAGGCCCAGTACCTGTTGGTGATGATGCTCTCATCCATCTCTCCTTCGTATGAATGACTCTTGGCTGGACGAAAAGATGACTCGCAGGACTCAGGGGGTACGATAGTGGCTAATGGAATGGGAAAAATGGGTCATACCCAATTAGGGTCGGCCCCTCATCTTCTCTCCTCCTCTTCCTCTACTCGTCTGATCTCTACTAAGAACTTCTCTCTCAGTAATGGGAATTCCTCAACTAAATCGTAAAGCCTCCTAAGCATTAAGGGTAAGACCCTACACTTAGAAGAATTTGGCTAAGCCAACTACAAACAATCTCACAGTTGACTAAGTTGGACTTTTGGATCAAAACTAAAGAAGGAAAGGGTTTTGATCAAGAACACTCAAGAAAGGGAAGAACTCGACTTGTCGGATAAGGCACCGAAAAACACAAGGAAACCCTATAAACACCACAAGGGGGCGTCGACCCCAATGCATGAAATGAAATTGAAGATTAAAAGTACCTAAAGATGAAAGCAACGGCTAAATGAAGCTTGGTACATAAAGGTTGCAGAAATGCCTATGGAAGTTGTTGAGAAGCTAGAGAGAGAGAGAGAGAGTTAAGGCGCGAAGAAGAAGAAGAAAGGAAATGATTTCAAAAATTGTTTAAATACCTTGATAATGAGTGGACCCATTAACCAAGGCAGAACACAACCCACGAGGAGGGCATCATTAGGGCATAAAGTCCCAGGCCAAGTGTGTAGCCGCTACGCCTGGGAAACTGGAATGATAGTGGATATCTTCCTAAGTGTCACATCATCTTGACAGGTATCACTCATCAAACTGACCATACACTCATCTCAAAAAGCAACACTATCCCTCAGCCATCTCAACAACATCGATGGCTAAGGGATGGGGGTGATTGATATACCCATATATACCCTCGGCCAGGCCGAGGGAGCCCTGCACCTGGACGGGGCTAGGATGATCTCTCAACCAATATCAGACGACCCTCCGAGGGGCCGAATCCTCATTAGACCCAAACGATCCTCCAAGGGGCCGACCCCTTAGCATGGTCCGGATGACCCTCCAAGGGGACGACCCCTCATCATGGTTCGGATAACCCTCCAAGGGGTCGACCCCTCATCAAGCCCAGACAACCCTCCAAGGGGCCAACCCCTCATTATGGTTCAGACGACCCTCCAAGGGACCAACATCTCATCATGGTCCGGACGACCCTCCGAGGGTACGATAGTACGAGGCCTAAATTAGGCCAGACTCACTTTCAGAAGGAACTTTTCCCTCGGCCTCATATCATAGGCCGAGGGTGACATCATCACAGCGTGTGGTTTGGGATATGCGTGTAATAGTGCGCGTGAGGCTCACATGGCACGTGGAAGACCTTTATAACAATATCACCCCCTTACATGAGGTAATATTATGTCATCATTAATCATAGGTTGCATCTACAGGTGTCAACAGGGGATTGGCTAGATCATCATTCACATGCACCATGCATGCTTGGGGGGTACACTACACCCCCAAGACCTATATATACTTGTCACCTACAACCTTATAAGGGGATCGATAATTGAAACCCTAGCTAAAAATCTGCTTGTACACACAGTGGAGAGAGAAAGTGAGCTCATGTGCATTGTATCCAAGGCCATTAGTGCCCATACTTAGTGGATCACACACTCATAGTGGATGTAGGCCTAATTGGCTGAACCACTATACATCATTGTCTTATTCCTCTTATACTCACCTCCTTCTATATACTTATACATACATATCTCTATGGCTGCCATGGTTATTACTGTTTGAGCTCATCATCACTTATCTGGTGGTGTTGAGTCTAAGCATCATCAGAAACTGATGTGAATGAAGAATATGGAGGATATTTTCATCATTTTTAGGATTTATAGTATTTATGTAATTTTCTTTTATTTTGCTAATTGGTTATATTTTCCTTTTGTTTGTTTAGTATTTAGAGATGGGAAGGACAAGTGACATTAAGGGGTACATTTGTAACTAGATCATTAGTTTCTTAGAGCACAAGCTACTTTCCACATATAAATACCCTAATTGTAGTCTCATTTGAGGTATTCAATATTTTGGATAGTCTAGTGATTGAGGCTTGAAGTGTGAGATATCTTCTTCTTCTTACCCATTTGGTGTCATTTACGTCAATTAGTATCAGAGCCTCGATGGTTCTACCCCTTGTTGTTGTTGTAAAAAAATAAAAAGTCGTAAATGTCAAGATGAGTTTTAAGAGGAGATATGCTCATGTGGAAACTCGTAATGATCGAATTGCGAGGATCTTGAATCACCTCTTGACGCGAATGGAGGATCTAGAGACTTAACTCTCTTCCACCACTATCCAAAACCCAAACCCTAACCCTAACTCAAGAAATCCTAACCCTAGCCCTGAAAACTCTACCTATGCTTTCGCAACCATTTTCACACCCCTACTACAAAATAAAATAAAATCAGCAAACTCTAGTGCCAACACCACCGCACCCGAGGCTGTCAAAAGTGGCAGAAGCAGACTCCAGCCAACCACTGTGGGTCACCTCCAGCACCGAAAAATAGGTTGCCGATGAGAACATTCACCAAATTTGTTCCAATCCAGGGCCGGACCACCCCACTAATAGCCGACATAGGCCCTACAGTCGCCAACCTACTTTTCCCAGGCCCCCGTCCTTCAATTTTCTCCCTCCGTCCACAACAGGTCCTGATCGGGTATTCCAACCATTTTTCGTCATTACACACCTCCGACCGGCCTTTATGGCCCACTTTAGGTGCCAAACCATTCCCCAAATGCCAACTCGCCTCCTCTGGCTCTCGATCTAACCCCTAACCCAGTTGGAACCCTTGAGCAGTCCCTACCACCACTTGAGTTTGACCAGAAACATCATATCTTGGCCGTAAACCACCCATATCAAGCCGGTAGCCATAAAACCCTAGGGTTTCAACCCATTATAACCCAAACCCCTCCCATGCTTGCCTATCTACCTCTTGCCCTAGGTGGAACCCTCAAACAAATTCAAGAACTAGGGTTTGACACCAAAAAAGTGGTTTTTGACTCGGGGAAGGATATTTTTGATAATTGACATTAGAGGCAAGAGGAAGATGATGGATCTTGACGCAAGAATTAAAGAATGGTATTTTCCTCAAATTTTTGCCTCTCTTCCGCACATTTTTTGCACTATTTACATGATTCTCCAATTTTGAAGATACATTTTGGACCATCCCATATATTTGACAAAATTATTTTGGGATCCCATACATTTTTCTTGTCTTCTCGGCCCCCATCTTTTGAAGATTTTTTGCATTCTCAACTTTCAAAGCATGAGGACGAGCTTTTTCGAAGGCGGGGAGAATGATCTGAATGAAGAATATGGAGGATATTTTTGTTATTTTTAGGATTTTATAGTATTTTTGTTATTTTCTTTCATTTTTTTAATTAGTTGTATTTTCCTTTTGTTTTTTTAGTATTTAGAGGTGGGAAGGACAAGTGGCATTAAGGGGTACATTTTTAATTAGATCATTAGTTTCTTAGAGCACAAGCTACTTTCCACCTATAAATACCTTATTTGTAGTCTCATTTGCGGTATTCTATATTTTGAAGAGTTTAGTGATTGAGGATTGAAGTGTGATGTAGCTTCTTTTTATTACCTTTTTGACGTCATTTACTTTTTAACTAGTATATTACCTCTTTTTGAAATTTAATATAAGCCTCAAGGGAGTCGCCTTGTGGCATTGGCTCTTACCTCACAACTTCTATGTCAAGAGTTTGAATCCTCTTGGGGTCACCTCCCATACTGTGTCATAGGCGTGGCCGTGGGCCGACCTTGAAAAATTAAGTGCTATCCCAAGCCCGCTCGGGCCCAGATCGGGCCTTATTATGTAATCCCAAGCCCGCCCAGATTTGAAAGCTCTTTACCCAGGCCGCCCGATCGGGCCTTATTATGTTAATTAAAAGATTTTTTTTAAATTAAAATACCTATTTTTTATTTAAAGACCAATTTTTTTAATTAAAAATCTGTTTTAAACTCCTTATATTACAAAGTCCATATATAAAGTTTCCCACTCTACATGAAAAGACTTGGTATACGTTTGTATATTTATAAAAGTTTCCCCCCCCCTCATATATATATATATATATATATTTTTCGGGCCTCTGGCCAGGCCTCATCGGACTTAAGAACTCATGCCCAAGCCCGCCCGAAAAAAAATCGAGCCTATAAAATTTTACCAAGCTCGCTTTGTGGGCCTAATCACCTTACCCAAGCCCTATTTTTTTATTGGACAGGTTGGGCAGGCTTGGTGGGCCTCGAGCGTATGACCACCCCTACTGTTTCATGGTGGGTGCAGATTGTAAGGTCTAAATGTAATACCCAATTTCTTCTCTACCTAGTTATATTTCTTAGTTTGGCTAACGCATACTTGAGTATTCACCAAAAGAACAATACAATAGGAATGGTAATCTAAAACCTTTTGTAAATTTTTTTCTTGTTATTTTTATTATTCTTTAGATCCAATGATTTGTTCTGGAGTTGTACATTCCATAGTTTTTTGCGTTGTCCAATCTTCATTTGCCTGATAAAGCATAAACGAGTTTAGTATCATATTGTTCAGGCTTTGTTTTTTGGTTGTAGATGAATTTTAGGACTATATTGTTGGAAATCGCCAATTTACTCATCCTCTAAATTTTTATATACATTGTTTGCAGTTATTTATGCTTCCTTTTCTTTTATTATTTGGATACCGACAGAAACCACATTGTATAACACATTTTGTTTTGTTTATTTTATTTTATTTTTCTCTAGTGATGAATGAATACCACTAGAGCAAAAATGTGTAGTGTAAATTAAGTAATTCTGTTCTAATTGACATGATTCATGAAAATTTAGCAAGGATATACATTTTGACCACTTCAGCATCCTGCACAATGATATAGTGTTCATAAAATCTAAGGTTGATGAGGAAGATATATAGAAAGTTTGCTTAATTAAGCTTAGCTAGTATAGTGAAAATGAGGATGCTAATATGGATGATGGTCAGTACATACAGGGACAATTAATTAAAGACCAAATGGCGAATTGTTAAGCCTTCCCTTAACTTTTCCTTTATGTATGCATAATTACTGGACCCCAAAATACGTATAACCGTAGATATTATGTAGAGTTATTATTGTCCATGCATAAATTATTATTGTTACTATTTTTAAAAACTTTTCGGAGTAATGCTTTACCAATGTAGCGAAGTGAAGATGATATTTTTCTACATTTTGTCAGTGGGAAATGAAACCCAAGAAAGGAAATTTGGAGTCTTCGGGTCAGGAACCTAAAGGAGATCATGTCTCAGTCCAGGTAGATCAGGAAGAGGATCATTTCAAGAAGATGAGAGAGACGTTTTCATTATACAAGGACTATGATTAGAAGCCTTATTGGGACGTTATCTCCCAAGTTCCTGAGAAACTTCACAAAATAAATGAAGCAGCGTACACTCCTCGAGTAGTCTCAATTGGCCCATGTCACCATGGAACTCCACATCTTCAAGCTATGGAACCGTATAAATGGAGATGCCTATATAGATATTTAGAAAGATCATCCCTTAATTTAGTCCATGTTTCTCAAATTGCAACTAAGGAAGAAAAATACGTCCGTCTGCTTTACCAAGATAAATTTAATAACATTACTGGAAAAGGTTTTTTGTAAATGATTATATTGGACTGCGTATTCATGATCGAGCTCTTCATAGACAACAATAATGAATTAAAAAGATGATCACCCGAGGGTGAAAAACCAAAAAAAAATATTTGATGACCCATGGATGGAACGCGATATATTGCATGACATGATGTTACTTGAGAATCAACTTCCATATGTAATTATTCGGGATTTGTTTGAAGCAGGTTTTCCCTCGGGTACTATTGATCCCTTGTATAATCTTGTGCATATTAACTTCAAGAAAGTGGGATTTATGGATAGACTTCCCCCCAAAAGATTGGTTTGCGAACCACCTGGTTGATTTCTTATGATGTTGTCATTGCCCCAAATACGCAACCCTTAGAAAATCTTCGCGTAAAGGAAAGCTTGAATGTACCCAAAGGGCAACAGAGCTACAAGAAGATCGCATTAGGTTCACCAAGGTGGAGGCAGAGAGTGGCCTTTTACACATACATTTTAGTACCGACGAACAGTTGACTATCCCGCAATTAATAGTAAATGAGTGGTCTGAAACTTTTTTCCGAAATCTGATAGCTTTTGAACAGTGCAGGCGTTACGGAACTCAATACACAACCATCTTTGTCATCCTCATCGACAGCCTAATGAAAACTCCCAAAGATGTGGATCTACTTGTTAATTGTGGTATTATTGAGAACTAGGTGGAAACCCACGCGATGCGCGGTTCATGCGTTATTGAATGCATAGTAAACGAATCAAATTGAAACATTAAGAGTAGATTACAAAATAATGTAATAGAATAAGAATGTATAGTAATAGTGTAATAGTCATATTCACAGTTTCAAAACTTTTGTGTGCATTAAAAATTGAACATAAATTGGAAATATATGAAAGTAAGAAAACTAAATATGATTTCTACTTGAACTCAGAAAAATAATAAGCTCGTGCCTGAAGCACGACGCTAATCTTTGAAAATGTACATCGCTGATGAGACCATCAAAATTATAATTTTTGAAATTTTGAAAACCCATGTAGTAGACTTGTAGTGACCATGACCCATAGCTTATGTATGAAGTTGGGTAGCGCCAAAATGGCTCCAAAAGATCAGATAGTGACCAGAAGAACCCATAAGTCATCATCATGATTCCCTGCACATAACAATATCGAGTAAGACTACGATGACCATATGGCTATAAACTTATAGCAAAAGTAAAAAATTTAAAAAGTATAAAAAGGTTTATGTGGTCATATAACATACCTGCAAGACGTTTATGTCGTGCTAGAATGTGGGGTAAATGAAGGGATAGTTAACCAATAGAGTTGAAAATGAACAAAAAAAAAAGTTAAAAAGATAATAACGTAATGAATGTGGTGAGCTCAAGTAACGGCATGGACTGCTTATCACCAAAATCAGGTCAACTTCAGTTCTTATTCTGCATTTACCTTGAACCGTGTATCATTTTCATAATCAAAACTAAACTTAAAACTTCCCCACAAAATTCCTCCTCTGAAGTTATGCGTGAACACCTAGTAGCAGGGATTGGTATTGTTATTTGAAGCACCATAATGATTTAGATTGGTCTCGTTAGAAGCAGAGGCCTCTCCCGAACTTTATTTTTAGGAATCACCTCTTTCATTTCCCCAGTATTCCCTTTCATAGAACCTGATATCACAACTAAGTTTGATGAAATGATTAAAGGGAGCAAGGAAGAACCCCGCCATTTTCGCCCATAAACAGTGGCTTTTCGGGAGATCATAATACCAAAAGAACACTGAGTTTTTTATCCAAAAATTTTCATCATTGGTTACAAAGCAGTGTTGTCATAGCTATTGTTACGTATCAGACTTAACAACATCCTATAATTAAATAGTATAAATAAGAAAAATATGAACAAAACAATCGCAATTGAAATGATAGAGACAGATCGTTTTAGGAAAAGTTAGGGCAACTACAACATATATTAAGTCCATTAAATAGTAGTACCAAAAGGGTCTTCTTGAAATGATCTTTAATGTTTCAATTTCTTAGTGAATACACAAAATTCAAATCACAAAAGGATGTTCTTGAAGTCAACTGAAGTATATACATTAGAAGATGCAAAAATTGGATGAAACTAAAAGCAGGTGTTAAAATTCCAAATGTATTTGAAGAACATATTTATGTAATTATGGATATAATAATTTACCATACTAAAAATTGCATAAATCTGTGTATCCATGCAGTGATTGAATGTGACGGATTAGATAGGGTCGATTGGCTAATAGTGGTTGGTTGTTTAGGAATAATACCAAATTCAACTTACAACTTATGTGCTTGTTCTCATTCATGTCAGCGTCATGGAGCCAAAAATTTGAATCCAAGTATTTTAGGAATTTAGCTAACTTCTACTTTCTCCCAAATTTAAATCCAAGTATTTTCCTCCATTAATGAGTTCTTACACAACTAATTCCTTTGCTATATCTACTGTATACACCCTTAACGACCATTATCATGTCTAGAACAACCCCATTGGGGCCCATTTATTGGCTCGTTATAGCCTACGCTGTCAACAGAAGCTGGAGGACACTATATGGTGGAGATGCCTGCTTTATTGCACAAAAAATTTGACAAATTAAGCCACCCAAAGATGAAAGATCAGCATATGTTTGAGTTCCAGCCATGTCCTGATCCAATTGGTAAATTATTAAATCAAGGCACCCAGATTTTGACTAAATCAGTTCCAACTATTTCCTGATCAGATTGGTTTAATCCAAATCTGCAATTACTAATGTAAGGACACAAATTTCCAATTGAGTCCATATATAGTTTTGGCTCAATTCCGGACAAAAACATTTATTCATAGGATAGTATTTAATTGTAATATTCTCAAGCCTATGAAGTGTTTGTTGAAGACGTAGTGGCAAAGAGTATAAAGCTTCATCAAATATGCCGGTTTGCGTGCCTCGTTTCTACGTCATCAACCATAGTTCCATGCTCCCAAGGTATGAATGCAATATTATATATATATGAGCTTCGAACAAGTTTATTGGGTGTTAGGTTTTATAAAAACTGCGTTTTGTTTTAAGAAAGAATTAATTAAAACTTTAAATAAATGTTTATAAAGTTTTCTGGGCTTAAACAAGAATATTCAAACTTTCTGGTTTTTCGTTCGATAGATTCGTTCGAACGATATTGTCGTTGAACGAAAATGTCGTTCGAACGAACCTGCCAACGAGTTCCCAGTATATGCCTATGAAATGTCGTTCGATATGTCGTTCGAACGAACCTTATGTTCGAACGAGATATCTAACGAGATTTCTAACGAGTTCAATCTGGAACGTCGTTAGAAGTCTCGTTCGAACGAGATTTCGTTCGAACGAAATGTCGTTCGAACGAGCTGTCAGGCGGGAACAGTTATTGGCAGTTTTTGGCAGTTTTTCACCCACTTCCCCACTTGGTTTTTAATCAACTTTTTCAGACTTTATTATGTGCGGGAAGAACATTTTCCAATCCAACTTTTCTTAACTTTTCCATACCATTTTCATCTCTTAGAGAGAGTTTGAGAGCAAATTGTTTTAAGGAAAATGTCCATGTTTTGAGTGAGATTTTTAGAGAAAAATATTCATCACTCTAGTGTTTTACACCCATATTGTGCATCCAAGTTCACATATATTCATATCAATTGCTTGGAGTTTGGCGCCGGTTTATCTCTTCCGTTTCAAAGAGAAGTTTTGGTTTGCTTCTACATCCATCAAAGAAGAAGACGTTTTGTTGCGATTCTACCCACTTGGAGAAAGGCTCCATGTACGGGTGACGGTGACCATATAAAGTCCTATCGGTGGATTTCGAGACCGCGGTGGTGTTCCAAGGTTATTCGCTAGGAAGAGGTGTCTACAAGAAGAAGCGTCGAGGCTTGAGAGGGATCGAGTCGTGCGTTGTAAGTCTATCTGTCTTGTAATTATAATTTCGCATCTAGTGGATTTGTGGCTAGGGCCGTCCGAGGTTGTTTCCCGTCTTGGGTTTTTCCTCGTACATCGCGGCGTAGTGTGATTGATTTATTTTATCTTGCTTAAATAATTTAGAACGCATGCTTAGGATAATTCAAGATAAAATTCGGTTTAAAATTATCACACTTCATTTAATTTGGGACTAAATTAAATATTGGGTAAAGTTTATTTAATTCAAGTCATTTGCTAAAATTTGGTTTGGCCTAACTTGCTAATATTGATAAATATGACTTAGGCAAATTCTAGGACTTGGATTAATTAATTGGTTTAAGTGAATATATTAATTGATTAATTTTACTTCACTTTTGTTGTTTTAAAGTTGAACCATCACACCGCTTCTGCATCGACTTTTATATATATAAGGAAATTATTAATAGTTTGATTTTTAATTGTGTTTAAAATTAATAAAATTCGGGGTTCCAGATCCTACAACCAACTAAAAATTTGTAATTCACAACAATCTGTGAATTACAGATAACCAATGTGAATGTGATAATTATAACTAATGCAATTCAAACCAATGTGAACGTGATTCAAACCAATGTTAATGTGATTCAAACTAATGCAATTTAAAATAACAGTGATTCAGACTAATGTGAATGTGATTCAAACTAATGCAATTCAACTAATTGATTCAAACTAACATAATTCAATATACAACACATAAACATAAGAAATCATAAAGCTCAGTTAATATGAAAATAAAATATATAAGCTTAATAAAATGGGCAATTTCCATCGCAATAGATAACAGGAAATTAATTTCATTCTAGCATGCCTGTATCTTATGGTACAATTGCGTGAACCCAATGCATATTGTGTGTTTGTTTCTATATAAGTACATTGTTTCAGAAAATTATTTATTTATAAACTTTTTATATTAATGTTATTGTACCTACGACACCGACAAAATAAATAAGGCACACACATAAACACATGACATAAAGTAGTGCATAAATGTAAACATCTTAACCTTAGATCAGATCAAGAAGGTAATGCAAAGTTGTCCTTACTTACATGATCCTTCAACTTGAACACGACATGAGAGTACACTTTGTTTGAGGGCATTCATGCCTTGATCGGATCATTGTGGTTACCTTGAACCATTCATAATTCAAACTTGTTTGAGACTATTCTTTAAGTACGACTCGAATTCAGTAATAAGGAGCTAATTGTAGTTTCACTAAATTAAAATTTGCAATCCAATTGAAGAGAATTAACGAAAAAATAATAATGGTTTCATTCAGGTCCAAAATACAAAAATTGACCGGTATATGCAAAAGTATCAAACATTATAAATCCTTTCTTGACCAAAAGAATGACTAACACGTCAATTAAAACATGAGTAATGATTGAATAGCGTTAAAATGTTACCCAGATGACTCCCTTAAAATTTTATGTCATGTAAAGATGTTAGCCAACATTACGTACCTTCATTGAAAGTATAACCGATCACTCCATGTGCATTGACCAACTGTAAATAAATAAAAGATAAGGGTATGAAAGAAGATATTAACCCATTTTCTTAAACTTTACCAATAGTATTACTGATAAGTTAGATTTAAGTCAAGTTGATATTTTTTTATAGATATTTTCACCGAGACATTTCATCAAATAACATATATACATATAACATATTTAAAAGGATAAGTCTAATTAGGAAGAAAATTTTACTTTATTAACCCAGATTAAGAAAAGCTAAAATTATATAAATAATTTTAATATTATCTCAACAATGAATAATAATATTCATTACCATAGAGGTCCATGTTTGTAGAAGTATGTTTCAATAATTGCTAAGTTCTTGTATGTACCCTAAGAAACCATTGAGTATAATATTGATGAATACCGTGATGACCATCATTAAGAATACAATTATGGTGGGTTACAGAGGATCATCTATAGGCATGATGGGACAATCAATACAAAATTCTCATAAAACACTTTCCATTTTTCTATCCTATATGAACTTGCTTTTTCTGCATCTATGTCTCAAAGATGTACATATTATTTTTAAAAGGATTTACATTCAAACAATAGGAAATGGTAGAAATAGCATAATACTAATTTATTGATGAATTAATATATTGAAAAATTCAAAGATTCATTTTGAACAAACCCCAAGACAGGACATCCAAGCTTATAAAAATATTAAATAGGTGCGAGCATATATATAAACGTCATTTTTTCAGTTCCAACATATGATAAAATATAAACTCATATTAAAATTGAACCAATTTCAAAAATCTTATGTTGCTCCTTTATGTTCAGAAGCAATGACCATATAAACACCATCAACAACCTTATATATTTCAAACTTGGGTTAGATAAAATGAGGAGATATTATGAATTTTGAAATTTTGGTCAGAGATAGAAAGGGGGTGGGGATACTTACCTTCGTAGAATTGGAGGGGGATGATTCGGTGGTGTCCAAACTTGACAACACCATGCTAATCATTGTTGCCTTCACCGAACCATAACCTCCCTCCATCACCAAAAACACTACCCATCTCTGCCTCCCTTAAAATAAAAAAATAAACTTGAATACATAAATGAAAACCAAATTAAATCCCTACCACAAATGTGAAATAACAAAAAAATCAAAATAAACCCACAAAATACAAAATCAAAACATGCAAATGCCCACAAAATCCAAATACATACGTGCAAGTTCTTTTTATTTAATGCGTGTTGCAGAATATTTACACTTCACCATCCATTTTTTTGTTACTTCATTAAGGGAAAAAACATATATTATATCAAATTAGAAACCTAAATTAATTTACAAATCATAAGCCCTTATTGACAGAATGAAGTCTCCCTATTTAAATGGACAAATACACACAAACTTTAATTATTGATTTCTGAAAATTATAGGAGAGGAACAAAGGTGTTCAATCATTATTTTTAGTTCGGGTAATTTTGGAAAAGTAATTGTTTTAATAACATGTTTCGACTTTTAAAGGACATTATTAATTTTGGGGGAAAAATCATCCCTAACATTGTTGAAAAAGAAATATCCATAGAAAAGACATGATGGATATTCATGGTGGGGTAATCACCAGACCATGAACGACATGTATATGATATCTCCAGAAAGGAATAAACTGTATATGCACAAATTGAAAGGGGTATTGTTGTCTAATCTAATTATCTATCTTGTATTCTACAGAAACAAATCTTTTGTGTTGAGATTGAGTTTATCACAACACCTGACCACAGTTAATTATCTAAAAAAAAGACAAAATGAAATCGAATTCTAGATCTACGATTGCTATCTTAGCTATTAAATGAATTACCTTCCTATAAGTGGTGTGCCATCTTCTTCAGCGATCCAGCCAGCCTTGTTGCAAAAAGATTTCAAGACCTCATCATTATCACAGTGTTTGAGGAGATTATAATTATCATACAGCCTCAGCCCAGTGAAGATCTTGGCAGCGATTGCTCATCGACGTCTCTCTATTCGTTTGTTATTCTCTCTCTCCTTCCATCTAGAAAGCCAAAACTTTTCTCTGATTCCATATCCATTAGAAAAAAGTGGTTCATTTCATCATTTGAGAAAGGTATTTTCGTTTGAGAAAATTATGGGTTAGGAACAGTTGTAGGGATAGAATGTTAGCGATCTTGAGAATTGAAAGGGTGGATAGAGGTAAAAAGAGAAGACAGTAGGTTCTATCGAGAGAAATAAAAATTAGAATTGATTGGTGAGATAAAGATAAAGGATGTGGGAGGGTCACGTGGACAATCTTCTTTTCAAGTTGAGGAGAGTGCACTTGCGTTCAAATAGGAAGTTATTTAATTAAACACAGTTTTTACCACTTAAGTCCTAAACATACATCTATATGTGATTAAATACGATGATGAAATATGCAAGGACAAATATATGAGGAAAAATCCCGCAACGGGGCAAAACCTTTTATTTTCACAATATTTTTTGTAAGAGAACGGCTTACAACGGATTACAATGAAAATACAATGACACAGAAATACCCTCGGGTGTCGGTTCTGTTGTCGGTGGCTGGAACAATCCCTTTCCAGTAGGTCAGCAGTGTCAAAGAGAGCGGCTTCCTCACAAAGTACTCCAGATGAGTAAACGATCTTCTTGAAGGTTTAAGGATTCACACACATATATGGGAATGGTTTTGTGAATAAAAAAGGTTTAGAAAACCTTAAAAGGTGAAGTCTTATTCTGGGATGTTTTCGCAGAATTTTGAGATTGCAGAAAGACTTGAAAAACGTGTAGAAGGAGATCAGATATTTATACAAAAACTGAGGCGGTGGCTCGTTCGAACGAGATAGCATGTCTCTCGAACGAGATAGCATGTCGCTCGAATGAAGGACAAAATTCGTTCGAACGATATCGCGCGACATGATATCTCGCGCGAACGACTTGCAAAGTCGCTCGAGCGATCTCGTCGATCGAGGTCATTCGCTTCTACACTTAGAAAAACTCTGCTTTTGATAAAAAATTAATCCAGAATTCAAAATTAATTTTCAAAAATAATTCCCAAATATTTATGCAAATATTTAAAGTTCCAATAAAACATTTTACTGATAAGGCGTAGTGGAGTAGTGGGAATGAGACATATAAGATAATATTCTCATTAAACCCTCAAACTGAGAATACTAAATGACATGTCTTCCAAATCTTCAACTCTTTAGAAACTTTCAAAGCTTTTCTCATCAGGGTGTGCAATCCAAAAATGAACAATGGTGTACCTACACACATAAGATAAAGAAAATACCCATGACAAGCAACAGTTTGAAATATAATGATATGTTCATAAATCAACCAAACACCAAAACAATTCTCCCCCATAATTCTTCTCTCCCTTTTTATGATGTCCCCAAATAGACAAATATGAGAAGCAAAAATGAATGCACATGGAGAATGACATACGGGAATAAACTGTTATTTTTATATTTTTCAAAAATATTTTACACATAGAATAAACAAAGAATCACACCATGGAAGATCACAAAAACAACCAAGTTAATGACAGCGAAAATGAAGGGGTGTGATCAGATTCGATAGGAAAATCAATGCATACAAACATGACATATGTGCACGATGAATATCGGATACTCCTAACGAATCTACTCAAAGTCTTACTTTGGTGAAAAAAAAGATGGAAATATAATATATTTACTCAATCAAATGAACAAATCAAAGCTCAAAGTGATTTCCACACCAATAACGTCCAAAACTATTTCATGCTTTTTCAGGACTTTCAAGTAAGCGCAAACCCGTTTATATTCTCCAACCAAACTCCCTCAGATTTTTATTTTGAATAGAGGCTTTTCTAAATTCTCAAACTTTGGAGAATTGATGGTGAAACCTAAGTGGCCCATATTTGGCATGAATTGCTTTTTATTGCCTTTAAATTTTTTCAGGCTCTTTTAACCTCTTTGGACCCCGGATAATAAAATTCCTCCATTTTTAGGTCCTTTTGAACAGTGGATTTTGCGCAAAGATGTGATAATTACCTTTCGCAGCCCCTCCCCGTTCTTAAACAAACACTCAGTCTCACAAGAAAAACGGTTTTTACATGCAATCCAATCTTGTCAAGTTTTATCGCATATTGTTACTTGTATAGACAAAATTGAGATGGAAACACTCAAGCCAACATGTCATAGACAAGTGCAATAATCAAATAAAGTTGTGCATGTGTGCAATAAAGGAGATAGGAGTCAAACATGTAGGAAAATATCACTAATTACATCTCAAAGACTCCATACAATGTAAAGCACATGGATGAAATGATGTAGCGTCTCAAATCTCTATCAAACAGTCACATGAAATGGTGGAATGAAATTGTGACTTGGCTATCTTAAATTTTCATCCATAAAAGGTGCATAAAAAATACAAAAATCTTTTTGTACTTTTCCGAAATTTATATACAAAAACAAAAATCTTTTTGGATTTTTCAAAAGAATAAACAAATAGTTGTACAACAAAACAAAGTACATATAAAACAGACTAGAAATAGGAAGCATATGTGATGAACATAAAAAAAACATCCTATTCTAGACATAGACCAACCCCTCAGTGAACTGTGAAAATCCCCAAAGATTTCCTAAGACTCTCAAATCTAAGGGCATCTAAAGGTTTCGTGAAAATATCGGCTAACTGACGGTCAGTGTGAACAAAACTCAGGGATACGACTTTCTTCTTAACTAATTGACGTATAAAGTGCTCACGTATCCTGATGTGCTTTGTGAGCGAATGCTGGACTGGATTGCGGGATATGTGTATCACGCTCGTGTTATCACAGGAAATGGTCATGGTGTCCTGTGAAATCCCATAATCCTCCAGCATTTTCTTCATCCACAAGAATTGCGTGCAACAACTCCCGGCGGCTATATACTCAGCCTCCGTAGTGGACGAAGAGATAGAATTTTGCTTCTTGCTCAGCCAGGAGACTAGAGCAGAACCAAAATAGAAACACCCACCAGAAGTGCTCCTACAACCATCTACATCCTAGGCCCAATCGGCATCTGAATAGGCGGACAAACGGTCATCAGTATCAAAGGAATACCAAATACCGTATGAGAGAGTCCCACTTACGTATTTAATAATACATTTTAGAGCAAGTAAATATGACTCTTTCGGGGATGCTTGATATCATGCACAGACTCCAACACTAAAGGCTATGTCGGGATGACTGGCAGTCAAGTAGAGAAGACTACCTATCATACTCCGATATAAGGTTTGCTCTACGTCCTTGCCTGAAGTGTCCTTACTAAGCTTGGTAGTGGTACTCATAGGTGTACGAGCATGCTTAGCGGAGTCTAAACCAAATTTCTTCACTAGGTCTCTAGTATACTTGGATTGGGAGATGAATATCCCATCCTCTAGCTGACGACCTGGAGACCAAGGAAGAAAGTAAGCTCACCAACCATGCTCATCTCAAACTCACTTTTCATTTCCTTTTCAAAGCGATGAGCATGTTGAGAGCACGTGGATCCAAAGACTATGTCGTCCACATAGACTTGTGTAACACCCCAAGACTTTTGAGACTGAGAAATTTAATTTTGGGAAAATTAAATTTAATTAAATTGGAGAATTTAAAATTTGGGAATTTAAGTCCAAAAATAGAGGACGTTTCAAAGTATTCCGGATGATATTTTTGAGGGTACCATCGATCCCGGAAGGGTCGAGATAGTCAAACTGACTGTCATTGGGTCTTATTTCGGCTCCGAAATGTTTTTAAGTTGTTTTGACTTGAATTGGAGTCAACGAGTCATTTAAAGTGTGTATTAACATTTAAAATTGGGATTTTTTTTAAAAGGTTGGAGGCTTACGAATGAAGCCATTTCTCATTTGAGAGAAAGAGAGAATATCCCTAGAGAGAGAAGAAGAAGAGGAAGAAGAAGAAATGAAGGGAGAGAGGAAGAAAAGCTTGGAGATTTTCGGCCCTACCGCGACATCGAGGACAATTCAACCTCTATAAATCTGAGGCAAGTGTTTAATCTTGCTAAATAGCTATTTGTGTATTTCATTTCATAATTTTTGGGTTAAAGAAATGGTTTTTGGGTATTAATGTCAAAATCTAGATTTTAGGTTTAAATCTTGAAATCAATGTTTAAATTGAGAATTAATGACATAGAAATGATTGGGATCAACTTTGGGTTGGTTAATGGGCTTAAAATCATGATTTGATGAAGGATTGGGGGTTGGAATGAGAAACTTAGGGTTTAGAATTCGTGGGTTTTGAAGAAACAGATGAACCCTTCAAAAATTGCAGGTCCGAATCAATTTGCCCCCTCAAGCGAATCGATTCGGTTTGGTAAAATTGGCAGGTCTGCATTGACCGAATCGATTCGGACCCCAAGCCGAATCGATTCGGCCTATTGCAGAAGCCCAGGTCTTTGGACCAGAATCGATTCGCCTGGGAGGCCGAATCGATTCAGAAACAGGGCATTTTGAAGTATTTTCTCCATAGTGATTTCAAACCCTTTTTGGTTGGGTTTATTGATTTGGGGGCTTTCTCTTAGGATGTAAAAGATATATTCTTGGAGTCATATAAGGAGTTTCTCACATATTGGGATTTGGGGACTCCTTAGGGTAACTTGGAAGAAATGTACCCATGTACGTATTGGAGTTACATATGGATATCGGGGAAAACTCTTTGAGGTTGGAATTTACCAATTATAGATAAAGGTATATATATATATATATATATATATATATATATATATATATATATATATATATATGTGTGTGTGTGTGTGTGTGTGTGTGTGTGTGTGTGTGTGTGTGTGTGTGTGTTGAGGTTGAGAACTCTTAGAGAGTGAGAGGTCTCCTATCCTTAGAAATATTTAGACTAAGGAATAAATGATAACCGGATAGGAGTAAGGATTCATAAAATACAATTGAACCATAGGTAAAAGTGGGAAACAGCTTGCGGGTGTACCATCGACTAGGATAAGCGGTAACGTAAATTCTAGTTAGGATAGTTTATACGCAATTATGGGGATATGGCCATTGAGATTCCAATACTTGAAATGAGGTTGGAATAAATTGAGGTTTTAGACTATTAAGTCCTGTTAATGCCTATGGTTAGATAGTACTAAAGATAATTATGTACTTTCACATTTAGAGGTGAAAGGTGTAGTGATGGATTTCTACACAAATTCTTGGGTGATAACCCTAATGTTGAATGTATATGTATAGATATAAACATATGGTTTTGGGAGACTACTCATCATAGGAAGATGATTGAATATGTTTAAAGTATGGAATTATATTCACATATCAAGGTAAATTTATGGGAAATGGTAGTGACGGCTTGTATATCGAGGACTATGTATACTTATAGCCAGTTATATATATCTTATACATATGAACGAGGATTAGTTTATATATATAGATAAGGATAGGTGAATATGTGTTGATATATATATATATATATATATATGTATGTATATAGATATATGGATATCTTCATGTTGTGGATATACATGGTATGGATATTTAAACCGTATACGATGGTTTATTATTTGATCATATGATTGGATCATATGGATTATATATATTATGCATGTAAATGATATATATATATACTTAATTGGTTAAGCATACCCCGCTCATGCTATCATTGGGAAGTTGCGCGCGTAGTGGGTGAGCATCCTGGCTAGAAAAGCAGGGTGTGGATATTCCCCAGGTCATAGTCGTCCTGTGTGTTACCATATATATATATATATTTATTTTGGGATGAGACGTGATGGGTATGTTTCGTCTCATTGCCATTTTGGAGATATGACCGCTTCCCGGGACGTCGTGTGCGTGAGTTTACCACGAGATGGGTGTCGTTTAGTCCCACCATGTTGGCCCCAGTTTTGCTACGTGAGCCGGGCACTGGGAAGATGATAGCATTGATGCAGTTTATCGGCGATATATATAGCCGGGTATATTATGTGCATGGCCTTGTACATCATATGTAGTATGTACACTTGGCTATTGGATTGATGATGATATATATATACGGTTAGAAATAAATACCTATAAATATATATTTATATATATATCCTATAGATGAAAGGATACGGACTTTTATGAAGTACATCTTAGATGATTATGGTGTACTAGATTGATGGGGGTTGATGTATCGCACATAAGGTATTATTTCGGTTACATCATCCCAAGGATATTATTGGAGGTTCTTTTATTTTATCTTATTTGTTTTCTTTCTTTTCTTTTCTTTCTTTCTTTCTTTCTTAGTAGTTATAGAAGTTTAGTTGTAATGATAGTACTAACTCGTATGTTGAGGATTATGGATCTCTAGGATCGACATTGCCCAGGAGTAGTGTAACGAGGTGGTTCCTTGTTTGGATTTCGCTTTGCGAGACACCTCACGCACGAAACGCAGTGCCATGTCGAGATTTGAGAGAAGTAATTCCATAGGTGGCATCTCGGATCTCTGGTCTTGACCTTGTCAGGAGTAGTGTAACGGGGTGGTTCCTTGTTTGGATTTCGCTTTGCGAGACTCCCCACGCACGGAACGTAGTACAATTTTGGGATTAGAGAGAAGTCTTGACAATATTCCATGTGCATGTTATTAAGTATATTAATTCTTACGTTTTTAGCCTATATAGGTATATATACATATGTATATGTATAGGGGTAATGTTTTAAGAATTATGATGATTATAATTCATAAGATTATTAATCGGAATTCATTAAGCCTATTATGGCATAATTGTTGTAATCATAATCTAATAGGATTAGAAATGGGTGGATCCTTAGATTATGACGGGAAGGTAGCTCTCGTGGATATAGGTTAGGCCTGATAAGTTAGGTTGTCCTAAAATCAATGGGGGTAATTTAACTAAAATTTGAGGACGCGAATAGGTGCGCGCCTTTAGATGAGAGGTGAGTTGGGGTTCCACGAGAGTGCGGTCTCACTTATTTATGAAATGAAGTACACCGGTATTTATTATGGATGGTTAACGCACTTGCTAAATATTTTCACTTTCGGGGCTCTGACCCGTTTTCTTTTCTCTCCTGCTTGTATATATATATGTATTTCCACAGGTATCCTACCGCATGGATGCCGGATGACTTTCTATCCAGAGTCTTGGGAGCCGTGACAGGTGCGGACTGTTGCGGGATGTTTCATGTAGCCGCTTCCTACTTCTTTAAAATTCTAGGTAGGATTCATGTTGTATATCGGGTTTGTATCATAGGGATATTTATATACATGTTTATATTTATTCCATTTCAGTTATTGTATTTGCTGTGACCCGACAGCTTATTCGGGTTTATTTATTTATGGCATATTCATGTATAGTGATTCCTTTCATTTCTTATAGTGCTTCTTGCATCTCTCTCTTATTCTTTAGTAGTTTCATAGTGTTGGGTTATTGTATGTTGCAAGTTTTAATTTATATTAACATCTCGCTTATATGATATCGGGTAGTTAGTCCTATATTATATAGTACCGATAGTTGATGTTGAGACTGGACCATCTGGAATTCCTGATTTAATATAGTATAGGGCTGGCCACCCGTTATTATTTGAAGCGGGGTGTTACAGATAGTATCAGAGCATCAGGTTCTAGAGTCCTTAGGATCTGTGCGAGTTTCTGCATTCTTTCGTTAACGTTCTTGACATAAAGCACTAAAAATAGGACTGTTGTGTTCACTGCGTTGTTTTCTTCTGTGAAGTATATTCACTTGATTGACGTTCTGATAACAGTTGCTTTTGTTTCGTTTCAGACGTCGCCTAGATTTTTGTCATCTAGGAATGGATAGGATTAAAAGTACAATACCCATAGTATATATTATGTGCGCTCTAATCGGGGGTAATTGTTTTCCCCGGTTCCGGAGGAGATGTTGAGGAGATTTCTAGCAGTGGTTCGAGGTGATTTATCGGCAGTTGAGTAAGAAAGGAAATTTACTCGAATGGCGAATCTTGGTCTTAGTGAGGTAAGTCCGAGGAGAGACATGTAGTGTAGTCCTTGGGAGGTTTAGGTTGAGAATCTGTTAACCTTAGTTAGTAAACCTAATGTTAGTGACTCTTACCGAGGTGAGGTTGGTGTAGTTGTCTCAATATTAGGAGTATCGCCTTCTAAGATGAGGGAGAATGCCTTTGGAGACTCAGTTTCGTTGTGTAGGACTGAAGGAGTTCTCGGCAGTTACAATCGCGCCTTGCCCTTCAAAACGGTTAGGAAGGAGTTGAGGACCCTGAGTTGAGATTCTAGGGTGAGGGGAAACCATTAGGTTATGGAATTGTAAGGTGGAATACCTTTCTTTGGGTTTGAGTTACGTTTTGGGTAATAATTGGGAACATCGCGCTTAAGGTATGATGAGTAGCTAGCCGCTATACCGCTAGGGGGTATGGAATTTTCCTAGAGAAGGAAGTGAGCAAGTGTGGCCTTGGTATGGCGTCTTGGGAGATGATACACCTTTTCGTAACGAAATAGTAGGGAAGTTTTAGAATCCCAATGAGGGAAGGATTTATTTTTATATAAAGGTGTTAATATGATGTATAGGAATTTCATAACTGAGAGGTTCAGAGTTTGGTAGATTTGTGAGGAGCGGATAGTTTAGCTCATAGTTGTGCTAGTTTTGAGAACTAGGTATTGGCTAGAGTATTGTATTAATTGAGGCCTTGTGTTTTAAACATAAGGTGTTTGTTTGGCGTGTCGAAAGACGCGGAAAATATTTATATCGTATTATTATATAGGCCCTCGGGCAATATCAAAAATATGGAAAAAAAAATTTATAAAACCTTAACCCTGGTTCAACTAATCTCAATCCCCGACCTAGCTACACAGTACTGTATTGGGAGGGTTCCTTGTTTGGATTTCGCTTGCGAGACCTCCCCCGCACGAAGGTGGCTAGCGTCAGGAATTGAGGAGAATTCAACCAGTGGAAATTTTCAAACTTTTATATATTTAGTATATTGTTATAGATTATATTACCGAGGGTTATCTTACAATTTTGAGGCTAATGGAGCCTGATTAAAATTCTACGAGTGGAGACTCGGGTACGGGGTGTATGGGCGCCCTGAGTAGTTAGTTTGTTTTAAAGGCTATATGGTTCGACGTGAGAACTAGAAAGGATCGGCATAGTGATCTTGAGGATTGATGTAAGGACTAGATGATATCTATGTCCTAGGCTCATCTTAAATTTCGCGGACGAAATTTTTGTAAGGGGGGGAAGATTGTAACACCCCAAGACTTTTGAGACTGAGAAATTTAATTTTGGGAAAATTAAATTTAATTAAATTGGAGAATTTAAAATTTGGGAATTTAAGTCCAAAAATAGAGGACATTTCAAAGTATTCCGGATGATATTTTTGAGGGTACCATCGATCCCAGAAGGGTCGAGATAGTCAAAATGACTGTCATTGGGTCTTATTTCGGCTCCGGAATGTTTTTAAGTTGTTTTGACTTGAATTGGAGTCAACGAGTCATTTAAAGTGTGTATTAACATTTAAAACTGGGATTTTGTTTTAAAATGTTGGAGGCTTACGGATGAAGCCATTTCTCATTTGAGAGAAAGAGAGAATAGCCCTAGAGAGAGAAGAAGAAGAGGAAGAAGAAGAAAGGAAGGGAGAGAGGAAGAAAAGATTGGAGATTTCCGGCCCTACCGCGACATCGAGGACGATTCAACCTCTACAAACCTGAGGCAGGTGTTTAATCTTGCTAAATAGCTATTTGTGTATTTCATTTCATAATTTGTGGGTTAAAGAAATGGTTTTTGGGTATTAATGTCAAAACCTAGATTTTAGGTTTAAATCTTGAAATCAATGTTTAAATTGAGAATTAATGACATAGAAATGATTGGGATCAACTTTGGGTTGGTTAATGGGCTTAAAATCATGATTTGATGAAGGATTGGGGGTTGGAATGAGAAATTTAGGGTTTAGAATTCGTGGGTTTTGAAGAAACAGATGAACCCTTCAAAAATTGCAGGTCCGAATCAATTCGCCCCCTCAAGCGAATCGATTCGGTTTGGTAAAATTGGCAGGTCTGCATTGACCGAATCGATTCGGACCCCAAGCCGAATCGATTCGGCCTATTGCAGAAGCCCAGGTCTTTGGACCCGAATCGATTCGCCTGGGAGGCCGAATCGATTCGGAAACATGGCATTTTGAAGTATTTTCTCCATAGTGATTTCAAACCCTTTTTGGTTGGGTTTATTGATTTGGGGGCTTTCTCTTAGGATGTAAATGATATATTCTTGGAGTCATATAAGGAGTTTCTCACATATTGGGATTTGGGGACTCCTTAGGGTAACTTGGAAGAAATGTACCCATGTACGTATTGGAGTTACATATGGATATCGGGGAAAACTCTTTGAGGTTGGAATTTACCAATTATAGATAAAGGTATATATATATATATATATATATATATATATGTTTGAGGTTGAGAACTCTTAGAGAGTGAGAGGTCTCCTATCCTTAGAAATATTTAGACTAAGGAATAAATGATAACCGGATAGGAGTAAGGATTCATAAAATACAATTGAACCATAGGTAAAAGTGGGAAACAGCTTGCGGGTGTACCATCAACTAGGATAAGCGGTAGCGTAAATTCTAGTTAGGATAGTTTATACGCAATTATGGGGATATGGCCATTGAGATTCCAATACTTGAAATGAGGTTGGAATAAATTGAGGTTTTAGACTATTAAGTCCTGTTAATGCCTATGGTTAGATAGTACTAAAGATAATTATGTACTTTCACATTTAGAGGTGAAAGGTGTAGTGATGGATTTCTACACAAATTCTTGGGTGATAACCCTAATGTTGAATGTATATGTATAGATATAAACATATGGTTTTGGGAGACTACTCATCATAGGAAGATGATTGAATATGTTTAAAGTATGGAATTATATTCACATATCAAGATAAAATTAATGGAAATGGTAGTGACGTCTTGTATATCGAGGACTATGTATACTTATAGCCAGTTATATATATCTTATACATATGAACGAGGATTAGTTTATATATATAGATAAGGATAGGTGAATATGTGTTGATATATATATATATATATATATATATATATATATGTATGTATATAGATATATGGATATCTTCATGTTGTGGATATACATGGTATGGATATTTAAACCGTATACGATGGTTTATTATTTGATCATATGAATGGATCATATGGATTATATATATTATGCATGTAAATGATATATATATATACTTAATTGGTTAAGCATACCCCGCTCATGCTATCATTGGGAAGTTGCGCGCGTAGTGGGTGAGCATCCTGGCTAGAAAAGCTGGGTGTGGATATTCCCCAGGTCATAGTCATCTCGTGTGTTACCATATATATATATATTTATTTTGGGATGAGACGTGATGGGTATGTTTCGTCTCATTGCCGGTTTGGAGCTATGACCGCTTCCGGGGACGTCGTGTGCGTGAGTTTACCACGAGATGGGTGTCGTTTAGTCCCACCATGGTAGCCCCAGTTTTGCTACGTGAGCCGGGCACTGGGAAGATGATAGCATTGATGCAGTTTATCGGCGATATATATAGCCGGGTATATTATGTGCATGGCCTTGTACATCATATGTAGTATGTACACTTGGCTATTGGATTGATGATGATATATATATACGGTTAGAAATAAATACCTATATATATATATATATATATATATATTTATATATATATCCTATAGATGAAAGGATATGGACTTTTATGAAGTACATCTTAGATGATTATGGTGTACTAGATTGATGGGGGTTGATGTATCGCACATAAGGTATTATTTCGGTTACATCATCCCAAGGATATTATTGGAGGTTCTTTTATTTTATCTTATTTGTTTTCTTTCTTTTCTTTTATTTCTTTCTTTCTTAGTAGTTATATAAGTTTAGTTGTAATGATAGTACTAACTTGTATGTTGAGGATTATGGATCTCTAGGATCGACATTGCCCAGGATTAGTGTAACGAGGTGGTTCCTTGTTTGGATTTCGCTTTGCGAGACACCTCACGCACGAAACGCAGTGCCATGTCGAGATTTGAGAGAAGTAATTCCATAGGTGGCATCTCGGATCTCTGGTCTTGACCTTGTCAAGAGTAGTGTAACGGGGTGGTTCCTTGTTTGGATTTCGCTTTGCGAGACTCCCCACGCACGAAACGTAGTACAATTTTGGGATTAGAGAGAAGTCTTGCCAATATTCCATGTGCATGTTATTAAGTATATTAATTCTTACGTTTTTAGCCTATATAGGTATATATACATATGTATATGTATAGGGGTAATGTTTTAAGAATTATGATGATTATAGTTCATAAGATTATTAATCGGAATTCATTAAGCCTATTATGGCATAATTGTTGTAATCATAATCTAATAGGATTAGAAATGGGTGGATCCTTAGATTATGACGGGAAGGTAGCTCTCGTGGATATAGGCTAGGCCTGATAAGTTAGGTTGTCCTAAAATCAATGGGGGTAATTTAACTAAAATTTAAGGACGCGAATAGGTGCGCGCCTTTAGATGAGAGGTGAGTTGGGGTTCCACGAGAGTGCGGTCTCACTTATTTATGAAATTAAGTACACCGGTATTTATTATGCACGGTTAACGCACTTGCTAAATATTTTCACTTTCGGGGCTCTGACCCGTTTTCTTTTCTCTCCTGCTTGTATATATATATGTATTTCCACAGGTATCCTACCGCATGGATTCCGGATGACTTTCTATCCAGAGTCTTGGGAGCCGTGACAGGTGCGGACTGTTGCGGGATGTTTCATGTAGCCGCTTCCTACTTCTTTAAAATTCTAGGTAGGATTCATGTTTTATATCGGGTTTGTATCATAGGGATATTTATATACATGTTTATATTTATTCCATTTCAGTTATTGTATTTGCTGTGACCCGACAGCTTATTCGGGTTTATTTATTTATGGCATATTCATGTATAGTGATTACTTTCATTTCTTATAGTGCTTCTTGCATCTCTCTCTTATTCTTTAGTAGTTTCATAGTGTTGGGTTATTGTATGTTGCAAGTTTTCTTTTATATTAACATCTCGCTTATATGATATCGGGTAGTTAGTCCTATATTATATAGTACCGATAGTTGATGTTGAGACTGGACCATCTGGAATTCCTGATTTAATATAGTATAGGGCTGGCCACCCGTTATTATTTTAAGCGGGGTGTTACAACCTGGGCAACCAAAATTGCACCGTCATCTCTCCTGATGAACAACGTCATATCAACTCCCCCTTTCTTGAAGCTACGGGCTAAGAGATAGGAAGTAAGCCTCTCGTACCAAGCACGGGGTGCTTGCTTCAAACCATACAAGGCTTTTCTCTGATAGTAGACGTGCTCCGGGTGCTGAGGGTCTTCAAACCCTTTTGGTTATTCCAAGTAAACCTCCTCCTGTAAAATGCCATTCACAAAGGCACTCTTGACATCCATCTGATATAACTAGAAGCGCAGATGCCATGCGATGGCGAGTAGTATACGGATGGACTCAAGCCTCGTAACAGGAGCAAATGTCTCCCAAAAGTCTACACCTTCTATCTATGTGTAGCCTTGAGCGGCCAACCTAGCCTTGTTTCGGATTATGGTACCATTTTCATCCATTTTATTCTTAAAAATCCACCGGGTACCAATCACATTAGTCTCACTACGTCGGGGGACAAGTTCCCAGATATTATTCTTTTTAAACTGAAGCAACTTGATGGAGTAGAAATCCGAGCATCCGTGTAATACGCTAGTCGTTGTTATCGGTTCCAACCTCAATACAAAAAAAACCTAAACTTTTAACTACACTTTTATGGAGTATAGTAGTAAGTCTGGGTATCGAATCCACAGGGAATGTTTTATAGAATTTAATTGATTTATTACTTCTAAAATAAAAGTGAAAAAGATGATGATGGTTGACAAGGGGAAATAAGTTGGAACAAATTTATAAAACTAATTAAAATGAATGAGGAAATAGGTTGGAATACAATCCCCCAATCCCTAGTAATTACCCATTAGAATACTAGAATTGTAAATTATAAATTTGAATGAATCCAGTCTTTATAGATCCTAAGCATTACATATATGAGGTTCAAGCCCGCATCATATGAAATCAAAGATAAATATAAAGCGGTGCTAAATAATTACACGCACATCATATTCTTAAATATCCCAAGTACCTAGGGCAAGAGAGATTAAAAGATCTAGGATGATTGTGAACTTATCTTACACGATTCTTTCAAATTTAAATTTAAATTCTATTTCCTACGTAGATAAATTACATCGGGATGGGTTCATGCATCCCAACCCTTAAAAATTAGCTAAACATGATGAAAACAAAAGAAAACTCTAACAAACATTGTTAACAATTTGCAAAACAATTGAGAATTGAATGGAAAAATAAAATAGAGAATAGAAATTGATACTTGTATTTAGCAAGAGGAGAAAGAGATGAATTTGAATCCAGCAAAACTTCTTCTTCAAACTTACAACTAGGGTTTATGAAAACTTCTACCAAAGAAAACTACAATCTAACTTTCTCTCTCTAATCCTACTCCTACAACTTGATAAAAACCACCTAAAAGGATTTTTTTTAAGCCCCCTCTAAAAGGATGCTAGGGCTTGGCCTTTTATAGCACCAAGTTGCACGAATTTAACATCAAATTTCGCTTGTGGCACAAGTTTTTGCCAACTAATCACCATAAAATTTGCATAATTAATGACTGAAATCCGCACATCCAGACTCTTCATTATCGCTCAACTTCAAAACATCGTAACTTCTTCACCATAGCTCGGATTGAGGTGCCGTTTTTTCCAGTATTCTTGTAATTTAGATCTCTTCAACTTTCTAGTTGGCCCCACCTCCGGACTAAGGCTGAACAATTATGAAAATACCCTTCAACTCTCCATTTCTTGGTTTCTTTCACTGTTTTGAGTTCTCCTTCGCACTAACTTGCATGAAATACCTGTAAAACACATGAGAAATACAAAAAACACGAAATACTTGCCAAAAAAGGTTAGTATCATAAATAAGAGACAAATCCAAGCTAAATACACTGCACGGGATCATAAAAATACGGAAATTAAGGGGATAAATGTGAAGAATATGTGCCTAATTACACCCCCTAACTTAGAACTTTGCGCGTCCCGAGCAATGTAAATGAAATTAGCCAAAATTCTACTCTTGAAAATTCTTTTATTAAAATAAAATTCCACTTTCGCAGGCAAGCGATTGCATTTAGCGTATGCAACAAGCCTTTAAACCCCTAGGTTACCCTAGTAGGACGAGTTTTGTCTCGTGAGGGTTTGCAGTGAATATACCCACAAAATTCTTTATTGACTCAAATAAATATCAAAATATTTAAAAATTGTACAATTTAAAATTTTCGAAAAATAATCACCATCAACTCATATTCAACTGTCTCAAACCATAGTGTATGTGTGCAAAGCCAAAAATTAAACCTCAAATTTTCACCGATTGAGCATGTCTCAAACCATAGTGTTTTGATTCAAATTCTTACCGATTGCACTCACAAACGAATCACTCGGATTGTGGCTATTTTCTCTCCGTATGCATGATATAAAGAGTAAATATAATGGACACAAATTCATGCATACAAAATTGAAAAGAAGGAAATATATGGTGAAATGATCTCATCATCGGAGTACAGTTATTAGGAAACGGGAAACATCATCTCTTAATCACACCATTTAATCTCTCATTTTATCTTTTCATGTCTTAGCTCTCCACGCAGTAATTAATTTCGCCATTCGGACTCGGTTAGGACTTTTTGGGTTAAAAAGTATAAAGGGTAAAAATGGGAATAAACGGAATGTTCGGAATTGGAAAATGTCCTTATGATGTCCATTAGTGCTTTTTCGGGCATTTGCTCATTTTTATTTTTTATTTTCTATTTTCATTTTTTTTCTTGCCCCTTTTTATTGCACAATTTGGACTTACCTGATGAATTTTCTCAATTTTCACAATTCCGGCCTATTTGGGTTTTTCGGGTTATCAAACGAAAGGAAAATATTTTATTTGGCTCAACTTGGGTTGCAAAGGGATAATTTTTTTTCACAACTTTATTTTGGCTAATATTTTTGGTAAAACAAACGAGGGCCTACTTCATTGTCCAAATTGCTAATCACATTACCATATGCATCTCGAGATTAATTAAGTTTAGAGATATATTTAGCATGAATTTCGAGACAACATTTCACACATTTCCCATAACCGATCAAAACAAAGGATTGAGATCATCAACGACTTATTAAAACGCTGAAAAGAACTTTGAGTTAATCATAAACTCGGATTGATTTAAAAACTCATAAAAATTGATAGGCTCTAAATCTCACCGGGTTTGATCAATCTCCACACTTATTCGTTAAGTCGTCAATTTTCTTTCAATTTCCATCTTTGGTCAATTTTGGCTTAGTGCATTATGAATTTTACAATTTGAGACTTTAAATAGAATAAAGGTGATATTTTTGAAAAATTTAAATTCCAATTTTTATTTATTTTGAAGAAAAATATTTTTGGCTTTTTTTCAACTTTTTTATTTTTTTTTTATTTTTTTTTTCAAATTTTCTAAAAAAACACACACTTGGAAAGAACATGTGATTGAATCAATGAATCTAAACAATAAACGGGAAGAATATCCCACACCCCCTAACTTAAATGTTGCATTGTCCTCAATGCGAATCAAGAACCCAACATAAAGAGAGGAAAAGAAAGATATTACCCAAATGAAGTGATCCCCGATAAGTGCGAGTCCATTGAATATACAAAACATGTTAGAACCAAGCATAGCAAAAATAATAACAAAAACTCTAACTCTCAAAACTAGACTATAATAAAAGAGAAAAAGAAAAAGAAAAAAAACTAACTATTTACAACCTAACATTTGAACGGCTAATAAATCATACACTAAAAGTCGAAAAATTTGAGGGTCCACCCAAAATACAATTTGACTTTGAGGGATTAATGGTGTGCCCTCACTAGGATGCATGCCTCCCTAAAAATAAGAATTCCGTTTGAAAAACGGAAGGCATGTGCAAATTTTAAAACATGAACCATCACCAATTTTAACGGGATGATGGGGGGTTTGGGTGCTAGGTGGGACAAGTACAATTGAGATCCAAGAAAAATATAATCACCTCCCAAAGATTTTTCAAGTAGTATGGGGAGAGGGGCACACAAAAAGGAACATTCCATAATAGAAAACAATTCTAGCAAAGTGTCTTTGTCGGAAAAAGGTTTAAACGTTTCAGAATTTTCAACCGACTCATAGGAATCTAGCGGTACTTCTAATGGTTCAATAACCGTGAACGAAAATGGTGATGAAATAAACGCAATCTCAAGTGATTCATCATCACTTGGAGATTGAATTTCAACGGAGCAAGACACACTTTCAATGATATGTTCTTCAAAAATTTGAGGTGACACACAAGTCTCAACCTCCTCTTTGTTTTCCAAAATAGAACGCACATCATCGCAAAGTGTGACCATTTCCTTCACAAGACCATAATCGATATTCTTTGTGCTTTGGTTGGAAAGAAAATCCAGTACTCTTTTGGTTAGAAAAAGCGTGTTTTCTTCCAAAGTAGGATCCCTTGGCTCTAAAACCTTGGATTCCTCATTTGGTTGAAAACCTTCTATAGTTTTACAAATATCGGAAGAAAAATCTTCATTGGATTCCCCAAAATGATTTTTTTTTCGATATTCATTTTCAAGCTTTTCATACGCAAGATTTAGAAAGGCCTCACCCATGGTAATAGGTCGAGGCACAAATTCTTGAGAATATGTAATATAAATTTCTCTCCTATATTCATTTTCAAGCCTTTCATACTCCAGAGTTAGAATGGCCTCACCAATGGTAATTGGTCGAGCCGCGGACTCTTGAGAATAAAAGGTTTGAAAACGATTACCATATGAACCATTATAATTACCGAACTCACCATGAGAAGACATGATTACCGAATAGTATGTAAATGGAAATTCGAGTACAGAGGTGTGCGGTTGAGGATTCAACGTTTCTTGCCGCTCAATTGTGCAAGGCTAAAAAAAAGGTTAAAAAAAATCCAAAGAAAAAAATCTTTTGAAATAGTAAATCAATTATAATCTATAACAAACACTCCCCGGCAATGGCGCCATTTTGATCGAGTGGAAAACCGAGCGTCCGTGTAATACGCTAGTCGTTATTATCGGCTTCCAACCTCAATACAAAAAAAAACTAAACTTTTAACTACACTTTTATGGAGTATAGTAGTAAGTCTGGGTATCGAATCCACAGGGAATGTTTTATAGAATTTAATTGATTTATTACTCTAAAATAAAAGTGAAAAAGATGATGATGGTTGACAAGGGGAAATAAGTTGGAACAAATTTATAAAAGTAATTTAAATGAATGAGGAAATAGGTTGGAATACAATCCCCCAATCCCTAGTAATTACCCATTAGAATACTAGAATTGTAAATTATAAATTTGAATGAATCCAGTCTTTATAGATCCTAAGCATTACATATATGAGGTTCAAGCCCGCATCATATGAAATCAAAGATAAATATAAAGCGGTGCTAAATAATTACACGCACATCATATTCTTAAATATCCCAAGTACCTAGGGCAAGAGAGATTAAAAGATCTAGGATGATTGTGAACTTATCTTACACGATTCTTTCAAATTTAAATTTAAATTCTATTTCCTACGTAGATAAATTACATCGGGATGGGTTCATGCATCCCAACCCTTAAAAATTAGCTAAACATGATGAAAACAAAAGAAAACTCTAACAAACATTGTTAAAAATTTGCAAAACAATTGAGAATTGAATGGAAAAATAAAATAGAGAATAGAAATTGATACTTGTATTTAGCAAGAGGAGAAAGAGATGAATTTGAATCCAGCAAAACTTCTTCTTCAAACTTACAACTAGGGTTTATGAAAACTTCTACCAAAGAAAACTACAATCTAACTTTCTCTCTCTAATCCTACTCCTACAACTTGATAAAAACCACCTAAAAGGATTTTTTTAAGCCCCCTCTAAAAGGATGCTAGGGCTTGGCCTTTTATAGCACCAAGTTGCACGAATTTAACATCAAATTTCGCTTGTGGCACAAGTTTTTGCCAACCAATCACCATAAAATCTGCATAATTAATGACAGAAATCCGCACATCCAGACTCTTCATTATCGCTCAACTTCAAAACATCGTAACTTCTTCACCATAGCTCGGATTGAGGTGTCGTTTTTTCCTGTATTCTTATAATTTAGATCTCTTCAACTTTCTAGTTGGCCCCACCTCCGGACTAAGGCTGAACAATTACGAAAATACCCTTTAACTCTCCATTTCTTGGTTTCTTTCACTGTTTTGAGTTCTCCTTCGCACTAACTTGCATGAAATACCTGTAAAACACATGATAAATACACAAAACACGAAATACTTGACAAAAAAGGTTAGTAGCATAAATAAGAGACAAATCCAATCTAAATACACTGCACGGGATCATAAAAATACCGAAATTAAGGGGATAAATGTGAAGAATATGTGCCTAATCACAACTCATCCTTCATAGCAGATATCCAGTGTTCATCCTTGAGTGTTGCTTTATGGTTCTTGGGCTCGACTTTGGACGTGTAGCAAAGATGGCTAACAATGTTCTCTAGCTGAGCACGAGTCTTGACCCCTAGAGTGGGATCGCCAACAATGGCAAACTGGTCATGACTCTTGCGAACCCAAGAGAGTGGGGACTACAGAGTGTGGGGGGGGGACAAGTGGATCACTGTCAGACGAGTCCTCATCCTCACACTGAAGGTTAGGATCAATAACCATCGGAGGTTCGTCATCTTGCACGGTGATGTTTATTGATTCCATAACCTTAGAGCTCTTCAGGTTAAAGACCCGGTACGCTCTGCAATTCGATGAATATCCTAGAAATATTCCCTCGTCGCTCCGAGAGTCAAACTTTCCTAATTTCTCTCTATCCCATAGGATGTAGCATTTACTCCCAAAAATACGGAAATATGCCAGGTTGGGTTTCTTGCCTGTCCACAATTCATAAGGCGTTTTAAGTGTGTGTGGACGCAGGTAAACCCTATTCACCGTGTGGCATGCAGTAGACACTGCCTCTGCTCAAAATCTCCTAGAAACATTACGACCTAGAAGCATAGATCTAGCCATTTCCTGGATCGTTCTATTCTTTCTCTCAACAATCCCATTTTGTTGAGGAGTCTTCACAGCAGAAAACTCATGTTTGATCCCAAGGCTATCACAATATAAATCTACCTTTGATTCCTTAAATTCAGTGCCGTTTTCACTACGTATCCTGTTAATAGTTACTCCGTGTTGATTTTGCACGGCACGACACTTGGTCGTTAAAAACTATACAGCATCGGATTTCTCTCTCAGAAAACCTACAATGGAGTACCTGGAGAAATCATCCACCATCACGAGGATATACCTCTTACCACCCAGACTCTCGGTACGAGTGGGACCCATAAGATCCATGTGTATAAGCTCAAGAACACGAGAGGTGGTAATGGAATGCAACTTCCTATGGGGACTACGAATTTATTTTCCCAACTGACAGGGTCCACAAACCGTCGAAGTTGGCCTTCCAAGAGATGGTAAGTCACGTACTAGGTCCTTTTTAGCTAAGCGAGTGAGATCTCTAATATTTACATGACCTAAAGGTTGGTGCCACAGATCCATAGGAGTGATCGTGGCGCTGTTGCAGACAAGTGAGGAAGTAGGCACAGTACCATAGCAATTATCCTCGGTCCTCACCCCTTGCATTAAGAGTTTACTGGCTTGATTGTAAACATTACATGCGTCCTGGTCAAACTTTACTGCAAAATTAGTGTCGCACATCTGGCTAATGCTGAGAAGGTTTACTTTTAAACCTTTGACGTACAACACATTCTCTAGCTTAGGAAATCCTGGTAACACTACAGTACCTCGTCCTACAATGCTAGACTTGCTCCCATCTCCAAAGGTGACTCTGCCATCCTGATAATCCTCAAGAGATGCAAAAAATGAGGCATCACATGTCATATGTCTGGAGCATCCACTGTCAAAATACCACTGTGAGGTATTATGTGCCTTGAGAGCGACATGAACAACGAAGACCTTTTTATCTTTCTTAGGTATCCAAGAAGTGGTGACCTTTTGTTTGCCTTCGTTGTTGTTGGTTTTAGCTGGAATGTGAGAAGCATTCCCTGACGGCAAATACATCCATCGAAATTCCTCCATCAAACTCTGAGATGTGGCAACTAAAAACTCAACTCGCTCTCTCAAACTAGTAAAATCATCAATATGCTGATGTGGAGCAGTAGTACGTCGTGTCCGACCCATACTATAGCAAAACTCCCTGAGGTGGCCTTTGTTTTGCAATTATTACAAAAGAACACAGTCAAAGGCGAACCTTGGTTTGCTTTTCTTGGTCGAACTCTCCTTCGAGGTTTTTGACGATGGCCATAAGGAGTCGTAGTAAACTCAGGAACTGGTCTGGGTGCAGTTTGGGACGTGGAGGCACCATCATACCCAATTCCCTGCCTATCACCAATACCTAACGCGGGGTCGAGGATCATCTTTCCCATTTTCCCAGATCTGTCCTTGATTTGTACCTTGACTTCCCGTGCTTTCTCAAGATCATGAGTCAGCTGGGCAACAAGGGCTTCAAGTTTCTTTCGAGTCTCCATGGTGGAATGGAGCTGACTCGTAAGACTAGCCACTTGTTTAGGAAAGTCCCCTCTCTCTTTCTTAAAAGTGCTCTCTCTCTCTCTAAATAAACTTTCTTTCTCAACACAGGCAAATTCTCTCTTTCAGGGCAGTGCAGGTGGAGGACTCTCTCTCTCTCGCTTTTATTAATTCTTCCTCTAAGCCGGTGATCTTAAGGACTAACGCTTTGTTACGCTTTTTAGTTTTAAATGACTCAGAATATAACTCAACGTAGGCGCGTTGAATATCACTCTCGCTCTCACTTGTGTCATCCTCCCCCTCACTCACATCGCTCTCACTGTCGAGGTGTCCCTGTGAAGCATCATCCTCATCGTCGTGAGGAGAACTAGAAGTGCTCACATGATTAGCCATGAATGCGGTGAAGTTACACTCATGCGGTGACTCGACTCCAGAATCCACCGACTCGACCTCATTGTCGTCGCTAAGGGCAGCATTAAGGGCAACTTTCCCTTTTTCTCTGTTTAGATGTTTGGCACACTCAAAGTCTCTATGACCCCTACCGTCGCACTCAAAGAAACTCTCACTTTCTTTCTTAGGAGGATCTTTAAAAACTTTTTCATTTTTCTTTTCAAACTTATTTTTCTCAAATTTCTTTTTATCTTTAAAATTGCCATTTTTCTTAAATTTGAGAATCCTCTTGAATTTTTTTTCAAAAAGAGCCAAATCATCTAAGTCAAAATCACAATCACAATCTGATGTGTCAGTCTCTCTCTTTCTAGATGACTCTACCCTCTTTCTAGCCGACCCCTCATTCTTTCTCTCTTGGTCATTAAGTACAATTCCCTTATCTTTAGACTTAGCAGTTTTAGGGAACATATCAATTTCATATGTTTGCAAATCTCCTAAAAGTTCTTCCAATTTTAGCGTATTTAAATTACCCATAGAATTTAGCACAGTGACTTTGGGGATAAAACGCTTAGGCAAAGAACGAAAAATATTTTTGACAACCCTAGCATTAGGAATATGTTCACCAAGATTAAAGCTAGTATTAACAATGTCAGAAAGTCTAGCATAAAAATCATCAAAACATTCAGTTTCATGCACGGTGATGGTTTCAAATTGGGTTGTCAAATTTTGCAATTTAGACTCTTTCACAGCATTAGTTCCTTCATGGGTGAGTTGTAAAACATCCCATGCCTCTTTTGACGTGGTACACGTCATTATGCATTTGAACTCATCAGGTGTGACAGACCCAGAAATAGCACTTAGACCCTTAGAATTGAATGATGACCATTTAAATTCGTCTTCAGTCCAAGAAGTGACAGGTTTTAAATTGACCACAATATCAACGGTGACGGAGGGAGGAGTCCACCCTCTTTCAACCAAAATCCAGACACGTTCATCAATGGCTTTTAAAGCAGACCTCATGCGGGCTTTCCAATATGCAAAGTTTGTCCCGTCAAAAACTGACATTTTATTATATAACTTTTCCATAATGAACACACTCGTTTTCAAAAATTAATTTTTTAGAAAATTCATATCTTAGAAAAATTTTGCGGAAAATTACACGGTAAAATTGTGTAACTGGATCTGATACCAATTTGAGGAGAGTGCGCTTGCACTCAAATAGGAAGTTATTTAATTAAACACAGTTTTTACCACTTAAGTCCTAAACATGCATCTATATGTGATTAAATACGATGATGAAACATGCAAGGACACATATATGAGAAAAAATCCCCCAACGGGCCAAAACCTTTTATTTTCACGACAATTTTTGTAAGAGAACGGCTTACAACGGATTACAATAAAAATACAGTGACACAGAAATACCCTCGGGTGTCGGTTCTGTTGTCGACGGCTGGAACAATCCCTTTCCAGTAGGGCAGTAGTGACGAAGAGATTGGCTTCCTCACAAAGTACTCCAGATGAGTAAGCGATCTTCTTGAAGGTTTAAGGATTCACACACATATATGGGAATGGTATTGTGAATAAAAAAGGTTTAGAAAACCTTAAAAGGTGAAGTCTTATTCTGGGATGTTTTCGCAGAATTTCATGATTGCAGAAAGACTTGAAAAACGTGTAGAAGGAGATCAGATATTTATACAAAAATCGAGGTGGTGGCTCATTTGAACGAGATAGCATGTCGCTCGAACGAGATAGCATGTCGCTCGAACGAAGGACAAAAGTCGTTCGAAAGATATCGCGCGACATGATATCTCGCACGAACGACTTGCAAAGTCGCTCGAGCGATCTCGTCGATCAAGGCCATTCGCTTCTACACTTAGAAAAATTTTTCTTTTGATAAGAAATTAATTTAGAATTCAAAAATAATTCTCAAATATTTATGCAAATATTTAAAGTTCCAATAAAACATTTTACTGATAAGGCGTAGTGGAGTAGTGGGAATGAGATGAGCAGCACGTTGCATGTAGCATAATGCACGTGAAGAAAGTCGTTGCATTGAATTCAGATACGAGCCATCGAGGATGATCGTGTTGAGGTGCCGAATGTAGTGGAATCAGACATATGAACTGTGATCTCGGAGAAAATAGAAAATTCCTAGATTCTACCCCGGACATTTATAAAATTATGTCTTTACACAAGTAAAATTAAATGTTTATAGAGAAAATATAAAGGAATAAAGGATAAAGGATAGATGCAGAGATTGGCCAGCCACGTGGAAGGCCTTAGGTTTGAGGGTGTTAAATGCTTTTTTAGCATTTTATAGTATATAGAGATTCGCTTGGTGATAATGAATAGGTGTGGAGCCTTTTTTCCAATCTTCATAGAGATATCGTAATGGACGACAAGGACTTTTATTTTTCTCATATATGTGAGTATTTGAATAACTATAGCAAAGACTGGTGGTGGCATCAATGGAAGGCAGCCTGGTTCAAGTGGAAGCTAATATTGAGACACGATTATTTTAGCAATCTGTGGTCTACGATTTCTGTAATTGCTGCAGTTATACTACTTGTCCTCACTGGCCTACAAACTGCATATTCTATAATGTAAAAATGGGTTCAAAGCCTATGCGTATGTGTGATAATATATATTGTTTTAAGGTGTTGGTCATCTGTTTTAAATCTGTTAATACATGTAAAAACTTATTTTGGCAGCTGGGCTTTTCTCTGTTCTGCAAAAGGAAATCTTCTTTTACTAGATAAATGCTTGAATTTATGTCCATTCAGTTTCTATAATTGAATACATGACTTTTTCTTGTTGTAGATGTACTTTATGTGAAGCTACAATCACAACATGGATACACACAAACAATTTACTCTCACAAAGGAATTGAAAACACTCCCAATTTTAATTTTGGGACATCTAAGGGACAAAATTCATTGTATAAACACACTTTAGTGGCTGATATTGCAATGACACTATTGTAAGTAATGTTTACCAAAAAGTTATTGATCAAAGTGATGCCACAAGGAATCTTAGTAATATGGGCCCCACCATATGCTAAACCATAATACAATTTTCATTTTAAAAATATGGATATAACTTGTTTCTTATATTAAAAGTAGTATTTTCCTCACTTTAAAATAGTGTCGGCACAAATACATACTTGACTAGTTCATTAGGAACAAGTAATGCCATAACCACGGATAATTTGACGTTGACACGAGTAGTGCTGTAGGCATGGAGAATTCGCGAGATGAATAATATTTCTTGACTTACTAAAATTAAGAAAATAAAACTATGGGAATAATATGTATGTTCTTTTGTGTTTCTGCCATGGATTTCAACAAAGAAGAGTATAATAAATCAACTAGGAAGAAAAATTAAATTATGTAAAACTTAAAGATTCATTTCCTCATCAGTGCTCAAGGTTTGATCAATGTCTGTCTCCCAAGATATACCAATTTTTTCATCTTTGTAGTCTGACATATTATTAGAATCTACAAAACTCCAGTGAATCTAAATTTTATGGTGTTCTCTCAAAAGGATTAACCGACTTAAAAGATGGGATGGAAAAAAATGATTGAGATTCAACTCTTCAAATATGATCTTTAGGCCTATTTATAGACAATGCAGCCGAATAGGTACGACCCTTCCAAAAGGACACAACCTTTCTAAATGGAAACGACCCTTATGAGTAGTCACTACTTTTCACGAACGGACATGACCTTTCATGAAACCACGTGTCTTTTCAAAATAAATATAAAACAACTTAAATTTAATTTTCAATCATTTATGATTATTAAATTTCATTATTAATTCCAACACTTCCCCTATACGTGAAAAATTACAAACAGGAGGACAACAAACTCAAACACACAGACATATAAATACAAAAGAGAGTATAGGCCGAAAGTAACTTCATCATGATAAGTAGCCAATGGCCTTGAACTTACCATAGTTTGAATCTATCAGATTTACTTGGATAATCAATGGAGATGATGCCTTAGCTGTCAATCATTTGTGTAAAGCAAGACAATAGAAGCCACACAGTTTCCCCTAACATAGTTTAGTTTTCACATTTTTTTTTTTGCTTTGGCCACGAACACCTCTTGGTTCTATAAGTGTTTTAGAGAATTTAGCCTTCAAAATTCTCATAGAAGCGGACCCTTTTCACTCACATAGATGATTTCAATGAAGAGTACCATGCAATACCCACTTGAACATATTCAAGCTATAGAAATCATTAAAATCGTAACTAATCATGATTCTTTTGGTTGATGGGCACTGTCTCATTATAGAAATGGGTAGGAGCAGAGTGCAAATTAACTCACAAATACAATTCAATTGTCCCTTTAAACCTAGATCTTGGAATCTCCAATCAACTAGGTTGGGTTGCCACCATTGTGACTCTTGGTTAATTTAAAAGGCTTTAAAACCATTCCCCTCAATGAAGTTTCTTTTGCTATCTAGTTAATGAATCCGCAATTCATTAGGCCTAATGTAATCGCTATTATTTCTCCTTTCAAGAGCAACTTCCTTACGATATTATGTCTACAACAAATAAGTAGTAACTAACCATCTTGTTACATGCCAATTTCAATTTATGATTGGCTATTTAATAAAGTACTTTTACAAAAGATTTTAAATTAATTCAATCTATATTTTTCTCGTGGGTTTCTTTTATTGCCGCAATCATGTTTCTGATACACTTAACCATTAATATTTAGGAATCATAATGACCTAATCTAATCCTATCCAGGCATTAACAACAAATTAAGCCATCATGGATCTGATAACATAAAGAAAGGATCAATATATATTAAAAATAGAGAAATTATTATACAAAGTAAAACAAACTTAAAAATATACGAATTAAAAAGCAGGGGACTTCTTATATAGAGAGAGGATAAAGAAAACTTATCGAAAGATAGGGAGATGTAGAGATCAGAAATAATGCCTGAACAACGGGTAAGAGCTCCCTTAAATTGGAAAAAAGATAAGGATCAATTTAATTCTTTACTTAGAACGTGGATAAAAAATTTCCAAAGTACGACATCGCAAAACAACAAAAAATTTTGAAGTACCTAATTGCAAAACGGAAAAAAATTCGTTCCCCAACAAAACAAAGTGTATTTTTAAAAAAAATAGTCATAATCTCCAAAGTTGTGCGCATCATGACCCCAACTCGCATGCCTACAACACTTCTTGCATCGTCGCACGAACAATATATATGATTAATGAATTTAATTTTGATGATTGATTCGGTTAACCAATCACAAATATCTGAGTTAGTACAGTTAGTAGTACATTGTACTAACTCACAAATATTCGTGTTTACTCTAAAATAAGGTTGCTCATTCATATTTAGCCCTACTTTTCCTTTTAGTTCCTGAAGTGTCATAAGGCGTCAGTTTATAAAAAAATTGGGCAGAGTTACCTTTATTTATAGGACTATCCAACCTGTTTAAAAAAATACACTAATAATAATATAGCACCACCAACTAATAGTCCGTTGTTTCCATTTCCACACATAGACGAATTTTTAATATAATGCATAATACATTTGGTGGACCAAAGTCAATTCCACAAAATGTAGTTTACATCATGTCTCACATCACTACAACACACGACATATGCACCTTGTTAACAACTTGAAATTAGATTATAGAATACCTTGTAGACTCAAAACCTCGTTAACATCACACCACTTACAAAAAGTTAAAAAGTAAATATACTGAAAGATTCATTGAAAGACAGATCATTATGACGCAATTATCGTAATCCAATGTGTTTATCTTGTGATCTTCCTCCAAGTCATGAGTTTATCTTGTGATCATCCTCTAAGTCATGTGTTTATCTTATGATTTCCCTTCAAGTTATGACTAATCTGCATTATTAAAAGCAACAAATAAGGAACTCATAAAAAATGATATCATAATAGTTTAATGACAGTGTATTTGAACAACATCAATGGCAGCATACTTGAAAAAAAATATGTAAATGATTAAGTCAAAGATCATAATGACGTTCATAACAAAGTTCATATGGAAACAATTAAATGCAACTCCTGATTCTTGGCAAAAAATAAAGAGAATTTTAATGAGTAAAATGCAGGGTAACCATTTTTAAATTCTTACTAATATGAGCTCTAGGCAGTATATAGCTAGACAATACATATCCTTGGAAATTAGTGTAAACTTAAATTTGAAAAACTCACAGCAGAATTAACACAAAAAAAGGTATTTGAACATAGGTTTGGAGTAGTTGGAGCATCATTTAATTGTTTCCAAAAGCAACATTGACTATACAAAAACTAAGAGCATTTGAGGGAGCACGGTTTACTTAAACTCCAATTAAATTAGTAATTTTAGATTTATCAAATTTGGGATGAGCCTAAAATGTAAGTTCCATAACACAATCAACTATATTAGACATCGGTTATATATATAGGTTCAGCATTAGGAATTAGGCTTCGGTTATATTATACATTGGTTATAATAAAATCAGTACACTAGGTCAAGACTAAATAGGCCATGAATAAATAGGTCAATAAGTAGAAGGATTAGTTGACTTGATTAAATGTACTATGTTTTAATTCCTTTTTTTCAACTGAACGACTAACATACAGGAGTTCCAATGCTGACAGAGAAAAAGGAAACAATCAGAGGACATACCATCTCAACATATGCAAAGCCCATAACCTGATCCACTCTAGATTTATGCTTTAAAAGAAACGGTCAACAGTTGTCCAGCACCCTACCAAATGTACAGATTAAAACTGCTATTTGATACCATTTACAGCAGCAACAGTGACAGTGCATATGGAACTCCTCTCCTACTCAAACAGCAGTAGCAGTAGCTATTTGATCCGATATTTGGAACTCTTCTCCTACTCTAACAACAGCGACCGATAAATATAAATATATATAAACCAGTACATAAGTTGTAAAGAAGATATAGTTAAATGTACACCAAAATGTACATAAAAAATTAATTATAAGAGAACTTTTGAACATACAATGTTAGTAGTGAACTCCCTATCGGTGGGAAGCAGGATAAATATACGGTTAGCACTCGTGCAACGTGATAATGCAACATACAATTGACCATGACTGAAGACCGAAGTACGCAAGTCAATCCCAACATACTTGACGGACTGACTTTAAGATTTATCCATTGTCATGGCGTAGGCCAACTTGATTGGAAATTGATGGCGAGTCATCTTAATAGGCATTTCAAAAGAGGAAGGTGTTAAAGATATTCTAGGAATGAGAACTGATTTGCAAAAAAATTCACCAGAAAAGATTTGCGCCTGAATAACATGATCGGAACATTTTGTAACTATTTAGTGGGTGCCATCTAAGAGGCCATCTTTCAGGGAAATATTTCGTTGCAACATTATTGGGCTTCCAAGTTTCAAGTCCAATTTAAACAACGATAACCCCGACGGGTTAAGGGAATTTAAAAACTCATTTGGGAACTGATTACTTATGTTGGGATTAGTTTCATCGGGGCACAATTTGTCAGCAACAAAGTATGTAACTGTTTCACCAGGGAAAATACTGAGCGCAACGATATTTATGGCATTTACTTCGTCATTGCGAGCAGAGGGAATTGTTCTTTCATTGAGGAAGGTATAGGTAACAATTCCCTCCATGTGCAATAACGGGTATACAATTTTATAAAATAAGTAGCTTTAAAAACATAATTAAAATTGTCGCAAAAGAAAATCACAATAAGGGTACCAAAGCCAATTCTAACTTGGTTATAAAAAATTGGTACCCAAAATCTCATCCTATGAAATTTTCTTTTATGTGATTATACATATATACCAATAAATTCAGTTGGTTGCATTCAGAGATATCCTAATTGATTTATCATTAATTGCACTTATATATTTAATTCATAGAGTATGCAAAAATTTTACTTTCATGGAACATACATGCACACACATATTACGTAATATATATAAAAATCAATATCCCAAAAAATATTACACACAAAACTTAATGAATAATCGACAGTCCAAATATAAATGCATGCACAATAATCTAATATTTATTTATTTTTGATAAATAAAATATAAAATTAATAATAATCTAATATTTATGACTATAAATTAAAACACTTTCTTTTTAATTTAACATCATATAAATATTAATGTCGAATTAATTCATAATAAAATAAGGACCTTTCGACAACCAAATATAGATTATACATGATAATCCAATTTACCGACACTATTATTGTCAAACCCCTAATCATACATCTAATATTCAAAAATATTATATTAAAACTTTTGGTCAATACCAAATAATACATAATATTTATATTGGATCAACCATTAAATGAGAAAATTATATTTAGTAATTTATATCATAAAACATGAAAAATTAATTTATTTTTCCCAAAATGGAAAATTTGAGTTATCACTACAATAACATAAATAATCTCTTCAAGATCACCCTTCAATTCACGGAATCGTAAATCCAATTTTTAAGCGAGAGTTATTAGCGTTAGACATTATTACCAAAAATGGCAAAAACTCGTTTTTATGAGTCTAAACAATGTCAAATCGTCGAGATATGGTGGTACCCATTGTATATAATGGGTTTTGTTTATTTTGACGTTTCCATGCGACCATGCGAATTTCGTAATATTCCGAGTAAAGATACAAAATTCGTCGCTAAAAAAAAATTCAGTGATTCATAATTTTTTAATTTTTATTTTTATTTTTATCCGGATTCATTTATAAGCAAAAACTCATAATGGACAATCACGAGATCAGAAACCTGTTCTCTGATACCACATGTAAACGAAAATTAAAGAACACCTAATTAACAGTTTTATATGGATATATAAATTTAACGTATGAATATCCAACTCTATATGTTATTTGCTCTTTAATAATACAAACGTTAAGTATTATACATTTAACATTAGGATCTTAGAGCAACATGATTACCACATACAATTAATATGAGGAATACAAAATGATATAATAATGACATACCTCCATCTTGTCACAAATGGAAAGATTGACAGAGCAGTCGACCTTAGCCATGTTCGATCGGACTGAATTTCGGATCACAGCTTCCTTTTGTATACGGCAAGAACATATTCCAATTTCAGAACGTTTCAACGGTTGGATCTTCTTTTATAATCAAAATGATATTTCAAAAATTAACGTAAACTTGAGTCTTTGGAGTTCTCTCCCTTATCCTATAATTACATTACGTTGTTGATTCGTCACTTTTATTGTATTTTATACCCCGTTAATTTGTACATTCTAGCATTCTCGTGCATGTATTTCCCGATTCTTACACTCATTTATTGACTAACCCCTGAGTTCAACATATATACTTTGTATGTGTCTTTATTGAGCTTTTATAGGTCTCGGGAATGCATATTGGGAAGTTTGGTTTTGATCCGGAGAAGTTCCGTAGACACTCGCACAGTCGGGGGCATTTTGGTAATTTCATCACTTAGGTTTTGATCCTGATTTCTTCACGGAAGTTGTAGACCTTCTTCTTATCTTCGCGTGGCCTCTGACGGTGCTTGAATACGATCTCGAACGAAGAAGTTATGGATGTTTCGGGTGAAACATGGGAAAAATAAAGCCAAAATAACCTCGCCATATTTTGTTTGCAGGACCGAATCGATTCGGTCCATCCGAATCGATTCGTTGGTCACCAGTGCAGCATTCTCCCTCTAGCGAATCGATTCGGCCCTGCTGAATCGATTCGATTTTGCTGATTTTTTGAGTTTTTCTCCTTATTACTAGTTTGCCATTTTGGTTGGATTTTGGGGATATATCCCTTGTTTTTCCTCCTTTGTATATATAGATTACGTTTGTTAGATATTTGGATATATAGAAAACACTCTCTTGTCTCTCCTAGGTCAAGTTCATTTATAGTTTTTATCCACTTGTAAAGCTTTGATTACTAGTTGAATTGTGGTTATTAATGCAAGAAAGGTTCATTTACTTCTTCTCTACTTGTTCTACTAGATTTAATTTGTATTTAATTCCATCTCTTGTATTGGTTTGTGTTTAAACTAGATAACTAACTTAATTATGTTGTTAACTAGCATGTGTAGTTTAGTTTCAATTATGAGTAGCTAGACTTATGATTGGGAATCATAATCCCACCTTGGATGCTTGAACTTCATATTTAGGGTTTGGTTTATAATTTTTCTAATGGAACTTCATGTGTTGGTATTGGAGTATCATAGTTTCTTAACTTCTCTTATCATGCAAGGGTTAGTGTTTGAAGCTTTACTACAAACCCAACCCATCTAGTAATAACTAACTAACCCCTAATCCTCCTTGTTGAGTTTAATCTTTACATGGTTGATGTTCGGACTTAATTAGTTATGCTCGATTAGAATTAATTTCAACCAAGTCCTATAATCCCCTTCTTTGTGAATTCGAGGTGGGAGAATGATCCTCGATCCCTTTAATATCTTGAACTCAAGCTTATCTTAGTTCTTTTCATAGTTCCGTAATTATTAATTAATTAACTGTTCATCAATAACATATTAGTTTAGAGATTACCCTCAATCACTTTTCCAAACTATTAAATCATCTTTTACACTTTAACTTTTGTGATGTTTAGAGAATCCCTTTAACCTAATCCTATTCTCTTAGGAGTGTTTCAATCCCTGTGGATCACGATTCCGTACTTATCGGATATTACTTGTTGCGATAGATTTGCACTTGAATCATAAGCTTTATTTAGAGAGCACCAAGTTTTTGGCGCCGTTGCCGGGGATTGGAAACTATCTTAGGTTTTAGAAATTTTCTTTACACTATCGTTTCCTGTGGTCACCGTGAAATCACGGTTTCCAAAAATCAATCCAAAATTCTGTAAATGCATGATGCGAGTAGTAGCAATTTGAATCCTATTCGTGAACCATCGTCGTCTAGTGAACCTTCGGATTATTGGAGACCTTTACCATATATTTCTCGTTCTAGTTCGGTCTCGTCTTCTTCTTATACCTGGGCTCACTCCGATCCCGCGACCATAGCCGACAATGTTAGTGAGCACGGTAGTCAGGGGGTTTCACCCGAGCCCCCGTATAGGACCATGCCTGATTACTTGCAAGCCGAGAGGACCACCTCTCCATCTTGTATCATCTTTCCCTACAATGCCGCGCAATTCCATTTTCATAATGGAATGATTCAATTACTTCCTACTTTCCACGGCATGGATAGTGAACAACTATACCTTCATGTTAGAGAGTTTGAGGAGTTGTGCTCTACTTTTAGCGATCAGAACTGTCCTCTGGATGTCACACGACTCAAACTCTTCCCGTTTTCCTTAAAAGACAAGGCCAAAACTTGGCTTTGGTCTTTAGCTCCTAATTCCATTGGGAGTTGGCGCGAAATGCAAGGGCAGTTTTTGAAGAAATTCTTTCCAACTCATCGAACCAACTCTTTAAAGAGCCAAATCCAAACCTTCGCTCAAACCGAAGGTGAATCATTCGAGAGGTTTTGGGAGAGATTTAATGAGGTACTTCATAAATGCCCACATCACGGGTTCGAAAAGTGGAGATTAATCTCATTTTTCCACAATGGGCTTACACTTAATGCAAAACAAATGGTGGAGACAATGTGCTCCGGTGAGTTCTTTGGTTTAGATCACGATGATGTGTGGGAACATTTTAAATATTGTGCCGAGACCACCCAAGCGTGGGATACCTCGGATCCGAATAAAACCAATTTGCGACCTTCGATTCCGTCCTTGTCTAACCCTAGTATGTATCACCTCACTGACGAGGATGAGATGAAAATGAGATTAGATAAATTATCTAAGAAAGTTGAGGAGCTCGGCTCGAAGGGTCGAGATCCCGTTATTCAAATTCAATCCGTAATTGACGAGTTGTATGCCATTTATGACACTAATGCTCATTCGACCCAAGAGTGTCCCACTATTCCGGCTTACAAAGTGATCCTCCATGACCAAGTGAACGCTATGGGAGTTTTTAGAAGATCCCAAAACGTTCCCAACCAAGGGTTTAATCCATCTTGGGGCAACCAACTCGGTTACCAATATCAACAATCTCGTCCTCCTCCGCCTCAGAATTACCAACAACCGTACATTTAACATCCTCCTCCTCCTCAAGTGGTAATGCAAGGTCCCCCTCCGGGACCACCTCCACCAGTTATACCCGAACAAGAGAAGTCTAGAAGAAATTTTTCAATCTTTTACGACTTCTCAATAAGCCACAAATGCTAGGCTTGAAAATGAAATTTCCAAGTTGGTTGTTGCTTTGAGTGTGCAAGAAAAAGGAAAATTCCCGTCACAACCTCATGGGCCCATTGGGCAAAATAGCATGAATTTCGATGTTTCTACTCCCTCTTCTGCCCAATGTAGGTCTATGGAACAAGCTAATTCCATCACCACTCTTAGGAGTGGGAAGGTGATTGAAAATCCAATTCCACCTTCCTCGAAAGAATCCGACGAGATCACAATAACTCCCCGAGAGAGTGAAGTGACTCGTAAAAAGAGAAGAGATAAGTCACCAACCAAGGAGCAAAAAATTTCAGTCCCTTGTCCATTTCCCGCACCCTACCCTCAAAGTCTCCTTCCCATTGTTAAACCCAAAAAAGATTAAGAAATCATGGAGACATTCAAACAAGTAAAAATCAATCTCCCTCTCCTTAACGCGATTAAGTAAATCCCTTCCTACGGCAAGTTTTTGAAAGATTTGTGCACCTTTAAGAGAAATCATGTTTCTCGAAAAAAGGTGGAGTTGACTGAACAGGTTAGTTCCCTTTTCCAACACAACACGATTCCAAAATTTAAGGACCCAGGGTGTCCAACTGTTTCATGTGTGATTGGAAACTTCGCCATTAATCGCGCTCTTCTTGATCTAGGAGCTAGCGTGAACCTTTTACCATATTCAGTTTTTCTTCAATTGGTCCTAGGAGAACTTAGTCCAACCAAAACAAGAATTCAATTGGCTGACGGCTCCACCAAAATTCCACGGGGCGTCTTGGAAGATATCCTCGTCCAGATAGACGTCTTTGTGTTCCCGGTCGACTTTATCGTTCTTGATACCCAACCTCCCGCCATCTTAGGATGACCATTCCTCGCGACCGCGAATGCTTCGATAAATTGTAGGAATGGTGAGATGAACTTGTCTTTTGGAAATATGACATTAGATGTCAATATTTTCAATGTGTCGCAGCTCTCGAGTGACGAGGATGAGTGTGTTAAGGAAGTGAGCTTTGTTAGAGTGGTATGTTTGGAAGACGATCAAATTGCGAGAGACGAAATTTAATGGAGTGTGTTAGATGTGTGTTTTGACTTGCCAGGAGAGGTTAGCGTAGGTGAAATCCATGAAATCGTGGATAAATTAGGCAATTTTGATTTCACTCTGATTGATGACTCTATCATATCCAAAATTGACATTTACATAGAGTCATCAATCACGTGTAAGGAGAGTTGCTCGGAGGAAAACAGGGTAGATGATGTTTCTATCGATTTGTGGACCGACCCATCGATCTCTCACTTTAATAACCCATGGCCCCCTCTTTCAAATATTAATTCGATTTCCAAAACCAAACACGGATCAAACGGTCGGGGTTGTCCATTTTTTATAGGTATCATATCTTCTGATCTAGAACCCGATATAAATGTTAAGTGGTTGAACTTTAGTTGGAATGAAGTCGGAAGAATGGGAAGAATAGGAGTTCACATAGTAATTTACGTCCTAATAATATCTGTGGATTTACCACCAGACATTGTACGCAGCAGCCCCATTAGCAGAGTTGGTTAGTTCGGTAAATTCTCAATTTTGGTGTCGAGCATCCCCCGACATGTGTGGGGTGCAATATTTTTGTCCCGGACCCTTTGCACGTCTTAATCACCATCTTTAGGGTCCAAAAATCTACTTATTAGCATCCCAATCCTTTTACCCAAGTGTGAATGGTGAAACAGCAAAGCAGAAAATGTTTTTCCCTCTTGCGAATCGATTCGGACCCTCCGAATCGATTCGGTGTGAGACAGCTTACAGGTCCTTATTTAGCGAATCGATTCGTCTGTCAACAGTAAAAAAAAGTAGAACCAAATCGAATCGATTCAGTCTCTCCGAACCGATTCGCTCTTAGGCAGTGAGCTTATTCGAGGATAGCTAATCGATTTGGTCCCTCCGAATCGATTCGATTGTCCATCCTTTCAAATCCATACCCGCATTCATTCAACCTCTTTTTTCTCCCTTACTCTTCCATCTCCCTTTAGAGCCTTCCTTCTTACTCATTTCCCCAATATTCCCTCTACAGTTTTTCTCTCCATTTCTCTAAGGAATCTTGCTCAAGGTAAAAACTCCAATCTTTCTATGTTAATTTCAATATGAAATTTGTGTTCATTCTATTCAAACTTGGGGAGTTATGTGTGTATGTCCATATTTTCATAGTGTGTATCTGATTCATGAACTGTCTGCCTTTCATTACTGATTTCCATCACTATCCAACAAATACAACCTATTTATTATTGGTTAATGTGTTGTGTTGTATTTTTTGGGGGGTTTCATGAATCAAATGTATTTTTCTCCCTACTTTGAGCAGGCTGCACGCCACATGTTCGATAAAATGCCTAAATGAGGAGTTGATTCCCAATTTTTCCATTTTTTGTGCCTCTTATCGAACATTGACATAGATTCTACCTTGTTTGAGAATGGTGTATGTCGGATACCCTTATCTGATCATTTTCTTCTGACATGCACCACTCATTCCTTTTCGATCTTATTTCACGCTAAATTGATTTTATGCATTACACTAATTGTGTATGTATCGAATTGATTTCTCTTGTAGATTCATATGGCTCAAAAGCCCACCACCAATGATGTTACGGGCCGGAATGGGTTCGAAACTTTTAAATCCAAGGTTGAGAGAGAATGGTATAGGGAAAAGTTTCGCTCCACTCGGGCAATTTCTATTGAACACCCGATGAAGCTTGTTGACTTTCCTAACAAGGTTAGGAGGCACTTTCAAAAATTCCATTGGGAGGCCCACCTCGAAAAGCAGGGTGATGTGAACGAGGAGCATGTCCGTCGTTTCTATGCATCGCTTGTCTCAATTGGAGGCGGGATGCATGAGGCTTTTGTTAGGGAGAGGAAAATTCTGATTTCTAAGCAAATTCTGTCAGTGCTGTTGGGAGGTGCTGACAATCCTGATGAGTAGACATATCCGTCGCGCGACCCTCTTGCGTTGTTTCCCCACGATGTTTTGATTGCGCGTCTAGAGCCCGGACACGTTTGGGTCGGGGAAACATTTCTGATAAAGCTCATGCCTGATTCTCATCGGCTTATCCACCTAGTCGCTGTGAATTCAATCATTCCTACCCAAACAAAATTAGTCCTGTGATCAAAGAAGGCCCATTTCCTCTACTATCTCCTAGACACCAACACTATTATAAGCCTGCCTTCCTTAGTGCTTCAACACATGTTGAACGCCGCTTATTGCAAGAAGGTATCGACTACTCTCCCTTATGCTCGGCTCGTGTCTAGGATATGCAGAGATACTCGTTACGAGGTGATCTCCTCCGATAAGCGGGAGAGGCTGCCCTCTCCGCTTGACGATGATGCTATCGAGAGGACTTTAGGAAAAGATTATTGGGAGAGGAAAAAGCGATGGATGAGTGATCAAATGGCTGCTGGTAACCATTTTGATTTTGATGATCCACTTCTGGATGAAATGCATGGATCGGCTCCAGTTCAGCACCCGTTGGGCCCCTTTAGAGAATTGGGAGCGAGGATGGATGCAATACAAGGGGATTTCGCTGTTTTCAGGAAAAACCATGAGCGGAGCTTTTCTGAGTTTAGGGGCGCTTACGAGCGTGATATTTCGATGATTACTAGGGCGCAGATGGACCTATTTGCGCATCTATGCGGGGGCGAGGCTACTTTGCCTCCTTACCTTTATGACCCATACCCCTCGCGTAACCCCAATGAGCTCGGTCCTTCTCACCGCCGCCTTGACTTTCCCTAGGAAATGTTGTTGCTGCTGTTTCATTTTTTCCTCCTGTAATTATTGATATTTAAACTATTTTGGGTTGTTTTATATTAGGTTTTTGATAAACATTAATGTATATGTGGTAATTGAGAAATGTCAATATTGCATTTTCTCATTTTGTTTTTTTCCCACATGTATGCATCCCGGAATTATTTAAAAAAAAAAAATCCTTAGTTTCATCTTCTTATTTATCCTTATACATATCTCTCCCCTGTATATAGTGGTGTTGTGGTACTAACATTTTGACAGGCATGTCGTTGCGCGTTTCTCGAGTTACTCCTTACGGGGTAACTATTTTCTAACCCCTTTTCCCTTTTTAATCCCTACTAACATTGGGGACAATGTTTCATTCAAGTTAGGGGGTATGGATTACATTTTTGATACCGGTTATAATGTTAGTATTTATTTATTTACATAATAAAAAAAATATATAAATAAATAAAAATCTCTGTCATATCTACTATGATTACTTATATGATCGACTTATCCTATTGTATAGCTATAAAGCATGCTTCGAGTTATTGACTTATTAGCCTTTAGCCCGTTATTGTTTGCATTGTGAATAGCCTCATAAAATTAAACTGTGAAGCTTTGAGCATATACACAAATAATTATTTATGATTTGGTTTAAAGCATTTCAAATTCGTTAATTTAAGGCGCATGCTATACCCTTACAAAAGTGAAAATTGAGACTTATCGTGATTTGTGAGCGTAGACATCCACTCTATCTCTTTCTTGTCAATGAACCAGTTGTCAATCTCATTTTCTTTTCATTTAATTGCATATTAATTGATTTATCACTTGAGCATGATTTTCAATGGTGTTGAGTCACACGAATCACATGAAACTTTAGGAATGGATTATAGGCCCTCATTGTTGTTTAACCCATATGACCTTAACCTTACCCTTAAATGTTTTCCCTAGTCAACCCCCTTGAGCCTTATTATTCCTTTCGTTTCGTCCCCAAATCCCTTGTCCAACTCCATAACTCCATATTGGAGTCCTAAACCCTTATTTACTCCTCCCGTACCTTGAATAGGGATTGTTCCCGGGATTGAATGATATTGTTTATATGGATTGCAATCAAGCTCTGAGTGGTCTAAAAAGAAAAAAAAGAAAAGAAAAAGTTAGAAAAAGAAAGAAAAGAAATATCGAATAAAATGGGTCCTAGTTGATTCCCATTTCACCATGTGCATGGAAATCAAAGTCTCACTCTCATGAATACCTTGCTTTTGGAATTTGATTTCGATTCCTAAATTTCCCATTAAATCCATTATCCCGCGCATTATTCACGAATCTCCTTTGATCCTACACACGTTCCTTTATTTTCCTAACCCTAACCTAGCCTAAATTCTATACCCTAAAAGTCCTATTTGATCCTAGGGTGATGTGATTCAAAGGTCGAACATAAGCGATAATCTATTTAAATGCTCTTCTCTTGGTTAATATGCGATATCCTTTCATGAGATTGTATTTTTCACTTTTATATTGCGTTCTTCATTGATGACATGTGCGTGGCCTAGTTTCCCTTTACAATTACTCTTTATGCCCGCATCTTCCGTGTGTGTTACATCCCATTTCTGAGTGGTTCATTTATTGAGTGTAACAACCGGAGAGAACTTGAGTATGCATGCCTTAGCATTTATATAAATTTTGAAAGTTTTACCAAATCTAAATTACCACATGTGTCCTCTTATTTCGCATTTCCATAGTTTCAATTTTTATTGAAGTTATTTGTTTAATGCCGATAATTGTCGTCTTTTGTGTGAGCTTTGTTCACTTTGTTGATAAATTGTGCTTCTTAGATATTTGTTGAGCTACGCATTGGTTTTTGTTGTATCATAGTATGAGTTGATTTGATGTTTGTGGATGTCGTCCCTGGAAACCCTCACGAGACCTCACTCGTCCCCTAGGGCCACCTAGGGGTTTAACGGTTTATTGCATATGCTAAATGAAATCGTTCACCCACGAAAGTGGCATTTTTCCTTCTATGTGGATATTTCTTCTATTTTGGTTTTGTTGATGGCCCTTGTTTCTTCATACTTCATTTCTCGGGACTAGCAATGTATAAGTTAGGGGGTGTTATTCGTCACTTTTATTGTATTTTATACCCCGTTAATTTGTACATTCTAGCATTCCCGTGTATGTATTTCCCGATTCTTATACTCATTTATTGACTAACCCATGAGTTCATCATATATACTTTGTATGTGTCTTTATTGAGCTTTTATAGGTCTCGGTAATGCATATTGGGAAGTTTGGTTTTGATCCGGAGAAATTTCGTAGACACTCGCAGAGTGGGGGGAATTTTGGTAATTTCAGAACTCAGGTTTTGATCCCAATTTCTTCACGGAAGTTGTAGACCTTCTTCTTATCTTCGCGTGGCCTCCAACGGGGCTTGAATCCAATCTCGAACGAAGAAGTTATGGATGTTTCAGTGAAACATGGGAAAAATAAAGCCAAAATAACCTAGCCATATTTTGTTTGCAGGACCGAATTGATTCGGTCCATCCAAATCGATTCGGTCCATCCGAATTGATTCGTTGGTCACCAGTGCAGCATTCTCCCTCTAGCGAATCGATTCGGCCCTGCCGAATAGATTCGATTTTGCTGATTTTTTGAGTTTTTCTCCTTATTACTAGTTTTCCATTTTGGTTGGATTTTGGGGATATATCCCTTGTTTTTCCTCCTTTGTATATATAGATTACTTTTGTTAGATATTTGGATATATATAAAACACTCTCTTCTCTCTCCTAGGTCAAGTTCATTTATGGTTTTTACCCACTTGTAAAGCTTTGATTACTAGTTGAATTGTGGTTATTAATGCAAGAAAGGTTCATTTACTTCTTTTCTACTTGTTCTACTAGCTTTAATTTGTATTTAATTCAATCTCTTGTATTGGTTTGTGTTTAAACTAGATAACCAACTTAATTATGTTGTTAACTAGCATGTGTAGTTTAGTTTCAATTATGAGTAGCTAGACTTATGATTAGGGATCATAATCCCACCTTGGATGCTTGAACTTCATATTTAGGGTTTGGTTTATAATTGTTCTAATGGAACTTCATGTGTTGGTATTGGAGTATCGTAGTTTCTTAACTTCTCTTGTCATGCAAGGGTTAGTGTTTGAAGATTTACTACAAACCCAACCCATCTAGCAATAACGAACTAACCCCTAATCCTCCATTGTTGAGTTTAATCTCTACATGGTTGATGTTCGGACTAAATTAGTTATGCTCGATTATAATTAATTTCAACCAAGCCCTATAATCCCCTTCTTTGTGAATCCGAGGTGGGAGAATGATCCTCGATCCCTTTAATATCTTGAACTCAAGCTTATCTTAGTTCTTTTCATAGTTCCGTAATTATTAATTAATTAACTGTTCATCAATAGCATATTAGTTTAGAGATTACCCTCAATCACTTTTCCAAACTCTTAAATCATCTTTTACACTTTAACTTTTGTAACGTTTAGAGAATCCCTTTAACCTAATCATGTTCTCTTAGGAGTGTTTCAATCCCTGTGGATCACGATTTCGTACTTATTACTTGTTGCGATAGATTTGCACTTGAATCATAAGCTTTATTTAGAGCGCACCAGTTGTCTTTTCATGTGTCTGAATGATGGAAATCAATAACTTATTTATAGGAAGGGACAGGGCCCAAACCTCCAATAGTCACTTAATCTTAACCATTCATCAAGGTATATAACCAAGAGTCATCTTGACTCTTGGTTAGGGGTGTTCGCGGTCTAGTCCGATTCAATTTTAATGATTTTTTGGGACGGGACCAACTTAGTCGATCCTCTAAAAAAATGGACTGAGACCGGACCGATAATGTCGATTAACCAACTCTAGTCGGTTCGGTTTTTATAGGGTCAGTTTGGTCTAACCCGTCGGTCCTCAGAGTAATGAATTGCATAATTTATAATAATAAAAATATGCCCAACTTTATTTTTTCCAAAGATTAAAAACTAAAAATAACAAAATTTGCAATTAAAACAAACCTGGTATTGGATTAAACTATAATTTAAACTAATCAAACATTAAAATATATATTTTCGCTATTTATTTCTCTTATATATATACATATTTATGATAAAATATATTATTTTATATAGAGTCGGTCTGAGTCGGTCCTAACACGATTTTTGATACTGTAAATCGTGGACCAGACCGACTAAGTCGGTCCGCCAAAAAAATAAACTGAGACCGGACCGATTAAGAATAAAGATCGAAAAAAAGAGTCGTTTAGGTTCGGCTTAGTTCGATTCGGTCCGTCGGTGCAGTCGGTTTTTTGAACACCCTTACTCTTGGTATTCGGAATACCCTTTAATTTAATTATGGATCATATTATGTAGAATTATTTTAAATTCTAGCAGTTATATGAGTGAAGTCCTTGGCGACCAACAAAGAATCTGAATAAAATAAAAAAATGGAAGGAATTAAGAAAATTATTACCACTTACAAGAGTAAATCTAGGGTTGAATGTTTAACCATTGATTTCATTTTCAATAAAATTATGTGTACCCCAATTGTGTACCCCCATCTAGGGGTGGCCATGGGTCGGGGTCGGGCTCGGGCGGGCTTATAAAATTATGAGTTATCCCAACCCGCTCGGGCCTGGATCCGGCCTTATTATGTAATCCCAAGCCCCCCCAAATTTGAAAGCTCTTTACTCAAGCCCGTTGGCCAAGCCTGGTTACTGTTCTTTTTTTAAATTAAAAATTTTTTCATTAAAAACATGTTTTAAACTTTATATATTACAGAGTCTATATATAAAGTTTCCCACTTTACATAAAAAGACTTAGTACATGTTTTTATATTTATAAAAGTTACCCACTTTAGGTATTTATTTATAACTTTGTAGTCTTAAAATTTAATAATAAATTAATACACACACACACACACACATATATATACATATATATATATAAAGAGAGAGAGAGAGAGAGGCTGGATCGTATACGGACCTAGTTTACGGACCGCTACCTTCTAAGAATTATCTAGGGACCGTTTTGTCTTTTTAGGACCACCTTTTGGGACCACGATGTCTTTTAACTTCTTTTAAGTTTTGGGGAATATCAATTCTTACCCCAATTATTTCTAAGGTATTTTAAGCTTATTTTAAAGCCTAATTAATCTGGAAGTCTAAGTGTGGAAGTTTCAGGGCTACTGCTACTTCTCAAGCTTCTTCCGTCACTATCGTACTGGAGTTCTGAATAGCGAGGATTATCTATATAAATTGTTTCTTCAGGGAGTCTAGAAATTGAATTAGGTTTTGAGTGAAAATATTCTAGTCTTAAATACCTTATACGGTATCGCGGGTTTATCTATCTAGTTTCTTTATATATTTGATTAATAATATCAATTATATCATTGTCTATAAATTCGTCTAAATTATTATCACCATAAGATGATAAAAATCTTCGGTATGTTCTAGGGGCTGCTGTCTCTACGTTTTTAAGGAGAGGGCGGATTCCTCCGTCTCTAATTAAAGTAGTATTTGTTTCAGCTAACCGTTTATGTCTAACAAATTTTAATACGTTTATACTGTCTTCGAGTATCCTAGTGTATTCTTGATATTTTTCAGGTCTTGATAGTTCTTCTGCAAAATCTTCAGTTCTTATTTTTTGTCTAAAGAGATCTCGGATCCCTGTTCTAATTATTTCTATTCTAGGTACTTCTCTTCCTAACCACTCAATGATCTGGTCAATATATTTAAAAGTACCACCTGCATATACTAAAGCAAATTCTATAAGTTCTTTATCTTTAGGGTCTGTAAGAGTCCAGTCTTGAATTTCTCTAGTTAAGTCTAAACTTGTTTGATTAACAAATTCTAAAAAGTCTTTAGTGATTAGTAAGCTCATATAAGATTCTTCTTAAAATAATAATATGTAAAATAGTTAAGGGTTTGGTTCGAGTTATACCTTCCTTCTGGTCTGCAATATCTTTACCTTCCTCCCTTCTTCTCTTCAGCCTTGCTACTATTCTTCTCCGGTCTCGGCCTCCTACAACTCTCTCTTCATGTATCTCACCTCAATCCACTACTTTGGCGGTTGACTCGTTTACTTCCTATACGCCTTCACGCCTAACGCCCACCTAGCTAACGACTCACGGCTAATCGGCACCTAACGGTGGTTCACCAGTATAACACCTTGTGTGCTACACTAGAGGTTCCACACAATAGTCCTCTATGAACAGAAAGTTAGAGACAATTTGGAAAATAATAAAAACTTAACATAAGAGATTTCTGGAAAAGAAAACACTTTTATTGCATAGCATAAGTAAATAAAACTCTCCCCTCTCCCCTAACTATAAGAGGTTTACTCACTCATATACATATTACTCTCTACAAGCTTACTCTCTCTAAAAGTCTAACAAACTCTCCCTCTATAACTCCCTCTCTAAAATATAAATGAACGCTCCATTTTATAGATCAAGGGCACTACAAAATGACTGGTAACCGGTTGTCAAAATCAATCCGGTTGAAAGCATAAATTATTAAAGCAATATTGTCTTCCGAATCTTATCAGCTGGGTCTACAGGCTTTTATCGTCTTTTGATAAATGGGGGGACCTCTTTCTTTATAAAAGTAAAGGCGTGCCAAGTCTTCGTCATAGTCTTGTCGTTTTGTAATAATGCAAGAGCATCAAACAAAGTCTTCGTCTTTTTCATTAGTTTGGTGGCCCATGTGGGGCAGGCATCTTTATGCTTTATGGAAAGCATAGTCTAGGAAAACGATTCTTCCGTCTTTAATAATTCATCCACCACTGAGGGACCCTTCTTTGTCATGTCTGTGTCTTCTTCTGCCTTGTCCTGGTTTGGGAGGGTATTGTTAAAAAACTCATCAATAAGGCCTACCGTTCTAAGGCTAGCTGGAAAAGCTATCTCTATCATTTTTTTGGATTCTTTCTTGAGCCTTTTATTGAATGGCTCATCAGCTTGGATTATTAGGTCTTCTTTGTGGTAGGCAGTGTACCACCTGTCTTCTCCTGTTAATAACTCCATGATTTCAATTGTCTCCATGGCTTGAGAGATCTGGAGCTTGGACTTATCAATAATTAAATATTTAATCTCGTCTTCTGATAGGATCTCAACGTCTTCAAATGTATAATTAGAAAATCTAACAAGTCTAAATCCTTCCACTCTCATTCCTCCGCAGGAACTTGGAGCAATCTGATAAATTCTAGCGAATAAAGGAAGGAAATCTTCTATCTTTTTAACATACTCATGGACTATCTTTCCAAGAGCAACCGAGTCTTCTATAGTCTCAATTTGAATGAGTTCGATGAACCCATAGTCTGCTAAGGTTATCTGGGCAATTTCTGCTTTCCCAGCAAGATAAATCTTTGGAACGTCTTTGAAGAAACCTTTCATTATTAAAGAATCTTTATTAGTCTCAGATAATAACATATTGAAATGTTCAATAATGCTATTAGATTCTTTCTTATAGTCTTCAGTTAATGGAAGATTATTATGACCAAATGGTATAACAATCTTAGTCTTAAAAGTCTTTTTCTGATAACAAAAATTATCAGTGGGTCTAGCTTTGGATTCTCCAAGAGTCTGAGCATAGGTTTGAGTCTGTGGTCTAAGTATAGCAGTACCACTGAGTTGGGTAACTTCAAGTCTTTGAGTCCTCATAAATTTGTCAATAGCTACCAAATTTTATTTGAACTCGATCCAAAGTCTATTCTTCACGTTCCACCGTATGGCATCTATGAGGGTATTTTCGTCTTCTGAAAATTCTCGTCTAAATTTGATCAAGTTTGGGTATCTTTGATCGGGTCTATATTGGGGAAAATACATCTTTCCAATGAGTCTATTTTGAGAAATAATCTCTTGTCTAGATTTTCCAGGAGGAACTAAGATATCATCAAAGTTCTCTAGGATTGGTCTTTCTTGAGAGTCTTGAATATGAGTCGGTCTTTGCGTTACACCAGCATTTGGTCTTACGCGTCTAAGATAGTCTGCAATGTCTTCCTTGTTCAGTCTCTTCGTTCTAGAGGAACTCATGTCTTCTGGGTCTTCTGTTTGTAACATAAAACATGAAATCATATTAGTGTTAGCAAACATTGGCTCTCTTGATATAATGTCTGGAATGGTATTTTTACTTCCCTTAATATGTATAACAGAGAAGTCATAACCCTTAAGCAATTGTTGCCATCTAATTAGTCTATTAGTCCTTGATTTGGACAAGTCTAAATCTCTGAATTTTACTACATAAGAAGAGTCAGTATAGACAGTAAAATGTTTAGGTCTAAGAAACAGCATATATTTTTCTATTGCCATTACCATGGCTAAAACTTCTTTTTCATGGGCAGTGTATCTTGTTTCTGGGTCTGTAAAGGTTCCAGAACTATGTCTACAAAGTTTCTTCTTTTTTGTCTGATGATCAATGGCAAAGTATACTGCTCCCCATTGTTTATCAGAGGCGTCTGTTTCTACTATAAATTGGTCTTCTGCATTAGGCAGTTCAAGTAAAGGAATATTCTTGACTGCATCTTTAATTTGTTTTATTACTTCAAAATCATCTTTAGTCCGATAAAAGGGATTGGTTTTATCTGTTCCTTTTAATTTGGATGTTAAGCTTTGTCTTTTTGAAGCAAGGTCTTTAATAAAGTTTGCAGCACAATTAAGCAATCCTAAAAATAATTGTAATTGTTTTCTATCTTTGAGTTGGTCTGGAAACTCAAGAATCTTTTTAGTTATGTGTTCAGCTAAGGATAATTTTCCTTTATTAATATGCATTCCCACAAAGTCTATTTCAGTCTGGAATAATTGCATTTTCCTTTCGAAAATAACAATACCATGTTTGTCTAATTCTAAGATAATCTTTTTAAGATGGTCTACATGCTCTATCTCATTCTTACTTGCTACAAGAATATCATCTATGTAAACAAGGCAAAATTCTGAATAAGGTCTAAATATATTATCCATTCTTCTTTGGAAAACTTGAGGAGCATTCAAGTATCCAAATGGCATTACTAACCAGTCGTATTTTCCTTGGGGCACACTAAAGGCTGTCCAAGTAATACTGTCTGAATGCATCTTAATTTGCCAGAAGCCTGATTTGCAATCAACTTACTGAATATAATTCTATCTTCAATAAAATTAATCAAATTATTCTTGTCTGGTATCTTATAAGAATCAAATTCACAATTCTTATTTAATTGTATATAGTCTATAACCATGCGTCTTTTTCCTCTTTTACGTTCAGATTCATTTTGAACATAGAAGGCTAGGCTATTATGTCTACTTTTACTTTCTCTAATAATGCCTAACTTAAGCATTTCATCTATGTCTTTCTTGAATTCTTCCCTATCTTCTTGTGAGTATCCTTTCTTATAGGTTCCACCATTAATAGTGGCGTCTGGGTTAATAAGGATGATCTCACAATAGCTTTGGTCTTTATCCCACTTAACGATGGGATTTTCTCCTAAAGTAGGCTCTACTAGTTGCCTAATCTTTTCCTTTTCTGCTTCTATATCCATTTTCTTCTGTTTAAATATAGCTTGAACCTGTAATAAGGTCTGCTGGGCTTGATCTAAAATGTCTTGCTGTATAAGCGCTATTTGCTTATAACATTTTTGGTTTGGATACTTACACTCTTTTGTAAGGGTTTAGTAATTTCTAAGGCTTCTTGTTGGGTTGTAGGTCTAGGTCAACCATGCTCAGCTGAAGAACTCTGATGTTGAATGGGTCTATAATTTGGTTTGACCTATATAAGGTCAAAGGCAGTCTTATGGTCTATTAGAGGAGCTTTAATATTAAATTCCTCTTGGTAACTAATTAATATCTTATCGTTATACTGAGTATAAGGATGATATTTACTAATAAAGTCTTGTCCTAAAATGATGTTTCCTGTGAAACTAGAACGAGGATCCATTATCCAAAACCGATGATTAACGATTTTGTTGGTCTGATTTCCTAATTTAAAATAAATAGGAATAGTCTGGAAATATAAGGTAAATGGATATCCATTAGCCACTTTACCATAGATTTCTTGAGTACTTTCTAAAAGTAGTCTTCAGGGAAGGCATTAGCCTTACAAATACTCTGAGAGCACCCTGTATCTATAAAAGCTGAAAGTCTTTTAGGATAGTCTTTATGTTGAACAAATAATTCTACAAAACAAGCATGTGGTTTAGTAGAAATTTCTAAATTGTTCCTTTCTAAGATAGATATTCCTTTCTGAGGTTTATCTACAAAATGTAAAGGTATTTGGTCTTCTAAACTACTATCAGAATGGTATTCTTCTAAATCATAGGAAATTCCCTTTCCTTTGAAGTCTTTATTTTCTTGCAATCTTTTGGCTATATTTCTATCAATGTCTTGATAATATGTTTTAATGTCTAAGTCTATTTGAGCGTCATACTGGCTAGTATAGATTGCTCTAAATCTAATTCTCCAACAGTCTTCATGGTAGTGTAATTGACAAACAATACAAACCATAAATAATTCTGGTTGTATAGTCTCAAAACATTCTACACATCTAAAGTCTTTCTTGCAACATTTCATCTCAAACGTGCAATAATGTCTTTCATCAAAGTAACATCTATGTATATAGGTTAGTAACTCAGGATTACTAACTGTCCATCTTTTCTTTAAAAAGGGGCTTAATATACACTTATACCAAGCATCTTCAAAGTCTATATATTCATCATCTAGATCGCCTTGATCAGTTTGCATCATATATAAGTCTAGGGTATCCTGAGAGTCTTCATACTCATCAGTATCACTATAGTCTTCAGAATCATTGTTTGTATATACACTATAGATACTAGTATTATCATCATCTTCTATGTCTAATATTTGTATAGCATATAAGATATCTAATTCTTCTTGATCTGCATAGTCTAATATTATATTAATAATCTTAATACTTTCTTTATCTTTCTTATTAGGGCAGTCTTTAACAAAGTGTCCTTCTTTGCCGCAAGTCCAACATTCTTTGGTGACAGTCTTAGATTGAGCTATATCTTTTTCTTTCCTATAATTAGGAACCTTCTTATGCTTACTAGTATTCTTCTTAAAGTATCTTCTTTGGTTAAATCTATTTTTCTTAGTCTTAGGATTCTTTTCCCTAAAGGTAGTAAATTGTTTAAATTTATACTTCTTTGGCAATCCTAAAGGTCTAGTCTTAAACTTCCTATGTTTCCATTCTAATTTCTTTTTGAATTTCTTAGATTCACTTCCACATCCCCATTGGATTGGAGCGATGTCTCTTTCGTCTTTGATCGGAGGGATCTGCTTGAAAGTTTCTTCTATTAACTTTCCTTGAGTTATATCACGTTTTTTAGATATGATATAGTCTTTGGCGAAATTAATTCTTTCACCAAGGGAGTTATTCTTAACTCCAGCTACACCTGGCCAATTCCTATATTCATTAATTAGGATTTGTCCTATGGCTGGTATCTTTCTAAAGTATTCGTCTTTTAAGGTCTCTCCAAATTCTTTAATTTGGTAATATAGTTGTTCGTAATTATTGCTATTTATCTTATCTAATTTGCAAATGCTAAGGAGGGATAACTTAGTTTTTGCTAGGTATTGTTCATTGATCTAAGCTAGATGTCCAGCTCCAATGAATTCTGATGTGAATAATTGAATATATTCTTCAATTGATCTTTCTTCTAAGTTTTCTTTCATCTTCTCGACCTTTGCTAAGGAGTCTTCATCTGTAGCCTTTCTTAAACTATCTAAGTAGTCTTTTTCAATACCTCTAATGGATTGCTCAGCGTACTGCTTACATGAACTTGCATCCCATTGTTCATTAGATGCAAAATACATGTTCATCTGGTTTCGCCATTCGTCTAAGGCTTTTTTCCTATCTTTAACATTGTCTAAGTTAAGGTATATACCTACTGGATTTATGGCTTAGATTGTCATAGTCTTAACAGGAGTGAAACTCTTGTCACTTGTTGGGAAGTCTTTTATATAATCAGGTTTAGTCTTTACTACGGTGCCCGAGTATATAGGAATATTTATTCCTATTGGTTTACTAAAAAGTCTAGGAGCATCTTCTAGCCTACTACTACTTCCTATCTCTTGTTTACTAGGTTCTACTTGTGTAGCTGGCATTAGTCTTTGTTCTCCTTCTTCTATTAGTCTTAAGTTTCTAAGAAGTTCTTTAGTGTTCTTAGATTCTTTTAATTTTAATATGCGGTCTTGGGCTATCATATTAAATCTTTCTCTTTCTTGAAATCTAACAGAGTGACTTTTCTTAAGGTTATCTTTAAATGTCTTCATATCCAATTCTGAGGGTTCATGTCCAAACTTTTGGATCCTAGATTTTTCTTTAACTAAGTCTTTTTGTTCGAATCATCTTCTAGGTCTAATTATCGGAGCTTGTCTAAGTAAACTAGCACTAGTCTTACTACTACATTCTCCTTCTGAAGGATCATTGATTATGGCTTCTCCCATATTCCTAAATCTAATTTCTTCGGTCTGGATATTCTTATTGACAATCTTAGGGGGACCAAACTGGATGGTAACATTTCCAGTGACGTCATCTTGATTAATAAACAAGGGTTTATTTTGTATAGTCTTAGTTTCTTGAAATTCTGGAAATTGCCAGAGGGTTTTAGCTTTCTCTTTCATAAGTCCAGTATTCCTAATACTGTAGGTATGATTATAGTATGAAACATTGGTTCTAACTAAGATTTCTTCATTAAGTCTACCGCTAGGAATTCCTGATTGCATTCCTTTATAAGGAAATTGGGAGAACTTCACATAGCTTTGAAATTCTATATTTATATTAGCGTCTGGGATAATATAATCTTCATAGCCACTAGCATATAAGATTAACTTAAAATGTTTGGTTGTGTCTACGGTTACTGTAAATGCCGGAATGACATTAAAGTATCCTATGTTGTCTGACATTTCTAATTGGGCTATCCTAATAAGGCTTTTCTCAAAATCTTTCCATCTTTTGTCTACTAAACAACATAATATGTTAATATTATTCTGAGGTCTATGTAATCCTTGGATTCTTGCTTGAAATAGTCCAAAGGTTAGGAATTGGAACTTCCTATCAGTTCCTCTAGATCTAAGCCATTCTGAGTCAAACACTTGGAGCTCAGTATAGGATTTTTCTAACACATGATTTCTACAATGGTAGGTCATGTTATAATTGGGAGTCTTAGGAGTGTCACCTTCTTTAAACAAGTCTATATATCTAACGGCTGGAAGTTGTCCATTATGAATGGAATCTTCAACAATCTTTCAGTGCACTTCACCCCATTCTTTCCATTGGAGGGGATTGGTGAAGTTTCTTTCTTTCCACCATATCCTAACATTGGAGGATGAATCCTTAAGTCTTTGGAGCATATGGTTACTCTGTCCTATATTTGGGATAGAGCTAACTATCTTACTAGTCTTATCTAATCCGTCATTTATGAATCGTCTACCTAAGGACTTTCCTTCTCTAATTTCTATGGGAGTGGATTCTCTAAACTTACAAGTGGTTACCTGTTTTTGTTCAAATCTTATTTCAATTCTTTCTAAGAAGTCTGAATAAACTTTTTGCCTCTTTATCTGATTAAGGATTTCTTCTTTAAAATTCTTATTCTATTTTCTAGTCTTTTCAAAAGTTTCTTCATTGTGTCTAGATAGAGAATTAACGATGGTTTTACCAACGTTAGTGATAAAGTCTTTTACTTCATTATCTTTTTCTAGTTGTTGCATAGTTCTAACTTTTATGGCTTCTACAGTCTTTTCAATTTTATCTAACCTAGTTAGAATAAAAGGTGAATCTATTTCTGCTTGGGATGGTTTATTATATACGGCCTTAATTCCGTTTATAATTTCACCGTATTTTTCTTCTACTTGGGTCATGTCTAGTCTAAGTTCATTAATAATACTATCCATCTTAGATAGATTATGCCTTTCCCTATTATTAAGGTAATTTGCTAAATTTTGTTGGAATTTAACAAAGTCTGTATATAAGGTAGTTAATCCTTCTGTCTTAGCCTTTAATTCTAAATGCAAGTCTTTAACAAAGCTACTGTTATAGTCTTGGGTAGCTGCTATGGATGTAGAAATTAAATTCAATCTTTCTAATATAAGTCTAGTTGCCTTAGCCGCGTTGGCAATCTCATTTTCATTTATCTTATAATAAAATCTATCATCATTTATCTTTTCTAAAATTCTTTGATAAAATTCTGATAAGGTCTGGATGGAGAGGTCTCTTGGTACCTCATTCCAATCTGATCTAACTATCTCCATTAGGAAGATAACTATCTAGTCTAGGGATAAGCTTAGCTTGTTCTTTAGTAAGTTTAATTAACTCAGTGTCTTGATTTTTAATTAAAGTCTTAATTTCTAAAAGGTCTTTGTTAAGGACTTCTATATGATTAGTCTTAATATTTATTTCTTGTAAAACATGAACTAAGTCTATTGGGATTTGATTGTCTATGTCTAATAATCTTTTAGAGATATTTTTTATCTCTGTTTCTAAAGTTTGAGTGTCTTTTATTAATTGTCTTAATATAAGCAGTATACACTTATTTTGGTCTATTATGCTATTAATAGCACTAGCAGTAACTTTTCTACTGTCTGCGTGTTTGGATGGAATATGTTCAATATGTGAACAACCGTCTATATGTGTGGTTAAATAACCTTCTGAGTCTAAGTCAGTTATGGGTATAGGTTGGTAGTCTGGGTTGGTTCCAAAAATATCTTGGTAAATGCGATGGGTAAATCTCAAGGGCATTAAAGTCTTTTTACTTTTATTCTAAAATGAACGTCTTATGGGTCTGATACCAGAATTAGGGTTTTGTCGGAATTTGGTGAGTTTCTAAAATCTTTAAGGTCTTGATACCAATTTCGGGTCTAAATTATAAATCTTTTAATTATATAGTCTTAAACTAAGGTTTTAGTATAAGACAAGAGGGGGACCATCTAGTGTAAATAACAAAAGTCTTTGGGACCACGAGGGGACCACTTTCAGGATAAGGACAAAGTCCGCACGGGAAGTCCGCACCTGAGCCTGTCGATATATATATATATATATATATATATATATATATATATATATATATATATATATAATTCTCGGGCCTCGGGCCGAGCCGGGCCTCATCGGGCTTAAGAATTCATGCTCAAGCCGGCCCAAAAAAAAATCGGGCCTATCAAATTTTGAGGGCCTATTCACCTTATTCAAGCCTTATTTTTTTATTGGGCGGGCTTGGCGGGTCTCGGGCCTATGGCCACCCCTACCCCCATCCATACCCTCAGCTTTAAATGCTTATACCTTGTTGTTGTGGCTCCCGTCAGAGCATAGAGTACAACTTGTTATTATCTTGTTTTATTATATGGTACAAAATGGGGGTCCGTGTAGTATTACTCTTTCATTTTTTTCCTCTTTCTGGTCTTATGTTTAATTTATTATCCTTTTTCTAAGACTTCAATATTCTTATGGATCGTTTGCAGGAAAATAATTATCTATGAGTACTTATTATTAAAAACTTAATAATGAATACATGATGTTTCTAATTTATGTTACGCATCCAATTTTTGAGTATTACATATATCTAGGAAGATTGTGAGCCTTGTGTTTGCTCCTGTCAAGATATTTTTTTAGTTCGAAGCATATACGGATTTTTATTAAGTGGCATCATTACTCCAAGTTGGAGTCTCCAACCATGAATACTATGCAGTGCCTTCATAAAATCTCTCTGCAAGCAAGATATACTGCCTTCTCACTGCATCTATCTTCAGGAATTGAAGATAAATTTTGCACATTTCGCCATAAATGACACTAAAACTAAGCAGGGGAGAATCCCTTATGAATCAATCTAGGTCGTTTTCACGTGGAACCGAATTCCACTAGATTTTTCTGACCCTCACATGGAGAGATGCGTGTATGAATATGGGTCATTCTCTAACTAATCTTGTGAAACAAAATTCTAATCAGGCTAATTCTTATATTGAACTCCTTTAGAGTTATTAAATAAGCAACACTTGTGTCTAATCCACTTTACCAATTGTATTAAAAAAATCATCTAATCACTTGTTTTCAAGATCATGGCTAATCATAATCCTTAACTTTTAATGAACAAGTGGGATATCAAATTCATTTGATACTCTACTCAAAATTTGTAATTTGTCAGTTGTGCAAGAAGAATCCTACACGGGAATAAAGTTGAAATTTTATGAAAAACTAAGTGTTGGGTTAATGATAATGTTCTTGACTAGAATGCCTAGGGAGGGGATGTAGGGATAAAGGTAGATATATGTTATATTTAAAACTTCTCATACCTTGAGATGGATTTCCTTGCTACTACTTTGCAGAAATTAAGGTTTGATGTATTTTTTATTCATTGGGTTAATGTTCTTCTAAAAGATGCAAAACTTTATTTATGACAAATGGAACTCCTAAGAGATGTTCTGGGTGAACTAGAGCAGTGAGGTAGGGGACCCTCTCTCCCTATCCAATTTGTATCGCGGAGGAGGCCTTAAGTTGGGGCATAAGTAAGCTATTTCAAACGGATCAAATGAAGTTTATGTTTGTCCCTTGAGGAGTCAAGGTAATTATCCCAGTCTCTACGTCCATATGATATTGTTATTTTCAGTAGACAACAAATCTGGTGAATGTTTTGAATCTTATGGTAGAGCCTCTGGGCGTATAGGAAACAAGCTAACCACAAAGCTGATATAACTATTGAGATTATGGGATTTTTTTGGGTATAATGTAAATTTTATTACCCAAAATGCGGGAAAACATGAGAATACACGTCGACACTGACTACACTTCTCCCGGAAGCACCAACTACGCCTGAAGGCAAACAAACAATTGGCCACATACACCAACAACAAACTATACAAGCTAAAATATTTTTGTATGCCAATCTCTTCCCCGATTCCCCCTCCTTTACTCTGCTGATTGCTTGTTTACACCTTCTCCCCTGGTTTAGGTTGGATGGAATAGTCTTCTCTTTAACAATAGTTGATAGGAGTTGTGGATGTTAAAGTCATGGGTATGACTGCTTGAAACCCCAATGAATGCCTGCACATTTTCAATTTTACCCACCACTCTCTCTAGGACATGGCATACTCAACCGACTTATATCAAGCAACCCCTATAAATTCTAATCTGCATTTTTTAGGGCTCTCCCCTATCTCCACTTTATTTCCAGTTGAGCCATTATTAACTTCCCTTATTACAAGCCCTGGGATTTTTCGCATTAGCATCCTTTGGTGCATCATTAATCTTGGACCACGTTTGAACCTCTTTGAGCTTGAATTTGAGACTCTCCTTTTACGGCATAACATTTTGCAACGTTTTACAACAATCTGCAGTCCATTCGTACTCAACCTTTTGACTTAGCATCTACCATCTTATCCGCAGATCGGGATAACATATGGAAAATCATATTCCGCATTTATTTCAACACAAACTTTCTTATACACAGTGGCGGATCTAGGAATTTCAAATGGGTGGGGCACGTTAATGAAAAAGAAAAAAAAATTGAGAGCTATTCAAATATCTAAACAAAGATAATTATTCACACATTAATAGTAATAAAATAGAACAAACCAGATCATAATACTTCATTATTAAAAAGAGCAACCAAGATATGAAGTTGTCGATTAGAGAGACTTCTACACAGGCACTTTTGGAGAATATTTATCAAGAGACTAGCAATCAATAAAAAAATGATTATTAGGAAATCAGACTAGCAATCAATAATCCCTTAGAAATGTAAAAATCTAATTGAAACCCATCTTCAAAAAAATAATTCATCTTCAAAAAATCAAATATCTGGAACCCATCTTCAAAAAAAATAAATGAAACCCAACTTCAAATAAATGAATGAAACTCAACATCAAATAAAATTAAAGAAATCACAAGAATAAATAGTATACCTTCATCACAAGATTTGGGGACGGAGAAGGTGGTGGAATAGGGGGTGGCCAGCGGAGCAGGGGCTGCTTGTGTCGTTTGAGTTTTGGGGCAGCACGAGGCAGGGGTTTGGGGGCAGCTGCTTGCTTAGATTTAGAAAGAGGGCTTATGTTTTGGGGCAGCTGCTTGCTTAGGTTTGGCCCACTAACATACACATATGCAATGACAGTATTCCTCTACCTGTTTACTTCTTCTTTAGTCTCCTGATAGATGAATTTAACACACAACAGCCCATTATTATCCCCGTCTACATCAATGAAATCAAGTTTGATCCCAGAATTACTATCACTATTGGGAGAAGTTTAGAGCTTTCACTAACTACCTTAATGAGAACTTTATTCTTTCATTTCTTCTTCTCTCATGCTTCCTCTCTTTAATATCTATTCCTCCATTTTCTAGTTCTTTAACTTGGTATCAGAGCTTCTTTGATCCACCATTAATGGGGTCTGATGTTCCAGTTACGAACTCTTTACCTTTTTCTTCGACATTCACACCAGTTACATTCAAACACAATCTTTCAGTAAAACTCAATGATAACAATTATCTTTTATGGAAACAGCAAGTTCTTGCTGCCATTCGAGGGAACAAGTTACAGAGCTTTCTTCTACCTTCAGCCCCACCAAAATTTCTTTCGGCCACTGATGCTGCTTCTCAAATCTTTAATCCAGCATTTGTTGACTGGGAACAGCAGGATCAATTACTTGTTTCTTGGCTTTTATCTTCAATGGAAATTGGGATCTTGACTCGAATGGTTGGGTGTGAGACTACTTCCCAAATTTGGACCACTCTTGATCAACATTTCTCAGCTCAGATTCGTGCCAAAGTCTCACAGTTTAAAACACAACTTCAGAACACAAAGAAAGGCTCATTATCTTTGAATGCTTATTTGTTGAAAATTAAAACTTGTATAGATCTTCTTGCTTCTATAGGTACTTTTTTGTCCACTACTGATCAGATTGAGGCCATTTTCAATGGTCTTCTTGAAGAATATGACACGTTTGTCATATCTGTTTCTTCAAGATCAGAGGCCTATAGTGTATCAGAAATTGAGTCTTTGCTCCTAGCTCAAGAGGCTCGAATAGAGAAACATAGTAAAGAACTTGATTCAGCCACAGTCAATTTGGCTCAAGCTAATCCTAATCATGGAGGTTTTTCTTCAAGAACACCTCATTTTAACAAATTTCAAGGGGGATTTAATTCTGGTCCTCGAGGATATGCTCCTTATGGTGGCCGTGGCTATGGTTCACAAGGTGGACATGGTCTTCACGGAGGTCATCAACACAGAGGTGGTGGTAGAAGTGGTCGTTCTCACTGGCATAATAATGGTAAAACACAATGCCAATTGTGTGTTAAACCAGGTCACTTGTCTGCTACTTGCTATCACAGATTTGATAAAGCTTTTCAGGGGTATCAACCACAAGTCTTTCTTACAACAATGCCACAATTCAACTGGGATTGTGCTAGCTGTTCGGACTCAGAATTACAATCACAAAATGGGATGCAAGCTTATCTTACTACTCAACCAACCACACCAGCTACATCGTTTGACACCAATTGGTATCCGGATTCAGGGGCTACCAATCATGTAACACCAGATTCATCAAATCTCATGCAAGGTACTGAATATGGTGGCCAAGATAAGATTCATGTCGGAATGGGGCTGGTTTGTCAATTAAACATGTTGGTCATTCCACTTCTTCATCTCCTTTTTCTTCCAAAATCCTCTCCTTAAACAGTCTATTACATGTTCCAGATATAACAAAAAATTTGCTGAGTGATTCAAAATTTGCCAAAGATAATTCTGTGTACTTTGAATTTCACTCTTCTACTTGTTTTGTTAAGGATCAGAATACGCATCAAATACTTTTGAAGGGGAAACTCCAGAATGGCCTCTATATTTTTGTACAAGACCAGTTACCCTTCATTCCTTCCAAGAATCCAAGCTGTCTATCCAAGTCTGCTTCTTCATCCGAGTGTACCCCATCAGCTTTAGTTTGTACAAAAGAGTCTCAAGCTTCATTTTGTACTAGTTCTTCTTCTTTGTTTGATGTTTGGCACAATAGGCTTGGCCATCCATCTGAAAAGTTAGTCAAATTCATTTTGAGTCAATGTAAAATTCAAGCTTTTAACAATAATAATTCACCATGTTCTGCATGTTGTCTTGGTAAAATCCATTGCTTTCCTTTTCCATCATCTCAAACACAATATAATGCACCATTACAACTAATTCATTCAGATTTATGGTGTCCCTCACCTCAACCTTCTCATAATGGTTACAAGTATTATATTCACTTTGTAGGATGCCGATTCCAGATTTACATGGATCTATATGCTCAGGGCTAAATCAGAAGCTTTTTCCACATTTCTTAATTTCAAAGCACAAGCTGAAATGCAATTGAACACAAAACTAAAAATGCTGCAAACTGATTGGGGTGGGGAGTTTAGAGCTTTCACTAACTACCTTAATGAGAACTTTATGCTTTCATTTCTTCTTCTCTCATGCTTCCTCTCTTTAATATCTGTTCCTCCATTTTCTAGTTCTTTAACTGGGGAAACAATGTTTGACCTCATACAGGCATTAGCCTTCATTCCAATGCTTGATTCGTTGATGTGAAGGGTCCTGAACATCAACAACAACAACACATTCCTTATTCCTTACCTCAATGCCTCCTTCAAAACTCCCGTTTTTAGCTCGGATCATAATCGACCATAGTATAATGACATTCATCATGCCTCTAAGCTTCATTGGATGGATTTCTGTTGCATTTGGAAAACGAAAATTCTTCCTGTTTGCAAACTTCCACTGCCTTCGGGCTAGTTGACTTATAAATCCTCAATTCTTTTTCCAATCTTCTACTCTTATCATCTTTTTCCCCAAAAGTACTTTCCGAAACCAGACATCAAAACAAGATCAATTGTAGAAAGCTCAAATCGCTGAAGAATTCGGGTATCAAGCAATCTTAGAAATGAAAACTCCGGTTAGAACAAATGGTTCTCAGGTAAAATAAACTCCATCAAAAAAAAATCTGATCTCAATTCAATCGCCCGGTTGAGGACTAAATGAGATTAATCAGGAAAAAAAGTATAGGTTGCTTCAGTGATTTGATCAAAATCTCGATCGATTGAAAATTGATGAGTTTGATCAAAATCTAGGTCGAAAACGAGCGCAGATTGGGTATCTCGACTAATATTCTCAATTACCTAGAAAGACAAGCTATCTGACTTCTCATTCTTGTTTCTTGAGATTCTGGGATCTCATGAAGGACATATGCCACATGTCCAACTCAATTACGTAGGTGGGCTTCAAAGGTGAATATAGAAAGTCTCACTTGAACCTCTGGAAGAGAGGGTCAAAGCCAAGCTGAGTGGATGTAAAGGAAATTTACTCACCATGGCTTCCTGGTAGGGATCAACTGTTGCAATCTGCTTACCAAGGCGTGCTCATGCATGGCTTCATAATTTAAAAATGGCTAGAATCTCGCCTAAAAAATCTTTCTATGTGGGGTAAAACGTTCCTTTGTGCTGGGGATATTGCAACCAAAAAAAATTGTAACCATCCCTTGTAAGAGGGGGTGTGCCTAAGGGTATCTAGTATTAGTAACAAAGCTGGTTTGGAATATTTTCCTTGAATATCATCAAGGATGATACAGACTTGTCCAAATTCTTCAATGTCAGATTCTGTCTGTTCGCATTTCTCGTAAAAACCAGTATGTGACCTATTTTATATGTCACGGATTGAAGAATTCTTTCGTTAATATTTACACCCAGCAGATTTTTGGTTGGTAATGGTACATCTACTTCTCTTTCAAATGAAACATGGCTGAGTAACTCCATTATGCGGAATATTGAATGTCCTCCTAATGTTTTCCCTAAATCAAGATGAGAGTAGGGAGTTTAATTAGGAATCATGAATTGTATATCCCAACTAGTTGTATATTAAAAAAAGATATATCCCTACTATATTATATTCTTCTTTCCCAAATATAATGATAGGAATTAAGAAGTATAAATACCTTGGGGAGATACCCTAGACAGATTCATTTGGGATCCTTCCAATTCTAGTGAATATTCTACAAACAAGGCTGTGATACCTTGGGAACCAGATATCCCAAAGACAATGAGTATCTCATTCTATGGCCGAAGTAAAATTTCACCTAGTATCTCCTTTTTTTTTAAGGTTAATGGATGACAAATTACCACTGATGATCAACTGTAGAAAATTGGCACCTCAATGGTGCCTGGCTGCCTTATGTTCAATGCATGTACTACTAAGAAACTTTGCACTTACTCTTCAATTCTTCTTATGCTCAACAAGTATGGCAATATCTCTCTTCTATGCTTCAAATTAATTTCGTAGAACAAGGTGGTCATAGTGTTTTACAAACCTACAAAGCCCCTCAATTTGGCTCACATCATCAAAACTTGTAGAGAGATGCCTTTCTTGATGCTCTGATAGATATTTGGAAGGATATAAAGGTCTAAGATTTGAAGACAAACAACCTATATTTAGAAGGACTCGCAGAAGTATAAAACCCAACCTCCATAATGCTGGTTTGAACTGCCGTAGGTACTACAGAGGACACCGTGAGTTAAAGCTGCTTCAGAATATTGTGTTTTGAACCGCAAGCTTCTGAGGCACCCAACATTCATTTCCTTCATTTATGACTCTATTGGGTAGCTTAAGTTATGTCTGCCTTACTTGCACAATCATTAGATAATGTATCATCTGACCATGCCTCCATTTCCATTATTCACAAACCCCCAATAAACAATAGGAGCGAAGTGGAAAAGGAAAGGCGTTACGTTCTAAACTCTGTTTTTTAATAATCTAGTTTTCTTGGAAAACAAAGAAGTGTGATGACATGAGTAAAAGATGTCATTTTCATCAAATTCACTATTTTAGCTTCAGGTTTGGTCATTCTTTGATGGCCCCCCTAAAAAATATAAAAGGAGGAAGGGAAAAATATGCATTCCCTTACTAAGAGGATTGGGGGATTAATTGCTCTTTTTTTTACCCTCCTTTCATAGTTATAGTATCGAGATACATCTATCAAGATCTCAGTGTTCAATTTATATAAAACGAATTTTTCAACGTGAATCACTACCCTACTTTACATTTGTGAATGAAATAAAGCCATATGCTATGTAGTAGTAAAGGATGATTAAGTATACAGAAGAAAAAAATGAAAAAGGTATTGGTGAAGAAGCTTTAGCACATGTTTTGCACCTGGGATTATAATTCGACTAAAGACTGTTCATATGAAATTGAGAAGTAAATGGTTGTGGACGTTGGAAAGATATTGCACAAGTTTTCCAATTGAATGTTTATGCTAAACCTAGAAAGTTTTGGGAAAAAAATAAATTGTGATAATAAATCAGTGTCACATAAGTTCATGTAAAAATATTCAGAAATTCAGATAATAGTATATAAGATCTTAAAGCCATCTCAATTATATTTGCACAGAGTGAAAGATAAAGTTTGGTTAAAACTGACTTTCAATCTCAAGTTGGGCTAAAACTGACTTTCAATCTTTCTTATTTTTGCAATTTTCTATTTCAAAGTCAAACCGTGAAATACATTCTTAGCAACGTTTACTTTCATATACCTAGACAATAAAGAGGCAAAAGAAAATTATATGTTCTCGACTCTTGATCACTAACGTCTAAAATTTGGAATAATGATATTAGAACCAAAGTAATATTTTACAACCAAGTTCAGGTGTTGTTTCATATCTAAATGTGGAGTGAGAAATGTTGCATATGAGACGATGTATGAATAAACCGAGGAGGGATATCCACTTTCAATAATTCTATGCTACACCTCTATATATTGGCTAGTTTTAAGGATAAAGAAACAAATGTAGATTCAAATGGGCCAAATGAAGGATATGAAAATCATCTGTTGTAATGAGTTTTTTGAAAAATGAATAGAGGCAAGGGATAAGAGTCTGGAGAATGAAACACAAAGAACCAAACAATTAGGCAAAAAGCCTTCTATCAACCTAAAAAGTCCTACCTAGGACACTAGGCTCCCACTCTATTGCAGGGTCTATCACAAAATATTTCAGTTTCTAGCGCCCAGGTTTTATATGAAGAGGTTGCTCCCATGTCTTGAACCTGAGATGAAACTACTTGCAGTTATTCCCTCGTTTCACATATACAATACCACATTGCTGGGAAGTAACAAAATCAGCTAAAAATTTCATCTATGCAAAAATCTTTTACTAACATACTTATAGTGCAGAATTACTTTTTTGATGTTTCACTCTCCACGATATAATTTAATAAATCGTAATCATGAAAACATAATTGTATACATAATATATATACTTAATGTAAGCTCCTTTGGGTAAGCGAGTAGGATCGATTCTCCTATCCTTGTCCATTTTTTTTTAAGTCACAATATCAATAAAGAAACACAATATCAATCATATATGCAAAATGGAAACTGTAAAATGGGGAAACAACCCTAAGGGAATGCTTGAACTATGATTCCACTGTGGATTCAAGGGGTTAATTTTCTCCGATTTTCATCTGCCAATGATCTTGAACAATAGAATTGATCAGCATAAAATGGCCACATTGCCAAAATCATGCATTATATTGTCTTGTGATCGGTATAGTTGTTTCTCATTTATGTCATTTACGCTTCAGTTAGATTCTTTTCTTCTTTGTTACCTCTTGGGGTTGTTTGGAATTTTTAGGGTCACGAATCACTCAGCTTGGGTGATTATATGTCTGACATTCACTATGTCTGGTGAACATGTCCTCCCTCTTAACCCAATAAACAGAGCATTTGAATTTCATACAATCACATGGCACATGACAATGCAAACTTATATTTTCTGTAACTTTCATTAAGAGGAACAAATCATTGTAAATCAATTTTTTTTATGTTCCACTTCTTTGTCTCTTTCTTTAATCCATGCCTTACAATATTACTAACACAATATCTTAACCCGCGCATCGTGCGGGTTTATACCTAGTTATCATATAAATTGCACCACATAACCACAAATTCTATTTTCACAATTAAAAGAGTTAGAGTTTATATACACAATGATGACGATTGTAATACCTTGACATTGAAATTGTGCCAGAGGGCCATCCCCTATGAAGATTTAAAATTTGGTTGGATAGCAAACAGAATGATTATACTTCCTGAGTTTTTATTTAAAGTGCCACACGTGTTATATTAAGTCTACAGTTTTAAGCAAATTAATTGGTAAACAATATTAAAGATTTTAATAAGAGGTGTGAAAGCTGTCTACAGGAGCTATCAACATAAAAGGTTGAATATGTGCAGCCAGGTAAAGATTGGTTAAAAATGATTTTCAGTTTTCTTATTTAAGTAATTTTCGGTTTCTAAGTCAAATCGAAAGGTAAATTTTTAACAACTTACACTTCCCTATGTTTGGACAATACACATGCAAAAGAAAACCTTAATGTTTTTGTTATGTTTTACAACCAAATTAATGTTTTACAACCAAGTTTTTGTGTTGTTTCATGTCTAAATGTGGAGTGAGAAAAGTTGCATCCGAGACTAAATGTATGAATTAATTGAGGGGGGATATCCACTTACAATATTTGATATTTTTTAGGATAAAGAAACAATTGTATATTCAAAGGGGCCAGATGAAGCATACTAAAATCATCTAATGTTGTGCTAGAACATATGGGAAAGTTCTATTAACAATTTTGCTTTAATTCTGAAAAAAAAAAGAGAATGTTTCTGCTGTAACGAGTTTTGTGAAAAATGAATAGATGCAATGCATAAAGGTATGGAGATTGAAACACAAAGACCCTAACAATAAGGCAAAAAGCCTTCTATCAACCTACTTACAGTTATTCCCTTGTTTCACATATACAATGCCACATCGGTGGGAAGTAACAGAATCAGTTAAAATTTTCGTGTATGTAAAAATTCTTTATTAACAGACTTAAAGTGCACAATTACTTTTCCGATGATTCACTCTCCACAATATAATTTAATCAATTGTAATCGTGAAAATAGCATTGTATAGATACTATATAAACTTGATGTAAGCTCCTTTGCATAAGCCAGTTGGATCGATTCCCCCATACTTGTCCATTGCTCTCTTTAGTTACAATATCAATGGAGAAACACAATATTAATCACATATGCAAAATGGAAACTGTAAAATCGACTATTTTCTTTCCATTTAAAATAATATATTGCTTTAGAGGAACTATTGACTCGTTCTTCGACCTTCAAAGAGGTCATTTGGATAATTTCTTGTGGGGAACTCTTTAGGTACAATAAGGGATCTAAAGGGTTCCATTTCTCTGATCTTCATCTGCCATTGACCTTGATCAATAGAAGTGTTCAAGTGGCCATTATTATCAGGTGGGCACATTGATACACAATGTATATATTGTATTGTGATTTGTATAGTTTTTTTTTTCTTCATCTTTGTCACTTTGTAGATCTTTTTCTTTCTGGTTACCTCTTGGGGTAGTTTAGAATTTTGGGGGTCCATTCACTCACAACTTGGGGTGATTACCTGCCAGAATCCACTATGCCCTTTGTTGTGCGGAAGCGTGTCAACAAATGATATTGACTGTACCCCAAATAATAATATGGCACACTCACAATAAAGTATAATGAGTAGAAAAAACACACACACAAGGGAAGACAAAATATTTAAGTGGTTCACCAATTTGGCTACGTCCACTGACACTCGGATCAATTCACTATTGCAAATGAGTTACAAAAGAGACTCTCTCAAATACACTCCAAATGAAAAATATAATGTGTATTTTTCTACACAAATGTGTATACTCATAACTCCAAATGAACTCTTTCTCACTCTCTAACTCTTCTTAGTGTTTGATGTTTTGGTGTGTTTTAATCCTTCTCAAGAGGGTCCTATTTATAGCTTCTTGGCATTCACCACATCCGTTGGATCGACAATGAGATGGATGGTAGAGATTGCATCTCACCAACTACTCATTAAATGCACTCCATTTAATGCACATCCATCTCAATAAATGCACTCCATATAATGCACATCCATCTCATTAAATGCACCTACTCCAACAATCTCCACCTTGGCAAAAATTTTACAGGTCGCTCTGTCAAACTTTTGCCAACAAAAAATTGACAATCCCATCTTGGCATAGATATGCAAACCTCCACCAAAACACGTAACCATATATTATCCAAAATTGACCCGAGTAGCCTCCAAATGCGCTCAGAAGCACCATACACCCGAAGGTGTTCAAATACGAAGCATATTGATCAAGCTTAAACAATGTTCAAACTTGATCCTAGTAACAATCTTCGTCAGCATATCCGCGGGATTATCTGCGGTTCCAATCTTCATGAGGAGAATAGTCCCCTCATCCAAAATTTCTCGAACAAAGTGGAAACGCCGTCGATGTGCTTTGTCCGTGAATAATGAACCTGGTTCTTGTCTAAGTGGATGGCACTCTGACTATCACAGAAGACATCCACGTGATCCTGAAAAATTTTCAAGTCTGAAATCAAACCATGAAGCCAAATGGCCTCCTTAATGGCCTCTGTCGCTGCTATATACTCTGCCTCTGTAGTTGACAAAGCCACCGTAGACTGTAGCGTAGATCTCCAATGGACTGGGCCTCCAGCTAGTGTAAACACATAACCAGTAGTGGACCGTCATTTATCCAAATCACTGGCGTAATCCGAATCCACATATCCAAACACATGCTGACGAGCACGTGAATCCTTCTCAAATTTCAAACCAAAATCTACAGTACCATGGATGTACAGTAAGATCCATTTCACAGCCTGCCAATGTATTTTTCCTAGATCATGCATATATCTTCTCACCATACTAACAGCTTGTGAAATATCGGGTCTCGTACACACCATTGCATACATCAAACTTCCCACTGCATTAATATAGGGAACATGAGCCATTTCTGAACGTTCCTCATCTGTCTGTGGGGATTCCATGTCACTTTGCTTGAAGTGTGGTGCCAACGGAGTACTTACAGGTTTGGTTTTAGAATCTATACCAAAACGTTGTAATACCTTCTTCAAATATCATTTTTTGTGACAAACAAACAATGCCCCTGGAATAATTTCTGCTAATCTCCATGCCAAGTATTTTCCTTGCTTCGCCTAGATCCTTCATCTCAAATTCTTGACTTAACTGAATTTCAGTTTTTCAATCTCCACCTTGCTCTTAGAAGCAATCAGCATATCATTAACATATAAGAGCAAATAAATAAATGATCCATCACGAAGTTTACGAAAATACACACAATGATCATAGTGGCTCCTTCTGTACTGTTGCCCAAACATAAACCGATCAAATCGCTTGTACCACTGCCTTGGACTTTGCTTCAACCCATATAACGACTTTCTTAATTTGCGGGCCCAATTTTCTTTACCAGCAACCTTGTACCCTTCTGGTTGAGTCATATAAATTTTCTCCTCCAAATCTCCATGTAAGAATGCAGTTTTGACATCAAGTTGTGCCAACTCGAGATCAAACTGCGCAACCAATGCTAGCAAAATACGAATGGAAGAATGCTTCACAACCGGGGAAAATACCTCGTTATAATCGATCCCTTCCTTCTGCGCATAGCCTTTCGCCACCAACCTAGCCTTGAATCTTACATTGTCTTTCTTCGAGGAGCCTTCCTTCTTGGCGTATATCCACTTGCACCCAATGGCTTTCTTCTCTTTTGGAAGTTGGACTAACTCCCAAGTCTGGTTCGTATGAAGAGACTGTATCTCCTCGTCCATCGCCTTCTTCCAATCTACACTTTCTAAGCTTCTTTCTGCTTCTTTATAAGTAGATGGAATGTCATCTTCAACCATGGGTAGTGCATATGCCATCATGTCAGTAATAAGCCATCCAGGTTTCCTTTTTTGTCTTCTAGTCTATTAGCTGCAATAGAATATGGTTGCTGAGGAGACTCATGGGCAGGATCCTCCACCTCATCTGTACTTGTCTCGTCAATTTATGAATTTGTGACAAGTCTCACTGGAACAATTAGAGTCTCAAGCTCTACCTGCTATGGAACTTCTTTGGTTTTTCTCTGCCTAGGAGAACTCTTCAACATTGAAGATTCATCGAATGTAACGTCCCTTCTATTTATGATATTTTTCGTCTCGAGGAACCAAAGTCTATACCCCTTCACTCCATCACTAAAGCCTAAGAATATGCCTTTCTTAGCTCTAGGATCCAACTTGCTTTCCCTAACATGGAAATATGCAGGGGAATCGAAAATACGTAAAAATCATAATTTGTAGCAGGTTTTCCCGACTATATCTCCATGGGTATTTTGCCCTCATTTGCAGCTGCAGGTAACCTATTAATGAGGTGACATGCATATGTAACGGCTTCAGCCCAAAATGCCTTGCCCAAACCAGCATTGGACAACATGCATCGCACCTTCTCCAGCAAAGTGCGATTCATACGTTCAGCCACCCCATTTTGTTGTGGCGTGCCTCTTACTGTGAAGTGTCGCACGATCCCCTCTTCCTGGCATACTTGCAAAAAAGGGTCTGACTTGTATTCACCGCCGTTGTCTGACCTGAGTCTTCTAATTTTTCTGCCAGTTTGGGGCTCTATCATCTTTTTCCACTTTAAGAAAATCTTCAAGACTTCATCCTTATGTCGCATGGTGTACACCCAAACTCGTCTGGAGAAGTCATTCACAAAAGATACAAAATAATGCTTACCTCCCAAAGATGAAACTTTGGTAGGTCCCCAAACATCTGTGTGAATATAATCAAGAGTCCCCTTTGTACGATGTACAGCTGTGCCAAACTTTACTCATGTCTTCTTGCCCAGAACACAATATTCACAAAATGCAAGCTTACATGTCTTGGCACCTTTCAATAGACCTTGCTTCATTAATCCCTGCAAAGCCTTCTCTCCTGCATGTCCCAAGCGTACATGCCATAGTCTCGTAGCATCAGATGCAACCTCTTCTGAACTTTCTGAGACTGCCGCTGCACCTGTAACTGTATTTCCAAGGAGAAAATATGAGTTACTCTTTTTCGTTCCCTTCATCACAACCAGGGCTCCATGTGACACCTTCGGACCATCACCTTTCAGTGTGATATCATAACCTTTAGTTGCCAAAGCGCCAAGTGAGATAAGATTTTTCTTTAGGTCCGGTACATATCGAACGTCTTGCAGAACTCTGACTATTTGATAATCACCCAAAACTGTACTATTTATACCCCAAATAGACGCACTTTTGTTGCTATTCTCGATAATATGGGTCTTATGTGCTTAATTGTTTATTTTGTAGGCCGAATGCACGTTGCGGTGTTCAAACGCGTATTTTAAGGAAATTGTGCATTTATGGAGCTAAATACCTTCTTCTGTACCCTAACCCGAGCCTAAACCTACCCCGAATCCCTTGTGTGTCTAATTTGCCCTTTTATTATTTTTAGATTTTTAGTTTGAGTCATTTCTATTTTTAGAATTTATTTTAGAATTTCTAAAATTTATTTTAGGATTATTTTAGAATTTTTAGGTTTTTTTTTCTATTTTTTTTTATTCTATTAGTTTTTAATTTTAGTTTAATTTTATTTTGTTAGAATTAGATTTTTTAGGATTTCATTTTTTTTTATATTTATTAGATTTTATTTTTTTATGCGTTTTTAGTTTTTAGTTTAATAGTTTTCTATATTTATTTCTTTTTAAATTTATTTTGTGACCTTTATTTTATAGATTAGGATTTTATATTTTTAGTAGATATTAATTATTTTCATTTTTTTTAGTTAGTTAGTTTTAATTTTTTAAGGGGCCAAATTAAATACACACACACACACCACTTATCCTACTCCTAACCAAACCCTCACCCTCACCAAACTTATTGTACACCTCACTACACACTATCTTCCCTACTCATCTTCAACCTTCTTCTTCCCCGCACCTTTCTCTCTCATCTCTCCAATCCTCCATTAACCCACTTCTTCTACCTCACCCACCTTACCCATTTTCTCCATTAACCCACTTCTCCATTAACCCACTTCTTCTACCCCACCATACCCATTACCCATTCTCCATCCTCTAACCTCACAACCCCTCAAACCCCCATTCCCGACCTCTTCATCTCCGGCCACCATTTTGCCAAGGACCCATTTTCTAACCCACAACCAATGTCCAAACCCACATCTCATCTCAAACCCATTCTTCCAATCCAAACACGATGTCACCTGCTCAATGACCAAACCAAATAAGACCAACTTAAACCACATGTGCCTAATACCCACTTAACCCCTTTTTCCCATTTTTACCCCCAACTAATTCATTTAAACTCCAATTCCAAAAATTACCCCTCTAACGTCACAACCCACATGCTCCCATGTGCACCCAAATGCACATTTAACCCAAATCAGATTTTTTCCAAATATCCTCACACCCCCATGCACATGTGCTCTCACCTTTCCCACATGTTCACCATAGTCAATTCTCATTTTTACCCCCACGCTCCAATCCTTGTATAAATTGAAGAGGAAGACCAATTTGCAAAGGAGATCTCAAAATTAGTTTTAAGCTTGGTGTGATAAAATTCTCTCAACCCCTATATGTTGAGTATTTGCATTTTTAGCAAATACCTCAATATAGAGGTGTGTAGTGAATATTATCTCTAGGATAAATTTCACCCCACCCCTCTATTATGAATCTTGGCATTTTTAGCCATTAATTCATTATAGATTGATGTAGTGTAATTTATCCCTTATGGGAGATAAATTCTAACTCATTCCTTTATGTTGAGATTTTGCATTTTTAGCAATTATCTTAATATAAATTTATGATCTGAAATTTACTTCTTTGGGTGAATTCTAATGTATAATTTTATAATTTTAGGATTTGCATTTTTAGCAAATCTCTTTTATTATTTAATTGTCCATTATGAATTCATCCACTATCCTTTTTATTTTTATTTTGTAATTTTTAGTTTAAAAAAAAAAGAGCTTTCAGATAGGAATAAATAGCGAGAGAATTGTAGAGAGATAAACACCATTTTGTAAATAGTTTTTCCTTTTATTTTTTTAGATATTTGTTGAGAATTAATTGTGAGTAATTGAATTGATTGGAAGATGATAGAGTTCAAATTGCCAAATTCAAGGAGACTTGTTGAAGATTTGTTCTCTTTCTCTACTCTTTTATTATATATGCCTTTGATTATTAATTTGTCATATTCCATATCATGTTATGCTAAAACCCATATTTAATGTTATTTTATTTTAATTAGTTTAATTACTTGAAATTTCCCTTTGAATGTTAATTTTGATCCCTCACCCTTAGATTTACGCCTCGAGAGAGGGTAAATGATTTTCGACAGAAAATCGAAATTCTAATTATAATACCCATTTTAGATTCGAACTACAGATAGGGGTTTCTTAAGTGGGGTATTATAACTTGAATTTCAACTCTAAATTTATTTTCTAAGATTGTCATAAATTTTAATTGATCGATCCTAGTGGATGATTAATTAAAAGGAGTGTGTATCTATTTTTCTAGAGTTGTGGGGTGTTAAACTTAATATTCTAAAACGTTATTATTAAAATTACATTTGCAACGAGAGTTGATTTGTAGTTTTGATATTAATTTTGGAGAATTCAAATAATTAAATTAATTAATTAGAATAACTAAAATTTGTGGTGTAATCCCATTCCTCGATTGTTCTCACAATTATTTGCCTCACTTTATCTTTTATTTTAGTTTAGACTTTATTATTCATTTTAGTCACTTTCTAGTTAGTTATTTTCATCTTAGTTTCGTTTAGTTTAAAATCTCACCTCACCCTATTATTTTAATATTTGAAAAAGCTAAAAAAAAAGTAGAAAAGTGAAAAAGCACAAAAAGAAAATAAAAAGTGAATTACAATTGAATTTGTCTCTAGTTTACTCCTTAGGAAGTGGATTGATACCCTTACTTACCTCTACACTTTAGATTGTTATATTTTGTAGGTACATAAGGTTTTAATTAGAAAGGCTTTTCAAGCAACGACAAAAGAAAAAAAATATACGCAAAAGCATTTCTATCAAATGGCGCCGTTGCCGGGGAGATGAAAAGTTATTTCTATCAAATGGCGCCGTTGCCATTATTGGGATTGTGAAGCACGGAGGTGATTTCATATTGTAATTCATTCAGTTTTTGTACTTTATTTTTTGTACCATTTTTTATATTTTTAGAAGGCTTGTATTATGATTATTTTATCCTTGGCTTGTATTGCGGTGCATAGGACACCATTTATTTTTCATTTAAATTTGTAATAATCAAAGAAAGCGTGATAGGGAAACCGGACAAGGTAGAGAGAGGGCGTCCATTGGCGAGGATTTAGAAGCCTCTCTACCTTGGGTCGGTAGGACTCCCGGGGACAACTGAGATAGGCGTGATCTCCCCCCGGTCGACTCAAATTTTTCAGCACCCCATGGCTTAAAAACCGTGGGAGGTACATTTCTACACACTCGCGCATCTCCTGTTAGCGAGTCAATTCTTTTGTGTGCTCTTTGTGTGCTCTTATGTGATTTTATTCTCGCATTTATTTTTTTGAATGGTGATATGACTTAAATTACTAAGACCTACACCCGGTCACTCACGAGAAGGGATTTCATCACCCGACTCACTCGCTTACCATTGTGTGCTACCCTAGCCATCATTAAATTTAAAATCAATTAACTAGGTAGCCCACTAAGAGAACATTTTACAAAGGCGATCACTCATATTATTCCGTGAATTTTTTTATCACCTGCGGATTTAATTAAAATTGGACTACCCCTTCACTAAATTCAAAGATAAAAATTGGTTATGTGCTAGATAGGAATTCTTCTTGACTTGTGTGTGTCCAATTTAATTTTTTTGGTAGTCGGTTTTAGTTGGTTCGTCCAAAATTCAAGAGTCCACATTTTTTCCCCACCTTTTCTTCCACAAAAATCCAAAAATATTTTCTTTATTTATTTTTATAGAAAAATCCAAAAATATTTTCTTACATTATTTTTAGAAAATCCAAAAATATTTTCTTTCATTTTTATAACAAAAAACCAAAAATATTTTCTATCTTTCATTTTAGAAAAATCCAAAAATATTTTCTTTCTTTCCTTTTTAGAAAAATATCCAAAAATATTTTCTTTCTTTCCTTTTAAGAAAAATCCAAAAATATTTTCTTTCCTTTTGCAAAAAAAAATCCAAAAATATATTTTTTTTCCCCACCCTTTCTTCCAAAAAATCCAAAAATATTTTCTTCCTTTCATTCTCTAAAAATCCCAAAAATATTTCCTTTCTTTTTCAAATTATTCAAAAATCACAAAAAAAAGAGAACATCTTGAAAAAAAAAAATAAGGTCGTGATCGGTGTTTCTTCACCCTCACCTTTGTCAAATTATCCAACAAGACTGACGCTTCAGTCTTGTTTGGGGGTGATTCTCATCACCCCAATTTTTCTGCCACCCCGCGCGATCATTGTTCTTATCCTTAGGGTGAGAATGGTTCGGTCTGACTGAAGACATTAAACTTAGCGCTATCGGGAGGCAGCCTGCATTTTTTGTACTAGTCTCATCCTGTTTGGGGTGGTGTTTCACATCACCCTATGTTTTACCATGCTTATAGACTTGTACCCTTTTTTCCTCACTTTTTATTCAGGTTTCTTTTTAGCTATATATGTCCACTTCATTAGCGGTTCATTCTGGTAATCTCCTTCCTACCTTATGCTCTCAATTTTAAAAATCATTTCACTTAACATCGAGGACGATGTTCCTTTTTGTTTGGGGGTGGGGAATTTTGTCAAAATCGTACCTCTTTTGAAAAATTACGATTTTTGAACCTGATTTTTAAAATTTTGTGCAGTTTACTTTCTCTCATTCATTGATGTGAATTTTCAATCATCCATCTTTTAAAGTCTAGGAATCAAGCGAGAGAATATTTTTTCTAAATAGCTTATGTAATACATAAAAGGCATTTTGCACTATGAATTTCTAGACTCAACAAAATTTGTGCACTTATCAAGTCACTACGGTCTAGAGTTTAAGAGTACTATAATTCTAAAGAGAACCTTAAGGATCACTAGTAGAGACTTTAGCTTGTGAGATTTGTGCCTTTCACCCTTTCAGAGTGCTTTACGCAATCTCCGAGTCACAAGTTGATTCAACTTCTTTTGGGTCCGCACTTTAATTATTGTATGATCTCATTATTCTTCATTTTTGGCTTGATCACTGAGAATGACATTTTTTTGAGTTGTAAGAAACGCGTGTCTTGAAATTTGTCTCGAATACTAGATTCTCACCCATACACATACCATTAACCGTTCATTTCACCCACATTTCATATATATTCCCCTCACCATCCATATATTTCCCCTCACCATCACCAATCACCTCCATTTATATCATCCATCTTCATTTTCAAGTAAAAGAGTGTTATTCCAAATATTAAATGTCTTCAATGTTGGTTTAAAAAGTGAGAGAAAAAAGAAAAGAAAAAGAAAAAGAAAAAAAATAGAAAAATAGCAAAATAAAAGAAAAGAAAAATCGAAAAAAAAAAGAGAGAAAAGAAAAGAAAGAGAGTGTAGTTAGTTATTTTGAAATAAAGACATTTGAGCCTAAAGTATAAAACACTCTTCTATCATATACATTCATCCATCATCCTTTATCATTTATATCACCATTATATCCTACATACCACATCCATACATCACACATCCATCATACCACACCTTATACCATCCTTCCCATTTCATTTTCCCCTCACCCATATTTCATCCATATGTTCCCCTTGGTGTTCGGGCAAATGAAAGTCAATGTGGTGAATAACTCGACGTTCTCACTATAGTGATTAGCATTCTTTCATGAGATCAATTTTCTTTCTAATTGTTCGTTCTTTCTTATGTGTGTGTGAGACGTTTGAACTTGCTTACATTTACTCACCTCCTCATACACAAGAGCGATAAACTTACCCATATCTCGAGAGTTCGTTTGAGAGAGATATATCCAGTGAGATTTGAAGTTAAAGCGTTGATTCCGACAAGGAAATTTAGGAATTACTCTTATGATACTCGACCCGTTTTGACTGATTCACACTACACACGTTGAGTTCTAGGAAAGATGTGCCTTGAGTATTTACTTAGCTTAATCTTTTTACACATTCTAGCTTGTATTTCTCAAATCATTTCTCATATGATGGATTGTGCGATTATTTTATGTCTAATAAGAGATTGACTGCCTTTCAATAAAATTTTTCAAATAAGAATTTTGAGGGTATATTCCATGCAAACCCTCACGAGACACAACTCATCCTGTAGGGCAACCTATAGGTTTAAAGGCTTGTTGCACATGCTAAGTGCAATCGCAAGTGCCCGCGAAAGTGGTACACTTTTGGTTACTTATCTTTCTCTTTCTCTCTATCTTATTGCTCGAGGACTAGCAACGCTCTGTTTGGGGGTGGTGTGATAAGTACCAAAAACTGTACTATTTATACCCCAAATAGACGCACTTTTATTGCTAATTCTCGATAATATGGGTCTTATGTGCTTAATTGTTTATTTTGTAGGCCGAATGCACGTTGCGGTGTTCAAACGCGTATTTCAAGGTAATTGTGTATTTTATGGAGCTAAATACCTTCTTCCGTACCCTAACCCGAGCCTAAACCTACCCCGAACCTCGTGTGTGTCTAATTTTCCCTTTTATTATTTTTTAGATTTTTAGTTTGAGTCATTTCTATTTTTAGGATTTATTTTAGAATTTCTAGAATTTATTTTTGGATTATTTTAGAATTTTTAGGTTTTATTTTTTATTTATTTTATTTTATTTTTTATTTTTATTCTATTAGTTTTTAATTTTAGTTTAATTTTATTTTGTTAGAATTAGATTTTTTAGGATTTCATTTTTTTTTAGATTTATTAGATTTTATTTTTTTATGTGTTTTTAGTTTTTAGTTTAATAGTTTTCTATTTTTATTTCTTTTTAAATTTATTTTGTGACCTTTATTTTCTAGATTAGGATTTTATATTTTTAGTAGATATTAATTATTATGATTTTTTTAGTTAATTAGTTTTAATTTTTTAAGGGTCCAAATTAAATACACACATACACCACACACACACCACTTATCCTACACCTAACCAAACCCTCACCCTCACCAAACTTATTGTACACCTCACTACACACTATCTTCCCTACTCATCTTCAACCTTCTTCTTCCCCACACCTTTCTCTCTCATCTCTCCAATCCTCCATTAACTCACTTCTTCTACCTCACCCACCTTACACCACCATACCCATTACCCATTCTCCATCCTCTAACCTCACAACCCCTCAAACCCCCATTCCCGACCTCCTCACCTCCGGCCACCATTTTGCTAAGGACCCATTTTCTAACCCACAACCAATGTCCAAATCCACATCTCATCTCAAACCCATTCTTCCAATCCAAACACGATGTCACCTGCTCAAAGACCAAACCAAATAAGACCAACTTAAACCACATGTGCCTAATACCCACTTAACCCCCTTTTCCCATTTTTACCCCCAACTAATTCATTTAAACTCCAATTCCAAAAATTACCCCTCTAACGTCACAACCCACATGCTCCCATGTGCACCCAAATGCACATTTAACCCAAATAAGATTTTTTCCAAATATCCTCACACCCCCATGCACATGTGCTCTCACCTTTCCCACATGTTCACCATATCCAATTCTCATTTTTACCCCCACGCTCCAATCCTTGTATAAATTGAAGAGGAAGACCAATTTGCAAAGGAGATCTCAAAATTAGTTTTAAGCTTGGTGTGATAAAATTCTCTCAACCCCTATATGTTGAGTATTTGCATTTTTAGCAAATACCTCAATATAGAGGTGTGTAGTGAAAATTATCTCTAGGATAAATTTCACCCCACCCCTCTATTATGAATCTTGGCATTTTTAGCCATTAATTCATTATAGATTGATGTAGTGAAATTTATCCCTTATGGGAGATAAATTCTAACCCATTCCTTTATGTTGAGATTTTGCATTTTTAGCAATTATCTCAATATAAATTTATGATCTAAAATTTACTTCTTTGGGTGAATTCTAATGTATAATTTTATAATTTTAGGATTTGCATTTTTAGCAAATCTCTTTTATTATTTAATTGTCCATTATGAATTCATCCACTATCCTTTTTATTTTTATTTTGTAATTTTTAGTTTAAAAAAAAGAGCTTTTAGATAGGAATAAATAGAGAGAGAATTGTAGAGAGATAAACACCATTTTGTAAATAGTTTTCCCTTTTATTTTTTTAGATATTTGTTGAGAATTAATTGTGAGTAATTGAATTGAATGGAAGATGATAGAGTTCAAATTGCCAAATTCAAGGAGACTTGTTGAAGATCTGTTCTCTTTCTCTACTCTTTTATTATATATGCCTTTGATTATTAATTTGTCATATTTCATATCATGTGAGGCTAAAACCCCTTTCAAGGGGTGGGGTAAAACCCATATTTGATGTTATTTTATTTTAATTAGTTTAACTACTTGAAATTTCCCTTTGAATGTTAATTTTGATCCCTCGCCCTTAGATTTACCCCTCGAGAGAGGGTAAATGATTTTCGACAGAAAATCAAAATTCTAATTATAATACCCATTTTAGATTCGAACTAGAGATAAGGGGTTTCTTAAGTGGGGTATTATAACTTCAATTTCAACTCTAAATTTATTTTCTAAGATTGTCATAAATTTTAATTGATCGATCCTAGCGGATGATTAATTAAAAGAAGTGTGGATCTATTTTTCTAGAGTTGTGGGGTGCTAAACTTAATATTCTAAAATATTATTATTAAACTTACATTTTCAACGAGAGTTGATTTGTAGTTTTGATATTAATTTGGGGGAATTCAAATAATTAAATTAATTAATTAGAATAACTAAAATTTGTGGTGTAATCCCATTCCTTGATTGTTCTCACAATTATTTACCTCACTTTATCTTTTATTTTAGTTTAGACTTTATTATTCATTTTAGTCACTTTCTAGTTAGTTATTTTCATCTTAGTTTAGTTTAGTTTAAAATCTCACCTCACCCTATTATTTTAATATTTGAAAAAGCTAAAAAAAAGTAGAAAAGTGAAAAAACACAAAAAGAAAATAAAAAGTGAATTACAATTGAATTTGTCTCTAGTTTACTCCCTAGGAAGTGGATTGATACCCTTACTTACCTCTACACTTTAGATTGTTATATTTTGTAGGTACATAAGGTTTTGATTAGAAAGGCTTGTTCAACAACGATAAATACATACAAAAAACATTTTTATCACTATTCCACTATGCAATTTCATTCGGATTTTTTCTATCCCTTTTGTTTGTCAAGCATGATCATTGCCTATCAAAACAGCTCCACCATCTAGCTCCTTAAAGCTATAAAACCACTCCCTATTGGGACACATGTGATAGGAAGAACCCGAATCCAAAATCCATTCCTGGGAACTGGATCCAAATGGTGAAATAGACAAAGCAAATTCAGAATCTTCATCGTCACTCGCCGTAATGTTTGCAGTTGGGTTCTTCCTGTCCTTCTTTAACTTAGGACAATCTTTCTTCCAATTCCCTTTCTGGTGACAAAAGGCTCATTCATCTTTTGCAGGAATTCTCCTACCCGAAGTTGATGCTCCACCTCTCGATTTAGATCGAGATCTTCCACGATTGCCATTCTTCCTTTCATTTATTCTTCCACGAACCGTCAACGCTTCAGATGTTGAGTCTCTATATACCTCCTTATCCTTCTTCCGAATCTCATTATTCATTAAGGTATTGGAGACCTCAACATATTTTATTTTCTCCTTTCCGTACAATAGCGTTGTAATGAGATGTTCATACGAGTCAGGTAGAGAATTTAACACTAATAGTGCTTTACCCTCATCATGAATTTCAACATCCAAATTTTACAAATCAACAATAATTTTGTTAAAATTGTCCAGATGCTCATACATAGAAATACCTTCTGTGTATTGGAACCGGAAGAGTTTTTTCTTCAAATAGAGCCGATTTTCAATGCTCTTCATCATGTATTTGTCCTCCAATTGTTTCCATAATTTTTGTGCCGAGGTCTCGCGCATATAAGGATATTTTTTATCCTTACCGAGATAAAGACGAATATGACCACAAGCCTTGCGGTTGATTTTCTTCCAGTCATCTTCCTTCATGTTTTCTGGCATATCTTCAAGAGCAATTTCTAGCTCTTGTTGTACTAAGACATCCATAACTTCACATTGCCATATGCTAAAATTTCTTTGCCCGTCAAATTTTTCTACGTCAAATTTTGCGGTGGCCATTTTTCAAACGATCACAATCACAAAAAATGCAAACGGAAAAATTCCAAATTTAGAAATTTTTTCCGGTTGTGAATAGTAACCGTATGAATAGTACTATAAGTATGATTATTTCTCCACAAAAAAAATAATCCAAAATGCTTAGATCGGAGGACCTTGGCTTTGATACAAATTTGTTGTGCGGAAGCGTGTCAACAAATGATATTGACTGTAACTCCAAATAATAATATAGCACACTCACAATAAAGTATAATGGGTAGAAAAAACACACACACACAAGGGAAGACAAAATATTTAAGTGGTTCACCAATTTGGCTACGTTCACTGACACTCGGATCAATTCACTATTGCAAATGAGTTACAAAAGAGACTCTCTCAATTACACTCCAAATGGAAAATACAATGTGTATTTTTCTACACAAATGTGTATACTCATAACTCCAAATGAACTCTTTCCCACTCTCTAACTCTTTTTAGTGTTTGATGTTTTGGTGTGTTTTAATCCTTCTCAAGAGGGTCCTATTTATAGCTACTTGGCTTTCACCACATACGTTGGATCGACAACGAGATGGATGGTAGAGATTGCATCTCACCAACCACTCATTAAATGCACTCCATTTAATGCACATCCATCTCATTAAATGCACCTACTCCAACTCCCTTTGAATATGTCCTCTCTCCTAATGCAATAAACAAAGGAATGAAATTCGATGCAATGTCATGGCATATGCCAAATGCAAACTAAATTTTCCGTGACTTTCCTTAAGTGGAGCGAATAATTATATAATCAAATTAACTAAATATTAGATAAAACTGTGAAAATCGACTTTAGATAGAGAGAATCAACTAATCCTAACTCAGAACTATGAAAAATTCTAATAAAGATGAAGTGCAAAGCGTAGACAGAGTGAACCTGATAAGCTTACATCAGGATTTTATTAATTTTACAAACCAACAACGTTAAACTAGTTAGAAGCATTACTTTAAAAATTACTGATGCCTCCATAATATACTAGAACTACGAACACAAATTATTCTAGCCGCACTTCCTGTTTTTCATAAATAAAAGAGTAAAACTAGCTCTTATGCGATGAATGAAATGTAAAATTGTAAACGCAAGATTGGATCCCCGGTGATTAAATAATTATCACAATTAAAAATGTTTAATTTCCTTTTCATATAAATGCGGAAGCGTTGAGATGGTTTTAACAAAACAAATTAAAACAACATTTAATTCAAGTCCTAGAGTTTGCCTAAGTCATAATTAACAATTACCCAAAGTTAGGCGAAACCAAATTAATGCAAGAGACTTGAATAAACCAATTTTACCCAATATTAAATTAAAGTCCCAATTTAATTTAGTGTGATTGTAAAACCAAATTTTATCTTGAGATTAATCTAGCATGCGTTCTAAGTGATATAGAGCAAGATAAAATCAACAGTCACACAACACCGCGATGTACGAGGAAAAACCCACTAACGGGAAAAAAAACTCGGGACGACCCTAGCTTCAAATCCACTAAAAACGGTATTACAAAATACAAGACAAAAGACTTACTTCCTAAACTCGAACCCTCTCAAGCCGTGATGCTCCTTCTTGTATCAACCTCCAATTAGCGGATGACCAACGGAGCTCCACCGTGGTCTCGGAATACACCGATAGGACTTTAAACGGTCACCGTCACCCGAACATGGAGCCTTTCTCCAAACGGGTAGAATCTCAACAGAGGTCTTCTTTGTGATGGGGTGTAGAAGCAAACCCGAAACGTCTCTTGAATTCGGTAGAGAAAAACCGGTGCCAAAAACTCCAAGTAAGGATATGTATATATAGAACTTGGAATAAACAACAATGGGTGTAAACTAGAGTGTGTATGAATTTTCCATTAAAAATTAACACTCAAAACATGAACATTTTCCCTAATTAAATTTGCTCTCAAACTCTCTCTAAGAGTTGGATATGGAATGGAAACGTTCTCTTGGAAAATGTGTTTCCCGCACATAATAATGCATGAAAAAGTTGGTTGAAAACCAAGTGGAGAAGTGGGGAAAAAACTGCCAAAAACTGCTCAAAACCGTTCCCGCCTGACGTCTCGTTCGAACGAACTTGACTCTCGTTTGAACGAGACTTTTAACGAGCGACCAGCCTGGGCTCGTTAGAATCTCGTTAGATATCTCGTTAGAACGAAAACTCGTTCGAACGACATATCGAATGACATATCGAACGATTGACCAGATTAGGGTCGTTGGCAAACTCGTTCGAACGAACCTGGTTCGAACGACAAAACTCGTTCGAACGAAATCTGGTTCGAACGAAAAAACTCGTTCGAACGACATTTCTAACGAACGTCCAGAAAGTTTGTAAAATTCGATTTTGGCCCAGAAACTTTTATATACTTTTATATACTTATTTTTAAGTTTCTAATTGATTCTTTCTGAAAAATAAAATGCAGTTTTAATTCACCTAACACCCAATACAAATTGTTCCAAGCTCCTATATACATATAAATACATTCATACCTTGGGAGCATGGAACCTAAGTTGATGACGTACAAACGAGGCACATAAAGTACGGCATGTTGATGATGCTTTATACTCTTTGCCGCTACGTCTTCAACAAACACTTCATAGGTCTTGAATATTACAATTAAATAAAATCCTATGAATAAATGTTTTTGTCCGGAATTGAGCCAAAACTATATATGGACTCAATTGGAAATTTGTGTCCTTACAAATCTCCCCCTTTGGCTATTCCGGGACAAAAACCAAACAAAAATCCTAAAGGGCCGTCAAGCTCTACTAGACTCAAAAACATAACCCGCCCAATCTTGACTCAACCCAAGGATTAAACTCTTTGCCATAGAAAGATGCCGCTTTAGAATAATTCCTGCACACTTAAGCAAACTCATCAAATGCATAGGGAATATCAAAATATTAAATGCAATTAATTAATTACTCCCCCTAAATTAATTCTCCCTTTTAAACACATGACCTACTTAGAAAGACGTCTCCCCCTAAGATAAATCTCCCCCAAACGAAGATACGATAATAATAGGATTAGATACCATTTCTCCCCCTATCATCATTCTCCCCCTTTTTGTTCGGGAATAGGCAAAGGGTAAAGAACTAATAAACAACATGTGAAAGCTTAAAGTGAAACGACATGAAAGCATATGGTCAATAAAAGCAAGGCAAAGATAAACAAATATCATATATATATATATATATATATATATATACTATAAATATACCAACAAGTACGAGCATATATAGATAGATATAAACACACACATGACACAAAATACAATAAGTTTGCACACTCGTATGGCAAAAATGTGGCATATGGAAACGGAAGTGTAGGGGTGTGAACTAGCAACAATTAAATTTAGACCCAAACACTTAAGAAACGTTCACGGAGTTCTCATTTGATTGCAAATTTCATCACAGTTAGATATAACCTCATGTGACAATATAAAGATTGAACTCAATGAACAAACATACACAATGCATACAAGCCTAGCATGATGATGATTCTATAAACCAAATAGAGTCATAACATTAAAGACAACTAAGATAAACGGACATTGTGCAAACCGTTGATATACCAGCCAATTCTCCCTCAATGAGCATATATATTCTTTTTTTTGAATGAATATATCAAACAAACATAGGCCTTGGCAATTGCTTTTTGTTTAATGCCAAATATTCTGTTTTTAGGCCTTTGGATCACGTATTTCTTTTAGATCCAATCAACGGTGGCTTACTATCGCAAAGGATTTAATTCATCCTTTCGGAGCCCTTCCCCGTGCATATATTAATTTATCATGTTTTCATTTTTCTCACAAATCTCACATGCAACGGATTTTGACATGCACTAGTCCTCCTAGGTCATAGATATGTAGATGACTAGATTGATAGGAGAACACCTCAAAAAGCTCAAATATAACATGTGACATTAAGATTTCAAAAGAGCTCGTGCATGTGTGAATAGAGGCATATAGAAATAGAATCCATTTAAACAATACAAAATCCAACTACTCCATATAAAACATGGTAAAGAACATTTTAAGGATTGAAAATCTAAACCAAAAGTTCTAGCCACATGGGAGCGTAAATGATGGGATTCAAACACAAATATATGCCACATAAAGTGTGTCAAACAAAAATACACACAAAACAAAATCTTTTTGAGTTTTTAACATTTTTGATAAAAAATAAAGATATATACTCAAAAGACTAAACAAAAATCATTTGTATTTTTCATTAAGCTTAAATGAAATAAATAAAACACAAATGATAAACAAAAATCTTTTTATATTTTTCAGTCAATTCAAACACAAAATATAATACAAAAAGATAAACAAGTCATAGTTTCTAGCATGTGATATGAAATAAGGCAATGACTAGAAAATGACTAAACAAGCGTACATTTAGCATATGAATATAGCATGAAGTACAAACGCTAAAGTATGCAAACACTAACACATTTATCCTTTAGATTTAGCAAGGGAGGAGGCATGTGTAAGTAAATGAGAATCAAAATCCCTATTTTGTAAGGCAACCAAGTCGGATTTCCTAACCTAAATTAATGAAGAATTACTATCTTGGGGTGTAGAAACATTAGCTATCGTGGTTACTTTACTATGGGATTTTCTAGGAATTCGTTTAAGATCTAAACAAAATTTCCTAAGATGACCTTGTCGACCACAAAGTGTACAAGTAAGAATATGTCGAAAAGATTTATCTAAGGAGTGATCATTAAATGCATTCCTAGAAGATTCTCCTAAACATTGTTTTTGACTTTAGGGTTAAAATCATTACAAGAATTGAAGCCTAAACCAAAAGTGTCATTTTTAATTTGGACCGTTCCTAACATTTTATCTAGTTTTTCTGAACGACACTCCAAATCAAATTTGACATTACTAGAATCTTTTAATTTATTTTCCAAATCCAAAATTTTAGATTCTAGTAAAACATTTCGCTCTTCAAGAGCAAGAAGCTCCTTTTTCAAGGATTCCATTAAACCCCTAAGGCTATCTCTCTCGCCTTCTACATAGTTAAGCTTCTCTTGAAGAGTCCTCTCATGAGTCCTAAGGTCTTCTATTAAGGCACTATCATCAACGACCTTGACACTCTCTCTTAAAATCGCTTCTAACTTCAAATAAGCTCTTTTCAATTTAATAGATTCTTTATATAATTCATGAAAAGCATTTTGAAGTTCACTCAGATCAACCTCATCTTCATTTTCACTCTCTCTTTCTTCTTCACTCTCACTATCATAAAAAATAAGAGAATCATGTACAATGACCTTGGAAGTGGCATGTGCTATAATTTCATCATTCGATGAGTTCTCACTATCACTCACATGTCTAGCCATAAAAGCCACAAAATTTTTCTTAGTGGGGGAATCGGGCTTTTCTTCCTTATCACTATCACTAAGGGTTGCATTATATGCGATGGGTCGTTTACCCTCTTTCCTTAGTTTAGTGGGGCATTCATAAGCTCTATGGCCATAACCTTCACAACCAAAACATTTATTAGACTCGTCCCTATCAATATTTTTATTACTAGGTTTAGGGATCATATCGGCTTTAGAAATCTTCTCGTTTTTATCATGTTTAGAAGATTCAAATTTCTTAAAATCATTTTTAACTTTATCTTTGTTAAATTTAAGAAATTTTTGAAATTTACGAGCAAACAAAGCCATATCTTCCGAGTCACTATCACTATCGCTCTCTACTACTTGTTTAACCTCTTTGCGGGCTTTTAAAGCAACACCCTTTTCAATTTTCTTTTCAGTTTTAGAGGGAAACATATCTAGTTCATAGGTTTGTAAATCACCTACAAGCTCTTCTAATTTTGTAGAGGCTAAAGTGGGTAAAGAATTTAAAACAGTCACTTTAGGAATAAATCTATCGGGTAGTGACCTCAAAATTTTCTTTACTACACGGTCGTCAGGTATTTTCTCTCCCAAGTTAAAGGATGAATTAACAATGTCAGAAAGTCTAGCATAAAATTTATCAAAAGTTTCTTTTTCATCCATTTTGATAGTTTCAAATTGAGTGGTGAGGTTTTGGAGTTTAGAAGCTTTAACGACACTAGTTCCTTCATGAGTTAATTGTAAAATATCCCAAGCTTCTTTAGCGGTTTCACACGTCATAATACGTCGGAATTCATCCGGTGCGACAGCGCTAAATAAGGCATTTAAACCACGGGAATTAAAATTTGCAAGCTTAAACTCATTTTCGGTCCATCTATCAACGGGTTTGGGAACTTGTTCATTTTCAATTAAATGTGTTGGTGGAGTCCAACCGTTAACAACAGACATCCAAACACGTTCATCGATAGATTTAAGTGCCGATTTCATTCGCGCTTTCCAATACGCATAGTTAGAACCATAAAAAATAGGAAATTTTGAAAATGGGGAAAAATCCATTTTAGCCAAAAATTAAAGAATCTTAACGAAATAATTTATCGTTTTTGGCTCTGATACCAATTTGTAAACGCAAGATTGGATCCCCGGTGATTAAATAATTATCACAATTAAAAATGTTTAATTTCCTTTTCATATAAATGCGAAAGCGTTGAGATGGTTTTAACAAAACAAATTAAAACAACATTTAATTCAAGTCCTAGAGTTTGCCTAAGTCATAATTAACAATTACCCAAAGTTAGGCGAAACCAAATTAATGCAAGAGACTTGAATAAACCAATTTTACCCAATATTAAATTAAAGTCCCAATTTAATTTAGTGTGATTGTAAAACCAAATTTTATCTTGAGATTAATCTAGCATGCGTTCTAAGTGATATAGAGAAAGATAAAATCAACAGTCACACAACACCGCGATGTACGAGGAAAAACCCACTAACGGGAAAAAAACCTCGGGACGGCCCTAGCCTCAAATCCACTAAAAACGGTATTACAAAATACAAGACAAAAGACTTACTTCCTAAACTCGAACCCTCTCAAGCCGTGATGCTCCTTCTTGTATCAACCTCCAATTAGCGGATAACTAACGGAGCTCCACCGTGGTCTCGAAATACACCGATATGACTTTAAACGGTCACCGTCACCCGAACATGGAGCCTTTCTCCAAACGGGTAGAATCTCAACAGAGGTCTTCTTTGTGATGGGGTGTAGAAGCAAACCCGAAACGTCTCTTGAATTCGGTAGAGAAAAACCGGTGCCAAAAACTCCAAGTAAGGATATGTATATATAGAACTTGGAATAAACAACAATGGGTGTAAACTAGAGTGTGTATGAATTTTCCATTAAAAATTAACACTCAAAACATGAACATTTTCCCTAATTAAATTTGCTCTCAAACTCTCTCTAAGAGTTGGATATGGAATGGAAAAGTTCTCTTGGAAAATGTGTTTCCCGCACATAATAATGCATGAAAAAGTTGGTTGAAAACCAAGTGGAGAAGTGGGGAAAAAACTGCCAAAAACTGCTCAAAACCGTTCCCGCCTGACGTCTCGTTCGAACGAACTTGACTCTCGTTTGAACGAGACTTCTAATGAGCGACCAGCCTGGGCTCGTTAGAATCTCGTTAGAACGAAAACTCGTTCGAACGACATATCGAACGACTGACCAGATTAGGGTCGTTGGCAAACTCGTTCGAACGAACCTGGTTCGAACGACAAAACTCGTTCGAACGAAATCTGGTTCGAACGAAAAAACTCGTTCGAATGATATTTCTAACGAACGTCCAGAAAGTTTGTAAAATTTGATTTTGGCCCAGAAACTTTTATATACTTTTATATACTTATTTTTAAGTTTCTAATTGATTCTTTCTGAAAAATAAAATGCAGTTTTAATTCACCTAACACCCAATACAAATTGTTCCAAGCTCCTATATACATATAAATACATTCATACCTTGGGAGCATGGAACCTAAGTTGATGACGTACAAACGAGGCACATAAAGTACGGCATGTTGATGATGCTTTATACTCTTTGCCGCTACGTCTTCAACAAACACTTCATAGGTCTTGAATATTACAATTAAATAAAATCCTATGAATAAATGTTTTTGTCCGGAATTGAGCCAAAACTATATATGGACTCAATTGGAAATTTGTGTCCTTACAAAAATGAAGACAAATAATTCATAACAAATTGGAGATTGAAATATAAAGAATCAAACAACTATTTAAAGTGTGTTCTATGACCAACGTACAGTTCTCCACTTGATCTACAATTACACGAAACTAAAGTAAATAAAATATAATCAGCCCAATTCAATTACGTAACTCAATATCTAAAAATAATCCTAACAAGATAATAACAAATGACATCTTCAAAATTCAGGTGTTTCATCGACGATACCGGTAGTGCTTGAAGTTAAAATGCAGGCACAAAAATCCTTTCTCAAAGGTACACTTGAAGCCCTTTTTACGAGAGTATTCCCACTCCTTATTCACAATCCGGAACACAATATCTTCATAAGGAGCCCCCGTGTGGAACCTTATAACACAAGTATCAGCACCGCCCCCCTCATCATTCACTACAGTATAGCTCGGAGTTTTCTCACTACAAACCAGATCCGGGTAGAAAATATTAAACTTATAGCCTTGCACCAGCTTTGGAGGCGGGCCATCGTGGTCATAATGTGTACGGTTGTACTGATTCCGATCGTACCCCGATATAACTCGGTTAAAGTACTTTGGCTTTTTGAGTCCATGCCACTCATCTCCATCTTCTTCCTTATCTTCTATATGCCTAATTGAACTCATCTGCTCACTTTTTTCAGTTCCCACCAATGGTTGTTGATTTAAATTTTTAGGAGCATAATTATCATTGAGAAAACTCCTTGCCTTGTAGTAATGGAGACGTTTGACTAAGGCCTCCCAATAATCAACTACCATAGCTGTTCCACAACCCAAATTTGTCTCAATCTCTAATTGTAATTCCCCCAGTTCATAAAAGCTTTTCCCTTGAAGCAACTCGTCCACATCCTCTTCAATACAAGAGTGCAAGCCTATTTTGTCTCCACCAAGTAATTTGGTTAATTCCCATTCACAAATCACCAAAAGGGACTCCCAATATTGTGTGTGAGATCTGTCTGTTAACTAATACTGTTTTGTTAATCATAAATTCGAATACGAATCATAAAGTTGTATCATGAATAAAACAGTTTTGACATGAATCCAGGATGTTTATCTTCATGCAATCATAGAACCGAAAATTCCTTATAACTATGATTTAAAAACTGACCTTTGTCCATCGTTGTTGAACGGATTAAAATGACTTGAATGCTTCTTTCTTGAATAGCTCGGAATATGAGAAAAATGAATTTTGGATTTTCTGTCCCTCCTTAGAAATAGTGTGTATTGAGATGACTCTAGATGGTGTAGAGGTCTCTATTTATAAGGGGAAGAGGGCCGGAATCCTAGTGGTGGTGGGACTCTTTCCAAGTCTCCCACTAATGCCACTAACCATCATGTGACTAACGGATAAGGTTTACCCAAATATTTTAATATATTTATTTATCACATTCCTAATTAATTATCTGACATTTATTAAAACCACATAAATGGAAAATTCAAAATTTAATACAATTGAAATTAAATAATTAATTTCGTCACTATTATTAATTTCCAACAGTCTCCCACTTGGTCTTAATAATTCGTATAATTAAATTAGGTATCATAAGGTGCACAATCATTGATAAATTTTGCTAAATCAAATGATTCACGGATGCGTGTCATGGCGGTTCCATGCTATTCAAGAGCATGGTTCCTTCCATGTACCACAACACCAATGTTTCATTCAACTAGCATTTAATATTGGGTATCATAATGGCCTCATAATGTCCTTTTGAATAAGAACTATTTATGTCAACAATAATTCATAATTCTATGCATGCATTCACAAAAGACAGAAATAATAGAAATCAGAAACACTTTTATTGAATTCAAGTAATAGTGTCAAATAACTAAGCCAAAATAACAATCATAATCCAACTAATCGAGACCCATCTCTTTGACATGTTCCATAAAGGTCTTCAGAGATAGTCCTTTCGTAAGAGGATCTGCTATGTTATCACACGTACTAATGTGATCAATTGACACTCTTTGTTTCTGAACTTCTTCTTTAACTGATAGGTATTTCATCTCAATATGCTTAGCAGCCTTAGTATACCTATCGTTCTTCGAGAAGAAGACTGCTGCGACATTATCACAATAAATTTTCAGCGGCTTAGATATTGATCCCATAATTCTAAGTCCTGAAATAAAGTTTCGCAGCCATAATCCATGATTTGTAGCTTCGGAGCAAGCTATGTACTCAGCCTCCATAGTAGATGATGCAATGACGCTTTGCTTAACACTTTTCCATGAAACGGATCCTCCAGCCATAAGGAAGACATAACCCGAATGTGACACCCTGCCTAATAAAATACCGGGTGATCAGTTATATACTAAATTAAAACAGGAATCTCAGTTGGATCATCCTTAGCATCACTGTCGAAAACTTTTTAAAACTTACTAACCACCTAGTATTCCAAAAGCTGGTGCCAAATTTTAACTTTTTAATTACACAAAACAGTACATGCGGAAATAAATATAAACCATTCACACAACCGAATAAAACTCAACTGAATAATTAATTAAACAATTTTCCGAATAAATCATCAGCCACCAAAGTGAAATAATCCAAAACAAATATCCAACACAGGAATAAAACAAATCTGAAAACTGAACTGAAAGTCTGGGCGACATGCCCTAAATGAAACTGAAACTGATACAAGATTCCTACTCTAGGAATGAATGAATGATGCATCTAATCCAAACTCCTGCTAGCATCCACATATGCCACAGCTCCGTATCCCTGGAATAGAATATCAATCCTGGCGTCCCTGTGGCTGGACACCTAAAAGGTTTTGAAAATAGTTTTATAGCAAGGGTTAGAATCCAAAATATTTTGAAAATATTTAGCAAGTGAATTAACTGCAATAATTTAAAATGCATGAATGCGCTTCATATTTAAGTTAGTGTCGCACTCCCTTGTAGACATTCTCACCCCTCCAGTATTGTGCACACCTACCGGTCACCTTAACCCCACCTAGTTGTACTACCCCGTCCAACTAGTCCTGGTATAATCTTCCCTTGCCATATTACTCTAATCCGAGTATAATGATTCTTGAATTATAAGTTATCTCACAATTAACTTCATTACTTCCTCTTAAATAGTAGCATATAACCGTGTCACAAGTTATATAAAGTAAATACATCACACACTCTATTATTACCCATATATAATATTTATTACCATTATATACGTACCTTTACCACAATATCCACACATATAACATACGTATATACATCCCTTCGAGTATACCCTCGCCGGATGATTCCCTCTAAAATGCTATCTCACTAGGTGTGCTCACAAAACCTAGTTCCCCAAGTTGGAATCGCTCACTAACTTGGCCCAAAATATAAACGTAGTAGAGGCGGTCATATTCTTTTCCTGAAAGTGAGATAAATCCCTCACCCATATATACCGGACGCTATGCCCTGGGGATAAACTCGCCTTACTCCTCAAGCTAGGGGATTCACCCACATCGCGCAACCTCCCTTGATAGCATTAGAGTATATAAATTAAATATATATCTAATCACTGATATTTAATATCACACATAATATATACACGTATATATATACTATCACTACACCGTATATATATAATATAAACCCGACTTTACCGTGTACTCAAAATCCCGTACACTGCTTGTAATTTCCTGAGTTTGTGGCCCGACTCAACGTAATTAATTTTCTCACTTAATAATTTATCATCTTCCCGAGTCTATGGTCTGACTCTAACATATTTAATTCACACCTCAATTTATATAATACTTTTCCCGAGTCTATGGTCCGACTGTAATTAAGTTAATTAACACACATTTTAATTTAATACCTCCCCGAGTCTGTCGTCCGACTCTAATTAAATTAATTAACACACATTTTAATTAAGTACCTTCCCGAGTCTACAATCTGACTCTAATTAAATTAATTATCACACGTATTAATTTAATCCTACTCGAGTCTATAATCCGACTCTAATTAAATTAATTATCACACTTATTAATTTAATTCTACCCGAGTCTACAATCCGACTCTAATTAAATTAATTATCACACTTATTAATTTAATCATACCCGAGTCTACAATCCGACCCTCATATAATTAATTTACACATTAATTAATCAACACAAATCCGAGTCTATGGTCCGACTCTAATATAATTAATTATCACATTAATTAATTTACACAAATCCCGGGTCTACAATCCGACCCTAAACTAATTAATTTCAACATCAATTAATTTAATACTTTTTCGAGTCTACCCTCCGACTCTACCTTCGTTAATTATCACATCCATTTATTTAATAACTTGGTGTCACTCAACCATTATCCCCGGACTCACTTACTTGGCCCGTAACTTAATATTTCCCGAGTCTATGTTCCGACTCTAAATTAATTACTCTCTCAATAATTAATTTAAACACTTTGGTGTCACTTAACAAACATACCCGGACTCACTCACTTGGTTCCTTTTTACATCTCATAATTTCATTCCCACATATTCACCCACAATGTGTCACGCATTCAGTTCCATAAATTTCCCAATTATATTTACCTATAATTATCAACATACCCGGACTCGCCCACTTGGTCCATAATTAAATATTTTACCTCAATTACTTTAATAATGTAGCGTCACCCAACTACAATACCCGAATATTACTTCGCGGCTCAATATCAATACTAATGAATTATTTCCCCAAATCCGTTCATCTCATGACATACAATTTCCACCCTCATGATCCCAATTATATCACCCTATAATTGTTAAGGAATATTTGCCTTACATGAATTTATCACTAAATAAAAGTAAGGAATTAAATCTTAAATAAATTTCTCTTTATAATCAAAATTGGCCGAACTGCCAAGATTCCTGAACCATCCATCGATCGAACCCCCTGGGTCGATCGATCGATCGATCCAGACTTCGTCTTCTCCAGATCACTATTTTCCACCATTGACGAAAATCCAAGGTTTTTATCCTTAAATCCAACCTCCAATCAAAACACCTCACCATATAAATATGTTTAATCTACATCCTACACGTCATATGGATCTTAAGATACACAATTTCTCCACTTACTTTCATAATTTCTCGAAACTTGTTCTACAAACCAAATTCCAAATCCAAATTTCACTAGTTTATATTCCGAATTTTCATGCAAATCAGATATCTATACTCAGAGATATACAACACAACAATTTTTACTTTGAATCTCATTCAATAATTCCATGAACAAAATCCCATTTTGTACCCATTTATCCCCAAAATGAATTTTGGTTTACACATCACTGTGATATGAATTGATTATCATCAATTTAGAAATCACAACAGTTAACTACTTGCCTGGAATTGTTCGTAGGGTTTGATTCCGTTGGTGTAGAGATTGGTTGATGAAGAACGCCCCAAATTAACCCTTTCATTTGGCTCCAAAAGCTCCCAATTGCTCTTGATTTGCTTTCCCCCAATTTCCTTCTCAAAGCTTAGGCTTAGATTTGAGTTGACTGTCGTTCCCTAATCTCTCAATTAGGTTAAAAATATCCAATCCCGTGTTTAGCCATGTGGGTCTAATTAAAAAGGCCCAACTCACCCCGTGTGGTCCCGACTATGCCCAAAAATACCCCGAGACCCAATTACTACCCCCGGGTAATCTTTTTTGACTATCTCGACCCATTCGGATGCAACTGCGCAATCAAAATTTCCATCCGAAATACTTTTTGAAATTTTCAAATTTCGACCTCAAAATGTGACACACGAGTTTGAACCATTAAACTTAAAAGTCGCCAATTATAAATAATTCGGCACACTCAATTAAATTCTCCAACTCATGAATTTAAGTTTCTCCAAATTTAAATATTTTTATAACTCCCAAAAATAATTAAATATTTAATCCTCAAAATTACGGGGTGTTACATACTCCCCCTTACAAAGGAATTTCTTCCTCGAAGATGAGCGTAATGTTCCAAGCTTCGCATATTACTCTCTAGTCATGTGCATCCAAGCCCGCTATATCTATCCCATTCTCTTCTAACCATACATTACACATGTATGCATTTAAATTAATAAGGGCGCCCATACACCCTATCCCGTGCTTAACCGCACAATATTTGCCTTAATTAACCCGGGTGCCCATACACCCTATCCCCGTGATTTACCACACGAAAGCTACCCGACTATGCTAGTCGTAACCCATAATATAACTTCAAGCCCGTAGTCATATCACACACACACACACACACACACACACACACACACACATATATATATATATATATACTGCCCGGGGTACCCAACCCATGTACTAACGACCAGACATCTCCCCACAAATACTTGTCTCTCAACACAAAAGTATATACGCTTACCCTCATGCTACCAAAGATAACATAAAATACTGCGCCCTTACTATCACTAGTCCTTGCGCAAAATAAATCCCGAGCTATCTCTCTTTGCTCGAAAATAAATCTAACCACCCTGATTCACTTCAGTAAACATCCCCACTTACCGGGATAAAATGTGAGAATACAAAACCTCACTATGTGTTATCGCACCACGCAATACAACATATATATCTACATATATATAGGTTATACGCCCTCTCCGGTGATATCTAGTACCAACCATACCCTGATGTTGCGAACACCAAAATTTTACGCCACGATCCACAATAGTTAAATTCCATCGCTATCCAGCCGATATTTAGGAAATATTATCAACCCTACTCCCATAATTCTCGAAAGTAGTAACTCCTCGCATAATTTAAATCTTCACTCAGTGTACACCTCCACTCTCCCGTGAAGAACACCAAAGAAACTCCCTTACTCCACAGAAAGTTTATCCACATACTATGGCTGCTACAGCCAACGCACCCACTAAGTTCGACTTACCCGCGAACTCTAGTGAAAAATAAGTCTTCTATTGTGACACCCTCCTTGTCACTCAAAAATATACCCCACTCCCATAGGGTAAAAATGATTACCTCCATACTCTAGCTGCTTCGGCTGATCCTCAGGTTTCGGAGCATCTTCTTCCTGCCCGAATGCGCCCATGACTTGCCTTAGTGGATGTACATCCAGGACCTCATCCTGTAGTTGACCCCTGCCTCGCTTAAGACAAACTCTCTTCACGTGTCTCGCATTCTCCAGAAACGAAACACCTTCTAATACATTCACCCTGCCATTTGTCCCTTCCATGCCGACCTTGTTGGAATTCCTGGCCATCCTGCCTATAGCCTCCAGTTCTAAATCGTTTGGCATGATTTCCCTGTCAAAAATCCTGCCCCTGATCTCCCCCCAGTCTGTCACTGGGATACCCCACTGGTACTGTTCCCTCCAGCCTTAACCGACTGGTTAGTTCCCACTCCCCTCCCGCTTTCTTTCGTATGGAAGGGATATTCCTGACAGTGCCGGAGTGCTGCGTTAACGACATCAGTATAATCTACTAATGCAGAATTATCAATTAAAAGTTGTCTGGTTCTCCAGACTAACCCGTCCATAAACTTTGCTTTCTTTCTCTTTTCCTTGCTTACCTCATCCGGTACAAAAATTTTTCAACGAGTGAATTCTTCCTCGTAATCGGCCACTTAACGATCCCCTTGAGTCACCTCACAAAAATCTCTCCTCATTTCGGTCTCAACCGCTGGAGGAAAATACTTGCGGTCGAACCGTACCCAAAACTTTGTAATAGTTAGTGTGTCCCTTTCCTCACTGTGGTGATCGACTCCCACCACTGTAGCGTTCCTCCCACTAAACTAAAAGTGGTTAGCATTTGCTTCCGCACCTCATCGCAATCTCCCATGCGTAGGTGACGCTGGATATCTCTCATCCTTGACACGCTAGCACTACATATACACCCCCTCGCAACTCGGGTGGTTTCCCACTAAAAATAACCTCTCTTTCTTGTTTCCACCCAGACGACTTCGCGTGAGTCTAAACGTCCGGCGCTACTAACAATTGTGGATGATCCCGTAGAAAGTATCCTGCAGTTGCGACCACCGTCATTTAACAGCCCGCGCCACTAGTTCAGTTACATGTTCTGCCAAAATCCACTCTGGCAGTTGTTGCGGTAACTCTTGCTCCTGACGAGTCTCCCTCATCTCATCTCCCCCTACTGCCCTAGCTGCTCTCTCTCTCTCCTGGGCGTCATCTGGAATGAGAATCGAATCGTATGAGTTCACTCTCAAATACAAATCTGGAAGAAGAACGTATATGCGCATACGTATGAGAATACAACAATCCTATAATAGGGCTTTATATAAAAGATTGCTAAGCCGAAACGTGAAAAGCCGCACAGATCCTAAGGACACTAGAACCTGATGCTCTGATACCATCTGTGACACCCCGCCTAATAAAATATCGGGTGATCAGTCCTATACCAAATTAAAACAGGAATCTCAGTTGGATCATCCTTAGCATCACTGTCAAAAACTTTTTAAAACTTACTAACCACCTAGTATTCCAAAAGCTGGTGCCAAAATTTAACTTTTTAATTACACAAAACATTACATAGGGAAATAAATATAAATCATTCACACAACCGAATAAAACTCAACTGAATAATTAATTAAACAATTTTGCCGAATAAATCATCGGCCACCAAAGTGAAATAATCCAAAACAAATATCCAACACAGGAATAAAATAAATCTGAAAACTGAACTGAAAGTCTGGGCGACATGCCCTAAATGAAACTGAAACTGATACAATATTCCTACTCTAGGAATGAATGAATGATGCGTCTAATTCAAACTCCTTCTAGCATCTACATATGTCAGAGCTTCATATCCCTGGAATAAAAGATCAATCCTGGCGTCCCTGTGGCTGGACACCTAAAAGGTTTTGAAAATAGTTTTATAGCAAAGGTTAGAACCCATAACATTTTGAAAATATTTAGCAAGTGAATTAACTGCAATAATTTAAAATGCAAGAATGCGCTTCATATTTAAGTTAGTGTCGCACTCCCTTGTGGACATTCTCACCCCTCCACTATTGTGCACACCTACCAGTTACCTTAACCCCACCTAGTTGTACTACCCCGTCTAACTAGTCCTAGTATAATCTTCCCTTTCCATACTACTCTAATCCGAGTATAATGATTCTTGAATTATAAGTTATCTCACAATTAACTTAATTACTTCCTCTTAAATAGTAGCATATAACCGTGTCACAAGTTATATAAAGTAAATACATCACACACTGTATTATTACTCGTATATAATATTTATTACAATTATATATGTACCTTTACCACAATATCCACACATAAAACATAAGTATATACATCCCTTTGAGTATACCCTCGCCGGATGATTCCCTCTAAAATGCTATCTCACTAGGTGTGCTCACAAAACCTAGTTTCCCAAGTTGGAATCGCTCACCAATTTGGCCCAAAATATAAACGTAGTGGAGGCGGTCATATTCCTTTCCTGAAAGTGAGATAAATCCCTCACCCATATATACCGAACGCTATGACCTGGAGATATACTCGCCCTACTCCTCAAGCTAGGGGATTCACCCACATCGCGCAACATCCCTTGATAGCATTAGAGTATATAAATTGAATAAATATCCAATCACTGATATTTAATATCACACACAATATATACATGTATATATATACTATCACTACACCGTATATATATAATATAAACCCGACTTTACCGTGTACTCAAAATCCCGTACACTGCTTGTAATTTTCTGAGTCTGTGGCGAGACTCAACATAATTAATTTTCTCACTTAATAATTTATCATCTTTCCGAGTCTATGGTCTGACTCTATCATATTTAATTCACACCTCAATTTATATAATACCTTTCCCGAGTCTATGGTCCGACTCTAATCAAGTTAATTAACACACATTTTAATTTAATACCTCCCCGAGTCTGTCATCCGACTCTAATTAAATTAATTAACACACATTTTAATTAAGTACCTCCCCGAGTCTTCAATCCGACTTTAATTAAATTAATTATCACACCTATTAATTTAATCCTACCCGAGTCTATAATTCGACTCTAATTAAATTAATTATCACACTTATTAATTTAATCCTACCCGAGTCTACAATCCGACTCTAATTAAATTAATTATCACACTTATTAATTTAATTATACCCGAGTCTACAATCCGACCCTCATATAATTAATTTACACATTAATTAATCAACACAAATCCGAGTCTTTGGTCCGACTCTAATATAATTAATTATCACATTAATTAATTTACACAAATCCCTGGTCTACAACCCGACCCTAAACTAATTAATTACAACATCAATTAATTTAATACTTTTTCGAGTCTATCCTCCGACTCTACCTTCGTTAATTATCACATCCATTTATTTAATAACTTGGTGTCACTCAACCATTATCTCCGGACTCACTTACTTGGTCCGTAACTTAATATTTCCCGAGTCTATGTTCCGACTCTAAATAATTATTCTCTCAATAATGAATTTAAACACTTTGGTGTCACTTAACCAACATACCCGGACTCACTCACTTGGTTCCTTTTTACATCTCATAATTTCATTCCCACATATTCACCCACAATGTGTCACGCATTCATCTCCATAAGTTTCCTAATTATATTTACATATAATTATCAACATACCCGGACTCGCCCACTTGGTCCATAATTAAATATTTTACCTCAATTTCTTTAATAATGTAGCGTCACCCAACTACAATACCCGAATATTACTTCGCGGCTCAATATCAATACTTATGAATTATTTCCCCAAATCCGTTCATCTCATGACATACAATTTCCACCCTCCTACACCCAATTATATCACCCTATAATTGTTAAGGAATATGTGCCTCACATGAATTTATCAGTAAATAAAAGTAAGGAATTAAATCTTAAATAAATTTCTCTTTATAATCAAAATTGGCCGAACTGCCAAGATTCCTGAGCCATCGATCGATCGAACCCCTTGGGTCGATCGATCGAACCCCTTGGGTCGATCGATCGATCGATCCAGACTTCGTCTTCTCCAGGCCACTATTTTCCACCATTGACGAAAATCCAAGGTTTTTATCCTTAAATCCAACCTCCAATCAAAACACCTCACCATATAAATATGTTTAATCTACATCCTACACATCATATGGATCTTAAGATACACAATTTCTCCACTTACTTTCATAATTTTCCCAGAATGGATTTTCCATTAAAATTCATCAACTTGTTCTACAAACCAAATTCCAAATCCAAATTTCACCAGTTTATATTCCGGATTTTCATGCAAATCAGATATCTATACTCAGAGATATACAACACAACAATTTTTACTTTGAATCTCATTCAATAGTTCCATGAACAAAACCCCATTTTGTACCCATTTATCCCCAAAACGAATTTTGGTTTACACATCACTATGATATGAATTGATTATCATTAATTTAGAAATCACAACAGTTAACAATTGCCTGGAATTGTTCGTAGGGTCTGATTCCATTGGTGTAGAGATTGGTTGATGAAGAACGCCCCAAATTAACCCTTTAATTTGGCTCAAAAAGCTCCCAATTGCTCTTGATTTGCTTTCCCCCAATTTCCTTCTCAATCCCTAGGCTTAGAGTTGAGTTGACTGCCATTCTCTAATATCTCAATTAGGTTAAAAACATCCAATCCCGTTTTTGGCCATGTGGGTCTAATTAAAAAGGCCCAACTCACCCCGTGTGGGCCCGATTATGCCCAAAATTCCTCGAGACCCAATTACTACCCCCGGGTACTCTTTTCTGACTATGTCGACCCATTCAGACGCAATCACGTACTCGGAATTGCCATCCGAAATACTTTTTGAAATTTTCAAATTTCGACCTCAAAATGTGACACACGAGATTTGAACCATTAAACTTAAAAGTCGCCAATTATAAATAATTCGGCACACTCAATTAAATTCTCCAACTCATGAATTTAAGCTTCTCCAAATTTAAATATTTAATCCTCAAAATTACGGGGTGTTACACCGAAGTGCTCTTCCTACTGCCAAGGCATCCCCCAAAATCTGAGTCTGAATAACCAATCACCTCAAGGTGATCCGTCTTTTGATATGTGAGCATGTAATCCTTAGTCCCTTGCCGGTACCTCAGAACTTTCTTTGCAGCTTTCCAATGGTGAATCCCCGGATTGCTTTGATATCTGCCTAGCATCCCAACGGCAAAACTGATATCCGGACTAGTGCAGACTTGTGCATACAACAAGCTCCCTACGAGCGAAGTATAAGGCATGCCTTTCATGTGCTCCCTTTCTAAATCACTTCTGGGGCATTGACTTAAGCTGAACTTATCCCCTTTCTGAAGTGGAACATTAATGGGATTGTAACTTTGCATGCTAAATCTTTCTAAAAATTTGTTAATGTAAGATTTCTGAGACAATCCTAACATTCCTCGTGATCTATCCCGAGATAGTTCTATCCCGATCACGAAGGATGCCTCACCTAAATCTTTCATTTCAAAGTTTTTAGAAAGGTACTTCTTGGTTTCACTTAATAAACCAAGATCACTGCTGGCGATAAGTAAGTCATCAACATATAGTACTAAAACATAAACTTACTCCCACTGATCTTCAGGTATATGCACCGATCAACAGTGTTTTCCTTAAACCCAAAGGATGTAATGGTATCGTGAAACTTAATGTACCATTGACGAGAAGCTTGTTTTAGACCATATATTGACTTCTTCAACATACAGACCATGTTTTCCTTTCCTTCCTTTATGAAGCCTTGTGGTTGTGCCATGTAGACTTCTTCTTCTAAACTCCCATTTAGAAAAGCTATTTTTATGTCCATTTGGTGCAACTCCAAATCATAATGAGCCACCAACGCTAATATGATTCTCATTGAGTCCTTCTTTGAAACTGGAGAGAAGGTCTCATTATAATCAATGCCTTCTCGTTGATTAAAACCTTTGGCAACAAGTCTAGCTTTATGTCGTTCGATATTGCCTTTTGAGTCAAGTTTGGTCTTAAAGATCCACTTGCACCCAACTCGTTTTTTTCCTTCTGAAAATTCGACCAACTCCCAAACTTTATTGTCATTCATAGATTTTATTTCTTCATTCATGGCATCAATCCATTTATCGGAATCATCACTATTTGCAGCTTTTTTTATAAAAAATTGGATCATTAATATTCCCTATGTTAAATTCGGTCTCTTGAAGGTATACCACATAATCATTCGGAATTTCCGATCTCCTTTCTCTTTGAGATCTTCTTAATGGTGCTTCATGTGGTGCTTCAAAAGTTTCATCGGTTATAGTCTCATTATGTGGTTGTTCAGTTGGTTGATCATTCACTTGTTGTTCATTGTTATTAATTGGGTCAATGACCGGTTCAACAACTACATTAGGAACAACAGGTATGTTATGAACTCTGGGTATAGGAATTTGTACCCTGACTTCTTGAATGATTACCTCCTTTTCTTTTATACTCCCACTTACTTCACCTTCTTCAATGAATTTAGCATTTCCAGTTTCTATGACTCTAGTTGTATGATTTGGACAGTAGAATCTATATCCCTTCGACTTTTCTGGATCCCCTATGAAATGACAAGATAATGTCCTAGGATCCAATTTCTTTTCATGAGGGTTATAGATTCTAGCTTCCGCTGGGCAGCCCCACACATGTAAATACCTTAAATCGGGTTTCCATCCTTTCCAAAGTTCAAAAGGGTTTTTTAAAACTTACTTACTAGGAACCCTATTTAACATGTGTACAACGGTTTTTAATGCATGTGTCCACAAAAATGTAGGCAATTGGGTCCTACTTATCATACTTCTTACCATTTCTATAAGGGTATGATTACGCCTTTCAGCTACACCATTCTGCCTAATTTTTCAAGGAGTTTAGCAAATGGGCCAGGGCATTTCCCTGACTCGTCATATCTACCATAATATTCACCACCTCTATCAGACCTAATATTTTTCACCTTTTTGCCTAGTTTCCTCTCAACCTCATTAATGTATATTTCAACGACGTTCACATACTGAGATTTATCATGCAACATGTACAAAATGCAATAACGTGAAAAATCATCTATAAAGGTGATGAAGTATTTTTCTCCACCAATGGATGGAATATTAAAAGGTCCACATATGTCTGTATGTATTATTTCAAGTAGCTGGGTGCTTCTTGTGGCTCCTTTCTTTGTATGTTTGGTCTGTTTTCCTTTAATACAGTCCACACATACATCATAATTGGCCCAATCCAGGTTATGGAGTATTCTATATTTAATGAGCCTTTCAATTCTCTACCTGGATATATGCCCTAATCTTTTATGCCACAAATAAGAAGATTTTTCATCATTAAGTGTACGTTTCGTACCAACATTAGGATGCATGGTCACAAGGGTTTCAAAAAAATTCTTTTCAAGATTCAATCAATATAAACCATCTAATAAAAATCCAAACCTAACATTATTAGAATTTTTAATCAAACCAAAACCATTGTTCTTAAATTCAATTGCAAAACCATCTAAAGCGAGTTGAGAAACAGAAATTAAATTCCTAGAAACTGTGGGAACATAAAAAGTTTCTTGCAAATCTAAAATAAATCTAGTGCTTAAAATCAGGCGAAAGACTCCAACAGCTTCTATTTTAGCCTTTGCCTTATTGCCCATGTAGAGAAAATGCTCATTTGGATTTATTTTGCGGATCGAAATGAATCCCTGAATCGAATTAGAAACATGACACATAGAACCAGAATCAATCCACCAAATGTTAGAAGGAGCGTTAATAAAGTTTGATTCGAAACAAACATAAATATAGGGCTTACCCAGTTTTTCGAACCAGGCCTTTCGTTTATGACAATCCCTTTGGAAATGGCCCTTCTTTTTACAGAAGTGACACTTGTCGTTCTTTTCCTTCTTCACAGCAGCAGTTGATGGTTCAGCTTGATGAGACGGCCCAGGACCTTTCTTAATGCCCTTACCGAACTTCTTCTTAAAACCAGCTCCTTTGACTGTAAGGTTTGCCACCTGTACCTTGGTCACATGGCCATTCTGTTGCTTGAGCCTTCCTTCCTCCTGTACCAACATGCTTTGCAAGTCATTTACATTCCACTTGTCTTTTATAGTGTTGTAATTGATTTGGAAAGGCCCATACTCAGGAAGTAGGGAGTTTAGGATGAATTGGACGAGAAAAGACTCATCCACTATCATGCCCAAAACTCTAAGTCTAGCATCCAGATTGGTCATTTCTATAATGTGCTCATTCATGGTTTGAGTACCATCGAACCTTATAGTGGTCAGGTCAGCCATCAGTTTCCCAGCAAGGGATTTATCAGTGCGAAAGCGTTCCTTAATGTTGTTCAAATACTCTTTCGCTTTTGTAGTTTCAGGTAGGGAAGTCTTAATGTTAGCAACAACACACATTCGCATAAACATTAGGGCCAAACTATTGGATCGAGACCATGCTTTATGGACAGTAATTTCATCCTCACTACTAGTATCAGTAATAGCAGCGAGTTCATCACACATAATTGCCATGTCCAAGTCAAGAACCCCTAGGATGAACTCAATTTTCTCATTCCATTCAGAAAAATTAGTTCCATCAAATTTGGAATAAGACTTAGCTTGCGAATACTGAAAGAGTTGGCGCTTGCGTTCAATTAAGAAATAATATAATAACTGCCATTTTTAACCCAAATTAACCCTAAGCATGCAACTAGGTGTGATTGAAACAATATGAAATCATGCACAAGATATTCAACACACAAAGTTAAGGAAAAATCCCCCATAGGGGCAAAACCATTTGTATATCACTATAATTTGTAAAAGACGGTTTACAATCGGATTACAATGAAATACAGTTTGACAAAGAATTACCCTCGGGTATCGGATTCTATAGTCGCGGCTGGAAGAAACCCTTTCCAGTAGGGCTGGCGGCTGGAACTATCCCTGTCCAGTAGGGCTGCAATGAAGAGGAAGAAGCGGTCCACTTCACAAAGGGTTGAACATCAATGGTGTTCTTGGGTTACCAAAAGTGACTCACAAATGTATGGAATTTGTGTGAATCAAGGGTATGAATCAAGGGACTCAAATACCATGAAGACTTATGAGTTATGGAACTTAGAAAATCGTGTGTAAGTCTTCAGAAAACCAACTCCCCGATCGTGGTATAAATAAGAATTCATTTGCCCTAAAAATATGCACACGATCTGTTCGTGGTTATCCAGGGCGGACCGGTCCGGGCCTTAGGCGGATCGGTTCGATGGCGGACCGGTTCTTTTATTTTGAGGCTGATTCGGTTCGCATTCGGTCCGGGGCTCACTGGTCTTAAACGAGCAAGGCGGATCGGTCCGGGTCTCAGCGGATCAGTCCGGCTAGGCGGATCGGTTCGTTTTAATATCTGGCGGACCGGTCCGGCTGTCTGAATTTCTGAATTCTTCCTTTCTTTTGATCTTCGGATTTTATTGATGACGATGTGATCTTTTCAACTATCATTCTTGTAACGGCGTATGACATATCATATACATAATGATGGAAAAATTGTCCTTACAAATCTCCCCCTATGTCTATGCCGGAACAAACATAAAAAATCCGAATTATCAAGTATGAACAATGCCTATACAAATCTACCCTTCCATGAACCCAAAACTGAAAGAGGTACAAATGACTAAGGCTGCATCGTTTGTTCTTCGAATCTTCAGAAATCTCACCGCTTTTCTCATCAGGGTGTGCATCATGGGATTATCAAGGATGTACCCTACACACATGAGACAAAGCAAATACCAAGTGACGTATCGAGTTTGAAATGAGATAAACATAAGCATATATATCCATTTAAGATGATATTCTCAGAATTTCAAAACTCCCCCACAATCAGATAATTCATTCTCCCCCTTTTTATGATGTCCCCAAATAGACAAATGAGATAAATAAATCAAGCAATCAAGTACCGGGGTGACACAAGGCATAAAATCACACCATGAATGAACATAAAACAACCAAGTCGGTGATAGCGTAAAAGAATGGGTGTGATCAAAATTCGATAGGAAAATCAAAGCATACAAACATGACATATGTGCACGATGAATATTGGATATTCCTAACGAATGAACTCAAATGCTTCCTTTGGTGAAAAAGATTGGAAATATACGACATTGACTATATCAAATCTACAAATCAAAGCTCAAAGTGATTTCTACACCAATAACGTCCAAAATGATTTTGATGCTTTTTCAGGACTTTCAAGGAAGTGCAAACCCGTTTTTCAATCTCCAACAAAACTCCCTCAGATTTATATTTTGAATAGAGGTATACTAAATTCTCAAACTTTGGAGAATTGGGTGAAACCTAAATGGCCCATATTTGGCATGAATAGCTTTTTATTGCCTTATCAATTTTTTCGGGCTCTTTTAACCTCTTAGGACCTCGGATATAAAAATTCCTCCATTTTTTAGGTCCTTTTAACGGTGGCTTTTGCGCAAACGATAAGAACCAACTTTCGCAGCCCCTCCCCATTATGAAAATGTACACACAGTCTCACCAAAACGGTTTTAACATGCAATCCAATCTTGTCAAGTTTTATCACATTTTATACATTGTATAGACAGGATTGAGATGGAAACACTCAAGCCAACATGAGATTGACAAGCGCAACAATCAAATATAGCCGTGCATGTGTGCAATAAAGGATATAGGAGTCAAGCATGTAGGAAATATCACTAATTACATCTCAAGGACTCCAATCAATGTTAAGCACATGGATGAAATGATGTAGCCTCTCAAATCTCTATCAAACAGTCACATGGATATATGGAAAGAAGTTGTGACTTGGCTATCTTAAATGCTTATCCATAAAAGGCAAATCTCTTTTTGGTCTCTTTCAAAAAATTTATCAAAATAAAATCTTTTTGTATTTTTTTTAAAAGCAATATAAACAGCAAAAAGAGTAAAGACAAGCTGTACAACAAAGAATAGTACATATAAACAGACTAGCAATAGGAAGCATATGATATGATCATGAAGAAGCATCCTATTCTAGACATAGACCAACCCCTCAGTCAACTATGAAAATCCCCAAAGACTTCCTAAGACTCTCAAATCTAAGGGCATCTAAAGGTTTCGTGAAAATATCGGCTAACTGACGGTCGATAGGAACAAAACTCAGGGTTACGACCTTCTCCTCAACTAACTGACGTATAAAGTGCTCACGTAACCTGATGTGCTTTGTGCGCGAATGTTGGACAGGATTGCGGGATATGTGTATCGCGCTCGTGTTATCACCGGAAATGGTCATGGTGTCCTGTGAAATCCCATAATCCTCCAACATTTGCTTCATCCACATGAGTTGCGTGCAACAACTCCCGGCGGCGATGTACTCCGCCTCCGCAGTGGACAAAGATATGGAGTTTTGCTTCTTGCTCAACCAAGAGACAAGAGCAGAACCAAAGTAGAAACATCCACCAGAAGTGCTCCTACAACCATCTACGTCCCCTGCCCAATCGGCATCCGAATAGGCGGACAAACGGTCATCGGTATCAAAGGAATACCAAATACCGTATGAGAGAGTCCCACTCACGTATTTGATAATACGTTTTAGAGCGAGTAAGTGTGACTCTTTAGGAGACGCCTGATAACGCGCACAGACTCCAACACTAAAGGCAATGTCGGGACGACTAGCAGTCAAGTAGAGAAGACTGCCTATCATACTCCGATACAAGGTTTGCTCTACGTCCTTGCCTGAAGTGTCCTTACTAAGCTTGGTAGTGGTACTCATAGGTGTACGTGCATGCTTAGCGGAGTCTAAACCAACTTTCTTCACTAGGTCACTAGCATACTTGGATTGGGAGATGAACATCCCATCCTCTAGCTGACGAACCTGGAGACCAAGGAAGAATGTAAGCTCACCAACCATGCTCATCTCAAACTCACTTTTCATCTCCTCCTCAAAGTGGTGAGCATGCTGGGAGCATGTGGATCCAAAGACTATGTCGTCCACATAGACTTGGGCAACCAAGATAGCACTGTCATCTCTCCTGACGAACAACGTCATATCAACTCCCCCTCTCTTGAAGCCACGGGCTAAGAGATAGGAAGTAAGCCTCTCGTACCAAGCACGGGGTGCTTGCTTCAAACCATACAAGGCTTTCCTCAGATAATAGACGTGATCAGGGTGCTTAGGGTCTTCAAACCCTTTTGGTTGTTCCACATAAACCTCTTCCTGTAGAATGCCATTCAGAAAGGCACTCTTGACATCCATCTGGTATACTTTGAAGTGCAGATGACATGCGATGGCGAGTAGTAAACGGACGGACTCAAGCCTCGCAACAGGAGCAAATGTCTCCCCAAAGTCTACACCCTCTATCTGTGTGTAGCCTTGAGCGACCAACCTAGCCTTATTTATGATTATGGTACCATTTTCATCCATTTTATTCTTGAAAATCCACCGGGTACCAATAACATTAGTATCACTAGGTCGGGGGACAAGTTCCCAGACATTGTTCTTCTTAAACTGAAGCAACTCATCCTGCATAGCAGATATCCAGTGTTCATCTTTGAGTGCTTCTTTGTGATTCTTGGGCTCGACTTTGGACGTGTAGCAATGATGACTAACAACGTTCTCTAGTTGAGCAAGAGTCTTGACCCCTAGAGTGGGATCGCCAACAATGGCTGAAGGATCATGACTCTTGCGAACCCAAGCAGGTGTGTCCCCTAACACAGGAGTAGGGTCCACAGAGTGTGAGATAGGAACAGGTAAATCACTGTCAGAACAATCCTCATTCTCACACTGAAGATTAGGATCAATAACCATTGAAGGTTCGTCATCTTTCACGGTGACGTTTATTGATTCCATAATCTTAGAGCTCTTCAGGTTAAAAACCCGGTACGCTCTACTGTTCGATGAATATCCTAGAAATATTCCCTCGTCGCTCCGGGAGTCGAACTTTCCTAATTTCTCTCTATCCCGTAGGATGTAGCATTTACTCCCAAAAACACGGAAATATGCTAGGTTGGGCTTCTTGCCAGTCCACAACTCATAAGGAGTGTAAAGTGTGTGTGGACGCAGATACACCCTATTCACCGTATGGCATGCAGTAGACACTGCCTCTGCCTAAAATCTCCTAGAAACTTTACAACCTAGAAGCATAGATCAAGCCATCTCTTGGATCGTTCTATTCTTTCTCTCAACAATCCCATTTTGCTGAGGAGTTCTCACAGCAGAAAACTCATGTTTGATCCCAAGGCTATCACAGTACAAATCAACCTTTGCTTCCTTGAATTCAGTGCCGTTGTCACTACGTATTCTGTTAATAGTGACACCGTGTTGATTTTGCAGGGCACGGCACTTGGTCGTTAGGAATTCTACAGCATCGGATTTCTCTCTCAGAAAACCTACAATGGAGTACCTGAAGAAATCGTCCACCATTATGAGAATGTATCTCTTATCACCTAGACTCTCCGTGCGAGTAGGACCCATAAGATCCATGTGAATCAACTCAAGAACACGGGAAGTGGTAATGGAATTCAACTTCCTATGAGGGCTACGGATTTGTTTTCCCAACTGACAGGGTCCACAAATCATGGAAGTTGACTTTCCAATTGATGGTAAGACACGTACTAGGTCCTTTTTTACTAAACGAGATAAGTCTCTAACGTTCACATGACCTAGACGTTGATGCCACATATCCATAGGAGTGATCGTGGCGCTGTTGCAGACAAGTGAGGATTTGGGCTCAGTCCCATAACAGTTATCTTCTGTCCTCACCCCTTGCACTAAAAGTTTACCGGCTTGATTATAGACCTTACAAGCTTTCCTGTCAAACTTCACTGCAAAGTCATCGTCGCACAGCTGGCTGATGCTAATAAGGTTTGCTTTCAAACCTTTTGACGTACAGCACCTTCTCTAGCTTTGGAAATCCTGGTAACTCTACTGTACCTCGTCCAACTATGCTAGATTTGCTACCATCTCCAAAGGTGACTCTCCCATCATTATAATCCTCAAGATGGGTAAAATATGAGGCATCACCTGTCATGTGTCTGGAGCAACCACTGTCAAAATACCACTGTGAGGTATTATGGGCTTTGAGAGCGACATGGACAACAAGGGCCTTTTTCTCTTTCTTAGGAACCCAAGAGTAGGTACCTTTTTGTATTCCCTTGTTGTTGTTGGTTTTAGCCGGAATGCGGGGCGCATTCATTGATGATAAGGTCATCCGTCGGAATTCCTCCATCAAACTCTGTGATGTGGCGGCTAGGAACTCAACACGCTCTCTCAGACTGGCAAACTCATCAGTCTGAAGTGGTGGAGCAAACGTACGTCGTGTCCGACCCAACTTATAGCAATCATCCCTAAGGTGTCCATTTCTTTTGCAATGGGAGCAAAAGGGCACAGTATTTGGAGGACCTTGGTTTGCTTTTCTTGGTCGAACTCTCCTTATTGGTTTTTTATGACGGCCATAAGGAGTCGTAGTGAACTCAGGAATTAGTCCGGGTGCAATTTGGGATGTGGAGGCACCATCAAAACCTATTCCTTGCCTGTCACCAAAACCTAAAGCGGGACCGAGGAGCATCTTTCCCATCTTTCCAGATCTGTCCTCGATTTGTACCTTGACTTTCCTAGCTCTCTCAAGGTCATGAGTAAGCTTGGCAACAAGGGCTTCAAGTTTCTTTCGAGTCTCCAGGGAGGAATGGAGCTCACTCGTAAGACTATCCACTTGTTTAGTCAAGTCCGCTTTCTCTTTCTCAAAACTGCTCTCTCTCTCTTTAAGAAAATTCTCTTTACTAACCCAGACAGACTCTCTCTCTCTCATGGCGGTGCAGGTGGAGGACTCTCTCTCTCTCGTTTCTCCTATCTCCTCTTCTAACGCGGTGATCCTAAGAACTTGGGCTTTGTTACGCTTTTTAGTTTTAAATGATTCATTATACAACTCAGCGTACGCGCGTTGAAGGTTACTCTCGTCCTCACTACCTTCCTCCTCTCCCTCACTCTCTTCGCTCTCGCTGTCGAGGTGTCCCTGTGAAGTAGCAATCTCATCGTCGTGAGATGCACTAGGAGTACTCACATGACTAGCCATGAACGCGATGAAGTTACGCTCATGCGGTGACTCATCTCCCGAGTCCACCGACTCGACCTCACTGTCGTCACTAAGGGTAGCATTAAGGACAGCTTTACCCTTTTCCCTATTCAGATGAGTGGCACACTCAAACGCTCTGTGTCCCTTACCGTCGCACTCAAAACACCTCTCACTGTCTTTAGGGGGTTCTTTGAAATCTTTCTTTTCAAACTTATTTTTCTGAAAATTCTTTTTATCTTTGAAATTCCCATTTTTCTTAAATTTCAGAATTTTCTTGAAGTTTTTAGCAAAAAGTGCCAAATCATCTAGGTCAAACTCACATTCAGAATCAGAAGTTTCTATTTTTCTAGACAACTCGACTCTCTTTCTTGCCGACCCCTCACTTTTTCTCTCTTGGGCTTTAAGGGCAATTCCCTTATCTTTTGACTTGGCAAATTTAGGAAACATGTCTATTTCATAAGTTTGTAAATCTCCTACCAGTTCTTCCAATTTTAGAGTATTTAAATTACCCAAGGAAGGTATAACACGCTTAGGAAGGGAACGAAGAATCTTTTTAACAACTCTAGCATTTGGAATATGTTCACCAAGATTATAGCTAGTATTAACAATGTCAGAAAGCCTAGCATAAAATTCATCAAAACATTCATTTTCATGCATGGTGATGGTTTCAAATTGAGTTGTTAAATTTTGCAATTTTGACTCTTTAACAGCATTCGTTCCTTCATGGGTAAGTTGCAAAATATCACATGCTTCTTTTGACGTGGTGCAAGTCATTATGCGTTTGAACTCATCAGGAGTGACAGACCCAGAAATAGCACTTAGACCCTTAGAGTTAAAAGATAACCATTTAAATTCATTATCAGTCCAAGTGATGTCAGGTTTCAAGTTGGTCACATTATCAACAGTCACGGTTGGAGGAGTCCACCCTCGTTCAACCAAAATCCAGACACGTTCGTCAATGGCTTTTAAAGCCGACCTTATACGGGCTTTCCAATAGGCATAATTCGACCCGTCAAAAATAGGCATTTTATAATATGACTTCTCCATTTGAACACGCTCTTTTCAAAAATCAATTTATTCATAAAATTGATATCTAAGAAAAATTTTGCGGAAAAAGGAATACGCGATAGATTAGCGTAACCTGCTCTGATACCAATTTGAAAGAGTTGGCGCTTGCGTTCAATTAAGAAATAATATAATAACTGCCATTTTTAACCCAAATTAACCCTAAGCATGCAACTAGGTGTGATTGAAACAATATGAAATCATGCACAAGATATTCAACACACAAAGTTAAGGAAAAATCCCCCACAGGGGCAAAACCATTTGTATATCACTATAATTTGTAAAAGACGGTTTACAATCGGATTACAATGAAATACAGTTTGACAAAGAATTACCCTCGGGTATCGGATTCTGTAGTCGCGGCTGGAAGAAACCCTTTCCAGTAGGGCTGGCGGCTGGAACTATCCCTGTCCAGTAGGGCTGCAATGAAGAGGAAGAAGCGGTCCACTTCACAAAGGGTTGAACATCAATGGTGTTCTTGGGTTACAAAAAGTGACTCACAAATGTATGGAATTTGTGTGAATCAAGGGTATGAATCAATGGACTCAAATACCATGAAGACTTATGAGTTATGGAACTCAGAAAATCGTGTGTAAGTCTTCAGAAAACCAACTCCCCAATCGTGGTATAAATAAGAATTCATTTGCCCTAAAAATCTGCACACGATCTGTTCGTGGTTATCCAGGGCGGACCGGTCCGGGCCTTAGGTGGATCGGTCCGATGGTGGACCGGTTCTTTTATTTTGAGGATGATTCGGTTCGCATTCGGTCCGGGGCTCACTGGCCTTAAACGAGCGAGGCAGATCGGTTCGGGTCTCAGCGGATCGGTCCGGCTAGGCGGATCGGTTCGTTTTAATATCAGGCGGACCGGTCCGGCTGTCTGAATTTCTGAATTCTTCCTTTCTTTTGATCTTCGGATTTTGTTGATGACGATGTGATCTTTTCAACTATCATTCTTGTAACGACGTATGACATATCATATACATAATGATGGACAAATTGTCCTTACAAATACAGGTTAAGGGGGACTGCAATTAATAACAGTGTTCACAAATTAAATTTTCACACACAATAAAAATTGCAAGGGTCGAATATTGAATTGTTGACTAAAGATTTTGGCATATTTTATTTACAATATGAATATCACGGAATCTGTGTTAATCATCACATAATGTTCAGATTTGTAAAGATATATTACCCTATAATTCATTTATCATGGTCCCATAATTTTGGCATCTTTGTTTGTTGCCTAAACATTTAATACCATGATTAATGGACTTAATGTCAACTATTCTATTTTTACAAAAACTAGTTCTAATGTTGTTCAATTCATATATTAACATGTGTTGCGCTTCAATCCAATTTTATAACTGACATTAGAATAAGTCTTAAATGAATGTAAGTATATTATTCGGCATGCAGTCTCAGCCTGCATTTGGCCATTGACTTAACTCAAATGAATAATTATTTACATATCTCAACTTAAATATAGTTAATCATGCCTTAATATTAACTATAATACGTAATCTATCAATAATTACAAAGATACCAACAGTAGCTTAAATGCCTCAAAAACAAAATTGTCCAGGTATAGTAAAAACACAAAATACATGAATTTTGCCAAAAATGAGTTTTCACCATAAAATCGAAGTAAAATAGGCCAGAAAACCAAAACTTTTTGCAGAACGTTAATATCAATTTTCTGCAAAGATTTATGAGCCCCGAGATTATTTCCTAAAATGGCAAAAACGGGGTTTTGAGGGCCTTAACGACGTCAAAACGTAAAAATAATGTGGTGCTCATTGTTTACAATGGGTTTTGTTTATTTCGACGTTTCCAGTCGACCATGTGAGTTTTCTAAAATTTCGAGCAAGTTTTGACCATTCATTCTCACCAGTGAGTATTGGCGACAGAAGAAAAACGTCACAGAAAATCTCAGACACACTTTAAGAGCATATTTAATGACAGAAATAAGACGTCGCAGAAGGTCTCAGGCACAAAAGCAATTTCGTTCTTAATATCATAACATAAATTCGAATTACCATATGTACGATTATCATATTGCTTAAAAATTCCAGATTTCCAGAAAAACAAAATTTTCAGATTTCCAGAAAAAAAAATCCAGATTTCAAAAAAAAAAAAATTCCAAATTTCCAGATTTCCAGATTTTTAAAAGATCATAAATCAGAATTGTTATAAAGGAGTTTTCATTAACGGAAAACATGAGATTATAAACCGCAAGCTCTGATACCACATGTTAACTAATACTGTTTTGTTAATTATAAATTCGAATATGAATCATAAGGTTGTATCATGAATAAAATAGTTTTGACATGAATCCAGGATGTTTATCTTCATGCAATCATAGAACCGAAAATTCCTTATAACTATGATTTAAAAACTGACCTTTGCCCATCATTGTTGAACGGATTAAAATGACTTGAATACTCCTTTCTTGAATAGCCCAGAATATGAGAAAAATGAATTTTGGATTTTCTCTTCCTCCTTAGAAACAGTGTGTATTGAGATGACGCTAGATGGTGTAGAGGTCTCTATTTATAAGGAGAAGAGGGCCGGAATCCTAGTGGTGGTGGGACTCTTTCCAAGTCTCCCACTAATGCCATTAACCATCATGTGACTAACGGATAAGGTTTACCCAAATCTTTTAATATCTTTATTTATCACATTCCTAATTAATTATCTGACATTTATTAAAACCACATAAATGAAAATTTCAAAATTTAATACAATTGAAATTAAATAATTAATTTCGTCACTAACATTAATTTTCAACACTGTCATCCTCCAAATGGGTTTGCAAGTCATCATGTAGCTGTTTAATTTCTTCAAGTTTTAAGGACTTAATTTCTTCGAGTGGGGAATTATTATGAACTCCTCGTAGATGGTTTAACATAACATCTAATGGTTTTGTACGACCATGCCGTAACCGAATTTCACACCTGAGTTGAGTTTGACGTAATTGAAACTCTCTCTCTCTTCTCCCAATCATTTAAGTTAGCAAAATCACGAGCCAGGTTTATTTCTCTTCTCTCTTGCTCTCTCTTTTCTCTTTTAATATCTCTTTGGTTCCTTTTTTTCCGAGTTCTTCCAGCTCCGCCATTCTCTATTTTTTACTCTTTTTCGGAAGCAAAATACGCAGAGGCAGCCCTTGTGAAAGGTCACGTTCGATCTTTTTCTTCCACACAAACAACTTTGGTTAAACACGTTGGGATTTTCTCTTCAATTGTTTTTGTGGTATTCTTATGTTATTGAAAAACAAGTTCACTAAAAAGAAGAAGAAGAATAAGAAACAAATTATAAGTGTGGTATTTGTGTACGTTAAATGATGGCCATGATCACTCGCAGATCCAAGATTTGAAATGAAGTGCACGAAATTTTTGACGAAGTCCGAGGGTTCGGGAGCGAGAGCTCCCGAAGCAATTTTTTTTGGATTGTTTTTACTTATATTTTTGCACTTTTTAACTCTAAAAATGTTGATGTATTAATTAACTAAATTTGAATTCCTAAATTTTTCCGTTTCGGATGCGGTTGAACCTCTTGGTGTGTTATCTTCACTTTTCTGTTTAAAAAATTTCTCCATTGACTTCCTTTACTTACAATAACTTTAATTTAATTTCAGACTAAAAGATTCACACTAAATTTAATTTCATTTCAGACTAATTTTACATTATAAACTGAATTTCACACTAATAGATTCTAGGGATTTTAATTAATATTCATTATAAATTTAAACACATATAAACAAAAACACGTATTTTATTTTGCTAAACAAATACATATAAACATACATCTATCTCTGTGAACAAATTCATATAAAGAAACATATAAACAAACACAAAATATAAAAAAAACATAAATAAACATATAATATTTTTTTTAAAAGTTGAACTAGGGCGGCCGCTCCGCTTCGGCCGGGGCTGAATCCTCCCCTGGCCATGATATGAGTAATAAGGGTCATATTTACAAGATTATTTTACAGTCCTAAACGTAGTATAGTTAGGATGACAACTTTGTAAAGTTTATTATGGACTCTACTAACGTTGTTCAACCTAATCAAACTTCGAACTCCTAAATATATGTAGCATAGAATTCGTTTTTTACTAGGACACGATTATTTTACAATCCTCAAAGATCCAACAATAGTGACGTGATGTACTACTTTGTCTAATCACGACCTTCATTAAATTTTATATATCATTACTATTATCAGCATAATTCGTACAATATCTACAAAACCATGAATGATAATCTTGTATTCTAATTTTTTTTTAAGATTATGAAGAATTTTTAATTAAATTAAACTTAATTTAGTTTAATTGATCATATTTTTTAACTTTAAAATTCAAATATTGTGAATATTAAAAAAAAGGAAGATAATATGTCACTCACTAGTTTAGCATTGTACATAAGATATATCAGTAAATGGATTTTTTTTTTTAATTTATGACTTCATTATACTTTCTTTTACCTAAGAAAGCATTTATGCCCTTATAAGTAAGATATTTAAAACAAGTGTCCCTATGGAGAGAGTTCCTATTTTTGTTAATAATTACCTAACCCACACATATTACCCTTTGTGTGAATACCAAAAAAAAAAACATTTATAAAATTAACACCATTAAACACTAATATATTGTAAGAGCATTCCCAACACGTATGGTTTTTTGTGGTCTTAAACGGCGTCGTTTTGAAAATGAATCTCTGACGGAACTCAGTGTTCCGCCTGGGATATATGTTATGAGTCTAATACGCTATCGTTGGGAACAATTCTCCCACGAAACAATGTTTGCACTATATCTCTCAAATTCTCTCACGAAATAACTCAATTCTTCCACGGAACACTTAGAGGGCATGCATATTTGCGAACTAGATACCATACCAATGTCCAAGTATACTCGGTTGTTGATTGCACTGCAAATATATTTTGTCAAATTTGCAAGTATACCTAGTGCGCTAGGAATGCTCTAATATGCTTATTGTTTTAGTACCAATATAATTATTTAAAAATGACAAAGACATTCTTTTAGATAATAAAAAAAAATACAGAGTTGATAATTTACATAGTTTGTTTTGTTCTTATAAGAAAATAATCATTTATTAAACTTACAAGTAAGGTAACCTTAGAAATATGTTGGGTTAATCCAAAAGTTATACTAACTAACTATATAATTTTAAATTTTATGCATACGACAAATCTTATAAAATTTTATATGGATGATTTTTTCTTCAATTCAAGTAAATTTTTAGTTGTGTAAACTAGTAAAAAAGGATCCATGTGTTCTACATAACTTAAAAAAAAAACTAAGCATACATTGAATGCGAAGATAACTTTTTATTAATTGAAGAGTATAGACGGTATGAAAAATTAAGCTAAAAGCATGGTCGGCCCTGGTCATGTGCCAAATGGGCAATGGCACATAGCCCATTTTAGAGTATGCACCTATATATGTATATTTTCACATATTTTAGGAGTCCAAAAATATTTTATGTATATTAAAAATATAAATTTTTAAAATAAGTTTAATTTTTTAAGGGGCCCATTTTTTTAACTACCCAAAAATAATATGTACAAAGAATGATTCAACTATCCGAAAATCTCACCCAACTAAAATGGGCTCCTAAAAAATAAGTTTAATTTTGTAGGGGTACATTTTAGGTATTTAATATATTTGTAAAATATTTTTTAGAAGAATCCTAAATTTATTTTCGCACAGGGCACACCCAATCTTAAGACCGGTCCTGACTAAAAATAACACGGTCACTAAAATGCAAAAGAATAACGTATACATATAAATCAATCAACTTGGGTATAATTTTACAATAATAAAGTTAGCAAAAAATTATATTTACCAATAAAAATATTACCTTATTGTTTCTCATTGTTAAACCCAAACAGTCATTTAACGCCCATGACTCAATCTTTGAATTTTCCAAGCATTGTGACCCCAGGTCCCAGAGTGTTAGTGAGGTCGTAAGTAACAATATCATAGACACATGATCAATTTTGTTGGACTAAAAATAACCCAAGAGGGTGGGGGTAAATTGTGAAATTTTTGGTAATTTTAAAATAATTTTTTTAATTTAATAAATTACTAACTCTCAATTTTTTACTTCAATACGTTTTTATTTAAGAATTAGACTTTGCCCACTTTTCGTCAATATAGTGTCAATGTTAATTGATAAGTGTCATTTTTAAATCTCAAATAGTTTAAGTAAATTAATAATACAAAAAAATTTAGAGAATTAAAAAGAAAACAAAAATAAAGAAAAATGTAAAGAAAAAAATCTAAAACAAAAAAAACAATTACCCTCACAAACCTCGACAACCCCACCTCCACCGTCTATTATCTCTCACCTCTCTCTCTCTCCCTCTCTCACTATCTCTCACTCACACACACACACACACACACACATACACAAAACAACCACCAACAATCCCCAGCCTCACATCTGACACACCCCAACCCAGTTACTTATAATTAAGTTTGAAAGTCAAAGTGAGTCAAACCATAATTAATCTAACCAAACCATAATCACGAGTTTTGATTTCAGAGTCATCATTGTAAATTCATATAACTGAAAACCTTTTTACAACATCAGAGTAATCATGCCCATAAAAACTTTCTTGAAGGATAAGTTAACTTAATTACATCATTTACATTTACACAAAATCATAGTTTCTCCCATTCCTAGCTAACCCAACCTGACCTCCTAGATTTGGCAGTGACATCGCGTTACCTGAAAAATGTGAACATAGGAACCGTGAGCAAAATAGCCCAGTGAATGCATCACTACTATAATACTGCATGAATTTAAATGCAATAAATCATGTCCATATACTTATGTATTAACTTATCCGGATCATTCATAATGAATGACCAACTTTTTCGAATCATGATTCACATATCCTGTCTAAATAGACAATTCTCCCCCATTCCTGGCCGAGGAGTAACCCCTTGTCATTAATAGATAAATCTCCCCCATTCCTGGTCGAGGAGTAACCCCTCATTTTGATAAAACGAAATGAATAATTTCATATTCATTTTATTATGATCATACCAACAACACGATACAAATATCTCTTTCCAGTGAGTACACTCACCTTGGTTGTCAACTACGTATTCAGGTTTCCTTCTGGTGGAGCTGAACTGGGTTGATTAGGCCTTACACCTGTCAATCCAACTAAATCAGTACTGAACCTCAATCATAAATATTATCCAAACATAATTATGTAACTTTCCATGGCTATACATCAACAATATAATTCCAATTAAGTCACATTCCATAAAACATAGGTAAAGGCAAACAATGATGTACATATTGATAAAGTTACGCACATTCAACCGTAGGAAATACCTTATGAGGAATTTATAATCAAAGTCAAGTAAAAATGAAATTATACTCCTCAATGTATATACACATGAAACATGTACTCAAAGTACCCTTTGTAAGGACGAAATACAAACATTCATTTAAGGGGTACCCAGTATGGCCTGAAATTATGGTCTTACATACTTACCCATCCTATATTCCTAAATTGTACAAATACAGCGGTCCAACCTCATCAATATGAAAACATATATGAATATACTATCCAGTACAAGTGACGGTGTAATTTTTCAAGCTTCCTAGGGCAAGTTATGACCATTTCTCTACAACACAAGAAATCTGCCCTACAACCTCCTCTATTGATCCTTCGAATTCGTAGAATTTTCATAATTTTTATACAGCATGACTTTCCATGATTTTCAACACACTTTCAGTAGACATACTGAATAGTACAGAATAAAGTTTCATAATATTTGGACTTCATTTGCTATCTCAAAATCTTGACCAAACTCAGGGCATACCGAAATCAAGTATATAAACAGCAACTATGTACCAACTTGAAATCATCATTACGGCCTAACCACAAGGAGATAAATTCTAATTTTCAGATATTATATGAATATATGAGTCTAATTTCATTTCCAATTGGAATTTATCAATTCAAGTAATCATACAAAGAGATATGCAGATTTGAATACAAGGGGTTTCAACACAAAACAATTTTAAGGGTTTCTACACTCAACTTAACATAAGCTTGCATCTAACCATACCTATATATAAAGGGCTGAAACTTTCGTAAACTTATGATGATTTATATCATATAAATCAGTAATATAAGATAAATAACAAGAATTACAATTAGGATTACCTTCAGGGCTTTTTACGTAATTTCTACGGATTTTTCTACACTTTTTCTCCTTACTTTTCTTCCTTAACTTCTACTTTCTCTTTCCCTAAGCTTAAAACCCTTTCATGGCTGGTTTTGGCTGAAGGATAAGGATATTTCAAGGTTATAAGGTAGGCCAAGGCTGACTCCCAAGCCAACCAATCAAATTAAACCATTTGGTTTAATAAAAGACAATTTACCACTTAAGGGAATTGACATATTTACCCCTTCTCATAATTTCGACCTAACTTCTTCCTCGAGCATCCGTTTGATGCACCGTTTATTGTGTTACGACCCTAACTCACATGTCTACAACTATGTAGTTTTCACCTCATGTCAATTATAATGTTACAATGGTCAAAACGAGTCTTAAACAGGAACATTTCTATCGAAAATAACCAAATCTTGTGTTCATACATAACTCGACATTTCATGATTTATGAAAGTAGGATTAGACTAAACATAAGCACTTAATATTAGATATACTAATAATACATTGTTCATATCACATAATATAAACATGATTTAAATATAATTTATCAAAATTATATTCGGTTGTCACAACTTCCCCCCCTTAGAAAATTTCGTCCCCGAAATTTAATATAAAGGTCACTTACCAAACAAATGGGGATACTGTTTCTTCATGCTATCCTCCGTTTCCCAAGTTTCTTCTTTAACTCCATGGCTCATTCACATAACTTTAACTAAGTGAATAACTTTATTCCTCAATACTTGGTCCTTACGATCAATAATTTCCATTGGTTCCTCGATGTACGATAAGTCTTCCTTCAGTTCAATTGGTTGAGTTTTCAACTGATGAGATGGATCCGCCAAATACTTACGAAGCATCGATACATGAAACACATCATATAAATGAGACAACTCTAAAGGCAATGTTAATCTATATGCCAGGGCCCCAATTCTTTCCAACATCTCATATGGTCCAATGTATCTTGGACATAGTTTCCCCTTTTTCCCAAATCTCATAACACCTTTCCATGGTGAAATACGCAAGAATACAAAATCTCCCTTCTGAAATTCCAATGGATGCTTCCTCTTATCTGCATAAAATTTTTGCATGCTCTGCGCTATCTTTATCCGTTCCCAAATCATTTTGATCTTTTCAGTCGTCACATCTATTAATTCAGGACCCAATATTTTCCTTTCACCCACTTCATCCCAACACAAAGGCGTTCTACATCTCCTCCCATATAAAGCTTCATAAGGAGCCATACCAATAGTCGACTGATAACTATTATTATATGAAAATTCCATTAATGGAAAATGATCATCCCAACTACCTTTGAAGTCAAATACACAGGCTCGTAACATGTCTTCTAATATTTGAATCGTCCTTTTTGATTGCCCATCAGTTTGTGGATGGAACGAAGTGCTGAACTTCAAACTTGTGCCCATGGCATTCTGGAGACGAGGACAAAACTTAGAAGTGAACGTTGGATCTCTATCTGATACTATTGACACTGGTGCCCCATGTAAATAAATAATCTCATCAACGTACATACGTGCATACTTGTCAACATTGTAGGTGGTCTTAACTGGGAGAAAATGAGCTGACTTCGTAAGTCGGTCTACAATCCCCTAAATAGAATCATGCCCCTTTGGTGACCGGGGTAATCCTGTAATAAAGTCCATCGTTATATTCTCCCACTTTCATTCTGGAATAGGCAATGACTATAATAATCCTGCCGGCTTCTGATGCTCCGCCTTTACTTGCTGGCACACTAAACATTTAGCTACGAACTCTGCAATCTCATGTTTCATATTATTCCACCAGTAATACTCTTTCAAATCTCTATACATTTTGGTACCTCCCGGATGCATAGAGTAAATTGAACTATGTGCCTCTTCTAATATATCTTTCTTTAAGGGTGGATCATTAGGTACACAAATCCTATTTTTATAACACAACGATTCATCATTCTTAATTTCAAAGTCACTCTCTTTACCATCCAGGACATCATGTTTCTTCTTCTCAAGGAATGGATCACTGGTCTGCAAATTTCGTATGCACTTGGCCAATAAAGGTCTCACTGTGACATATGCTAATAATCCTCCACTTTTTGAAAACTTCAATTCAATCCCCATCAATGCCAAATCAAGAATATTTCCAACACGGGCACACCGTATGCAACCGAGAATCCCTGATGATTTTCTACTCAAAGCATCTGCTACTACATTGGCCTTCCCAGGATGATGATGAATGGTACAGTCATAGTCTTTAATTATCTCTATCCAACGCCTCTGTCTCAAATTCAGTTCTTTCTGTGTAAACAAGTATTTCAAACTTTGATAATCTGTAAATATCTCATAAGTTTCTCCATACAAGTAATGTCTCCATAACTTTAAAGCAAAAATAATGGCTGCTAGCTCCAGATCGTGTGTAAGGTAGTTTCGTTCATGCGTCTTTAATTGTCTGGAAGCATATGCTGTTACCTTCCCATTTTACATAAGAACACATCCTAACCCCTGAAATGAAGCGTCTGTATAGATCACAAAAGACTCATTCCCACATGGAATAGCAAGTATAGGGGCTGAAACAACCGCTTCTTTAATTCTTTAAAACTCCTTTCGCATTCTTCATCCCACACAAACTTCACTTCTTTACGGGTCAACTTTGTCAATGGTAATGCTATTGCTGAAAATCCCTTAATGAATCTGCGATAGTAACCTGCCAATCCTAGGAAACTCCTAATTTCTGTCACATTCTTCGGACTTTCCCATTCAACAATTGCTTCCACTTTCTTTGGATCAACATAAATCCCATTTCCCGAGACCACGTGCCCTAAAAACACAATTTCATTCAACCAAGACTCACACTTGCTGAATTTAGCAAATAATTTCTTCTCTCTCAAAATCTTCAATACAAGTCTCAAATTCTTCTCATGTTCCTCCATGCTACGCGGGTAAACCAAGACATCGTCTATGAATACAATCACAAATGAATCAATGAAAGGGTGGAATACCCGATTCATCAAATCCATAAAAACTACTGGAGCATTGGTTAATCCAAAAGGCATCACCAAAAACTCATAGTGCCCATATCGAGTCCGAAAATCTGTTTTGGAAATATCGCTATCCTTCACTTTCAGTTGGTGGTAACCCGATCTCAAATCAATCTTTGAAAATACTGTGGCCCCCTGTAATTGGTCAAACAAGTCATTGATACAAGGTAGAGGGTACTTGTTTCTAATGGTCACCTTATTCAGTTGCCGATAATCAATACATAATCGCATTGTCCCATCTTTCTTTTTCACAAATAACATCGGTGCTCCCCATGGCGAAACAGTAGGCCGAATGAAACCTCTGCTTATCAGATCTTGTAATTGCACCTTTAATTCTTTCAACTCCGCTGGTGCCATTCTATATGGAGCAAGAGAAATTGGACCAGTACCTGGAACTAATTCAATAGAAAACTCTACTTCCCTATCGGGTGGAAATCCTGGCAATTCTTCTGGGAAGACATCAGAAAATTCTCTAACCACTGGTATATCTTCAACTTTAAGTGCTTCCTTACTAACATCAACCACATACGCTAAATACCCTATACAACCCTTACTCAATAACTTTCTGCTCTTAATTGCTGAGATGAGACAAGTAGGGACAACATTCCTTTCCCCTGTAAAATGGAACTCGGGTTCACCAGCCAAATGAAATGTAACTTCTTTGCGAAAACAATCATTTGGAAGCATGGTATGATGATAACCAATCCATCCCCAGTATAATATCAAAATCCCGAATGGCCAATGGTATCAAGTCAACATAGAAATATCGTTCACCCATTCGTAAGACACAATCTTTATAAACATGCTCAACCAGAATTACACTTTCCATTGGGGTAGAAATATATAAGGGACAATTACGAAATTAACATGTTCTACCCAAATATAGAACAATATCTAATGCCACAAATGAATGCGTAGATCCAGGATCAATGAGCGCATATAAATATTTATTTGCAATAGAAAGTTTACCTGTAACCACCTCTGGTGTAGCATGGGCATCTTGCAATGTCATCGCAAAGACTCTTCCTCCCGCCTTCGATCCACTTGCTTGTCCTGTATCTCTTCCCCTAGTGGCACTGCCTGGAGAGGATCCTTTATGAGGCCCCACACTACTGACTGAAATCGCTCTTGATAACATCGGACAATTCTTTCTCAGATGGCCCTTCTGATGACAGTTGAAACATTCTATATTCAGTAGCTTTGGGCAATTTCTCTTTACATGACCCGATGTCCCACAAAAGAAACAAAGATTCGGATCTCCTTGAGATGAAACTCTTGAACCTCTTCCACCACTTGCTTCACCCCTTTGAAAAGTACTTCCCATGCCCCTACCAGGCTAGAATTTCTTCTCTCCAAGTCTCGAATATTCTGTATCACTACCCTTTTGATAACTTGGATCAAATCTGCTTCTCTTTACACCTCATTCTCGATTCCCTCTAGCTTCATTCACGTCCCTTTCTACTAACATGGCTTTGTTCACCAAGGCTGAATAATTAACAGTCTCTAAAGCCGATAGCCTTGATTTAATAACTAACTCTAGTCCATCGAGAAATCGGTTGCACATATCTTCCTCATTCCGTATAAACCTCGAAGAAAAATGAGATAAGGCTGTAAGTTTGGATTCATATTCTCTGACAGTCATGCTTCCCTGATTCAACATGAAATATTCCTTCTTCTTTTGTTTTTGATACATTGGGGGAAAATACTTATCATACAAGGCTTTAACAAAAGCTTCCCATGAGATCACATTCCCGCCTCCTGGAGTAATCAACAAATGTTTTGTGGCATCCCACCAGTACTTAGCTTCTCCTTTCAGCATATACGCCGCCAAGGTTACCTGTTGATTTTCAGACATCCTCATTACCCCAAAGATAAGTTTAATTTCTTTAACCCATACTTCTGCCTCTGCTGGATCAACTGCTCCTTCAAATGAGGGTGGGTTCATCTTAATAAATTTCTCATGTGAAGTATTTCTTTCTTCCCGGTGTATCACCTCCTCAGCCCTAGCTAATGCTTGTGCCTCCAGTTGCCTGGTCTGTTGTTCTTCCATCTGTGCCATAAATCTAGCTTGCTGCTCTGCCATTAGATTCATAACACGTGCCATTTTTTGTATATCTGTCAGTTGTTTTGGCTCGGGTTCCACATTTATCTGAACAGGTTGCTCAACCTCCGCTTCTACTGGAATATTTGAAGCCTCATCTTCTAGTCTCACATTTACATTCCCTCGTTCCATTATCTTATATCTGAATTGAATCAAAGATATAACAACATGCAGATATACATATCTTTCCTAACATAATCGTTAGTATCAAATAAAATATATTTCTAACATTCACTGCCAAATCTAGACTCTTCTCACTCCAGAACCTCTAAAGCCTAGGCTCTGATACCAAAAGCTGACACACCCCAACCCAGTTACTTATAATTAAGTTTGAAAGTCAAAGTGAGTCAAACCATAATTAATCTAACCAAACCATAATCACGAGTTTTGATTTTAGAGTCATCATTGTAAATTCATATAACTGAAAACCTTTTTACAACATCAGAGTAATCATTCCCATAAAAACTTTCTTGAAGGATAAGTTAACTTAATTACATCATTTACATTTACACAAAATCATAGTTTCTCCCATTCCTGGCTAACCCAACCTGACCTCCTAGATTTGGCAGTGACATCGCGTTACCTGAAAAATGTGAACATAGGAACCGTGAGCAAAATAGCCCAGTGAATGCATCACTACTATAATACTGCATGAATTTAAATGCAATAAATCATGTCCATATACTTATGTATTAACTTATCCGGCTCATTCATAATGAATGACTAACTTTTCCGAATCATGATTCACATATCCTGTCTAAATAGACAATTCTCCCCCATTCCTGATCGAGGAGTAACCCCTCATTTTGATAAAACGAAATGAACAATTTCATATTCATTTTATTATGACCATACCAACAACATGATACAAATATCTCTTTCCAGTGAGTACACTCACCTTGGTTGACAACTACGTATTCAGGTTTCCTTCTGGTGGAGTTGAACTGGGTTGATTAGGCCTTACACCTGTCAATCCAACTAAATCAGTACTGAACCTCAATCATAAATATTATCCAAACATAATAATGTAACTTTCCATTGCTATACATCAACAATATAATTCCAATTAAGTCACATTCCATAAAACATAGGTAAAGGCAAACAATGATGTACATATTGATAAAGTTACGCACATTCAACCGTAGGAAATACCTTATGAGGAATTTATAACTAAAGTCAAGTAAACATGAAATTATACTCCTCAATGTATATACACATGAAACATGTACTCAAAGTACCCTTTGTAAGGACGAAATACAAACATTCATTCAAGGGGTACCCAGTATGGCCTGAAATTATGGTCTTACATACTTACCCATCCTATATTCCTAAATTGTACAAATACAGCAGTCCAACCTCATCAATATGAAAACATATATGAATATACTATCCAGTACAAGTGACGGTGTAATTTTTCAAGCTTCCTAGGGCAAGTTATGACCATTTCTCTACAACACAAGAAATCTGCCCTACAGCCTCCTCTATTGATCCTTCGAATTCGCAGAATTTTCATAATTTTTATACAGCATTACTTTCCATGATTTTCAACACACTTTCAGTAGACATATTGAATAGTACAGAATTAAAGTTTCATAATATTTGGACTTCATTTGCTATCTCAAAATCTTGACCAAACTCAGGGCATACCGAAATCAAGTATACAAACAGCAACTATATACCAACTTGAAATCCTCATTACGGCCTAACCACAAGGAGATAAATTCTAATTTTCAGATATTATATGAATATATGAGTCTACTTTCATTTTCAATTATAATTTCTCAATTCAAGTAATCACACAAAGAGATATGCAGATTTGAATACAAGGGGTTTCAACACAAAGCAATTTTAAGGGTTTCTACACTCAACTTAACTTAAGCTTGCATCTAACCATACCTATATATAAAGGGCTGAAACTTTCGTAAACTTATGATGATTTATATCATATAAATCAGTAATATAAGATAAATAACAAGAATTACAATTAGGATTACCTTCAGGGCTTTTTACGTAATTTCTACGGATTTTTCTACACTTTTTCTCCTTACTTTTCTTCCATAACTTCTACTTTCTCTTTCCCTAAGCTTAAAACCCTTTCATGGCTGGTTTTGGCTGAAGGATAAGGATATTTCAAGGGTATAAGGTAGGCCAAGGCTGAATCCCAAGCCAACCAATCAAATTAAATCATTTGGTTTAATAAAAGACAATTTACCACTTAAGGGAATTGACATATTTACCCCTTCTCGTAATTTCGACCTAACTGCTTCCTCGAGAATCCGTTTGATGCACCGTTTATTGTGTTACGACCCTAACTCACATGTCTACAACTATGTAGTTTTCACCTCAAGTCAATTATAATGTTACAATGGTCAAAACGAGTCTTAAACAGGAACATTTCTATCGAAAATAACCAAATCTTGTGTTCATACATAACTCGACATTTCATGATTTATGAAAGTAGGATTAGACTAAACATAAGCACTTAATATTAGATATACTAATAATACATTATTCATATCACATAATATAAACATGATTTAAATATAATTTATCAAAATTATATTCGGGTTGTCACAACATCCCTCTCGCCACTCTTCCCCATCTCTTTCTACCTAGCTTCTTCCCGCCTGATATATGGTTTGGTTGAGTTGATGGTTTCATGTTAACCTTTCTCAATCTTTATACCAAAATAAAAAGGGGTAATAGGTAGCAAGTCACGTTGACTTGGTCACTGATGCAAAAAAAAATTTGACTGAGTAAATAATAACAAATGTTATATTTTGTCAATTAAGTGCATTAAAATGATTAACATATCTTTAAAATATCTTTGGCAGCCAACTATATTTTCTTTTCAAACAACACTCTTATTCGATATTTATTGATGAAAAAATCAAAACAGATAAAATTATGGGTTATGTAAACCTTCATTTTTTGGACAAAAACTCTATTTTATCCCGTGAAAGACCTTCTTCTCAATGTAAGATCTGAAAATTGAATACCCATTTTAAGATTTCGAAGCCCCTCAATATTTCCTCTCCCCTCTCTCTCGAAGTTTAGTTGAGGGTGGTTTGTAGATCCAGACTGTTGGTGAAACACCATTTGAAAATCGTCTAAATGTTAGTGCTGATGAATTAGTGGCCTGTGGTTGTATTTTTAGGTATGTTAAAAGGTTTTTGGAAGGATAAGGAGGCTTGGTGGAGGCGGGGATGATGGGTGGTGTTATTGGTGTTTTCTGATGAGGGGTTGGGTGGTGTTAGTGGAGGAGGGGGTTGTGTGATGGTTGTGGAGGTAGGATGAGGTTGTGGTGAGGTGGTGATGGTGATGGTGATGGAAAGAGGGAAGTTAGAGGGGTTTAGTTTATTTATATATTGAAACTAAAGATTTTTTGGTATTTCAAAATTATTTAAATTCAAAATTCCATGTGGAAATTAAAGTTTTTTTTAAACTATTTTGGGAAAACACTAATTTTTCAGTAAAAAAATATGTTCAAGTCTGTAATCGAGAATTAATATGGTATTAAAGTCTTAAAAAACCCTTAAAATTTCACATAAGTTTTTTTTATTAGTATAAATAATATATGTGAAAGTAATTAATAGGTGTGCGAGCACTAAAAATGTAAATCAAAACAAGTGAAGGGAGACGAGATAGGAAACTTACAAGCCCGAAGTTTCTTATATCATTCGGATCTTCAGCGTTTATCTGAACCTGAGAAGACACATGAGTAATTACACTGGAGTAATGATACACTTACCTCAAATTTATCCAAAAATTACCGAATTTGTGCTTTATTGGTTTGTACCCTGGTGGGATCCACACCAAAGTACAAACCAATAAAGCCCAAATTCGATAATTTTGAGGTAATTGTCTAGTTAGTGTACCATTTTCCATTACACTGTCTTGATACTTTGGAGTTAGAACAATACAAGTGCAATCAGTACTATTATCACACCATTTTCCATTTTCCATCTTCCATTTTCCATTTTTTATTCTTTTGTTGATATAAAAACAGTTTTTTATATAAAAAAAACAGTTTTTATATTAAAAAAAAACATTTTTCCTTTTAATACATATAAAAAGTTTTTTTTATTAAAATTAAACATCTTTTAATTAAAATTAAAAAAATATATTTTTTTCAAAAAAAAAAAAACTATGATTATTAATAAAAATATCTATAAAACAGTTTTTTTAATTATTGAAGAAAATATCGCGATTAATTAGTGTCGCTGGCGCGGACCCACATTCTCGGACTCACATCATTTGTTGAATGTGGGTCCGCGCCAACGACACTAATTAATCGCGATATTTTATAGAAAAAATATCGCGATTAATTAGTGTCGCTGGCGCGGACGCACATTCAACAAATGATGTAGGTCCGATAATGTGGGTCAGCACCAGTGGCACGGACCCACATTCAACAATTGATATGGGTCCTGAAATGTGGGTTCCCGCCAGCGACACTAATTAATCGTGATATTTTTTATTGAAAAAATATCATGATTAATTAGTGCCGCTAGCGCGGACCCAAATTCAACAAATGATGTGGGACCTAGAATGCGGGTTCACGCCAGCGACAATAATCAATCGCGATATCACCATGTCAATAAACATAGTTTATTTTTATTTATGAATTTTTTTTAATAGAAATTGTTAGGTTTTAATTAAAAAAACATTTTTTTTAATAATAATAGAAAAACTGTTTTTTTTTTAATATAAAAACTGTTTTTGTGTAAAAACAAAACTATAAGAAACTTAAAAAAAAAAAAAAAAAAAAGAAGATGCGGTCACATGGCGATTCAAATTTGCGGTTCATTTATAATTAGTCCTTTGTTTGTGGTACTCAAACATTCTCCTAAGGATGTACCGTCACTGAATTTGTGAATGTACAAGGATTACAACCATCTTGACATTATATGTCTAACCCAATAATCACCTTGCGATGTACATGAGTAAGGACTTGAAGTACCTTGCAATTACACGTCGAAGAATCTAAGACCTAGAATTATAATTTAAAAGATTGAAAATTGCGAACTCAAATATTTCTAAAATAATATGAGATTGGTTTTAATAATAACAATCTAATTTATAATATAAAACTCAATATCTTTTCTCAAGTGCTTTTGAGTTAAAAGAAATCACTCATGACTTAAAAATTATACCTCAAGCATTCCACAAAGCAACCCTCAATTACAACGAATGATTCCCTAAACATCAATCAATGACACCTTAATTGAACCAAATACGATTGTGTCATTAACATGAAGACACCACAAATCAAGAAAGCACACGCAAGACATACCAACATTCAACCTAGGAAAGCAAAGGTCCATCGAAGCTAACACAAGAGCATGTCATAAGCAAGTTCATATAAACAAGTCAAAACAAGCATAAAGAACATTTCGGGCAAACATGGAAGCACTCAAAAAAACTCAATATATATCTCAACATCTAATAACATAATATAATTTTAGTGTCTCTTTAGAGAGTATTGACACGTGTCTTCCTACTGTCTTCCTACATTTATTGCTCTTTGACACATGTCTTCCTACTGTCTTTTTACATTTATTGCTCTTATAATTCAATCCGTCTATATCTGTAGCCTCTTCATTACATTGTACCTTCATATCGGAAATATCAACTGACTATTTCGAAAATATCAACAAACTCTATTAAGTTAAATAGAGGCTCTTCGATTTCCTTCCTTATTGTCCGGTTCCATCTTTTCTATTACTGAAACTTTTCCATTTTGCTTCCTTTTATCCCCCTCTTCCAAAAGATGGTATCTTTTTCTGTCATTTTGCCACGTGTCATATATTTATTATTATCTCTCGAGTTTGAGACTACTAAATTGTGCGAAAAGTATGTGAGTTGTTCCATAAAAGACGCTTCTTCCCCCAAAAGAGTCTTTATCTCTTCCTCTATCCTCTCTCCCTGGACACTACTACGTACAAATACAAGAATCTTATGAACAACCGAGGGTAGCGGCTATATCCATGTTGTCTGGTGCAGAGCCCGAGTTGCGCTTCGGAAGGAGCTTCAGGACTCTCTTCATGACTATCCGCTGGCCTATCTTCGAGTAGTACGGAGGTGCACTGGACTTATCCATTTTCACAGATGCAATCGCGGCTGCTGAGATCTTCCTTCACATCGGGGGTTCAGCTGGGCCTGCCGAAGAGCATCCCTGACTTTGTGACTAACATGGCCAAGGCGCTGGCCTATGTGAAGGCGGTACTGGAGAGGAACGTGGACAACGCTACTTTTGCCTATGGTTCCGATTGCAACTTGCAAAAAAGATTAGTTCATGTGAACATGGCTGTAAATTTTTCTGTTTCTTATAAAATACATTTGTTTATTTGATTAGTGCATTTATTTCAATCAATGATATTTTTTCCAACTCCCAAACATTTGAAAAATATATGAATTAGAATTGAATTTATCATATGAGTTTTTGTAGTGCACATTAACTGTTTCGTTAAATGTGATGTCAAAGAAAAATATTTAGTGGCTACTTATAGATGTATGTCTCTTCTATAGAAAAATTATCCAAATAGTTGTTTCCCCCCTGATGTTAGTATATCCATAATTCGTAGAACATGAGAATACAATACCCATGTGAATTACATGTGACAAAGAGTAAGCACATGAGACTTACACTTCAATCAGATTATAGATCAATTGAAAGGGAAAAAAAACCTCCCTATCATAAAGAAATTCCTAATTATTGTCTCACCTAAAAAACTATTTTAAAATATCTTTTACTGATATTCCCTAGATGTAAGTTTTATAAAATCTTCATAGAACTGCCGAGTCCTCACTTCCAACAAAGCCTTTATAAATGATGACATATCTAATATAGATACTATACTTCTCAATGTAGTTATTTATTGAGTTTAAACAACAAATCTTCAAACCAACCCATGGTGTGTACTTCTCCCTTTTTGCATTGGACCACAAGTTTTCTTACTACTTTTTTATTTTTTTTATGCTAAAAGTAGTTTTTTAGTGGTGCTATAATGTTTTGGAGACAGTGAATGACTGTAAATCTTTTAATACATTTGCTAAAGGAAAAGTTTGGTTTTTAAATCTCGATAGTAACTCATTTCAATTTCATAAACTAAATACTCACAACTTTATATGTGTTTTATATATTATTTTAGTAATATATTATCCCAAAATTTAGATCCCTTGCAAGTCACTAGGTTTTATTTATTTTTTAACTATAATTTGCTATGTGTGTATGTATGTAGATGTATGTATCTGTCTGTTTACAATAATTTGCAAACTTTTAGTTAAGAATCTATGCTATTTTAGGCTTGAAAATGTTTTTATCTCTTTCAGGACAACTTCTTTTATTATAATTTTTTCTATTTATGTATAAATCTCTTCAAATTTTCCATTTTCTTAAGTAAATTTCCTTTATATAGTTGAACGTAACTAAAATCTTATTAACATAGTTACATTACCATTTACATGTGCCCGCGCATCGCGCGGGGCTAAAAACTAGTGGAGTTAATTTCGACACCCAACGAATTTCACATTTGGGTTGACCAATCTTAAATACACAATGTATGAGAGTCGACACCCAACGAATTTCACATTTGGGTTGACCAATCTTAAATACACAATGTATGAGAGTCAAGCAATTAATGACATTTGAAAAATGTGGAATAGCACAAGAGTGAAAATGAATATGAATAATCTCAAACCTTATGAATATGCTAACAAAATAACAACCTGAATATATATACAAGTAATATATGAAATATCATAATCAAATCCTCTAATACAAAACTTATCAATTAAACAATAAGAACAATTCTCTAGTCACTCAAAGTATACAATTGAATATACAAAGTACTCTAACACAATAAAACTATACATTATGTGAATCGCTAGCTAAAATACATGTTAAGGAATCGCTATGCAAATCCTCGAGTCGTCATAAAAAATTCTAAAAATGTTTATGAAAAAAATGTAGCTCAAGCCTATTACAAGATATATTCTGTGTAGCCCAAACATAGATAAAAATATAGTATATTAAAATCATGTGATCCTATAAATGAAAAAAGCATGAGACTCCAAATAACATAGCCAGCGATTTTCACACAATATCTCATAATGGACTAAATAAAAAGTAATGACAATATCAACATATAAAGTATCAATACCAGTAGTGAGATTTACTATTAAAGATGATCCCAAAGTTACCCATAAGCATAAAGGATTCTGCTCTCATACAATAGCTATTGGGACTTACATAATCTATCTCATACTCGAACATTAACCATGTATTATTTACTCACCTTTAGAAAACTATCTTAATCCTACTTATAATAAGGCTCAACATAGAACTAAACATCATGGAACCACGTCTTATCCCAATGCCCAATCAGAACGAAACTCCACGCATAGTGTAAAAATCGAAAGAAGGAACTCCTTAATATTTTTTTTTCTATTTCAACTGGTTGTCTAGGTCTAAAGGTTACAGGTTCTCAATTATAAGCACAAAAAAAATCCACCCAAGGTATTTTCCTACCCTCAAATACTAATATCAAGCGAGGTAACACTATTTATTCCATACCTTTACATCCTAGATATTCTAATCCTAAATTCCTATAATGATAATAACTAAGGGTGCCACACCTTGTACTAAGGAGAAAGCCCAATAGCAATATACTCCATATACCATCCCATTATAGGATTCACCCATTCCTAATGTAATACCTCAACTCCATGGATATATTTACTTTATAGAAACTAAAATAAAATAAAAAATGAATTTTCAATGGGGAATAGGTTCATCCATCCAAATTTTTTAAAAATAATTCTAACAACTCGTTAGTCAATGGAGAGTGTTCACACTGATCGCATAAGTTTATCAGTTGCATTTCTTAACAAGTCGCGATATGGAATCTTTACTTCCCATCAACTATGAAGATTCCATTTATCATTTATCACATATTCTATAATAAGAGTATATTATACTCATAGTGCCCTCTTTTAGAAGATTTTCTTATTCAGTTTCCAAAATATTTTATGTCTAAGAGGTATCCGAAAGCTTCATTAATTCTCAAGACATTAAAGCCGACTTCATTAATCACGACATAATTTTGATCAAATTAGGATGATTTTATGTGTGACCTAGAGGACTTATTATTCATGATTTTTAGAACTTGTGTTATTTAAATCCTTTTCAAAACCATGGTGCGTGCTTTTTTGTGCATTTTACCATCTCCAAAATGTCATAGTATTTTTGTCTGTGAAAATCTATTTCTAAAAGAATTTTTGGAGTACTAGGATATTTGGCTGCAACAAAGGATTCTTTCATTTGTTACAAGTTCCCCTAGTTTTAGGCAAAATTATATTGGCCATATGTGCAACGTCCTTCATGGGTAATTCGCTGCAGCGATAGTGAATCTTTGTTGATCTTTCCAAAGATGATTTATCTCGTAGAAAATCTCTATAAGATCTCATAACCTTATTTCGAGGGTGCCTCCCATCAGCAAAATTTCACGTCGTTACAACGCAGAACCAGCAAAGCTTGTCAAGGAATTTTTTACTTTCCTCAAAATAATATGTTTTTTCTTGGTATTTCTAAATATCACTTTTTGTGATTGATTGGATCTTTTTATTCTCTTTACTTCTCTTCCATGTCGATAGGGAGCCTGTGCCTAAGATATATATCTCATTACAATTTCTCTTTTAAAAAGGCTTATACAGATGTTCAAGAGAAAAAAGTCTTTGAGTTTATGTTCTTCAATTTAAGAAACTAACTCTTTTAGGAAAAAGACTTATTCTTTTTGTCCTCATTTCTCTTCTTTTTGCTTGATCATACTTGTCCCAGGACTGGTCAATATCAAAGAAGAATAACTAAATTTTTTCAACCCTAAAAAACTATTATTCATCAAGATGTTTTTGAACTTAGGGCTTATCGTCCTTGAGAGATTCTAGTGATCGTGTAGTTCTTTACAAGACAACTTTGAAGTTGGTTCAAGGAAACCTTGTTGATCATTTGATTATGACATCGGTGTGTTGTGATTCTTATCGACTTTATAGAGGTCTACGAGTCATTACGATTGGAGGAAAAAAGATAAGATATGAGTTAGTGGATTATGTGATCATAAGACTTTTATCCTCTTTATAAGTATTTACAAAGTTTTAGTGACATTGTTTCTTTGAGCCCTAGGTTTTTCCCGTTAGTGGATATTTTTCCCGTTCAACTTGTGTTATGGAATGATTTACTTTTCCCCATAATTTATATCTCGAATTCTTAATGAAGATTAATAATTTTTGTGTGATTGAATCATTCTTAAATTTTGCAATCTATACCATTAGGTTGTGCTCATTGTCTTTGACATCGATTAAAATTTGAAACTAGATTCTAATTTTGTGTATCTTTAGTTTTGAGCATTATTTTTCCAATAGAGTACTCTCAACTGGTATAAGAGCTATTACTATTTTTATTAGGTTTACTAACCTGGAGGAGATATCGCTTTTAAGGTTATTGTGGAAGATAATGTTATGGTTTGTGGTATGGATATTTTTGAAGATGCATATACTATCCCTAACATGTTTATCTCTTTTGATGTTATAAAGCCAAGTGAAAAAGAGTTGTCTCAATTTTTGTCTCAAGTGAGAAGAGTGTTTTTAAGATTGGGACTTTATGCCCCTCTAATTATTCTAGTGACGCATCGGATAATGAGGTTAATAGTGACCTGAAACTTGTTTTTGATAAATTGATCATTAAAAATGCTTGACGTAAAAAACGTTTACTAAAAGTTTCCTTGAAATTAAAAATAGCCAACAAGGAATTAATTTTTTTCAAAGAGGAAAGTTGCATTCTGAGCAATGTTGAGTCTCAATGTTCTAATCTAAGAGAAAAAAAGAAAGTTGCATTCTGAGCAATGTTGAGTCTCAATGTTCTAATCTAAGAGAAACTCTACTATCTGTGGATAAAAAGAGAAATGGTTTGCAAAAAACTTTAAATGTTTCGCTAACCGAGTTATTAGGACGCGAGAATTACAATATATTTTTAAATGAAAATATCATCGTTATTGAAAATGATCTTCTCTACACAAAGAGTGTGAAAGTTCATTTAGAGGATCGGTCTCAAAAATTTGGTAAAATTCTTATATCACAGAACCGATCTTTAAATAACAAAAGTGTTATTAGATTTGAAAAGTTTAAAGAAAAATCCAATCTGACCTCCAAAACTGCATTTCTTAAAACTTCTTAAGAGACTCGTATTTCTAGAAGGTCTCCTCCTTAACTTGAGAAGAATTTTTTTTAATCATCCTAATGACAATGTCCCACGTGTTGTGTACAAGTGCATAGATTTTGAAAAAAAAAAGACACTTGGAGGAAATTTATTATATGATTCACATGACCAAAGTGACCAAGAAACCCCACGTTTTGAAGAGTGGTGATTTTTCTTCAATAAAGCATGAATTTTTTAACCTTGGTGAAAAGTATAAGATTGTTATGTCCAATATCGAAAAAATTTCTAAATCAAAGAATGTGGAATAAAATGTGAAAGATTTAGATAAGAATAATGAGATGAAGCCCGTAGGTAAATCTAGTTGGGCTAAAAAGAAAGATATCGGATGTCTTGTTATTTACACGGCTTTAGTTGCACATAACTCTTCATAATGTCACATTGACAATGACTATTTTAGGCATATGATCGGGTATAAATCATTATTTTCAAAACTTGTTGATGACAAAACCAATGCGATTGCTTTTGGTGATGCGAGTATGTCTAACATGCCAGGGAAAGCTACAATTTGTATCATTGGCTTTCCTAGGTTAGACAGTATCATTTGGGTGAATGGCTTGAAGACTAATTTGATTGGTATTCGCCCATTTTACAATGGTCATCACAATATGCTATTCACCTCAAATGAATGTCAAGTTCTCATCCCTTAAAGTAAATGCACTTTAAAGATAACTAGAGGTATGGAGAATTATTATGTTGCAAATACATCTCTTACGATTCTTCGTGATAGTGCAAAAGAATATATGGAGGATCTTTGACCTAAGAGGTTGGCATGTGAACTATAAGGATCTTATCAAACTTGATAGAAATGAACTTGTTCGTGACTTACATCATTTCAAATCGACTTCTTCTCGCATATATAGTATTTGCAAAATAGGCAAAAAACCTAAAATCCACATAAGAAGTTAAAGTGATGTCTACCTCCTAAGTTTTATATTTTCTAAACACAAACCTTATGTGTCCAATGCGTACGAAAAGTATAAGTGCTAAACGTTACGTCCTTATGATCGTAAATAATTTTTCTAGGTACATTTTTTGTAGGATTTTTAGGTAGAAAGTCTATGTAATACAGTTTCTTCAATATGAATAAAGTGATGTTTCGCCCATATTTATTTCTTTGTTGAATTTTTTTCAAAATATTAGTGTTACACACTATACAAACCCAAATTCAGAGCAACACACCACCAACTCCGTTTGGTCGGCAATTCAATTACCACCAACTCCGGTTGGTCGGGAACTCATTGCCACTAACTCCGATTGGTCGGGAACTCATTACCACCAACTCCGGTTGGTCGGGAACTCAATACCACCAACTCCGGTTGGTCGGCAACTCATTACCACCAACTCCGGTTAGTCGGTACCAACCTAATACCACCAACTTCGGTTGATCGGTAACTCAATACCACCAACTCTGGTTGGTCAGCAATTCAATTACCACCAACTCCGGTTGGTCGGCAACTCATTACCACCAACTCCGGTTGGTCGATAAATCAATAACCACCAACTCCGGTTGGTTGGTACCAAACTAGGAAAGAAGTTGGACGACCTCCCGGGGTATCCACTATCTAGGAAACAAGGTAATCCATACGAGATTACTACAACTAAGCAGGAACATGGGATGAAAATCATTCCATTGTTTAGGCCCAAAGAGTGACAAGTCACTATAATCAAACAACAAGTTGGATATATATATATATATATATATATATATATATATATATATATATATATATATATATATATATATATATATATTCAACAACCAACAAACAAGGACATTCTACAAATTGTTTGAATAAAATAAAATGGCAAAAGACTAAAAATTTCTTCATTAAAACTAAGTAAATTACATATGAGATGAAGTCTAATGCATAACATAAAAATATCCTATTCTATAGGTTTCTTTCCCTCTGCTTTTGAAACAAGTTCTACCCCAGCTGGAGGATCATTTAATGCATAGGGAGAATTTATAAAGTTTAGATCTCGCAGCATTCTGACATTCATTATGGATGGTCGATCAAGCAAGTGTTATGGACGAGATATCTCAAAATTTGAATGAATGTTGTAGTCACCGAGATACTTGGAGATCAAAATTCAAGGAATAGCACGGGCTGGGATCCAATTAAGGTCAAGTTTAAAGGGAGGCACTGGCAAATCAAGAACACCAGGATCATAATAATCCCATAAGAAATGACCTTGATCCAATTTCGAAACACACAAGGCATTCAACTACCCTTGCTTATATCCTTCATTGTTCGACTGCTGCAGACGAGCATCGAGGTGATACAAAGCTTCATTATACCCAGCCATCCAAAATTTCCTGGGCTGCTTGTGAAATTGATAAGTTAATCTCTCAAGTTGCTCGTGGAGCTTTTTCACAAGAATTTCTTTACTTTCCAGGGCAGAACTTTGATTGGAGAGTTGGTCGTTGAAACTCTGAATCTTCTTAGACATTTTTACCAAGGCTTGGTTCTTCACCATCAACTGAACGACTTGATTCTATAAGGCCGACATAGTTCTTGTTTCTTCAATGGTAACCCGACTAGCTCATGCTCGTCCACGAGAAGAAAATCTTGCTCTACCACGAGTAGGTGTGGAAGATCCTGCTCGTTTCAAAGTTTCTAACTCATCCCTTAAGTTTGCATTTTTTACTTCTAAAAATGAAAAACCATCTTCATTAACTGGGACCAAGGCTCCCGAAAAATAGCAAGCAGCAGATTTGAGTTGTTTTATTTCCTCTTGCAAAGCGATGTTCTCCTGCTCCAGCAGCTTGGCGATATGTCTATGTTCTTCAATTTTAAGGCTCAGCACGCTCTCCTTTTTCTCATGAGTAGAAATGAACTTGTCATATCCCTTGTCAGCACTTAATTATTGGTACTTTTTCTCATAGCCTTGATGGAGAAGTATAGTAGATTCTTTATATTGCTGCTGAAGTTCCTCGATCGTTCCTTGAAGATATTCAATCATTTTGTAATAAGCCACATTATTGGATATAGCAAGATCAAGTAGACACTTCAAGTATTGGTAAGCATCAGTTTCTCGTTCAGAAGCATCTGACCCGAGGATGTCGGTTATTTGGGCCTCAGTAAAATCTGCATGACCAGCTTTAAAATATTCATTATATTTCTTCATCAACTCTGTATCATGAGCTGATAAGAGTTCCATCCTAGCCATAAACTAGCAAAAAGAACATGAAAAACAAAATCAATAATGATGAAGACAGAGCCAGTAAAAGAGAAATTCAAGACGAACAACAGAAGTTCAAATTTTATTCATCAAGATAAAGGAAAACATAGTTCAAGGTTACATTCAAGAAAATATCAAAATAAAAGACCCGAACAACTTTACACCTTTTCATTATTTCCTATGACTTCTTCGGACGGGTTGGATGAAGGGGTTGGATGCTCGGTGAGCAATGGAAGTTGCTTGGCAGATGTGCTAGCTGGTTGGACTTACTCGTAAGGTTGAACAATAGGTACTTGCTCTCCTGTAATCATTAGAAGATTCATCTGAAGCAGCTTCATCTTTTTTCTTCTTCTCTAGGAGAGGGAGGAGGGCCATGAGTGTGCTCATGGAACAACTCAGATTTTTTAACAACCTCCAATTTCTTTAAGGCTACTACCCATCCATCCCTAAAATATTTGACAGTGGCATACTCCATTTGAGAAGACATGACAGCCAGGACCTTGTTCCAGCCTTTGTCCCAACCATCACTGAATGATTTTTTAACTGTAGTTTTCCTTTTTGCCTTTTTCAAGGAGGTCCTTTCCCTAAGGAGCTCTTCGGTAGACTTCAACTTTCTTCTATCTCTGTCTTATGTCACTCAACATCTTGAAGCCTAGCAACATTTTCCTCAGCAGATTTAAGCTTGACTTCAAGCTCAGAATTATGTTGTTCGGCCTCCTTCAGTTTCTTCTCCAACTCTTTGGAGGTAGTCACAGCCTGATCTCGGTTTGCTTCAACAGACTTGAATTGTTTCTCCCAAGCATTTTTGTCTTCCTTGTACTTCTGACGTGATTCCTTCAAAGACTGGGTTAGTCCAGCAAAAGCCTCTTCTACCCCACCCGGGGAGCTGAAAGCCCTGATGGCAGCATCTTTTTTCAAAATACTATTGAAGCAAGTCACGAGCTGAAAGAAGGAAGAATGTTGAGTCAATATATGAATATAGTACTAGAAAATAAATTAGTTAGACTAAAGATACTTACTGAAGTAATGTGTTGAGCATCTAATGTAGTAAGTCTCTCACGAGAAAAGGTGTCTTCAACACCTTGGGATTCTAGAACATTCCAAGATTTTATCAAGCCCATAGCAGAGCTTGGAGCAACAAGACTGGAACATGACCTTCAACATTTGAAGGTTGAGAGATAGGTTCAACAGGTCTCTCAGAAGAACTTCTTTATAACCTCCTCAGAGGAGCAGGAGAACTTTCAATTAAAGATGTTGTCTCTCTTGGGGAGATGACAATAGTTTCACTTGAAGGTGGGATGACAATAATCTTATTCCGAGGCATAGGGGGCTTCTTAACAGTTTCTTTAGCAACAATGAAAGGGGGTACATCTGTATTCTTTGTCCCTTCATCTGGGATATCTTATTTATTCTTCTTTGCCTCATCGGTGGTAAAGGCAGACTTATCAAAAAAGGAAGGAGCTTTCCTCTTCTTCATTAATCAGTAATAGGAATACTCAATTCAGAGGAAGAACCTTCCACACTGGTTTCAGAGGTTGGTACCTGATCAAGATCAACCACCACTGGACGAGGACGAGTAATGAAAGATGAAGTGTAGCTTCTGTATTGCAACAAATAAGAAGCAGATCTAACGTGCTCCCAGCAACAGATTGATGCAAGCCCTAGATAAGTTTTAAATGCTTTATATTAACCTGAGTTTCTTTTGGAGGTTTCCTTTTACTGTCAACTATAACAAACAAAATTAAATGACAGTGATGCATTTTATCGAATACAAAGAGAACAAGATTTCAAAAATAAAACAACCTATCCCATTGCCATAAGGTGGACACCTGGGACCTTGGTATACATCATCTCCATTTAATGGAGGGTGTTGCCAATTTTTCATCACAACCCCATGATCAAAATAGTCCCTATTGGCATCAAGAAGATTGACAACTAAATCTCTATTCGAAAACCTAGTTTTTAAATAGAATGTGGAATCACTAGTAACCCATCTATAGAAATACATAATTTCTGGAATCCCCAAATGATTTCCATGAAGTTGATTTAACCTATATACACAATTAACTACCCTCCATGTATTTGGAGCTACTCTTGCAGGTACAATATCAAAATATTGGAAAAACTCCAAACACAGGGGATTTAGCGAGAAAGAAAAGCCACATTCGACTACAAAAAGACTTGGGAACCAGTGTCCCTCAGCCAAAGAAAATAAATCAGAAGGATAAGAAAGTTCTTCCAAGATAACCCACGAAGGGATTGAAAACTCAGACCGAAATTTGTCTAACGATTCAACAAGATAAACCGTGGTGAATAGAGTAAATAAAAAAGAGGGAAGAAAATCTTACAGAAGAAAGAGAGATCAGTTGTCAATGAATGATGGAAAGAACGAAGGAACAAGATAGAGAGATAATGAAAAGTTTAGAGATACAGATTTGAAAAGTGAAAGACGATAGAATTTCTGCCGCACTTAAATACTTCACCTCGGGAATAGAGAAAAGTAATGATTATAGGAGAAGACGTTTGCGTTTTCGGCGGCTAAAAGAAGAAAAGGGCACAAATATCGAAATGATCGTGAAAATTCAAAATATTTATGAAGCTTAATATTATGCGCTCAAAAAGGAATTATATGCATGGAAAATCTTCCTAAAATTCTTGAAGACCATTAACCCAAGCAGTTTTCGAGCAGAATGTTCCACACTCTCCTTCAACCTCAACTGTGAAACATTGGGGGATTCTGTTGATACCAAATTTAGTCTGCTGACATGGACCAATCACTTGAAAACACGTGTCAACCTATGTGACAAATACAAATACTTTAGACGAACAACATACTGCCACCGAGCAACTCAGGCACCCCGAGCAACTTAAGAGTATCGAGTAACTCAGGCGGTCCGAGCTACTTAGAGTGCAGAGCATCCAAATCAAGAGAATCAAAAGACAGCTACGCATTAGATGCGCATTAGTTTCGTACAGATGTATATGTCTACTAGATAACAGCACATTATCCTTTCATATGTACAACCTCAAGTCTATAAATACATTGTAACTTCCTCATAAGAAGGGGACTTTGGATCTCTGGGTAAAAGCTATTATCGAGAAGATGATGATTGAAGATGAAATGGTGATCATATCAAACACATAAGAGACAAGGATTTTTAGAGTGTTTGGGATATGAATAAAGACTACGTCCACTGTTATTTTATTTTCAGGGGTTTATAATAGCACAATATAGTGTAGAGAGAGAAAGAGTGTATATCTTATGTATGGTGTTTCTTAGTTGTCAGATCGATCCCGCTCTATGATGGGGTTACAATGTATTTATAACCTTGTGTAACACCCCGTCTAATTAAATAGCGGGTGGCCAGTCCCATACCAAATTAAAACAGAATATAGAGTTGGCTCATTCTCAGCATCACCGTCGAAAACATTTACTAATCACCCAATACCCAATTAAGATGGTGTTTAAAACTTCCCAAATTTTAATTCAACAAAATCCATTTTTTAGTTTACAAACAACACTAGACATATTATTCTACAACATAAATAACCGAACAGATAACACAAAAGAATTTAAATGCAATTGGAATAAATATTCCCAAATAATTATCTAATACAGTAATCCCAATAATAGTAATTGTATTAAAATGACACGAATACAAGAGTAATTGACTCAGATAGAAAAGAGATAACTAAACTCCTTTGGGCGACATGCCCTAAATAAAAGATCACTATGAATCAAATGAAGATAGGCGTCTAAGAAATACTCCATAGCTCCTCATAATTCCATAAGGTTGGCATCCCTACTGTTGGACACCTGATATAGAAGATACAATAGAGAAGAAAATATGCAAGGAAATGGGTCAGAGCCCGATGTGAAAATGATTTTGAAAACAACAAGTATTTAACAAGTGCAATAAAGAATTTATTATGTACATGTTAGTATCCAACTCTCACTTGCTATTCTCACCGCTCATATAGAGTGCACACTTAACGTTTCCTATTAACCTCCTAGTTAATGGTTCATCCTCACTAATTTCCATAATATGATTCAATTCCATATCATAACCCCGTATGTCCCATACCATACGTAATATAATCATTCTTATACGTTTCTCCTTAACATGAATCGTTTCTCATTAATTTGAATTAATCTTTTCAATAATATATAAGAATAATATTCATTAACTTAATTCAGTTATTTTCCACTATTCATCATTATCTAGAATTATCACACAGTAGATTGATTTAACCACAATATACACATTCATTCATTCATTCATTCATTCATTATATATATACACATATAATACGGCACCACGAGATACAGTTGCGGTGCATGCATTACTCTACTATCATGTCCCTATATCGCTGGTCGCTGAATAGGGGACTAAAGGTTCGGTAAGGATTCTTCAAACCACAAACATCAACACAAAAATTGGAGGCGAACATAGTTCTCATACCCACGGGACATGCACATACCTACGTTCCCATAGTCAGCGAACTTATCAACTCCCCGATACGTCTTTCATAGACCTATGTTCTCGAGCGACAAATTAAAAATCTCACGGATTCATCAGGATATGACTACCCTCACGCGCAAACCTCCCCATCGATAGCAAGTAAGCTAGGTATGTCATACACATAAATCATCAATCAATCAAATAGGCATTATCATCTACCAATAAATATAATATCAACAAGGTAATCACACTACCCTAAGATACTTCCCATACGTAGCATTATATCTCTTTAAATCCCGCATATTAAAATATTATGACTTTACTTCTATAATCTAATCATTCTAGTGTCTCACTCACTACCCAAGGTTTAAATAGGTTTTTCCTCAATATATTTATTCAGTAATAAAATCACTAATATCCTACTGGACCATATCATCTTATCTCCCGAATTACTACGAATTTAAACTCTCCCTTAATTAGGGTTAAAACCGATTGTTTCTAATCTCTTATAAACACATCTTCTATCAACTAGGATTGAATACCATAATCACATGGCTCATAGTCTATAGTGTTTCATTCACACTATATGACTTATCAAAAAATCAAAATCCTCTCATCCTATAACATCTCTCCACTCCCGATGTCGTTAAGGTTCATGCGTGGAGCGTCTCGCAAAGCGAAATCCAAACAAGGAACCCCTCCAATACGCTACTACTTAACTTTGTCGATCGTGGAGGTCCGTCAACTTCAAATACGTAACCGGCATAACCTCATCCCCTATTTCAACCAAATATGGTTTGAACTCCCATCTCTATCCAGGAGTCATACCACTAAGTGCTTGTACTACACTCAGTCCTTGCACAATCAATAATGAGCTTAAACTCAGTCCTTGATGCTCAAATTGTAACCCTAAGGCTACCCAGGTGCTATATTAAATCTCCCCTACTGGACCTATCCTTAATCCTCATGCATACCAATTAGAATACAACACATGAATCTAGCAACTGAAATTCTTTCAATTTAATTATCATAATTCTAATCAATTAAATCCCAATCACATTAATTCGATTCTTATCTAGGGCTTACTGATCTTCTCTAAGTCCCATTATATCCAATTAATAATCACCAAATATTTAGAAAAGGTTTGGGATAAGAACTAGCATTTAAAAGAAACAACTTCACAAATTTTGGGGAGGTCGATCGATCGAAGGTAGGGGTCGATCGATCGATCGTCCAAACAACAACCCAGTTTTCTGCATTTCTTCTACTACGGGTTTCATCACTTTTGATCATACAATCCTTCATATTAACAAACCAAATTCCTTATAAACCTTACTACATGATATAGCAACATATGTGAATGATTTCTAATGCTCTAAACATCCTAGAATCATCAAGAGTTTGAATTAAAAGCATATATTCATCCTATTTTTCCATAAAATTATAAACATGATATCTTCAAGAACACACCATAGATTCTCAGAATTTCTTCAACAGATTTATTATTATTTCGTGGATTACTAACTACCTACAACATGAGTTTGATCCCTATATATTTCCATTTTCCAGAAATCAATTAATAATTCCATTATTATCTTCCAAAATATGCAAAATCTCATCTTTTTATAACTATCCTAACATGGACAATATACAAACTTAGATTGCAATCATCAAATACTTGCCTCTAATGATGATCTGATCCTTTGGAGTTGAATAACACATGTGGTTCTCCCTTTCTCCGGCCAACTTTCGGTGGTGATGGTGGTGGTGACCTTTGACCTTTGGTTCTCCTCCTTTCCAAGCAAGCTTTTCTCTTCCCTAGCAACCTTTCACTCTCTCTAGGAAGATGACTTCTCAATTTTGTGTAGAAGAGATGAAATGAACCTACGTACACTATTCTCCAAATACTTATAATAAGACAAAATCCAAAATCACTATTCATCCCCTTGTAAAAATGACCAAAATACCCTTTTGAGTTGTCTATTCATTTCCAAATGACCCGAGACCCAAAACTAACATCCAAATAGACTTTTTTGACTATTTCAACCCGTACAAATGCAACGGCGTAGTCGAAATGATTATAAGGTTGATGTAAAAACAAGTTTCCTTTTTAATTTAACAAATTAGTCCCGACACGTCCCATACCGCGTCCGACTAAAAATTCAAATTACGGAATAAATAACTCACCGCAATATCAATTACATCATATTTATATATTACCTAAATATCTTTAAGTAATATTCATAATCATTATTTTTAATATCCATAATTCGGATAAAACCCAAATGAATTAATTAATAATAAAATCTAATTAATCCATTATTTTAAAATATAACACATTTTAAAAGTCATTAAAATTACGGGGTATTACACCTTGAGGTTGTCAATATGAAAAGGCGATGTGTTGTCATCTAGTAGACATCTATTGATACAGTAGAAATGTACATTAAGGCTCATTAAATGCGTTGTTATCTTCATTAATGCACATTAAAAGCATAGTTATCCTTTGATCTGTTTGGCTAGAGTTGCTCTGCACGCCTTGAGTTGCTCTGCACGCAAAGTTGCTTGTTGCTCTACACACTTTGAGTTGCTCTGCATGCCTTGAGTTGCTCTGCATGCAAAGTTTCTTTTTGCTCGTTGCTCTGCACACTTTGAGTTGCTATGCACACCTTGTGTTGGTTAAAATGCCGACCAACTCTCCTCGAGTGCCGACTAACTCTCCTCGGGTGCCGAACAAGTATAAATATTACCACGTAGGATGACAGGTGTCCTTTTCTGACTGGTCCTCGTAGATGGAGAATTTTATCATCAACAGAATCCCCCAATGCTCCATGCTTGATGGTTTACTGAAAGGATGGAGTATTTATTCTGCAGTGTTTCTCGGTGCTCGTGAAATTCTTGATTTGTCTTCTTGATTTGTTCAACATAAAGTGCACTATCTCCTGAATGGCATATGATGCGAGTTGATCGATGGTTGTTAATCTCTCTTTTGAGGAACTCCGTGTGCTATGTATCACCCTGGGAATTTGGATGCAACTATGTCATAGTATGAAGCTTGTAGCTTGTCATAATCTTCAAGTATGTTGATTAGTTTGCTAGCCGACCAACTGCCTCTTGTGCCGAGCAGCTGAGTGCTAACTTCATGTTCTTAATTTTTCTGATTTATGCTCTTCTGAATACTTTGTCGAGTAACATACTAGCTTTTGAACCCAACTCTTCAATCTGATTTGTACCAAGCTAGTGGTGGACTTCAGAACATTTGCATACATCTTCTTCTTCAATATTGGTTGGGACAGTAGTAGTAAAGATCTCAGTGATGTTGATGCTGAATCTGACTCCTGAATGTGCATAATAAATCCTGAATATGCTTCCTGGACTTCAATATGCCTCCTGAACTTCAATATCAAAACTAATTCCTGAGCAAGAAAAACAACTCCTGAATGATGATTGGTCGGGGCCCCGACCATGTAAGTTTGTGGAGTTGAATTTGATGCTCGACTGCATGATGTTATAAGAATGTGCCACCAAATGAATAACTATATATGTAATAGAAGCCCCCAAGTGTGGAATATAAACTTTGAATGCTTTCTTAGCTTTAAAGTATATTGGTCTTGCTAGAAAAATAAGGCCGAAGAAATGTTCCCTGAAATGATTCCCTGAGATCTTTGCATGTTTGCATTTTCAATTTCTTGTAAATACATTGTAAGATTCTTTCCTTGTTGTTTGCTGATGAATATATATATATGTAGAGGGAAAAATTTTCCTATTTTGCATAGACAATGAAACTTTCTCCGCCTACTATTTAATTATAGTGACTTGTCACTCGTTGGGCCTAAGCAATGGAATGATTTTCATCCCATGTTCCTGCTTAGTTGTAGTAATCTCGTTAAGATTACCTTATTGCCTAGACAGTGGATGCCCCGGGAGGTCATTCATCTTCTTGCCTAGTTTGGGATGTCCCTTGAGATCACCCGTGATGCCAACATTGTTGGTTAAATTTATTGTTACCAACCAACCGGAGTTGGTGGTTATTGCCGACCAATCGGAGTTGGTGGTTGTTGATATGCTGACCAACCGGAGTTGGTGGTTTGTTGGTGCTGACCAACCTTAGTTGGTTTGCTGAATATATATAGAGAACAAAATTTTCCGGACCAACAGTTCATTGGGGATAAAATATAATAAATGTTGGAGACCTCCTTGGAGCTGAATATATAGAGAGAAAAGAATTTTTCGGACCAATAGTTTGTTGGGGATAAAATATAATAAATGCTGGAGACCTCCTTGGAGCTGAATATATATGGAGAAAAGAATTTTCCTGACCAACAGTTCATTGGGGATAAAATATAATAAATGCTGGAGACCTCCTTGGAGCTGAATATATGATAATAAATATTTTGCCGTGCTCCATGCTGAGATAAATATAAAATATGCGTCCAAATAGATATAAAGAATTATTCAGAATAATAATAAAGTGTCTCGCTGATCTATCGGGGTGAAATTGTATAGTGTTGAACAAGAATACTATTTTCCAGAACATGAGAACATGGCCGAGTACTTTGCCAGGCCTGAATATAAATAAGAATTACCCCGACCAACTATCCGTTGGGGGTGGAATATAATAAATGTTGTGGTTCTCTTCGGAACTGAATAAGTTTCTCGTCGAGGAATTTTTTTTGCATAATTCCGAACAAGAATAATGTTTTCTAGAATATAAGAATAGGGTCGAGAGTGTTTTCGGGCCTGAATATAAATAAGAATAACCCAGACTAACTGTTCGTTGGGGGTGAATTATAATAACTGTTGTAGTTCTCCTCGGAGCTGAATATGATAATAAGTATCTCGTCAAGCTCCATGATGAGATGAATATAGAATATGAATCCCAATGGATATATAGAATAATTTGTCCTTGAGCAGATATCAGAGCAATAATAAAATCAATAGTTCCTCGCCGAGGTGAAATTTCATAATGCCGAGCTATGATAATATTTTTCAGAAGTGTAAGATTATTTTCGAGCATTCGTCGACACTGAAACTTGTACCTGTAAAAATTAATAACTTGCCCTACCATATGTATAGGCTGAATTGATTAGTTATGAGAATAATTTAGTCAACTAGTCAATATATATGATATGTGTTTGCTCGGGAAATAACAATTTCATAAAAATGAAATAATATATGTCTGACTGGTCTATCAAGGCAAAATTGACTGATGTCGAGCAATAACAGTTTCCAGAAGTTAAAGATTGTGGTTGAGCTTTCGTCGGGATAGAATCACGTCCCTATAGAATTTTAATAAGTTGCTCGAACTCCTGTTGAGACTAGTTCAGATAGTTAGTCATGAGAATAATTATTTAGCCAAACAATATATGATGTGTATCAGCATAAAGCAATAAAAATTTCAAAATATGAAATAATATTTTTGTTCCACACGTGTATTTCGTGAGCAAATTTTGATAAAAAATGCTAGGCATTTTAATTTTAAGTAAAAGACCAAATATAAATTGATTCAGAAAATTTATTCTAAAATAAAGCTTTGGAGTATTTTTTACTTAGCTTTAAAATTTTATTTTATTAGAGAAGTGTAAGTTAAGAAATAATAAGAGGTGAAATTTTCTTTTAACAAAATGGTCAATCCTCCATTCCAGGTTGTTGCCACCGACTAGATTTTTTAGACTTGTCGCCGACTAACATATAGTAACTTCTGACCATGAATAGTTGTTGTCGATCTACTACCGATCAACAATTGATCACTATTATACGATTGCCAACATATCATATTCTTGACAATCCGCCGATCTGTTTCAAAACACACTAATCAAATTTCTGCCGACCAACATATTGAAGATGCCGATCTTCAGTAGGAGCCCAATCAATAATAACAAATGATCGTCGACCAATTTTTTTCTTTCAATGATCGCCAATAAAAACTTGATGTGCTTCCGACTAAGAACTATTGTTGCCGACCGTAGCCGACCAAGAATAGGAGCTCGTCGACCTGTTTACCTGGTTTCAACCAGCGCTGGATGGTACCGACCTGTGCCGACCACCAGTTATAATAAAAAATTGAGTATGCTGCCCTATAATATTTGATAACGACCAACAAAAGAGGATATGGAGTCTATGCCGACCAAGAATTATGTGTTGTTGATGATGAATAAGTATGCCCGACCAAGAAGCTGGGGGTCGCCGAGCAACAAATTGATTTCGCCGAACAATGAGACACCGATGATAGTCTTCTCCGATCTAGGCAAACCTGTCGTCAACCTGTTGTAAAGAAACAGCCGACCTCATTTGCTCAGGTACAATGGTTGTCGATTTCCCTGTGGAAGCAAAACTCCGGATATATAGGTGACGACCTTCATTTTCTGGTTACCGACCAACGAATAGGAGGTCGGGTTAGCCCTCAATCTGTGCAATATCTGTCGTCGATCAAAGTAGAATACCTCCGACCTACAGGTCTGATCCTAAAAAGTTTTATATATGTTTTCTTCTGGTAGCCGATTAGTGTAATGCCTCCGATTAACAACTACCTCTGGAGGTCGATGTCCAGTTCTTGTTTGCCAACTCTCTAGATGTAAAAATCTTAGGCGGTTAAGTTCATCTGATATGAGATCGATCAAAATATTTGGTGGCGTTCTACTGTAGCAGAAATGGTTGAAACCGTGGGATCTAATTTACGCATCTGATCAAGCAAAATTATGGGGACAGTTCGTTCTCACATTTGTGCCGCATCTTCATTCACTGTCGATTGTTAGAATTGAGAGGATTAAATTGTATAATTTATTTCTTCCCAGTCAGATCGCCGGAATTTATTTTGACGTCCAGTCATCAATTGAAGAATAGATATTTTAAATCAATAAATCAACCATTAAACCAATAAATCAATCTTCATCAGAACTAATAAATCGTAACAAATCGAAATTCTTATATCTAAGAGATAACCAATAAATAGAAATCATCAGATCTAAGAGATAACCAACAAATAGAAATCATCAGATCTATAAAAAAATATGATCAATATCCGAGATGAAAGAGAATGGTTTTGAATTTTTACTCCTTTGTAGAAGATGTGAAATATGGGAATCAACATATGTGAAATCTCCTTCCCTGATGTAACGCATTGTATAAACGTGTTTGCTCAGAACATTTTCAGGAAGAGTCATAGACATCTGACATTCATGGTGAAAATTGTTTATAACACTGAATAGAAACATATATTTTTTTAAATGAATCAAATTGATGAGAACTTTTGAAGTAGATATTGGTCAGAATTGTGATTTCGAGAAAAGATAAAATTGTTTCCATCACTTTAACTTTTCATATTCTCTGATTCAAAATATGATGAGAATTTGAATAGTCATCAAAGATCTTTCAAAATTCGTTTCAGAATCAATCAACAATGAAAATTATCAAATCTTACCATCGTCGTATATACTAGTAGATGTAATCATTCTAAATGTTTATTCCATGATATAAAATTTAAACTTGAGAATTAAGCCAAAAGTTATGATTTATGAAATCCATCATTTTACAGATTTCTCAATAAGAATTAATCTAACAGTTATGATTTTAAAATCATGATATGCAATATTTTGCAGATTTCATAAATAAAAATTGGATAACTAATTTATGTATACAAACATAAAAATCATGATTAAATCAAAAGACGTATGTATAATTGATTATACGTAGAGAAAATAAATACTTAGCTTTTGATGGAGAACAATGCTTGAAACACTTTCACACAGACGGCGCCAATCTGTTGATGACTAGAAATAGCATCTATATTATCTTATCGGCATCAACAACAGATAAAAATGACGGTATGAAGGTGATGATTGAAGATGAAATGGTGATCATATCAAACACATAAGAGACAAGGATTTTTAGAGGGGTTCGACTATGAATAAAGCATACGTCCACTGTTATTTTATTTCCAGGGGTTTACAATAGCACAATATGGTGTAGAGAGAGAAATATTGTGTGTCTTGTGTATGGTGTTTCTTAATTGTCAGATCGATCCCCCTCTATGATGGGATTACAATGTATTTATAGCCTTAAGTTTGTCAATATGAAAAGGCGATGTGTTGTCATCTAGTAGACATTTGTTGATACAGTAGAAATGTACATTAAGGCTCATTAAATGCGTTGTTATCTTCATTAATTCACATTAAATGCATAGTTATCCTTTCATCTTTCTGGCTAGAGTTGCTCTGCACACCTTGAGTTGCTCTGCACGCAAAGTTGTTCATTGCTCTGCACACTTTGAGTTGCTCTGCACGCCTTGAGTTGCTCTACACGCAAAGTTGCTCGTTGCTCGTTGCTCTGCACACTTTGAGTTGCTCTGCACGCCTTGTGTTGGTTGGTATGCCGACCAACTCTCCTCGGGTGTCGACTAACTCTCCTCGGGTGCCGAACAAGTATAAATATTGCCACGTAGGATGACAGGTGTCCTTTTCTGACTGGTCCTCGTAGATGGAGAATTTTTGCGTCAATAATATCCTTCATTTATAAGACTATCCACCCTGTTTAACAAATAATAAATAGTCGAACAACATTCAAATAACCTAAATTTATCAAAAAAATTCTCATATAACATAAAATATATAATATTCATAAACGAAATTCACATTGTGTCTAAATTAAACAAAGTATCAATTTTAAAAAAAATGGACATAGTCTCCTTTGTTTATTGGACTATCCACTCAAGGGGTAACAACCAATCAAACAATATTCAAAAAGCCAAAATTCATCTAAAAAATTATGCAACGAAAGAAACTTTTGAAAACAAATCACATGTATAGAACCCCCAGCATCTACCACGTAAGTTCCCCGCTGATGCAACTCTTCATCCAAAAGCTCCACAAAATTTCTATGAAGCAACACCCTATTTGACCATTTGGTTTTCACATGTGCCATGAGGGGCTGCAAGCCCCTATACCAGTCAATCACATCGGGACACCCTTGGCATGCAGGGAAATGCTACTTTCTCTCCGGTTCATTTATTTGCTCCATGCTCAAACTATCCATCTTCTAAAAAAAAAGTGACGAACCACCTGCTCAACATACTGAAACATTACAAATATGTAGATATTAGTTTTATCTTTTTTAATAAATAAATATGGTTATTATAGATACCAAACAGAGTGTTATAGTGCATAGTCTAAATCAATTGTTCAAAACAGTGGAATGTTTCGAGAAAATCAAAACTCAAATCGAAATTGAAAGAGTAAAATCAGATCAGGTAAGAATAACCAACATTTCTATTTCCTATAATAGACCATAATTATATAGGACGGGGGGAATATCATATAAAACCATGAGAATAGTTTGAACAAAAACAAAAAAATAACTAGAGTGAACCATAAAAGTTAATAGAACTGTCAAATATATCTTCACCATGTAAAAAAGTGACTGCCTTCTAGGTACCTTTGAATAATATCATTCCCCAAAAATTTAATAAATCTCTCTTATAGAGAGATTGGACAATTCAGTCCTAACTCTAACTCACATATTTTCCACCTATGAATGCAAGATATGTTATTAGAATCATGGGTGTTTTTGAATTTGATTCACTTTTCATTTGAATGACAAAAAAGTGAGTTGATGAATATTTTTAAGGGATTTTGTATGCAATCGACACTATAGTTGCAACCAACACTTTTGCTGCAATCAACAATGTCGATCCAGTAGAAAAGGTAGTTGCGGACATCTTTGAGTCTTTGGAGATCTCAAATGAAAAATTGAAATACAGGGCAACCTTTTAAGAATTGTCCTACGAAAGGTAGTTGCGGCCATCTTTGAATCAACACTTGGCAGTGCTTGGTTCATTTTCACTTGGAAGTGCTTGGTCTGTTTGGTTTCACATGGTAGTGCTTGGTTTTGCGGCTGCTAGTTCGTTTTTAGTCATTGGGCTGCTGGTCCGTTCTTCCCCATTTGTTATCGGGTTGATCTTGCGTTAGTAAAAAATCGAACAAATAAAAAAAATTGGGTAAAAATGAAATACTCAGACTACAAAATGATTACCTGAGAAAAAAAATTAAACATATAAGTAAGCAGCCGAAGATGAAATGCCGAGTCACTAAGGGAAATTTAATATCGCCACAAATGCAGCCATGTCGGATCACTTCACCCATATGATTTTGTAGTGTAACACTGTTGTAATTGAATATTGCCACAAATGCATCCATGACAATGTCTTCAACTCAATTATAGATTAATATTAGCTATTCACATGCCAAAAACAATTATCGACCAAGAAGTTAATCTAAACTAAGTCGTATTGATATTTGATGTTCCAATATTGTATACAACAAAACCAAAATGAAGCAGGACCCAAGCAGCCTCCTTCAGTTGAAAATTAATAATCAACAATCTTTTGAGGGTTCTTATAAAATTGGGGTTTTCATACACAGTTTATTCAATGCTTAGCTTTTGGAGGAAGTCCCTATGCCAAATCTATTCGAAGAGAGAAAAATGATTGATTGCAAGTTAAATTCTAAAGCTTAAGGTTATATCTAGTGTCTCCAGTAATGTTTTGGTTGTTTCATATGAGAACACTTTGGTACCAAATGACAATTCAATGTAATCGCCAATCTAACAATATGTGTGCTACTCTGAATATAGTGACAGTGCTAAAGAACTGTAGTGTATTGAGTCCATTAGACCCTTTCAATAGAATGAATCTAACTGGCATGATTTATCAGAATGCCTACATACTAAAGCTTGAATGAAAGTATGAGCGGTGATTAACTGTGTATTAGATGGTTAACTATGTTCTCGTCATTTTAAAATCGATCATTATTGATCTTAAAATAAAACTACTTAATTTAAAATCAGAATATAAATCTTACTTCCCATCACTGTTCTAAAAACCCGCCTAGGTTCCCATGAATTAAGTGATCTAGTAATAAAAATAGACTCGACACTAAAACCTAAAAAATAGATCTCAGTACCAAGTGTGTTATTGATCACTTATATACGTTCCATTTTAGTATCAGTACCAGGTATGTTGTTGATCGGTTATCAGAGTATAAGGTATCGTCTACCAGCATATAAGGTATCAAGTATAAGCATACCAGGTATCAGTATATTAGCATATCATGTATGAGGATTTTATTTTCTTTTCAATCAGCTAGGTTGCAAGTTTTAAGATCAACACCATATCAGGACTGATATTAAAATTCATAGTTTTAAGATAACATCAAACCAGATCCCATATTCATAGGTTACGCTAATGTGATCCTCGTAAATTACAACCTGGTTGCAATTACAAACACATACTACTTATGTAAACAAAAAGTATAACTCAATTAATATCGAAAAAATATCATTAATAAGCATATTTTTCTTAGTGAGAACTGAGAATATATCGATATAAAAGGAAAAATGAAAGAAAAATGTCTAAAAATAACTTAGAAACATTCACACCATATCCAAGGGATTCATAAATTAGGGGGCTACAACATTAATATGGTGAATGATACTTGTGTATTTTATGAAAAACAACAGTCAAATGTCGAAAGAATTAAGAACTGATAGGAGAAGACAACCACCCAAAAAAATAACATTTTATCAGAGGTTATTATTAGTGTGTCTAATAAGCTCTTTTTACGTATCATTCAAAAGGGTAGAAAAAATGAAATATTTTTAGAAATAAGATTAGAGAAACATTATGTAGTCTAAAACATATCAATAGTTCAAGTAGAATCATCTAAAAAATCATTCTCTTTCTTTTCATACACCTGGACAACGATTCACATTGGTACAATTCGATTCAAGTGTTAACAAAACAAATTACATTTAGGCTTTTTGTAAAATTAAAAAGGTACTCAAGTATAAAAACAAAACCAAATCGTATATGACATGCAAATCCACCGTACAACAAAAACAACCAATAAAGAATGAATATCCATTATTAATTATAACCTTAGTATATAAATTCCCATTGGCAATCCTCTGCCCCAAGCCCCAAAATCTTCAACATACCACATGTGATCAATTGAAGATATTTTACTTAAGGTTGATATGGCATTTGAAGAGGATCAATAAGATGTTTATAGAGAGAAAGATCTTCAAAGATTAAAGCAAACCTCAATTCAGCCTTAACAAATGAGGATTTTTCCGAACGAGTAAAAGACATCAATGTAGTTCAAAATCCTCTCACAGAGAGAGGATATACAGAAGTTTATAGGAACTACTACTTACATTAAATGTATTTCAAAATCAGTGTTCAATTCAGAATCCTATTTTGAAAAAAACGATAACTGATACATGTAATCAACAATTATATAATTTGTAAGAAACTTAAAAGACAAAGTATAATATTGCAAAGTAACTAAAACCTCAATATGAATGGTGTTTAGTTCAAATTCATCTCGAATAACAACCTCAATGTCAAAATGAAAAGCATTTAAGAAAAAGAATGGAAATGTATTTATGTTGATACTTTGTACCAGGCTTTGTAAAGAAAACCATTTATTTAATTTTATAAAAATTTGTTGTCAATTTTATAAAATACCGCAAGTGCACGAGCTTTTATAGAATAGCGAGTGTAAGTACGGGTCGAACCCATACAGATTTGTCAATTTGTCATTAAAATTAATTGTGACTGTCCAACTAGACTGAATAGGATAAAGAATGATTATGAACTAGACTAAATGAAAGCAACTACGATAAATGAGGATAACACAAGATATTTGTAAACAATTAGGAAATAATTAGGATTAGGGGTCCATTTATCACGTAGCTAATATTGCACACTAATTTAATGTTGTCATTCCCTTTTTATAACTCAAATTAAACCGACCCTCATCATATTTAATTCGGAAAATATGACAGTTATGATCAAAATATTTTTTAACGTCTCTAATAGATGGCTAAAATCCCTATTCCCTTAGAAAATACAAGTTTTAAAATTCGCAAATGTATTTAAGCATGGACTATCAAAACAATCAAAGTGTAAGCATAGTCCATGAAAAATTACTATTTTTAAATATCAAAACTTGATTTGACAAAATAATTTTAAAGGTTCTAAAACACACTCTCGTGTCGCTTTAAAATGAATACCGAATCTTTAATAACAATTAAAACAAGTAGGGAATAAACAACGATAAAATTAACATGACAATGTTAGCTAACTATGGTAAACTTCACCCTACTCCTAATATAAGAATCAAACTACCATAGGGTCAATCGATCGATCCTTCAGTATTTTTGGCAATTTCGGCTAGGGTTGTTTAAAGGGGATAAATTCCAATTTAATAGTTTCTAGTTTATTTATTTGAGGAAATAAATATTCATTTAGGAAATAAACATCTAGTCATTCGAGGGAATCTATGGGAGATAGTAGGGTGAGAAATTACAAGAATGAGTAGAGATCTTCATTAATAAACCAAACTTACAAATAGTTCTCTCACAACAATCTTCAATCCTCTAAAAATATAATAAAAACTTATCCCTCAAATTGCTTACAATCACTCAAAGTTTCTCCCCGAAATCCTCCATGAAATTCCTCTCTAATTGTCTACGAAATTATGAGCCCAATGGTCGTTTTTACAGGACAAGTGGTGAGGTATTTAAGTTGTGGTGGGACTCTTTTTGATTGGCCGAATGGTGATGGTAGCTATCTATCCACCTCTTTAATCTTTGTACCGTGATAAGGGATGAAATTTTCCCCCACTCGAAAACTCTTATCTTTTCTTCCTGAACACGCATGTCGAGTTTCGTCCAAAATGGAGAATAATATTTTTCGTAAAAATCAACTTTTTCGCGCCTTTTTTGAATTGATCATCAATTTGCACCAAATTCCATCATTACCTGCAAAAAATTCACTAGGCAACTTTTTTCACAAATTAGCACAAGAATATTATAAAATTATTGAAGTGCCCATTTTTTACTTAAAATTGTCATTTTCAATATGAATTCAATTATTCTCGCATGTTTTCCTCTTTTTAATAAAATAGTCCTAAGAACTTATTAAATACACTAAAATGGGACTAACAAAGTATAAATTTGGGCGTAAAATATACAAAATAATGCACTCATCATTGATACTTTGTACCAGGCTTTGTAAAGAAAAACATTTATTTAGTTTTTTCATTATCAAAGAGAAACTGTCTGGATGACCATCACTTTTCCCTTAAACTCTTGTTGTTTAGATCATACCTAATATGGGACTGTGTGTTATGCCCTGTTTTTTCTAATGAAATTAGCATTTGGTCTCCAATATACAAACGTTTGGATGTTCTCTCTCATAACAATCTTAATCACATTAACTCTTAAGTATGACATTTTTTGGATCTAAATCAACTACATTTATCCTCAATATATCTTCAATACTAAACTATATGTCGACAATTAACAACAGAGTAGGATTGTGAAGCTAATCACTCCCAATATTCATGGAGGTATCTTGTACCTTGAAAAAATCTCTATTTCTACCTTACATTCCCATTATCCCACCAACCCGTCAAAAACCCCAAACATTCTAAAAGACCTCCTTTAGTTCCCCAAATGCCAAAGTGACTTATCGCATGTTCCACTGCCTTAAAAATCAATCATCTTGTCCCATTCACCACCCATATGACCCTCTTTTTAATCAAATCCTCCATCCATCTAAAGCATTGTACAAAGTACCAACAAAAGCATTATATTTATGTCGATGCCAAAATCAAAATGAACAAAAAGGCAGAGTATATTGTATCAAAATTAGGCAATGAAGTGTACATTAACACACATTTTAAATATTAAATAAAACATTTAAACCACATAAGGCATAGTATCGACCTTTACTCCAGCAGTGTCAATGGACGATTAGGTACGTAGGAGGGAAACACATGTGCCATAATGTTCTTCTAATACCCTAGTTTTACCTAAGGGGCCTTTGGTTGAGTCTTATCCCACTATGATGTTAATTAAACAGTAAGCTTCTTCTGCTCCATAGTTTTGCTTTAAGGTTATCTTGAGAAGTGTTGTTGTATCAGAACACTCCTTAGCAGTTTCAACCTCTCCTTGTCCCTCAGCATCCATCTTGGACTTTGTATTTAAAGTATCCTTTGTAGGTATCTAATCCACTTAGGTGTCTGTGTATTACTTCTCTCACCGATTTACCACCCAATGGGTATTTTATCAAATACTTGGGAGGCAAACAAATTCGTTTGTTTGCAAATTGAAAGTGTGTTCCTTACTAAACAAAAACACAGCCATATATATCAACCCCTCACGTGTGAGATTTTTGTGATGCACAAAATGAGATTCAAACAAAAGTGGTTAACATAAAGTTCCTTACTAAACATATATAGGAAGACTAACTCCAAGAACTTCCTTTATCGAATTACCCTACTGTTGATGTAAAAAATTAGATCACTCTAATTATTCAATCACAGATAAATAAAATGAGACAAAGATTTTTAAAGTGGTTCAGCCTTATAAGAATGGACTACGTCCACTATTATGTTATTGCTGAGTGTTTGAGAATTCTCGATTACAAGTGCTATCAAGAAATTCTTCTCCCCTTGAATGAGGGTGATACAAGGTATTTATAGCCCTTAGGCTGTACATGAAAGGGTGATACATTAAATGATATACATATGAAAGGGTAACTCATTTAATGCTCTTCAAGCGTGTTCGTCAAGATGATAAGCATTCAATGAATAGTTGAACTGTTGATTATCGGGCAATCAATTCTGTGGTCGAGATGCAGCTCGAACTGCCTTAGTTGCTCATCGTCCAATAGTTCCTCGGAGCACTGGAGTTCCTCGGAGGGCTGGTGTTCCTCGGAAGACTGGTGTTCCTCGGAAGACTGGTGTTCCTCGGAGTACACCTATTGCTCGGAGTGAGTATGTTGGTCGGGGGAATGATCTTCCTCGTTGCTATTGTGCCACATAGATTGACACGTGTCTTCTTATTATTCGTCCACATTAGCATACTAATTTTAGTATCAACAGAAGCCCCCAATGTTTCATATTTCGAACTTTGAGGAGTATGGAACATTCTTTCTCTGTATATGGCAATATTAAATGACCTTCCTGGGTTTTAGGAGCCTTTTCTTCGTATTTGAATTTCCTTCCAAATTCGCAGAATCCGCTTTTTTGCATTTTTATAAGCGCTTCGATCTTCGTGCACTTTTTGTCCTTTTAGCAACCCGTAGCGTAATAGTTTTCCTTTTTGTAATCATTTCTTTCGCCGTTTCCCAAGGCAAAGTATTTAAGCTACAGAGGCAATCCCATCGTCTTCTACCTTTTCAATTTCTGCTTTCGAGTTTTCTATAGCTTTTCTCTCTCCTGTGCGTTCATCCATTTCTTCGTTTGTTTGTCAATAGATCTCCTTTTTCCTATAAGATTTTCTTCCTTCTTCTTCATTTCTTTTTGTTCACCATGGTTTATATTATCGAATCTCTTGAGAAGTTCCGTTCTGACTTTTCTATTCCTTCTTGGGTAACTTTGGAGAGTCTTTCTGAACCTTCAACTTATTTTAATTTGGCTGAGGGACATTGGTTCCCTAGCCTCTTTATTGCTGATTGTGGATTTTATTTTCCACCAAACCCTTTGTGTTTAGAGTTCTGTCAGTATTTCGATGTTGTCCCTGCGAAAATAGCCCCCAACACATGGAGAATAGTTAATGGGGTGTATAGGTTAAATCAGACTCATGGAACTCGTATATGAATTCCTGAGATTATATACTATTATAGATGGGCTGTTTTAGACAATGTTTTTCATTTAAAAACTAGGTTTTTGAATAGGGCCTTAGTAGTCAACCTCTCTGATGCAAACATGGATTATTTTGAACACGGGGTAGTCATAAAAAATTGGCAAAATTCTCCTTTGGTTGGAGATGAAGTGTATGAAGGTCCCAGATGCCCCCCATATGGCAATGGGATAGGTTATTTTCATCTTATTTTGTTTTTGAAATTATGATTTCATTGTGTTTGACAAAATGTATGACTGATATTTCACTATGTATTTGTTTGCAGTTGACAGTAAGAGAAAAACTCCAAAAGAATCAGAAGTAAATATTAAACATTTGAAACATATCTGGAATTTGCATCGAAGAGTTGCAGACGAGCACATTAGGTCTTCTTCATATTTGTTACAGTACCGGAGCTACACATCATCCTTTACTGCCCGTCATGTGGTCAGCATTAGTGACCCATTGCCAGCTTCTGAGGAATCTTCACCAGAATCTCACATTCATCTAAGCCAGAAGATGGGCAAGAGAAGAGTTCCTGCTATCTTCTAGGAAACTTCCTCTGCCGGGGATGGAAAAAGAAACAAGGCTGAAGTCCCAAAGGGGACAAAGAAAGTACATGGTGCCCCTTCTGTTGCTCCTCAGAAGGCTGCCGAGAAGCCCCCAGTGGCTCCGACAAAGAAGAATGCACCTGTGGAAGTGGTCCCAACCAAAAGTTCTTTGGTTGAAACTGCTGAAGTGCCACTGAGGAGAATGAAGAAATCATCCTCGGTCACTTTGACTGAGACTATTCCCCAGCTTCAAGCTAGTGGAGCTGGTGTTCCAACCATTATTCCCCCGAGTTCTGCGATGATCTCGGTAAAGACTTGGACTATTCCTGAAGTCCAAGGGATAGAAGAAAACATGTCTAGGGATATGCTGACATCCCTAGCTACTCGTCACATTGCTTCAATAAGTTTCTCTTATCTTGAATTTTTCTTTCTTTACATCAATTCATGTATCTCGGTATTGACTTATCGTTACCTTCTTTTTCAGCTGGTGAGTTACTTTAACACTATAGTGAAGAAAGATGAAGCACTCAAGGCTTCTAGCTCCTCGTCTGGAGTGGAGAATGCTTCTGTGGGTTTGGCCCAGTCTCTGAAGGAATCCCGTCAAAAATACGACGAGGATAAGGGTGAATGGGAGAAGAAGTTGACTGCGTCTGAGGCAGAAAAAGTGCAGTTGGGAAAGAAGGTGAAGGACTTGGAGAGAGAGAATAAAAAATACGCCGAGAAGCTCACTACCTTTGGGGAGCTTGAAAATAAGCTGAAATCAGCTGAGGAAGAGCTGACCCTTCTGCGCGAAGTAAATCATCAGAAGGAGGAAGTGGAGGCCAAGTTGAAAGCCTCCGAGGATCTTCTATCCGAGAAGCTCTCCTCGGAGAAAATGAAAAGAAAAATGGCAATAAAGAAGTCTTTCAACACAGGTTGGGACAAAGGGTGGAACAAGGGAGTAGCTGCTATGATGACTCAGGTGCAGTATGGAAGTTTGAAATACTTCCGAGATGGTTGGGTTGCTGCTTTGCAAGAATTGAAGGTGAGCGAGGACTCCGAGTTATTTCAACAGCATCTCCCTGGTCCTCCCCCAGCCATCGAGGATGAAGAAGAGGACGAAGCTGCCTCAGAAGAATCTTCACTGGTAGTGGGTGATCTCATCCTTACCCACCCTGCTGACGAGGAGCTTTCATCTCTGCCAGCTCCTCCAGAACAAGTTCCAGCTACCGCCGACCAACTCATTATTTCCACCGAGCAACCAAGCTCCTCGTCCCAGCCTCCCGAGAAAGTATTGGGAGACAAGGAAAAGGTGTGAAGTTGTTCGGTATTCTCTTTCTGTTTTTCTTTTACTTGTACTTTGTATTTTGAACGATGTACTCTTTTTGATGATATAATAAAATCACATCTTTTGTTCCTCTGTGTTGTTGATGCTATGTCTGCTTTTTTATTAATTCTTGCCTTGATCTTCCTTTTGATGATTACTTTTTCCTTCTCTGTTAGTTTCTGGCCAGGATGGATCTGCTATCTGCTAATGATACAAAGTTGATGCAGCAATGCCATGAATATTATAAGGCTGGTCATACATAATTGAGTGCATCTGAGGTTGTAGACATCCTCGGTCATGATGCTTCAGAGCAAGCAGTTGAAGCTTATCAGTACCTAAAGGGCTTACTTGACCGTGCTGTAGCCAACAACGTGGTCTACTATGAAATGATTGAAGATCTGCAAGGTACTCTTGATGAACTTCAACAGCAATATAAAGAATCATCTGATCTGTTACATGAGGGGTATGAGAAGAGGTATCAACAGCTTTCTGCCGAGACAACCCCTAAAGGGTGAAGTTGAGGCTTGTAGACAGATCGCCGAGCTGCTGGAGCAAGAGAACAACAATTTGCAGTAAGAGTTGGCACAGTATAAGTTTGCAGCTTCATCTTCCACTGCCTTGGTACCGGTCACCGATGAAGGATTCTCATTCTTAGTGGTTGAGAATGCCAAATTAAGGCAAGAGTTGGATACCTTGAGAAGGTCTGGTACTTCTGCTGCTGCTTGGGGACGAGGAAGAGGTTCTCGTGGTCGAGGAAGAATTGCTCAGAACGTCGTCGAGGAACCAAGTTCTTGACCTTCTTGGGGAGGATCAAGAGCTCTTAGTCATAATGTTGAAGAAGCGCGTACTCGATCAACGTTGGAAACTCAAGCGTTCCAATTGAATGCGAAAGATCGGGCTTTGTCTGAAATGTCCAAGAAAATCCTAACTTTGGAGGATCAACTTACTGCGACGAAGTCTGCTTTAGAGAATAAGGACATTTTTGCCAAAAGCCTTCACGAGCAGTTGGAGAGACTAACTTTCCAATTCCATAAACAGCCCAGGGAATTTTGGATGGCTGGGTACAATGAGGCACTATTCCATTTAGATGCTCGTATCTAGAATGCCAATAATGAGGGCTATAAACAAGGCTGGTTGAATGCCTTATGCGTGTTGAAACTTGAACAGGGACATTACTTGTGGGACTATTATGATCCTGGGGTACTTGACTTGCCTGTGACACCGTTCAATTTGGACAAAGAATGGATCCCAGCTCGTGCCATTCCTCGGAGCTTAATTGCACAATACCTCGGTGACTACAGTCTTCATTCTCAGATCGAGGTATCTCGTCCCGAGCATCTATTGGACACACTTTTAATAATGAATGTCAGAATGCTGAAGGACTTGAATTTTATTAACTCTCCTCAGACTTTAAATGATCCACCTGCCGGCGAGGAACCTATTTCAAAAGCTGAGGGAAAGAAACTAATAGAGTAGGGATCTCAATGTAATAGTTAGTACACATATGTAAATTGTAATTCGTTTTGAATTTTAATGAAAGACTTTCATTTTCTGTTTGCAAATCTGTATTGCTATTGTTTTGTACTTGTCTAACACTTTTATAGTTGTGATTGCATAACAATACTTTGTGGTTCATCGACCAATCTAGTAATAAAAAGTTACAAGCATCAGTAATGTTACTCGATCACTTAATAATAAAGTGATGAGTATAAAAATGTTTAAAATTTTTCCAACCAACCAAGGTTGTTAAATTGTGCTCGTCGACCAATTATAGTTAGGGAGAGTTTTTATCCCCGACTAACCATAGTTGGTAAATTTTTTCATAAAATGTGTCCGACCAACCAAGGTCGATAATTTATCCTCGTCGACCAACTACAGTTAGTGGGTTTTGATCCCCGACCAACCATACTTGGTTCAGTTTGGAATATTTTGTATTTTATGGAATAATTTTACCTTTCGACCAACATAAGATGGCAACTGAGTTCGAACTATCAGTGTCCACTAGTTATTTTACCAACCGGAGTTGGTCACGCTAGTGTATGCCTCCTAACCAAAGGAGTATAGTTTGTTCTCGCCCTTTTACCAACCGGAGTTGGTCGTGGGTCTGAACTATCAGTGTCCACTAGTTATTTTACCAACCGGAGTTGGTCACGCTAGTGTATGCCACCTAACCAAAGGAGTATAGTTTGTTCTCGCCCCCTTTTACCAACCGGAGTTGGTCGTGGGTCTGAACTATCAGTGTCCACTAGTTATTTTACCAACCGGAGTTGGTCACGCTAGTGTATGCCTCCTAACCAAAGGATTATAGTTTATTATCGCCCTTTTACCAACCGGAGTTGGTCGTGGGTCTGAACTATCAGTGTCCACTAGTTATTTTACCAACCGGAGTTGGTCACGCTAGTGTATGTCTCCTAACCAAAGGAGTGTAGTTTGTTCTCGCCCTTTTACCAACCGAAGTTGGTCGTGGGTTTGAACTATCGTCTTCTTTTTGCTGTCGAGCAGCGTAGTGTTGTACACTAGTATTCCCCGAAAAACTTTCAATAAAAGGAGAGAAGATGGTGAAACATCATCGTTTTATTCATATTGATGGAACTACTTTACATTTTACATTACTGATAATACTTGCGTAGGTGTTCAGCATTCCATGCATTCTTGAATTCCTCTCCTTCTAGAGTTGCTATTCGGTAAGTTCCTGGTCGAACAACTTCTGTAACTCGGTAAGGTCCATGCCAGTTTGCTTCCAATTTATTGTGCTTCTGAATGAACTTCTTTAGCACGTAATCTCCTTCTTTTAGGTCGCATTTTTTCACTCTCTTGTTGTAGAACAGAGCTGTTCGTTGTTGATAAGCAGCATTCCTAATGGCATCCTCTTCTCTAACCTCCTCGAGCATATTCATATCCAATCTTCTCATTAAGTCGCTGACTGGGGAATTGAAATGCAGCACTTTATGTGTTGGAAGACCCAACTCGGCAGGTATTACAGCTTCACTTCCAAATACCAGCATATATGGTGATTCTCCAGTTGCTGCTCGGGGAGTTGTTCGATAAGCCCATAATACTGACTGTAGCTCATTAATCCAATTAGCTTTAGCTTCACTTAGCTTCTTTTTCAAACCATTTAGTAATGTTCTGTTCGTCACTTCAGTCTGTCCATTGCTTTGAGGATGGCCTGGTGCTGTATGAGTCTTCAAAATGTTTGATTGTCGACAATAGGCAGCAAATTCCTCGTTATCGAATTGTGTTCCATGGTCTGTGATGAAAGCATGAGGGAGACCATATCGGCAGATTATATTCTTCCAAACGAACTGGTATACCTTCTCGTATGTCATATCAATAAGTGGCTCAGTATCTACCCACTTAGTAAAATAGTCCACTGCCACGACGAGGTACCTGAATCTTCCTCGGGTCGTTGGCAGTGGTCCAACTAGATCAATTCCCCACATGGCAAATGGCCGAGGGGAAATTATGGGTGTCAACAATGCTTGTGGAGTACGTCGGATGGAAGAAAATCGCTGGCATTTGTCACATTTTTTGGCGTAGACTATACAATCAGCCCTCATCGTCGGCCAGTAGTATCCTTGAGTCATCACTCTTTGCAAAAGTGTCCGACCTGCTACATGGGCTCCACAGGACCCTTCATGGATCTCTTCAATCAATTCTTTCACCTCGGAGGGATGTACACATCTTTGCAAACCTGCCATAATTCCTCGTCTATACAAAATACCATTAGTTAGTACATACCGAGCAGCTTTATACTTCAATTTCTTGGCAGCGAGCTTATCTTCCGGTAATTCTCCTTCTTCAACATATGCCCTGATGGGATCCATCCAAGATGGCCCTAAATCAAGGGTGATAATATTAATCGTCAGGTTTTCATCTATGCTCCGACTTTCTAATACTTCAATTGGTATTGTTCTTCGCAGCTCGGTACGAGTAGCTGATGCTAGTCGGGCCAGTGCGTCTGCTCGTGCATTCTCAATTCTTGGTATTCTGATTAACTGAATCGCATCAAATTCTTCCTATAACTCCATTACCTTGGTGTGATACTTGACCATTAATTCTCCTTTAACTGCATATGTTCCCATCATCTGATTCACAATCAATTGAGAATCACTGAATACCATCACTTGTTGCGCTTCCATAATCTTTGCTAAATTAAGACCTGCTATCATGGCCTCATACTCAGCCTCATTATTGGAGGCTTTGAATTGGAATCGCAAGGGATATTCCATGTCAATCTCATCTGGGGTGTTCAAAACAATTCCTGCCCCACAATCTGCTGTGCAAGATGAGCCATCTATATATAATCTCCATATGGGTAACCCGTCTTCAAATTTCTTATCGGATAGAGTTCCTCGGTGAAATATCTGTTGCCTCATTTCATCCTCCCCTGATATTTTTCGCTCTTCGTCGACCATCTCTTCTCGCTCTTTTACCAACCGGAGTTGGTCTGAGTTCGAATTTGATGATCCTTCTACATCCATAAGCTCTTTTACCAACCAGAGTTGGTCTGAGCTTATGTCTGTTGATTTTTTAATATCCACTCATCCTTTTACCAATCGGAGTTGGTCTGGGCTCGTGTTTGTTGATCCTGTAACATCCACAGGTTGATCAGCGAGCAACTTTTGCTCCTCTGGGGTATCAAGATAAGTACATTCTGCTATAAAATCTGCTACGGCCTGCCCTTTTAGTGAGGATCTGGGTTCATACATAATATCATATTCACCGAGCTCTATTGCCCAATACATTAGTCTCCCTGATTTTTCTGGCTTATGAAGGGCTTGTCGTAATGGCATGTCGGTGTACACAATGATGGTATGGGCCTTGAAATATGGCCTCATTCTTCTACTTGCTTCAATTAATGCCAATGCCAATTTTTCCAACTTTGGGTACCTGATCTCTGCACCTCGGAAAGCCTTACTTGTGTAATAAATTGGCTTCTGAATTCCATTCTCCAATTTGATCAATGCCGAGCTTACTGCATTCTCTGATACTGCCAAGTATAAGTACAACTTTTCTCCCATTATTGGCCTGGACAATAGTGGAGGTGCTCCCAAATATTTTTTCAAGTCTTGAAAGGCTTTTTCACATTCCTCATTCCACTCGAAAAATTTTCGAAGTGTTTTGAAGAATGGAAGGCATCTATCAGTTGCTCAGGATACAAATCTGTTGAGCGCTGCAACTCGTCCTGTAAGACTCTGCACCTCTTTCTTCATTGTTGAAGATCGCAACCCTAAAAGAGCTTTGATCTTTTCTGGATTCGCCTTAATGCCTCGCTGGTTGACGATGTATCCGAGGAACATTCCTTCTCGTACTCCAAATGTACACTTCGTCGGGTTGAGCTTCATTTGGTATTTATCCAGTTGATCAAAGGTCTGAGCTAAGTCAACTAGATGATCAACAGCTTTCTTTCTCTTTGTCAGCATATCATCGACATAGACTTCCATGTTGCAACTGATTTGTTCGGTGAAAACCTTGTTCATCAGCCGCTGGTATGTCGCTCCTGCATTTTTCAAACCAAAAGGCATAACATTATAGCAATAAGTTCCCCTAGGGGTAATAAAAGAAGTACTTTCCCTATCTTCAGGTTTCATTTTGATCTGGTTGTAGCCAGAGTAAGCATCCATGAAGCTGAGCAGCTCGTGTCCCGAGGTAGCATCCACTAGTTGATCAATTCTGGGCAATGGAAAGTGATCCTTTGGGCATGCCTTCTTGAGATCGGTGAAATCAACACACATTCTCCATTTATTGTTTTTCTTTTTTACCATCACCACGTTTGCTAACCAGTCTGGATACTTCACGTCTTCAATGAATTGGGCTTTCTGGAGCTTGTCGACCTCCTCTTGAATAGCTTGATTCTTCTCGGGGCTAAATACCTTTCTTCTCTGCTTTACATGCTTGATCTCCTTATTCACATTGAGCTCATGACATAAGAAGTTTGGATCTATTCCTGGCATGTCTTCATGACTCCATGCAAAAGTTTTCTTCCTATTTCTCAAGAAAGTTATCAACTCCTGTTTTATTGAAGCATCTAACGACGAACCTATCTGAGTTGTTTGTTCAGGGTGTTCATTGTCCAGAATAACATTTTCTGTAGATTCCACCACCTGTCCTTTTACAAGTTGGGATTCATCTCGAGGATCCAGCATTTCAATTTCTGTACCTTCATCCACCTGGTAGGTAGTAGTCTTTTTCCTTGACTCTTCAAGCTCCTCTTGCTCGGCAGATGAATAATAGCATTCTCGAGCTACTTTTTGATCACCTTTCACAACTCCTACTCCAAAATTTGTTAGGAATTTTAAGTATTGATGTACTGTAGATGGAACTGCTTCGAACTTCTTCAAACCAACTCTTCCCATGATGATGTTGTAGGCTGACTGCACATTCTTATCCATCACAAAGAAGCGTATTCTCTCTGTTCGACAGGCAGGCCAAGTTCCAATGAATATATCCAGCTTGATCGTCCCAAGTGGAAAAACTTTCTCGCCAGCAAAACCCAGAAGAGGTCTGTGATAAGGTTCCAATTGAGATAATTTTAAATTCAAGCTATCAAAGCATGAATAGTACATGATGTCTGCCGAACTACCATTGTCTATCAGCACCCTTGAAATCACTACTTCTTTCATCCTCAATTTGATTACCAAAGGGTCGTCGTGAGGGTAAAGAACACCTGCCAGGTCGTTTTTTGAAAAGCCAATAACCAGCTTCTCTTTGTTTACCTTCCTCGGACGATCCCCCTCGGCCAAATTTATTCGCTGAATGTACGAGAAAGCTTGAGCCTCTCCGAGGTAAGCTTTTCTTTTTGCAGTAAGATCTCCTCCTCCTGCATCTCCTCCTGTAATAACATTACAATCAAATGACCCAAAACGTATGGAAAATACCTCTCGTTCTGGCTGCCTTGGTTTCTTGGGAAGATCGGGGTCATCCTCGGCATCATCTTCATGGTCTCTCTTCTTTTTCTCCTCTGCTTGACGAGGAGATCTAGATCTCTCTCTAGTTCGATCATTATTTCTTCTTTCACCTCCCCGATCAACATACTTTGCTAGTTTTCCTCTTCGGATGAGTGTTTCAATCTCGTTCTGAAGAGCTATGCAATTTTTAGTCATATGGCCATGATCCTTATGGAACTCGCAATATTTATCCCTGTTCCTCGCATCAGGGTCTGACCTCAATTTCTTTGGCCACTTTACCTCCTCGCTATTCTTGATTTCTTCCAAGACATGATTAATACCCATTTTCAAGGGAGTATAATTATCGAATTTCTTCAGGACTTCCCATGACGACTTATTATTTCTGGAACACTTGTCACCGCCATTGCCCTTATGCCCTTTATTCTTAGACTTGTCGACTTCCACCTTGGTGTCTTTATCCATATTCTTTTTTATAGCCATAGCCTCCTCGGAATTCATGATTTTGGCCGCTTTTGCCATCAACTCTGACATAGTTTTAGGTGGATCTTTCGCCAAAGTGTAATACAACTTATTAGGCAACAACCCACTCATCAAGGCGGTGATTGCTGTCTTTTCCTCATAATCTATGACTTCCCGCTTCTCTTTATTGAAACGAGTTATGTAATCTCTAGTGCTCTCACCAGATTTTTGTCTAACACTTAACAAGTGTGCTACTCGTTTTACTGGCTTTGCTCCAAAATAGAAATTGCCGATGAACAACTCGGCCAATTGAAAGAAAGTTGAAATCTTACCCCGAGGAAGATTGTTGTACCATATCTGGGCAGATCCAGTAAGAGTTCCTGAGAATGCCCTACATCTCATCTCGTCGGGGACAGCATAGATGTCGGCAGCAGCTTGATATTGCTCTATGTGAAGAACAGGATCTGTCTTGCCATCGTATTTGGGGGTCACCACAGGGGCTTTAAACTTTGACGGTGTAGGAGAATTCATAATGGCCTGGACAAAAGGTGTCCCTTGAACAAAAGTTCATTGTAGGGGATTCTTCGCCTTAGACATTTCTCCCAATCTATCCTCCAACCGCTGAAGGGATCCTTTCCACGCTTCATTTCCTTCCTCGGGCCTATTGGTTCGAGCAATTGATCGTTCTGAAGTAGCCTCCTGAGATCTATCTTGACGAGCAACTGGTCGTGATTGTGCTGATCCTTCTCTTAGATCTGATGGTTGTCGAAAACTCCTCGACATGGTCTTAGGTGGACTCCTATTCCTCCTAGGGCCTAATCGGCTGAAAGGAGATGCCCTGCTCAATCTTTCCATGGCACTGGTCCTTTCTGGAGAGAGAGTAATATGTTGCTCAGTATCTGTGGCCCTTATCGATGAAGTTTACCCAGGTTGATAAGAGAAATCATCGGATTCCTCATTATGATACGTCTCTGTACGTCTGGATCATGAAAAAGGTGCACGGGTATTTCTTTGGATGTTTCGTGATCCAGGATGGGTTGGTGTACCGCCATGGAGAGCTTGGATGAGTTGCCACATTGTCTCTTGCATGGCGGTTTGTCCTTGAGCCAGATTCGTCATAATTCCAGCCAGATCTGGAGGTGCAGATGGGTTTGGAGGATTTCCAGCATTTCCAGCGTTTCGATTACTGGATTCCGGATTATCTGCCATTGATGATGAATGATTCTTGGTGAAAAACGATAACAACAGTCGTTTCCCACAGACGGCACCAATCTGTTGATGTAAAAAATTAGATCACTCTAATTATTCAATCACAGATAAATAAAATGAGACAAAGATTTTTAAAGTGGTTCAACCTTATAAGAATGGCCTACGTCCACTGTTATGTTATTGCTGAGTGTTTGAGAATTCTCGATTACAAGTTCTATCAAGAAATTCTTCTCCCCTTGAATGAGGGTGATACAAGGTATTTATAGCCCTTAGGCTGTACATGAAAGGGTGATACATTAAATGATATACATATGAAAGGGTAACTCATTTAATGCTCTTCAAGCGTATTCGTCAAGATGATAAGAATTCAATGAATAGTTGAACTGTTGATTATCTGGAAATCACTGCTGTGGTCGAGATGCAGCTCGAACCGCCTTAGTTGCTCATCGTCCAATAGTTCCTCGGAGCACTGGAGTTCCTCGGAGGGCTGGTGTTCCTCGGAGTACACCTGTTGCTCGGAGTGAGTATGTTGGTCGGGGGAATGATCTTCCTCGTTGCTATTGTGCCACGTAGATTGACACGTGTCTTCTTATTATTCGTCCACATTAGCATACTAATTTTGGTATCAACACCTACGAAAAAGAAAGTTAATTTAAAAATCATGTTAACAATATCTAGAACTCAAAATTTCAAGAAAAATCTTATTTGGGTGTCACCCAAAGTAATATTACCTAAGAGACATGCGAAATAACTCAAAAAATTTATGAGTTGTACGTGAGAGTGTGTTAAATAGTATAATTCGTACATGTAACACCAAAAATTAATATTAGTAAATGCCTCATATATTGATAACAATAAATCAAAAAATGAGTGAAGGTCCCTAAAAAATTCCTAAAAACATAAAATAACATCCATGAGAAACCAATAAACCATAAAATAACTATTTACCAACAACCAAAAACATGCAATCCTAAAAGAATACTCACCTTCAAATTTGCAATCTTTAAAGAAAAACCTAATACCTACAAAAAAATCTACAAAAACATCAATGAATATCAAATATCAATGAATAAAGGGTTTTACTCTTATATTGAAGCCAAAATCTAATAAATATAAAGAGATGGGGAGATTACCTTAGTAAAAATGGGAGTATAACTAAATATTGTGTAAAACCAAATATAATGCTGAATATTGTGTAGAAATGGTTTAGCGAAACCATGCCCCTAATAGAAATACACAAATTATTATTAATCAACAACAACATAAATTATTAATCTACAACAATACTAAAATAAACCAAACATGAACTTACGACTCAATCAACAACAACAAAATGAGCATCTATGATTCAATCAACAATAACAAAATTAACCAAATATATGTTGCACACAACATGAACTTTCTCGATGAAGCTGAAGTTAATCAACAATAACAATAGAGATGGAGATAGATCGTACCTAGACGATAGAGCTAAAGAATCGTAAAATGGAGATGGAGATCGCACTTTCGAGGAGAGAAAAATGGTTGAACCGAAAAATGGAGAGAGAGAAAGACTCATCCTCAAAAGAGGGGGACTTGTGTACATTCTAGAAAACAAAAAAAAAGGTACTAATTCAACCCTTATTTTGAATTAAAGTAAGAGAGAGAAACTAAATAGTAGTGATGCAAAAGAGGGGAAAACAAAAAACTAAAAGGTTAAAAGAGAAAAAGAGAAAAATGGAATAAAACAATATCATCCCTCCATTTTTAGCTTTGTTGGCACAATCTCCACCCCTAATTGTCTTCTCAACTTATGAATAGTGTCGAACATTTTACTATTTATTATATATATATATATATATATATATATATATATATATATATATATATATATATATATATATATATATATTGAAAATATTAATCGGATTGGATTATTAATGGATCGGAGTATATAAATACAAATCCCCTCCATTTAATAAACGGGTAATCGGGTAATTGGGTAATCGAATAATCGAATTTTAGGCATGATCCATATCCGTTTAAATTGATCGGATTCGGATTCAGATAAAATTCAATCCATTAATAGACCTAACCATGGGATATAATTTGAAAGAACTTTAATTGTTTAATGGTATAGTGATGTTGGAATACACCATGCATTTCACAGCTAAAATACCTCAACAAAATAGGATTGTTGAAAGAAAGAGTAGAATAATCCAAAAACCGTAAAGGTCCATGTTGATATTCAAGGGTGTGCTTAAGTGGTTTTGGGAAGAGGAAATAAACACGATGTGTCATACCATGAACCGAATCTGTAGGAGGAATGGTACAACCATACCGCTGTGAGATTTGGAAAGACAAAAAGTCCACACTCAAATATTTAAAAGTCTTTGGAAGCAAGTGTGACATACTCAAGGATAGAGATTATTTAGCTAATCTAACTATAACATTAATGGTAGGGTTTTCTTACTTATTCTTTTAATAGTCGTGCCTATCACATTTATAATTGTGGAGATCAAATGGTGGTGGAGTCGATGAATATTGTCAATGATGCTAGATATTCTTTTTCATTTAATGAAGACGATTATAAAAACAAAATCTTCGTATTTTCCATAATTTAATAAGGAAATAAAGATGAAAAAAATTATTGTGTTGAGGTTGCACAAACTCCACTTCCACAGGTTGATGCTAAATTGGATGACCCATCTCATTGTTTTAGAATGGATAATTAAGTATCCAAGATCATTGGTTGTCCTAATGTTTGAGTTACGACTTGATATTAACTACACAAAGAAATTAACCTTTTTGTTATACTTCTACACTTGAATCCAAGAATATGAAGGTTTCCAAGTTAGACGAATATTGGGTCAATGCCATAGAGGATGAATTAAGCCAATTCACCAAACAAGAAGTTTCTAAATTAGTTTCTTGATCACCGCGCGAAATGCGTGCTCGTGTAAGGGCACAGTCGTTGTTTTCGTTTAACTCCAATAATACAAAAACCTAAATTACGACTACACTTGCGAGGCAAGCACAGCGGTAAGTCGGGTATCGAAAGATCCACTGCGACGAGTTGCTAGAATTTAATTGATTTAATACTCCTAAATAAAAGTGCAAAAGTTAAATTACAAACTAAAAGGAAAAAGATGCATACAAGGGAAATGATTAATCTAGGCAAGGGTATTGAAACTAGATTAACAAAGAGGTAAAACTATAGGTTGCGTCGAATATCCCTCACCCGAGTTGATTAGTATAAAATGGTCACATGGGTCGATGAGTTATTACGAATGCATCTCGTTTCGACAGTTAATTGAGATAAGGGTTGTCACGCCCCTAAATCCGCATAAAGGCCTAATAAAATTTTGGCGTTAACAAATACCCCAAAAATTGCGCACGCAAGGTCGTAAGCACGGGACATACATGATATGCCCCGTCAAATCTCCTAGGCACAATAACTAGGAAAACGCACCCGAAATAGACCCGTAAACACCATCACCAAAGCTAAGCAACGCATCAACCCGAGTGAGTTCCATTCAAACACAATCTAATTTAAATTAGCTAGAAAGCATATTAAAAATGCAATAAATAAACGCGGTAAATAAACGCAATAAATCTACACTAGAAAGCAACTAAATCAAATCATGTAAATAAAGCATGTAAACCTAATTAATAAAGAAAGTAAATTAACTACAAAGAAAGAAAAAAAGGAATATAAACTATATTCATGGAGAGGGAAATGAAAGTACCAATTACAAACCCTAAAGGGTGTCAAACTAAGAGAGGAAGAAGAAGAGATCTTAAATCCCCCAAACCCTAACCTACAACTCTCTAAAATCTAATATCTAATTATATCTAAAAATGAAACAAATTTCTTTATATACTAAGTTACAAAAGAAATAAAGGAAAAAGAAAAGAAGAGGAACAAATTGCAAAATATCTGGTATGATCGATCGATCAATCAGAGATCATCGATCAATCGATCCAAACCATCGATCGATCTATCGAATAGGTCCCAGCCCACTATCTCAATTCCTAGGCTTAATCTGAAATGGTGGTCGACTGGGGGCCCAAGCTCGATCGACCGGCACACTCTGTTTTTGGCAGCCCTTGGTCTATGAAAAAGGGGGAAATGCGATTGCAAACGGAAACAACCATATCTTCTTCGTTCAAACTCCAAACGACGCACCGTTTACGGCCACGCGACGCTAACTCAATGAGCTACGTATCCGTGGAATTTCCAAGAGCTAGAGAAGAAGTGTGAATTGACTAAAATTCCTTTGAAGTAGCGTCCAGTGATGAAACTTCTGTGAAATGCAACGGTTCCTCACTTTTTGCGTCCCAATACCAACAAAAGCACAATTATCCCCTGCAAAACATGTATATATCAAAATCCGAGGTTGTCTGGTTAATGATCATAAATACAGGAATTAAGGAACATAAAAGAGCTAGAATGCATAAAGATAAGGGGGGAAAATATTCAATATTCGATACGAATCATTTCTCTACCTAGAAATGTTCATTTTATCAGTACTAAATGGATATTTAAGAACAAATATGATGAATATAGTATTGTGCTACATGAAGGGGAAAGGCTAGTGTCATAAGGATACACTCAAGTGGAAGGTGTTTACTTTGATAAGTTTTTTTACCTCAGTTGGTAAACTAGAGTCGTTTCGTGTGACAACCCACCTACTAAAATAAGGGGTGGCCAGCCCAATACTCCAATAATCATAGGGATCATAGATGTTCCATTCTTAGCATCACTGTCGATAAAATAATAGTACGAGATAACCATCCATTATTTTAGAAAACGGACTATCAAAATTAAAATTTTGTAAGTTAAAAGAAAAACACTTAGAAAATCCAATTTGAAAAGAAGGTGGGTACCAAAAATCAACGAGTAAGATAATAACAATATGCATCAAACAATAACCTAATAAGCTGTCGGTTAACAGACTAATACAAACAGGTGCAATACCCTGTAATTTTGAGGGCTTTATTTATGAATATGGTTTATAATATTAGTAATATTATTATTTTATTAATCGGGAATAAAATAATTTATTTTTGTTGAAATCGAATCAAACATTTAAATTTAAATTATTTTTGGATATTTTATAATGTTTTAAATATATAAAGTTGACAATTTTGAATTAAAGGGTAATATAGTAATATGCATTAGCTTAGTTACCAAGCTAGGGTTTGAGAGAGAGGATATATAAGGAATATTATGGGTGATTATAAGGAAAGGGAGATGAAAGAGAGAGGCCAAAAATGAAATTCAAAGAGGCAAAACGATTGGAATGAGAAGAAAAAATTTGGAATGTTTAGATTTTCTTTTTGAGTGCATTCGAATGAGATTTGGGAAAAACTCAAAACACATACCCGACTCAATTTTTCGTGTAGAATCCAAATCTGAAGTCGAATTGACGATTCGAATAATTTTTGGATCTAATTTTTCTGGGTTTTTAAAATAGACCGATTTGAGGTTATCTCGTATTGGGGCTAGAACGTGATTTGAATATTTTCGCGAGAGGAACGTGATGGTGTGATCATATTTTGAGGCTGAATTTATGTGATGATTCATGCAATAATTTTGAGGTATGGGATTTTACACAATATTCTCTTTAAATCTCTTGAGAGTTATTCCGTTGATTTCATATTTAATTGAACTCATATTTGAATTGATAAATTCTTGGAAATATGGAAAAATAATTGTTGGAATTATTTTGATTCATGTGGTATTATTCATGTTGTTATTGATCACGTTGTCATGAGATTTTAATATGGCACAGATGTTGGGCACCCGTTAAAATTCCTACTTATCGGAGCTATGACTTGATAAAGCATATGCGGATGGGGTGAGGCCTGGTGAAACGGTTAATGTGTTGTTGAGAAATTTATTGATAAATGCTTTGTGATTTGCATTTGAATATTCGTACTCGTGTTGTTACACTTTATTCATCATTAATATATTTGTTGAGCATCTTTCCTGTCGTATTGTGTACTTTTCCATATTTTCTTTTAGTTGGCAGGTTAGCGTGGATTTGAGCGTTATGGACCAATTGGGATGATTTTAGCGTGGATTATTTTGGGAAGAATATTTTTTTGGAAGATTTGTATTATTTTATTGTGTTGTATAGAGCATTGGTGATTTATATTATTTCGAGAGACTTTGTTGTATTGAATTTGAAGATTTGAGATTAGTGGATTTATATTATTGTGGGATTCTTTTAGATTCTCTATACCTTGCTATTTGCGGATTTGGTTAGTTTTATCGATAGTGGCGCTCCGCTCGTTGTCCTCGGGTGGGCAGGGTGTTACAGATGGTATCAGAGTTTAGGTATACGACAACCGTCGGGTCTTGGGTATTGGGTCTAGCATGCGGGTTAGACATGTTTTCTTTGGAGAAAATAAAATTTCAGGAGGTATTGTGCATCGTGGTGAGGATGTTTAGAATGGATTAAGGAATTTAGTTTGTGATTTTTGGGAAATAAAATCGAGTAGCATTTTATTTTGGAGCGTTAGGTTTCGTCAAATTTCGAGGACGAAATTCCTTTTCAAGGGGGGAAGTATGTAATACCCCGTAATTTTGAGGGCTTTATTTATGAATATGGTTTATAATTTTAGTAATATTATTATTTTATTAATCGAGAATAAAATAATTTATTTATGTTGAAATCGAATCAAACATATAAATTTAAATTATTTTTGGACATTTTATAATGGTTTAAATATGTAAAGTTGACAATTTTGAATTAAAGGGTAATATAGTAATATGCATTAGCTTAGTCACCAAGATAGGGTTTGAGAGAGAGGCTATATAAGGAATATTATGGGTGATTATAAGGAAAGGGAGATGAAAAAGAGAGGCCAAAAATGAAATTCAAATAGGCAAAAACGATTGGAATGAGAAGAGCAAATTTGGAATGCTTAGATTTTCTTTTTGAGTGCATTCGAATGAGATTAGGGAAAAAATCAAAACATATACCTGAATCAATTTTTCGTGTAGAATCCAAATCTCAAGTCGGATTGGCAATTCGAATAATTTTTGGATCTAATTTTTCTGGGTTTTTAAAATAGGCCTATTTGAGGTTATCTCGTATTGGGGCTAGAACGTGATTTGATTGTTTTCGCGAGAGGAACGTGATGGTGCGATCATATTTTGAGGTTGAATTTATGTGATGATTCATGCGATGATTTTGAGGTATGGTATTTTCCACAATATGCTCTTTAAATATCTCGAGAGTTATTCTGTTGATTTCATGTTTAATTGAACTCATATTTGAATTGATAAATTCTTGAAAATCTAGAAAAATAATTATTGGAATTATTTTGATCCATGTGGTATTATTCATGTTGTTATTGAGCACGTTTTCATGAGATTTTAATATGGCATTCATGTTAGGCACCCGCTAAAATTCCTGCTTCTCCGAGCTATGACTTGATAAAGCATATGCGGATGGGGTGAGGCCTGGTGACCCGGTTAATGTGTTGTTGAGAAATTTATTGATAAATGCTTTGAGATTTGCATTTGAATATTCTTACTCGTATTGTTACACTTTATTCATCATTAATATATTTGTTGAGCATCTTTCCTGTCGTATTGTGTACTTTTCCATATTTTCTTTTAGTTGGCAGGTTAGCGTGGATTTGAGCGCTATGGACCAATTGGGATGATTTTAGCGTGGATTATTTTGGGAAAAATATATTTTGGGAAGATTTGTATTATTTTATTATGTTGTATAGAGCATTGGTGATTTATATTATTTCGAGAGACTGTGTTGTATTGAATTTGAAGATTTGAGATTAGTGGATTTATATTATTGTGGGATTCTTTTAGATGCTCTATACCTTGCTATTTGCAGATTTTGTTAGTTTTATCGATGGTGGTGCTCCGCTCGGTCTCCCCGGGCGGGTGGGCTGTTACAACAGGTTACACCGAGTATTAAAATTTCATATCACATTATAATGAATGAGTACAAAGCATGGGCAACACGACCGAATAATAAAATGAACATAACTAGAGTACAAAGGATAGAAGCGTCTACAACCAATATCCTACAACATCCACAAAATGCTATAGCTCCAGGACAACTAGAAAGGAAAGGTCAATACGGTCATCCTTGAGGTAGAGCACCTGTACGGCAAGGAATACATATAAAACAAGGAAATATATATACGGGTCAGGGCCCGGTTTTATATGATTACCATGTAACTAAAATGCATGTCAGTTATGTACGAAACTATCTCTCACAATTTAAATCATAAATTTTCTCACCTCTCAATCTAAAAGCACAACCTAGCGTAATGTAAATAAGAATGCTCAATTATCATAAGCATGGGAGAACTCATCTACAATACTTAAGGAGACATCATATCAACTAATCACAATATAATGCACAGTTCTTATTTTTCTAGGAAATACATGTATGGCAAATTCATTTTATTAAATGTTTACCAATTCCACTTCATTTTATCTCAAAACTTTCCATTTCCCTTCTTCTATCCAGGAAATGTATTTAAAAGCCAATTTTTTTATCATAAAAATGCTTTTTCATCTCATATGCTCCTATTTCCCTTCTTCCATACAGGAAATGTATATAAAGCCAATCATTTATCCCACTTCCTTTCTTCCATCCAAGAAATGCATTTAAAGCAAATTTATTATCATAAAATGCTTTAACAACAATAATGTCCCACATTATTAAGAATAGTTATATTTCATATCATATAACGTTTCTAAGACCGCCCGTCCGGGTTTCCCCACTGTGCACGCCCCTAAATGTCTATCATCTTCCAGGGCCTATCAAACAAGACAACATGGGATCCTACAACGCAAGACGTCGGGAAGCGGTCATATGCCTGCGAGTGAGTCATAACCACATCCAGAATTACCTCACTAGCGTAGAAAAACATATAATAACCGATCATATGGCCTAGGATATATTCACCCCGCATTCATTAGCTAGGGGACTTCACCTTATGCGCGCAACTTCCCTTATGATAGCAATTTAGAAAGGCGTGTTTACGTAAATTATCATTTACGAAAATCATTTATTTTTCCATTTGAAAACATTCATATTTTATATTTTCAAAATCATTTATTCTCAATGATTAATTACCAATATTAGAATGTGCATTTCTTATTATCATAGTCATATTTTATTAATGACCTAGGACCCCAAATGTAATTGTCCTCCCACTAGTCTCCAAGAGTTCAAGATAATCCCATAATTCATTTAAGGTAATATCCCACAATAAGAGTCTCCCAATAGTCCGAAACATCACCATTTTATCTTCTATAAATTCTAGGTTAACTTCCTATATCATACGGAACATTAACCTCTATAAACTTAACCTTAGGATAATCCCAAATAACCCCATACTAACCTAGGATATGCCCAATTAACCCCATGCTAGCGTAAGACATTTTACTCCCCAATATAAACCCATAATACCCTTTATTACTTCCCAAAGGAACGTCCTTAAACCTGGACCTAAAAGAAAAGACTAAAACAAAACTAGAAAAATCTCACAAAAATAGGGCAATCTAATCGATTCGCCTATGGACGAATCGATTTGCCCCTGGTTGTGAATCGATTCGCCCAAAAGAAAATCGATTGGGTGAGTAAATCCAATATTTTGTCTCTGTCCGAATCGATTCGGCCTTAACCCGAATCGATTCGGTCTCCCAGACATGTAACCTTCCCCATAACCGAATCGATTCGCCTGGGAGCCGAATCGATTCGGCCCTGCGAATTTTCCCAATTTAGGCTACGGGTTGTATAAACCCTAAAATCCCAAAACCCTCAAATCCTTAATTTTCTTCAACATCAATAACATCTAATACTACCAAATCATTTACACACAATTACTAACTAATATTTTATCCTCAAATCAAATTAAACTACAAGATTTAAGGGTTAAATGCCAAGAACACCTAAAACCCATAAATGGTTTAAATCTCCTAAAATATACTATACATGCAATTTATCACATTAAATCAATATCTAGCAAGTAAGAAACTTGCCTCAAGTTTGTAGTCTCGGATTTTCCTCCGGTAGCAACGATTTTCGGCCTCAACTCTTCATTTCTCTCTCTTTTCTCCATTTTCTCCCAACTCTCTCTTCTCTCTCTCTCTCTCTTGGCTTCTAACATGAAATAAGAATTAAAAGGGGGTGCGGAGACTTAAACGGGCCTTAAACATAAATTCCCCTCTTTTAAATGTTGATACACCATTAAAATGACTCGTAACCACATAATTAAGTCATAACCTGACAAAAGTGCCCGAAACTAAAAAATTACAACTTGGCACTTATTTTGACTATCTCGACTATTCTAAAACCAACCGCACCCCCTATTTTGGCATTCGGAGTAACGTTTAATATGTTAGTGTTCCAAATTCATTTTAATTTATTGATTATACTCTAACTTACATATAAGTCATAACCGTCGTTTAAAGTACAACGACACAAGTCAAACACAATATAATGCTATTTACCTTCTCATAACGTTAAATAGGCAAAACACGATAAATAGTGTTGACGCCAGTAATGTGGTAGAGAGAGAAAAAGGTGTGGATCTTGTGTATGGTGTCTCCCGGTTCTTGGTTTTTTCTGGTTCTCCTCCTCTTGGCTAAGGGAATACATGTATTTATAGTGATGGGAGATAAAGAGATTCATTGTATGTAGACATTTATACATTATGTCTACATTCAACGAATCTAATTGTTAAATTGCTTGGTATGTTATGTGTTGCCATTTACAGTATAAATGTACATTAATGATCATTAAATGCGTAGTTATCCTTTGATCTTCCCTGTTGGTATGCCGACCAACTCTCCTCGGGTGCCGACTAACTCTCCTCGGGTGTCGACTAACTCTCCTCGGGTACCGACCAACTCTCCTCGGGTGCCGACTAACACTCCTCGGGTGCCGACCAACTCTCCTCGGGTACCGACTAACACTCCTCGGGTGCCGACCAACTCTCCTCGGGTGTCGAATATTGCCACGTAGGATGACATGTGTCCTTTTCTGATTGGTCCTCATATATGGAGAATTTTTGCGTTAACAGAAGCCCCCAATGCTCCATGCTTGATGGTTTACTTGAAAAGATGGAGTATTTATTCTGCAGTGTTGCTCGGTGCTCGTGAAATTCTTGATCTACCTTCTTGATTTGTTCAACATAAAGTGCATTATCTCCTGGATGACATATGATGCAGGCTGATCGATGGTTGCTAATCTTTCTTTTGAGTAACTCCGTGTGCTATGTATCACCCCTGGGAATTTGGATGCAGCCATGCAATAGTATGCAGCTTGTAGCTTGTCATAATCTTCAAGTATGTTGATTGGTTTTCCAGCCGACCAACTGCTTCGTGTGTCGAGCAACTGAATGCTAACTTTACGTGCTTGATTTTTCTAATTTATGCTCCTCTGAATACTTTGTTGAGTAACATATTAGCTTTTGAACCCAACTCTTCAATCTTGTTAGTACCAAGCTAGTGGTGGACTTCGAAACATTTTCATACAACTTCTTCTTCATTATTCGTCGAGACAGTAGTAGCAAAGATCTCAGTGTTGTAGATGCTGATTTTGACTTCTACCTCTGCTTGGGAACGAGCAAGAGCTGCTCGGGTAACTGTCGAAGAACAGAGAACTCAATCTGCTTTGGAGAATCCAGCCTTCCAACTAATGGCAAAGAATCAGGACTTGGCTGAGATGTCCGAGAATATCATGAGTCTTGAAGAGCAACTTCCTGCTCGGGGACGAGCAAAAGCTTCTCGGGGATGAGCAAGAGCTGCTCGGAAAGACTATCTGTGATGAATATCAGAATGCTAAAAGATCTTAACTTCATAAACTCCCCTTATGCTTTGGATGATCCTCCTGCTGGCGAGGAACCTGTTTCAAAAGAAGAGGGAAAGAAACCAATAGAGTAGGAATCTCAATGTAATATTTAGTATACATTTTCATTCTCAATGTATTTTTTTTTTTGATTTTAATGAAAGACTTTCATTTTTGTTCGCAATCTTAATTGCTATTGTCTTGTAAAATACTCTACATCTGTGCATATGTATAAGTTAAAAAGATAACAATATTGTGCCGTTCATCATCCAAATTAGTAATAAAAGTTACAAGTGTCAATGTTGCTCAATAAAGTAATGAGTATAAAATGTTTAAAATGTTTCCAACCAACCAAGGTTGTTAAATTGTGCTTGTCGACCAACTACAGTTGGTGGGTTTTTATCCCCGACCAGCCATACTTGGTTCAATTTGAAATATTTTCTCCTCGTCGACCAAATATAGTTAGTGGGTTTTTATCCCCGATCAACCATACTTGGTAAATTTTTTCATAAAATGTGTCCGACCAACCAAGGTCGATAATTTATCCTCGCTTGGTAAATTTTTTCATAAGATGTGTCCGACCAACCAAGGTCGATAATTTATCCTCGTCGACCAACTACAGTTAGTGGGTTTTGATCACCGACCAACCATACTTGGTTCAGTTTGGAATTTTTTATATTTTCTAGAGTAGTTTTTCCTTCCGACCACCATAAGATGGCAACTGAGTTCGAATTATCAGTGTCCACTAGTTATTTTACCAACCGGAGTTGGTCACGCTAGTGTATGCCTCCTAACCAAAGGAGTATAGTTTGTTCTCGCCCTTTTACCAACCGGAGTTGGTCGTGGGTCTGAACTATCTACTAGTTATTTTACCAACCGGAGTTGGTCACGCTAGTGTATACCTCCTAACCAAAGGAGTATAGTTTGTTCTCGCCCTTTTACCAACCAGAGTTGGTCGTGGGTCTGAACTATCTACTAGTTATTTTACCAATCGGAGTTGGTCACGCTAGTGTATGCCTCCTAACCAAAGGAGTATAGTTTGTTCTCGCCCTTTTACCAACCGGAGTTGGTCGTGGGTCTGAACTATCGTCTTCTTTTTGCTGTCGAGCAGCGTAGTGTTGTACACTAGTATTCCCCAAAAAACTTTCAATAAAAGGAGAGAAGATGGTGAAACATCATCGTTTTATTCATATTGATGGAACTGCTTTACATTTTACATTACTGATAATACTTGCGTAGGTGTTCAGCATCCCATGCATTCTTGAATTCGTCTCCTTCTAGAGTTGCTATTCGGTAAGTTCCTGGTCGAATAACTTCTGTAACTCGGTAAGGTCCATGCCAGTTTGCTTCCAATTTATTGTGCTTCTGAATGACCTTCTTTAGCAAGTAATCTCCTTCTTTTAAATCGCATTTCTTCACCCTCTTGTTATAGAACAGAGTTGTTCGTTGTTGATATGCAGCATTCCTAATGGCTGCTTCTTCTCTAACTCCTCGAGCATGTCCAAATCTAATCTTCTCATCAAGTCACTAACTGGGGAATTGAAATTCAGCACTCTGTGTGTTGGGAGACCCAACTCGACAGGTATTACAACCTCACTTCCAAATGCCAGCATATATGGTGATTCTCCAGTTGCTGCTCGGGGAGTTGTTCGGTTAGCCCACAGTACTGACTGTAGCTCATTAATCCAATTAGCTTTAGCCTCACTTATCCTCTTCTTCAAACCATTTAATAATGTTCTGTTCGTCACTTCAGTCTGTCCATTGCTTTAAGGATGGCCTAGTGCTGAATGAGTCTTCAAAATGTTTGATTGTCGACAATAGGCAGCAAACTCCTCGTTATCGAATTGTGTTCCATGGTCTGTGATGAAGGCATGAGGGAGACCATATCTACAGATGATGTTCTTCCAAACGAACTGGTACACCTTCTCGTACGTCATATCGATAAGGGGTTCAACTTCTACCCACTTAGTAAAATAATCTACTACGACGACGAGGTACTTGAATCTTCCTCGGGTGGTCGGCAGTGGTCCAACCAAATCAATTCCCCACATGGCAAATGGCCAAGGGGAAGTTATGGGTGTCAACAATGCTTGTGGAGTTCGTCGGATGGAGGAAAAATGTTGGCACTTGTCACATCTCTTAGCATAGGCTATACAATCAGCCCTCATCGTCGGCCAGTAGTATCCTTGAGTCATCACCCTTTGCAAAAGTGTCCGACCTGCTACATGGGATCCACAGGATCCTTCATGGATTTCTTCAATCAATTCTTTCACCTCGGAGGGATGTACACATCTTTGCAAACCTTCCATAATTCATCGTCTATACAAAATACCATTAGTTAGTACATACCGAGCAGCTTTATACTTCAATTTCTTGGCAGCGAGCTTATCTTCCGGTAATTCTCCTTCTTCAACATATGCCCTGATGGGATCCATCCAAGATGGCCCTAAATCAAGGGTGATAATATTCATCATCAGGTCTGCATCTATGCTCCGACTTTCTAATACCTCAATTGGTATTGTTCTTCGCAGCTCGGTACGAGTAGCTGATGCTAGTCGGGCCAGTGCGTCTGCTCGTGCATTCTCCATTCTTGGTATTCTGATTAACTGAATCGCATCAAATTCTGCCAATAAATCCATTAACTTGGCGTGATACTTGACCATTAATTCTCCTTTAACTGCATATGTTCCAATCATCTGATTCACAATCAATTGAGAATCACTGAATACCATCACTTGTTGCGCTTCCATAATCTTTGCTAAATTAAGACCTGCTATCATGGCCTCATACTCAGCCTCATTATTGGAGGCTTTGAATTGGAATCGTAAGGCATATTCCATGTCAATCTCGTCTGAGGTGTTCAAAACAATTCCTGCCCGACAACCTGCCGTGCAAGATGAGCCATCTACATATAATCTCCATATGGGTAACCCGTCTTCAAATTTCTTATCTGACAGCGTTCCTCGGTGAAATATTTGCCATTTTGTTTCATCCTCCCCTGGTATTTTTGGCTCCTCGTCGACCATCTCTTCTCGCCCTTTTACCAACCGAAGTTGGTCTGGGTTTGAATTTGATGATCTTTCTACATCCACAAGCCCTTTTACCAACCGGAGTTGGTCTTGACTTATGTCTGTTGATCCTGTAACATCCACAGGTTGGTCAGCGAGCAACTTTTGTTCCTCGGGGGTATCAGGATATGTAAACTCTTCTATAAAGTCTGCTATAGCTTGCCCTTTTAAGGATGATTTGGGTTCATACACAATATCATATTCACCGAGCTCTATTGCCCAGTACATAAGTCTTCCTGACTTTTCTGGCTTATGAAGGGCTTGTCTTAATGGCATGTCGGTATACACGATGATGGTATGGGCCTGGAAATATGGCCTCATTCTTTTACTTGCCTCAATTAATGCTAATTTTTCTAACTTTGGGTACCTGATCTCTGCACCTCGGAAAGCCTTACTTGTGTAATAAATTGGCTTCTGGACTCAATTCTCCAATCTGATCAATGCCGAGCTGACTGCATTTTCTGATACTGCCAGGTATAAGTACAACTTTTCTCCCATCACTAGTCTGGACAGCAATGGAGGTGTTCCCAGATATTTCTTCAAGTCTTGAAAGGCTTTTTCACATTCATCATTCCACTCAAAAGTTTTTCGGAGTGTTTTGAAGAATGGAAGGCACCTATCAGTTGCTTGAGATACAAATCTATTGAGCACTGCAACTCGTCCTGTAAGACTCTGCACTTCTTTCTTCGTCGTTGGAGATCGCAACCCTAAAAGAGCTTTGATCTTTGCTGGATTTGCCTCAATGCCTCGCTGGTTGACGATGTACCCGAGGAACATTCCTTCTCGTACTCCAAAGGTGAACTTCGTCGGGTTGAGCTTCATTTGGTATTTATCCAGTTGATCAAAGGTCTGTCCTAAGTCAACTAGATGCTCAGCAGCTTTCTTGCTCTTTGTCAGCATATCGTCGACATAGACTTCCATGTTGCAACTAATTTGTTCGGCAAAAAGCTTGTTCATCAGCCGTTGATATGTCGCTCCTGCATTTTTCAAACCAAAAGGCATAACATTATAACAATAAGTTCCCCTAGGGGTAATAAAAGAAGTGCTTTCCCTGTCTTCAGGTTTCATTTTGATCTGGTTGTAACCAGAGTAATCATCCATGAAGCTGAGCAGCTCGTGCCCCGAGGTAGCATCCACTAGTTGGTCAATTCTGGGTAATGGAAAGTGATCCTTTGGGCAGGCCTTGTTGAGATCAGTGAAATCAACACACATTCTCCATTTATTGTTTTTCTTCTTTACCATCACCACATTTGCCAACCAGTCCGGATACTTCACATCTTCAATGAATTGGGCTTTCTGGAGCTTGTCGACCTCCTCTTGAATAGCTTGATTCTTCTCGGGGCTAAATACCCTTCTTCTCTGCTTTACAGGCTTGATCTCTTTATTCACATTGAGCTCATGACATAAGAAATTTGGATCTATTCCTGGCATGTCTTCATGACTCCACGCAAAAGTTTTCTTTCTGTTTCTCAAGAAAGTTATCAACTCCTGTTTTATTGAAGCATCCAATGATGAACCTATCTGGGTTACTCGTTCAGGGTGTTCGTCGTCCAGAATAACATTTTCTGTAGATTCTACCACCTGTCCTTTTACAAGTTGGGATTCATCTCTCGGATCAAGTGTTTCAATTTCCGTACTTTCATCCACCTGGTAAGTAGTAGTCTTTTTCCTTGACTCTTCAAGCTCCTCTTGCTCGGCAGATGAATAATAGCATTCTCGAGCTACTTTTTGATCACCTTTCACCACTCCCACTCCGAAATTTGTTGGGAATTTTAAACATTGATGTACTGTAGATGGGACTGCTTCTAACTTCTTCAAACCAACTCTTCCCATGATGATGTTGTAGGCTGACTGCACATTCTTATCCATCACAAAGAAGCGTATTCTCTCTGTTCGACAAGCAGGCCAAGTTCCAATGAATATATCCAACTTGATCGTCCCAAGTGGAAAAACTGTCTCGCCAGCGAAACCCAGAAGAGGTCTGTGATAAGGCTCCAATTGAGATAATTTCAAATTTAAACTATCAAAGCATGAATAGTACATGATGTCTGCCGAACTGCCATTGTCTACCAGCACCCTTGAAATCACTACTTCTTTCATCCTCATTTTGATCACCAAAGGGTTGTCGTGAGGGTAAAGAACACCTACCAGGTCATTTTTTGAAAAGCCAATAACCAGCTTCTCTTTGTTTACCTTCCTCGGAAGATCCTCCTCGGCCAAATTTATTCGTTAAATGTACGAGCAAGCTTGTGCCTCTCCGAGGTAAGCTTTTCTTTCTGCAGTAAGATCTCCTCCTCCTGCATCTCCTCCTGTAATAACATTACAATCAAATGACCCAAAACGTATGGAAAATACCTCTCGTTCTGGCTGCCTTGGTTTCTTAGGAAGATCGGGGTCATCCTTGGCATCATCTTCATGGCCTCTCCTCTTTTTCTCCTCTGCTCGACGAGGAGATCTAGATCTTTCTCTAGTTCGATCATTATTTCTTCTTTCACCTCCCCGATCAACATACTTTGCTAGCTTTCCTCTTCGGATGAGTGTTTCAATCTCATTCTGAAGAGCTATGCAATTTTTAGTCATATGGCCATGATCTTTGTGGAACTCGCAATATTTATCCCTGTTCCTCGCATCAGGATCTGACCTCAGTTTCTTCGGCCACTTTACCTCCTCGCTATTCTTGATTTCTTCCAAGACATGATTAATACCCATTTTCAAGGGAGTATAATTATCAAATTTCTTCAGGACTTCCCATGATGACTTATTATTTCTGGAACGCTTGTCACCGCCATTGCCCTTATGCTCTTTATTTTTAGACTTGTCGACGTCCACCTTGGTGTCTTTATCCATATTCTTCTTTGCAGCCATAGCTTCCTCGGCATTCATGATTTTGGCCACTTTTGCCATCAACTCTGACATAGTTTTAGGTGGATCTTTCGCCAAGGTGTAATACAACTTATTAGGAAACAACCCACTCATCAAGGCGGTGATTGCTTTCTTCTCCTCGTAATCTATGACTTCCAGCTTCTCGTTATTGAAACGAGTTATGTAATCTCTAGTACTCTCACCAGATTTTTGTCTAACACTTAACAAGTGTGCTACTCGTTTTACTGGCTTTGCTCCAAAACAAAAATTGCCGATGAACAACTCGGCCAACTGAAAGAAAGTTAAAATATTACCCCGAGGAAGATTGTTGTACCATATCTGGGCAGCTCCAGTAAGAGTTCCTGAGAACGCTCTGCATCTCATCTCGTCGGGGACAGCATAGATATCGACGGCAGCTTGATATTGCTCTATATGAAGAACAGGATCTGTCTTTCCATCATATTTGGGGGTCACTACTGGTTCTTTAAACTTTGACGGTGTAGGAAAATTCACAATGGCCTAGACAAAAGGTGTCCCTTGAACAAAAGTTCATTGTAGGGGATTCTTCGCCTTAGCCATTTCTCCCTATCTATCCTCCAACCGCTGAAGGGATCCTTTCCACGCTTCATTTCCTTCCTCGGGCCTATTGGTTCGAGCAATAGATCGTTCTGAAGTAGCCTCCTGAGATCTATCTTGACGAGCAATTGGTCGTGATTGTGCTGATCCTTCTCTTAGATCTGATGGTTGTCGAAAACTCCTCGACATGGTCTTAGGTGGACTCCTATTCCTCCTAGGGCCTAATCGACTGAAAGGGGACACCCTACTCAGTCTTTCTAAGGCACTAGGTCTTTCTGGAGAGAGAGTGATACGTTGATCAGTATCTGTAGCCCTTATTGACGAAGTTCGCCCAAGTTGATAAGAGAAATCATCACACTCCTCATTACGATATGACTCAGTACGCCTGGATCGTGAAGAAAGTAAATAAGTTTGCCTCTGACCACTTCGCTGTCGTGAACGTGCAGGTGCACCGCCATGAAGGGTCTGTATGAGTTGCCTCATTATTTCTTGCATGGCGGTTTGTCCTTGAGCCAGATTCGTCATAATCCCGACCAAATCTGGAGGTGCAGAGGGATTTGGAGGATTTCCAGCATTTCCGGCGTTTCGATTGCTAGATTCTGGATTATCCGCCATTGATGATGAATGATTTTTGGTGAAAAACGATAATAACAATCGATTCCCACAGACGGCGCCAATCTGTTGAAGACAGAAAATGGCCACTGCCATTTTAGTGGCGTCAACAGCAGATAAATGATGAGGATGAGATTGAAGATGAAGATAAACATTCACATCAAACATATAAGAGGCAAATATTTTTAAAGTGGTTCGGCTATAAGGAAAAGCCTACGTCCACTGTTATTTTATTCCCAGGGGTTTACAATATCACAATGTGGTAGAGAGAGAAAAAGGTGTGGATCTTGTGTATGGTGTCTCCCGGTTCTTGGTTTTTTCTGGTTCTCCTCCTCTTGGCTAAGGGAATACATGTATTTATAGTGATGGGAGATAAAGAGATTCATTGTATGTAGACATTTATACATTATGTCTACATTCAACGAATCTAATTGTTAAATTGCTTGGTATGCTATGTGTTGTCATCTACAGTATAAATGTACATTAATGATCATTAAATGTGTAGTATCCTTTTATCTTCCCGGTTGGTATGCCGACCAACTCTCCTCGGGTGTCGACTAACTCTCCTCGGGTACCGACCAACTCTCCTCGGGTGCCGACTAACACTCCTCGGGTGCCGACCAACTCTCCTCGGGTGTCGAATATTGCCACGTAGGATGACATGTGTCCTTTTCTGATTGGTCCTCATAGATGGAGAATTTTTCCGTTAACAAATAGTATCCCTTCATATCTTGGGAAATAATATTTACTCCAACTTCCTTTATTCTATAATATTAGCCCATCAGGCAAAATAATATAAAATAGCTGCTCAAAAGCCTGGGTTGTTACATACTCCCCCCCTTAGAAGGGAATTTTGCCCTCAAAATTTGGGCATAACATATACTACAATCAGGGGTGTACTATTCTAAACTATCGTTCTTTCATCTCTAAAATTTTCTAGGCATAGCAACGTCCCCAATGGACTTGGACTAAGGTCACCACTATCGATCTTAGTCTACATTCTCCGTGCTCTAAAATAGCACCTAGTCGTTCTTCATAAACTATCGATCCTACCTTCAGTAACGAAAGAAAATGCCTACATAACTCGGCACAAGTTACCATTCCTCCTGAAACACGTTATGTTCGTCCTATGTAAAATACGCACATTTGAGGTATGCCTTTCGACATTAGGTTAAATTTCTCCATTCGTTATTTAACTTATGGGTGATAGGTTATACCCAACTTCACCTTGCTTTCCAACACTACTGTCTTCACACCAGTAGGTGAAATGGTCAATCGTGGACATAAATGCTCTATCTAGAGCATCCTCTTGGTCAAGCTCATTCTCTTGGCTTTTCATGCTTTCACTAATCTCTCCGACGAGTTTCCTACTCAGTGCATCAGCTACCCCATTCGCATCTCCTTAGCGAAAGGGAAAATCCAATTGATAGTCCTTTACGAACTCCAAACACCAACTCTGTTTCCCCAACAACATATTGCAACAACTTGTGGTTCGCAAAGAGACTAAATTTCCTACCCAGGAAGTAGTGCCCCCATTACTTTGAGGCGAATACTACCGCTAGAAACTCTTAAATCAAGTGTGGGATAATACTTCTCACGAGGATTAAGTTTGTGAGACGCATAAACAATGAGTCCATGCTCCAGTATTAATACTTCCCATTCCTGGCTGAGACTCGTTCATTAAATCCACTCTTAATCTTAACAACATGAGTGCAGGAGTAAAAGTCAACTCATCCTTTAACTCCTCAAAAGCTAGGTTACCGACGTAACGCTCTATCTAAAAGAGGCCCCATCTCCTTTGGCCTATCATTCAGAATCACTTGAGATCCTATACTTCTCCATTCTTGGGACCTAATCCTACTTAGAGTCAACCCACAAACCTACTCGTGGTAAACTCCCTACATCCTTCCTAAGACAGCATCACATGCCCTAAGGGCCTTACGTCCTAATAATCCTAAGGTCGGTCTATATCCTACTCAAGTCGTATAAGTATTATACTAATTATATCGCTAGTGTCGAAGACCTTTCTCAACTTCTGACATTCGCTTGGTTTCATGCGTGGGACGTCTCGCAAAGCGAATTCCAGACAAGGAACCCTCCCGTTACACTACTACCTCGCATCGTCGGTCGTCAAGATATAACAGTCTAAGACACATGATCGGGATCGCTAAAGTTCTAACTCGTAATCCTACTAAGGTGCTTCTACATCTATGTCCTACCATTTCAAATAATTGAAAATTTAACTAATAGGTTGTTTACTTTATGTGAGATACTACAAATGCTTTATCCTAATATACATACATTCTCTTAAATGGACTTCTTATCAAGTCAAAACCATAAGTCTCAATCCGACTTTCTTATCTAGGTCTCGCTCACATCGATCACAGGAGAGAACTATTTACAATGCTTCTATACCGCACATTAACTTAGCCCTTCAATCACTCAATCATGTGATTTTTGGCTACCACCCCTTAAAACCAACATCTTAACAATAAAATAAAATAAAATAAAAAGAAAGAAAGAATAGCATCTCTCCACTCCCAACGTCGTTAAGGTTCATGCGTGGAGCGTATCGCAAAGCGAAATCCAAACAAGGAACCCCTCCGGTACATTACTACTTAACTTTGTTGGTCGTGGAGATAAGGCAATAGCAAACACAAACAAAGCAGACAAGAAATCAAACGATCAAACGAGGCAAACCAAAAAAGTAATGAAAATCTCTTACCTAACTCAAAACACCTCTATAAAGTCTCAACATGTATCTAGGAGAGATATTATAGAACAACGAGTTCCATCCTGGAACTACAAATACGATAGCCTCGCATTTTATTCGTTTGCTATAACTCCAACCAAACCAAGAATATTCCCACTCGTATAACTCATATGATACGAGTATCACAAACCTCATACGCTTTAAAAATATCTTCACTCGCTCTATAGGGAATGAAGGGAAAAAATAGAATCTCCCTACCGCGGTAAATATATAAATACACTATTTATTTTAGCATCGATACTACCACGAGCTCAAATTACTCCATCTTATCACACAAAATGCCCCACCCTCGACCAAGGTGGAATTCTCTCCAACATTCTTGCTTATCACCCTGGCCACGACCCATGGTTCCCGATACATTAATCTAGCCTTAACCGAACCAAACTACCTTCGCTAACGCCCTAACTAGGCATCCTATTCTTTCCCTTGTTCTCCAATCGATAAGGTCAAACGTGTGGTTCTACATTCCACATCAAAACCGTTTCTATCTCTAACTACCATGGTGGTTACTCGCGTAGTTCCCTTATCTTCTCAACAAAAGAGAATATGCTACCGGCCTCCCCTACCTGATTTCCCCGAGTCTTCCCTAGGTGGACATCCACCAATGGGGTTTTATGAACACTACTTCTCCATAAGTGTTAGCAACACTTATGCATGAGCCTATCATTCTACCGAAGGGCTCTTTCTTCCTTATATCTACCTGAATTCGGGGCACGGTTTCCATAACCGTGTAACTCTTTATTCACAGTCGGCCTCTAACCGAACCTCGAGTGAATATTTTTGAATCTACTTTCTCATCATTCTAGTTATCCCAGAGAAACTCGCTATTGAAAATATCTAACGGGTTTCTCCATGGGCAAAACCTCCTGTTCCACCAAAATATGGCGACTACCATTACCGCCATTTCGACCTTACTCCTACGGGTGAAACATTTTTCCTTCATTCTTCGCACTTGGGAACTTCTATACCCCTCTCTAGGCCAAAGCTCCTGGGCCTTATACCTTCACCGAACGAGGTTACACTTCCTCCATCAGACTTAACTTCAACATGTGGCCCTTATCATGGGCTCTTCAACTTCAAATTAACGTCGCTAGGAATTATAAACTTAGTACCACTCTCTACTGGCAGTGGTACCTGAAAAACTATATCGGTTGTACTTAGTAGTCACGGTAGAAATATAAGAGGATGCTACAAAGGGAGCGGCCTCCAAAGTGATCCTCATCCCCGACTATAACTTACAGCTCTTAGTAATCCCGTCTCATGATGCCTTCGCAACAGCCTTCTCCAACTCCCTTCAACAGTCGACCTATGACTCTCACACGAACGTGCAAAAGATTTTTCTTCTGAGTTCTTACACTACAGCAGGGGAGTGAAGCCTCACAAGAGGAAATCAACAATCCTAATCCTACGGCTCTATAACAAATCAAAAGTAACATTGAAAGCGTAGTACGTCCGCATTAATTCCTAAGGACTCTAGAACCTGATGCTCTGATACCATCTATGACAACCCGCCTACTAAAATAAGGGGTGGCCATCCCAATACTCCAATAATCACAGGGATCATAGATGGTCCATTATTAGCATCACTGCCGATAAAATAATATTACGAGATAACTACCCATTATTTTAGAAAACGGACTATCAAAATTAAAATTTTGTAAGTTAAAAGTGTGACAACCTTGCTTTTTATATCTAATTCGGTTAGCTACGCCCAATTAAATTAAAGCGGAGCGTCAATATGTTGGCATTAGAAACATAATTTAAATAAACGCAGTAAAGTAAACATGTACACTCCCATACGTGTTACCAAATCACATCATAGCAAGTATAGGATCCACAAGTAATATCAGTACTGAATATAAAATGCCCAAACATACAGGCCCAAGGATAAACTAGGTAAAGAGTGTAATGTAAACCTCTCAACACTATCAAATCCCTAACAATGGGAAATCTCTGATACCACACTCTAAGGAAGAGTGACAAAATAGGATAAGGACCAGCGTCCACCACTACAAGATCCTAAGAATAGATGCGAGGTCATCCAGCTCCACGATCTACTGTCCAACGGGGCGAGGACCCGTATAATACATATATATATATATATATATATATATATGGGAGAGGAGCAAGGAGAAAGATAGACGAACGTCAAAGTAAGAAAACAAGCTATAAGATTATAAGATGTACTTATAATGAAAGTACACTAGTCATTACTCGTCTCCAGTAATTAAGTTGTTCAATTACCCAACCAATGCTCCTATGTCATGACTACCCAACCCAAACTCGAGTAACGTGTAGCCTCACATAGTATCATGATTAATAATTATTAATCTCATTTCAGTATTTAACGTATCAAAATATTTCCTTCAAGTATAATATCAAATGCCTCGATTCGAGATATTTCTTTAAGACACAAGCATAATATCTCACACAACAAGTCATATCGGGTCACTATCATTAGACGGGGGAACAAGTCGTAACACTAGGCCTACACACAAATATTCCCCAATATTACGTGGCAAGGGCAATCATACTAAGTCCTAAATCACATGGAGTTTCAAGGTCTTTCTATCCGACCCGCATTACAACCATGTGTCCAGTTCCGGTGGTTTATCTCCGACTCGGCACTCGAGCGGAACCTAACCGGATCAATCACAAAAATTGCATTCAACATGTGCCTACGTCGACCGGAGGACTAGTTTAGTGTATACTCGACAATATACATGTAAAACAATTTCACGCTTAAGTATATATACAATCGTGTCAAGTCTCTTACTCGAGTTATACCATAGTCATTAATTATAATATAACACAATTTACATAATTAATTTACTAATTCAACATTAAATCATTTCAAGGTTATATATCCCTAATAACCATAAGTATGTGATCAAGTTAGGATATTAGGCACAACACCACAATTATCTTACTAACAACATGAAAAATATTATCAGTCTTATTTCAACAACATGCGGCCCAGAATTTAAAATGCAGATTCGAGGCTCTTCCAATCCGTTTCTGGAAAAACTTAAAACTACAAAGTTGTTCGGAACGTGATTTTCTAACAGGAGACGTTAGTACGCTACCATAGCCGGTCTAAAACAGACCCGAAACTAACATATAATATTCGCCCCTGTTTTCAAGAACTTTCTGCTCAGAATTTTAAAACGCCGATTTGAGGCTTTTTTGATCCGTTTTTGGGAAAACTTAAAACTACAAAGTTGTTCGGAACGTGATTTTCTACAAGGACTTTCGTGCACGCTACCATAGCCGGCCTAAAACAGACCCGAAACTAACATATAATATTCGCCCCTGTTTTCGACAACTTTCTGCCCAGAATTTTAAAACGCCGATTTGAGGCTTTTTCGATCCTTTTTTGGGAAAACTTAAAACTACAAAGTTGTTCGGAACGTGATTTTTTACAAGGAATCGCGTGCACGCTACCATAGCCGGCCTAAAACAGACCCGAAATTAATATATACAGTTCGGACTTGTTCACGATAACTTTCTGCGCAGAATTTTAAAACGCATATTCGAGGATTTTTCGCTCCGTTTTTTGAAAAAACTTAAAACTACAAAGTTGTTCAGAATATGATTTTCTACCGGGTGACACGGACGAAACATACATTTTCGAAATTAAAACAGCTCAAAACAGTTTTTAATATGACGATTTACTTAATTTCATAGATTTCTCAAATTCAAGAGTTTGTTCAACAACTCAATCCCTATAATGATGTTATTGCATTTGAATCTACATGGAGGGTGATCCTAATACATTGCATATCATTTTTAATATCAATTTCATATTAATTTAGGGATCCAAGTACATGTTCATGTGAAATTTCACTATAGATACATATTATACACATATAGGTTATTAACTTGCCTTGGATTGTATGGAGAAATTGAAATCCTCTTGAAATCCTCTTAGCTTCTTCTCTTCTTACTCTCTCTCTCTACCAAACCCTAGCCTCCTTATGTGAAATGAAATAATGAAGGCTTCTTCTCTTCTTTTCTATTTATACCTAGGGTTAGTTTATTTACAAAAATGCCATTATGCCAAATTTAACCCTCTCGATCCTTTTACGCTTTAATTCCCTTCTAATATTTAAGTCACACATTCATATCTCAATTAATTCATTTTAAATTTTCATTTCCAAACATTTCGAATATATATACTGGCATAGTTTTTTTTCAATTAGTTCTATTTTAATTCAATAAAAATGCGGGGTATTACATTCTCCCCCTCTACGAACAGGATTTCGTCCTCGAAATTCGAACTGAAACAAATCAGTTCAAGTCAAGTAAGGTAGTTCTGCATGTACCTTCCATGAAGAGATATGGGTGACTAATTCGCAAGTCATCCTCTCTCTCCCAAGTGGCCTCAGACTCACCATGATTACTCCACATAGCACGAACAAGAGGAATGACTTTTGACCTCAACTGCTGCTCACGACGATCTAGGATCCTGATCGGCCTCTCCTCGTAGCTCCCATCGGGCTGCAACTCAACCCCATCTAAATATATATGTAGGTGTGAGTCCTCAGGATGTAAGAACTTCCTCAACATGGATACATGAAAAAAATCATGTACCCGCTGGAGATGGTCACGTAGGGCTAAACGGTAAGCAATCGGTCCCACCCTGTCCAACACTGTAAACGGACTCACGTATCGTGGTGAAAGCTTCCCTTTGGCACCAAAGCAAACAACGCCTCTCATAGGTGAGACCCTTAACAGCACTTGGTCCCCAACGATGAACTTTAACTTCCTCCGCCTTATGTCAGCATAAGTCTTCTGACGATCTTGCGCGGTCTTCATCCGTGCACGAATCAAGTCAACCTTCTCTGAGGTCTCCCTAACAATATCCGGACCCAGCATTCGGTGCTCTCCGAACTCCAACCAACATTTAGGGAATCGACAAGGCCTGTCATATAAAGCCTCGTATGGTGCTATGCCAATAGTCTGTTGTTAACTATTATTATATGCAAACTCCACTAGTGGAAAATGCATATCCCAACCACCTTTGAAGTCTAACACACAAACTCGCAACATGTCCTCCAAAATCTGGTTCACCCGCTCCGTCTGACCATCAGACTGAGGGTGGAATGCGGTACTCAAACTCAACTGAACTCACATCGCCTCCTGAAGTCTGTCCCAAAAGTACGAGATGAAGACACTTCCACGGTCAGACACGATATCACGCGGTACCCCATGAAACTTCACAATCTCGTTAATAAACATCGTGGCGTACTGTGCTGCCGTATAATCCGTCCTCACTGGAAGGAAATGAGCCACCATTGTCAGTCTGTCGACGATGACCCAAATCGAATCATGATCGCATTGCGATCTTGGCAACCCAACAATGAAATCCATAGAGATGCTTTCCCATTTCCACTCGGGAATGGACAACGGCTGCAACTCCCCTTCGGGTCTCTGATGTTCCACCTTTACAAGTTGATAAGTGGCACACTTTGAGACAAACTCGGATACATCACGCTTTAACCCAACCCACCAATACATACGGTGCATATCCTGATACACCTTATTACCTCCGGGGTGAATAGTGAATCTAGATCCATAAGCCTCAGATAATAAGGCCTTCCGTAACTCGGTATCATTTGGCACAAAAATCTGTCCCTGATAACGAAGTCCCCCGTCAGAACCAATCGAGAAACCCTGAATGCCCCCAGACATCAATGCCTTCACCTTCTCCTGACAAAAGTCATTAGAAGACTGGGCCTTCACAACCCGTTCAACCATATAAACTGATATAGATTAAGTCCCCAAAAATGCTCTTCCAACATCAAGGCTACCCATCTCCTTCCACTGAACTTTCTAAACACCTTAGAGTTCAACACTCTCCTCCACATCCAAGGCGGACAACGACGTTGATGGTCTTCGGCTCAAAGCATCAGCAACCACGTTTGCCTTACATGGGTGGTACTGTATGAAAAACTGGTAGTCCTTCACATATTCCACCCATCTACTTTGTCGCATGTTCAAGTTCTTCTGAGAGAACAAGTACTGAAGAATCTTATGGTCGGTGAACAACGTAAACTTCTCCCTAAGTAAGTAGTGTCTCCATGAATACAACGCAAAAAGAACCGCCGCCAACTCTAAGTCATGTGTCGGGTAACGGTCCTCATGAGGCCTCAATTTCCTCGAAATATAGGAAATAGGTCTCTCCTCTTGCATCAGAACAGCTCCTAACCCCTGTAATGATGCATTAGTGTACACGCGGTACTCAACCCCAACTTTCGACAACACAAGGACTAGCGCTGACGTAAGCTTCTCCTTCAAAGTTTTGAAAGCCTCCTGACACTCTAAACTCCAGAAGAAAGTAACACCCTTCTTTGTCAAATGGGTAAGAGGAGTCTCAATCTTCGAGAAGCCCTGAATAAACCTCCGATAGTAACCTGCTAGACCCAGAAAACTCCGAATCTCAGTCGGCGTAGTGGGCTGCCCCCACTCGACAACAGCAGTAACCTTGCTAGGATCGACAGTAATCCTAGCCTCCGTCACAATGTGGCCCAAAAACTGCACCTCTCGCAGCCAAAACTCGCACTTGGAGAGCTTATCATAAAGCTGATGCTCTCTCAAGGTCTTAAGAGCCAATCGTAAATGTCCGGCATGGTCCTCCTCGGATCATGAATAGATCAGGATATCCTCAATGAACACGATAATAAACTGATCCAAGTATGGCCTCAATATACGATTCATCAAATCCATGAATACTGCAGGCGCATTGCTTAAGCCGAACGACAAGACTCGAAACTCGTACGAACCATATCGAGTCAGGAATGCTGTCTTCGGCATATCCTCCTCACGAATCCTCAACTGGTGATAACCGGAATGCAAATCAATCTTCGAAAATAATGAAGCATCCCTCAACTGATCGAACATATCATCAATGCGAGGTAACGGATACTTGTCTCGAATCGTCACCTTGTTCAACTCTCGATAATCGACGCACAATCGAAGTGAGCCATCCCTTTTATTCACAAAGAGCACTAGAGCTCCCCAAGGCGAGGTACTCCTATGGATAAAACCTTGGCCCAACAGCTATTGAATCTGCTCTCTAAGCTCCCTCATCTCTAAGGGTGAGATATGGTACGGGGCCCTGGCAATCGGTCTCGTGCCCGGCGCTAACTCTATGTAAAACTCCATCTCACGAGCTGGAGGTAATCCAGGAACCTCAGCGAAGATGTTCGTGAACTCCCTCACTATAGGGATCGAATCCAAAGAAATGGACACCCCATCAGGGGAATCCTCCTCGATGTAAAATAGATGTGTACTGGCTCCACCCTCTAGACCATGTAATGCTATTAGGTACATCTCCTGACCAGGAATGGAAAATATGATCGCACTCCCACGACAGTCAATCTGGGCATGATATGCATACAACCAATCAAATCCTATAATCACGTCGTAGGTACACATCTCAATTAAAATAAGGTCGGCAGAGAAATGAAGCCTCCCAATCTCAATCGCAACCCCTCTACAAACATGGCGAAGGTCCGTACCACTCAAAGGTGTACTCACATGGGCAACTATCGCCTCTGCAATGTCTATCATCCCCGATGTCCTAGAAAACTCATAACTGGAGGATGAGTGTGATGCACCAGTGTCAAAAAGTACTCTCGCATGAGAAATATAAACATAAAACATACCCTGAATCGCCGGTCGTCGCACCTGTGGCTGAAAAGGTTGAACGTCATATACACACCCATGGTATAACTGTGGCTGAATTGGTGCTGCTGCTGCCATTGGCAATGCCAGAAATGGTGGTGGTGGTGGGAGTACCTGCTGCTATTCTCTATCTCCCTATGACTGTCCTCGGGGACAAGCCCTCCTCATATGTCCAGTCTCTCCACACTAGAAGCATACAATAGGACCCCCATCTCGTGCCTGCTGCACCAAAGCTCCGATATTGGGCCTATTGGCCCGGCGTTGATCTCTCGCACCCTGACCCCATTGGCCCTGCCCTCTCTGGCCCTGGCCCTGCTGCGGGTGACCCTGACCTAGAATGTTCTGAATCGGATTGGCCTGAATGGCCTGACCTGCTGGCCCTGGGCCTGTTACCCATGGTGACGGCCTCTGTACCGCTTGGCCTGATGGCCTCCTCACTGTTGGCCCCTCTGTGGGTCCTGTTGGCCTGCAACTATAACCTCATACGACCTACCCTGCTGGCCTATCACCCCTCGTTTTCCCACCACATGCTCAGAACGATCATTGCAATGATGCAATGCTGCATTCACCGCTACCTCATAACAGTTAAATGACAGATTCGCTAGTAAGAACCCCCGAATTGGCCAAGATAGCCCCTCAATAAACCTCTGAGTCTTCAAAGCATCATTTGCCTGCACCTCAGGAGCAAACTCTACCAATGAGGTAAACTCTTGCTCATACTCAAAAACTGAACTAGTCTGCTTCAGGATATCAAACCTTCTCCTTCAAGCCACACGTTGTTCGGGAGGTACAAACTTTGCCTCGAAACGAGCCCAAAAATTAGCAATAGGTATAACATCACGCTGAGCTGTAGAAGTGATGGACTCCCATCAGCACAACGCCTCCCCAGTCAGACGAAAGGTAGCTAAAATCTGTTTCTGCACCTCTGTGGAGTCAACTAGTCTCAAATGTCTGCATATATCTGGCTTCCACTGAAGCGCCTCCAATGGACCCAGGTCACCGGAGAACGAAGGTGGACGTCTCTTCTCAAACCCACTCACAACAGATGCCCATGTGGGTTGCACAACTACTGGCACCTGTGGCTCCTACTCAGCCACTGCAGGTGGTGCGATGTCAACATGTGGTACCGGTGCTGGTGCTGGTGCTGGTGCTGGCACTGGTACGGTCTCGGGATGTGCAAAAAGTGCTACTACTACTGTTGTAGCTACAACCTGTGCTATAGCCATCAAATCGTCCTGGGACAAACCTCCTACCGTCCCCTGTGCGGGTGGGGGCGGCTGCTCCTGAGCCCCCGCCCGTCCTGTCGCTCCTGCCAGTTTACCACTGTGTCTCCTCTTCTGAAGAGAGTAAACACAGAGTATGAAAACTAGAAGGAAAAGTTCAAAACATATATCACATATATAATTGGGTGCAACAGTTTAAAGTGATGGATATATCATGCGAAAAGTCCTAACTCCCCATAAAAGTAAACCTTCGTGCATGGAGCATCTCGCAAGCGACATTCAAACAAGGAACCCCTCCTATACACTCGGGCACTCATAGTCGGTCGTGTCGGATCAGTGGCTCAATTTTTTTTTCTCGAAGTAAAAGAATACAAAACCTAGTTGTAAGGCTCAAAGTATCAAATAAATTATGCGCGAAAAACATAACGGATGCCCTCAGATCCCTAAAGTCTCTAAAACTGTGCTCTAATACCAATTGTGACAACCCTGCTTTTTATATCTAATTCGGTTAGCTACGCCCAATTAAATTAAAGCGGAGCGTCAATATGTTGGCATTAGAAACATAATTTAAATAAACGCAGTAAAGTAAACATGTATACTCCCATACGTGTAACCAAATCACATCATAGCAAGTATAGGATCCACAAGTAATATCAGTACTGAATATAAAATACCAAAACATACGGGCCCAAGGATAAACTAGTTAAAGAGTGTAATGTAAACCTCTCAACACTACCAAATCCCTAACAATGGGAAATCTCTGATACCACACTCTAAGGAAGAGTGACAAAATAGGATAAGGACCAGCGTCCACCACTACAAGATCCTAAGAATAGATGCGAGGTTATCCAGCTCCACGATCTACTGTCCAACGGGGCGAGGACATGTATAATATATATATATATATATATGGGAGAGGAGCAAGAAGCAAGATAGACAAACGTCAAAGTAAGAAAATAAGCTATAAGATTATAAGATGTACTTATATTGAAAGCACACTAGTCATTACTCGTCTCCAGTAATTAAGTTGTTCAATTACCCAACCAATGCTCCTATGTCGTGACTACCCAACCCAAACTCGAGTAACGTGTAGCCTCACATCGTATCATGATTAATCATTATTAATCTCATTTCAGTATTTAACGTATCAAAATATTTCCTTCAAGTATAATATCAAATGCCTCGATTCGAGATATTTCTTTAAGACACAAGCATAATATATCACACAACAAGTCATATCGGGTCACTATCGTTACCCGGGGGAACAAGTCGTAACACTAGGCCTACACACAAATATTACCCAATATTACGTGGCAAGGGCAATCATACTAAGTTCTAAATCACATGGCGTTTCAAGGTCTTTCTATCCGACTCGCATTACAACCATGTGTCTGGTTCCGGTGGTTTATCTATGACACTTCACTCGAGCGGAACCAAATCGGATCAATCACAAAAATTGCATTCAACATGTGCCTACGTCGACCGGAGGACTAGTCTAGTGTATACTCGACAATATACATGTAAAACAATTTCACGCTTAAGTATATATACAATCGTGTCAAGTCTCTTACTCGAGTTATACCATAGTCATTAATTATAATATAACATAATTTACATCATTAATTTACTAATTCAACATCAAATCATTTCAAGGTTATATATCCCTAATAACCATAAGTATGTGATCAAGTTAAGATATTAGGCACAACACCACAATTATCTTACTAACAACATGAAAAATATTATCACTCTTATTTCAACAACATGCGGCCCAGAATTTAAAATGCAGATTCGAGGCTCTTCCGTTCCGTTTCTAGAAAAACTTAAAACTACAAAGTTGTTCGGAACGTGATTTTTACAAGGACACGTGTGCACGCTACCATAGCCGGCCTAAAACAGACCCGAAACTAACATATAATATTCTCCCCTCTTTTTGACAACTTTCTGCCCAGAATTTTAAAACGCCGATTTGAGGCTTTTTCGATCCGTTTTTGGGAAAACTTAAAACTTCAAAGTGGTTCGGAACGTGATTTTCTACAAGGACACGTGAGCACGCTACCATAGCCGGCCTAAAACAGACCCAAAACTAACATATAATATTCGCCCCTGTTTTCGACAACTTTCTGCCCAGAATTTTAAAACGCCGATTTGAGGATTTTTTGATCCGTTTTTGGGAAAACTTAAAACTACAAAGTTGTTCGGAACGTGATTTTTTACAAGTATTCGTGAGCATGCTACCATAGCCGGCCTAAAACAGACCCGAAATTAATATATACAGTTCGGACCTGTTCACGATAACTTTCTGTGCAGAATTTTAAAACGCATATTCGAGGATTTTTCGCTCCGTTTTTGAAAAAACTTAAAACTACAAAGTTGTCCAGAATATGATTTTCTACCAGGCTTCACGGACGAAACATACATTTTTGGAATTAAAACAGCTCAAAACAGTTTTTAATATGACGATTTACTTAATTTCATAGATTTCTCAAATTCAAGAGTTTGTTCAACAATTCAATCCCTATAATGATATTATTGCATTTGAATCTACATGGAGGGTGATCCTAATACATTGCATATCATTTTTAATATCAATTTCATATTAATTTAGGGATCCAAATACATGTTCATGTGAAATTTCATTATAGATACATATTATACACATATAGGTTATTAACTTGCCTTGGATTGTATGGAGAAATTGAAATCCTCTTGAAATCCTCTTAGCTTCTTCTCTTCTTACTCTCTCTCTCTACCAAACCCTAGCCTCCTTATGTGAAATGAAATAATAAAGACTTCTTCTCTTCTTTTCTATTTATACCTAGGGTTAGTTTATTTACAAAAATGCCATTGCGCCAAATTTAACCCTCGCGATCCTTTTACGCGTTAATTCCCTTCTAATATTTAAGTAGCACATTTGTATCTCAATTAATTCATTTTCAATTTTCATTTCCAAACATTTCGAATATATAGACTGGCATAGTTTTTTTTTCAATTAGTTCAATTTAAATTCAATAAAAATGCTGGGTATTACAAAAAGTAAAACACTTAAACAATCCAATTTGAAATGAAGGTGGGTACCAAAAATCAACGAGTTAGATAATAATAATATGCATAAAACAATAACCGAATAAGCTGTTGGTAAACAGACTAATACAAACACGTTACACCGAGTATTAAAATTTCATATCACATTATAATGAATGAGTACAAAGCATAGGCAACACGCCCGAATAATAAACTGAACATAACTAGAGTACAAAGGATAGAAGCGTCTACAACCAATATCCTACAACATCCTTAAAATGATATAGCTCTAGGACAACTGGAAAGGAAAACGTCAATACGGGCGTCCTTACGGTAGAGCACCTGTACGGCATGGAATACATGAAAAATAAGGAAATATATATACGGGTCAGGGCCCGGTTTGATATGATTACCATGTGACTAAAATGCATGACAGTTATGTACGGAACTATCTCTCGCAATTTAAATCATAAAGTTTCTCACCTCTCAATCTAAAAGAACCACCTAGCGCAATGTAAATTAAAATGCTCAATGATCATAAGCATGGGAGAACTCATCTACAATACTTAAGGAGACATCGTATCAACTAATCACAATATAATGCACAGTTCCTATTTTTCTAGGAAATACATGTATGGAAAATTCATTTTATCAAATGTTTACCAATTCCATTTTATCTCAAAACTTTTCATTTCCCTTCTTGTATCCAGGAAATGTATTTTAAAGCCAATTTTATTATCGCAAAAATTCTTTTTCATCTCATATGCTCCTATTTCCCTTCTTCCATCCAGGAAATGTATATAAAGCCAATTCATTTATCCCATTTACTTTCTTCCATCTAGGAAATGTACTTAAAGTAAATTTATTATCATAAAATGCTTTAACAACAATAATGTCCCACATTATTAAGAATAGTTATATTTCATATCATATAACGTTTCTAAGATCGCCCGTTCTGGTTTCCCCACTGTGCGCCCCCCTAAATGGCTATCATCTTTCAATGCCTATCAAACAAGACAACCTGGGATCCTACAACGCAAGACGTCAGGAAGCGGCCATATGCCTGCGAGTGAGTCATAACCACACCCAGAATTACCTCCCTAGCACAGAAAAACATATAATAACCGATCATATGTCCTAGGATATATTCACCCTGCATTCATTAGCCAGGGGACTTCACCTCACATGCGCAACTTCCCTTATGATAGAGATTTAGAGAGGTATGTTTACGTAAATTATCATTTACGAAAATCATTTATTTTTCCATTTGAAAACATTCATATTTTATATTTACAAAATCATATATTCTGAATGATTAATTACCAATATTAGAATGTGCATTTCTTATTATCATTGTCATATTTTATTAATGACCTAGGGCCCCAAATGTAATTGTCCTCACACTAGTCTCCAAGAGTTCAAGATAATCCCATAATTCATTTAAGGTGATATCCCATAATAAGAGTCTCCCAATAGTCCGAAACATCACCATTTTATCTTCTATAAATTCTAGGTTAACTTCCTATATCATACGGAACATTAACCTCTATAAACTTAACATTAGGATAATCCCAAATAACCCCATACTAACCTAAGATATGCCCAATTAACCCCATGCTAGCCTATGACATTTTACTCCTCAACATAAACCCATAATACCCTTTATTACTTCCCAAAGGAAGGTCCCTAAACCTTGGACCTAAAAGAAAAGACTAAAACAAAACTAGAAAAATCTCACAAAAACAGGGCAACCGAATCGATTCACCTAGGGCCGAATCGATTCGCCCCTGGTTGCGAATCGATTAGACCAAAAGAAAATCGATCCGGTGAGTAAAACCAACATTTTGTCTCTATCCGAATCGATTCGGCCTTAACGTGAATCGATTCGGTCTCCCAGACCTGTAACATTTCCCATAACCGAATCGATTCGCCTAGGAGTCGAATCGATTCGGCCCTGCGAATTTTCCCAATTTGGGCTACGGGTTGTATAAACCCTAAAATCCCAAAACCCTCAAATCCTTAATTTTCTTCAACATCAACAACATCTAATCCTACCAAATCATTTCCACACAATTACTAACTAATATTTTCTCCTCAAATCAAATTAAACTACAAGATTTAAGGGTTAAACGACAAAAACACTCAAAACCCATAGATGGTTTAAATCTCTAAAAATATACTATACATGCAATTTATCACATTAAATCAATATCTAGCAAGTAAGAAACTTGCCTCAAGTTTGTAGTCTCGGATTTTCCTCCGGTAGCAACAATTTCCGGCCTCAAATCTTCATTTCTCTCTCTTTTCTCCATTTTCTCCCAACTCTCTCTTCTCTCTCTCTCTCTCGCTCTCTCTTGGCTTCTAACATGAAATAAGAATTAAAGGGGTTGGGAGACTTAAACGGGACTTAAACATAAATTCCCCTCTTTTAAATGTTGATACACTACTAAAATGACTCTTAACCATATAATTGAGTCATAACCTAACAAAAGTGCCTGAAACTCAAAAATTACAACTTGACACTTATTTTGACTATCTCGACTATTCTAAAACCAACCGCACCCCCTATTTTGGCATTCGGAGTAACGTTTAATATTTTAGTGTTCCAAATTCATTTTAATTCATTGATTATACTCTAACTTACATATAAGTCATAACCACCGTTTAAAGTACAACGACGCAAGTCAAACACAATATAATGCTATTTACCTTCTCATAACGGTAAATAGGCAAAACATGATAAATATTATCCCTTAATATCACGGGAAATAATATTTACTCCAACTTCCTCTATTTTATAAAATTAGCCCATCAGGCAAAATAATATAAAATAAACGCTCAAAAGCCTGGGTTGTTACATTTCGTCCACCCTTGTCTCTTGAATGTGCCTTAGATTTCAAACTCCATAAAATGGATGTAAATAGGGAATTCCTTTTTTTCACTCTCTAAGGGGAATTCTATTTGTCACAACCAAATTGTTTTAAGGATCCCAAGCTCCCAACACACATTTTTCGCCTAAAAAATCTTTATATGGCCTTAGATTAGCATCGAGAGCTTGGTATGGGAGACTTACCTCACATATTATGGGAAGGTTTTGAAAGAGATAGTGTGGGTTTGACATTATTTTTTAAGTTATGTGAGAAATAAATATTGGTTGCCTAAGTCTATTTAGACGACATTATTTTTGTCTTCATTTGTGAAAACCTTGATCAAAAGTTTGGGTTATTAATGCAAAAAGAATTTGAGATGATCATGGTTGGGGAACTCAATTTTTTACTTGGTCTTTAAGTGAGACAATAAGAAAATGTAACATTTATTTTACAATCCAAATAAGAAAAGGACCTTGTGAAGAAACTTCAACTCGACTCTTCCAATCATAAATGCACTCCCATGAGTGTATCTAAAAAGCGTGGAAAGGATGTTGATGGGAAGGGTGTGGACAAAATGTTATATCGAATCATGATAAGTAGTTTGTTGTACCTTACGGTTACTATTCCCAACATATACTTTAGCGTAGGAGTTTGTGATCGCTACTATCCGTGTCACAAAGAGTCCTATTTGAAAATTATTAAGTGTATCATCAAGTGCGTGGTTGGTAAAACACATTTTGTCAGCGTATTTCGATACCAATTGGAAGGGAGATGTGGAGGTTAGGAAGAGTACATTCGGTAGTTAATTCCACTTAAGAAGTTGTTTGGTTTCTTGGTATGTCCAAACATAAATTGATGTTTCTTTGTCCACCGCCGAAGCGAAATATTACGACAAGTAGTAGTTTCACTCAACTTCTTTGGATGAAATAAATGTTGAAGGATTATAGTATTATCTGCATGCTTATTTACTATGATAATACTAATGACATAGATATATATATAAAATCTATTCAACATTCACAAATGAAACATATTGACATTTTCCATCATTTCATTTGAGATCATGTGGAAGACAAGGTGGTGTATTTTAGTTATTTTATATCGAGCATCAATTAGTCGATATTTTAACTAAACCTCTTGATTCCATTAGAGCTGAGTATCTTAGATCATCACTAGGTGTTTGCATTGCGGATTGATTGCTTGGTAACATGTCTAGGATTTTTAGTTTCAAATCCCCATTTGGTATATATCCTACGATTTTTTTTTCTTAATTTGATTGTATTATTGATAAGCACCCAAAAGTGTTTAGATAAAACCCAAATAGACGGTTTTTAATTATTAATTCTCAATAAAATTGGTCTTATGCGTATTCATATTGATCTTGTAGGTCAAATGCAATTTACGATTTCAAACACTTTAATTCAAGTCAAATGTGCGATTAAAGGAGCTAAACCCAAGTCTTGTTGCCTAAACATGTTCGAAACCATGCCTAGTCCATCATTAGTCGTCCTATAAATGTTCATTGTGTGTGTGGCATTATTATTATTATTATTATTATTATTATTATTATTATTATTATTATTATTATTATTATTATTATTATTATTATTATTATTATTATTATTATTATTTAGCTTGTGCCGTTTTTATATCTTTTTCTTTTATTTTCTTTTAGGATTTTTATTTTCAGTGTTTTACTATGTAAATATTATATAAAATGCGTGGGTCATCATGTCAGTGTTTGTATATATTTATATGTGTGTTTAATTTTTTTCTTTTCTTATATTTTTAGGGTTATTAATTTTTAAGTTTTATTTTTATTTTTTTTACTTTTAATTTATTATGAGTCTTTGCATATTTTTGTGTGTGTTTGAGTTAATATATTTTTATTGCGTGTGCATTGTAAATATTAAGATATTTATATATATAAATACACATACACACACACACACACACACACACACACACACACACACACACACACACACACATTCATTACTCCCATACACTCCCATACACCTAACACACTCCCTAACATACACCCCACACTCCATACCCCTCACACACACCAAATACGTACTCAAACCCAACCACTGAAATCATATTCTCTTTTCTATCTCCTTACTATTCATCTTCCCCATAAAACCCATCCTCTCTCTCCTTAGAGCATCCGAAGTGGTGTATGTATGAGAAAGGCAAGTTTACAAACCAAAAATGGGTTTACCTTTCTTTGAACCATGGTGTACACAATGGGGAAAATGGTAAAATTGGGTATATGACTTCCTACAGACTTGTATAGTTCGTTGGAATTACAGGCTTTTTCTTACGAACAACATTTTTCCGTAAGAAATGCTACGTACAAATGTTGTTCGTAAGAACCCAAACATAAAATAAAAATAAGTATTTATATTTGTTACGAACCTCTGAAGTTCGTAGGAACTTCCTACGAACAACAGAACTTCGTAGGAAGTTTTTACTGAATTTGCATAGGTTCAGTAACTTTGTAAATCCCCTAACATTTTCTCTACAAAATTTGTAAGCTTTCATCCACCAATGCGAACCTTTCAGTTTGCATCTTTACCTATTTCTTTGTCCACACATTCCACCTTTGTGGATGCTCTTACTCCATAGCTAAACTTCCATAACCAAAAGCTTCAAATCAACCTTACCACTTTTAACCAAAATCCACCCCTACCCGGAGCCATCCTCTCTGGCCGGAGCTGACCCATTAAACCCAAACAACTTTCCCTCTAACTGCCATAATCCGACGAGCTCATATACCCCACTATGCAGCCCGATCGTGACCTCGTTCCTCACCTATTCACCTCGACCCACGCTCGGATCCACTAACTTAGCAGGGGGGTGTAAAAAACCCCAAACCCGCCATCACCAGACCTACCCTACCTACTTCAAGACTTTAACCCGCGGCCACCCCATACTGAAAACTTGAAATCGCCACCTATCATATATTTAAGCAACCTGAAAATCGAAGATCCGAAAATACCTAACCCCGTTTCCCATCTACAGCAACTTTAGCCTCTTACACATTTGTCCGAGCCCAAAATTGAAACCCCTACCAAAAACCACTTACCTTGGACCCAAGACAAAAGCAATTTCTACTATCTCGCCTTTCCTAATCATACTAAACCCATTGCCTACAAAACCCAAACATCTACCTATTCTTTAAAAATAAAAGTCACATGTTCTAAATGACTTTTACCCCATTTTCTAAACTACCCTTATTCATTATACCTTCTAATTTTACCCCTAGATCCATACCTCTTAAAAGAAGACCCTTTCTTCATTTCATTTCAAGAGGGAGAGTGGGGAGCAAGTAGAGTGTGCAAGGAAGCAAGAAAAGAATTGTAGAGAGAAATTATAATAGTTTAGTGAGAGAAAAGAGTGACAAAAAAATTGTAGCTTTAAAAGAGATTTTGTGTTATATGTTGATTAATTGAATACTCTCTTCTCTCATGCTCTTATGAAGTCCTTTGTTTATTTTATGTCTTGGAATCCCATTATGGAGTGCTAATCTCTTATTCAGGGGATGGAATGATGCCTTCATGGATCCAATGTATCTAGCTTGCTAATTTTATTCTTGTTTGATTTGTTTGATTAGTAACTTTGATTCCTACACTTATTTTTGCAGTGAGAAATGGAAAACTATCATTGAGAAATGATTGAAAATTTGTGTTGTAATTTTATCATTTTGATTCAAACTAGAGATAAGCTTTTCAACATGGCCAAAATTATAATATAATTTCCATCTACTCTTGTTTTTTATTATTTAATTAAAATTAGTCTGGTGAATTTTCCCTAACGGGTGATTCATTTTATTAGTTTTGATTCATTTTGAGTAATGTTGTTGGAATTAAAATTACTTTTCTAAATGAATATTTAATGAATTAATTAGTGTAATGAGAATAACTTTTGAATTAAAATAACACTTTGGAAATCAACCAAATTAAAATAGTTCAAATTAGTGTTAATTGTGTACAGTGGAGGTGGATTTCATTCCTTGTTTATTTGTCATATTAATTTAATACTTGCTTTTATTTCTCATCATTTTATCACTTAGATTACCTTAGATTTGTATTCACCTAGATTTAGTCTCATTCACTCCTTGAAAATTATTTTTAAAAGAAAATATATAAAAATATATATACAGTTACACATTTGGAAGTGAAGTGCATTTATCTTCTCATTTTAGCTCTATTACTCTTGAAAGTTGGTTTGACATCCGTACCTATCATTGTACATGTTTATATTATGTCTATAAGTTGAAGGATTTTGATTGGAAAAAGGCTTTATTCTACAACGATATACCTCGAAAAGCTTTCCATCAAATGGAATCATTGTCGCTTTCTTAAAGTTGGAGACTTGTGTGAAGACTTGTAATTCATTTTCATTTTTATAGTTTTATTTTATTTTATTAGAAGTTTTGTATTAGTATTTCATTATTTGGATTGTATTTCAGTGCTTGGAGACACCATTTATTTTTCATTTATATTTGTAATAACTCATAAAAAGAAAAAATGTGATAGGAAAATCAGACAAGGTAGAGAGGGCATCTAAAGTTAAGAAAAAGAAGCCTCTCTACTTTGGATCTATAGGACTCCCAGGACTGACTGAGATAGGCAATCTCCCCCGGTTGACTCATATCGATATTCACCCCACACATGTAAAGACCGTGGGAAGTACATTTATAAAAACTCGTGAATCTACCGCAAGCGAGTCAATATTGTGTGTGCTCGCGATCTCTTATGTGGTTTTTATTCTCGTATTTATTTTTGAATGGTGTGATGAATTAATCAACTAATACCTACACACGGTCATTCTTCAGAAGGGATTTCATCAACCGACTCACTCATTTATTCATTTTGTGCTACCCTAGCTATCATTAAATTAAAAATTAATCAACTTGATAGACCCATAGGATATGGTGTTCATAGGCCCATTTTTTTATCAATTTAACTTTTTAGAGAAGACATAGAGTCCTCTCCACTCAAAAAATCTACGAACGATGCTCTTTGAGGCACAAAAGTGTCTAAGGAAACTAGGTTTTAAGTGAGGCCGCCCAGTAAAAAGGGTTTGTGTTGTCCTAAGCATTGTACCAACTGACCAATTTGTCATAGTATCTTTGTGGTGAATCTTTGTGGAAATCCTCTAGTCATCTTGTGATTAAAGTAGGAACACAATTTATGCAAAGGCAATCACAAAGATAAATTATATGATTTTTGTCGCTCGCGGATTTCATTAAAATTTGGCTACCCACTCACCTAATTGAAGATACCCACTCACCTAAGTGCCTAAAGTAATAGTTGAAGATGTTTTGGTGAAAGTTTCCAACTTTTACTACCGTGTGGATTTTATCATCTTTGACACTTTTTCACCCAACCCAATCAATATTCCTATCATCTTTGTTCACCCATTTTTGTCCACTGCAAATCGCATCATTAATTGTCATGATGGTTTCATGAATCTTTCTTTTGGAAACATGACCGCTGGAGTCAATATCTTCCACCTCCTGTAACAAAGGGTTGGCGTTGATTCTATTGACGAGGTGTGTGTGATTGACTCCTTGGTCCAATAGAGGTTTGATCAAACATACCACGAAGATCCTATCCAAAAATGTTTAGCTCACTTTGGGTCCGACTTTGATATTAATTCCTCTATCTTTAAAGTGAATGCCTTGTTGGATTCCACACCACTGATGAACACGTTCACTTCGACCACTCCATTTGAACCTCTCTCTGTTGAAACTCTTATTTCTGTTATTGACCCAGTTAACTTATGCCCCGATATTTCCCCAGACTCTATTTTTTCATCTGAGTCCGATGCCTCTCATGAGTCACCACCTAGTTTGGGGCTTAAGAAATTATCTGATCAGTTGAAATATACTTTCTTAGGCCTAAACCAACATCACTCGATCATTATTATTTCCGACTTGACCTCGGATGAAGAAGAGCAATTGGTCCACACTCTTACTAAATATAATACTACTATCGGGTGGACCATTTCAGACATTCATGGTGTGAACCCTAATGTTTGTATCCATCGCATTCATTTGGAGGATAAAGCCAACACTTCTCATGAGCCAGAACGTCGACTCAATGCAATGATGAAAGAAGTTGTGAGAGATAAAAAATTTAAAATTTCTTAATGCCTGTATTATTTACCCCATATCGAATAGCCAATGGGTTAGTCCCATTCATGTGGTGCCCAAAATTTTTGGCATCACCATCATCAAAATAATGACGATGAGCTTGTGCCCACCTATATATAAACTGGTTGGCATGTCTGTATTAATTATAGAAATATCAATGTTGTCACTCGCAAGGAACACTTCCCTCTCCTGCACATTAACCAAATGCTTGAATGCTTAGAAAGTCATGATTACTACTACTTCCTCAACGAATATTCAGGGTACAACTAATACCTGTTGCTCTCAAAGACTAAGAGAAGACTACCTTTACTTGTCCCTTTGGCACCTTTACATACTCTCGTATGCCGTTTGGCCTTTGTAATGCACCTGCGACTTTTAAAAGTGTATGGTTAGTATTTTTAGTGACATGGTAGAGCATTTTCTTGAAGTATTTATGGATAATTTTTTCGTATTTGGTTCATCATTTGAACAATGCATGTCTCACATCACTATGGACCTTCAGCGCTGTCAAGAAAAGAAGTTGGTCCTAAATTGGGAAAAATTCCATTTCCTGGTAAAAAGGGTATTATTTTAAGTAACGATGTCTCTTGCTCCAGTATTGAGGTAGATAAATGGAAAGTCAACTTAATTACCATGCTTCCCATTCCTAAGTCTGGTAAGGATGTTCGCTTCTTCTTAGGACATGCAGGCTTTTACTAACAATTCATTAGGGACTTTTCTAAAATAACTCGACCTTTAACAACCCTTTTATCCTAAGATGTCCGATTTGTATTTGACGACACATGTATCACAAATTTTGAGAGCCTCAAAGTCAAGCTCACTTCCGCTCCTATCATTCAACCTCCTAATTGGCCTCTCATATTTAAGCTCATGTGTGATGTATCTAATTTTTCACTTGGTGTTGTGCTTGGATAGAGGGTTAATGAGCACCCCCACGTCATATATTATGCTAAAAAAAACATCCATGATGCTCGATTTAATTACAATACCACTAAAAAGGATTTGTTGGTGGCAGTGTTTGCTCTTGATAAGTTTCATTCATATTTCATAGATTTTCCTGTCATTATGTACATTGACCATGCTGCCCTAGGGCACCTTCTTCACAAAAAGGATTTAAAACCATGATTAATATGGTGGATTATCCTACTAGAAGAGTTTAACCTGGAAATCCACGTTAAGAAAGTTTATGAAAATGTAGGATCTGCCTATATTTCTCAAATTACTGTTACGTCTGACTCTGATTATCTACCCATTTCTGAGTCATTTCTCTATGAACAACTTTTCTCTATCACCACCTTGACTTAGTATGCTGATATTGTCAATTTATTTCTTACCAACAAACTTCCCAATCATTGGTCAAAATAGGATTGCTCGAAATTCATCTCGAATGTGAAGTTTTACTCTTAGGATTACCCATTCCTTTAGAAGTATTGCATTGATCAAGTCCTTCATCATTGTGTTCCCAAGTGTGAAAAACTAAGTATTCTGTCCTTCTGTCATGATGGTACCTATGGTGACCATTTTAGCACAAAGAAAACAACTACTAAAATTTTGCATAATGGTTTCTATTGGCCCACCCTTTTTTGATATGCCCATCACTATTGTCAAGCGTGTTCCAAATGACAACAATTTGGGCATATATATTGACGTCATATGATGCCTCTCATACCCATCTTAATTTTTGAAATCTTTGATGTGCGGGGTAATAATTTTATGGGACCATTTACCTCTTCTCATGGTTTCCAATATATTACAGTTGCAGTTGACTATGTCTCCAAATAGATTGAAACACTTACTTGCCCCACCAATAACCATCGAGTTGTGTTCATGTTTCTTAAGGAGTATATATTCACATATTTTAGAACCCCCAAAGTTATCATTAGTGATGGGGTTAAGCATTTTTGTAATTGAGCCTTTGAACATCTTATCAAAACGTATGGTGTTATCCACAAGGTTGGTCTATCTTACCATCCTCAGACTAATGGTCAAGTTGAGGTCTCCAATTACAAGATCAAGAAAATTCTTTAAAAAACCATCAACTCTAATAGGAAAAACTGGTCCTTGTGCTTGAACGACGCACTGTGGGCATAATGTACTTCTTATAAGACTCCAATCGGAATGTCTCCTTATCAATTGGTCTTCTACAAGCCTTGACACCTTCCTGTCTAGCTCGAATATCATGCATATTGGGTTATCAAGGCCTTTAATTTTGATGTGGCAGGAGTCCATCGGAAGCTACAACTTAATGAATTGGACGAAATAAGAAATTATGCCTATGATTTGTCCAAGAATTATAAGGACAATATGAAGTGGATCCATGAACAAATATTCACGCGAAAATAATTCCACCATGGTTCAAAAGTTTTGTTATACCATTCCCGTCTTCATCTCTTTCCCCAGAAATTAAAAAACATATGGTTTGGACCCTTCATTGTTGAGTCAGTCACTCCTTATGGCGCCATCATCATTCAAAATCCCAAGTATGGTAGCCTTTTTCAAGTCAACAATCAATGTTTAAAGACTTTCTTATAGTTAGGCCCCACTCAAATTGAATAAATTGACCTTGTTGACCCAATCTATGAAGACTAATGCTTCAGTCTTGTTTGGGGGTGATTATCATTGCTTAATTTGTTTTTCCATCCCGTGATCTCATAATTCTTAATTGTGGGTGAGTTTGGTTCTATCTGGCTAAAGACATTAAACTTAGCGCAATAAGGTGGTAGCCCATCATATCTTGTTTCTGAGGATGACTCTTATCCCGTTTGGGGGTGGTGTTTCACACCAGCTAATACTTTACCATGTTTATAGACTTGTTCGCATTGTTATCTCATTACTTATTTACATTTCATCTTGGATACGTATGGTCCACATCATCAACGGTTGATTATGGTAATCTCCTTCCTCCGTTTTTCTCTCATTTTTAATACTATTTTTATTTAACATCAAGGACTAGATTCCTTTTTGTTTGAGGGGGGGAATTTTATCAAAATCGTATCTCTATTGAAAAAAAAAATCATAAAGAAGACATTATTGTTTAAAATTTTCATGCAATTTATTTCATCTAAGTCATTGGCATGAATTTTATATCATCCATCTTTTAAGTCTAGGAATCAAGCTAGACGATATTTTTTATAAATACCTTATATTATACGTTGCAGCTCATTTTGCACCATTAATTCTAGACTCAACAAAAATTGCGCATTTATCACCTCACTACTGTTTAAAGTTGAAGAGTACTACAATTCTCAACAAAGCCTTAGGGATCACCAGTGGAGACTTTAGCTTGTGAGATTCGTGTCTTTCACCCTTTTAAAGAGTTTTATGCAATCTCCGAGTCACAAGTTGATTCCGCTTTCTTTGGGTCCACACTTAATTATTGCAAGTTCTCATTATGCCTCTTTAATTTTTGGGCTTGATCACTGAGAACGACATCACTTTCTAGTCGTAAGACACATGTGTCTTGTATTTTATCTCGAGAACCATATCATTCTTGACCATACACTCAACATTTTTTCCATATCATAATATCATTGAATTCACCCACTATATTTCCATATCTTTCTTGTGCATATACATTCTTCGCACCATCCATATATCATTTTCAACCATTACCATCCATCAATTTTTTTAGATAAAGAGTGTTAAAAATTACAAATGTAAATTTTCTTCATTTGTGTTAGGAAAAGAAAAATTCATCGCAACAAAAAAAAGAGGAAAAAAAGAAGAGAAAAGAGGAAAAAAATAGAAAATTAGAAAGAAAAAAAGAGCATACAATCATAGTTTTATAAAATGAAGACATTATTTATTCAAATTGTGTTACACTCTTCTCAATAATCCTACCATCATGTCATCCACATTCTTCCTTTCATTTTTCCATCATTCCTTACATAGACTCCATTATTCGCCCTTGGTAAAATGCCCGAGCAAACGAAAAGTCTATATGTTGAATGGCTCAAAGTTCTCACTATAGTGATTAACATTCTTTCATGAGATCATTTATCTTTCTAAAATGTTTGTTCTTTCTTATACGTAGGTGAGACGTTTGACCTTGTTTACATTTACTCACTTACTCTCACACAAGAGAGATACACTTACCCAAATTTCATGAGTTCGTTTGAGAGAGCTATATCTAGTGAGATTTGAAGTTTAAGATTTGAATCCAAAAAGGCGATCTAGGAATTACTCTTGTGAAACTTAACCCGTTTTGACTGATTCACACGAAACACGTTAAGTTCTAGGGAGGATGTGACTTGAATATTCACTTTGCTAAACTTTTTATATACTTCTAGCTTGTATTCCTAAATTTTTTTATCTCGTGATGGATTATGCGAGTGTTCAACATCTAAGGGTGTCGTTTGCAAATAAATAATTTAGTGGGTATATTTTTTGCAAACCCTCACAAGACAACACTCGTCCTATAGGGCAACCTATAGGTTTAAAGGCTCATTGCACATGCTAAGTGAAATCGCAAGTACCTGCGAAAGTGGTACACTTTTGGTTTCTTATATTTCTTTCTCTCTATTTTTGCTCGAGTACTAGCAATGTTCTATTTGGGGGTGGTTTGAACAGAACCCAAAAGTGTTTTAATATAACCCCAAATAGAAGGTTTTTAATTCCCAATTTTTGTTAAAATTGGTCTTATGTGCATTCACGTTTATCTTGTAGGTCAAATGCCATTTGCGATTTCAAAAGCTTCAATTTAACTCAAATGCGCAATTAAAGGAGCTAAACCCAAGTCCCATAGCCTAACCTTTTCCCGAACAAAGCCCAATCCATTTTTAGCATGTACTATAAATGTTCAGTGTGTAGCTTATGTCATTTTTGTATCTTTTTATTTTATTTTAGGGTCTTTATTTTCAGTGTCTTATTATGTAATTATTAAATAAAACGTGTGGGTCATCATGTCAGTGTTTGTATTTATTTAGGTGTGTGTTTAATATTTTCTTTTCTTATATTTTTAGTGCTCTTTGTTATTTTTATTTTTATTTTTATTTTTACTTTCTTACTTTTATTTTATTATAAGTCTTTTTATATTTTATATGTGTTTTTGACTTATTATATTTTTATTACTTGTCTGTTGTAAATATGAATATATTTTTATGTATACTTTCTTTTGTAATAAAATACCTATACACACACATATTCATTACTCCCATACACTCACATACAGCTAACACACTCCCTAACGCACACCCCACACTCCATACACGTCACCTACACCAAATACTTACTCAAACCCAACCAACCAAATCATATTCTCTTTTCTCTCTCCTCACTATTCATTTTCCGCATCAAACCCATCCTCTCTCTCCTTACTCCATAACCAAAATCTTCAAACTAATGTTAACACTTTCAACAAAAACCCATCCTTGCCCGGATCCATCCTCTTCGGCTGGAGCTAACCCATTAAACCCAAACCACTTGCTCTCTAACTACCATAATTCGGCGATCTCCTATACTCCCCCCCCCCCGGTGCAACCCGATCGTGACCCAGTTCCTCACCTATTCACCTTAACCCCTCCTTAGATCCACAAACTTAGCAGGTGGTTGTCGAAAAAAAAAACCACCCACCAGCATCAGACCTACCCAAACTACTTCAAGCCTTTAACCCACGACCTACCCATACCAAAAACCAAAAAATCCACATGTCAATGATCCGACCAACTTAAAAATCGGTGATCCAATAATACCTAAACCCATTGACCAATCTATAGCTTCTTTAACCTCCGACACCTATGTCCGAGCTCAAAATTCAAACCCCTGCCAAAACCCATTTACCTTTAACCCAGGCCAAAATCGATTTTTAATGTCTTGCATTTCCCAATACGGCCAAATCCATTACCTACAAAACCCAAACATCTTCCCATTGTCCAAATATAAAACTCACAAGTTCTAAATGACTTTTACCACCTTTTCCTAAACTACCCTCAGCTATTATACCTTCCAATTTTGACCCTAGCTCCATGCCTCTTATAAAAGAAGACCCTCTTTTCATTTCAAAAAGGAAATCAGAGATCAAGTAGAGTGTGCAAGGATGCAAGAAAACAGTGAAAGTGATAAAAAAAAATTATAGAGAGAAATTTTATTAGTTTAGTGAGAGAAAAGAGTGAAAAAAAAATTCTAGCATCAAAAGAGATTTTGCGTTATATATTGATTGGTTGAAAACTCTTTTCTCTCATACTCTTATGAAGTCCATTGTTTATTTTATGTCTTGTAATTCCATTATGGAGGTCTAATATCCCATTCAAGGGATGAAATGAAGTCCCCTATGGATCCAATGTATCTAGCTTGCTAATTTTATTCTTTTTTGATTTTCTAACTTTCATTCCTGCACTTATTTTTGCATTGAGAAATGAAAAACTACCTTAGAGAAAGGATTGAAAGTTTGCATTGTAATTTTATCATTTTGATTGAAACTAGAGATAGGTTTTTCAACATGGTCAAAGTTAAAATATAATTTTCATATACTCTTATCTTATATAATTTAACTAAAATTAGTTTGGTGAATTTTCCCTAGCAGGTGATTCATTTGATTAGTTTGAATTCATTTTGAGTAGTGTTATAGGAATTAAAATTACTTTTCTAAAAGAATATTTAATTAATTCATTAGTATAATGGTAATTAACTTTTGAATTAAATGTGTATTTTAGAAACTAACCAAATTAAAATATTTCAAATTAATGTTAATTGTGTAAAGTGGGTGTGGATTTATTTCCTTGTTTCTTTCTCATATTAATTTAATCCTTGTTTTTTTTCTCATTCACACCTTGAAAATTATTTTTACAAGAAAATATAAAAATATATATAGTTACACATTTGAAAGTGAAGTGCATTTATCTTCTTATTTTAGACCTCTTACTCTTGAAAGTTAGTTTGACATCCTTAATTACCATTATACAAGTTCATATTATGTTTGTAGGTTGAAGATTTTGATTGGAAAAAGGCTTATTCTACAACGATATACCTCAAAAATCTTTCCATCAATTATCTTGCCAAAAAAAGATTTTGGATACAATCACTTACATGCTCTATATATGATATACTCCTTCTCATACCTTTTATATCAAATGGTTATTTTGATCACTTTTTCATTTGGTTGAAAATGTAATATGAGATTCATAACATTGTTTCCTTGTTCTTTTAAGTCGTATAAACTTTGAAAAATTATACTACGGAACATATGCTCATATTTTGTTGCACTTTTCATCGCACTAATAATTGAGTTGATGCCACTTTGCAAGTAATGACAAAGATGTTTGGTCTTATACAACCCATTAAAAGTTTCATTAGACTCATGAAAGTGTGTCTAAATTTCTATGTGTATGTGAGGTATTTTATTTTGTGATGTGTAGAGTTTAAAACTCTTATGCTATATCCAAATCATGAGAAAAGAAGTAGTTAGGACTATAACATTAATTGTATTATGCTACCAATTAAAATTAAAAATAATATCCCATCTTTGTGATTGAATGAAAGCACCCATTCGTAAAAGAAAACTTGAACAAAGCAATGTCCCAAAGATTTTAATATATCCAAAATTAGTTTACACGAAGGATTTGAGAGGTAAAAGTTATTAACCACATTTATATCACTTATAAGAAAAAAATAGTATTTGGAAATGTTTTTAAAATTATATTGGATACTTCACAAGAGTCGAAGCTATGTCCTCTTTGTTTTATGATTCATTATTCTTAATTGAATTTGAGATTGAATCGTTCTCCCAATAGTGTTAATTTGTTCTTGACTTGCATAATTGAGATGTGATGTTATGTTATTGGTTGATATTAACTTATCATGTTATTATCCTTTAACATAATCCTTCATTTATTATGAACATTGTCATTTATCTCAAACTTTTGGTAAGAATGATAAAATATACTTACATCTTTCCTTATAAAAAATGGTTTCAGAGTGTGTCCATTATTGCTTATCTTTGTGGATATCTCCTTGTAAACCCTTTTTGCTTAGAAAAATTGGTTCTATAAGTATTTAATCATATTAATTTAGTTCAACCTCATGCTCTAAATTCTTTATAGTTACTTGATCATTCTTGATATTGTGGATAAGTCATTTTATGAATTGTTTTCTTTCTTCGTTGAATTCTTTCCTTTTTGTATTACAGGATTAAAAAAGGGAGAACTATATAGGGAAAAGTAGACATATTATCATATAGGAGTCACCTTATCCAAGGGGAATAACTTATTATAATATGATAGTTAGGATGAAATATATTATCATGCATTATGGCCTATATTTTTTTCGTTACAAAATTTTAGAATGTTGTTTCTCTTCACACATTGGTTCGTTGATGAGATTTTGTAAGAATGTGAAAGAAAAATATTGTTCAAGTGCTCCATTGGAAATTAGAAGAGTTCATTTTTCTTTCCAAGATTCGTGTTACAATATCAATGTAACACCTCGCATAATTCTGGTGTCAACCATCGCCAAGAATACACCGGGCTTCGCTAAATTGAATATCATTCTTAACAAGTAATAGATATGAGACATATAAAGTTTTCCACAAGATAATAATTTAAAATGATCTAAAATGATAACAAACATTTACGATAATAAAATCCATCACCATTCTAATATCTAAATAAATTCAATCTCCAATAATATAAATCCAAAAAAAATCAAACTAAGAATATCTGAATGAAAACTGTAAATAATTGTGGAACCAAGTGGCCCACCAAATCCATAAGTAAAGTCTCATAATAAAAATGTGACGGAAAGATAAATAAATCTAAACTAATAAGTGACTAAAATAAACTTCAGATGAACCTCCAAAAGATCTCCAATAACTCCTATGCAGCTACTCCAACGCTACTCTTGAAATGTTAGTCAACGCAATGGGTCAGAGCCCACCGCATGAATACCATCTACTCCTCGTAAATAGGGTTCGTAAACCCAGACAATAGCAATATACATGATAAATATGACAATACAATATTTTAAATTAATCAATATATAATAACCTAAGAGTAAAATAATTTACTATATATCCATGTCTAAGTCACCCCCAAAGTCCAAGTCCAACTATTTAAATTGTATCAAAAGCTAACCATCTAATTTAATTAACTTGATTACTATTTTTATCCATTATTTATAAGAGTTGTGGGACTCCTGCTTAATGTTTTACACCACACCCATTCCCCCCATTATGGACACTCAGCCCGATTTACTATCAGCTCTGCACTATAGCCCCACACACCCACGTCACTATAGCCAGTCAGGCTGCACATACTCATGATGCCACATACACCCATGTCACTATATCCAATACCCCCATTTAACTCTCAGTCCTGCACATACTCGTGCCGCAAATTCATTTTTATACTCGTTTATTATCTAGGCATTAATTCACATTTTCTCAAGTTTTCTCATTTTTCTGAAATTAGACCCACCCTCTTTAATCGACATAAAATTCTCAAAACATCCTTAGTCCCATACTTAAAGGTCTCCAATCCACAAGTACTTTTCTTGCCCATCACCTAGGTAGAAAACTACTAACAAACACCATTTAGCCTCACCCTTTGGCTCACTAAACTAAGGAAAAACGTAAACGTTAGCCACACCCCAGAACATTTATCCGTTAACTGTGACCACTATTTAGTCCCATGCCTAGAAAGTGATAACAACCCAAAGGCCTACTAACTAGTCCCATACCTACAAAGCAGAACAAATAAAGGTGACATCCCTATCTATCCCATGGCCACGTCATGCCCGCGGTGTTAAATGTATTAAAATAAATAAGTGGCATGAGGCTAAATTTTCATTAATCACAATGATTCTACCAATTTAATCCATACATCACAACTTAATCAATTAATGTTCATTTAATCAATATTAATTAAACAATACTTTCTCATTAAATTATTCATTTTAGTCACATGCATGTTATCGAATTTATATAACAAGAATTTATCTACTACATAACCTCCCCAAGATTAACATGATTTATCGTGATAAAAATTACTTAAATGATATTTCTACATAAAAATATACATGCGGACTTCTTAAAGTCTATGAAACCCAAATCTCTACCCTAACATGCAAGATTTTGAGTCTTCATTCGTATTAAAAGCTTTCATAAAAATAGTTGTAATTTGTCTTCCACTTTCCCTAATTAATATCTCTAATTTATTTCAAGAAAACAGTGTATTTTGTGTGTAGGCCATATATAACAGGCATAATACTAAAGGGAATGGATAGAGATATTCATGTCTTGAAATTGTTTGAAGAAATCTGATTATGAAGATATGTTCCTCACGAAAAGATGGCAAAAATCCTCTCTTGGACAATCTTGAAAAAAATGGGTTTTGGCCTTTAAAACTTGGACTGAAATCTTAGTTTAAATGGGGCTAGGGTTTAGAGGTAGAAGTAGATACAAATATAGAGGTTTTATACCCTTAGGGTTTTTTAAATAATGAGGTTTAAAGTTCTAACCTCGTGCTAAATATATAAAAGAAGTGGTGGAGTTTTAATGGAAAACGCAACTCATTAAAAATGGACACACCTGTGCGAACTGACCAGGCCGAATCGATTCGGTATCTGGACGAATCGGTTCTGTCATACTCTGTTCACCAAGTTCCCTTTAAAAATGAATATATGTTTATAAAAATCCCAATTCTCCCCTGATTTTGATTCCTATAAAAGTCCTATTTTCCAAAAATTAAAACCAACATATTTAATTACTTAAAATAATTAATTCCAAAAATTTTATTTTTCCAAATTATGAATTAATTTAAATAATTACCGATTTAAATTTATGGGGTGTTACATTCTTCCCCACTTGCACAAGAATTTTGTCCTCGAAATTCAACGAAGCGAATATGCGCAAAATACAATAAAGCTCATGTACGCCTACCCATAAATACCACGATTAGGCACCCATAAACCCAATCCTACCAATGCGTACCCCACGATAAAAAATTCAATATATATATATATATATATATATATATATATATATATATATATATAATATTTACTGTGCTACTAGCCACGCCTTGGATCCTATGATGCATGTCCTACTTGAGGCTCCCGAGTTGGATGCATATAGCACCTACCCACTGAGGTCACTGTCGGTGATGCTACTGCTTGTGCTCCCTGTGCACCTACTGCTACAAGTGCTGGAGGCCCATGGCCCTGCTGGCCTTGTGCGCCCTGACCCTACTAGTCTTGCGCCTTTGGACACTTAGAGGCTCGGTGCCCTATCTCCCCACAATTTAAACACGCGCTTTGAAAAGGTTCGTACTACCTGTTTGGTGCTCACTCACTTGACTTCCTTTCCCTTGCCCCTGAGGGCCTCACGGTATTGCCCTGCTGCTCTTGACCCATCCTTTGTCTCATCCATGCTTGGTCATTGCGACCCTTATTCTCTCCTCCTTGAGCATTGAACTCTTGCCTTTTCCCCAACTTCTTTTGATAATTTACTTTCTCCTGTCATAGCAACATCGTGACATCCACCACTTGAGTGTATGTAGTGTATGTCGGATTCCCTAACACCATTTTCCTAATCAACCAAGATAAGCCTTTGAAAAAACACTCCATCTTTTTTTCCTCCGTATTGACCTCCTCCTATACAAGCATTGACATATTCGTAAACTCCTACTCGTATTCAACCACTGATTTTGAGCCCTAGGTTAAGTAAAAAATATCTCTCTTCCTCTCTCCTTAATGCATACAGGAAATATTTATCGTTAAATTTTATCAAAAAATCTCCATAATTGAAACAATCCCTGTCTTCCGATGTGGTCATACTCTCCCACCAATGTAAAGCATCTCCTATCATCTTGAAAGTAGCCAACATCTATTTCTGCACATCATTGCAGTCCAGCATCCTCAAATGTCTCTCCATGTCTCTCCTCCACTAGTGAGTAACTATTGGGTTCAGATCCCAATGTAAAGGTGGGAGGATTTCCTTTTTAAAATTTGGCTCTCACCCAGTCCTAAGTCGAAACGGGTGTACTCTACTGCTGCGCCTCTAAATTCACCCACCTCTGTCTCTCCACTTCGTTACCGGCCGCTGTGGCCTCACGCACTGTAGACGCCAACTCCTCGACATCCAACACAATCTACCTCTGCCTCACCGACTTGCAGAACTAGAAATGGAACCCTCTCTCCTATCTCCAGCTCTCCTAGTGTTTGCTATATGAAAATATAGGAACAAAAACATCATGAGACTCGGAATAACTAAGAGTGCAAATCATCAAAAGGAATCAAATATTGCAACACGGAAACTAAAACTGTCTCATAACATACGAGACCTAAGACCATGCTCTGATACCATATGTAACACCTAGTATAATTCTAGGGTCGGCTGCCACCAAGATGTGACACCTCGCCTAATAAAATATCGGGCGCTCACTCCTATATCAAATTAAAATAGGAGTCTCATATGGATTATTCTTAGCATCACTGTCGAAGATCCATTTAATTACTAATAACCTATTAGGCTGGCGTCAAAATTTTACTTAACTACTCTTTTTAAACGACTATAATTAAAACATTCACACAGTTTTTTTAAATGAAACTGAAATGAAATAAGATAACCGAACACTCGGTCAAAATTATACAACCATATCGAATGCCGCACTAAAAGGCGGGCAAAGAATAAATAAATGTTGTTGGGTTATTAACCTGAATGTGTTTACAATACCTCCTATCTAGAGTACAAGGATAGAAGCATCTATCAAGAACCTGCACGCATCCACAGCTGCTGCAGCAGACGTCTGACTCGAAAGAAGTGTCATCCAGGCGTCCCTGTGTCTGGACACCTATATATATATATATATATATATGAGAGGAGGGTGTTTTACTGTTCCAAAAAATCAACGGTTGAGAATGAATTTTTTGGGGCGATCTAAGGGTCTGAGATTGTGCCATGTAGGATTATACCCATTGTGACATGGCACAATCTAAAGTGCTATCTATTTTTCTTTACAAATTTACCCTTCTATTATTTGGTTTGCCACTTTTTTCTTTTCACGAAACGTACCTTTAATTCAAAATTTGGGGTATTTTCGTAACCCACCACGATTAGCGCCCTTTCCAATTCTGCAGAAACCTTTAATCAATTTGTACCCTCTTTCACACCAACCCCAATCCCTCTTTCTCTCTCCCTTATTTCTCATGAATAAACAAAACCACTCGACCCCCATCCCCTCCACTTCCCCCGCCCCCTGCTCTCCCATGCCTGTCAGAACAGGCCTCTCCCATCCCTTAATCTCTTACACACCCACTCCCCTTGAACAAAGATTCTCTCTCTCAAAACACGGCCTCACCCTTTCTATACGAAAGTGAAGAGCCCAGCACCAAAAATCCCTCAATTTCTGGTACGTCGATTGGATCTGGGTTCATCTGGACTAAGCCACGAAAGAGCCTAGACGTGCTGGACGTGTATAGGACGAACTTTCTTTGGGAAGACCCTCGCCGTAAAGAAAAACGTCAACAATGAAAGGCTATGCGTAGTGTTATGCAGTCGGTGGAAGAAGAAGCCTGGATCTTATTCGAGAAAAGTGAAACAAGGAGCCTCAAAGGGAACTCATTCCACGGTGGGGTCCTCAAGCTTTTCGATTTTCAATATCTGTTATTTTTTCACGATATATGGGGGCAAGTATTTTGTTATTGTTTGACCCATTTTTCCTGTCTATCTATGCTTAGGAAGCGATGATGATTTTTCACGATAAAGAGTTTTTTTTAGGGATCGGTGATCTCTCTCTCACATAGAAATAAAGGGTATTTTAAAGATATTAATGTATAGATTATCCCTAGATCTGACTTTATTTGTGCGATGTTGATAAAATTTGCAAAAAATTTAATGTGCGGTCAAAATGTATATTATAGCGTATGTTTACAATTTTCAAACCTTGGTCATAATGTTTCATGACATCTAGACACTAGAAGTCAGAAGTCTTTTATGGTAAGATTTGTTTTATGGTTTGTAGAGATACTAATAATTTTCTCTGTAACTGTTCATGTCCAAGTTTTTCTTCAGTTTTTTGACATCGCAGTTTGTAGGTGGCAATGGTTGTTGTCTGTTGAACCCCCTGTTTTCCTTTTTTTATTTGGTATGAACCCCGGTGGTTTTTAACCCCTTCTCCCTCTTTGTTCATATCTATGGACGATTGAGATGGGGTAGCAGAGGACAGAGATGGTATAAGGAGGAGGTTGTGGTGGTTGTATGGTGGAGCTGGTACGTGTGTGTTTATTTTGTTTTCCTATTTTTTTTGTTATGGCGGTTCGTAGAGCTTCCGCCACTGATTATAAATTCTTATGAAAGTTTTATTAAACTCACTACACCTTTAATTCATGAAGACTTATGAAAGCTTTATTAAACTCTTATGAAAGCTTTATTAAATTCTTATGAAGACCAATGCTATTGTTTCTCGGTTTTGCAAAACCGATTCTGATTTGTCGAAAAAGGTACGTTATTTAGATTTTTTTTTTATTAATTTGGATAATGGGCTAATGTTTTTTTTTGTTTTTGATTGCAGCAACAACAAACAAACAGGGAAGTACAAGAATTAGCAAAGTTTTGTGGAAGAAATGAAAATCAATTTAATTTGTAAGTATTTAAATTTTTCTAGATAAACTCTCAACCAGAACCCTCAATTTTCTTTAAAAAAAAAGGCATTGAAATGTTGTAGACATAATTTTACGAGATGAATTGATTATAAGATGTGGTTTTATTGGAATAGGTAGTATTGGTGAAAGCTTTCAGAGCTCAAGTCAGTTTTTGCATTAACCAATATCTTCTTTTTCTTTAACCAATCATTTCTTTTTTACAAGTTGATACAGATCCGAGTTTAAGATAGATCTTCATTTTTTTTTGTATAAGATTTAAGACGGTTTGGTGCAGATCCGATGCCTTATTTGATTTATACAATCAATGTTGGGTACATGTGAATGGTGATTTGATGGTAATACCTTTACATTTAGCATTTAATTCACATAGTAATTATGATCCAATGCTCCAGTTGTGTATTTTAATTTATTGTTCAATTTATTTCTTTTAGTATATTTTTAAAGTTGTGTATTTATTGGCTTCACATTTAAAGTCTGGTATATAAGGACAATTAAAATGGATTGTCTTTGGCCATTTAATCTATTGCTTGAATCGGTACATTGTAATTGATTCAAAATTAACATTTATATTGATGTGTCATTTTGTATTTTTTTTATGCAGTCGGCGAATCCTACTCAACGAATCCTACTTCTAACATTAAAGCTAACATGATAGCTTGATTGCGTGGAAAAATTACGAGTACACTGAGATTAATGTTTGTCGGGGTTTTTGTTAACCTCTTTCTGCTCACAAGCATCGTTCTTTAGCAATAATCACAACTGTGATTAGAACGAGATTAAATTTAAATATATGTGATTTTAAAAAAAAGTTTATTTCGTTAAATAATTTATTAGATGAACTTGGGCTTTTTGAATATTGTTGGATTGGTTGTTACCCCTTAATCAAGGTGGATAGCCCTATAAATAAAGGATATTATTGTCAATGTTTAAAAAAAATTACACTTTGTTTTGTTGTGGAATGAAATTTTTGTCGTTTTGCAATTACATATTTAAAAAAATTTCGCCGTGCCTTTAGACATGGGTATTTCGCTATTACCGATTATGGTAATGAATTATTTTGAATCATATGTATGTTATCATTAAGGCAGTGGCATGTCTTTAGAATTGTAAATTTCAAATCAATGTGCTGATATTTTTTTCGTTTCGAAAATTTTCAGCTATTCTATAACGATTAAGACTAATAAATTTGATAGAATGATCGGACTTTGATAAATTATCATTATACATTTTTTCCCTTAATGCAATTTTATTCAATATATATTGATGTAATTTCTACAAATTGAGGTGTGAATAAATGATTTTGTTTACACAATGTGAATTCGATAGAAGAATATTGTATATTTCATGTTATATTTGAATTTGTTTGATGAATTTATACTATTTGAATGTTGTTTAACAATTTATTATTTGTTAAGTAGGGTGGATAGTTCTATAAATAAATATGATTATAGCCAATTTTTCTATAACTATACTTTATTTTGTTCAGGAACGATATTTTTGTCGTTTTGTAATTACGTACTTTAAATTTTTTTGTCGTTTTCCGATTACGTGCTTTCAAAGTTTTCGCCGTGCCTTTAGGCACGAGCATTCCGCTAGTATATATATATAGCAAGAGAGAAAAAAATATAGAAACGGGTCAGAGCCCGAGTTGTGAAAATATTTTGCAAGTGCATAAATGCCTTATTTTTAGAAAAAGGTTTTATCTCATATTTAAATTTGGTATCGCACTCCCATGAGATACCCTCACCTCTCTTCTAATAGTGCACACCTAGCGCATCTATCTACAACATTCTAATTAAGCTACCTCGCCTAACTAATCTAATTCACCCGACTACTAGAAGCCTATATAACCCGAGTACTAAGGGCTAAACTTCCCTCCATTCTCAACACTGCGCTAAGTTAGTGCGTGGGGTGTCTCGCGAAGCGAAATTCATACAAGGAACCCCCCCGATACACTACTGCTTGATAGGGTTAATGGTAGAGATCCATTAGGCCCATAGTACAAAAAGAATGTATAAATACATACTTACACAAGAATATACATATTATATTCATTTTATATACATCATACTATATACAGCCGGATAATATCTCCCAGACTGAGGTTTACTTTATTTTTCATCTTTATAATATACATCCGGATCTATCTTCCGGACTGAGGTGTATTCTATACTTGTTTTTATAAGACACTTCCGGATCTAACTCCCGGTCTGAGGTGTATTCTATATTCATCTTTATCCCTTTATCTCATTAGAGATCTATATTACCTTGTTCTCATACACAAGTAATATATCATGCACCCAGGCATACAAACCATCCCACCGAGCTATAACTCGAGGATGCAGTCTCATAGTGCCGATCCAAAAATCCAGGTTTACTCATATACCACGGTACCAGCCGAAATCCTCAATAGTCCTGGTAAAAAATACACAACGGTTGAGGCAGTCAAGTTCCCCCTGCGAGTGGGAAATCACATAAATCAAACTCGAACGCAGGACGCAAATGACCTGGGGACTATACTCTCCCTGCTCCTCGAGCTAGGGAATTCACCCACATCGCGCAACCTCCCTGGATCGCACTAGAGTAATTTAAAACTGCGATTGTTCTAACCCTATACTAAAGGAAAGCCCATGGAAAGCAGTCAATCTAAATGCATACATATCATCACATATAGATATATATGTATTTATATCATATCATATATATACTTTAAGTATATAGTATATATATTCAATATACTCCTCCTCGAATATATATAAATGGACATAATTGCCAATCACATCTAGCGATGACCAATAATCCCAAAGATTCTCTCAAAGAATCATAATCATGCAATTCATATACGCATGATACTAAACCCAAAGTATTTCCTCACTTTGATAAGTAATACATACCTCAATCCCCTCTAAGGATTTATTGGGTATCTCCAATTATAACACTCCACACTATGAGTATATATATCTATTTTCCAAATCTCATCCTAATCATCTCATAGGATTTACCCCACCAATATCGATATAATTATGCTTCCTATACGCATAACTATGTAGACCTAAATACACATGAAAATATCCTAGGGATTATCCTTTCCCCGATCAACTTAAATTTAGTAGGTCATGGATTTCATTTCCATGAACCCAAGGACTTATCTCATTCCTATAATCAATTAGAGGTCCCCACCCTGACTTAGGAACCCTAAACCTTTAAATTCTACCATTTCTCGATTTTCCTCGAAAACATAATTTAAGGGTTATACATTCAAAACCCTTACCTTGCCCTCTTAAATTTTCTCAATTGGAGGACTATATATTCCTAAAAGATCCCTCATGTTATCTCATAATTAACCTCAAATCAATTAAAATCTGAATTCATCGCATCCAATTCACCCTAGAAAAATTTGTCAAACTTTCAGCAGGGTTGATCAATCGACCCATGGTCGTCGATCGATCGATGGCTCGATCGATCGAACCCCCTCGCTCGATCGATCGATAAAGGCGGACAGCTTCTTCTCCAAGAAGCTGTTTCGGCCATTAAAGCTTCTCCCAAGATTTTTTCATCTCTCCCGACATCCTACAACCTCAACCAACAACATCTACACATATAATAAGGGTCCTAAACGTCCTAGGACTCGAAATCAACCATTAATTTTGATTAAATCCTAAGTTTCTCCAATTAGAAAATTATTGGGGTTTATTTGTTTTAACTCCCAAAAACCCGTTTTATCCACGAAAACCCAACCCAAAATCTTTAGGGTTTATTTATACCAAATATGATATGAGATTTATGCTCAAAAATAAATAAAACAAGTAAACACTTGCCTCGTGGATATAATCCAACGATCCCGAGTCGAATCCCGCGGAGGTTGGCCGGAATCACCCCTTTCTCCTCTTTTTCTTCCTCCTCTCTCTCTTCTCTCTTTTCTTTCTATTCTCTTCCCCTCTCCCTCCTTATATAGGGATAAAAGGGTTTATACCCCTTAAAACCCAAAAATGACTCGTTTACCCAATTACGAGTTACTTTTACTCCAAAATTATCCGAAATTCAATTTCAATAATCGGACACTCTTTTTTGACTATCTCGGCCATTCCGAGACTCACGGCGCAGTCGAAATTTCCATCCGAGGTAATTGACCGCAACTCACTTTTTTAACCCCACACGACTTAATGCAGGTTTTCCAATTTAAATCTCACCTCGTGTCGCTTTACTCAACGACAATATATAATAAAAATATTCCGACATATTTAATCCTAAAAATAATCATAACATCCATCGAAAATCATTTAATCCTCAAAAATCCAAAAAATCACTATTCCGGGAAATTTCCCAAATCCCAATTTATACTTAATTATGGAATTTAATTGTTTCGAAGAGTACGGGTTGTTACACAAGACTACGTTGCGCGTCGCTAAATAGAATGTGACAGATATGAGACATATAAAATTTACTCCACAAGATAATAATTTAAAATGATCCAACAAGATAACAACCATTTACGATAATAAAATCCATCACCATGCTAATCTCCAAATAAATTCAATCTTCAATAGTATAAATCCAATAAAAGTCCAACTAAGAATATCTGAATGAAAATCGTATACAATTGTGGAACCGAGTAGACCACCAAATCCATGAGTAAAGTCTCATAATAAAAATGCAACATAAAGAGAAATAAATCTAATCTAATAAGCAACAAAAATAAACTCCAGTTGCACCTCCAAAAGATATCAAATAACTCTTATGCAGCTATTCCAGCGCTACACCTGAAACGTTAGTCAACGCAGTGGGTGGAGCCCACCGCATAAATACCAGCTACTCCTCCCAAATAGGGTCGGTGAACCGAAACAGTAGAATTAACATGATGAATATCATAATATAATATTTTAAATTAAACGAGATATATTAATGAGCGAGTAAAATAATTTGCTATCTATCCACGTCCAAGTCACCACCAAAGTCCAAGTCCAACTAGTTATTTTTATCAAAAATTAACTACCTAATTTAATTAAATTAATCCGATTATCATTTTTATCCATCATTTATATCAGTCGCAAGACTCCCGCTTAAAGTTTTACACCACACCCATTCCTCTCACTATGGCTAGTCAACCCGGTTTATTGTCATTTATGCACACACTTATGAGGTTTGACACAGGACACGACACGTCACTATAGCCCGTCAATCCGTTTAACTGTCAGTCTGCACATACTCTTGACGCCACACACACCCACGTCTCTATAGCCAATAGGCCCGTTTAACTATCAGCCCCACATAAACTCACACCACAAATCCATTTTATACCCATTTATTATATAGGCATTAATTCACAATTTATAAAGTTTTCTCATTTTTCTCAAATTAACCCCACCCTCATTAATGGACATAAAATTTTCAAAACACCCCTTGTTCCATACCTAAAGGTCTCCAATCCACAAGTACTGTTATATCTTATCACCTAGGAAGAAAACTACTCACAAACACCACTTAGCATCACCCCTAGGCTCACTAAACTAAGGAACAACGTAAAAATCAGCCCCACCCAGGAATATTTATCCGTAAATCATCACCACTATCAATTCCCATACCTAGAAAGTGATAACAACCCAAAGGCCTACTAACTAGTCCCATACCTAGAAACAAAACCAAATAAAGGTGAGATCCTTATCCATCCCATGACCCCATTGTCCCCACAGTGTTGAATGTATTAAAATAGATAAGTGGCATAAGGCTAAATTTCCATTTATCGCAATAAGTCTACCAATTTAATCCACACATCACTACTTAATCAATTAATGTTCGTTCAATCAATATTAATTAAATATTAATTTATCATCAAAGTATTCAATTTTAATCACATGCATGTTATCGAATTTATACAACAAGAATTTATCTACTACATAACCTCCACAAGATTAACATGACTTATCATGATAAAAATTAGTTAAATGATATTTCAACGTATAAATCTAGATGCGAATGTCTTAAAGTCTATGTAACCCAAATCTCTTCCCTAACATGCAAGATTTTGAGTCTTCATTCCTATTAAAAGTTTTCATAAAAACAGTCCCAATTTGTCTTCCACTTTCCTTTATTAATATCTCTAATTTATTTTAAGAAAACAATGTATTTAGTGTCTAGCCATATCTAACATGCATAATACTAAAGGGAATGGATAGAGATATTCATGCCTAGAAATTGTTTGAATAAATTTATATTATGTAGATGTCGTCCTTGTAAAAAGATAATAAAAATCCTCTCTTGGACTATCTTGAAAACAATCTGGTTTTGACCTTCAAAACATGGATTGAAATCTTGGTTTAAATGGGGCTAGGGTTTTGAGGTATAAGGAGATAAAAATATAGAGGTTTCATGCTCTTAGAATTTTTCAAATAATGAGGTTTAAAGTCCTAACCCTGTGTTAAATACATAAGAGAAGTGGTGGAGTTTTATTTGAAGACGCAACTCATTAAAAATGGACAAACCTGTGCGACCTACCCAGGCTGAATCGATTCGGTATCTAGCCAAATTGGTTCGGTCCTGTCTAGTTTGCCAGGTTCCTTTTAAAAATGAGCATATCTTTATAAAAATATTAATTCTCCCCCGATTTCGATTCCAATTAAAATCCTATTTTTGAAAAATAAAAACCATCTTATTTAATTACTACAAATAATTAATTCCAAATTTTTTATTTTTTCCAAATTTCGAATTAATTTAAATAATTACCGATTTAAATTTGCGGGGTGATTACAATCTACCTTATGTGCATTTGGTCAGGATTTTTACAGGTGTTTAGTTTACATACATGTTTCTTATCTTTTGTGCTTTTCATGGACTAGACAAAGAAAGATTGTAATAGAGTAGCATAATTATTGTTCCAAATCTTAGAAGATTGTCTTACTTCGATTTCCAAAAAATTGTGTCCTAGAGGTCTTTAGAAGTTTCATCGGGAACTTTTACTATATTAATTCGGATGCCAATTCTAAATGCACGGTTAAGTCTGGATGAACCGAGATAGTCGAAAAAGTGTACCCGGGGTGGTAAATGGGTCACAGGATTTTTTTGGGCATAGCCGGGCCCACACGGGGGTATTTGGATAATTTTAATTAGGCCCATATGACTAAACATGGTATTAAGAGATAAAAACCTAGATTTAGGAGTTGTGGTAAGCCATAACTCATTTGAGAGAATCCGAGAACGTAAAAAGGCAAAGGGAGAGGACTCTTGGGAACCAAAGAGGAAGAACAAGAGAGGTGTTCTTCATCGCACAACAATTTGTACACCAAATGATTAATCAGACACTATGAATCCTAAGGAAAGTGGCTGAACTTTCTTTTAAATCAATTGCAGGCTTCAATTCATATCATAGTAGGTGTTAAAATAAATAATTTTTGGGTTGGGTTGACACACAAATTTGGGTTTTGAATTTGTTGGATTATACGAATAAATATTGGGGACTGAGAATGATTATTAATTCGTATGTGGTGTTGATGATTTAATTGATAAATGGGGAACGATTTAGTGACTGTAAAAAATTTGGGGAAGACATATTAAATATGGTATTTGGGTTGTTGATTGGTTGTAATTTGCGAGGTAAGATCCTTAGGTAGTATTACTGTTTATCAAATTGAGATTTGTTCTGGGATTTAATCGATTTATAGTTATTCAAATGATTAAAGTATTCAGTGGCCATTGTCATGGGTTTTAAGAAAAGTTCTAGGTTTGAAGACGTTACACAAATATAACATAGCATCGAATTGAAGAAGGAAGAGAAGAGAGAGAAAACCAAGAGGTCGTTTGAACGACTTGGTTTCTCATTCAAGCGACGTTTAATGTCGTTCAAATGACATGACAAGTCATTCGGACGACGTGTCAACTCGTTCAAGCGACGTGTATTGTTTGTCTTTGAATGGTTTTATAATACCCACAGAATTTAGAATATGTCTTTTGGGGCTAAGTGAGGCCTTTGGGACATGAAAGTAGGAAGGTATTTAATGTGCGAGAGAAACATTAAAGTTTAATTTAATTAATAAGTGTGCCAAACTTATTAATGGGAATTTGGGCATTAAATTCTGAATATTAAGATACGGGACAAGTGAATGAGCCTAGGTATATTGGTTGAGTGACGCCAATGTATTAAATTATTTATTGAGAGAAATAGATTAATTTGGAGTCGGAATACAGACTCGAGTATTATTAAGATACGGGCCAAGTGAGCGAGTCCGGGTATATTGGTTGAGTGACACCAAGGTAACAAATTAATTAATAGATAAATTAATTGAATTAGAGTCGGACCATAGACTCATGAAGGAAATAAATTAATTAATGGGAAAATTAATTAAATTAGAGTCAGACCATAGACTCGGAAAAATATAGGTTAGTGCTACGGATTTTTGTACATGGTAAAGCAGGGATTTAATTTATATATATGGTGTGTGATAGTATATAGATATATATATTGTGTGTACTTAAATACCAGAGATTAGATATTTATTTAATTTATATACTCTAGTGCTATCAAGGGAGGTTACGCGATGTGGGTGAATCTCCTACCTTGAGGAGTAGGATTAGTATACCCCCAGGTCATAGCGTCCAGTTATAGAGGTGGGACATTGAGATGATGTCCTAATACTCGGGGAATATGATCGCCTCCATTACGTTATTATTTACGTTGTGATTCAGTGGACCATAGTTGTCTAGACCTGGGATGATATCAGTTTAGAGAATACATCCAATGAGGTATTACTCGGGAGGAAGAATTATATATATATATATATATATATATATATATATATATATATATATATATATATATATATATATATTCAACATATGTGTGAATGTTGTAATATGGTTTTACGTATATAACGTGATAAATAGTTATATACGAGTAATTAAATACATGAAGTGAATTGTATTAATTATATAATGGGTGTGAATATTATATGGATTTAAAAAGAGAAAATGATTAACTAAGTTAATGTGATTAACAACTTATATATCATACCTTAAGCATTTTCGGGTTTGAGTAGGGTGGTTGAAAGAAGCTATATCAATTATCTAGTTACGGAGTAGACGACTAGGGGATATAAAGAAAGCATTAGTTGTGCACATTAGTTGAGAGGTGAGTCTATCCTTAAGGGAGTGCGACACTAGCTTAAATATGAAGAGCATTCATACATTTTAAATTATTTCAATTTAATCACTTGCTAAATATGTTCAAAACATTTTGGGTTCTAACCCTTGCTATCAAATATTTTCAAAACCTTTTAGGTGTCCATCCGCAAGCACGCCAGGCTTGAATTCACTCTAGGGATTCACAGTTGTAGAATGTGTAGATGTTGCAGGATTTGGATAGACGCTTCTCTTATTTTATTCATAACATATGAATGTTATTTCAGTCTATCTCGAGTATGTCGCTTACAATTTTATTCAATTATTTTTATTTCAGATAGTACGGGATTTTATTACTCTCTGTTAGTTATTTTGGTTTTGGATTTAGCTGATGCTTTATTCAAAAAGACTCTATTTGCATGATTTAGGGTTTGGACTTTATTGTGTTGTGATTGGATCTTTAGCATGATTATTTTTGGTGGTTATTCCGCATGTTAATGAAAAGATTAAAATTTTGACATCAGCTTTTTGAATATTATGTGGTTAGTAAATTTAAAAATATTTTGGACAATGATGCTAAGAATGGACCAGATGAGATTCCTGTTTTAATTTAATATAAGACTAATCACCCGGTATTTTATTGGGTGGGGTGTCATGTCATCCTTGTCTTAGGAGTGATTAATATTAAAGAAGAAGTAAATTTTGTTGACTATAAAAATACATTTATTCATCCAAATAATTTTAAACACAAGAAATATAATCCTTGGGATATTTTAGTGATCGTTTGGTTCTTTATAAGATAATTGTGAAGTTAGTTCAAGGAAAAGTTGTTGAACGTTTGAGCATGATATCAATGTGTTGAGATTATCATCAACGTTGTAGAGTTATCCGAGTAATTAAGATTGGTGGAGAAAGATATGATGTGTGAGTTAGCTCATTTTGTGATTGTAAGACATTTATCCCCTCTGTAAGTCTCTACCAAGTTTTAGTGTGATTGTTGCTTAAGGCATCAAGGTTTTTTCTGTTAGCAGTTTTTTCCTCGTACATCCAGTGTTTTTGCATTATTTACTTTTTCGTTTGATTTATATCTCAAATTATTAATGAAAATTACTATTTGTTATTTATATTAAGTCATTCGCAATTTTTTCATCTATACCTTTAGGTCGTACTCATTGTCTTTGAAATCAATTAAAATTTGATACTAGATTTTAGTTTAGTGTATCTTCAGTTTCGAGTAATATTTGCTAAGGAGAGCATTCTCATATACTAATATAAGTGAAAAGACTAACACTAGATACCTAAATCCTATAGATAACCAACGGTTCACACTATAAGTACTTGTAACCCAACATCATATCATATGGTAAGGGAAAAGATACCACAAGCAAGCCGAGTCACATAAGTACACAACTGACTATACTATAAGTATTCAACGATCATCACTGAGCTCCCTAGTTACTTGGAACCCATTCAAATAATTGCAACACTATTAGCGGATTCTGAATATACACATCAAGTATCGGTGTACTGCACCCCAAAACATTTCTCAATGACTAAGGATAAATTGCTATTTCCATTTTTCTTTTCCATTTAAATGAGGAACTACTTGTTCCAATGTCTTGATTTCTTGCATAGATAACACATTCCTTTTGGCTATTTACTTGTTACATGAGGCTTAAGAACAGTTTTAATTACTATAGGTTGTGCATGAGACTGTCCCTTATTCTTCTTCTTACCTTTCGGGGAAAAAAATATGGCCCTCTCTAGGAAACCTAAATAACCCTTTAATTGATGATACTCTCCAAATATTGAAGTTCCTAAAGTAGTTGTGTAAACACCCCATTTGGATCCACTAATAGGAAAACAAACTTAACATGACCTTTCTAAGTTCCAATCTAGTCCAAACCTCAGATAAACCCCAAAATACCTCACTATGAGGCCCAAAGACCAAAAAAGGAACAAAGATGAATCATCCAAAAAACTCCAAACTGGTTCAGAATATGACCAAAATTAAGGAAAAGTGTTCTTGGTCGATCGGTCCTCGTGCATAATGGGTTTGATCGACCAGTCCTATCAGATTATCGATTAGTCTTTTGCCAAAAAGAGTTTTCCTGTTAAAATGTCCCCGCACGAATCATTTCAACAAGCATTTGCTCTTAAATTATATCTTTCTACCCAGAATTGTTCTTTCTTCAAAAAAAGCACCAAAACTCCCTCAATTTATCTTTAAAACCCCTACCAAACTTAGATCTAGAGTTAAAACAAAAAAGAATCCAAAAAACCTCTTTCGTATCTTTTTCTTTTAAAGGTACTTTACTTTAAGGAAACCTTATATCCGCTCCAAAATGATCCATTCCAAGTCGAAATATTGTCGAAATGAAAAGGGTGTTGCTTCTGACTCTTTTATTTTGAAGTCTTTATATAAAAGGGTGTTGTTTTGATGTAACACCAACCTACGTTCATCTTTTATGTATTTCTTTGGTCTTTTATGCTTGACTCTTCTCTAAAGGCCATGTCGGAACTACTTTGACTTTGATTCCACATACGGTGGATACGTAGGCATATTAGAGAACCCCGATCTCTAAAACTCGAGTCAGATATTGTACACATTCCTTTATTTTAACCTTTATTCTAATAAACACCAAAAAAAAATAAAACAAAAATCTTCAAACCATGATATATTCTCATATAGGTTAGTGGATCACTATATTCGGGGATTTTATCTATTATTTTATTCTTAATGTTGGAAGTTTATTCATTCTTTCATCATCAAATTGATTTTATGAGTAACTTCATCTCATTAAAATCCTTTCATGAACATAAATCATTTACAACTTCAAATCCCATTTTATTTCACTCTAAAACACCTTGAAAGATCAAAGAAAGTCTAAATCTCTTACATCGAGTCTCTATAAGAGTTAAAATCACTCTATGCCACTCCACAAACTATGTGGACTTTGAATTGCTTACATTCTAGTATGTAGGCTCACTCAAACAACCTTCTAAATGAACTAGTCCAATATTGTACATATGTATCCTTTGTATATATCATCTACACACATTCTACATTGCACTGCATAATATATGTACATACTAAATATTTTTACTTTAATATTTCTTTTTACACTATAACATGCTAATATAAGGGCGGAGAGGTTCCTTAACACCTTCCCAACCCATAACCCAGTTCTCGGACCTTTAACTCTCTAGTTAAACACGTAGATCACTTTCTATAATTAGGTCTTTATGGAGGACTACCGCGCTCTTTTGTCTATTTTGTGTAAAATAAAATGAAAAATCCATTTCCTTTTCTAAAAAAAGTGAGAGAATGCAGGCTATGACCACGCATCATCACCTAAAAAGCAAGAGTTCTCACAGTGGTTACTCCGTTGAGAATTATTTTTTACTAAGAGGACTGGACTCAATTTAATGTAGATCTGTATTTATTTAACATGTTATTCTTGTACATTCCTATATATTATGATAATTTCTATTTATTCTTATTCTTTTTAGATACATGACTAGGTAGAAAAACACTGGTTCTACCTGCTCTCGTAAGGATAAGGTTAAACCCTGGGCACCCCTTGAACCTTGTTTATGACATGCATGCCAAGACATATAATAATCTCAAATGAAAATGGATTTTTCCAAAAGAAATAAAAAACTGTCTAAAATATGCACACTTCTTCACAATATAACATTTTCATCACTACATACCCATTACCCTGGGAAGCATACCTATGGGATTTGGGTCTAATCAATGTGGATCCTTAATGATAATTTCAGATCTTCTTGGCCTTGTACCCTCGAAGTATACATAGAGGTGTGTTTTCGATGAACATAACTCATGTACGTCGAGTATATCAAGTCATCTCTCACATGTACTATCCACACATGGTACATCGGGAGGCTTGGCTCACGTACATTCATTTATATCAATTACCCTATCATACATATACCTGAGGTATATTGTGAGGGGTCATAGATAAAGAAGAGAGTCTTTAGCCTCATAAAAAGTCTTCCATAACCTCATACATTATAATCTTAGGATGCCAGGATACTTTTCAAATGGTGACATCTCTCAAAAAGGGTTTTGTATCCCTAAAAAATGTTTCCTCAAATAGGATGGGACACTAAGATTCAATAATTCCACTCACTTTTCATGACTCCGAACTAAGGGTTTCAAACTAAGTGAGGTGTACTTAGGAAATGGATCATCAGTGGAGCTTACCCAAACAAAATATCAATGTTTGTTTTAAACTTATACTTTTTCATATTAGGATAACACTTAGGAAAAAATCTTAATCCGACGGTTTTCGTAAACCTTACACTTACCTTGTTGGGCAAGGGACAAAATCCTCATCTCTCTAACTCACACATCTCATAATCTAGACAACGTGAAAAATGAAGGAGTGTTATTAATCGACATTCTTGATAGCCTGACAACCTTAAGAAGAAAAATTTCAACTCTAGGTCACGAACATCTCTCTCTCCAAAACTGAGTAGAGAATACCAAAAGACAGGGAGAAAGCCTACACTCTGCCAATATCGTACCCCCATCAACAAAGTTCCAAGCTACTAATAACCCCTATTGTGACTACTTAAAGCACAATTGTGGCTCCAATGAATCTTAGAGACCTCAGAATGCAGTTATAAATACTCTAACTGAATTTTCGATATCTTTGAGATGCTAAGGATCTTACAAAAATCTAATGCTTATCTTTTTACGCCAATTCTAGGTTGCCCAATAAATTCAAGATGCCAAGTATTGAGAAGTTTATAGGAATGGGTCCACTGACGGTCCACTTCAAATTATATTTCCAAGGTATACAAGCTTTAGGGTCTTTATAAGAACCCATGACATAAATGTTCGAACGTACTTCATGTGGAGGAGAACTTAAATAGTTCATTCCCATTATTAATGGAAGGACCACAAACTAGAGTGACATTTGTATGGAATTTTTAAAGTCATACAAGTACTACGACGATCTGAAAATTACTCGTCGAGATCTATAAATGACCAAGAAGGAATCAACGAACACATGGGCACCTCCATTACTCGTGAGAAAAATAAAGTTGCTCAGATGGTAAACAGACCTTCAAAAGAGGAACAAATGGTTATTATAAAGAAGTATTTGATTCAGCCCTACCTAGACTAACTAAAGACTTAGTATTACCCCATTTCAAATATTTGATGGGTGTGGGATAAAAAATGGAGGATGGTCTAATCAATTGACCCCCTAAGTGTGAGATTGACAACACAAGGAATACTCATCCTTACTAAAACAAGATAATTGATAAGACAAATACGATTGCGATCAATTCTATTTAGGAACCTATGCCCACATCCGTGCCTTATAATACTAAAAGAGTGTTCAATCCTTCGTACGCTCCTATACGTACAGTGTATCAATCTCTCAAGAAAAAAAGGATTTTAAAGCCTCGAGATCCTATGTCATTACCTAATCCCCCACTAGAAAGAATTTAAGAATGACCTCTACTCCGAATTTCATCGTATTATGGTACATAACTTGGAATGCTGTAATGTTTTAATATTTTTCATCCAAGACCCGATTGATGATGGGAAGTGCGCCTACCATGTTAAAGATTAATGTTATCAGTAATCCACTACCCCACCATATCACGGGGGTAAATTCCCTTACTATAAAAGGTAATTCTGAAGGCTAATCCCTCTTGATTAATCCCAACAACCCAACATAACAAGTAGAACAACTAAGTCTTGGAAGTCTCATCAACATACGTCTAGATCATGTTGTGCAAACACAAACCTATGTGGATCTAAAGGTTTAGACATTTGGATATTTGAACTTTAGCAGGAGGGATCCTACAGAGATAAGTTTGTACCATTTAATGTACCTAGTTTTTCTAGAGAATTCATATCACCTTTTATCAAACATCGTTCATAAATATGAAAACCTCTATGAGCGATAGAGAGTCATATACGATGAGGAACAAAAAGATGTAGGGTATATAAGGGGACTGAAAAGTAGAGAAATCATCCCTACTGGTTAGGAAGAAGAATTCGATATAGAAGACCATCAAAGCTCGTGGGCATGGTCATCACTAAACGATTCAGTAGCCGAGTTATCAAGCAAAGAATACCTAATTTTCAACATCGACGATTTGATTGTCTCCCCTCTTGAGGAATATGAGTATTATGTTTGCACTCTAAATTTCATCAAAATATTAGCAGAAAAAAACCTCTCACCCATTATTAGGAGACTGTGAAAGTTGACTATGTTACTTGGTCTTTGAGATTTTATAAAGACCTAGCCTTGAACCCCATTCCTACTAGGAGAGGGAGAAAAGAAAAGGAAAGGAAGTGCTCGAGGAAGACTTATCAGGAAAAATCAAAGAAAATCGAGTTTTAGATTCGTTGAAGAAGACATAGGATAACATCTTTATATGGGGACTCCTCATGTCCTCCTATCAACATAAATATTTCATTGTCAAATAGTTCTCTAAAAAATTGTACCCATCTCCCCCCATACCAAAGAAACCCCGGAGATCGTCAAAAGCTTGAACTTTACAAAGAGCATATCATTCTCCAACACAAAAATTCCTAAGACATGACTATGCAACGACATGGACATAAACATTACAATGAATGTTTAAGGGTAAAGGATTACCATGGTGATCGTTGATAATGGATATTCTTTAAATGTATTCCCACTGAGAACCGCCAAATGCCTAAGGATTAAGCATGAGGACCTCACACCTAACATTCAGGCTGTGAGAACCTATGAAACTGGTGAAAGGAAAGTATTGGGTTATATTAAACTCAATCTTAGGATTAGCCCACTAGACAACCTAACTGAATTTCAAGTAATTAATATACCCGTTTCTTTCAATCCAGTATTGTGACTTCCTTGTCTTCATGATATCGTAAGTGTTTCCTTATCACTACATCAAAAAATTAAATTCTTCTATAGAGAAAATTTGATCACAATATTCGAAGATTATAACCTGCTAAAAGGGGAAGTACCCAAAACCCCAATTTTAAAAATCCATCATGAAAGTTGATACATATACATAAATGGTTTTCAACTAGACCCGCTCGTATTGGGTATCTCAGTCAATACTAAAGAACATATCCCATCATCGTACTCGAAATATGGTTGTTGTAACAGCATCTACAAAATGAAGAAAATGGGATTCCTACTAGGGATGGGACATGGGGAAAATCAACAAGGGGTCAGGGATCCCAATAAAAAACCTCAATAGTTTAATAGTAAGGAACTAAGATACAAGTGGTAGAGTGATGATCTTATCTCTATAGCACTAAAGGTCAAAAGGCTAGAATTTAATCAACCAGGGTGTCACACCCCGCTAAATCTTGGCGTCGGCCTCCACCAAAACTAAGCCGCGTGTGAGTAAATAAAATACCATTCTTAGCATGTGACAGATATGAGACATTTAAAAATCAATCTACAAGATAAATAATTTAATCATTCCCAAATGATAATAACCAACTATGCGATAAAAGATCCATCACCATGCTAAACTTCAAATAATAAACTAATCTATAATAATATAAAACTAAATAAACTCCAACTGAATCCCTAATAAAATATCATAATAAAACCTATAACCACTTTCGAACCGAATGGCCCAATAAAACCATAAACCGAGTTTCCATGTAAATACGAAGGAAAGGAAACTAAATTAAACTAATACGCATAAAGTAAATAACTTCAGCTGCACCTCCAAGAAAGTCTCCAAATAATCCTATGCAGATTCTCCAAACTTATTCCAGAAAAGGTTAATCAATGAACGAGGTCAGAGTCTCGAGCATGAATACACACTACTCTCCTCAATTAGGGTCCATGAACCCAGACTGTAGCATTATATATGATAAATATCACAAAAGAATATTTTAACTTAACGAGATAATAATTAACGATGCTAATAAATAAACAACATAAGCTACCTGCATGAACTGAACCACCTTAAAGTCATAGCCCAACTATTTAATTAAATTACCTGATTAATATTAAATTCCACATTATTAATATAAATATTTATCTCATTTTATTCATTTTATTCGTTTGGTTGCGGTACTCCCGCTGTTCTGCACCACACATTCCCCTCTCTATAGCCATTTCGCCCATTTAAACTGTTAGCACTGCACATATTGGTGAGGTTCCACACACGACACATTGCTATAGCCAGTTCACCCGTTTAAACTGTCTGCCCTACACATATTGGTAACGCCAACACACACCCACGTCGCTATAGCCAGTTCGCCATTCCTACTATCAGCACTGGACATATTGGAAATGACAATCCCTTTTAATACCCGTTATTATCTTAGGCATTAATTCTCATTTTCTCAACTCATCTTTTTAATTAATTAAAATCACCCCACCCTTATTATCGATGTGAGATCCTCAAAATACCTCTTAGTCCCATACCTAAGGGTCCCCAAAGTATACATACGTCCTATCCTACGTATAGGATGAATTTCTAACTATAATCTCATCCTAGTCTCTTACTTAGGCTAGCGTAATGATGATCAAACATAAAAATCAGCCCCACCCCGGAGTTTAATATCCGCACGAATCTACACTAGCTAGTCCCATACCAAGAAAGCATAAATCATAACCAAAGCCTACCCACTAGTCCCATACCTAGTAAGCATCCTATAATCAAGGTGAGGAATATACTACCCAAAATCCCCCTCGTTCCCCCAATGGAAAACGTGAATAAAACAAATCACACAAATTCATAATTCATATGAACAACATAGCAATTTAATCATAAAGGTCCCAATTTAGTTTTGATTCAATGAATAACACTGTTGTCATTTTCAACATAATTATTTTCATTCAGTAATGTTAAATTATTTAACATGTAAAAATATTCAATACGTCATAACCATTTTCTTTTATACGTTGCATAATTTTATAAGTTTATAAGCGTCCCATTTATCATTTAAATAACCCCATAAACTTCTACATGCGAACCTACACCCCAAAACCATAAAAATCAAATAATCTAACCTACGCACCCAAGAGTTTCAAAGATTAATTCATATTTAAAAGTTTCATAAAAACAGTCCCAAAATTAATGTCCACTTTACTTAATTAAGTTACTAATTTATTTTTTACCAAAAACACATGATTAAAGGCTTAGGCAACACTTAAGATGCATAATACTAAATTAAGGGAATATATTATTCATGCCTGTGATTTAGATGGAGAAATTTAGAGATGACGGTTGGATTCCGCTTTATAAATTAGTAAATATTCGTTCTTGAATCGTCTTGAGAAAACCCGATTTATCTTGACAAATCTTGAGTTGAAAGTTGTGTAAAATGAGGCTAGAGTTTGTAGGAGGAAGGAGATGCAATTTAGAGAAGTCTACTCATTTTTTAGAAGGCTAAAATGTGTTTTAAAAGTACTAAACCCGTCATTTTATGTTTATATACCAAAAGGACTTTCAATCCTAATCAAACACAAACACTCGAAAATTTATTACGGATAATCGGACCCTCGGAGTTAGGTAAAATTTAAGCATATCGTAGAGAACGGCGAGACACAGATGCTGTGAAAAATTCAACTCGATCGGATGGTCGAATTTTTTATTTTTTTATCCCCCTTCGGTCGGATGCTCCCCCGATTTTTATATAAAAAGTAATTATTTGCAAATTTTAATCCCGATTTAAATTCCACTTAAAACCTTATTTTTATATATAAAAACCAACATTTTTTTACATACCAAAATTAATATAGATTTTAATTTTTTTTCAAAATCCTAATTAATTTAAATAAATACCAATTTAAAAATTACGGATTGTGGTAAGCTACCTTGATGCACTCAACCATGTTAACCCTTTTATAGATGATAAATTTTAACTTTGAGTATACTTACATGAAAAACATTGACGATGATGAATTTTCTAATCAAAGTAATGAAATTAATTTGTATAATAAAGAATTAAAAGACCATCTAAAAAAGAGAATAATGACAAACGAACCAATCATGCAAAACTTATTGATGAAACGATAACTATTAATTTAGGGTCTTTGTATGAGATAAAGAAAATCAAAATAGGTTTTTCTTTAGTTGATATGGAAAGGTCTGAACACCTTTAATTTCTCAAAGAATACATTGATGTCTTCGCCTGGTCTTATGAAATATGTCAAGAATCGATCCTAAAATTGGCATCCACCGTATACCCTTGTACCCAGATTCTAAACCAGTCAAGCAAAAGATTAGAAATCTTAGAGCATAATGGTCCCTGAACGTAAAAAAATGGGTCATGAACAACTTAGCGTGGGCTTTTCAAGGGTAGTCGAATACCCCACATGGATGGATAACATTATACCTTTTGAAAAATTGGAGGGAATGTAAAGATATGCATTAATTACAAAGACTTAAATAGAGGTAATCCTAATGATGATTATCTATTTCTGAACATAGATATGATTTTCGATAGCACAACTGACCATGATATGAAATCATTCGTTAACGACTTTGTCGATTACAACCAAATCAAATTCGAATCGAGTGATGAAGAGAAAATGACTTTCACTACCCATTGGGGGAACATTTGTTACACCGTGATGTCGTTCAGCTCAAGAATGCCGGTACAACTTACCAACGACAGGCTACTACCTTGACACATGACATGATCCATAAAGAGGTTGAAGTATATATAGATGACATGATCATCAAGTCCAAGACACGAGAAGCAAATATTCCATTACTAAGATAGTTCTTCAAAAGATTGTGCATGTATCAAATGCGCCTAAAACCCAAAAAAATTTCTTTTAGAGTTACCAAAGGAAAGCTTCCAGGATTTCACATCATTGAAAGAGGGATCGAGGTCGACCTGGCCAAAGTCAAAGACATTCTGAAAATATCATCCCCACATACTGGGAAGGAGATAAGGGTTTTATTAGTAAGACTCGAATATATTGTTAGGTTCATCTATGAGATGGCCACCATATTTGAACTAACCTTTAAAGTTCTTCGTAAAGATTCTAGAAACATCTAAAATCTGCCGCTAATAGGTTTTTGATATAATCATGTAGTATTTAACCAGCCATCTTGTACTGTCTCCACCTCAACTTCAACACCCTCTTATCTTGTATCTCACGACCACTGACACCACAACAGGAGCAGCCATGTTGTCTTAATATGTTAAAGAGTCCTGAAAAGAATAAGTTATATATTACACTAGTTAAAAGCTCAACGCATGTGAAGAACGTTACATGGCCTTGGAGAAATATTACATGTTTGTGGTAAGGGCAACATAAAAGTTGAGACACTACATTGTTTCTTTTGAAACATATTTGATCTCTCGAAAGGATCGTTGGAAGTAATTACTCGAAAAACCCACGTTAACAAGCATAATTGCCAAATTGTTATTCCTTCGTGCCGAATTTTACATCAAGTGTGTACATTAAAAGGTGAATAAAGGACAAGACCTTGCAAATTACTTGATCGAATACCCCCTTAGAAAAATAAGATGATATCATTGCACACTTCCCAAATGAAGAAATTCTGGTAACTGAAATTCATAATGAATATTAATGGAAAATATATTTTAATAAAGAAACAAATAAAAAGGGATTTGATATTGGCATGTTATTGATTTCACCAGATGGGAAGCACTAGCCTATGACCATAAAGATAAACTTTAATTATACAAATAACATCACTAAATATGAAGCTTGCATCACAGGGATAAAGATAACCCACAAGAAAGTAATATAGAGAATCGACTTATATGGACACTCTGATCTCATTATCTTCCAAATCCAAGGACATTGTAAAATCACTGAGGAAAATTTATTGACCTATCATGAATACCCTAAGTAAACACCCTCCTTATTCGGTGATGTTCAATTATATTATCTCCCAAGGGCTAGAAACAACTTCCCCGACGCCTTGAGTGCTCTGGCCTCCATGGTGGAGACTCTCGAAAAAGACAAAGAAACATTTGAGGCCCACAGGGGGACTTGTTTTACATTGAAGTAAATAATTTGATTACAAAACATACATTCATCATAATCATAACAATATGTTATATAAACATACTTAAACGAAATTACAACCCACAATGTCAAAAGATTTAAAATCGTTTACCTCTTGTGCTGAGATACTCATTTTCCTTGAACCACTACTTGTTTACATCTCGTCAAAGGAGTTTGTATCCCCACCTTGAAGCATGGAAATTCCTTGAATTTCCTCAGATCCAAAAAGGGTTAACCTAAAAATCTAACTAAGGCCCATTTCCCTCAAAATCACCGCATCTCTAACCTTCTCCCATAGCCACATAAGGTACTCCTTAGATAGTGAATTTTCATACCTTTGGAAGAAAGAATAGAGCATCATTTCTCCAAAAGAGAGAAGTTATACTTACCAAGTGTGGACAAAGAGGTTCAACTAGATGTATCCAACCCATGGGAGGAGGAATATCTTTCCTTCTTCCATATTAAAACATGACATGTCGAGGATAATAAAAGGATGTAAAACGCAAATCAGACAAATGGATGTAGGGGAATGACCCCATGGACATGAGAGGCACTATAATCAGTCTTTAAGGGAAATACCAATGAAGGTAGGAGTGATGAGACTCGAACAAGTAGTAAACCCATTCTACTTAAGTCTCCCTTAAGTAGATAAATGTCTTATTGAAGACATAGTTATTCGATTGATAAAGAAGCGATAAAGTGTCCCTGGTCAAGTTAAGTCTCTCTACAAACCACATATACTGAAGCATGGTGCTTGCTCAAAAGTAAGGGCAGTCATGAGAATAGTAGGAGGAAATGACATTAATGGTCTCACCCAACATTAGGGTTATTGAGATTTTACCTTACTTTATCTATAGAATTATGACCAATAGATGCATGCTAACAAATGTGGTTCCCGTAATCAAAAAATATTGGGACACCAGTGCCAAAGCTAAGGCATCTATTTATCCTCCCATATGTCTTCTCTCCAATATGTTATTAAGGAAGAAGTAAATGACCATCATAAGGTCAATCCCTTATTCAGTAAAAAATTCATGGGCAATGAGATGGTCCACATCCAACATCCAACATCTAAATAAGTTAAAATATTATTCCTTGGCCCAAATATGACTCCTCAATGGGTTGATCTATATTATAGCCTATCAAGAAATAGTAATCCTCAAAGTTTTAATAAACTTACTCTAAAGAAAAATGAAAAAGTTGATATTTTAGGTACCAAAAATGTGCAACAGCCTCCAAAACGTCCTAATCAACTATGATATTTATCCAAGATAGCAAATGAACTAGACCATAACGATCCAGACCTGAGTGAATCATTCGTCAAAGATATAAATAAAGGATTCTACTTGGTGTCATAGAACGGTTTGATAATCAGAATGTGGGAGAGCCATCTCAATATGCTGAGAAAGTTAAAGAAAGAATGTTGTATCTAGACTATGAGAAATAATAGTAGGGAGTGTGATCTTTCATGATAAAACTCTATATCCATTTGTAAGGGGAGGAGATGATCAATCAATCCTCCTAGAAATATCCCTAGACTGATTGGTCCTCAAGTTAAATACAAAATATTCAGACTCTCCCTTTAGGCCTGCAGACCGAAAATCAATTTGAAAAGACCCATTATGAGAACGGAAATTATAATAGATCTGAAAATTAGGAAATATATCTTTTACATATCTACTTCATATGCATATCATCATTATCATGAAATGATAACTAATTTTTAAACTTAAAAGGTAATAACATTTCTCTGAATAAAAATATGTTCCCATACATAATTGTTTTAATATTAAAGGACAATCCCTTATAATCCCTAAATAAAAAAATATAGATAATTTTAGAAATAAACTAAAAATGGTCACTAGATACCACAAAAGATAAGTCTCCATCTTCCTCCTCCTTATCACTAGAGTTGGATACATCCACTTACATCGCAATATCTCTTCGTATCACCGAATATCCCCAGGGAACCACAAGAGAAGTATACCCTCGATATCGTGGATGCACCCTCCACGAGGACTCGTGAACATCCACAGCTCAAGCATCAGAACTTACACATTTAAAGGGACCCTAAGCATACTCAATTAATAAGAATCCCTAGTCCATGTCCCTTATCATCCTCTGAATGAAGGCTAGATACGAGCCTATCATTTGGAACATCTGCTCCAATATCATCCGAGGGATGGTAAAGGCATAAAATAAAAGATCAATGCATTACAATTTGATTTCAAGAAAATAAATACAACAAGAAAAATGAATTAAATAAAAGGCATCGCATACGTCGAATCCTTCATGTATGGAAAATAAAGGCTGGGAGGTAGGAACTGACACGTCGTACCGCACTCCATTATCCCCAGTGAATTAAACTGAAAAATTGAGTCCTAAACCACTAACAGTGGAGATAAAAACTTATTAGATGCTACTAAAGCTCCCCTAGATGGTCCTTTGGAATGGGGATCAGAAGTGTTAATTAAAGGTTCCTCCCTCGAGCCCTGACCCACTCTCGTGGGTATCAATCTCTTTGTGACGAACACGTCATAGGAGACATTATATTCCAACTAGAAATTCTCCACTGGGACACCATGGTGTGCACTTCTAGGTTATTAGGAGCAAGTAGATATGGCTCCATCATCCTAAAGAGAGGATCCACTAGAGGGAACAGTTGGGTTGAGAAAGGTCACTAAAGAACGACCCTTTATCCCAGGTAGAAGGAGGCAACCCCATTAGTATAAAGAAATAACCAAGAGGTAGTATGGGTTACGATCTTATTCATAACCCAATGTCTCTATAACATAGCCTAGGGGAAGAAGATGACCTACGATTCAAACAAGGCTATTGACAAATCAAAGAACATGTACAAATTTGAAAAGATAGGAAAATGAATACATAACTTATATGCAGTTAGTTCACTCAGTCAACTATGTATCTTTCCTTGAGTATATGCCTGGAATCCCTCCCCTTTATTTGCCTCCCTCCATCTCTTCTGGCGGGGCCAACAGTCTTCCTCAAATGCCCTCAAAGAACTCCGATGAAGTCTGAAGACCTCGAAAACCCATAATTGTGTAAGAATAAAAATAATAAAATATCAATATCATAATAACGGAAAATACAAACAAAAGGAAAATTAAAAAATAAATAAAAAGTGTGTACCTCCCAAATCACCACATAACTGATGGACTTTTAGTCACTCGTCATGAAAAGTCACTCATGCTATCAAAGAGTAACCCTAAATCGAACTCCACCAATCGTACTAATGAATGAAGCTGAAATACCAAAGAGGGAAGAACATGTTGTGAGGGGCTTATTTGTAAGAGTTTAACCATGTCATTAAATTATATAGGGACCTATCTGTAAATATTGAGACTTTAAATTATAAATAGAATGTGATGGGAGATGAATTAGCTAATTTATTCCTTCCTCTTTAGTGATTTTTCTCTTCTTCTTCTTCTTCTTCTTCTTCTTCTTCTTCTTCTTCTCGCCTTTTCTTTTCCCTTTATTGTGTAAATTTATTATCTCATAAATCTAACATGGTATCAGAGCATGATGTGTAAAAATAACGGTTATGGTTTTGAATCCCTAGAACTAAGTGTATAAATCATAGTGTATGCAAAGATATTTCTAAAAAAATGAGAAGTGTTAATCTCATTTTTGAATCGAAAGTTCTGTATCTTTGTATTTCGATCCAATCTAGATAGATTCCTATATTTTCCCTTAGATTGTGTCTATTCTAGAACTGTTCATGTAAGACATACTTCATTTCTAGATAAAAGATCAGATTTTCCCCGTTCTTATTTTTCAGTCATTAGTACGTTGTTTAGATGCCCTTCATAATAATCATATTGTGTTAGTAGTTATTATGTGTTTGTTAGATATGTGATTTTTTTCACAGTTAGTATTTGCTATTTTCTAAGAGGTGTGTGCCTAAAAACATTTTGTAAAAATGTCTACCTCTGAAGATAAATTAGGAGTAACTAGTTCTTTTTACCAGTATGACTCCGGTAATGGGTAATAGCAGGCATATGTACTACGATTATTAGAATGGATGAAACAAATTATATACAATGGGATCAATCTTTTTATATGTATATTACTGTCCGAAGAATGATTTCACATGTTGATGGAAGTTTACCTTATCCGCTATGAAATACCCTAAATGCGATCACTGGGGGCTGAGAATGCCTTAGTTATGGCGTAGTTGTTGCATTCAATGCAACCACAAATTAGCAAGGGTTTTTTATTTGTGAAAATAGCGAAAGAGTAATTGTCTGCCATAAATGAATCATATTCATTTGTTGAATTTTTTTCCAAGTTATATGAACTTGAGAAAATTATTAAATAATTTAAATAGGAAACCCAATATGTTGCTAAGTATTACCATTCTTTATGAGACAAGTAATAAGAGTATGACAACTTCCAAGACTATGTATCCAGTTGTTCAACTGACGTTAAGGCATATCGATCTACGATATAACGGAGACGTATTTATGAGTTTTTAGGTAGTCTATGCCCATAATATAAGCAAGCAAGGGTGAAAGTGTTGGGTAGGTATCCTACCCAAAATTTTGTTCGTGAGGTGTTCTTCTATATACAAGCCAAGAAAAGAAATAAAAAGGCTATGTGTCCTCAGGCTGAAACAGAACTACATTTGTCTGAGAGGTTCGGTCTTGCCACCCAATAAGGGAACATAAATTTTTCCTCCAAGGGAGGAAGACAACATGATAAAATCCACTTGAAGTGTGGCCACTGTAGTTGTGCCGATCACACTTGAGAAACTTTTTAGGATCTTTATGGGAGACCAGCCTTAAGCCCCTCTAAATATAGAACCCCTCCAATTAGGGGGCCACCAGTGGCAGTTGTTTCGTTCATGAGATTTCCTTTTACACACAAAAGAAAAAAAGAGCCTGCCATTACAAGTCATACCACTCCTAGGTAGTCAAAGAATATGTTTATACAAGATGCTACTCATCTCAGATAAGATAATGATTATCTTTGAAAGAGGCTAACTTAACTTGATCTCTAATCCACTTTTAATACTTACTCCACCTATAATTTTTCTCTGACAGATATTTCTCATTCGGCACATCATGTTTTCACATCATTTGGTGAGCTCCCTTAGATCAATGACTCTAGAGCCACTAATCCTATGACTGGTGTGGCATCTCATTTTTCTTCAGACATTATATATTCTGGTCAAGATAAGATTAGATTTACTTATGGTTCCTTCGCTCTCACTGCAAGGAAGGACAAGATTCCAGCCTCTCCAAATATTATCCTCCCCTCCATTCTTCATACTACAAAACCTACAAAAAATATTCTTTCTTCCAATCACATTACCTAAAGCTTGAATTTTGGTGTGATATTATTTCCATTTCATTATATTTTTTAGGAACTGATGAGGAAGGCAATTGGAAGTGGGTGTGAGGATAGTGGCTTATATTTTCTAGACATTAGGCCAATTTTTTATTATATTGAAAATACGTCTAGTGTTATGGCTAGTTGTGTGAATAAAGATCTGTAAATGTGATGGCATAATAGACTAGGTTATGTTCCCATTCTTGTATTGAAGCGTGTGCTTCCTCAATTTTCTTATGTTGCACCTGTTAAGTTAAATTTTGAATGATGTGTTCCTACTAAATAATGTTGTATCCCTTATCCTACTAGTATTAATGAAACTACAACTCCTTTTTAGCTTTTTTATTCTGATGTGTGGTGTCCTAAACCTATTACTTCCTTCATGGGTTTTTAATACTTTTTAGTATTTGTTGATGATTCTATCAGGTATATTTGGCTCCACCTCATAAAGCATAAAAGGGAAGTTCCTTCCATTTTTGAGAACTAGTATAAGATGGTTTGTACTTAGTTTAACTTTCCCTTCAAGATACTCCGATTTGATAACAGATGGGAGTTTATGTAAGGGTGTCTTGCGTTATTTTTTTATAATATTAGGATTGTAAATCAAACCTCGTGTGTATATACAACATAATAAAATATTAGTGAAAAGAAAACATCGTCATATCATATAGGAAACTAGTTCTCTGTTTATGTGTATGGGTGCGGATAAATCATATTGGGCTGATGCAACCTTAACACGGTCTAACTCCTTAATCGCATGCTATATCGGGTTATTGGCAACTAATCTCCCTTCACTATTTTATACCCATACTCTCCTTTGTTAAGTGTTCCTCCAAAAGTCTTTGGGTATGTTTTACATGTTCACTTCATCACATGACAGATGAAATGGACCCTAAGGTAATTCGATGTGTGTTCTTAGGATACACTGACACTTCAAATGGGTATTATTATTATAACCCAACCAGTATTCATTGTATTGTCATTATGGGTGTTACATTCTTTGAGTCGGTACCTTTTTCTCCACCACTAAGGATTATCTACAGGGGAAACTCCTCTTAGTATAGAAAACTAGCATTCTACTCAACCTAAATCTCCTCTTCCATTACATGTTCCTATTCAGAGGGAGTTTGTGTCGATGTTTACTGCTACAAACAATAAAGATTTGCAACAGGAAAACGATCCACTAGTTTATACCAGAAGAGAAAAATGAACCATTGCCTTTCCCCGGAACTATTAAGTTTCCTTTAATATATATAATCCCTCAATTGATATTGATGTCCCTATTGACTTCGTAATGTTTTTCATGATTTTATTAAATACCCTATTTCTCAGTTTATCTCTTATAATTCCTTATCTCAAACACATCGTTCCTTTACTTCCTTTGTATCTTCTACTTTTGTTCCTACTAACGTCTCACATACACTTCTTCAAGTCCAATGGAATAGAGCCATGGTTCACAAAGTGGAGGTTCTTAAGAAAATGGTAAATGGAATATTGTTTAATTGGATGTAAAGAATGCTTTCCTTAATGGTGATTTGTGGTAAGAAATGTACATGATGATGCCTCTAGAATTCAAACTTGTTGATGATTAGGATTTAGTTTGACATCCCTAATTTTTCACGCCCAGTTAATTAGGCTGGACTCAAAATATCGGGAGTACTAAAATAATTTATATCATTCTCACCATCATCGTAAATTAAAAATTATGATAAACTAAAATCAACACGGTAAAGATATCAATAAAAGAAAATGAACAGAAATATTGAATAAAGAAAACTGAATCACTATATTAAAAATCTTCGAATATAATCATTTCAACCGAACAAAAGAATACAATTGAAACCTTTTCTGATTACAATATCCCAACTAAAATAAAACAAAGTGCAACAATAACCACCTCTAAGTCATCTCCGAATATACTGGGAATTATAATGAACTAGCCACTCCACTCTAAGCATACCAACTTGGATCTCCGTAACTGCAAGTCTGACTATGCAGATGTTCTAAAACTATTTACAATAATAATGATTGGGGGAAAAACATTTTATAAATTTGGATCAGCACCCTAAAATGTGCGATAAGTAGCTTTCAATATTAGTAATTAATCATAAATTGATTCGTAATACATGCCACCCATCGGCTCTCACGTGCAATAAGTACCTCACCGCTCAACCAAGTGAAATTACACACGCATGCCCCAACCCAAGTCATAATCATACAAAAGTCTCTATCTCTAGACTAACATGAGATAAATCGACCAATAACTATCAAGGAATGCAACTGACTACCTAAGTAAGATCGCAGTCCAATGCCCACACATATATTTTAACTTTGACATTCTCTTTGTTTTAACATCTCTTAATTAAAGTGTTTGTCTCTAAACTATAACATATCAACACAACTCCACAATGTCATCCTGAAATGCAAGGTTGGGGATATATAGAATTATTTGTATCTTAGGTTACACACGTAAAGATCTAATTTTAACCAAATTTTATCCTTATTAAATTTATATGTTCATGCATAATAGAGTCAAAATTAAATATTCCAAACGCACAATAAAACCAAACTAACCAAAGAAAAATATGAGGAAAAATCCCTTTCGATTAAAACCTATATTTCAACACTGTAAAATATTTTGAGATACACTAGATGACTTACAGACTACTTAGAGATACACTAAGTGTAACGTGGCATAGTCTTCAAATATTTTACAACAAGTTATGCAGTCCATCGCCACCCACAGGAAGTAGCTCTTCAGGATTACAGAATCCTATCTTCTTTAGCCATAGAGTCGTAACTTCACAAATCAGTAGTAGAGTAAACTCTACAAGGGTTTGATGTCGTGTATGGAAATTGGGTTTGACAAAACTCAACATATCAAATTAACGTATGTATGATTTTGAAAAGAAAAGTGTTTCTACAAAATAAAAAGATGAAAACTTTTAGTACAAGTATGGTTGATGATTTTTTCCAAAAGAATTGCATAAAACAAGCTAAAAGAATCCTTTTAATAGAAAAACACAATTTTCAAGGCGACGTACTCGTTCGAACAAAAATAGGACTTCGTTCGAATGAAACCATGTTTCGTTCTAATGAGGTCCAATCTCATTTGAAAGAAAGGCCAAGGTCATTCGAACGACTTTCCAATGACCTTCTGATGAGATTGTTTTTGTCAAACAGAGACCTTTTTATTAAATGATTGTTAGAAGTCTATTCTAACGAATTCATCATTTTGTTCTAATGAAATTAAAACTTTATTCCAACAAATAAAGGGGTTAATTCTAACTAGATCCACATCTCGTTTCATGAGATCAAAAAATAAAAAAATAATTTTCAAAATCCTTTTATGAAATAATGCCTCGAGAATAAAATCATCCTAGAATATAAATGACATAGAAATATTAAAACCACAAAGTCCGTATACCTCCATAAAGTGTTCGTGATGATTCAAATGACTTAAAACTCGAAAACAATGCTCGATGACTAATATCTTTTCAAACAATCGTGGAAGCAAATGTGGATGTAGTGTTCGGTTTTTAATTTCAATTTGTATCAAGCTACGCCAAAATAACTAACTTATGAACAATTATAAAATCTTTCTCTTACAAATCTCCATATTTGGCTATTTCGATATAAAATAAAAATTGAAAACCAAATTACAATAAAACCCCTAAGACAATGCATCCCAATTTCCTCCCAAACAAAAAACGGAATGACATAAGAGACTTTGTCTTCAACTGAAGTTCTTCATCTTGTGTAGTCCATGATATCATTATCAAAGCAAAAGAGATCTACACACACAAAACAAAAGAATACCGTGACGTGTTCGAGTTTCAAAGAAAATAACCCCCCCCCCCCTTAATTTATTCTCCCCCTTTTGTCCATAAAAGGCAATGGGACAGAAACTAAGCAAGAATATTAAGCATTACATGAATCCAAAATAAATAAAATTACAAAGATAAATCATAAAGAACACGTGATGAATTTCTAGAGAAGAAAACCAACTATTTTTTTTATTTTTATTTTTCAAGTTAAAAATCATACTTATAAAAGGTATATATAAGTACAAAACACATAGCACCACGGAATAATAGGAAAATATCTTAATCATGAAAAGAGAAATGTAATTGTGTGAATATTTTGCACGCTTCAATCAACATAAGCATTCATAACATAGGCTCATGAAGTTAATGAGATACTTCTGAAAAAAGAACTCAATTCCAACCTCAGGTGAAAATTTTGAACTTAAATGAAATTTACTCGACTTATGCAACATGCCATGGATTTAAATGATTCTCAAATGATTAAGGCCAAATTATTTAATTCTTTTCAAGAGAGTCTGTTGTACAAACCCATTGATCTTTTAATTTATAATGCCCTCAAAATCTCTCATATATATTAATTCGCTCATAAATTTAAATATATCATAATGCTCATATTGAGCGAAGTATCAATGAAATAAAATGGCATTGGAACTTTTATTTTTATGTGTCATTAATCTTTTAGGATCTTTTTTATAAATGATAACTCTTCACGCAAGATAATTTTGCTCTTTTGTATCTCCTTTCCATTGTTTAACATATAACAAATTTTTTGAGAAACGAAATTCGAGCAATGGTTTTTAGAAGCACAACTTATCTCTAGTACATTTGGCTCATTACTAAGCTTGATTGAGTTGATAACACAGTATTCAATATATGAAAAGTAAGAATAATGTTCATAAATTCCATGCACATATGCCATAAAGGTGATAAAGAGCCTCTCATGAGGAAAGTAATCATCAATGATCAAAAAAATGTTATGCACATATTATTAAGCACACTAACAAAACAAACTCATGTCTCAAAACATCATAAAAAAGTCACATGAATGGATGGAATGTAGGGGTTATTAGAATATCTTAAATACGCATTCATCTATCATGAAAAACAAAAATACAAAAATCTTTTTGAAAATTTTCAAAATATATGAAAAGGCATAAACAAGTATGAACATAACGATACAATAAAAATACAATCTAGAGATAAGGACAAATGATATGAACGTGATATTAACCCTACAATAGATAAAATTTCTCAAACTCAATTATTGGTTCGGGAAGTGTTCTTAACTAGAATATTCATCCTTTGAAATTCCTCCATCAAAATTTGTGAAGCTTCGACCAAAAGTTCTATTTTCTCTCAGAGACTCTCAAAATCTCTATGATCGTTTATGGGGGCATGAATAGGAACTTACGTGGGAGTGCTTGCGAAAATATGTGTGTGAACTCATGTAGGAACATATTGTGGAACATGCGTGGGAGAAACTCTCCCTAGTTCAAAAATCTCCCTAAGATTTATCTTTTTGGTGGCTTAGGTTTCCTTGGTGGGTTAGGATGAGGGCCATATGGATTCATTATAAACTCAAAAACTAGCTCGAGTGCATAATTGGAAGTGGATGCACCGCCATAACCTATTCCTTACCTCTTGTTAAAACCAAATGCGGGAACAAGGAGCATCTTTCTAAGATTTTCATATGTGTCCTCCAAAGTGACCTTTATCTCTCGGGCACGTTCGAAATCTTTCTCAAGTTTGGATACACAGGCTTCAAGTTTATCACGAGTCTCCAAAGGATATCATGCCTAAATCCACCTGTAGTTCATCAAGATTCTTTAATAAGTCTGGATCTTCTTCACAATCATTATTTCTTACTATTTTGTTGTCTTCGCTAGAGATTCATAAGTCCGCTGATCATTTCGGTTGTCATTCTGATCAATAAACTTGCTCAATTTTCCCTGTCGAATAAGATTTGTAATCTCATTCTTCAGCGTAATGCAATTGTCGGTGTTGTTCCCATGGTCCATGGAAAATCATAATACTTTGACTTATCGCTCTTCCTGGGGAGTGTATTTAACTTTCCACACCAATGAAATTTCTCGATTCCCCTTGATTTCCTCTAGGATATGGTGAACACCTTTATTGAGGGGGTATATTCATCATACTTCTTGATTTGATCAAGCTTTTTGTCTTTTTATCCTTCTTGAACAATTTAGTATTGTTTTTCTAACTTTCACCCTTAGTCTCAAGAGTTTCTTTAGCTGGCATACCCTCATCGACATTCATTATCTTTCCAGTCTTAACCTTTAATTCTATCATGGGTTTTTGTATATTCTTTGCTAAAGCATAGTAGAGATCTTTTGTGAGCAGCCCACTCATAAGTGCTGTAATGGTTGCCTTCTCCACATAGTCCACTACCTTTAGTTTCTCATTGTTAAACCATGTAATGTATCCTCGGGTACTTTCTCCTGGCTTTTATCGCAAAGCCAAGAGATGAGTGACACTCTTGATCGGTTTAGCCCCAAAGAAAAAGTTATTTATGAATAATTTAACTAATTGATGAAAATTAGAGATTTTATCCCTTGAGGGATTATTATACCAGATTTGGGTTGGTCTTATGTTAGAACTGGAGAAAGATCTACACCTCATTTTATCGTGCACTGAGTAGATGTTGGCAGCACCTTCATATTGCTCAATGTGCAGGACTGGATCAGTTTTCCCATCATACTTGGGAGTGACCACTAGTGGCTTGAACTTGGAGGGTCTGGGGTATTCCACAATAGCCTTCATGAAAGGCGAGCCTTTAACAAAATTCCTTTACAATGGGTTTTTTGTTTTGTCCATTTCCCCTAGCTGATCATCCAACTATTGCATGGATCATTTCCAGAACTATTCTTTTGGCTAAGATTTGACCGAGGTAGCTTTTGTGGTCTTATTGTGTCTATATGCTTAACTCTCCTCCTAAAAGGTATGTTCGGCATGCACAGAGCCCCTCATACTGGCCCTAGATTTCGTGGATCCTTTTTTTATTCATAATGATGCCCCTGCTCCTTGTGATGTCCTCTAGTTACTCGAGGACCTAGACAGTCAATAGAAGACTCGCTAGTTAGCCTCTCCAATATACTTGGCCTTTCTTTGGAAAAAGATCTACCATCATAGTAATTCATTGATCAGAATGAATTAGTTTCACTAAGATGATATGATCTATATTGATAAGAATGGTAATTATAACTACTTTCAATTTTAGCTAGTGGAGGTGGCATATCTCGTATGGAATTAAAGGACTTATCTTTCGTTGTGCGAGCCAACTGTTTGACAGAATCTTCCATGGCCTCCTGTCCTTTAGCTAAATTAAACTGGATCGTTTAAAGGTCTGTCTCACCAAGGGGGATCGAATGTTTCTTGATTATTGCTTGCAACCACTAGGCTACTTTTCGGGTAGTAGTTTAATCCTTAAACCAAAGAATGAAATATATGAGGTGGATAACGATGACTAAAAGTCATTCCCACGAATGGCGATAATATATTAATGTCTAAAAATGGACTTAATCCAGATTTATAATCATAGATAAAAATATAGTAGGTTAATCAAGTCACACACACATAAGAGAAGATATTTTTAGAGTGGTTCAGCTTTAACATAGCCTACATCCACTATTTGTATCATTTCGTCGGGTTTACAATAGCTTAGTAAGGTATGCATATGATTATTCGAGTTGTCCCTTGAGCTAAGGGAATATTTTGTATTTATCATGGTGTAAAACCCTAGAGATGGAACGCCTTTATATTGTCATGCATTTACATCTGGGTACAATAAATAAAACCCTTGGAATTCAGTTCTGGTTGGCATCCCATCCGAGTAACTCTTGATATTCCTAATGTTTGATGTTCTAGAGTTGGTCGTCCTTTCAGCGGACTAAGTATCTCTGATGCCAATCATGGTGGCTGACTGTACACGTAGGAGGACAGGTGTACAATCATATTTGTTCCACATAAGAGAGTAATTTTTACATACAACAGACATCATCTTTAGAACATGGGCCTAAATGGGAGTACCATTAACTATCTTTATGTCAACCAGTATGGCCATAACATCTAGCCTTGTGTCACGATTCTAATTTGCAAACATATTCCTGAGGTTCAGATTCATATAATAAGAACTTGACATATTTTGATGCTAGTGTTGCAGCACCTTGGTCATATATGCCAATATGTAGCAATAATCCATATGATGAGCTTTTTGACATTTACAATAAGATTGAACATCCTCTTAGAATGCCACTTCGTCAAGCTTGACATAACACGGTTTAGTTAAAATGAAATTCTTATCCTCAGCAATTAAGACAATATCTAATATTTGACCAAAATGCGCTTTTAGTAACAGACAAAATTTTGTATTGGTTACACTAATTTGCCATTACTATTTTCTTATAATAAATTTATGTTACTATTTACAAATTAAAAATAAAATAGAAAATAAAAGATATCTTTAACAAATCACAAAGAGATAACTTCGCAGACTTCTTCCCTCCAAACTAAAAATCCTTTCTACCCCTCATAAATAAGAAGCCATAATGTTGAATTCCTCATAATCAACTCACACTCAATTAGGTTCTCTTTTATATCTTTTATAGACAAAGGTAATGTCGATTCTCTCTCTATCCTAATTTGTTGGTCTTTGAAACATCCATTTATTGTAATAATCCTTACATTTTTTTAGATCGAGTTTATGTAAAATTCATTTTTGTATGAATTGGATGTGAAGAGTAAGTAAATTTGATTTATGTTTGTTTGTTAGTTAGTTGTTAAGTTTTGAGATTGAATAGAACTTTGGTTTCAGACTGAGTTTTTCTTTAGTTTTGTTTTTAGTCAGTTACTCGTATGTATATATATATGGAGAAAATCTCACACATACCCAGTATGAGATCCCTGTATGCAGACCATTTAAAAAATTATTTTGGGTTGATATTTTTATAATATTTAAACATTTTAAGGACCTGCAAAAAAATCAACACAAAATGAATTTATTTTCTATTTTGAAAAAAAGGTCAAACTTGTAACAACCCTCGCTTTTGGGAGCCTATTTTATATTTATCTACCACAAAGTGTATTTATATATAGATTTGATTGGTTGTGGAGTAAATATTAATTTCAAAAGATAAGTTAATATTTACCAAAATGTTACATATTTACCTTATGTGTGGGTGAATATTACCATGTGGTGTTATATTGAGTCATGAGAATTAAAATGACATTATGGCTTAAAATGGGACCGGAACTTAAAATGTGTTATAAAATTTTCCAAATGATAATTTGGAGGGTGTAGTTAGTTCCGGGAGGTGCGAGATAGTCAAATTGTGTGCCATATTGTATTTTGATGTTTCGGGCACTTTTGACTGATTTTGGCATATCGCGTATTAGAAATCATTTTATTTCGGTATTGACATTTAAAGATTAGAGACTTTTTTCTTAAGGCCACGGTTTAGTCTCCTTAAGTCTTTCATTTTCCCCTAAGTGAAATTATAGCCCTAGAGTTAGAGTGAGAGAGGAAGAGAACTTGTGGAGAAAGAGAGAGATTGAAGATTAGTGATTTGATCTTGCATTCTTCTTCAACAAAATCTGAGATTGAAGTCCCAAGGCAAGTTTTCTACTTTCTATTATATGGTTTAAGGTGGATAATTAGTGTTGGTAGATATGTGATAGTTTTGGTTTAATGTAGGTATGGCTTTGTTGGGATTTATGAGTTTTGATGTCTTTGGAAGAGATTTGATTATGGATCGATGTAGAATAATGTAGTTGGAAGAATTTATGATCATTTAGTATCAGTAAATGAGGTTGGTTTGGTTGGTTGAAGTTGGCTTTGGGCTTAGCTTGAAAATAGGAAAGATTGGTCTAGGTCTGCAATGACCGGTCGATCGCGGTTCTCATACCGGTCGACCGGGCCTTCGGGAGAGGGCACACTTCTTTCTTTCAAAGGCATATATGTTGAGGCATGGTCGACCATGTCCCCCTTATCGGTCGACCGGCCCTGCCGAAGTGGGATTTTTGCTTTTCTTCGTAGACAAAAACTTGAGACGCGATCGACCGCAGTCTTGGGACCGGTCGACCGGTCCCCTGTTTTCTTCCCAAAAGTTTTACTTTTTCTTTTAAATCTTTTCTTTTCATAGGGACTTAGGAACCTTCTTGAATGAAGTAAACTTTGGCTTTTAGATTCCTAGTTGAGTCTGGTTGTCACCCTAGAGTGGAATGGATTTCACTTGGGGTTAAGTCCAAGGGGGGGTGTTCTAAAGTGATGTTTAGGCATCACTCATCTGGTTACTTTTTAATGGAGGATAGGGTTTGTAGGCCCATGTTTGGAGACTTTGGGGATTAAATTGAGGTGTATAAGACCTTAAGGTTTGGTAATGATTGTGATCCCTTGGAGAATTATTCGAGGCATACCCTATGTTAAATATCAGTGGAATATTTTATGATTATGGTTTTAGATAAAGCGAAACACATATATGTTAATGGAAATGAAAAGTATGATTTTTATAGTAAATGCTAATTTACTTAAACTCACGTCTCTAAACGCTATCATAAGGGAAGCTCGCGCATGAGGTGATGCCCCATGACTAGTGAATGCAGGGAGACTATAGTCCTCGGCCATATGCGGGTTTATTATATGTTCTTCTGCGCTAGTGAGGTAATTCCGGGTGTGGTTATGACTCACTCGCAGGCATATGGCCACTTCCCGACGTGCGTTAGGTGCCCAGGCTGCCTTGTTTGATAGGCCCCTGGAAGATGATAGTTATTTAGGGGCGCGCCCAGTGGGGAAACTCGGAGGGGCGGTCTTAGAATCGTTATTTGTATAAGAATATAACTTTTCTAAATTCAAGTGGGACTTGAGATATGTTTATTACCACCGAATGTAAAATGCTAATGATATTCCTGCTAAGGAATTAGAATTGAAAAAAAATGAGAATAATGATGATATTATATTCCTGTTAAGGAATGGAAATTGGATAAAAGTGGCTATGAAAGATTATGCATAATTTAATTCTCTTGCATAGTGTAATTGTAGGCATGTCATTTTAACTGTCTCATTTATGATTCATGTTTAGGGTGTTAGATATTTCTTCTTCATCATTCATGATTAACTGTTCATAGCTATCATGCTTCTTATTCATCTAGGAACTATATAAAAATCGGGTCCTGACCCATTCATCTCTTTCCTGTTGTGCATGTTATTGTATCCACCCAGGTGCTCCTCCGCAAGGACGCCCGTGTTGATATTTCCACCCTTATGTTTTCGAGGAGCTGTAAGATTTGCGGATATTACAGGATGTTTTGTTAGACGCCCTCATTTTTGTATTCTAGATATGATCGGGTCTATCATTCGGGCGTGTGGCCCAACTTTGTACTTGTTTAATGGATGTAATATGTATCATATTAAACTGTGGTGATTCATTTTGTGTAGCTGTGGACCGACAGCTTATTCGGTCCTCTTCTTGTACATATATCATGGAGGTTGATCTATATGTATGATATCTTGGAAATTCCACTATCTTTTAGAATGGGTTGTTTAAATTATTTTCTTAACTTAATCTTTTAATCAAATTAAATGTTTTGGCAACCCGTTTTCTGAATTATTGGGTGGTTTTCCCGTATTCTAGTGTTATATTTGTGATGCTGAGGATGATTCCCATCCATGATTTCCGTATTTATTGGAGTATCGGGCTGGCCACCCCTTATTTCGGAATGCGGGTTGTCACAGATGGTATCAGAGCATTAGGTTCTAGTGTACTAGGATCTATGTGGACTTGTCATGTTCTACCATAGCGTTCTTTGATATAGATCCTAATGATAGGACTGTTTTGTTGCTTATGTTTGCGATTTTCTGCAATGTAGATTATTCTGAATAGTATTCTAACTCTATTGTTCCCCCATCTCAAATGACGCCTAAAAGAGGTCGCCCGGCAAGACGCACTAGGGTTTTAGATGAGGATGTTGGTCCTCCTCCACTGCCACAAGGAACATTCAATGCTGCGGATGTGGCAAATATTGTGGCTCAAGCCGTTAATGCGGCAATGAAAACAGTGGCCCAACAAGCGCCACAAGCTCAACAAAGAGTACCAAATGCCCAAGTTCCTACCGGACCTTCTCCGTGGGAGAGAGCTAGGGAATCTTTTATGAAGGGTCAGCCCCCGAAATTTTACGGGAGCTCGGATGTTATAAAGGCGAATCAATGGAAGAAAGATATACAATGCCATCTACGTATGGTGGAGTGTGGTGAGGACAGGAAGCAAGTTCTTGCTACTTTTAAACTGGTGGGGGCCGCATTACACTGGTGGGAGTCTGTGACTAAGCCAGAACAAAGGGATACAATGTCGATCTCCGAATTCTGGGTTTTGTTCGATCATAAGTACTTTCCACCCGCAATTCAAGGGGAGATGATATGGAGGTTGTAGGACCTTGTACAAGGGGAGAGGTCAGTAGCGGAATATGAGGAGGAATTCACCCGATTAGAAAGTTTTGTGCCGGATGAAGTGACCCCCGAAGAAAAGAAAGTTTTGAAGTTTATGAGAGGGTTGAACTGGAGAATCCGACAACATTTGTTGGGTAATCCGGCTTTATAGACTTTTGGGAATGTGATGAATGCAGCTCTATTATATTGCCAAGAGCATAGACTATTTTTTCAAAGTAGCAAAAAGACCTCCGTAGTGGGGCAAGCGGGAAGGCCGAGAGGTAGTGGGATTGGAGGAGGAGTCTTTACCTCGTCCCAACCTTCGGGCAGTAAACATAAAGAAAGGGATCCCCAACAGGGGGATTTGTCGAAGAGGCAACGTTCTGGTGGGTTTAATTCGGGGAACCATAATAATAGGCACGGTCAGGGTGCCCCACAACAACAAGCAGGCCATGGTGGTCAGGGAGGCAGAGGTCAGCAGGGCCAAGGGGTAAATCAGTTTAGAAATAATCATGGTCGGAATGCCAAAAATATGATAGGTTGGTGTTTCCAATGCGTGGAAGCAGGTCACTATAAGAAGGAATGTCCTCAGTTGATTGGGGGACAGTTTCCTCGAGCTCCACAGCAGCCGTATGTTCAGTTCCCTCCGCAGGTGCCTAACCCAGTTGCTCCTCCACAACAGGGTCAGTTACAGTATGGTAGGGTTTACCATATTCAGGATGTTATTCTTCCTCCTGCTCCGCCTGCACCGCCAGCCATTGAGGGTAAGTTCCTTATTCAGGGACTTATGGGTCACGTTTTGTTTGATACGCATGCGAGTGCGACACATTCATTTATTTCTAGAAGTTTTGCTCAGTCCACAGAGTTGATTAAATCTGCTGAAAGAACTTTTACTAGTGTGGAGTCCTCAATGGGTGATGGGTCACTCATCTTCTTTATTTGTAAAAATATAGAAATCTCTCTCGGTAATTTATGTTTTGAGGCCGATTTACTCGTCCTGGACATAGTCGGGTATGACGTGATTTTGGGTATGGACTGGCTTATGAAATATCATGCTATAGTAAATTGCTACGGGAAGAGTATAGTCTTTGCCGTTCCGGGACAAGAAATATTCCTGGCAGTTTTACCTCGTTTAGAGGGGAGTACTAGTACTTATTTGTATTGCATTGCTGAGGAGACTTCTAGGGATGTAGTTGTTCCCTTGGATTCTATTCCGGTTGTGAAAGATTTTGTGGATATTTTCCAGGAAATACCGGGTTTGCCTCCTAGCCGTGAGATTGAGTTTGTGATCGATTTAGCGCCGGAAACGAGGCCTATTACGAGGGCTCCATATCGAATAGCTCCTATTGAAATGAGGTAGCTAAGAGATCAAATTCAAAAGTTGTTGGAGCAAGGATTTATTCGGCGTAGCACGTCGTCATGGGGTGCTCCAGTGTTGTTTGTTAAGAAAAGAGATGGTGCTCTCCGGTTATGTGTGGACTATAGAGAATTGAATAAAGTCACCATCCAGAATAAATACCCTTTACCTCGTATCGATGATTTGTTTGATCAACTTCGAGGAGCGACGTACTTCCCCAAAATCGATTTGAGGATGGGGTATCACCAATTGAGGATACGGGAAGAGGATGTATCCAAGACTGCCTTTCTAATAAGGTATGGGTCCTATGAATTTTTGGTCATGCCTTTTGGATTGACTAATGCCCCTGCCGTATTTATGGATCTCATGAATAGGGTATTTTGGGACTTCCTGGACCAATTTGTTATTGTGTTTATCGATGACATTCTTGTGTATTCTCAAACTGAAGCTGACCATACTATTCATTTGAGGTTGGTCTTGCAGAGATTAAGGGATCACCAATTGTATGCTAAGTTTGAGAAATGTGGCTTCTAGTTACGGGAAGTGCAATTTTTGGGTCATATAGTGACTTCACAGGGTATATCGGTGGATCCGAATAAGGTGGTTGCGGTGAGGGAGTGGGGTCAACCCACTACACCTACCGAAATTCGCAGTTTTCTGGGTTTGGCAGGTTATTACCGTCGATTTATTAAGGGTTTCTCGAAGATCGCTAGTCCTTTGATAAATTTGACTCGGAAAGGGGTGAGATTTGTTTGGGATGACTCTTGCCAAGCAGCATTCGATGAGCTCAAGGATAGATTGACTTCGGCTCCCATCCTCGCTTGACCAAAATCGGGATTGGAATATCTAGTCTTCACCGATGCATCTCTACAAGGTTTGGGAGGTGTGCTTCAGCAAGAGCGACGGGCTATCGCTTATGCTTCCCAAAAATTGAAGGCCCATGAAGAAACTATCTGGTGCATGAATTAGAATTGACCGCAGTTGTCTTTGCCTTAAAGATTTGGAGGCATTATCTTCTCGGGGAGAAGTACAATCTTTTCACGGACCATAAGTCGCTGCAATATTTATTTTCTCAAAAAGATTTGAATATGCGTCAGCGCCAATGGTTGGAGTTCGTGAAAGATTATCAATTTGATATTCATTATCATCCGGGTAAGGCAAATGTGGTGGCGGATGCCTTGAGTAGAAAACCCGAGGGAGAATTAGCTAATGTATGGAAGGCTAAATGGAAAGAGCTCAGTCATGAGGATGCGGTTGCTAGGGCATTCATGTCCGTGATGACCGTTACTCCTACAATTGTGGCAAGGGTCGTAGAAGCCCAAGGAAGGGTTGTCAAGACCATATACGCCGATTGCTGTCTGAGGGAGCAGAATACTACTCGATCAATTCGGAGGGTGGATTGTGCTTCCATGGAAGACTTATCGTTCCGAAGGAGGGGGATTTGAGACGGGCGGTGATGGTAGAATCCCATGGTTCTAAATTTTCAGTGCATCTGGGTACGATAAAATGTATCAAGACATGTGCCGTCAATATTGTTGGCCAGGCATGAAGCGAGATGTTTCTGAGTTTGTATCTCAATTCACTACTTGTCAGTTGGTTAAGATTTATCATCAGCGACCGACAGGTTTGTTGCAACCGTTGGAGATTTCGGTATGGAAATGGGAAAGCATATCAATGGATTTTATTACTGGCTTACCAACGTCACAAAAAGGTCACGATTCTATATGGGTTATCGTTGATCGTTTGATGAAGTCGGCGCACTTTCTTCCGGTCCATACCGATTACAACACCGCTCGTTACGCCCGGTTGTTCATTGATGAGGTTGTGAGACTGCATGGGGTGCCTTTGAATATTGTTTTTGACAGAGACAAGATCTTTGTTTCCCACTTTTGGCAAAGTTTACAAGAGGCCATGGGAACCTAATTGAGGTTAAGCACTTCCTATCATCCTCAAACAGATGGCCAGACCGAACGGGTTAACCAAATATTGGAGGATATGCTTCGTATGTGTATGCTTGATTTTAAAGGTAGTTGGGAATAATATCTCCCATTGGTCGAGTTTGATTATAATAATTCGTACCAATTCACTATTGGGATGGCGCCCTATGAAGCCTTATATGGTAGGCCCTGTAGGTCTCCCACTTACTGGTTGGAAGTGGGAGATAATAAGTTTCTCGGACCTGAAATGATCTGGCATACTTCTTCTAAGATCGAGCTCATTTGAAATCGCATTCGGATATCCCAAGATAGACAGAAGAGATATGCCGATGCGGGTAGAAGGCATGTGGAGTTAGAGGTCGGAGACCAAGTGTTGGTACGTGTGTCACCTATGAAAGGTATCAAGCGTTTTGGAAAGAAAGGGAAGCTTGCACCGCATTTTGTTGGACCTTTTCCCGTGATTGCTAAAGTGGGTCCAGTGGCGTACCAACTTGCCCTACCAGAACCTTTACAACAAATTCACGATATTTTCCATGTCTCCTCTTTGAAGAAATACAAGAGATGTGAAGGTGCCCTTTGGCATATTCCTTTTGAGGATATTGAGTTGCAATCCGATGTTTCTTATGAAGAGCAACCCGTTGCTATTCTAGAGCATGGGGAGCGTAGGTTAAGGTCCCAAGTGGTGCCCTTGGTTAGAGTACAATGGAGTCATCACAGCGTTGAGGAATCAACTTGGGAACATGAGGATGATATGTGGGAAAAGTATCCGCATCTCTTTATCCAAGGTACGTGTGAATTTTGGGGGCAAAATTCCCTCATAAGGGGGGGAGTATGTAACAACCCTAGCTTTTGGGAGCCTATTTTATATTTATCTACCACATAGTGTATTTATATATAGATGTGATTGGTTGTGGAGTAATTATTAATTTCAAAAGATAAGTTAATATTTACCAAAATGTTACATATTTACCTTATGTGTGGGTGAATATTACCATGTGGTGTTATATTGAGTCATGAGAATTAAAATGACATTATGGTTTAAAATGGGACCGAAACTTAAAATGTGTTATAAAAATTTCCAAATGATAATTTGCAGGGTGTAGTTAGTTTCGGGAGGTGCGAGATAGTCAAATTGTGTGCCATATTGTATTTTGATGTTTCAGGCACTTTTGACTGATTTTGGCATATCGCGTATTAGAAATCATTTTATTGCGGTATTGACATTTAAAGATTAGAGACTTTTTGCTTAAGGCCACGGTTTAGTCTCCTTAAGTCTTTCATTTTCCCCTAAGTGAAATTCTAGCCCTAGAGTTAGAGTGAGAGAGGAAGAGAACTTATGGAGAAAGAGAGGGATTGAAGATTAGTGATTTGATCTTGCATTCTTCTTCAACAAAATCTGAGATTGAAGTCCCAAGGCAAGTTTTCTACTTGCTATTATATGGTTTAAGGTGGACAATTAGTGTTGGTAGATATGTGATAGTTTTGGTTTAATGTAGTTATGGCTTTGTTGGGATTTATGAGTTTTGATGTCTTTGGAAGAGATTTTATTATGGATCGATGTAGAATAATGTAGTTGGAAGCATTTATGATCATTTAGTATCAGTAAATGAGGTTGGTTTGGTTTGGTTGAAGTTGGCTTTGGGCTTAGCTTGAAAATAGGAAAGATTGGTCTAGGTCTGCAATGACCGGTCGACCGCGGTTCTCAGACCGGTCGACCGGGCCTTCGGGAGAGGGCACACTGCTTTCTTTCAAAGGCATAAATGTTGAGGCGCGGTCGACCGCGTCCCCCTTATCGGTCGACCGGCCCTGCCGAAGTGGGCTTTCTGCTTTTCTTGTTAGAAAAAACTTGAGACGCGGTCGACCGCGGTCTTGGGACCGGTCGACCGGTCCCCTTTTTTCTTCCCAAAAGTTTTACTTTTGCTTTTAAATCTTTTCTTTTCATAGGTACTTAGGAACCTTCTTGAATGAAGTAAACTTTGGATTTTAGATTCCTAGTTGAGTCTGGTTGTCACCCTAGAGTGGAATGGATTTCACTTGGTGTTAAGTCCAAGGGGGGGGGGGGTGTTCTAAAGTGATGTTTAGGCCTCACTCTTCTGGTTACTTTTTAATAGGAGGATAGGGGTTGTAGGCCCATGTTTGGAGACTTTAGGGGATTAAATTGAGGTGTATAAGAACTTAAGGTTTGGGAATGATTGTGATCCCTTGCAGAATTATTCGAGGCATACCCTATGTTAAATATCAGTGGAATATTTTATGATTATGGTTTCAGATAAAACGAAACACATATACGGAACAAGTATCCGTTGCCTCGAATCGATGACCTATTCGACCAGCTGAAGGGAGCAACTTTCTTTTCGAAGATAGATCTGAGGTCAGGGTACCATCAGCTACGTATTAGGGAGCAGGATGTTTCAAATACTGCTTTCTTGACGAGATATGGGTCCTATGAGTTTAGAGTGATGCTATTTGGCCTCACAAATGCTCCAGCCATATTCATGGACTTGATGAACCGAGTGTTCAGAGAGTTCTTGGATCAGTTTGTCATCGTCTTCATAGATGACATTCTGATATATTCACACTCCGAGGAGGAGCATGCCGAGCACTTGAGGCAGGTTCTTCAGACTCTACGAGAACATCAGTTGTATGCTAAGTACGAGAAGTGCGGGTTCTGGTTGCGGGAAGTGCAGTTCTTGGGGCATGTTGTTTTCGAACAGGGGATAGCAGTTGACCCGAGTAAAGTGTCAGCGGTGAGGGAGTGGGGACGGCCCACGACACCGACGGAAGTACGTAGTTTCTTGGGATTAGCAGGATACTATAGGAGATTCATTCGGGGTTTTTCCAAAATAGAGGGTCCATTGACGAACCTGACTCACAAGGGAGTACCATATGTTTGGGACGATGCTTGTCAATTGGCTTTCGACGAGCTGAAAGACAAGCTCACTTCATCACCGATCCTTGCTTTACCTAGACCGGGCGTGGAGTACCAGGTTTACACCGATGCTTCTTTACGGGGACTTGGGGGAGTACTTCAGTAGGAGGAGAAGGCTATAGCTTTTGCCTCCCGCAAGCTTAAGCCGCACGAGAAGAATTACCCCACACACGACCTAGAGTTGGCAGCAGTCATTTTTACATTGAGGATTTGGAGGCACTACTTATTGGGGGAGAAATTTCTCTTGCCATGATAATTTTAATTTTTTTACCAAACACGAATAAGACCAAATTAAAATTCGACAATTTTTTTTAACTTACACGAATGACTAAAATAAAATCGACACGACTAAAAATCTTATTTCTTACCAAAATATAAAACACTAGCATATTAAAACGCGACATGGCAAGAAATCTTATTTTTCTTTTACCTCAATACTTTTTTGGGTTATTTGACAATTACACATAATCCCTATACACCTTTTCGATCAAAATGGAGGTAACTCAAATAACACAATAAAAAATAGGGTTAGTCTATTCCCACTCCTCTCTTCTCTATCCCCACTCCAACTTTTGTTTAACAATATTAAATGACAATTTTACCCCCAAGACCTTTTGAGTTAAATGTAAATGTAAAATAAAAAATATATAAAAATATAAACTTTAATTAAAAATTCTAAAAATCACAGAAAAGTTATTTTAAAAACTGGAAAATATGAAGAAGAAAAATCTGAGAACTATTAATAGATATTAAAAAATTATATCTAGTAGGAAAAAAATGTTTTCCACCCAAAAATGATTTCCAATAATTACAAAAAAAAAATAGCAAAAAAGATAATGGATTTTAGAAAGAAAGTAAAAAAGTATTTCCACTAAAAAATGAATTCCAACAAATAAAAAAAAGACTGTTTTTTACCCCAAAAGTGATTTCCATCAACAAAAACAATAATTTCAAGAAAAAAAATTAATTTCCCCAAAAAAAATATTTTTCACAAAATAAAATGATTTTCAACAGCAAAAAAAATTCCAACGATAAAATGATTAATTTTTTTCTAGAAATTCCCCACAAACCTTCAATATTAACCAAACAATTAAATTAATTACTAAAATTAAATTATACTTACCTGATGAATTTTAATCGAGAGGGAAAATGTAATTTTAATCATATATATTGGTTATAATATACCAAAAAAATATAATTTTCATGGTGAGTTAAATTATACTTTTATGGTGAATTTTAACCTTAACCAAAAGTATTATTTAATGTTAATAATTAATTTAAAATAATCACTTTTTAAGTAAGCTCAAATTTTTGGTTCAAAACACATGATTATATTTTTGCATAAAAAGTGATTATTTTAAATTAATTATATAATACCTCTTCTTGAAACTAATACTTTTGCATAAAAAGTGATTATACTTTTGCATAAAAAGTGATTATTTTAAATTAATTATTAATATTAAATAATACTTTTGCCCACGATTAAAACACACCATAAAAGTATAATTTAATTCACCATAAAAATTATACTTTTTTGGTATATTATAATCAATATATATAATTAAAATTACATTTTCTCTCTCGATTAAAATTCACTAGGTAAGTATAATTTAATTTTAGTAATTAATTTAATTATTTGGTATAATATTGAAGGTTTGTGGTGAATTTCTAGCAAAAAATAAATCATTTTATCGTTGGAATTTTTTTTGCTGTTGAAAATCATTTTATTTTGTGGAAAATAGTTTTTTTTTATTTGGAAATTATTTTTTTCTTGAAATTCTTTTTTTGTTGATGGGAATCACTTTTTGGGTAAAAACGTTTTTTTTATTTGTTGGAATTCATTTTTTAGTGGAAATAATTTTTTACCTTCTTTCTAAAATCCATTATCTTTTTTGCTATTTTTTTTTGTTATTATTGGAAATCTTTTTTTGGGTGGGAAACATTTTTTTCCCTACTAGATATAATTTTTTAATATCTATTAATAGTTCTCAGATTTTTCTTCTTCGTATTTTCCAGTTTTTAAAATTATTTTTCAGTGATTTTTAGAATTTTTAATTAAATTTTTATGTTTTTATGTTTTTTTATTTTACACTTACATTTAACTCAAAAGGTCTTGGGGGTAAAATTGTCAATTAATATTGTTAAACAAAAGTTGGAGTGGGGATAGAGAAGAGAGGAGTGGGAATAGACTAGCCCTAAAAAATATGACCAAGTAAAAAAGTTATATTTATTTGTTAGGATTTATCACATATGGTCACCCATTTAATCCTCTCCTCCCCTATTGATTACCTCCACCCCATTATCATTTTCTTCTTTATATAAACTAAAAAATAATTCAAAAATCTTTTAAGAATTCAACACAAAATAATAGGAAGTTCTTTGAAAAAATAAAATAAAAAACAAAAACAATATAACTTTCAAAAAACACCAAGCAAAAAGGTCATTTTGAAGAAAATAAGAAGTGCTTTTTTGTCTTTTTCTGAGTTCAGTCACTTCGTCGGTCAAAGTTTCATATAGAATGGAATTTTCGTACTTCTTTAAGAAGGGGAACTAGATGGCTTAAAATATTTATTAAAACTCATCCTAAACTAAAAAAAATGAAAAAAAAAAAAAGAATAAAAAAAAACTGTATTTTCACCGCTAAAAATTTCTTCTGGCCCAAGTGTGTAATTTAAAAAAAAAAAACAATCTGTGGGCTCAAGCCCCCACCCAGCCCCAAGCGTGTACACAAACTAGTAACATATAAAAAAAAAGGATTGTGAATATTTGCATATATTATATCGCACGTCAAAAGATGAGTAATTGAGACAATTTGTCTTATAAATTTGAGTGACCCCACTTTGACTATAAAAAGACAATAAAATAAAAAAGGCCATCCTTCGTGCAAATTTGATTAAGTCCATTTACCTGTCAATCACACATACGAGCATAAATAGCACGTGCAAATGGGAGTCTTTGGTCGGAACCTTCAATTTGATAGGACAAGGAAGTGACTCCATTCTAAGAACATTTAACACACTTTTTAATGGATGTGAATATATGTGATTATAAATTAGGCAAATATTCCCTTCAAATTTCCCAATATAATAATAAGTCAAATGTTAATTTATGCATGTAACCATTAAATTTTGAAGCATTTAACTCGAAAATTTATTAAAAACCAGTGATTATACTGTTAGTATACAATATGTACGATGCACAGTACTAGTATCCAATCCATGTGATGTACGGACGATGAACTATAAATAAATATAAAAAAAATTAATATATATCATAATTTCAATATCTTTTCTTAAAGCCATTATGCTGATACTCTATTTTTTTATCTGTTACATGCTTAAAATAAACTAAGAGATGTCATATGTTCAATAACTTTATATGTAACTAAAATAATATGATACAAACTTTGGTCAATATTTTACAGTTATATACTCAAATATTATTATAGTAAATGTAAAATATTCATTCCAAATATAATATCTTCTATGAAGAAATAACACTATAAGGCAAAACTTAGAAAAATAATAAATAGCTACAAAACAAATTGTTTTAAAACGTTAACAAAACATACACTTTAATATCTTCCTTAAAAACTATACTTTAAATATATGTGTGTATATATATATATATATCTATATATGTGTGTGTGTGTGTGTGTGTGTGTGTGTGTAAAAATTTATCCTACAGTGGATTTAGTTTTGAAATACTTTTACTTTCAACCAAAAAAAGGGGGGAAATGACAAAAAAAACTATATGTAAAAACTATATTTCTACTTTTAGAGAAATGTTTCATATATGTAAAAATTTATCCTATAATTTGTAATCTTAAATTTTGTACCCACCCAAAAACTCTATCAGTTTGTCTTCGTAAATGCTACCTTTTGCATTGTTTCTAAATTTTATACACACCTAAGTTCATATATTAATTAAAAGCTCTCATCTGAGACTCGGCTAACAGGGTATATCCTGGAATATCAAAAATTTCAACAATATCATCTTTTTCACTACCTGTTATGGTTACTGCATGTTTCCATTGTGAAAAGTTTATATCCTATAAAAATTAAAATGGTGGTGCGAAAGAGAAGAGAAGAAAAGTTTCAACAATGTCTTTTCTTCTCTTTTTTTAGTGTTGCTCTCTTATCATCTGAGTAGACATGTTGGCATATATACATATATATGGATAGATAGAAAATACATCCTATGGCTCTTTTATTTCTAACAGACGAGAAGAAAAGACAGAAAAAATAGAGGTGATGAAATGATAATAACAAAGGATGCTTCAAGTATACCATGAAGAAAGTTTCTCTATTAAACTCAAACTATTTATAATAAAGAAAAAAATTACCTCTCTGAGTTAACTCTGCCCCTTGTGTGATAACTTAGAAAATATTATTGTGTCTATTTTGATGAAAATATCGTATTAGTCAAGGTCTGACTGAGGGATTTATTAATGAGTGCATTATTTTGTATATTTTATACCCAAATTTATACTTTGTTAGTCCCATTTTAGTGTATTTAATAAGTTCTTAGGACTATTTTATTAAAAAGAGGAAAAAATATGAGAATGATTGAATTCATATTGAAAATGGCAATTTTAAGTAAAAAATGGGCACTTCGATAATTTTATAATATTTTTGTTCTAATTTGTGAAAAAAATTGTCTAGTGAAATTTTTACAGGTAATGATGAAATTTGGTGCAAATTGATGATCAATTTAAAAAAGGCGCAAAAAAAAGTTGATTTTTACGATCATTCGAAAAAAAAAACTGTTTTTACACGTGAAATCGTAAAAAAGTCAGAAATTTTTATTCTCCAATTTGGACGAAACTCGGCATGCGTGTTCAGCAAGAAAAGATAAGAGTTTTCGAGTGGGGGAAAATTTTGTCCCTTATCACGATCCAAAGATTAAAGAGGTGGAGAGATAGCTACAAACACCATTCGTCCAATCAGAAAAAGTCCCACCACAACTCAAATACCTCACCACATGTCCTATAAAAAGGACCCTTGGGCTCATAATTTCGAAGACAATTAGAGAGAAATTTCGGGGAGAATTTCGGGGAGCAACTTTGAGTGATTGTAATCAATTTGAGGGCCAAGTTTTTATCATTTTTTAGAGGATTGAAGATTGTTGTGAGAGAACTATTTGTAAGTTTGATTTATTAATGAAGATCTCTACTCATTCTTGCAATTTCTCTTTCATTATAGTAGCTTGATTCTTATATTAGGAGTAGGGTGAAGTTTATCATAGTTAGCTAATATTGTCACGTTAATTTTATTGTTGTTTATTCCCTACTTATTTTAATTGTTATTAAAGATTCGGTATTCATTTTAAAGCGACACGAGAGTGTGTTTTAAAACCTTCAAAATTGTTTTGTCAATCAAGTTTTGAAATTTAAAGATAGTATTTTTTGATGGATTATGCTTGCACTTTGATTGGTTTGATAGTCCATGCTTAAATACATTTGCGAATTTTAAAACTGATATTTTCTAAGGGAATAGAGATTTTAGTCGTCTATTAGAGACGTTAAAGATATTTCATACATAACTGTCATATTTTTCGAATTAAACGCAGCGAGAGTCAGTTTAATTTGAGTTATAAAAGGAGAATGACAACGTTAAATTAGTGTGCAATATTAGTTACGTGATAAATGGACCTCGAATCCTAATTATTTCCTAATTGTTTACAAATCTCTTGTGTTACTCTCATTTATCGTAGTTGCTTTTATTTAGTGTAATTTATAATTATTCTCTACCCCATTTGATCTATTTAGACAGTTGCAATTCTTTTAATAATTAAAATTGACAAATCCTCGTGGGTTCGACCTGTACTTACACTCGCTATTCTATAATAGCCCGTGCACTTGCGGTATTTTATAAATTGACAACAGTTTTTGGAAAAATATCATTTATTTAAGGGATGATAAAAAAAAATAACTCTATCCGGATAGAGAGATATTTTAGTTTCCAAGAGACTTTTGGTTTATACACATTTTGGTTTCAAAGAACACAATGTTCACGATGAGAGAGAAAAGGGATAGCAAGTATTAAAGCCTCATTAACTCCGCTAATACGCTAGGTGTAATAAAGATTATTTATAACTCTAAGCTTTTCATATGAAACTCTATATCTCAACATGCCCTCTCACATGTGGCGTTACATGAGACTAACATGTAAACATATTTATATTGAGTGACGTATAAGAATTGAGTCGTTGTGTCATTCATATCTCGCTTTGATACTATAATAAATATTGGTGCATTCAACCCAAAACTAATTAACAATGGGTGGAGAGGTCCCAGAATCTTATAGACTGTGGGGTAGGATTATAATTTTTCATATGAGGTTTATATCTCAGTAGTCACCTCACTTTTAAGTGGGTGTTATATCTAGGTTATATTAAGTATTATTCAGTATAACAGTAACTTAATAACTTTATTAATCATGTTTAGTCAAGATTAACAATAAAAATCTTAAAAATGAAATATAAGGTTGTGATCGTATTCTTTTCCAACCAAACATGGGCTTGCTTTACAATATAATAAAAATTGTTCTTCCTAATTATTATTATAATTTACGAAAAATATTACATTTTTTATAAGTAAATGAAATATATAGAAGACCCTCCGAGGGGGCGGAGCCCGTATATAAGACGTATACAAGACCAAAAAAAAATCCCACAAGGAGACTTCTGCTAAAAAACTTTCCAAACTACAAATTTTTCTGCATTTCTTCGAGAAAGTCTAAAAAAATAGGAATAGATGGGTTATATCTTTCCTTATACCATATCCAGAATGTTCTCAGAAACAAGTAACAAATACTTAATGGGGTTGCTTCCTTTCCTTCGAAACATCTAGCATCCCTCTTCTTCCATGTTGTCCAGACGATACAGTAAGAGACCATTCGTCAAATTTTCCTAACCCCCTTCCAATCTTTTTGGGGATTCCATGACTCTAAAAAAAACCTCACCGACTTAGGCATTATCTATTGAATCAAACTTAGAGATATAAATAAGTCCCACAATCCACTCATCGTCCAGAAATGCAACAATAAACGATTAGTCGTCTCTTCCTCCTCCTTACACAACCAACATCGACTAGCCATAAAGATTTTCCTTTTTTGTAAGCCATCAATTGTTAATATAGCATGTTTCTTCGCGATTAGCTTAAAGAACATGACTTTCGGGGGAACCTTAGACTTTCAGACCTGTCTCTATAGAAAACTTGTTTCTCGGTTCTTATCCCCACTTTATACGGAGTGGTAATTTCTCATCTCGAAGACCCCATTTCTACTAGCCACCCACCTAGACTCGTCTTCCCAACTCGACGGGATAGAAGTTGTCCCCAACAACTCAAAAAATCATCTCCCTCATTTAACTCCCAGTCCTATAACCATGTTCTGAATTTCGGATCCCATACGAGTCGCTCCCCTATCATCGCCATGTGATCTGCAGCCAACCCGTATTTATCTCCTCCGATGCTAAATATTCTTAGGAATTTATGCTCCAAGGAGTCATTTTTGCCCCACATGTACTTCCAAAATCTAATACTATCACCTCTCTCCAAATAAGACGCCGTGTATCTAGGGAAATCTCCCACCCTTTCGCAATATGATTCCATAACCCCACCCCGTGAGCCATCTGCCCCACTCTGGGCCCCAACCCCAGAAGTGAATACCCCCCCCCCCCCCCTCTCGGCTGCCGCTACTCTCCTCCATAACCTTGTCTCCTCACAATAAAACCTCCATAACCATTATCCTAACAAATCATTGTTAAACTAATCTAGCTTCTTCACCCCCGCACCCCTTTCTTAATCGGTATGCACAAATCCTCTCACCCTGCAAGACATTATTTAAAATCCTCTTTATTTCCTCCCCGTAGAAAATCTCTCATCATCTTCTCCATTAATCAACATAGAGAATCTGACAGAAGATATGCAACTCTTAATCCATCGACACCACCCCGCTCCAAATCCTATCATCTCAAGTAAATACTGAAGAAACCCCCAGTCAACGTGACCATATGTCTCTTTAATGTCTAACTTACACTCGATACTAGTCTCCTCATTTCTTAACCTGGACTCTATGTACTCATTAACACTAACACTACATCAAAGATTTACCTCTCTCTCTCTACGAAAGCATTCTGGGACTCTGAAATGAATGCGATAATTACTCTCCTAAGCCTAACTAAACCTACAGGAATTTATACAACTATTAATTGAGAAATATAAAATATTCACTATTTTGTCATACTATATAATTTAAACAAACTAGTCATGTCATTTCGGATTATTAATGTTCAACACTAAACCAACTCTTTTATTAGTCACGTTGTGTTTTTTTCGATTTAATACCAAGAAATAACCTCGAAGATTGTTTCTAATAGTCATTTTTATCAAGAAAAGTTATACATTAGAAATGCAAAAAGAAAAATATATTCTCCATCAGTGAAGTTTATATGCATTTCTAGATGCTTAAGAAAATAATGATAAAAAATTATCCCCTTTTTGACATGTAAAGATCGTAATTTAAATTTGTCTATGTAATATAAACGATAAACTGAACGTAATGGACATGCATAAACGGTATATGTCTCTCTATATCTATCTTTGTACCAGGAACGATGCAGTTAAGAGAAAAATATGCATTAGAAATAATAAAAAATGTTATATTTGCTGATTAATATTATAGTACTATCAACTAAACATAGAATAGGAAACATAGTGATAAATCCCTAGACTTTTTAGATATTAAAGAAAAGGACAAGCTTAAAATATTTTTCTCAATAAGTGCACATGTGTTACAATTATTAATATAGCTACAGTTACAATGATGAAATACAATTATAATTGCAACCATATATGAATTAATTAATGCAATTCTATGTAAATTAATGTGTAACTGTCTCGTTTATACTTATCATTAGTTAATTGAAAAGTTTATGGGTTTAAGATATTAACAAGATTGTCGTTTAGACTGATCAAACAAAAATATACTTTAAGAGAGTTATTACTTAATGTACCAATATTGTATAGAAGACACGTGGCATAAAAAATATATATATATATATATAGAGAGAGAGAGAGAGAGAGAAGTTAAAATTCATGTTAAATCTTGTTTAATCTTATACAGTAGTTAACATTCTAATAGTAAAAAATTTATTAAATTTTTTCTTGATCCCAAGATATATTGTATTTTTTTAAAATTTTTAGTTCTCTCACGAATGGATAAATTCACCACAAACCTCAAATATTATACCAATTAATTAAATTAATTATTAAAATTAAATTATACTTTTGTTCACGATTAAAACTCACCATAAAAGTATAATTTAATTCACCCTAAAAATTGTACTTTTGTTTGGTATATTATACCAAATATATAAAATAAAAAATATTCTTTTGTTCGCGATTGAAATTTACTATAAAATTATAATTTAATTTTAGTAGTTAATTTAATTTATTTATTTTTATTTTGGGAAAAAAATTGTTGCCCGCAAAATAAAATGTGCAAAAAATAATAAAATGGGTGGAAATTAGACCCTTTTAATAATTTGTTTATGATTTTTTTACCAATTAGTCTCGTTTACTAAGTATATAGTTCAATATATTCTATGATTTTTGTTGCTCCAACAAGTCCCATAAAAAAATGCTCCAATAGGTCCAATATGTAAACATATAGTAAATATTCACTACATATACAAATATGACTTATTGAGAGAAAAAATTGATAAAACCTATTATAAAATATCTTATGTAAGTAGGGCTTATTTGTCAAGGTCTCTTTTTCTAATGAGTTTTTTTAGATGAAAATTATTGTTTTGTTCCTGGAAATAATTTTTTGGGTGGAAAATAGTTTTTTTATTTGTTTGTATTCATTTTTTTTGTTGGAAAATAGTTTTTTTTTTCTTTATGAAAATCATTTTTTTTTTTGAAAACCTTTTTTGAATGAAAACAGTTTTTCCACTGTTAGATATTATTTTTTAATATCTATTAGTATTTTTCAGAGTTTTTTTCTTCACATTTTACGATTTTTTGAAATTATTTTTCTGTGATGTATAGAATTTTTAAACAAAGTTTTATAATTTCTATATTTTTTATTTTACACTTACATTTAATTCAAAAGAACTTGAGGGCAAGATTGTCATTTTCTCTTCTTAAACAAAAGATGGAGTGGGGGAAGACAAAAGTGGAGTGAGAATAGTCAAGCCCTATATATATATATATATATGGAGAGGTTCAAAAGTGAACCAAAAGAATGAACTTTTTAATGAACCTACTAAGATATAAAAAAATTGATCCGTAATTTCTTGTTATAATTGGCTCGCGCCAGTGGGGGGATTGAAAAATTATCCATTGCCGCTGGCGCGGACCAATTATAACAAGAAATTACGGATCAATTTTTTAATGTCTTAGTAGGTTCATTAAAAAGTTCATTCTTTTGGTTCACTTTTGAACCTCTCCCTATATATATATATATATATATATATATATATATATATATATAGAGAGAGAGAGAGAGAGAGAGAGAGAGGTTCATGTGCATACTAAGTTTGCACATTAAATTTGTACATTATTTTTTTAAACTAGTAAAAAAAAAATTTTTGTCTTGATTTTTTTTGTGTGATATTTAAATATTTCAAAGTAAATATGAACAAAGTATCCATGTTAGTGAGATGAGGGTGGATGATAAATATTACTAGAAAGGAAGAAATTAAAAATCAATACTAAAGAGAAAAGTTAGGAGTAGCTCCCATTGACTATTAAGATAAAGTAGACTTAGGTGGTACGGACATGTGTTGCGTGGAGCAGTAGATGATCCTATAACAAGAGGAAGATTATTGAAAATAAAGAATAAAAGAGAAAGAAGCCGCCCTAAGCTATCGTGGAAAGAAATTATTATGAGAGACTTTAAGAAATTAAACTTGAATGATAATATTGCATATAATATATTATAATGAAAAAGGAGAATCTATGTGACCGACCCATATGATAATGATGATGATGAATAAAGTATAAATATAACATTCAAAAAGCATTATGCAATGTCCAACACAATTATCTGTCTATTTGCAAAATAAATATTTCAAAAATAATTAAAACAAATTGGCATAGCAATATGAGATATTACAGCTCTTTTTTTTCATTTACAGAAAATAAAATAGTTTAATAGCACTCATCATCCAAATTTTTCTTTTTTCTTGTAAAATATATTATCAGTAGAAATAAAAAAAATTAAGCATTCTGTAATTCTCCAAACTCTACAATGTAAAGCCGATGACTATGTCAACAATGAAAATTTTATGAAGTCTCCGGCATTTATTCTACTGAATTTCTTTTGAGGACTACATTAATAATGAAAGGTTGATTGTCCTAGTTGAAAAATATAAGTTTCATTTAAACTAAAAAACTCGTTCTGAAAATACTAAAGTACTTTCAGGTACAAACTTCATGGTCCGATCTTGTCAAAACCTATAATTCCTCTGGGTTTAGTTAAAAAGTTCTCCATTTCTTTTTAAGTTGTTCCCAATTAATAGTTAACTTTCTTTTTTTTTATTAATTTTGATAAAACCTGATGTTCATAATATGATATTAGACATAATCTCAATTATTCAATCATTAAGCATCACACCAATTTCATTAATCTCAATTTTCCATGATATGAGCGTTTCATTTTGCATGAAATGGGTGTGATGCCTAATTACTTAATAAAAGTGAAGTTAAATTTTATATCGTATTATCAAGTTCAGGTTTCTAAAAAAAACGAAATATTAACTTAATTAAATTTCACGATAATGAATAAGTGCTTATTTTTATCATTGATGAAATGTACCATTGATATATTATAAATAAAAATTAGAATAAGAACTCTATATTTTGTCGTGCAACGTGTGTGTGTGTGTGTGTGTGTGTGTGTGTGTGTGTGTGTGTGTGTGCGTGTGTGTGCGTGTGTGTGTGTGTGTGTGTGTGAAACTGAGGAATTAGGTCCTTGCGATTTTGACTTCCACCACTTTCACATGTTTATATAAATACGTCATTAGGCATTCACGGTTACTTATATAAAAAGTTAAATTTGTCAATTAATATTAAAATACTATCAACTAAACATAGAATGCGTAGAATGGGAAACCTGGTAATAAATCCTTGGAATTTTTAGAAATTAACAATAAGGACAAGCTTAAAACAGTTTTTTCAATAAGTGTATGCGTGTTACAATTATTAATACAGTTACAGTTTAATAATAAAATAAATTTACAATTACAATTGTATCTACATTAATTAGTATAATTGTATGTACATTAATAAGTTTAACTGTCTCGTTTGAATTTATTATTAATTAATTGAAAATTTTATGGGTTCAAGATATTAATAAGTTTGTCATTTGAACTGATTATATAAAAAAGGATTTTTAAGAGAATTATTAACAAATGTCTCAATATTGTATAGAAGACACGTGGTATAGCCAAAAAATAATTAGAGATTCTGTCATCCAATGAAGATGCGTAACAAATTATCCAATCCTGAAATGGATGGATTGTGGCATTGTACATTGGAGGCAATACAAGCCACATGTGAAAAATGTGAAATGAGTGGACTCTAACATCATATTCTCCTTGTGAAGTGTCATACGTGGTCTCCTTGTCAACTTATTTGATTGTCATGTTTTTACTAATTGAAAATTTTGTCATCCTATTCTACCACTTTCTAAGATGCAAATGCTATTTCATTTTTAAATTTATATATAAACCTTATTGATGTAGCTGAAATAATACTATCTCATATACAAGCAATAGTTTAGCATTCAAAAATCAAAACCATTGGAAATAAGAATAAAGTATAAATTTAACATTCAAAAAGTATCAGTGCGAAGTCTAACACAATTATCTATCTATTTGAAACATAAATATTTAAAAAATAATCAAAACAAATCAGCATTGAAAAAATGGATATAAATATGATAGTTCTATTTTTCATTTACAAAAACTAATATAGTTTTGATCATCTAAATTTTTCTTTTTTTTTAAAAAATATATTATCACTATAAATAAAAAAAAAATTAGGCATTCTGTAATCAACCAAATTCTTCAAACTCTATGTCTACTGAAAATTTTTAAGGACTAACTTAATAATGAAAAGTTGAGTGTCCTAATTGACAAATATAAGTTTTATTTAAACTAAAAACCTCATTCTGAAAATAATAAAGTAATTTCAGGAACAAACTTCATGGTCCGATCTTGTCAAAATCTATACTCCCTCTCGGTTGAATTAAAAAGTTCACCATTCCTTTTTCAATTGTTCCGAATTAATAGTTATCCTTCTTTTTTCGTTCATTTTGATAAAACCTAAGTTTGATAAAAAGATATTAGAATTAACCCCAATTGTTCAATAATTGTGCATCACACAAATTTCATGGAAAAAAAACTATTGATTTCCATGGAAAAAAATATCGATTTGGATTTAATGTGTAGTTTTCCATGAAATAAGTGTTTGTAGTAATTCATTTGCATGAAATGGATGTCGATTTGCATTAAATGGTGCGATACAGGGGTGGATCCAAACAAAGTGTTTAGGAAAACTTTACATGAACCGCCTAATGATACCGCCCGGCGATCGCATTCCACTTTCTTTTTCTTTTTTTTAACAATTAATATAAAAATAAGTTTTATATTAAAAAAAACAGTTTTCTTTTTTCTTTTTATAAGTTTCTTATTCTTATGTTTTTAATAATTAATATAAAAATGGTTTTTTATATAACAAAAAAAAAATAGTTTTTCTATTAATATAAAAAAATAGTTTTTTTTAAGTAAACAATTTTTATTAAAATAAAAAAAATATTTTTTCATAAATAAAAAAAATATGTTTATTGACATGATATTGTGACTGATTAGTGCCGCTGGCGCGAACCCGCATTCTCGAACCCACATCATTTGATGAATGTGGGTCCGCGCCAGCGGCACTAATTAATCGCGATATTTTTTCAATAAAATAACGCGATTAATTAGTGCCGCTGGCGGCGACCCACATTTTCGGACATAAATCATTTGTTGAATGTGGGTCCGGGCCAGCGGCACAAATTAATCGCAATATTTTTTTAATAAAATATCGCGATTAATTAGTGCCACTGGCGCGGACTCACATTTCCGGACCAAAATCATTTGTAGAATGTGGGTCCGCGCCAGCGACACTAATTAATCACGATATTTTATTAAAAAAAATATCGCGATTAATTAGTACCGCTGGCGTGGACTCACATTCAACAAATAGTTTTTTTTTATATTGTTTTAAAAAAAACTATTTAATATAAAAATTATTTATAAATTAAAAAGTGTTAAAAAAATTGTTTTTTTAATATAAAAAACTGTTTTTATAACATTGATTTATAACAAAAGAATAAAAAACTTTAAAAAAAAAAATTGTGAAATGCGGTCCCCAAGCGGTTGCCAGGCGGTTCCCAAGTTATTAGATATAGTTGAACGTATTCATTTTGTGGGGCTCATGAAAAAGACAACTATATCCATGAAATGTACACCGACGAATGTGAAAGCAATGCTTGAGCTTTTTGAAGCCTCACATCGAGCTTTGGAAGGTGAAACCGTAGATGATACTCTAGCCACACAATTAACTACTACTTTGGAACTTCCATTGCAGTGGAGAATGGAATGGTATAATGTTAAAAGATAAATCCACGGACATGAAGGAGGAGATAGCACAAACTCCAGTTTACTCGAGGTGCCAAATATTAACTTCAACATGGTTCAAGCCACTCCCCTAAATGAGCTCATCGAGATATCAAGGTACTCACAAAAGAATCCTCTATGTCCATTTTAGGTTACAACAGCGATGTGAAATTTGGGACCATTTGGCTCTTTGTGGACCATTTTAAGCTTTGTTCTTCGCTTTGTCCAAAATCACATAATTATATGGTATATACGTATTGACAATTTTATATAAACAAAATGATGATTTTGTGCAAATCAAAATACTATTCACTATTTTACTTTAACTCGGGTCAAAAAGTATTTTCTTGTTCAAGCCAAACAGGTGCTTAGGTAATAAAATATTCCTCTTTTTCTTTTTTATAGGGTTCTTGAATCACCAAAAAAATATTAGTAGTAACATATTTTGTTGTTTATGTTATTTAGGTGGTGGATGAATGTTGGTATCATAGAAAGTTGAAGCTTCACTAGAAATATAATAGTTGAAAGTTAATTGTGTGCAATGAGAGTAGCTTTTGAGCCTCAGTATGGAAAATTAAGAACAGTGCTTGCCAAAGTCATTGAGATGATAATAATACTTGATGATGGTCCTTTTCAAGAATTAGATCAGTTCACCATGGCTGTTAATAGGTTAGTGCTGACCAAAAAAAAATTATCATCAAAATAATTAATTTTTATTTATTTTAAAATTTTAACTAAAATCTTAGTTTCAGGTGGGACACTGAAGGAACTAAAAAGCTACCAAATTGTATGAAGACATGTTTGCAAGCAATTTATCATATGAATAATGATATTGCATTACAAATTCAAAAAGAAAATGGTTGGGATTCAGTGTTACCTCATATACAAAAAGTGGTTATAGTCAATTCTTAAACATTGCCCCTTGAACTATTATCCTTTTGTGATTCTGCCCCCTTCATCACATGGGTTGCAAGTGGCATGGGCGGACCTTTTATTAAAACAAATAAAGACAAGTTCACTAAATAACAATTATCTCCCTAAATAGTAGGGTGTGTTGAAAAGTTTGTCCACCAAAAACAGATGTGATTCTCACTTATCATAGATTCACCCTAAAAAAATAAGATTTTTACTAACCATTTTTTTGCCTAGCTCACCACCCAATTCAGCACATTTTACCCCACTCCAAAACAACACACTTAATTTTGAGATATGGGTAATGAACAAAAAGGAAATTGGACTAAATTTTTAGCACTGATTTTGTTGTTGATTGGAATGGTTTTGTACTGGCATGAAATCGAGATTTTGTTCATTACTCTCACTCCCTATATATCAGAATTTAAGGTTGTACCACCATTGTGTATATGTTTATATTGATTGGTATTTTGATAATGCCAATATGAATGCATAAAAGTTTCTTTTAGAGTTTAGTGTACACACACATTTTTCTCCTAACAATATCATAGATTTGGCAACCAACTTTTCCTATGGGTATAAAAGTTGAAAATCAAAAAAGTTGGCAAGCTATTTTGTCTCCGTTAAGGGTAAAATATTTTAAGCCATGAAAAGTGAAGTGGGACGATAATTTTGCCCATATTTGATATTAATGGACCATTTCATTGACCATGATTTCTTTTCTATAAGACATATTATTTAACTTCATTTTTATTTTATTTTTATTTTTTTGGTGTTTGATTTTAAATACATTAATTCATATTTTTAAGGTACTTAATGGTTTTATCATTTTCAACCCCCAAATTTTTTTAGGGTATAACTTTAAATGTAATATTAAACAACTTTCATATTTTTCCACTCATTTCACTAATTCTGATAGAATGAGCTATTCTTCAGTATTTCTCTATCTTGGTAATAAAACACAAAAAAAGAATTGTTCGTTTGAAATTGTTAATAAGTGAACACGCCATAATTACACAATTTTAAACAGAAATGGTGAAGTTAACTAAACCTCAAATATGTGAAATTATATTTCACTATTTTATCTTTCATCACGATGCAAAGTATTTCGTCTCGAAACAGGTAGAGGACCAATTTATTTTGAGTTCGTTATATTATTAGCCACCTCTCCAACCAAATCTTAGCTCCGCCCTGGCTCACATGTCACGAATTCCACTAAAAAATTAACATTATTAATGATTTGGACCAAACTTTGACAAACAGAAATTTCAAAGGGTTAACTTTAAAGTTTTAATTGTTCAAAGTGTTAATTTTTCAAAATATGGTTTGGTTGTGGGTGTTGTGGAACCCCAAGTTCCGAAGCCAAATATGGGATCGGGGTCCCAAGGAGGCCGACGCATTTTTGTATTGGTTTGGATCGGTACCTCCACCGATGATGGGGCCAAATAAAGTAAAATGGCAAGTAGGGGGAAAGGGGTTTGTAACACCTCGTAATTTTGACTAACTTCTTTTAGCGATTAAATTGTATGTGTGATGTAACATAATTAAAATTGAAAATAATGTGAAGTTAGTAATATTAATTTGTGAGAATAAGATTAATATATATGTAGTAAATTTACTAGCGTGTTTAAGTAAAATTAATTAAGTCAATTTTTGTGCGTCGTATGTGAGCAGAAACGGCGAGAATTGACGGTATCGCGACCGGGGCATTTGTACGGGCTTTTTTTCGATGTAATAGGATAATTATGTTTAGTGACTCGGATGGTGATTTTGAGTGCAAGGTTGATCCAGAATAGTTGAAAATAGTAAGAATTGAGTACCTGGTATAGTAATTGGGTTTCGAAAGCTATTTTAGACTAGCACGGGCTCACATAGTTGTATTTGGGTCATTTTAATGTAGGCTAATAACGTAACTTAGGGATTAGTGAATTAAAATATTAGGGTTAGGGATGTGAGGTTGTCATAACATTTATTCTAAGCCTTTAGATAGAAAGGAGAGAGGAGAGAGGAGGCAGAAGGGAAATCAAAGGAGAAAGCTAGAAGAAGCTAATTTGGGAGGAGATTCAAGGATCCTATTATCAAATCAACACATAGAAGAAAAAGATTAGACCCTACAAACAATTCAAGGAAATTTATTAACTTACTTTAAATCAAATTGAGGTGTATTCATGTTCATATCATGGTAGGTGTAGAACAAAAGAAATTTTGGTAAGGCTTCTCACATGTAAATTTTTTTTTTATGAAATTGGTATCATGTGTAGTTTAGATGATCAATTGATTGAGTAAACCATTAGTAATTGCAAATATTATATTATATTTCGTAATTTGAGTTTTAAGATACATGAATATGGAATCTTATTATGTTCTTGGGTGAAGAAAATGAATCTTGAATAACTTAGGGTTTAATTTATGAACATAAGATGACAATCTACGTGAATTTATAATGTTACTTTAAACTTGTGTCATTTTAATTGTACTTAGAATTATATTACGTGTCATAGATGTCTGGAAAGTTATAGGTCTTATATTTCCAATCAGATTTGAATGAGGTCATTTGGAGTTGTGTAGAGGGAGAAATCGCAATTTTACTACAGGGTGTTTAATCTACCAGCTTATTAATCTGCAAAGATTTTAACGTTATTTGAAACTTATGAATTTTAATTATGATTATAATTAGACTGTGTTCCATATATGTCGGAAACGTCTATGTATTAGCTTTCCAACAAGCTCTGAATGTGATTATTTGGAGTTCTGTAGACGGAGAAATCATAATTTCAGAGTCTTTAATCTGCCAACAAATTTATGACTCGATTCGGTTGCTTAGAAAATGGCAATTTTCCAAGTTTAGGTGTAAAACTTGAAATAAATTACTGGAAGCATAACTTGAGTATTTTGGGATTATCGATCGATCGATGAAAGCTAATTTTTGGAGAATTTTGGAGTTTGGTTATTGGAAAAATTTCGGGGAGTTTCGAATGAAATTTATAAACCCTAAGGGTCAGAGAGAGTTTAGTGAAGTGATTTAAAGAGATTTTATTACCTATGGGTGAGTGGTAATTAAATTCAAATTATAAATCATGAGAGAGATAATTGACGATAAATTTTAAATATCTAATTGATGAGTTAAATTCGGGAATAAATGAACGGGCTGGTTGGGTTAAGCCCAGGTGCTTTGTCGGAGTAATGTTACTTGATAAACTTGAATTTTTATACAACGGGATAGTTGGATAAATCCGGGCATTTTAATAGAATGAATCTATTGTATTTTAATTAAAGGATGGGAATTTAATTAATTAAGAGTCGTGAGATAGACCCAGGATTTGTAGGCTAATGCTTTGAGGGATAGGCACAGGTTAGGCGGATTTTATGATTAAATTTATATATACGGGTATAGAGACAAAATATGTACAAATGTGAATAATATCTATGTGTATAATATTTATATGAAACATACCTATCCTAGTCGTAATGCTACCAGGGAGTTTGCAAGTCGCGAGAGGCCACTCTGGCGAATCCCATCATAAGTAGTACCGTTCCCCTGGGCCATAGGTGTTGTGCAGGATCGTCTGATGTAGGGTTGGAGTATCGTGGAATAATGAGGTATGGTTATAACCACGGACTTAAGGCCATGACCATCTTCGATGATCGTTTGTTATTTTTAGTTCCGGTAGTGAGATTTCAGCCCAATTGCCCAGAATGTGGTGGTCATTTCTATAGCACGATAGCATGCTAGTGATCTCGCTTTCAGAATATGGAGGACATTCGAAAATGCGGTTGCATATATTTCGAGTGATATATATGTATATTGTGTCTTGGTGTGACATGTATTATAAATGTATATAATAGTGTGGTAAATTATATACGGGCTTATACGTTAATGATGAATGTGGTTAAATAACTAGAATAAAGGAATACATTGATTAATTATTTAATACGCTAATGAGAGACATAGTTAATTAAGAAATGAAAGTTAGATAATACTTGTGTCAGGGTAGTGTGCTAAGGAGAGTTTGGAATGAGTCTAGTTAGATAGGGTAGTATAACTAGGTGGGTTAAGAGGTATGCATGAGGTGTGCACATTAGTTGAGAGGTGAGGGGAAATCTCATGAGAGTGCAACAACATCCTAAATATGAAAAGTTTAACTGCATGTTTATTTATTGCATGTTAATTACTTGCTAAATGTTTTTCAAAAGTTTTGGGATCTGACCTGTTGTAAATCTATTTTCAAAACTTTTAGGTGTCCAGCCAAAGGGATGCAAAGGATGATTATTCTTTCCAAGTACACGTAGTTGCAGTTGATGTGAAAGTTTGCAGGACTCTTGAGTAACTGATATTATTCATGATGTTCTATATTAGGTTCTTTATTCTAGTATTGTTGGGCACGTTGCCTCTTTTCTTCAGACTTATGCTTTCAGATTCTTAGTTGGTTAGATTTATTGTATCGGATTCTTACCCGCTGGTTTATTTCGAAACCTTAATAGTTTCACCCCCTTTTAGACTTTATCTGGTGTTTCATTTATATTGTCACTGTGTATGATTTTTTTGTGTATTAGTTAATCTTGTTATATGTTAATGAAAGATAAAATTTGACATTGCTTATTAAAGTAATTAGGTGGTTAGTAATTAATCATCTTTTAACAGTGATGCTAAGAATGAGCGATATGAGACAAACGTTTTATTTTGGTAGAGGGTTGTCCATCCATTATTTAAATAGGCGTGGTGTCACAGATAGTATCAAAGCATCAGGTTCTAGTGTCCTTAGGATCTGTGGGACTTTTTACGTTTCCGAATAACATTCTTTGATATAGAGCCTTATTGTAGGATTATTTCACTCCTCCTTACGTACGCGCATTTATGCTCTTCTGCTGATTATACAAACTTCAATCTCATTTAAGATGCTGCCAAAGAGAACCGCCAGACGAGAACAAATATTAGGAAGGTAAGTGGAAATGCTGCCAATGGGGCATAACAGTAGTGGGATCGAGAATCCCGATAGGGGTTTCGGCTAAGAGATTTAGACCAGGAGGTTTCATATCCAAGGACGGTGCATTCAAATAGGGCCAACAAGTTCCTCATTAGCAGCAGCAGTTGCCCATTTCTCAGAGCCACCAGGGCCTAGAGAATAGCGAAAGAGGACAGCCGGGCCAGTGCCAGAGGGAGTAAAGTTATTTTTTGCAATTGTTTCGGTTGTGGAGACACGAGACATATGAAGAGGGATTACACAAACCGAAGCTGGGGGTAACTACAGGATTGTATCCTAGAGGTACAACCATGCAGCAACTCTTGGGGTCAGCTTTGGCACAAGAATCACATCTAGGAACCCATCGTTCAGGCAAGGCGGTTAGTAAATGGAGGTAAGAATTTGGTTTTATTCTTATGAGTAAGGGGAGTGTTTCGGATGACATGGGTGAATCACAATAAATAATTATTGACACTAAAATTCATGTCTGAATCCGATTTAATGGGTGTATTAGCTGTATCAGTCTTATTATGAATATATTATCCATGGGGTGGTGGGGCTCTTATGTGTCGCCAGTGGGGGAAAGGGTGTGGACACTAAGAGAATATTTATATTGTGCGTTAGGTTTGCTCCTTTTGATAGTTATGAGAGTAGAGAACGTTATTATCCTGATGGAGTGGTAGTATACTGTTGTAGTAGGACTATCGCATTTGTTGTTCCACAGTAGGATGCTTTGTTCTGCAAGGTAGCATCTAAAAGAGGGTTGAGCTTGTATATATATTATATGGTATAGGAGACTTCGGGTTGCATAGTTGTCTCGTAATATTTGATCCTAATTTGTAGGGACTTTTACTGATGTGATTTAGGGTGTATTAGGTTTACTGTCGTTCAGAGAGATCTAGCTCGTTATTGACTTATCATGGGAGATTTAGTGATAGTGAGAGTGTCGTGTTATATGACACGTTTAGTAATGAGGGAGGGTACTTCAACTGAGTTGAAAGATGTGTGGTCAATAGAGCATGAAGTTAGTACTTTAGTTGTTAAACGTGTATGTGGATAAAACTATGAGTTGATAGTTATATTATTATTTAAGGCCAGTGGAGCCGGGTGGTATATATGCATATATGCACGTGATATAGGGTGTATGTGCACCTTAACTAGCTGGAGTTTTTAGTATCGTCCACGATGAGAAGACGTGGAAATGTATGGGTTGAACGTATGGTATGGGTAAGTTATAAGCAGGAAAAAAATTGGGTGACAAAGGTGAAATGGTATGTAAAATAGTGGGTATTTCAGTGTAAGGTGACTGAAGTAGACTGGTCACTAGTTTGAATGGTATTGTATAGACCGTCGGGTTGATGAGTGTCGTTAGTGGACATGTAGCGGGAACATCATACTAGTTTCAACATTGAGAAGATATGGATGTTGTGCGAGGAAATATCTGGAGCTACTAGTACAAGACATGTCCAAATTTCTAGAACAATATTTCTTTGTAAGGGGGTAAGTATGTAAGGTGGGTGTCACATGGTCTTCATAGTGTGAGGGTATTTTTCCATTTTTTGTGGAAAGGAGAACCAGAGAGTGGTTTTTCAATGGAATAAGAGGATAAGCACTCAAAAGTGTTATATATATATATATACACACACCTCAAATAGGCTCATTTTAATTGCTAGTTCTCAGTAAAATTGGCCTTATCCAGGTGTTTTGTTTATATTGTAGGTAAAAACATGTCGTTTCATACGCATCAATTCCAATTCAATTTAAGCAAAAAGGACTGCACGTGCACTTTCAGGGGAAAATTGATAAATTCAGATGACTAAGATCGGATTCAGATGAGAATATTTTGAGCCTTGAATCAAGGGATGCCTGGGTTCAAACGGCGTGTCAATCGGATTTAAAATGAAAAAGTTATGATTGTGCAATGTTCAAAATTGAAATAAAGTCAAAGTCAAAGCTTTGGGTCATACTCTAAGTCAAACACTGTGACCCGAGAACTATGAAAGCACCAAAATGAGGGTCACGTTGGTTTTTATAGTTCATCATTTTTGGAGGGAGTTTGTTAAAAATATAGAATTTTGGGTACGAATTAGAATTTAGGAAAATTGGGAAATTAACTGAGGTTATATATTTTTCATGTAGTTTTATAACAGAGCCACTTGGTAGCTCAGCGGTTAGACTCATTTTGCATGCCAGAATCCACACGAGTTCGATTCGCGGGGGATGTTAGGGGACCCCAGTTTTTTGTTTCAATTCAGCGCGCCACTTTGGCTGTTGCAATGGCGCGATGTGGTTGTGCTTCAGACGTCGGATTAGAAATGCCAATCACGCCCCTCCACTCATGACATGTGACTACGCGCGCATTTCCTCCCGCGGCCACTACTCAGCCTTATTTCGATATTCCTACTTTACACCCTAATTATTAATTTCTCTAATTGAAGATTCAATCATTCACCTTTTTTCATCATTTATTTTTCGTTTCATTTCTAAAAGGAAACCATATTTTATTTCTTTACATCTTTATTGTTCAACAGCCCTAGCCTTTTAATAAAATATTTCTTTGTCCGTAAACGTTTAATTATTTTATTAAATAGAGTATATTTTGTAAAATTCCTAAAATAGCCCTAAACCCTAATTTCCTCCTATTTAAAGGGCATTTGGTCTTCATTTTTTAGAGTCTAGATTTTAGGTTTTAAACATGGGATAATTTTTGCTCCAACGCTCTATAAAGTTTGTATTTTTTGCAAATATATCAATATAGAGTGGTGTGGTAGAATTTATCTCTTGTAAATATTGTAAATAATATTCTTCTTTCTTTTTTTGTCTTCATTTGTGCAAGACTAAGAGAAATTATGGGGGGGGGGGGGGGGGGGGGAAATAGTTGTAGTTATAATACACCATTCTCCTCATAGGTTAATTTAGTTTACTATCGATCAAATTTACTTCTTTCTTTTAAAGATTTGTGTGAAATAAATTGTATTCCCAAAAATAAATTGTTAGTTTGTGTGATATGTTCTGAGAGCCTATTATTATCATAAATTCCATATTTGTGGGAATTCTTAAATTCCTAAGTTTGGAGGTTCAATGATAATGCTAGGTGACATGCTTTATATATTGTTCTCTTCATCTTTAATTCTTTCTTTTACATCGCTCGTGAATTGTTTTTAAATTTTTTATGTAAAAATGATTCACATGATAGGCTAAATACCCATGTTCATGGGGAGAGATGAAACTTCTACATTATTCTTTTATTTAATTTAGTTCTGTAATTTCTAATTATGTTATGTTTCTTTGAAAATAGATATTCGACTTTTTCATTTAAAATGAATTTCGAGAGAAACATTCGATTTTAGTAAGACTTCTAGAGAAGGTGTTTTATTTTTAATTAATCAAAAAATTCCCCTTCCATGACATATAGGGTGATCTTGGCATTAAGAAATAATCAGTCATTTTTATTACATCATTTTTTTTTAAATAGAGATGGGCTTTTCTTAATTAGGTTAAATGATTTTTAAAGAATTTCTAACACTAAAACAAAATTTTCAAGACATAAAATAATTTTTATAAATGATTCCTAGCGGGTAGGTTTATTAGAAGAGTTTTAATATTATTCTTGAAGAGTTTTGTGAAAGTGTAAAATTAATTTTCTAAGAAAACTTTTGTTTAAATTACATTTGCGACAAGAGTCGATTTGTAATTTAAATACATCTTGGAATATTCTAAAATTAAAAGTTACTTAATTAAAATAAATAATTGAACAGTGGAAGTGGATTCTACTCCCTTGTTTGTTCTCATATTTATTTACTTCACTCATTTATAATTTTATTTTTTTATTAATTAACTTAGTTTAAATAGTAGTTCATCGTTAGTAGTATAAACATCCCTTTAACATTTGTTTTAAAAAAAGTCATAACTTACATAGTCTCCACTTTGCTCAAATCCACATTAAGGAGCACGGATTGACCCCTTACATGCTTGTATACATATTTTAGTGTTTTTGTAGGTACCAAAAGGGATATTATATTAATGGTCTTTTGCAACAACGATGCACATAAAACTCTTAATATCAAATGGCGTTGTTGCCGAGGAGATAAACAAAACGAGTTATCATTTGGCATCGTTGCCGGCTTTTTAAGTGTTGGAGTTTGGTCAAATTTTGACAATAGACTTTTCACGATGTGTCATTGCTGAGTTTTAGAGATGAGGAGCATTGTGATGACTTGTGCATTTTTTTAATTTGTATATATTCTATACTTTTCATATATGGTTTGTATTAGGATATTTAAGCCCTGTACATTTATTTGTGCTGATATGAACACCAATTATTTTTAATAGTTAAATAAATCATAGAAAAAAGAAAAGGGGGAAACAAGACAAAATAGAGAGAGAGCATAGTTGGAGTGGATTGGAAGCCTCTCTATTATTGGTCTGTAGGACTCCCCAGTGTGACACCCCGCCTATTTTATTCCTGGGTGATCAGTTAGTTATTAAATTAAACCGAAATCATTAATAGATATCTTGCAATTACTGGATATGAAAATATCTTGAAAGCATGAAGTATGTAAGAAAATATCTTGCAAGCATGAAGTGTCTAAGAAAATATCTTATAAGCCTTCACACTGCTGCAACTACGTATCACTAGATATGATCTCTAAGTTGGGTGTCCTTATGATTGGACACCTAAAATGGAAAATAATTTTGACCCGAGTCAGAGACCAAGTAAAATATTTTGAAAATATTAAGCAATTACTTAAATCATAATTTAAATCAGTTAATTATTATACATGTTTTATTCGCGTACACTCACTTTAGATACACACCTATCGACTAATGTGAATGCCTAACGTATTCTACCTAACTAGTATCCCTTTCCAAGCAAGCTAGTATATTTTACTATTCTCACTAAGTCTCATTCCCTCGTATTTTCAATTAAGAGATAATACTACAGTCTCCATAATAAATTTATTTATTCACATTTTATTATTGAGTGAATCATTTAAGTTTCACTACTTAAATTCTTTTAAATATACATCACCTATCAATTCTACTATTCACATAAGTAGATATATTACACTGGTATATATTCATCACGTATATAATATTAAATATATACATAAATATAACATCTTCGAAATGTCCCCTCGTGATGCTAGCATACTCTACTATCAAGTCCATGTATCTCTCGTACTCAAATAAGGACTATTGGCTCGGCATGTCTCCTCGAACCCAAAATAAATCTATATCATATTGGAGGCGAACATGGTTCTAAGCCCTCGGGATACGCACATACCTAATGTTCCCAAATGACATGCCAATCCTACTAATACACCACACATAGTGGATCGCCCTAAGTTTGATGTTTTGGGGCACTAATCCAGACCTCATTGGAATCATCAAGGTGGGATGTCCCTCTGTGCGTAAACCTCCTAATAGCAGTTAGTGTAGGTATGTTTACTCACATAATAAAATTATATCTATAGGTATTTAGACAACCTATTTACACACTGCCCAATTTCATCAACTCGTATGTAATATATATCACTCGTATATTCAACATACTATAAGTTTTCATTAAAATTCTTATTTATATAATTTCGAGTATCACTCACTACTCTAATATTCCAAATTACCCATTTTGAAATCTGTAGTTATTCCCATCGTATCCTACTGGTCATAAACGTAAGTTCATTCATCATTTCGTATTATAACTCAAGTTTCACTCCTTTCTCAATTATGAATATTTTCTCCATTATCTCCATATTTAACTCGTCTCAACTCATGTAAACCAAATTCCTTCTCTAGGCCTACTGACATTTTCATATTCTCTTCTAAAATTTAAAAATGTCCTAAAAGTTTCTTTTCGAATTACCCAAGATTTTCGAGCTTAAAAAAAACATTTCTCAATTCTGGGCAAAATCGAATCGATTCGCCCAATGGCTTAATCGATTCGAAAAGTGTTAGGAGTCTTCTTCTACCTTTTGCTGTAATGAATTTGTACTCTATTCGAATCCAAAAACTTTTATAAAAACATCTCAATTTTCAAATTAACATAACTAAACATCAAAGATACATAATTCACCAAAAACCCTGATTTAATCCATAATTCAACTCCAAAACTCTTGATTTTGTTTGCTCCATGTAATTGGATTTATTCTACATCAAATATTATTCCCAATTATAATTTTACTCATCAAATTATAAGTGTAGCATCAATTGTCCTTGATACAAAGTTCTTATTCTACATGGGTGTGATAACTAATAAAATTTGCAAAATAAATACTTGCCTTATATTGAAGTGGTCTGATTTGATCCTTTTTTATGAAGCTTATCTTCAAATCCTTCCTATAATAATTATTGTGATGCTAAAATGATCTTGAATTCTCCAAAATCCTCTCTTATGCTCCAAGAAAACTCTTCTTCTCCGCTCTACTGGACTTCCCTTTGTTTCTAATCATTTTACCCTAGTATCACATCACCACAACTATATATAATACTTAAAATCTAGAAATTCCCATAACCCTGAGTTATAAAATGACTTAAATGCCCTCTCGGATTGTTGGTTTGGTCTAAAACTGTCCTGGGACCCAAACTACACACCCGTGTATAGTATTTTAACTATTTCAACCCTTATGGACTCAATCGTAACCTCTAAATAATCATCTGAGTTACTCATAATTTATTTTGTAACTCTACCTCATTTAGTCCACACACGACATCCGGTTGAGATAACAGACTCTCACTTCACTATCACTCGTTGTGACCTCTAATATGTAATTACTATTCACTTACTAATTTTATTCAATAAACATTAATCATTTCTCTTCGATTAATTATTTAATCAACCCATAATATTTAATTGACATTAAATTACGTCACACGTGTAATTTAAATTTAACCTAATTAATTTATTTTTTAATTCCTCAAAAATAGGGGTTGTTACATACTTCCCCCCTTACAAGAAAATTTCATCCTCGAAATTCAGACGTACCTGTGGTAAATAACTCTGGATACTACTCATGCTTGTCATCCTCATGCTCAATTGTTTAGTCGCCTGCATTATGGTGCCTCCATTGAACTCTAAAGAAGGGTACCTTTGATCCCATTTTACTCTCACTATGATCAAGTATCGCCATTGGTCTCTCCTTATACGAGATGTTGGGCTATAAGTCGATCTCATCTAATGGAATGTAACAAAAAGCTTTCTCACTCCTTTGGTATCTCTTCAGTAATAACATGTGAAAAATGTTATGAATTCACTGAAGATGCTTCGGCAATCCTAAACTATAAGCCACTAGTCCCACGCTCTTGATAATAAAAATGGTACCACATATCTTAGTGTCAAATATCCCTTTCTTGCCAAATCTCATCACTCCTTTCATAGGAGACACACGCTCCAATACCTGGTCTCCGACCTCAAACTTAATGTGTCTCATGTACGCATCGGTATAACTCTTTTGCTTTCTTAATCTATCCTGATGCGCCCTCAAATTAACTCAATCTTGGCAGTTATTTCTTGAATCATATCTGGCCCCAATAACTTATTGTCCCCAACCTCCAACCAATAAGTTGGTTAACGATAAGGTCGACCGTGCAGTGCCTTAAAAGGTGTCGTGCCTGAAATCGAGTATACACATTCATTGCATATCCTCAAGCATCTTATTAATCCTCTCAGTTTGCCCATCTGTCTGTGGGTGATATCATGTACTCATTACAAAAAATTGGACACAAAGATCTTATCCTAGTCTGGACCTATATTAAGAGGGCCCCCATGTAAACGTACTATCTCAGTGATAAATAACTATGCATACTACTTTGTCTCAAAATTAGTACAAACTAAAAGAAAATGAGCCACCTTGGTTAATCAATCCACTATTACCCATATAGAACGTGACCTCACTATAAAAATTGTAATCCAGTGATAAAATCAATGGAGATACTCTCCCATTTCCACACGGGAATCTTTAATAACTGTAACATCCCCGTCGATCTCTAATGTTTACCTTTACAAGCTAGCAGGTAGCACACTTCGAGACAAACTCTTATATGTCCCGTTTTATCCTAGACACCAATATTATCTGCACATGTTCTGGTACATCTTATCCCCAACTAGATGTACTGTAAACCGGGACCCGTGAGCCTCTGATATTACTGCATGTCTCAAATCATCACCCTTTATAACCACGAGTCTCCCATTAAAACATAAACCATCGTCTGAACTGATCCAGGTGTCATCTGCCCCATTAATTAATAACTTGCGAACTTTTTCCTGGTAATATGGATCCCCTGCTTGTGCTTTCACTACCCTCATCACAATATTGGGCATGATAGCTAATACGAACATACAAGCCATAGCAATCTCATCATCATGTCAAGATCTCTCCATTTTGCTTTCCACACCTCTGCTAACTCACCTGTAGGACTCCGGCTTAATGCATATGCCACCACGTTAGCCTTCCCAAGATGATACTGAATATCAAACTGGTAATCCTTCACGAACTCCAGCCACCTCCTCTTACTCATGTTTATGTCTTTCTGTGTAAACAGATACTGAAGCGATTTATGGTTTTTGAATAAAGTAAACTTCTCCCCCAATAAATAGTGCCTCTAAATCCTCAAGGCAAAAACGACAGTGGCTAACTCCAAATCATGCGTGGTATATATCCTCTCATGGGGCTTAAGCTTGAGCGATACATACGTTATATCCCTATCATCCTGCTGCAATACACCCTCAAGTCCTTACAAGGATGCATCACTGTAGACACAATATGCCACTCCTCCCTTAGGCAGTGCAAGTATGGGTGATGAGGTCAATTTATCTTTTATATCGTCAAAATATAACTGACAATGGTCGTCCTAGGTAAACGACACCCCTTTACGAGTCAAATTTGTCAACGGACCCGCAATCTTCGAGAAACCCTTAACAAACCGCCAGTAATATCCTGTTAACCCCAAGAAGATCTGCACATAGGTCGGTGTTGTGCGTTATCCCCACTCCCTCAACATCGACACCTTACTCGTATCAAAAACAATACCATTCTCAAACACTATGTGGCCCAGAAACTGCACCTCCAGAAGCCAGAACCCACATTTGATAAGCTTCGCATACAACCGGTGTTCTCTAAGTGTCTGTAAAACTTTTCGTATGTTCTCGGCATGTTCATCCTCAGAACAAGAGTAAACCACAATATCGTCGATAAATACAATCACAAACTATTCATGGAACTCTCAAAAAACCCGGTCCATCATATACATAAACATTATTGGTGCATTAATGAGTCCGAATGGCATCACCCTAAATCGTAGGACCCATATCGTGTTAGAAAAGTTATTTTAGGAACGTTCATGTAACACCCCGTAATTTTGAGGACTTAGTATTTAATTATTTTTGGGAGAAATAAAAATATTTAAATTGGAGAAACTTAAATCTTTGAGTTGGAGAATTTATTTGAGTGGGAAGAATTATTTATAATTGGCGACTTTATGTTAAATTGTTCGAATTAATGTGTGTCGCGTTTTGAGGTCAAAATTTGAAAATGTTATAAAGTATTTGGATGACAATTCTGAGTGCGCAGTTGAGTCCGGATGGGTCGAAATAGCCAGAAAAGAGTACTCGGGGTAGTAATCGGGTTTCGGGGCATTTTTGGGCGTAACCGGGTCCACATGGGGTAATTCGGGCCATTTTAATTAGGCCCATGTGGTCAAAAACAGGATTGGGGGTTTTAAACCCAATTGGGGAAGTTTTGAACGACAATCAACAACTCTAAACTTAGGGCTTTTAGAGAGAAACAAAGGAAGCTAATCAAGGGCCAATTGGGGATCTTTCGGAGTCAAATCGAGGGACAAATTGGGTGTTTTTCATCAACACTTTCTCTACACCAACGGATCAGACTCTACGAACAATTAGAGGCAAGTAGTTAACTGTTGTAATTATTCTTGATGATAATCAATTCATATTATGGGAGGTGTAAAAACCCAAATTTGTTTTTGTGTGGGCTATTGCATGAAATGGGTTTTTATGAATTTAGTCGGTTGAGTGATTTGACAGTCCAATTGATGTTATAGAAGTATTTAGTATTGATTGACATTAGAACCATAATAGAACACCAATGTTAGAGATAAATTTATTGAGATTGTGGGATCAGATTTCTGAATGATAATTGGGATTTTACCATAAGAATTTGTTTTCTTGAGTGGGTGAAGATTTTTTAAAATCATTGATGATAAAAGGTTTAAACGATAATTAGAGTTCATAATAAATGTAAAAAGATGATGAATATGATCTATTGGGACTGGAATTTGAGATAAGAAAGCTTGAATTTTCGTTAATGGCTGAAATAGAGTCGGAGAAGAAGAATACATGCTCGATCGATCGATCGATGGTCACAGATTTTTAACATGCCCAGTTTTATATATAAGGGGGAAATTATATTTAATATTTAATTCCTATCCTTTTTTTAGTGATAAATAAGTTGGAGGCACCTAATCCTAACAATTATAGGGAAAAGTAATTGACTTTAGGGAGGATTTACGTGAAGCACTTTATGGATAAATTTGGGAAATTAGATTTCAAATTTATTTATATACGGATTCAGTGAGCAAATCCGGCTATATTGGATTAGCGACGCCAAGGTATTAAATTAATTATGGAGATAAACAAATTGATTTGGAGTTAGAATATAGACTCGGATAATATTTAATTACGGTCCAAGTGAGCGAGTCCAGGTATGTTGGTTGAGTGACGCAAGGTAATAACTAATTAATGTGTAAATTAATTAAATTAGAGTCGAATCATAGACTCTGGAAAATATTATATTAATTAATGTGTAAAGTATTTATATTAGAGTCAGACCATAGACTCGAGGGAAATATTATATTAATTGATGTATGAATTAAATAAATTACAGACGGACCACAGACTCGGGACGATCGTAAATTAATAAGTGAGAAAATTAATTAAGTTGAGTCGGGCCAGAGACTCGGAAAATTTTAGGCTAGTGTTACAGGTTTTTGAGTACACGGTAAAGTCAGGGTATATATTATATATACATATATATATATATATATATATATATATATATATATATATATATATATATATATATATATATTGTGTGTGTGTGTGTGTGCTATTAAATATCAGTGACTAGATATTTATTTAATTTATATACTCCAGTGCTATCAAGGGAGGTTGCGCGATGTGGGTGAATCCCCTAGCTTGAGGAGTAGGGTGAGTATATCCCCAGGTCATAGCGTCCGGTATATGGGTGAGGGGATTATCTCACTTTCAGGAAATGAATATGACCGCCTCCACTACGTTTAGATTTTTGGGTCAGGTTGGTGCGCGATTCCAACTTGGGTAACTAGGTTATGTGAGAACACATAGTGAGATAGCACTTTAGAGGAATCATCTGGTGAGGGTATACTCGGAGGGATGGTTATACATATCAATTATGTGTGGATGTTTTAGTAAAGGTATGTATATAATGATATGCAATATTATATGCGGGTCGTAATACAGTGTGTAATGTACTTACTTTATATAACTTGTGTCATGGTTATATGATATTATTTAAAAGGAATTAATTAAGTTAATTGATGAGATGAATTATAACCCATAAATTATTATACTCGGGTTAGAGTAGTATGACAAGGGGAGATTACACCAGGACTAATTGGACGGGGTAGTACAACTAGGTGGGGTTAAGGTAACCGTTGGGTGTGCACATTAGTGGAGGGGTGAGTATGTCCTCAAGGGAGTGCGACACTAACTTAAATATGAAGAGCATTCATATATTTTTTAATTACTGCAGTTAATTAACTTGATAAATATTTTCAAAATATTTTGGGTTCTAACCCTTACTATAAAATTATTTTCAAAACCTTTTAGGTGTCCAGCAACAGGGATGCCAGACTTGATATTATATTCCAAGGACACGGAGTTGCGGCATATGTCGATGCTAGCATGAGCTTGGATTAGAATCATTTATTCTTTCCTAGAGTAGGAATCATCTATCAGTTTTAGTTTAATTAGAGCACGTCGCCCAAACTTTTGAGTTGTAGTTTTTAGATTTATCTATTCAGTTGTTGGATGATTGTTGTTGGACTATTTTATTTTAGTGGCTGATGGTTTATTCGGCAAGTAGTTAAATTATTTGTTTAGTTGATTTAATTCACTTGTGTGAATGGTTTATATTTATTTCCGCATGTACTGTTTTGTTTAAAAAGTTAAAATTTGGCACCAGTTTTTTAGAATACTAGGTGGTTAGTAAGTTTTAAGAAGTTTTTCGACAGTGATGCTAAGAATGAACCAACTGGGATTCCTGTTTTAATTTGGTATAGTACTGATCACCCGATATTTTACTAGGCGGGGTGTCACAGTCCACCTCCCGGACGCGTAAATGATAATAATTGAACCTCAAATCCATCTTGGAGACGTAAGTTTCTCCCTTCCCTGGTCAAATGCATCATCGATACGAGGCAATGGATATTTATTTCGGATTGTGATGTTATTCAACTCTTTGTAGTCAATACACAACTGAAGTGACCCATGCTTCTTCTTAACAACTAACACTGCTGCACCCCATGCTAAAGTACTTCGTCGAATAAAACCCTACCCCAAGAGCTGCTAAATCTTCTCTCTTAACTCCCGCATCTCATATGGAGCCATGCGATTGGGAGCTCGAACTATAGGTCTCAATAACAAAATCAATTTCCTGGCTAGGAGGTAACTCGGGTATATCCTAAAATACATCCTCGAACTCCCTCATGACTGGAATCGAGTCTAACGAAACTACCACCTCCTATGAGGTCTCCTCCTCGACATAATATTGAAGAGTTCGTGACCCTTACTCAGGAAGAGGCATCGCCACTAAGAATATCTCCTTCCCGAGTATCGAGAATAAAATAGCCCTCCCGTAACAATCTACCATCGCCAAATAACCAGCTAACCAATCCATCCCCAAGATAACGGAATAACAACCATATCTAATACAAGAAGATCGGTAGCTAAACACAATATGCCCACATCAATATCCACACCCCTACAAATCGAATGTATCAGCAACCCGCTACCCATCGGTGACTCCACACACATAAGGATACTACCAGTTGTATATAATATACCGATAGCTCGTGCAAATCTAGTCGCTATGAAAGAATGTGATTCCCAGGTATCAAATAAAATACTACTGATAAGACTATGTATAGTAAACATACACCCTACTATAGATGGTGCATGTGGGGCCTCCAGAATGTCAGCATCTGGTATGTTATAGACACGCCCATACTGAAGTTGTCCCAGGTATGGTGGTGTGGTTGGGGTTGGTGCTGCAGGTGTCACTACACCAAATCTGCCGAATTTTCACGGTCATTGACCTTGTCAAGGTCAATAACTGTGACAATTCATGGGGTGACAACTTTTTTTTATCACGAACTTATCACGGTCATTGACCGTGACAAGTTCGTTAGAATTGTCACGGTCATGTCACAATCCTTGACCTTGACAAGTTTGTCACGGTTAAGGACCGTGACAATGGTTAAAAAATTGTCACGGTCATTGACTGGGACAAGTCTGTGACAAGTTTATTTGTCACGGACTTGTCACGATTAATGACCGTGACAATTCTGGGCAGAATTTAAAAAAAATCTCCTAGGCAGTTTGGCCACTGCCACTGCTCAGTAGTATATTTGTACCTGCTATAGAAACGTTGTACCTGTTCAAGCATCATATATCCAAATAAAATAGAGATAATGCAAATATGCATTCAAAATAGAGACAATATGCATCACAATATAATCCAAATATAATTCAAATGTACCAACTTAATAACAATTTAATTCAAATAATGTCACTACATGTCTTGGGTAAGGTTAACTCTGAGGAGGTGAGTAGGCTACACAATATACAAATTGATACACCCACTAATAAACATCATGCCGCATTGTTTGCACAACCACAATGGGGAGTTCTCCCTCCCGGGTATCACATGCGTGGCGAGCACCTTGGACTCGATGTCTTGAATCTCACATACATGAACTAGTGCACCCTAGATGATATTCGGGTACCTCAACCCCCGACCTATACGCTGACCATCAAATATGTCTAGTATAAACACGCTCGGCCAACCAAGTGTCAACATCGATCGGTCGAAGGGATCCAAATAGGGAAGTGGATCATCAAAGTCCGCATGTGTCGGCGATGAAGCAGCGAGGTATACATCCTCGTCCTCCTGCACCTCCTCCTCCACCACCTTATCTTTCTCCTTCCCTTTCCCTTTATGGTTTTTGCCCAACGAACTCTTCATTAATGAGAACATATCATGGACTGTCACCTCCATGATATGTTCTCATCTACAATCCGATGATCCTAGATTTGGCCACCCACGAGATCACCCCATTGTCCTCCCCTTGCGATCAGTACCAAGCACTTGGCTGAGTGCGTCAGTGGAAAAAGATGCCTTGTCGTCATCAGACTGCGACTCATGCACTTCCTTAAGCTTTGCCTAAAACGACAAAAAACACATGATTAGTAAAATAAGTAAATTAAAAAATTATAACGTAATTAATAAAAAGTAAACTATCGAATTACTTACAATCGTGGCCGCGACGCTCGGGGACACCTCCTTATCCTTCCCCTTCTTCGTCCAAAGAGCCACATAAGTATCGAGTTTATGTGGCTTACACTACACCAATATGGGTAAACTGTCACCCTCCCAGTGCTTAGCCTTGTCACGGTCAATGACCGTGACAACAAACACGTGTTTTGTGTCACGATCATTAACCGTGACAAGGCCGTGACAAAATATTATCACGGTCAATGACTGTGATAAGTCCGTGACAAATAGAATTGTCACGGACTTGTCACGATCATTGACCGTAACAATCCTTATAATGTTTCACGGTCAATGGCCATGACACGACCGTGACAAATGTCGCAGTAAACAAACCTTTCTCTGCTCTCTCTCTCTCTACTTTCAGGTTACTTATATATATATATATATATATATATGTGTGTGTGTGTGTGTGTGTGTGTGTGTGTGTATGTATATATGTGCATGTGTGTGTGTGTATGTATGTGTGTGCATGTGTGGTGGGTAGGGGTGGGGAGGGGGTGGGGCAGGGTGGGGGTAGGTGATGGGCTAGGGTGGGGGTTGTGCATGTGTGTGTGGTGTGTGTGCATGTGTGTGTGGGGGGTGGGGGGTGGGGTGGGGCAGGGTAGGGGGAGGGGAGGAGGCAGGGATGGGTAGGTGGGTGGTGGGTTAGGGGTGGGGGGCTGCGTGTGTGTGTGTGTATGTGCGCATGTGTGTATATGTGTGTGTAGTGTGCATGTTTGTACGTAATGTCCCTTGTAAACGAATTGATTGATTGTCCCTCATTGTAAATTAGTAAATTAATATATGATTAATTATGAAAGTAGTATTGCCCCTCATTGTAAATTAGTAAATTAATAATTGTATACTTTAATTGTTAGTTTAATTGATGAAAATAATTAATTGAGTAGATGAATTAGAAGGAGTACGGGATGCACATTTATTGTTGACATTGCTATTGGATTATAGTGGATCGATGTTGGGTTGGTTAATTTTAAAAGTGGCATGACCACTGGATTATTGTCCATATATGGGTGGGATTTTTCAACATTTTTTGAAAATTACTTTGTATATCGAACAATATATATATATATAGTATGATAATTAAATGAAACATACTTGAAATTACATATAGTGAGCATAGATACTAGCCTTCTAGTTCTTATCGGTACGCATTCAATAGCCCTTAGACCCGTTCGAGAGTCATTACCCATGTAATGAGATCTCTCGAATTGTCCCGTTTGGACAGTTTGGGACTGCATAATTTCTGTATAATATTCTTAGTGGCTTAAAGTTGTAACTTTTGGAGGAAGTTCTGCAGTCGTATCCTAATGTTCTCTGGGTACATACTAGATTAACAAGTGTGACTGTTATTTCAATTGATCAATTGAAATAACACTCACACTTGTCAATCTACGTCGTGTACTTGGAGAACTACGAGGATATGCTGCCAAATTTTTTTCAAATTGGAACAATGTGCATGAGTTGTTATGTATATTACAGAAAAATGCAGTCTTGAGTGGGATAGGACCACTCACCCTTTAGAGGAGATGGAAGAAATAGAAATTTCTATTATAAATTGAATTTGAATTAAATAAGACATAATTAAATGAAACATACTATAAATCTAAGTTTTGTTTATACTAATCCACGAATATACGTTTCGTACCATTAATGGTACAATCAGACAGCGAATTTAGGCTATAGTTGACACAAGAGGTAATTATAATGAAAATGGTTGTTATATAACGTTACATTACACTCAAATTTTACAACTAATATAATTAATTTATCTATATTCTCAGCTCTTAAAGACGGGTGATGCGATATCAAGGCTTGCTCGTCTAGCCACTGGACCATTGTTCGTGGCACAAGAGTACAAAAAGTATCGATTGAACGGTTACATATTCGGCACTAAAGTGTATGAGGAAAGTACAAATGTACAGAACTCGGGCATTTCATACAAGGCTCTTACTTTCTTTCGAGCGAGCGCAAAAGATAAAAACCTCATTGAAGCTGAAATGACTTACTATGGTGTAATCCGTAATATATTTGAATTGGATTATATAAGCTTCAAAGAGGTTGTATTTTACCGTGACTGGGTAAGAGTTGAGGATAAAAATGCTGGTAAAATTGATTCTGTCACCAATTTGATCATGGTTGACTTGTCCATGTTGAAGAGCAACGACCACTTGAGCGATGAGCTGTTTGTTTGTGCATTTCAAAAAGTTAACTAAGTGTTTTACTCGGGGTATATCAACAACGAGCCATGGTCAATTGTCCAACACGCGCCAAAATGTCTAAACAGTAGTGAGGATGACTTGGCTGCTCCTATCGAATATCAATCCATTTTTTATGATAACCCGAATTTTAAATAATTTTAAAATTTGTAATAAATATTCCAATTTGTACCGAAATATTCCAATGCTTTTGGACAGTTAGGGAGTGCATAATTTCTGTATAATATTCTTAGTGGATTAAAGTTGTTACTTTTGAAGTAATTTTCTATTATAAATTGAATATGAATTTGAATTTGAAATTTAAGTTTTTCTTATACTAATCCGTGAATATACGTTTCTTACCTTTAACAGGTGATTAGTACATAGTTATTTGGGGGTGTCCTATTTGTGGAAAGGAGACTAAATCTCTTCGTCTATCCTTTATATCCGAACACTAAGAAATGCCATAATCCTATGGAGTGATGCTCTGCAAATTCCTTCCAACTGTTGTGTAGCCAAACATCACCAGTTGAAGTTGTCAATTACACTCTCCATACCCCACCACTTAGAACCTCTAGCAAAATAAGGGAAAATATGGAAAGTGTAATTGAGAACTTCAACTGGTGATGTTTGGCTACACAACGGCTGGAAGGAATTTGCAGAGCATAACTCCATAGGATTATTGCATTTCTTACTGTTCAGATATGAAGGGAATTATATTTGACACGATTGTCCGGGGTATACATTAGTTGGAAGGAGGTGCCATATGATCTCAAGTTAGCTGTCTGGATGGCACTACAGGTAATGTATTAATATTTATATTTTTATGAATATTTAAATTTCAATTTCAATTTCGATTTCGATTTCAATTTTTATGAATATTTGCTTGTTGGGTGGCACTACACTCTTGTGCGGTATCTTGCAGTGGTTGATTCTTATAGTGGAACTGGAACTGGAAATTGGTGCTGGATTTTCTCAAAAGTTGTCCTCTTCTAGAGGTTCTTGTCTTTGAGGTACGTCAAGGGTTCATAACATCACTTCCATCTAAATAGTTTGTAGATTTGAGATAATTGATGGTGATGTTGTTTCTTCTTATATTAGGGTTTTTCATTTTGTTGTAAACAATTCGGGACATCGTGGTTGGAATGGTATGTACCTGATTGTTTGAGATCACACCTAATGACAATCGAAATTACAGGACTCGGGTCGAACAATGGAGTTGAACAGTTGAGGTACTTTGTGGAGAATGATAAAGTTTTGAACAGGTACGGGATTGTTTCTATTTTGAATGTATATTTGCACTATCTCTATTTTATCTAGATATATAATGTTTGAACAGGTATAACGTTGCTATAATAGGTACATATATACTGTTGGGTAGTGGTAGTGGCCCTACTGCCCAGCAGATTTTTTTCAATTCTGCCCAGAATTGTCACGGTCATTGACCGTGATAATTTTTTAAACACTATCACGGTCCTTAACCATGACAAAGATTGTCTCGGTCAAGGCCCGTGACATGATAGTGACAATTCTAACGAACTTGTCAAGATCAATGACCGTGACAAGTCTGTGACAAAAAAATATGTCACTCCCAGAATTGTCACGGTCATTGACCTTGACAAGTCCAACTTGTCAAGGTCAATGACCGTGACAATTCGACAGATTTGGTGTAGTTCTACCCCCAAGGCCACTCCCTATCCCCTGAAATAAAATGAAGTAAAATTAGTATCGGTCCTGCAAAGTAAAATAATGCAGAATAATATATTTCTGTAGTTATAGAAAAATTAAATCTTACTATCATCCTATGCTCCACCTCGGCGTAAGACGTCCGGCCGGACTAGTGCATGTCCGTCTTTTTTGCCCGATTTTCCCTCCTCGATTGGCGAGATGCCAATTGTCGCTCTCCGATCTCATTGTTAATGAACTTTTGCCAATGTGCCAATGAGATCGGCTCCTTCGGCGGGACGGATTCATGCATTCGGATAACGGACTCTCGTGTCTTCCCAGAGTACCGGGTCCGCATATTTTTCTTCCACGTCTTGTGTTGATTCCTCAACTGCTTCAAGATGGAATCGTGTAGCTTTGGATCCAGGTTGAATTGTTCCTGTCCGACAAATACAATGTTGTTGCGAATAAATATAAATATAAATATAAAATCAAATTGAAATCGAAATCGAAATTGAAATTGAAATTGAAATTGAAATTGAAATTGAAATTGAAATTGAAATTGAAATTGAAATTGAAATTGAAATTGAAATTGAAATATTCATATAAATATAAATATAAATACATTACCTGTAGTGTCACCCAAACAGCTAACTTGAGCTCATATGGCACCTCCTTCCAACTAACGTACCATGGGCCGATGAACGTCTTTACCAGCTCGAGGGATCTCACTAATAGCTCCGACATGTTCTCGATGTCCATCCCCAATTTTCAATATTTTGGGAGCCTAGGGGCCAAGCAGCCCTCGTCGCCTCCGCTACCACCGAGCCCAGACGACATCATCATAACCAGCATCATCATCCTCGCCTTAATACCTGAAGGAAACATTTGCTGTAACAAAATGATATTAGTACAAATCAAAATTAATTAGAAGAAGACATGCAAATATTTACAATTACTACAAATATAAATGAATTGTTACTGTTAAACATCCCCACCGCCACCCCTACTGCCCACACACACGCACACTACACAAGAGTGAAAATGATAAAGTGCAAATCAATTAAAAGCATTAAAAATGGATGTTTCAGTACAAATTGGAATATTTATTACCATCCCTGCCCCTCCCCCCCACCCTGCCCCACCCCCTTCCCCCACCACACACACACAAATAGCCCCACGCCCACCACCACACACACACACAGCCCCACCCCCTTCCCCCACCACACACACACACACACATGGACACACACATACACACACATGCACACACACACACACACACACACACACATATATATATATATATATATATAAATGGAAGAGAGAGAGAGAAACCAACCTGAAAGTAGAGAGAGAAAATGAGAGCAAATATATACAAATCAAAATGAATTGTTACTACAAATATGCACAATTATTACAAATAAAAACGAATTGTTACTGTTAAACATCCCAACCCCCACCCCTACTGCCCACACACACGCACACTACAGAAGAGTGAAAATGATAAAGTGCAAATCAATTAAAAGCATTAAAAATGGATGTTTTGGTACAAATTGGAATATTTATTACAAATTGAAAAATTGTTTAAAATTCGGGTTATCATAAAAAATGGATTGATATTCGGTAGGAGCAGCCAAGTCATCCACACTACTATTTAAACGCTATGGCGTGTGTTGGACAATTAAGCACAGCTCGTTGTTGATATACTCCGAGTAAAACACTTGGTTAACCTTTTGACATGTACAAACAAACGGCTCATCGCTCACGTGGTCGTTGCTCTTCAACTTGGACAAGTGAACCATGATCAAATTGGTGACAGGATCAACTTCACAATCATTTTTATCCTAAACTCTTACCCAGTCATAGTAAAATACAACCTCTTTGAAGCTTATATAATCTAATTCAAATATATTTCGGATTACACCATAGTAAGTCATTTCATCTTCAACGAGGTTTTTATCTTTTACGCTCGCTCGAAAGAAAGTAAGAGCCTTGTACGAAATGCACGAGTTCTCTAAATTTGTACTTTCCTCTTACACTTTAGCGCTGAAAATGTAACCGTTCAATCGATACTTTTTGTACTCTTGTGCCACAAACAAGGGTCCTGTGGCTAGATAAGTAAGCCTTGATGTCGCATCACCCGTCTTTAAGAGCTGATAATATAGATAAATTAATTATATTAGTTGTAAAATTTGAGTGTAATGTAATGTTATATAACGACCATTTTCATTATAATTACCTCTTGTGTCAACCATAGCCTAAATTCGCTGTCTGATTGTACCATTATTTTTCGTATTTTATTGTTCTCACAATCTTCATATTTTCTACATATTATAAAATTAATCATATATAGAATAATATAAAATAATGTTAAACATTATAATAATAGAAACTTACTTTTTCCAATCTTCGACATCTTCATGTGTGTCAAATAGATAACGAGCTACTTGTTCATGTTGCAAACTCGTTAATTTCACTCATTTTCCCATCACATGACCACCATTATTGACGAACTCAACAGTGTCATCAACGCTGGTCGATTCAGGCATATATTCCTGAGTATATATTGATGACTCCACGGTGATGTATTCCTATGCAATTGATCCTGCAATGTATCGTGTATTCTTGACGTAATCTTTAAAAACTTTCATCAATCTTTCAAACGGATACATCCACTGATATCTAACTGGACCACAAAGAAGTGCCTCGTCGCATAGGTGTACCAACAAGTGAACACTTATGTCAAAGAATGCTGGGGGAAAGGACTTCTCCAATACACAAATCGCTTCGGTCATCGCCAATTTTGCGGCCACTATGTGTTCTTGATTGACTACCTTCTCACACAAGAGTGAGAAGGTAATACTAATTTGAATAATTTCCCTCCACAAATCCTTGTTCTTGGAGAAACAGTGCTTAAATAATAAAGGAACCAATTGCATGATCACATGCCAATCGTGGGACTTACACTAATGTAAATCATGAGTATCATAATTCACAATCCTTTGCAAGTTGGATGAAAAATTAGATGTGCCATTCAAATTATATATTGTCTAAAAGCACCTTCCTTTCCCCACTCATCAAAGTAAATGCACCAGGGGGAATTATTGTCCTTCCCCTACTATCTTCTTTCAACCATAGTTGTGGCTTAAGTTTCAACGATTTAAGGTCTTTTTGTGCATTTTCTCCATCCTTCGAATGACTCCCCCCAAGGTAAGTGCCCACAATATGTTCGGTGAAGTTCTTCTCTGCATGCATCACATCCGATACATGGCGCACCGGGTTATTCTTCCAATAAGGCAAGTCAAATAAAATTGACCTCCTAGACCATGCCTTTCATGTCTCAATTTCATTCCTAGTTGGGCTCTTCTTATGCGACATTCTTAAATTTGGGATTCTTACTTGTCATATTAGGGCCACATTCAGAAGATTTACTTTCAATTTCTGAACTAGAAAGTTGTCTCGGCGGTAGCCTATGTTCAACCCTGCCCAATAAAAAATTGGAACCTTTCTCAAATTTAAAACTATGAGACCGGGGTAAAAACCTCCTATGTCAATGGTATACATTTTTTTGAGCTCAAGGATAGACAAAGAGATTCAGTCTCCTCTCCATAAATAGGACACCCTAAATAACCATGTACTACACAACCGGATAATGTCCCATAAGCTGAAAAATCATGAATATCCCACATTAACATAGATTTCATCGTAAACTCTTCTTTTCTAAAAGAGTCAAATGATTGCACACCCTCTTCTGACAACTCATTTAACTCTTCTACCAAAGGAGCCAAGTAGAGGTCGATGTCATCACTTAGTGTCTTTGGCCCAGGTATCAACAAATCCATTATCAAAAATTCAGGTCCCATACACTATGAAGGAGGGAGGTTGAGTGGGGCTAGGATCACTATCCATACACTCTGATTAGTGCTTAGATTTCCAAATGGATTAAAAACATCTATTAATATAGCCAAACGAATGTTGCACTATTCTCGAGGAAAGTTGGGATACTCATAATTCATCATCCTCCAGGTTATAGAATCAATAGGATAACGCATGATATTATCCCCTACTTCTGCCCTAGCATGATAAGTCATTGCCTCCTCTACCCATCATACTGTGAAAAATTGCTTTAATCTAGGCCCAACGGGAAAATATTTCAACACTTTTTGAGGCACTTTTGAGCTTGTGCCTTCCTTACTAGTAGATTGGACATATCTAGGTTCATTGCATACCGGACAACGATCGTGATTTTCATACTCCTTTCGGTATAGTATGCATTCATACACACAAGCATGAATCGATTTATACTTCATTTCGAAACCTTTCAAACTGTTCTTCATAATAGGATAGCTATTTGGAAGCGTATTCTCCTTGGGTAGTAATCCCTTCACCCATTTCAGAATTCCTATCACGATATTTCCACACAAACCGTACTGCATCTTCAAACTGTGCAAACCAACCATGGCATGTAAAGTTGTTTGATCTTTCTCACAGACAGAGTATAACGGTTGGGTCGCATAAAATTTTAAACTTTGGTAGTCATCGTCAAGGTTTATCATGATATCTTCACGAGCACTTGAACCTTGTACATTATCAATAACCTCATTCGCCTCTGCTTCATAAACTCCGTACACATCATCAACTAAATCCTCTAACATATTATGATCTACGTCGTCCCCATCTACATCTATCCTACTTGTTGAAGGTTATTGTGAAGGTTGGTCGGGAACAAAAGGAACTATTAATTCATCGTGAAAACTCCAAAATTGATAACTATCATGCATACCCGATCTTAACAAATGTGGTTCAACTATTTTCCACTCAAACACCTTACCATTCTTACACCTAGCACGCGGACATGGAAACTCTTCATCATTATGATATCTCTTTGCGTATTTCACAAATTCATTAGCACCTCTGCGAAACACATCCCCCATTCTATTTGCCTTACCCATCCACTCTTTGTATTTCGGATATCCCATCACAGCTACCACAACTAATCACCTATTAAAGGTAAGAAGCGTATATTCATGGATTAGTATAAACAAAACTTAGATTTATAGTATGTTTCATTTAATTATGTCTTATTTATATTCAATTTTTAAATTTCAAATTCAAATTCAATTTATAATAGAAATTTGTATTTCCTCCATCTCCTCTAAAGGGTGAGTGGTCCTATCCCATTAAAGACCGCATTTGTCTGTAATATACTTAACAGCACATGCACATTGTTATGATTTGAGAAGAATTCGACAGCATATCCCCGTAGTTCTCCAAGTACACGGCGTAGATTGGCAAGTGTTTGTTATTTCAATTAATCAATTGAAATAACAGTCACACTTGTCAATCTAGTATGTACTCAGAGAACATTAGGATACGACTGCAGAAATTCCTCCAAAAGTAACAACTTTAAGCCACTAAGAATATTATTATACAAAAATTATGCAGTCCCAAATTGTCCAAACGGGACAATTTGAGAGATCTCATTACAGGGGTAATGACTCTCGAACGTGTCTAAGGGCTATTGAATGTGTACGCATAAGAACTATAAGGCTAGTATCTATGCGCAGTATATGTAATTTCAAGTATGTTTCATTTAATTATAATACTATATATATATTGTTCATTATACAAAGTAATTTAAAAAAAATTAAAAATTTCAACCCCATATGGACAAAAATCCAGTGGTCATGCCACTTTTAAAATTAACCAAACCAACATCAATCCACTATAATCTATTCGCAATGTCAACAACAAATGTATATCCTGTACTCCTTCTAATTCATCTACTCAATTAATTATTTTCATGAATTAAACTAACAATTAAAGTATACAATTATTAATTTACTAATTTACAATGAAGGGCAATCCTACTTTCATATATTCATTTACTAAAAAATTTAATAATCAATCAATTCATTTACAAGGGACACTACTTGCATATAAGGGAAAATATCTAATAAACCAATCACACCCCCACACACGGACACCCAAACCCTCACACACGCGCACGCAGCCCCACCCCCCGTCACACACCCCGCATCATTTCCCTCTCTCATTCATACGCACAAACATGCACACTACACACACATATACACACACGCGCACATACACACACACACATGCAGCCCCACCCCCTACCCCACCACCCAACACCCCATCCCTGCCCCCTCCCCCCTGCCCCACCCCTTCCCCCCACCACACACACCCTGCCCCACCCCCAACCCCCTTCCCCCACCACACACACATACACACGCGCACACACACATACACACACATGCGCACATATATACACACACACACACATATATAAATGGAATAGAGAGAGAGAGAGAGAGAGAGAGAAACCAACCTGAAAGTAGAAAGAGTGTGAGAACAGTGCGTAGAGAGAGAGAGAAATTGGAGGGAATAATGTGGTGAGGAAAAAAGGAGGGAAAAGGGCTTTTTGTTGACAGATTTGTCACGGTCATGTCACGTGATAACTTTATAGAATTGTCATGGTCAATTACCGTGACAAGCCTTTGTCACGAACTTATCACGATCAATGATCCTGATAAAAAATGCATGTTTTTTTTGTCACGGTCAATGACCGTGACAAGGTTAGCCGCTAAAAGGGTGCCGATTTTCCCATTTTGGTGTAGTTTGGCCTCTGTGCCTGCTACTCTTGCGGGGCACCCTGCTTCTGCGGAGCTCTCCCCTATTGTGGGCAATCCTTCCTCTTGTGGCCCATCTGTCAACAAATAAATCACTGGCCTAGAAATTCTATCTAACACTAGCCTGGATTGCCCTAACTATACTGAACCTGATGTTGGACCTGCTGGCGGTGGCAATTCGGGTTAGTCGTGTCATTTTCGGGTTGCGTTGATTTTTATTTGAGTATAAGTTTTGGGTACTCTTTAATATATACGAGTTAATCGTGCAAAGTTCGGGTCATTTCGGGTTATTACCATAAACGGGTTATCGTGTCAAAAATTGCCAGCCCTACCGTGCTAACCTCTCCCATTGTTCCCTTAACCCTGGCGGCCCTAAGGAACCAAATGATATTAATGGCCCTATTGGCCATGCCTAGATCTGAATCACTTGGCTAATCCCCCTTGGGTCGATAAATACTAGATCGGAGTCGCTTGGCTAATCCCCATATCGGAAATCCTTCCTCTGGTGTTTGCCTGACTGATGCTGTTGTGGTGCTCCACTAGCACCGCCCCCTTCTATCTTGCCCTGCTGGCGAGGATCATCTCCTCTCTTGCTCCCCTTCACATGGACGCGATGTTCCTAACAATGTAAGAGTGCAACATTGACAACGTCTATATAAGTCACCAATGTCGTATTCCCAATCAAGTGCTAGCGGATCCTCCAAGCCAAATCATCCATAATATGCGCCTTTTTTCCTTTCTTCATTGTTCATCTCGTCTGGTATAGAATTATCCAAATGAGTGAACTCGTCCTCATATTCTGCAATAGAACTATCACCCTGAGTCACCTCACTAAACTTCTTCCTCATCTCAGTCTCTACAGCTGGTGGAAAATATTTGTGATCAAATTGCACCCATAAATGAGCGATAGTCATAGTATCCATCTCTGCTAAGATGGTAACTGACTGCCACTACTGTAATGCTTCTCCAACCAACCTGAAAGTAGTAAGCATATATTTCTGCACCTCACTGCAGTCAACCATACGCAATTGACATTGAATATCTGCCTTCCACTAACATGTCGCAATCACATCAGAACTCCCCTTAAATTCTGGTGGGTGGCCCTTTTGCACCTCACTGCAGTCAACCATACGCAAAAACTCTTTATAATAGCTACATTGCTTTAAGTTTGTAAACCGTAGGGATTGTTTTTGCTGCTATATAAAGGCAGCCTTGAGTTCAATAAAATACTAAGAAGAGTTACAGAAACTGGAAAAGAAAAAGAGTTCTCTCCACTCGGAAAATCCTCGATCGCTTCGCTATGAGGCACGTTAGTGTCCTGTAAAATTGGGTTTTAAGTGCAGTCGCCTAGTAAAATGGGTTTATGTCGTCCCTAACATTGTACCAGACATCTATTTCATTGTAGTAGCTTTGCCGGGAATCTATGTGGCAAGCCTCTAGTTGTCGTATGAAAGAAGTAGGGACACACATTTCTCAAAGGTGACATATAAAATTTCATGCTTTTCTCGCACTCAGATTAATTAAAATTATCTATCCCATCAGTTAATCAAAGATAACCATCGGCTATGTGCTCGTTAGGATATGTCCTTTTCTTGTTTGTGTCGAATTCAAAGCATTTAGTAGTCGATTTTGCGTGGTCCATCCTTGTGTGTTTCATAACGAGTTCCAAATTTATTTATTTTAGAGATGGTCTCCATATTATGGAGAACTCTCCACCAAATTTGTTCAAAAATTTGATGGTTTCGTGTTATTTTTAGTATATTTCTACATGTATTGTGCCCTCCGTATTTTTGGCATGAGTTGTATACTCTTAGCTTTGTAGTCTCTTCAAACCTGGTAAAATAATATTACGTCTCAGTACAAATACAATTATCATAGACATACTTGAAGTGGGTTCCCCTTGTGGGGAGGCCATTTTTTATTTTATTTTTATTTTCGCACACATTTTATTTTTTACGAGTTTAGTATTTTAGTAAATATGTTTTGGTATCCCCCTTGTATTCACATTTAATAATAATGATATTTTTGAGCTTCTAGAGATTTGAGTGATTTTTTATATGTGTCTTTCCACCAAGTTTCACATTAAATTTGTATCAGAGCTAATTTTGCTCTTGATAATCAATAACAGTATATTACTCGTGTGTGTAAACCAAAATGCAAGGGTGCCTCCCAAAGATACGAAACAATTCAAGACTCAAGAACCTGAGCTAGAAAGCATTCGAAAGATGTTACTAAACCTGGCAGACAGTAGAGTCACATCAACGCAAAAATTGAAAAGATGGAAGCTAGCGGGCCTGTGTCCAACATTGGCAGCAGTATTAGCAACTCCCACCATCACAAAGAGGCCACAACCAGCAGGGAAGGGACAATAGGAGAAGAGGGTAGAAACAATGGCATCCACGCATCTTGTAGGGCTCATGTGAGGATGGTAGTGGGTTAGTGAAGGGTGGGGCATAGTCATAGCACCTTAAATGCTTAACAATCAAACAAATATATAATGAATTACTAATAACCAAAAGATACTAGAGTACCTTAACCCTAAATCCATTTCATTTTCATTAATTAATAACATTTTAATATGTAAATTTAATGTTTTAACAACAAAGATAGCTTCAACGATTTGAAATAAAAATTAACATGTTATCAAAATATAACATATCAAACTCGAAATTAATCAATCACAATATACATAACTTTGAATTTTGAACATTTCAATAAATATATAGCCCTCTAATTTAAACCCTAAGTTCAAATTTAACTTTACATTAAAATTTTAACTCACACTCATAATAACAATGGAAATTATAATCAATACCATAAAATTTACCTGGTGTATAAAATCAAGAGAAATAAAAAATTGAGAGAGATAGACATATACAAATATATGAGAGAAGGAGAAGTGATAAATCGGAAATAGACCTTTATTGGCATCCTCGGAAACGTACTCGACATCCAATCGAAGAGAGAGATTGTGTGCTTACCTTTAATAGTCCCCAATAACTTTTTCTAGAGAGAGAAGCTCTTACTTCACTCTAAAAAAATTCCTTGTCACTCCATTATCCTCCCCAAAATCTTGCTATCGTGATTTCCAACACACAAAAACTGACTTACGCCAAGCAAGTATCAAACGGTGAAATTGGAATCAATTCCGAGAAATTCTTTTCTACAAATGTTCCTGACATTGGGCAGCATTTTCTCAACCTATCGGAACCATATTCTCATGAAGATAAGACTATCATCAAAATATCAAGTGAATTATATCAAGAATCATTGGAAATGTGTAAGTCTAGGCTTCTGGGAAAATTATTAGTAGCTAAGGGCCAAAAGATAACTACGGAATCTTTGAAGAAATCTCTATAAAAAATTTGGGATCCACAAAAACCATGGAAGCTTAACCCTAAAGGTAAAGGTTTTTATACACTTTTTTTTCAATTCAATGACTGACATGCATAAGGCTTGGGTGATTGGACCAACCCAATTGAATGAGGGATTTTTTACACCAAAGGATTGGCATCCAAATTTTGTCTCACTGAATTCTTGTGCTTGGGTTCATTTCATGGATCTTTCAAATGAATTTTGGCATCCTCAACTGCTTCTTGAAATTTCTCAAGGTTTGGATGTTCCTACATTACACCAAAAATAGCAATCTGGCATGGTTTAAAACTATGCCAGATCAAATCTGGCACAGTTTTGAACTGAGCCAGATTGAGGTGTTCCAAAATGGCCATTTTTTTCTGGCACGATTTGAAAGTGTACCAGATTTCGCCAAACAAGAACACTTCTGGCAAACTTTTAAACCGTGCCAGAATTTGATATTCCTGGCACACTTTTGGCACAGTTTTAAACTGTGCCAAATTTTTGAATCAAAGAAGAAAATAATTATAAATAATATTACCCCAAAATAATCAGCAACATTTCCACTATTTTCCGTACCTGTTTTACCAAAATAAAAAATTCAATAATAATACAAAGTCCGCACGGCAAAAATAGTACAACAACAATACAAATAGTGCACAATAACATAAATACACATCCAAACAATAAGCCCAATAAAAATTAATGGCTCAAATTCCATTAATAAAAAATTCATCTTAGTACATATGAAATTCATCTCAATACATGATCCAATTTAGGAAATCTATACCAAATACAATAAGCATGTTCAAATACATCAATTAAATGGTCGTTGATTAGGCATGCGGTCTGCATGAAGTATACGACGGTGGTTCCCACAAGGCTTTCAATGTACAAATTCCTAGAGATATCTGTCGAATGATTCAAATTTTCTCTGAATCTGCACATGAAATTAAACAATGGCAAAGATCATCATGAATGCAACCTAGTTGGAATCTCTACCTTGACCATTACTGAAGATAGATGATTTTTTTCTCACCTTCACCATTGGAATATGCTCGATACCATCTATAATGGACCTATAACAGTAGGCAATGAATGGTCCCCATGTAGTGGGTATGCATGTAGAAAAAGCACGTTCCACTAATTTATCTATCTTCCTCATATACCTTCTATTTATAGTATATTATTAGACGAGTCCTGCTCATATGGTTTCACTATATGCCATAAATATAGTACACCATTAAAATAAAAGAATGAGAAAAAGAAAGAACTTCAAATATAGAACAAAAGACATGAAGAAGTTTGGTGTATTTCTCTTCATGCATAGGCAAAACATTTCTCTAAGAGATAAATCTACAATCGTAAGGTGTCATGATAAATGAGTAAAGTTACTATTCCGTAAATCATAGTGAGATTTCACATAAAAAAGTACAGTATATGTAAATGTCCTGTAATCAAGCAATGATTTGGCCAAAGACTTAGCAGTTTAGCATTTGACATATAATTATATTTATGCAATTTTTTAACAGAGATATCTTCTCTTATACCTGAAATTGCTGAAGAGTTCAAACAGGTTCATGTGGTAAATAATCACAAATATGTCAAATGGGTCAACCCATTAGTGATTCGAATCAGGTGAAGGTTAAGACAAGGTTAGTTTGAGATAAGCGTGGCTACTGAGTTTTACTTTACATGTTAAAAGTACTAAAGTAATGTTAAGAGTACTTGATTATCAATTAAAAAGTTTATTTTAGTGTATTAATTTGGCCCTTCAATCCAATGAAGTTTTCTTGATCATATTCCAATCAACTTCCAATACGGCATTCTTTTCCTTCTTGGAATATTGGTCTGAAAAAAGAATAAAGTACTCGAGAAAATAGATGAATCGGATATTGAAAAAAAAATATATTTATGAATACCTTACAGCATCAAGTAAATGAGTGGAAATATGTTTTCTTCAGTTAGAGGGAATGACCCAAATGGCTTCAATACCACATAAAGCAGGTACAACTTCTTTTTCGCATAAAATTGCTCCATTCAACATCTCAAAGCTTTTAACTGAAGGATTATTTTGCACTTTCTCTCGATGAAAGCTCACATTGCCAAATTAGAGGGTGGATGAAAACAGTTCCAATGAAAGGTCAGCCAAACTTCACCAAATCCTCCACGACCAAAGCTTTTGTAAAGTAAATACCTAAAATCGGGCATGACATGCTCATGTGATTCTTGATTTGAACCAAAGGGCAAGCACCTATTTTGGTCATTGTACAAAATTGATGGCCCATCAATGGTATCAGAAAAAGGTGATGAGTGTTGGGCATCCTTTCGAATCGCAAAACTGACGAATCTGAAATTAGAAAATTTGTTGACATGCTCAAACATAGGGAAAGGCACATTGCTACTATTTTCTTCCTTCAACCTATAACGTGTCAAACTTGCAGTATCTGGATGAGAATGGTCCAATTCAATGAGTTCAAAAGTCGTGTTATCAAATGGCTAGTCCTAAATATACTTCTGGAGTCGCATCAGTATCAGATGTAAGTCATCAAGTTTCCCCTTTTCATCAAGCCTTTCCTTGAGTGTGGTTTTAAAAAGAACAGCTGATCTTAAAGGAATCACAACGACTGCCAAGTTATCCATGCTTCCCTTTTCAAATCTGACATTTACAACACAATCTGCTAATGAATATGACCATGTGGAATTGAATTATGATCTCAGAGCACTGTAAATGCGTCTTTCCCATAAAAGATCACCAACGTCATGTATGGTCTATTTTTCGAAAACTACATCAGAGGCAGCCACCATATAGCTATCATTGGGTGTCATAGTTCGCCAATCCATCCTCTCAGGAACAGATATTGAAAGACATGTCACCAATAGATCGAGAAATAGATAACTGGCCATTGACTCTTGATACACCCGCATGTTCAAACACATAACCACCGGAAGACACCACCCGAAACTTCTCAGCATCTCTATTCGGATGATAATCTCTTGACAGTTCCTTGGCTGAAAAATGTGTCAAACCTTGTGACAATTTCAACCTGCCATAATCCTCTCGGTGTCGAATTACACCATCACGTCTTTTTTGCACGTACAAGCTTCTTGATAAAGTAGTTTTGTCTTCAGGAGGAGGCTGAAATGTCTCTGAGAGAACCTTATAGTCCCTTCTTTATTGTTTTCTCTACTAGACAACCGATAATCCTCTGGGAGGAAATATATAGATACACCTGCAATGGTGGGAAATATGGTCAGTCTCTAAAAGAGAATAATGATAATATGCACTAGGTTGTTTGATTCGAAGCATCACTATTATTATAAAAAAGCACATTTCATACAAATTTGGGCCAAACTAAAATTTTCTAAAATGATACTAATGTCTTGTTCAAGGATATATAAAGATGAATAAAGTCTACAAAAGTATATAACCTAACAACTACATTAAAAAATAACCATATTTATAGTATGAGCCTATAAAATTACATAACCTAACAACTTATGCTTATAAATCACCGCCAGGACAAACAAAGACAGAAAAAGTCTCAAACTGTCATATTCATCAACAAAATGTAACATGTTTCTGGCAAGTTATGGATGTAAGAATAAATCGTATCCAAAACAAGAAAAGGAAAATAGCAGGGTCACTAAGATGGTAGTGCAGGGTAAGAGCCATCAATAAAACATTATAGTTATGTGAAATCAAGCGAAGCACAACATTGATTTCATTAATACGCCACATAAATAACAATAATGCAATTAATTGAAGTCAAACATTAATTCAATATCCAAACTATTATGGACTATTTTATTAAAGATTAGTAAAAATGATACAATTACACAAATCAACATATTGTTCTATAAATTAAATCCAACACAATGATAAAACTACAACAAATTACATTCCCGAGCAGAGATCATTCATGATTTCTGTTGATACAGATCACAACTGCCCACCAAAAAATGCAATATTCACCCACCTACTTATATGGTATCATCTGTCAATTATATATATGAAAACAAGACAGTTGGGGTTGATTACTGAAAAGTGCGACTGTGTGATAATTGATTAAATTAAATTCGCAAGTTTCCAACCAACCTTTATTTAATTCAGCCCCTAAACATGCATCTAAGGTGCGTGTGTCAACCCATAACTAATTAAAGCATGCAACCCAGTAAATATGCTGAGACACAAATTTCAAAAAAAAAAAACTTTCGGGTAAAACCTTTATTTCACTATGAATATATAAATCGCAACTTACAATTACATAGAGAAATCTGCAATGGATCAACACGTAGCCAACCCACAAAGACACGCAGTCTTGAACTCAGCAAGAGAATACACGCAGCACCCTCCAAGGACTCGCAGCCCAAACAACAAAGGAAGAATAGCAGTACTCCTTAATGACACGCAGTCATAACACTTTGTAGAGACTCCCTCAGCAATGACACGCAGCCCTCGGTTGCAAAGATCTCCCCACAAAGATTGAACAATAGCAAAGCTTGTGTTCTAGGGTTCCAAAAGATTCACAAAAGTAATTGGGATTTTTGTGTGTGAATCAAAAAGATATTTGGTACATCAAAAATTAAAGTCTTGTTGTGTTTTAACTCGTAGAAATGTTTTCTCAAAGACTTAAAAAATACACCACCGAAATAGGAATATATATAGAAATATGATTCGGTGGTAAAAAAATCTCACGAAACTGATCGAATTTATCATAAGCGGATCGGTCCGCTTTTGGAGGCGGATCGGTCCGACCTCGTATCGGTTTGTTTTTGAAAGTGTCTTCTTCGGTTTGACTGCGATTCGGGGTATACTGGTTCTATGCACATCGGATCGGTCCGGTATAGAGGCGGATCGGTCCGGAGGCGGATCGGTTCATTTTTAAAAGGGGCGTACCGGTCCGGCTTACCAGAAAATAAAAAATCTTTTAAAAGCCTCTTTTTTGCTTGAAAAAACTTACTTCTTTTTTTTATAAAAAAACATTTCATAAAAAATTTCCCAATACTAAGTATGAAACTTTAGGGGACTTAAAATCAAAACTTTACCAAGTTCATTCTCGCAGAGGTTATGATGTTGAAGACGCTTTGATATTCGGATCCGTTGATGTAGATACGATCTTGAATTTCTTCAACGGTGTAACGGCGTACGACATACAAATTGAGAATGGACAAAAATGTCCTTACAAATCTCCCCCTATGTCTATGCCGGTACATACGTAAAAAATATCCGAATTATTAAATAATGACCTATACAAATCTACCCTCCCATGAACCCTAAAGATGGAAAGATATAAATGTTTAAATTTTCATCGTTTGTTCTTCAATCTTCAATAATCATCAAAGCTCAAAGCTTTTCTCATCAGGGTGTGCAACATATTGATCTTCAATCTTCATACCTACACACATGAGATAAAGAAAATACCACGTGACATATCGAGTTTGAAATGAGATAAACATAGATACCAATTTATGATAAAAGCATAAGCTAAATCTCAAAAACTCCCCCAAAATTCTAATTCCCCCATAAGATGATAATTCTTTCTCCCCTTTTTTATGATGTCCCCAAATAGACAAATGAGAAGAATGAATCAAATAAGAAAAATCGGGGTGTCACGGTACACAAAACAAGGCATAAAACAATATGGCAAACGTGCATCTTACAAGGAGATATAAAAACAATTCACAAGCTCTTTTTCATTTTTCATTTTCTCATACAAAAAATAAGATACATTTGAAAAAATATGCTACAAAAAATCACACCATGGATTTAGACTCAAACAACCAAGTCATGGAAATGGAATGAATGGGTGTGAACACATTCGATAGGTAAATCAACTCAATCAATCATATGTGCACGATGCATATGTTTACCCTTAATGAATGAACGTCAAAAGTATCCTTAGGTGTAAAGATTGTTGAATTTAGATGACATCGTCTTATGCAAATCAACAAATCAAAGTCAAAGTGATTTCCACACCAATAACGTCTAAAACTATGTAGCGCATTTTCAAGCATATCAAGGACATGCAAACCCGTTTAAATTCTCCAACAAAACTCCCTCATATATATTTTCTTTTAGAGGTAATCTAAATTCTCAAACTTTGGAGAATTGGTGCAAACACCTAAATGGCCCCTTTTTGGCATGAATATCTTTTTATTGCCTTTCAATTTTTTGGGCTCTTTTAACCTCTTTGGACCTCGGATAACAAAATTCCTCCATTCTTTTAGGTCTAATTTAACGGTGGCTTAGTATTCGCAAAGGCAAAATGAACCTTTCGCAGTTCTTCCCCGTTTTCAAACAAAACACACAAACTCACAAAACGGGTTTTATATGCACAATTTCCTTATCAAAATTTATCGCGCTTGGTTTGTTTTAAGGACATGATTGAAGTGAAAACACCCAACCAACATGTGATAAGACAAGCAAAATAATCAAACAAATCAGTGCATGTGTGCAATAAAGGAAACATGAGTCAAACATGTAGTAAGTAACACTTAATTACATCTTAATGACTCCAAACATTATAACGCACATGGATGAATTGACCTATTGTCTCAAGACACTATCAAATAATCACATGAAAATAATGGAATGATGTTGTGACTTGGTCATCCTAAGTGTCCATCCATAAACGATGCTAACAAAATACAAAAATCCTTTTTGGATTTTCTCAAAATTTTATCAAAATAAAATCTTTTTGTATTTTTCAAAATTTTTCTTCAAAAAATAAAATATACAAAAATGATACATACTAGCAATAGGCAAACAACGTTATCATGAAAATCACCTTATGCTAGTAAACAATTCAAACCTCAATCATTAGGTGCGGAGGGGTTTTCCAAAGGTGGTGACAACTTATGAAAAACCTCCATCAATTCTTGTGAAGATTTGACCAAAAACTTAACTTGCTCACCTAAATGTGCAAACTCTCTCATGTAGTCTCCGGGAGCATGTAAAGTATCATGTGTGCCAGAAACACGAGTAGAAACAAAACGTGACACATACCCCAACTTAAAACAAAATTCCCTTAGGTGTCCTCTCCTCTTGCAATGTGAGCAAACATAAATAGGCCTAGAAACACCTCTCTCAAAAACTCTAGGACGCACTCTCCTAATAGGAATGGGACGCCTAGGTGGGTTAGGGTGAGACTCACGTGAATCAAACACTAAAGTGGGAATCGGATCAGGTGCTAATTGGGAAGTAGAAGCACCGTCATGACTTATTCCTAACTTCTCACCTTTACCCATATTAACCACCTTTTCAACCTTCTTAGGTGTGTTCACAAAATTGACTTTGACCTCCCTGGAACGTTCGAGATCACTCTCGAGTTGGGATACAGGTGTCGTCAGACTAGACAACATGTCGGTCAAATCACACTTCTCCTTTCTCAAAACCTCATTCTCTCTATCCAAATCTAAAACCCGACGGCCTAAATCACGATTATATATCTTAGTTTTCAAGGTCTCGGTGTACAAATCTCTAAAAGCTTTTTGGAGCTCACCTTCATCCCCACTCTCCAACTCGCTCTCATCTCCACTAGAAACACTCGAGTCATCACTGGTGCTCTCATGACCTTTATCAACGTGAGACAAAGTGGGTGTACTCACACGACTCGAAAAAGCTATAAACTTCTCATCACTAGTCTCATTACCCTCACCTTCACTACTATCACTAAGTGTGGTGGTCATGGCTACTTTCTTTCCTTTCTTTCTAAGCCACGTAGGACACTCGAACGACTTATGCCCCTTACCCCCACATTCAAAACAAGTCAAATTCTCAAAATCTTCCTCACACTCCTCATCGGAGTCATTCTCTTTTTCCCTCTCATCGCTTTCTTTGGCCTTTCCTTTCTTTTTATTTTTCTCAAAAAATCTATTTTTGTTGGAAAAATTATTTTTCTTCATGTTGAAAAACTTTTTAAAATTCTTTGCAAACAAGGCCATATCATTAAAATCAAAGTCACCCTCAGAATCGGACTCACAAACGTTTTCATTCTTTTTCTTAAAATGAGTCTTTAAAGCAATGCCATTATCCTTAGCCTTAATGGTTTTGGGAAACATGTCAATCTCATAGGTTTGAAGATCTCCTACAAGTTCTTCCAACTTAAGTGATTTCAAATTTCTCAAAGAGTTCAAAACAGTGACTTTAGGAATAAAACGTTTTGGGAGAGATCTCAAAATCTTTTTAACGACACGCGTGTTATCAATCACCTCACCCAAATTAAAACATGTGTTAACAATGTCCGACAAACGTGCATAAAAATTATCCAAGCATTCGGACTCAGACATGTTGATAGTCTCAAATTGGGTGGTCAAATTTTGTAATTTAGACTCTTTAACAACGTTCGTACCCTCATGTGTCAGTTTCAAAACATCCCAAGCCTCTTTAGACGTGGTGCATGTCATAATTCAGCGAAACTCATCCAGAATAACAGCACCAGAAATAGCACTCAGACCACGAGAATTAAAATTGGACAATTATAATCATCTTCAGTCCAGGCTGACACGGGTTTTAGAGAGGTGACATTATTAACGGTGACCGTGGGAGGAGTCCAACCATTTTCGCAAAGCAACCAAACACGCTCATCAATAGATTTTAAAATCGATTTCATACGAGCTTTCCGGTAGGCATAATTAGACCCGTAAAAAATAGGACTCTGATTATATAAGTGCTCCATAAGAAAAAATGCGAATTTTTACAAAACTGTTTTTTTTTTCAAAAAACATCAATATCACATGATTTTGCGGAAAATAGGAATACGCGATAAATTAGCGTAACCTGCTCTGATACCAATTTGAAAAGTGTGAATTTGTGATAATTGATTAAATTAAATTCGCAAGTTTCCAACCAACCTTTATTTAATTCAACCCCTAAACATGCATCTAAGGTGCGTGTGTCAACCCATAACTAATTAAAGCATGCAACGCAGTAAATATGCTGAGACACAGATTTCAGGAAAAAAAATATTTCGGGTAAAATCTTTATTTCACTATGAATATATAAATCGCAACTTACAATTACATAGAGAAATATGCAATGGATCAACACGCAGCCAACCCACAAAGACACGCAGTCTTGAACTCAGCAAGAGAATACACGCAGCACCCTCCAAGGACTCGCAACCCAAACAACAAAGGAAGAATAGCAGTACTCCTTAATGATACGCAGTCATAACACTTTGTAGAGACTCCCACAACAATGACACGCAACCCTCGGTTGCAAAGATCTCCCCACAAAGATTGAACAATAGCAAAGCTTGTGTTCTAGGGTTCCAAAAGATTCACAAAAGTAATTGGGATTTCTGTGTGTGAATCAAAAAGATGTTTGATACATCAAAAATTGAAGTCTTGTTGTGTTTTAACTCTTAGAAACGTTTTCTCAAAGACTTAAATAATACACCACCAAAATAGGAATATATATTGGAAATATGAGTCGGTGGTAAAAAAATCTCACGGAACTGATCGAATTTATCAGAAGCGGATCGGTCCGACCTCGGACCGGTTCATTTTTGAAAGTGTCTTCTTCGATTTGCCTGCAATTCGGGGTATACTGGTTCTATGCACAGTGGATCGGTTTGATATAGAGGCGGACCGGTCCGGAGGCGGATCGGTTCATTTTTAAAAGGTGCGGACCGGTCCGGCTTACCAGAAAATAAAAAATCTTTTAAAAACCTATTTTTGCTTGAAAAAACTTACTTCTTATTTTTATAAAAAATATTTCATAAAAAATTTCCCAATACTAAGTATGAAACTTTAGGGGACTTAAAATCAAAACTTTACCAAGTTCATTCTCGCAGAGTATATGATGTTGAAGACGCTTTGATATTCGGATCCGTTGATGTAGATACGATCTTGAATTTCTTCAACGGTGTAACGGCGTACGACATACAAATTGAGAATCGACAAAAATGTCCTTATAAATACAAAACAGATAGTGGATAATTAAACAATGAAATGAACTAAAATTTGAATGATTTTACCAAATGTACAATCATTTAGCACTCTTCTTCCCATTCCCATAGTAACTAAGGTACCACCGAACGAATTTCTTCAACCTCGTTTGCAAATCCGTGGTGGACTTATACCCAAGTTCCCTCTGCGCTGAACTTATATTCGCGTGTGTAAATTGCACATCCCCATTTCACGGCATCTTCATAATCACCCTTTTCGCTTTCACAAGATCAGTAACCGGAACAAGTAAAGTATTTCCCAAATTAAAAACTCTCAATTGAGAATGTCCTTTTTTTTTCCTTCCACTACTAGTACTCTTCTCAGTAGTATCCAAAGAAGCCAAACATCATCTCACAATATCATCAATGTAAGTGAAATCTCTAGCAATAGTCCCATGATTTGCAGCCTCAAATATTGGGATTGACTTCCCCTTCAAAATATCTCTAGTGAAAAAAAAAGTAAGCCATATCGGACCTCCCCCCACGATCAACCGTGAAAAAATGATCTTGTCCATTTATGGAGCATTTGGGTGGAAAACAGGGAGTGATCTAACAAATTCCGCAACATAGCAGTTGATTTCCCAACGATTTCCGCAATCAATATGTGACGTCCGGATTAAAACACCTATAAAAAAATATTCAAATCAGGCTACTCTTGATATAAAAAATAATAGAGAGTACTCTTGATAATAAATTGGATTGAAACCCACATTAACCAAATTATAAACAGTTCAATTCCTCCCATTACTTTGAATACATTAAATGAATCTTGAAATAGTTCAAATTAATGCAAATCCATTGATTACTTCCTTTTTCCTTGAAGCAAACACAACTCAAGCCCTTTCCCATCCACAACGGCCTCCCACAAGTTGCACCATCTGGAGTTCTTTCATTAGCTTAGAGATGTAAAAACTAACTTTACATAAATTAAGCATCAATTAGATTCGTCGAAAGAATCATAGATGAAAAGTATTGGGCACACATTTTTGTTTCATTTTCATTTTCAGTTACTCGTTGCAAGCCTACAACTACTTACTCAATACAAAAACAGAAAGCAAGAATGTAAAGTATTGATCTTATATGATAAGCCTCGACAGAGAAAATAAAGACCAGGTGCATTAGCCACGTGCAATTGCATATTGAAACAAGTCTGGGAATCATATGATTAAATCAGATGATCACATCACCAGGTGAGTGTAGGTTTGCATTACCCCAATTTGTACAACTGTAAAGTTGTGTTAATGGTGAATGACTAGCCATTCTTATAATGATATATTTACATTTAAAATTTATACAATAGCCAATAAATAAATGGGTAATTAGTTAAGTATGCGCTGCACACACACATACTAGAGATGATGAAAACTACTAAAAATTATGCCAGGAATTTAAATTTAAGTCGAGAAAAGCAATAATCTACATGCCATGTGAGAATAAATGAAATAATAAACGGAAACAACTAATGTCATGAGATTGTATCCAAAATCGAAATTGATGTTATAAAGTGATAAATTTGACGAGATGTTCATATTAATTGAATCAAAATAGAGAGATCGTAGATTGCAAGCCTAAACAAATTCCCCTCTCTAGATCATTCCACACCATTGACAACTTTAGCTCCCAAATCTAAAAAAATATGCCACCATACCAACCTTTTAACCGATAATAAACCATATCCACTAACCAAACAACCCACTCCAAAAATAATTTCCATAGTACTATATTCAAAAACTCAAATTTATTTCTACTTCAAATAACTTTGATAAACAAATAGGGCTCAAACTTACCGATTGAATATAAACCCCCAATGCTCACTAATCGACCATTTAAAATCTTCAACATGCTTTACAATACATTTACCATACAGGTTCCAAAACAAAAGTTGTCTATTAGTTAAAAGAATAAATTTATACGTTTCAAAAATAAAAGTCTGACACCCCTCCCCCCCCCCCCCCCCTTTTCTCCATATCTTCATCGTTTTCTTAGCCGAAATGATTGAATCCTAAATTCTTCAACCAAGTTGAATAATCAAGCTATATAAAATACTAAAATCAACATACGCGTACAACGAGAAACAAACGTGCTTTGTCATCCTCACTCTCTTATCAGTATCAAGGTTATAATTTTTAGAATCAATATCCACTGACAAATCAATCTCAACATCAGTGCCCGAGGGTTTAACTCTTACCTATAAAACAAACAAATAAAAAACTCTCATAATTATTATAATTACTGAAATAAACACAACATTCCATGTCATAAAATGAAGAATTACAAATTGAACAGACCTTTTCACATCGTTCCTGATTCGTAGGGTCTCCAGCACGACTTTAATGGATATTGCAAAACATATAGCTGGATTTTTTTTAATAATAGTAAATAAACGCACAATGGTGCATATGCATATGTAAATGTGTGTGAAAGTTTGTAATACACGTTACCTGAGTGTTGGAATCAGTAGTAAGGGTAAAGAAGACGTAAATTTCTCGAACAATCCCTGATGAGTTTCTAGGGTTCCCTGATAAGTTTCTAGGGCTTGAAAATGGAAGTTAAGGAATGAAAAGTTGTATATCCCTTTTGGGTTCTACAGGTTTGGTTAGAAAAGAGAGAAATTTGTGTTGAGGGAATAAAAGCGGGACTTTCATTTTATATAGGAGGGAAAAAAAATTAGAATATTTACATTTTAGTTAGGTGTGCTTAGTTTGGCACAATTTTAAACAGTGCCAAATTTTGACACAGTTTTAAAGTGTACTAGATTTTTATTAAACCGTGTCAGAATTTGGCACAATTTTAAACTGTGCCAGATTTTTAATATCAAGATGTGTCAAATTATTATTTTTGGTATAGTGCTATAGAACAAAAGTATGGTATGTTTGCTCTGGTTCAATAGACATAGATTTCTCATTTTGTTTGCCTAATGAGGTTATGATTGAGAATGATGACATGAAAATACCTATCAAGATTATTATTAAAAATACACTTTTATTTTGTGATTTTTATGGTTGCATTGGTCACCCTATTTCTTGATGTCCAAAAAAATTTCTCTCTCAAGAAGCAAACAAAAAAGAATTCTCTCAAGAAACATTTATAAAAGTCCTAACACTCCCAAGAAGTCGACAGTCTCGTGTTCATAACAGATAAAAGTTGCAAATGCTATTTCATTTTTAAATTTATATATAAACCTTATTGATGTAGCTGAAATAATACTATCTCATATACAAGCAATAGTTTAGCATTCAAAAATCAAAACCATTGGAAATAAGAATAAAGTATAAATTTAACATTCAAAAAGTATCAGTGCGAAGTCTAACACAATTATCTATCTATTTGAAACATAAATATTTAAAAAATAATCAAAACAAATCAGCATTGAAAAAATGGATATAAATATGATAGTTTTATTTTTCATTTACAAAAACTAATATAGTTTTGATCATCTAAATTTTTCTTTTTTTTTTAAATATATTATCACTATAAATATAAAAGAATTAGGCATTCTGTAATCAACCAGAATCTTCAAACTCTATGTCTACTGAAAATTTTTAAGGTCTAACATAATAATGAAAAGTTGAGTGCCCTAATTGACAAATATAAGTTTTATTTAAACTAAAAACCTCATTCTGAAAATAATAAAGTAATTTCAGGAACAAACTTCATGGTCCGATCTTGTCAAAATCTATACTCCCTCTCGATTGAATTAAAAAGTTCACAATTCCTTTTTCAATTGTTCCGAATTAATAGTTATCCTTCTTTTTTCGTTCATTTTGATAAAACCTAGGTTTGATAAAAAGATATTAGAATTAACCCCAATTGTTCAATAATTGTGCATCACACAAATTTCATTGAAAAAAAACTATTGATTTCCATGGAAAAAAATAACGATTTGGATTTAATGTGTAGTTTTCCATGAAATAAGTGTTTGTAGTAATTCATTTGCATGAAATGGATGTCGATTTGCATTAAATGGTGCGATACAGGGGCGGATCCAAACAAAGTGTTTAGGAAAACTTTACATGAACCGCCTAATGATACCGCCCGGCGATCGCATTCCACTTTCTTTTTCTTTTTTTTAACAATTAATATAAAAATAAGTTTTATATTAAAAAAAAACAGTTTTCTATTTTCTTTTTATAGGTTTCTTATTCTCATGTTTTTAATAATTAATATCAAAATAGTTTTTTATCTAACCAAAAAAAAAAGTTTTTCTATTAGTATAAAAAAATAGTTTTTTTTTAAGTAAACAATTTTTATTAAAATTAAAAAAATATTTTTTCATAAATAAAAAAAATATGTTTATTGACATGATATTGTGACTGATTAGTGCCGCTGGCGCGGACCCGCATTCTCGAACCCACATCATTTGATGAATGTGGGTCCGCGCCAGCGGCACTAATTAATCGCGATGTTTTTTCAATAAAATATCGCGATTAATTAGTGCCGCTGGCGGCGACCCACATTTCCGGACATAAATCATTTGTTGAATGTGGGTCTGCGCCAGCGGCACAAATTAATCGCAATATTTTTTTAATAAAATATCGCAATTAATTAGTGCCACTGGCGTGGACCCACATTTTCGGACCAAAATCATTTGTTGAATGTGGGTCCGCGCCATCGACACTAATTAATCACGATATCTTATTAAAAAAATATCGCGATTAATTAGTACCGCTGGCGTGGACCCACATTCAACAAATTATTTTTTTATATTGTTTTGAAAAAAATATTTAATATAAAAATTATTTATAAATTAAAAAGTGTTAGAAAAATTGTTTTTTTAATATAAAAAATTGTTTTTATAACATTGGTTTATAACAAAAGAATAAGAAACTTAAAAAAAAAAAATTGTGAAATGCGGTCCCCAAGCGGTTGCCAGGCGGGCCATGTAGAATCGCTCAAGTGTTTATATTCTCATTGATTAACTGTATATTAAAAATAATTATTATAATGAGGACTTAATAGTTAACTTTCTTTTTTTTTTATTAATTTTGATAAAACCTGATGTTGATAATATGATATTAGACATAATCTCAATTATTCAATCATTAAGCATCACATCAATTTCATTAATCTCAATTTTCCATGATATGAGCGTTTCATTTTGCATGAAATGGGTGTGATGCCTAATTACTTAATAAAAGTGAAGTTAAATTTTATATCGCATTATCAAGTTCAGGTTTATAAAAATGACGAAATAATAACTTAATTAAATTTCACGATAATGAATTAGTGCTTATTTTTATCATTGATGAAATGTACCATTAATATATTAAAATAAAAATTAGAATAAGAACTCAATATTTTGTCGTGCAACGTGTGTATGTGTGTGTGTGTGTGTGTGTGAAACTGAGGAATTAGGTCCTTGCGATTGTGACTTCCACCACTTTCACATGTTTATATAAATACGTCATTAGGCATTCACGGTTACTTATATAAAAAGTTAAATTTGTCAATTAATATTAAAATACTATCAACTAAACATAGAATGCGTAGAATGGGAAACCCGGTAATAAATCCTTGGAATTTTTAGATATTAACAATAAGGACAAGCTTAAAACAGTTTTTTCAATAAGTGTATGTGTGTTCCAATTATTAATACAGTTACAGTTTAATAATAAAATAAATTTACAATTGCAATTGTATCTACATTAATTAGTATAATTGTATCTACATTAATAAGTTTAACTGTCTCGTTTGAATTTATTATTAATTAATTGAAAATTTTATGGGTTCAAGATATTAATAAGTTTGTCATTTGAACTGATTATATAAAAAAGGATTTTTAAGAGAATTATTAACTAATGTCTCAATATTGTATAGAAGACACGTGGTATAGCCAAAAAATAATTAGAGATTCTGTCATCCAATGAAGATGCGCAACAAATTATCCAATCCTGAAATGGATGGATTGTGGCATAGTGCATTGGAGGCAATACAAGCCACATGTGAAAAATGTGAAATGAGTCGACTCTAACATCATATTCTCCTTGTCAACTTATTTGATTGTCATGTTTTTGTTAATTGAAAATTTTGTCATCCTATTCTACCACTTTCTAAGATGCAAATGCTATTTCATTTTTAAATTTACATATAAACCTTATTGATGTAGCCGAAATAATACTATCTCATATACAAGCAATAGTTTAGCATTCAAAAATCAAAACCATTGGAAATAAGAATAAAGTATAAATTTAACATTCAAAAAGTATCAGTGGGAAGTCTAACACAATTATCTATGTTGATGTAAAAAACTAGATCGCTCTAATTATTCAATCACAGATAAATAAATAAGACAAAGACTTTTAAAGTGGTTCGGCTAGGAATAAAGCCTACGTCCACTGTTATGTTATTGCTGAGTGTTTGTGGAATTCTTGATTACAAGTTCTCTCAAGAAATTCCGGTCCCTTTAAATGGGATTGATACAAGGTATTTATAGCCTCAAGGCTGTACATGAAAGGTCCAATACATTAAATGATATACATATGAATGGGTAATACATTTAATGCAGCGTGTGCGTCAAGAATCTAATGAATAGTTGAACAGTTGTCCGTCTGATAATTGATGACACGGCCGAGGTGCAGTTCGGACCGCCTTAGTTGCTCGTTGATCAAGAGTTCCTCGGAGTGCTTAGAGTATCTCGGGATGATGGAGTTCCTCGGATGGAGTTCCTCGGCATGATAGAGCTCCTCGGTGTATTCTCGTTGCTCGGTACCAACCATGGTTGTTCAGTAAATGTTCTTCCTCGCTGTTATTGTGCCACGTAGATTGACACGTGTCTTCATACTATTCGTCCACATCAGCATATTAATTTTGGTATCAACAGAAGCCCCCAATGTTTCATATTTCGAACTTTGAGGAGTATGGGACATTCTTTCTCGGTATATGGTAATATTAAATGACCTTCCTGGGTTTTAGGAGCATTGTATTCAAATTTCCTTCTCATTTCGCAGTTTCCGCCTTTTTTATAAGCGCTTCGATCTTCGTGCAACTTTTGTCTTTTTAGCCGCCGGAAGTAGTTTCTTTTTAGTAATCATTTCTTTCGCCGCTTCCCAATGCAAAGTATTTAAACTCCTTTGGTAACCATACCGTCGTCTACACTTTCCATTTTTTTGCATTCAAGTTTTCTATTCTCTTCCTCTCTCTTGTGTGTTCATCATTGTTTCCGTTCGTTGTCAACATATCTCCTTTCTTTCTGTAAGATCTTCTTCCTTTCTTCTGCATCTCTTTTATTCAATATGGTTTATATTGTTGAATCTGCTGAGAAATTTCGTTTGGACTTTTCCATTCCTTCTTGGGTAACTCTAGAGGTTCTTTCTAAGCCTTTAGATTACTTTCGATTGGCTGAGGGACATTAGTTCCCCAGTCTTTTCATTGCTGAATGTGGTTTTTCTTTTCCCCCAAACCCATTATGTCTTGAGTTTTGTCAATATTTTGATCTTGTTCCTGCAAAAATAGCCCCCAATTCATGGAGAATAATTAACGGGGTGCACAAGTTAAATCTAACTCATGGGACTCGTATAGGGATCCCAGAAATCATGTACTGCTATAAATGGGCCACTTTAGATAATGTTTATTATTTAAAAACTAGGTTTTTAAATAGAGCCCTTGTAGTTAACCTCCCTGATTCAAATAGAGATTATTTTGAGCATGGGTTGGTCATAAAAAATTGGCAACACGCGCCTTTATCTGGGAATGAAGTATACAATGGTCCCAGATGCCCCCCATACGGCAATGGGATAGGTTTATTTTTCATTTTATTTTACTTATGAAATTGCGTTTTCATCATGTTTGACAAAATGTATGACTGAGATTTATGTATTTATTTGCAGTTGATAGTAAAAGAAAAACTCCAAAAGAGTCGGAAGTGAATATCAAGCATTTAAAACTTATCTGGAATTTGCACAAGACAATTGCAGACGAGCATATTAGGTCTGCATCATATTTGCTGCAGTATAAGAGCTACACAACCTCTTATACTGCTCGCCCTGTTGAACCAGCCTCAACACCAGAAAGTTCATCTTCAGATTCTCATATTCCCCTATCTCAGAGAATGGGCAAGAAAAGAGCTCCTCCTGCTCTATTTGGTGAAATTTCTTCTGCTGTTGGAGCAAAGAAAGGCAAAATTGATGTCCCAGAGGGGACTAAAAAAGTAGATGTTAGTTCCTCCAAAGTTGCCGAGAAGCCCCCAGTGGCCCCGAGCAAGAAAAGTGCTAGTGCTGATGTAATTACAATATCTCCGACCAAGACTTCTTCCTTGGTTGATGCTGCTGACCCTCCTTTGAAGAGATTGAGGAAATCATCTTCGGTTAATCTTGCTGGAACTGCATCTTCTCTACCCGCTGGTGGTAGTAGTGTTTCAAAAATCATTCTTCCGAGCTCTTCAACGAGCTCAGTTATACCCGAGGTTCTCGGGGTTGATGAAAAGATTCCTAGGGATACACTGACATCCTTAGCTGCTCGCCATCTTTCTTCAGTAAATTTCTCATACCTTTGGTCTTTCTTTCTTTTTCTTGATTTCTTGCATTTGTATTGACTTTATTGTTTTTCTTATCTTTCAGCTGATGAACTGTTTCAATACCATCGTGAAGAAAGATCAAGCTATTAAAGCTTCTAGTTCCTCGTCCGATGTTGACGATGCCCTCTTGGGTTTAGCCCAATCTGTGAAAGAATCTCGCCAGCAGTACGTCGAGGAGAAAGCTGCCTGGGAGAAAAAATTGGCTGCAGCTGAGGCTGATAAGATGAAGATGGCTGAAACCTCCAAGAATTTGGAGGAGAAGGTGAAAAGCTTAGAGGTCAATCAGCAAAAATGCGATGACCAACTGAAGAATGCAGAAAAAGAACTATCTATCTTGCGAGACATCAAAATCCAGAAAGAACAATTGGATGTCAAACTCTCCTCGGAGAAGTTGAAAAGAAAAGCTGCAGTTAGGAAACATTTCAGTGCTGGTTGGGAAAAAGGATGGGATAAAGGGATTGCTGCTATGACATCCCAAGTCCAATATGGGGAGTTGAAATACTTCCATGACGGTTGGGTAGCTGCTCTACAAGAGCTAAAAATCCAAGACAATTCTGAGCTATTCCAACGGCATCTCCCTGGTCCTCCTCCACCAATTGTGGAAGAAGAAGAAGATGAACCTGCTTCAGATGAATCTTCCATGGCTGTGGATGTCCCAATCTCTGCTTCTCAACCCTCTGTCATTGAGGATATTTCTTCTATGCCTCCTCCTGCCGAGAAGATTTCTGCCGATCAAGCTGTTGTTATCACCGAGCAACCGAGCTCCTCGTCCCAGCCTCCCGAGAAAGTCTTGGGAGACAAGGAAAAGGTGTGAAGTTGTTCGGTATCATTTCTATCTTTTATCATTTGTAATCGAACAATGTAATCCTTTTATGATCTAATAAAATACTTCTTTACTCATCGCTGTTATTAATGATTCTTTGTTGATTGTTGTCTTTTTCTTGTCTTTAGTTTGTTGCTAGAATGGAACTAATCTCTTCTCATGATACCGAGCTGATGCAGCAATGTCACCAATACTATAGGGCTGGTCATACAGACCTTAGTTCTTCTGAAATTGCTGACATTCTTGGTCGTGATGCTTCAGAACAGGCAATTGAGGCTTATCGATACTTGAAAGATTTATTCGACCGAGCTGTAGCTAACAATGTCGCTTATTATGACTTGATTGAAGAGCTGCATTGTTCCTTAGAGGATCTCCAAGGCCAGCACAATGAATCGATGGCTTCATTACACGAGGAATATGAAAATAGATATCAATAACTTTCCTCCGATACAGGTCATAAAAAGATCATTGCTGCATATGACATTAGGGAAAGGACCCTAAAAGGTGAAGTTGAAGCCTGCCGACAAATTGTCGAGATCCTGGAACAAGAAAATAATAGTCTGCAGAAAAGATTGGCTCAATATGAATCCGTTGCCTCCTCTTCCACTGCATTAGTACCAGTTACTGATGAAGGTTTTTCGTTTCTAGAGGTTGAAAACGCCAAACTAAGGCAAGAGTTGGATGACTTGAAAAAGTCTATTATTCCTGTGACTGCTCGGGGACGAGGAAGAATCGTCGAGGAGCAAAATTCTCCAGTTGCTTCTCGGAGCCGATCAGGAGTTCTTAGCCGTAGTGTTGAAGAATCTCGCACCCAATCTACTCTGGAAACTCAAGCATTCCAACTGAATGTTAAGGATCGTGCTCTGTCTGATTTGTCTAAGAAAAATTTATCTTTAGAGGATCAATTGGCTGCGATGAAGTCTGATCTGAATAATAAAGATGCTCTTATCAAGAACTTTCTCGAGCAAGTAGATAGATTAACTTTCCAATTCCATAAACAGCCTCGGGAGTTCTGGAATGCAGGCTATAATGAAGCTCTTTATCATTTGGATGATCGCCTTGAAAATGCTAACAACGAAGGTTATAAGCAGGGATGGTTGAACGCCCTGGGTGTATTAAAATTGGAACGAGGTCATTATTTATGGGATTATCATGCTCCTGGATTGCTAGACTTGCCTGTTCCTCCCTATAAATTGGATATGGCATGGATTCCTGCTCGTTCCATTCCTCGGAGTTTGATCTCTAAATATCTTGGTGATTATAACCTTCATTCTCAAGTTGAAGTCTCTCGTCCTGAGCATCTGTTGGACACTCCTACAATAATGAATGTCAGAATGCTGAAGGACATGAACTTTATTAATTCTCCTCTTTGTCTAGAGGATCCTCCTGCTGGCGAGGAACCTGTCTCAAAAGATAAAGGAAAGAAACCAATAGAGTAGGAATCTTTAATGTAATAGTTAGCACATACATGTAACATGTAATACATTTTTATCTTAATGAAAGAATTTCATTTTCTGTTTTGCCAATAGCTATTTTTCTGTTTGCAAATTATGTGGTTCATCAATCAACTTATAATTTATAATAAGCATAAATTGTTCAAAATTGTTTCCAACCAACCAAGGTGGATAAATAATGTTTGTCGACCAACCACAGTTGATGGGTTTCTATCCCCGACCAGCCATACTTGGTTCAATTTCAAATATAAACATGCGTCCGACCAACTAAGGTCAACACTTTTGTTCTCGTCGACCAACTACAGTTAGTGGGTTTTTATCCCCGACCAACCATACTTGGTACAGTTTGGAATATTTTGTTCTTTAAAGAACTTTTTGTAATAATGTTACCTCCCGACCAACATAAGCTGTAAGGTCAACACTTTTGTTCTCGTCGACCAACTACAGTTAGTGGGTTTTTATCCCCGACCAACCATACTTGGTACAGTTTGGAATATTTTGTTCTTTAAAGAACTTTTTGTAATAATGTTACCTCCCGACCAACATAAGCTGTAATGCGAGAGTATATAAAATCTTACCAACCGTAGTTGATCATGCTGGTATACACCTCCTAATCAAAGGAGTAGTAGGGTTCTTTCGAACTTTTTGGCTCCTTGGAGCATGTCCTCCTAACCAAAGGAGGTTGGCTACTTATAGCACTTTTGCTCCGTAGAGCGCTCCGTAGAGCTTGTCCTCCTAACCAAAGGAGGTTGGCTACTTATAGCACTTTTGCTCCGTAGAGCGCTCCGTAGAGATTGTCCTCCTAACCAAAGGAGGTTGGCTACTTATAGCACTTTTGCTCCGTAGAGCGCTCCGTAGAGCTTGTCCTCCTAACCAAAGGAGGTTGGCTACTTATAGCACTTTTGCTCCGTAGAGCTTGGCTCCGTAGAGCATGGCTCCGTAGAGCATGGCTCCGTAGAGCAGTCTTCTTCTTGTTATCAAGCAGTGTAGTGTTCAACACTAATATTCCCCGAAAAACTTTCAACAGAAAGAAAATGGTGAACCATCCTCGTTTTATTCATAATGAAGGAAATACTTCACATTTTACATTACTGATAATACTTTCGCAGGTGTTCAGCATTCCATGCATTCTGAAATTCTTCTCCTTCTAGAGTTGCTATTCTGTAGGTTCCAGGTCGAACAACCTCTGTAACTCGGTAAGGTCCATGCCAGTTTGCTTCCAATTTATTCTGTTTCTGAATGACTTTCTTCAGCACATAATCACCCTCCTTCAAATCGCATTTCTTCACCCTTTTGTTGTAGAACAGAGCTGTTCGTTGTTGATAAGCAGCATTCCTAATGGCTGCCTCTTCTCTTACTTCTTCGAGCATATCCAAATCCATTCTTCTCATCAAGTCACTGATCGGAGAGTTGAAATTCAGCACTCTATGCGTTGGGAGACCCAACTCGGCCGGTATCACAGCCTCACTTCCAAATGCTAACATATATGGTGATTCTCCAGTTGCTGCCCGGGGAGTTGTTCGGTAGGCCCATAATACTGATTGGAGCTCATTAATCCAATTTGCTTTAGCTTCACTTAGCCTCTTTTTTAACCCATTTAGTAATGTTCTGTTCGTCACTTCAGTCTGTCCATTGCTTTGGGGATGGCCTGGTGCTGAATGAAACTTTAAAACGTTCGACTGATGACAATAGGCAGCAAATTCTTCATTATCAAATTGTGTTCCATGATCTGTGATGAAAGCATGAGGGAGACCATATCGACAAATGATATTCTTCCATACAAACTGGTATACCTTCTTGTACGTCATATTGATAAGAGGCTCAGCTTCCACCCACTTAGTAAAATAGTCCACTGCAACTACGAGATACTTGAATCTTCCTCGGGTGGTCGGCAGTGGTCCAACCAAATCAATTCCCCACATGGCAAATGGCCAAGGGGAAGTTATTGGTGTTAGCAATGCTTGTGGAGTTCGTCGGATGGAGGAAAAACGTTGGCACTTGTCACATTTCTTGGCATAGGCTATACAATCAGCCCTCATTGTCGGCCAGTAATATCCCTGTGTCATCACTCTTTGTAAAAGTGTTCGACCTGCTACATGAGCTCCACAAGATCCTTCATGGATTTCTTCAATCAATTCTTTCACCTCGGTGGGATGTACACATCTCTGCAAACCTGCCATAATTCCTCGTCTATACAAAATACCATTAGTTAATACATACCGAGCAGCTTTATACTTCAGTTTCTTGGCAGCGAGTTTGTCCTCCGGCAATTCACCCTCTTCAACATATTTCCTGATTGGATCCATCCAAGATGGTCCTAAATCAAGGGTAATCACATTCGTTGTCAGATCTTCATCTATGCTCCGACCTTCTAATACTTCAATCGGTATGGTTCTTCGCATCTCGGTACGAGTAGCTGATGCTAGTCGGGCCAGTGCGTCTGCTTGTACATTCTCCATCCTCGGTATTCTCACCAATTGAATGGCATCAAATTCTGTCAACAATTTCATCACCTTTGCATGATATTTGATCATTAAGTCTCCTTTAACCGCATATATTCCCATCATCTGATTCACAATTAATTGAGAATCACTGAATACCATCACTTGTTGTGCTTCCATAGTTTTTGCTAGGCTAAGACCTGCTATCATGGCCTCATACTCCGCTTCATTATTAGAGGCTTTGAATTGGAATCGCAAAGCATATTCCATATCAATCTCGTCTGGAGTGATCAAAACAATTCCTGCTCCACAACCAGCTGTGCAGGATGATCCGTCTACATATAATCTCCATGTAGGTATTTCGTCTTCAAATTTCTTATCTGTCAGAGTTCCTCGATAAAATATCTGCTGTTTTCTTCCATCATCCCCCGGTATCTTTCGCTCCTCGTCAGTCATCTGCTCGTACCCTTTTACCAACCGTGGTTGGTCTGAGTTTGAATATAATGATTTCTCTACATCCACAAGTCCTTTTACCAACCTTGGCTGGTTTGGACCTATTTCTGCTGATCCTGTATCGTCCACAGGTAGGTCAGCAAATGTTTCTGTTGATCCTGTATCGTCCACAGGTAGATCAGCAGATGTTTCTGTTGATCCTGTATCGTCCACAGGTAGATCAGCAGGCACCTTTTGCTCCTCGGGGGTATCAGGGTATGTGAACTCTGCTATAAAATCTGCTACAGCTTGCCCCTTGAATGATGATCTGGGCTCATACACAATATCATATTCACCAAGTTCTACTGCCCAGTACATCAGTCTCCCTGATTTTTCTGGCTTATGGAGGGCTTGTCTTAATGGCATATCAGTATAAACGATGATGGTATGGGCTTGGAAATATGGCCTCATTCTTCTACTTGCTTCAATTAGTGCCAATGCCAATTTTTCTAGCTTTGGGTACCTGATTTCTGCACCTCGGAAAGCCTTACTTGTGTAATAAATTGGCTTCTGGACTCCATTCTCCAATCTGATCAACGTTGAACTGACTGCGTTCTCTGATACTGCCAAATACAAATACAACTTTTCTCCTGTTATTGGTCTGGACAACAGTGGAGGTGCTCCCAAGTATTTCTTCAAGTCTTGAAAAGCTTTTTCACATTCCTCATTCCATTCAAAGGTTTTTCGAAGTGTTTTGAAGAATGGTATGCATTTATCAGTTGCTCGAGATACAAATCTGTTGAGCGCTGCAACTCGTCCGGTAAGACTCTGCACTTCTTTCTTCGTCGTCGGAGATCGCAGCCCTAGAAGAGCTTTGATCTTATCTGGATTTGCCTCAATACCTCGCTGATTGACGATGTATCCGAGGAACATTCCTTCTCGTACTCCAAAGGTGCACTTCGTCGGGTTAAGCTTCATTTGGTATTTATCCAATTGATCAAAAGTTTGACTCAAGTCAACCAAATGATCAGCAGCTTTCTTGCTTTTAGTGAGCATGTCATCGACATAGACCTCCATGTTGCGGCTGATTTGTTCGGTAAAAACCTTGTTCATCAACCGCTGATATGTTGCACCTGCATTTTTTAAACCAAAAGGCATAACATTATAACAATAAGTTCCCCTAGGGGTAATAAAAGAAGTGCTTTCCCTGTCTTCAGGTTTCATTTTGATCTGGTTGTAGCCAGAGTAAGCATCCATGAAGCTGAGTAGCTCGTGTCCCGAGGTAGCATCCACCAGTTGATCAATTCTGGGCAATGGAAAATGATCCTTGGGGCATGCCTTATTGAGATCGGTGAAATCGACACACATTCTCCATTTGTTGTTTTTCTTCTTTACCATCACCACATTAGCCAACCAATCTGGATATTTTACATCTTCAATGAATTGGGCTTTCTGGAGTTTCTCGACTTCCTCCTATATGGCCTGGTTCTTCTCGGGACTAAACACCCTTCTTCTCTGCTTTACAGGTTTAATCTCCTTATTCACATTGAGTTCATGACATAAGAAGTTTGGATCTATTCCTGGCATGTCTTCATGACTCCAAGCAAAAGTATTTTTCCTATTCTTCAAGAAAGTTATCAACTCCTCTTTTATTGACATATCCAACGATGAACCTATCTGGGTTATTCGTTCAGGATGTTCGTCGTCCAGAATAACATTTTCTGTAGATTCTACCACTTGCCCTTTCACAAGTTGGGACTCATCTCTAGGATCAAGAGTTTCAATTTCTGTACATTCATCCACTTGATAAGTAGTAGTCTTTTTCATCGATCCTTCTAGTTCTTCTTGCTCGGCCGACGAATAATAGCATTCCCGAGCTACTTTTTGATCACCTTTCACCACTCCAACTCCAAAATTTGTTGGGAATTTCAAACATTGATGTACTGTAGAAGGAACGGCTTCGAACTTCTTCAATCCAACTCTTCCCATGATGATGTTGTAGGCCGATTGCACATTCTTATCCATCACAAAGAATCGTATTCTTTCTGTTCGACAAACAGGCCAGGTTCCAATGAATATATCCAACTTGATCGTCCCAAGTGGAAAAACTTTCTCGCCAGCAAAACCCAGAAGGGGTCTGTGATAAGGTTCCAATTGAGATAATTTCAAATTCAGGCTATCAAAGCATGAATAGTACATGATGTCTGCCGAACTACCATTGTCTACCAACACCCTTGAAATGATCACGTCCTTCATTCTCATTTTGATCACCAAAGGATCATCATGAGGGTAAAGAACACCTGCCAGGTCGTTTTTTGAAAAACCAATTACTAGCTTCTCTTTGTTTACCTTCCTCGGACGATCATCCTCGGTCAGGTTTATTCGCTGAATATATGAGCAAGCTTGAGCCTCTCCGAGATAAGCTTTTCTTTCTGCAGTAAGGTCTCCTCCTCCTGCATCTCCCCCTGTAATAACGTTACAATGAAATGATCCAAAACGTATGGAAAATACCTCTCGTTCAGGTTTTCTTGGCTTCTTGGGAAGATCGGGGTCATCATCTGGATCCTCTTCATGGTCCCTCCTCTTTTTCTCCTCTGCACGACGAGGAGATGTAGATCTCTCTCTAGTTCTATCATTATTCTTCCTCTCACCTCTGCGATCTACATACTTTGATAATTTTCCTCTTCGAATGAGTGTTTCAATCTCGTTCTGAAGGGCTATACAATTTTTGGTCATATGGCCGTGATCTTTGTGAAACTCGCAATATTTGGCCTTATTCCTCATGTCAGGATCTGTTTTCAATTTCTCTGGCCATTTGATTTCTTCGTTATTCCTGATCTCTTCTAAAACATGATTAATACCCATTTTCAACGGAGTATAATTATCATACTTTTTTAGGGCTTCCAACTTTATCCTGTTATTCCTGGGATGTTTGTCACCACCATTACCTTTCTTTTTAGAGTTATCGACCTCCACTTTAACTTCTTTATCCATATTCTTCTTTGCAGTCATAGCTTCCTCGGCATTCATGATTTTGGCCGCCTTTGCCATCAATTCCGACATATTTTTAGGCGGATCTTTAGCCAGAGTATAGTACAGCTTGTTAGGCAGCAAACCACTCATCAAAGCAGTGATTGCTGTCTTTTCTTCATAATCTATAACTTCCAACTTCTCGTTATTGAAACGAGTTATGTAATCTCTAGTACTTTCTCCTGATTTTTGTCTAACACTTAGCAAATGTGCTACTCGCTTTACCGGCTTTGCTCCAAAACAAAAATTGCCAATAAACAGCTCGGCTAACTGAACAAAAGTTGAAATCTTACCCCGAGGAAGATTATTGTACCATATCTGTGCAGATCCGGTAAGAGTTCCCGAGAATGCTCTACACCTCATCTCGTCGGGGACAGCGTAGATATCTGCAGCAGCTTGGTATTGTTCTATATGAAGTACGGGATCTGTCTTTCCATCGTACTTGGGGGTCACTACAGGTGCTTTGAATTTCGACGGTGTAGGGAAATCCACAATGGCTTGCACAAAAGGTGTCCCTTGAACAAAAGTTCTCTGTAAGGGGTTCCTCGCCTTAGCCATTTCTCCCAGTCTATCCTCCAATCGTTGAATGGAACCTTTCCATGCTTCATTCCCTTCCTCGGGCCGCTTAGTCCGAGCAACTGATTGCTCTGACGTAGCTTCCTGAGATTTATCTTGACGAGTAATTGGTCGTGATTGTGCAGATCCTTCTCTCAAACCTGGTGGTGGTCGAAAACTTCCTGATGGAGCCCTAGGTGGACTCATGTTCCTCCTTGGTCCTAACCGACTGAAAGGAGACACCCTGCTTAATCTTTCTAAAGCACTAGTTCTCTCCGGAGAAAGAGAGATATGTTGATCTGTATCCGTAGCCCGTATTGATGAAGTTCGCCCAGGTCGATAAGAAGAATCATTGGATTCCCCATTGCGATATGACCCAATACGTCTGGATCGTGATTGCCCATGATCAGTCCTTTGCCCTGAATGAGTAGGTACACCGCCTTGAAGAGTTTGAAGGAGTTGCCTCATAGATTCTTGCATGGCGGTTTGTCCCTGAGCCAGATTCGTCATAATTCCGGCTAGATCTGGAGATGCAGATGGATTTGGAAGATTTCCAGTATTTCCAGCATTTCGATTACTGGATTCTGGATTATCTGCCATTGGTGATAAATGATTTTTATGAAAAACGATAACAACAGTCGTTTCCCACAGACGGCGCCAATCTGTTGATGTAAAAAACTAGATCGCTCTAATTATTCAATCACAGATAAATAAATAAGACAAAGACTTTTAAAGTGGTTCGGCTAGGAATAAAGCCTACGTCCACTGTTATGTTATTGCTGAGTGTTTGTGGAATTCTTGATTACAAGTTCTCTCAAGAAATTCCGGTCCCTTTGAATGGGATTGATACAAGGTATTTATAGCCTCAAGGCTGTACATGAAAGGTCCAATACATTAAATGATATACATATGAATGGGTAATACATTTAATGCAGCGTGTGCGTCAAGAATCTAATGAATAGTTGAACAGTTGTCCGTCTGATAATTGATGACACGGCCGAGGTGCAGTTCGGACCGCCTTAGTTGCTCGTTGATCAAGAGTTCCTCGGAGTGCTTAGAGTATCTCGGGATGATGGAGTTCCTCGGATGGAGTTCCTCGGCATGATAGAGCTCCTCGGTGTATTCTCGTTGCTCGGTACCAACCATGGTTGTTCAGTAAATGTTCTTCCTCGCTGTTATTGTGCCACGTAGATTGACACGTGTCTTCATACTATTCGTCCACATCAGCATATTAATTTTGGTATCAACAATCTATCTATTTGAAACATAAATATTTAAAAAATAATCAAAACAAATCAGCATTGAAAAAATGGATATAAATATGATAGTTCTATTTTTCATTTACAAAAACTAATATAGTTTTGATCATCTAAATTTTTCTTTTTTTTAAAATATATTATCACTATAAATCAAAAAGAATTAGGCATTCTGTAATCAACCAAATTCTTCAAACTGTATGTCTACTGAAATTTTTTAAGGACTAACTTAATAATGAAAAGTTGAGTGTCCTAATTGACAAATATAAGTTTTATTTAAACTAAAAACCTCATTCTGAAAATAATAAAGTAATTTCAGGAACAAACTTCATGGTCCGATCTTGTCAAAATCTATACTCCCTCTCGGTTGAATTAAAAAGTTCACCATTCCTTTTTCAATTGTTCCGAATTAATAGTTATCCTTCTTTTTTCGTTCATTTTGATAAAACCTAAGTTTGATAAAAAGATATTAGAATTAACCCCAATTGTTCAATAATTGTGCATCACACAAATTTCATGGAAAAAAAACTATTGATTTCCATGGAAAAAATATCGATTTGGATTTAATGTGTAGTTTTCCATGAAATAAGTGTTTGTAGTAATTCATTTGCATGAAATGGATGTCGATTTGCATTAAATGGTGCGATACAGGGGCGGATCCAAACAAAGTGTTTAGGAAAACTTTACATGAACCGCCCAATGATACACCCCGGCGATCGCATTCCACTTTCTTTTTCTTTTTTTTTAACAATTAATATAAAAATAAGTTTTATATTAAAAAAAAAACAGTTTTTTTTTCTTTTTATAAGTTTCTTATTCTTATGTTTTTAATAATTAATATAAAAATAGTTTTTTATATAACAAAAAAAAAAAACAGTTTTTCTATTAGTATAAAAAAAATAGTTTTTTTTTAGTAAACAATTTTTATTAAAATTAAAAAAATATTTTTTCATAAATAAAAAAAAATATGTTTATTGACATGATATTGTGACTGATTAGTGCCGCTGGCGCGGACCCGCATTCTCGAACCCACATCATTTGATGAATGTGGGTGCCGCTGGCGGCGACCCACATTTCCGGACATAAATCATTTGTTGAATGTGGGTCCGCGCCAGCGGCACAAATTAATCGCAATATTTTTTTAATAAAATATCGCGATTAATTAGTGCCACTGGCGCGGACCCACATTTTCGGATCAAAATCATTTGTAGAATGTGGATCCGCGCCAGCGACACTAATTAATCACGATATTTTATTAAAAAAATATTGCGATTAATTAATACCGCTGGCGTGGACCCACATTCAACAAATTGTTTTTTTTATATTGTTTTAAAAAAACTATTTAATATAAAAATTATTTATAAATTAAAAAGTGTTAAAAAAATTGTTTTTTTAATATAAAAACTGTTTTTATAACATTGATTTATAACAAAAGAATAAAAAATTTAAAAAAAAAATGTGAAATGGGGTCCCCAGGCGGTTCCCCAAGTTATTAGATAAAGTTGAACTTATTCATTTTGTGAGCCTCATGAAAAAGACAACTATATCCATGAAATATACACCGACGAATGTGAAAGCAATGCTTGAGCTTTGTGAAGCCTCACATCGAGCTTTGGAAGGTGAAACCGTAGATGATACTCTAGCCACACAATTAACTACTACTTTGGAACTTCCACTGCAGTGGAGAATGGAATGGTATAATGTTAAAAGATAAATCCACGTACATGAAGGGGGAGATAGCACAAACTCCAGTTTACTCAAGGTGCCAAATATTAACTTCAACATGGTTCAAGCCACTCCCCTAAATGAGCTCATCGAGATATCAAGGTACTCACAAAATAATCCTCTATGTCCATTTTAGGTTACAACAGCGATGTGAAATTTGGGACCATTTGGCTCTCTGTGGACCATTTTAAGCTTTGTTCTTCGCTTTGTCCAAAATCACATAATTATATGGTATATACATATTGACAATTTTATATAAACAAAATGATGATTTTGTGCAAATCAAAATACTATTCACTATTTTACTTTAACTCGGGTCAAAAAGTATTTTCTTGTTCAAGCCAAAGTAGGTGCTTAGGTAATAAAATATTCCTCTTTTTCTTTTTTATAGGGTTCTTGAATCACCAAAAAAATATTAGTAGTAACATATTTTGTTGTTTATGTAATTTAGGTGGTGGATGAATGTTGGTATCATAGAAAGTTGAAGCTTCACTAGGAATATAATAGTTGAAAGTTAATTGTGTGCAATGAGAGTAGCTTTTGAGCCTCAGTATGAAAAATTAAGAACAGTGCTTGCCAAAGTCATTGAGATGATAATAATACTTGATGATGTTTATAATATCTATGGTCCTTTTCAAGAATTAGATCAGTTCACCATGGTTGTTAATAGGTTAGTGCTGACCCAAAAAAAAATTATCATCAAAATAATTAATTTTTATTTATTTTAAAATTTTAACTAAAATCTTAGTTTCAGGTGGGACACTGAAGGAACTAAAAAGCTACCAAATTGTACGAAGACATGTTTGCAAGCAATTTATCATATGAATAATGATATTGCATTACAAATTCAAAAAGAAAATGGTTGGGATTCAGTGTTACCTCATATACAAAAAGTGGTTATAGTCAATTCTTAAACATTTCCCTTTGAACTATTATCCTTTTGTGATTCTGCCCCCTTCATCACATGGGTTGCAAGTGGCATGGGCGGACCTTTTATATAAACAAATAAAGACAAGTTCACTAAATAACAATTATCTCCCTAAATAGTAGGGTGTGTTGAAAAGTTTGTCCACCAAAAACACATGTGATTCTCACTTATCATAGATTCAATTAAAAGCTTAGACCGTTAATGATTCGGACCCAATTGTGACAAAATATAAATCTCAGTGTGTTAATTATTCAACTTGATAGTTGAGGGGACTAAGTGATACAAGTCATAATACATAGAGCAGAACATAGAGCAGAATTTAAGGTTGTACCACCATTGTGTATATGTTTATATTGATTGGTATTTTGATAATGCCAATATGAATGCATAAAAGTTTCTTTTAGAGTTTAGTGTACACACACATTTTTCTCCTAACAATATCATAGATTTGGCAACCAACTTTTCCTATGGGTATATAAGTTGAAAATCAAAAAAGTTGGCAAGCTATTTTGTCTCCGTTAAGGGAAAAATATTTTAAGCCATGAAAAGTGAAGTGTGCCGACAATTTTGCACATATTTGATATTAATGGACCATTTCATTGACCATGATTTCTTTTCTATAAGACATATTATTTTACTTCATTTTTATTTTTTTATTTTTTTTTTTGGTGTTTGATTTTAAATACATTAATTCATATTTTTAAGGTACTTAATGGTTTTATCATTTTCAACCCCCAAATTTTTTTAGGGTATAACTTTAAATGTAATATTAAACAACTTTCATATTTTTCCACTCATTTCACTAATTCTGATAGAATGAGCTATTCTTCAGTATTTCTCTATCTTGGTAATAAAACACAAAAAAAGAATTGTTCGTTTGAAATTGTTAATAAGTGAACACACCATAATTACACAATTTTAAACAGAAATGGTGAAGTTAACTAAACCTCAAATATGTGAAATTATATTTCACTATTTTATCTTTCATCACGATGCAAAGTATTTCGTCTCGAAACAGGTAGAGGACCAATTTATTTTGAGTTCGTTATATTATTAGCCACCCCTCCAACCAAATCTTAGCTCCGCCCTGGCTCACATGTCACGAATTCCACTAAAAAATTAACATTATTAATGATTTGGACCAAACTTTGACAAACAGAAATTTCAAAGGGTTAACTTTAAAGTTTTAATTGTTCAAAGTGTTAATTTTTCAAAATATGGTTTGGTTGTGGGTGTTGTGGAACCCCAAGTTCCGAAGCCAATTATGGGATCGGGGTCCCAAGGAGGCCGACGCATTTTTGTATTAATTTGGATCGGCACCTCCACCGATGATGGGGCCAAATAAAGTTAAATGGCAAGTAGGGGGAAAGGGGTTTGTAACACCTCGTAATTTTGACTAACTTCTTTTAGCGATTAAATTGTATGTGTGATGTAACATAATTAAAATTGAAAATAATGTGAAGTTAGTAATATTAATTTGTGAGAATAAGATTAATATATATGTAGTAAATTTACTAGCGTGTTTAAGTAAAATTAATTAAGTCAATTTTTGTGCGTCGTATGTGAGTAGAAACGGCGAGAATTGACGGTATCGCAACCGGGGCATTTGTACGGGCTTTTTTTCGATGTAATAGGATAATTATGTTTAGTGACTCGGATGGTGATTTTGAGTGCAAGGTTGATCCAGAATAGTTGAAAATAGTAAGAATTGAGTACCCGGTATAGTAATTGGGTTTCGAAAGCTTTTTTAGACTAGCACGGGCTCACATAGTTGTATTTGGGTCATTTTAATGTAGGCTAATAACGTAACTTAGGGATTAGTGAATTAAAATATTAGGGTTAGGGATGTGAGGTTGTCATAACATTTATTCTAAGCCTTAAGATAGAAAGGAGAGAGGAGGAAGAAGGGAAATCAAAGGAGAAAGCTAGAAGAAGCTAATTTGGGAGGAGATTCAAGGATCCTATTATCAAATCAACACATAGAAGAAAAAGATTAGACCCTACAAACAATTCAAGGAAATTTATTAACTTACTTTAAATCAAATTGAGGTGTATTCATGTTCATATCATGGTAGGTGTAGAACAAAAGAAATTTTGGTAAGGCTTCTCACATGTAAATTTTTTTTTTATGAAATTGGTATCATGTGTAGTTTAGATGATCAATTGATTGAGTAAACCATTAGTAATTGTAAATATTATATTATATTTCGTAATTTGAGTTTTAAGATACATGAATATGGAATCTTATTATGTTCTTGGGTGAAGAAAATGAATCTTGAATAACTTAGGGTTTAATTTATGAACATAAGATGACAATCTGCGTGAATTTATAATGTTACTTTAAACTTGTGTCATTTTAATTGTACTTAGAATTATATTACGTGTCATAGATGTCTGGAAAGTTATAGGTCTTATATTTCCAATTAGATTTGAATGAGGTCATTTGGAGTTGTGTAGAGGGAGAAATCACAATTTTACTACAGGGTGTTTAATCTACCAGCTTATTAATCTGCCAAAGATTTTAACGTTATTTGAAACTTATGTAATTTTAATTATGATTATAATTGCCCTGTGTTCCATATATGTCGGAAACGTCTATGTATTAGCTTTCCAATAAGCTCTGAATGTGATTATTTTGACTTCTGTAGATGGAGAAATCGCAATTTTAGGGTCTTTAATCTGCCAACAAATTTATGACTCGATTCGGTTGCTTAGAAAATGGCAATTTTGCAAGTTTAGGTGTAAAACTTGAAATAAATTACTAGAAGGATAACTTGAGTATTTTGGGATTATCGATCGATCGATGAAAGCTAATTTTTGGAGAATTTTGGAGTTTGGTTATTGGAAAAATTCCGGGGAGTTTCGAATGAAATTTATAAACCCTAAGGGTGTGAGAGAGTTTAGTGAAGTGATTTAAAGAGATTTTATTACCTATGGGTGAGTGGTAATTAAATTTAAATTATAAATCATGAGAGAGATAATTGACGATAAATTTTAAATATCTAATTTATGAGTTAAATTCGGGAATAAATGAACGGGCTGGTTGGGTTAAGCCCAGGTGCTTTGTCGGAGTAATGTTACTTGATAAACTTGAATGATTATACAACGGGATAGTTGGATAAATTCGAGCATTTTAATAGAATGACTCTATTGTATTTTAATTAAAGGATGAGAATTTAATTAATTAAGAGTCGTGAGATAGACCCAGGATTTGTAGGCTAACGCTTTGAGGGATAGGCACAGGTTAGGCGGATTTTATGATTAAATTTATATATACGGGTATAGAGACAAAATATGTACAAATGTGAATAATATCTATGAGTATAATATTTATATGAAACATACCTATCCTAGTCGTAATGCGACCAGGGAGTTTGCACGTTGTGCGAGGTCACTTTGGCGAATCCCAGCATAAGTAGTACCGTTCCCCAGGGCCATAGGTGTTGTGCAGGATCGTCTGATGTAGGGTTGGAGTATCGTGGAATAATGAGGTATGGTTATAACCACGGACTTAAGGCCATGACCACCTTCGATGATCGTTTGTTATTTTTAGTTCCGGTAGTGAGATTTCATCCCAATTGCCCAGAATGTGGTGGGCATTTCTATAGCACGATAGCATGCTAGTGATCTCGCTTTCAAAATATGGGGGACTTTCGAAAATGTGGTTGCATATATTTCGAGTGATATATATGTATATTGTGTCTTGGCGTGACATGTATTATAAATGTATATAATAGTGTGGTAAATTATATACGGGTTTATACGTTAATGATGAACGTGGTTAAATAACTGGAATAAATGAATACATTGATTAATTATTTAATACGCTAATGAGAGACATAGTTAATTAAAAATGAAAGTTAGATAATACTTGTGTCAGAGTAGTGTGCTAAGGAGAGTTTGGAATAAGTCTAGTTAGATAGGGTAGTGTAACTAGGTGGGTTAAGAGGTATGCATGAGGTGTGCACATTAGTTGAGAGGTGAGGGGAAATCTCATGAGAGTGCAACAACATCCTAAATATGAAAAGTTTAACTGCATGTTTATTTACTGCATGTTAATTACTTGCTAAATGTTTTTCAAAAGTTTTGGGATCTGACCTGTTGTAAATCTATTTTCAAAACTTTTAGGTGTCCAGCCAAAGGGATGCAAAGGATGATTATTCTTTCCAAGTACACGTAGTTGCAGCTGATGTGAAAGTTTGCAGGACTCTTGAGTAGCTGATATTATTCATGATATTCTATATTAGGTTATTTATTCTAGTATTGTTGGGCACGTTGCCTCTTTTCTTCAGACTTATGCTTTCAGATTTTTAGTTGGTTAGATTTATTGTATCGGATTCTTAGCCGCTGGTTTATTTCGAAACCTTAATAGTTTAGCCCCCTTTTAGACTTTATCTGGTGTTTCATTTATATTGTCAATGTGTATGAATTTTTTGTGTATTAGTTAATCTTGTTATATGTTAATGAAAGATAAAATTTGACGTTGCTTGTTAAAGTAATTAGGTGGTTAGTAATTAATCATGTTTCAACAGTGATGCTAAGAATGAGCGATATGAGACAAACGTTTTATTTTGGTAGAGGGTCGTCCACCCATTATTTAAATAGGCGTGGTGTCACAGATAGTATCAAAGCATCAGGTTCTAGTGTCCTTAGGATCTGTGGGACTTTTTACGTTTCAGAATAACATTCTTTGATATAGAGCCTAATTGTAGGATTATTTCACTCCTCCTTATGTACGCGCATTTATGCTCTTCTGCTGATTATACAAACTTCAATCTCATTTAAGATGCTGCCAAAGAGAACCCACCAGACGAGAACAAATATTAGGAAGGTAAGTGGAAATGCTGCCAATGGGGCATAACAGTAGTGGGATCGAGAATCCCGATAGGGGTTTCGGCTAAGAGATTTAGACCAGTAGGTTTCATATCCAAGGAAGGTGCGTTCAAATAGGGCCAATAAGTTCCTCATTAGCAGCAGCAGTTGCCCATTTCTCAGAGCCGCCAGGGCCTAGAGAATAGCGAAAGAGGCCAGCAGGGCCAGTGCCAGAGGGAGTAAGGTTATTTTTTGCAATTATTTAGGTTGTGGATACACGAGAAATATGAAGAGGGATTACACAAACTCAGGCTGGGGGTAACTACAGGATTGTATCCTAGAGGTACAACCATTGCAGCAACTCTTGGGGTCAGCTTTGGCACAAGAATCACATCTAGGAACCCATCGTTCAGGCAAGGCGGATAGTAAATGGAGGTAAAAATTTGGTTTTATTCTTATGAGTAAGGGGTATGTTTCGGGTGACATGGGTGCATCACAATAAATAATTATTGACACTAAAATTCATGTCTGAATCCGATTTAGTGGGTGTATTAGTTGTATCAGTCTTATTATGAATATATTTTCCATGGGGTGGTGGGGCTCTTATGTGTCGCCAGTGGGGGAGAGGGTGTGGACACTAAGAGAATATTTATATTGTGTGTTAGGTTTGCTCCTTTTGATAGTTATGAGAATAGAGAATGTTATTATCCTGATGGAGTGGTAGTATACTGTTATAGTAGGACTATCGCATTTGTTGTTCCACAGTAGGATGCTTTGTTTTGCAAGGTATCATCTAAAAGAGGGTTGAGCTTGTATATATATTATATGGTATAAGATACTTCGGGTTGCATAGTTGTCTCGTAATATTTGATCCTAATGTGTAGGGACTTTTACTGATGTGATTTAGGGTGTATTGGGTTTACTGTCGTTCAGAGAGATCTAGCTCGTTATTGACTTATCGTGGGAGATTTAGTGATAGTGAGAGTGTCGTGTTATATGACACGTTTAGTAATGAGGGAGGGTACTTTAACTGAGTTGAAAGATGTGTGGTCAATAGAGCATGAAGTTAGTACTTTAGTTGTTAAACGTGTATGTGGATAAAACTATGAGTTGATAGTTATATGATTATTTAAGGCCAGTGGAGTCGGGTGGTATTTATGCATATATGCACGTGATATAGGGTGTATGGGCACCTTAACTAGCTGGAGTTTTTAGTATCGTCCACGATGAGAAGACGTGGAAATGTATGGGTTGAACGTATGGTATGGGTAAGTTATAAGCAGGAAAAAAATTGGGTGACAAAGGTGAAATGGTATGTAAAATAGTGGGTATTTCAGTGTAAGGTGACTGAAGCAGACTGGTCATTAGTTTGAATGGTATTGTATAGACCGTCAGGTTGATGAGTGTCGTTAGTGGACATGTAGCGGGAACATCATACTGGTTTCAACATTGAGATGATATGGATGTTGTGCGAGGAAATATCTGGAGCTACTAGTACAAGACATGTCCAAATTTCGAGGACAATATTTCTTTGTAAGGGGGTAAGTATGTAAGGTGGGTGTCACATGGTCTTCATAGTGTGAGGGTATTTTTCCATTCTTTGGGGAAAGGAGAACCAGAGAGTGGTTTTTCAATGGAATAAGATGATAAGCACTCAAAAGTGTTATATATATATATATATATATATATATACACACACACACACCTCAAATAGGCTCATTTTAATTGCTAGTTCTCAGTAAAATTGGCCTTATCCAGGTGTTTTGTTTATATTGTAGGTAAAAACATGTCGTTTCATACGCATCAATTCCAATTCAATTTAAGAAAAAAGGACTGCACATGCACTTTCAGGGGAAAATTGATAAATTCAGATGACTAACATCGGATTCAGATGAGAATATTTTGAGCCTTGAATCAAGGGATGCCTGGGTTCAAAACGGCGTGTCAATCGGATTTAAAATGAAGAAGTTATGACTGTGCAATGTTCAAAATTGAAATAAAGTCAAAGTCAAAGCTTTGGGTCATACCCGAAGTCAAACACTGTGACCCGAGAACTATTAAGGCACCAAAATGAGGGTCACGTTGGCTTTTATAGTTCATCATTTTTGGAGGGAGTTTGTGAAAGATATTGAATTTTGGGTACGAATTAGAATTTAGGAAAATTGGGAAATTAACTGAGGTTATATATTTTTCATGCAGTTTTATAACAGAGCCACTTGGTAGCTCAGCGGTTAGACTCATTTTGCATGCCAGAATCCACATGAGTTCAATTCGCGGGGGATGTTAGAGGACCCCAATTTTTTGTTTCAATTCAGCGCGCCACTTTACGGTTGCAATGCCGCGATGTGGTTGTGCTTCAGACGTCGGATTAGAAGCGCCAATCACGCCCCTCCACTCATGACATGTGACTACGCGCGCGTTTCCTCCCTCGGCCACTACTCAGCCTTATTTTGATATTCCTACTTTACACCCTAATTATTAATTTCTCTAATTGAAGATTCAATCATTCACCTTTTTTCATCATTTATTTTTCGTTTCATTTCTAAAAGGAAACCATATTTCATTTCTTTACATCTTTATTGTTCAACAGCCCTAGCCTTTTAATAAAATATTTCTTTGTCCGTAAACGTTTAATTATTTTATTAAATAGAGTATATTTTGTAAAATTCCTAACTGTAACAACCCTCGCTTTTGGGAGCCCATTTTATATTTATTTACTATGTTGAGTAGTTGCATATATAAAATGTCGGATGTGGGTAAGTATTAATTTGATGAAATAAGTTAATATTTACTAATAAGTTGCATTATTACCATGTGGGTAAGTGATTATTACCATGTGGTGTTCTATTTTGTCATATAATTGAAAATGGCAATTTGAATTGAAATGAAACCGGAACTTAAAATGGCTTATATAATCTCCAAATGATAATTTGGAGGGTGTAGTTAGTTCCGGGAGGTGCGAGACAGTCAAAATGTGTGCCATATTGTATTTTGAGATTTTGGGCACTTTTGACTGGTTTTGGCATATTGCGTATTAGAAATTAACTGTTGCGGTATTATTACTTAAAGTTTGGAGACTTTTTATCTTAAGCCACGTTTTAGTCTTTCCCCAAGCCTTTCATTTCCTCTTATTTGCCCTAAGTGTTCTAGCCCTAAGAGTGAGAGTGAGTGCGGAAGATTGGAGAGAAAGAGAGAGAGTTATTGAAGATTGGTGGTTTGATCTTGCTTTCTTCTTCAACCAAGACCGAAATTGAAGCCCCAAGGCAAGTTTTCTACTTGCTATTATATGGTTTAAGATGATTAATTAGTATGGGTAGTTATGTATAGTTTTGATGTAATATAATTGGTGGTTTTTGGTTGGATTTATGGGTATCAACATCTTTGATAGAGATAGATTGTTGATTGAAGTAGAGAAATGTTGTTGGGAGCATTTATGATCTTTTAGTATCATTAAATGTAGTTGTATGATTTTGGTTGGTTATTGAGTTTGGGTTTAGAAGGAAAATAGGAGAGATAGGTCTAGGTCTGCTATGGCCGGTCGACCGCGTATCTCAGACCGGTCGACCGGGCCTTCGGAGGAAGGGCACACTACTTTCCTTCAAAGGCATGAAATTGAGGGAGCGATCGACCGCGGTCCCCCTACCGGTCGATCGGCTCGTCCGAAATGAGTTTTCTACTTTTCAGTATAGGCTAAAATTTGAGACGCGGTCGACCGCGGTCTTGGGACCGGTCGACTGGTCCCCTATTTTTCTTACCCAATTTCCTACTTTTGTTTTTAATTCTTTTCTTCCCCTAGGAACTTAGGACTCTTCTTGAATGAAGTAAATCTTGGCTTTTAGAGTCCTAGTTGAGTTGGTTGTCACCCTAGTGTTGAATGGGTTTCACTTGGGGTTAAGTCCGGGGGAGGGGTTGTCCTAAGTGATGTTAAGGCATCACTTTTCTTTATGCATCCAAATAATTTGGATGGGAATTGTAGGCCCATACTTGGAGACTTTAGGGGCTGGAAATGAGGCATATGAGACCTTAAGCTCGGTAGATTAATATGATCCCTTGGAGATTTATTCGAGGCATAACCTAGGATGAAGAGTAATGAAATATCCTATGATTATGGTTTCAAACAAATGAGACATGTAAATGTAATGAAAAGGAAAAAAAATATGGTTTTTATAGTAAATGCTAATTTACTTAAACACACCTCTCTAAATGCTATCATAAGGGAAGCTCGCGCATGAGGTGATGTTCCTTAACTAGCGAATGCAGGGAGACTATAGTCCTCGGCCATATGCGGGTTTATTATATATATTTTTCTGCGCTAGTGAAGTAATTCCGGGTGTAGTTATGACTCACTCGCAGGCATATGGACACTTCCCGACGTGCGTTAGGTACCCAGGCTGCCTTGTTTGATGGGCCCCTGGAAGATGATAGTCATTTAGGGGCGCGCCCAGTGGGGAAACTCGGAGGGGCGGTCTTAGAATCGTTATATGTATAAGAATATGACCTTTCTAATCTCAAGTGGGACTTGAGGGTTACATATTTCCACTAAATTGTATTATGATAATTACATTCCTGCTAAGGAATGGGAATTTGAAAGAAATAAGAATACGATGAGATAGTACTTTCCTGTTAAGGAATTTAGACAGGATTAAAGTGGAAATTCATGGTTATAAGCTTTTAATTTAATCACTGCATCATCTCATTTTCTTGTATAGTTTATTTTAGTCATGTTACGTTTAGTTATCTTATTACTCATGCTTAGGTTGCTAGATGTCTGTTTCCTTTTCCATGATTAACTGTTCATATCTAGCATGCTTTTTGTTCATCTGGGAACTATATATACACCGGGTCCTGACTCGTTCATTTTCCTTTATGTTGTGCTTGTTATTGTATCCGCCCAGGTGCTCCTCCGCAAGGATGCCCGTGTTGATATTCCTACTCTTTTGCTTTTAAGGAGCTGTATGAAATTGCGGATATTACAGGATGTTTTGTAGACGCCATCATTCTTTTGATATCTAGTTATGATCGGGTATGTTAATCGAGCGAGTGGCCCTAACTTGTAATTGTATAATGTATGTAAAACATAATAGCGTAATGTTGTGATTACTTTTGTGTAGCTGTGGACCGACAGCATATTCGGTTCTCCCCTTGTATATTGTGGTTGCTTTAGCCGTATATTAATTATGTTTCTTTGAATTCCACTATTGTTCTAGAATGGGTTATTTAAATTGTTTTCTTAACTTAACTTTTAAATTGTACAATTGTTTTGACAACCCGTTTTCTGAATTATTGGGTGGTTTTCTCGGTTACTCTTACTATATTTGTGGTGCTGAGAATGATTTCCGTCCATGATTACCGTATATGTCGGAGTATCGAGCTGGCCACCCCTTATTTCGGAGTGCGGGTTGTCACACTAACATAGCCCTAAACCCTAATTTCCTCCTATTTAAAGGGCATTTGGTCTTCATTTTTTAGAGTCTAGATTTTAGGTTTTAAACATGGGATAATTTTTGCTCCAACGCTCTATAAAGTTTGTATTTTTTGCAAATATATCAATATAGAGTGGTGTGGTAGAATTTATCTCTTCTAAATATTGTAAATAATATTCTTCTTTCTTCTTTTGTCTTCATTTTTGCAAGACTAAGAAAAATTATGGGGGAAAAATATTTGTAGTTAGAATACACCATTCTCCTCATAGGTTAATTTAGTTTACTGTCAATCAAATTTACTTCTTTCTTTTAAAGATTTGTGTGAAATAAATTGTATTCCCAAAAATAAATTGTTAGTTTGTGTGATATGTTCTGAGAGCCTATTATTATCATAAATTCCAGATTTGTGGGAATTCTTAAATTCCTAAGTTTGGAGGTTCAATGATAATGCTAGGTGACATGCTTTATATATTGTTCTCTTCATCTTTAATTCTTTCTTTTACACCGCTCGTGAATTGTTTTTAAATTTTTTACGTAAAAATGATTCACATGATAGGCTAAATACCCATGTTCATGGGGAGAGATGAAACTTCTTCATTATTCTTTTATTTAATTTAGTTCTGTAATTTCTAATTATGTTATGTTTCTTTGAAAATAGATCTTCGACCTTTTCATTTAAAATGAATTTCGAGAGAAACATTCGATTTTAGTAAGACTTCTAGAGAAGGTGTTTTATTTTTAATGAATCAAAAAATTCCCCTTCCATGACATATAGGGTGATCTTGGCATTAAGAAATAATCAGTCATTTTTATTACATCATTTAAAAAAAAATACAGATGGGCTTTTCTTAATTAGGTTAAATGATTTTTAAAGAATTTCTAACTCTAAAACAAAATTTTCAAGACATAAAATAATTTTTATAAATGATTCATAGGGGGTAGGTTTATTAGAAGAGTTTTAATATTATTCTTGAAGAGTTTTGTGAAAGTGTAAAATTAATTTTCTAAGAAAGATTTTGTTTAAATTACATTTGCGACAAGAGTCGATTTGTAATTTAAATACATCTTGGAATATTCTAAAATTAAAAGTTACTTAATTAAAATAAATAATTGAACAGTGGAAGTGGATTCTACTCCCTTGTTTGTTCTCATATTTATTTAATTCACTCGTTTATAATTTTATTTTTTATTAATTAACTTAGTTTAAATAGTAGTTCATCGTTAGTAGTATAAACACCCCTTTAACATTTGTTTTAAAAAAAGTCATAACTTACATAGTCTCCACTTTGCTCAAATCCACATTAAGGAGCACGGATTGACCCCTTACTTGCTTGTATACATATTTTAGTGTTTTTGTAGGTACCAAAAGGGATATTATATTAATGGTCTTTTGCAACAACGATGCACATAAAACTCTTAATATCAAATGGCGCTGTTGCCGAGGAGATAAACAAAACGAGTTATCATTTGGCATCGTTGCCGGCTTTTTAAGTGTTGGAGTTTGGTCAAATTTTGATGATAGACTTTTCACGATGTGTCATTGCTGAGTTTTAAAGATGGGGAGCATTGTGATGACTTGTGCATTTGTTTAATTTGTATATATTCTATACTTTTCATATATGGTTTTTATTAGGATATTTAAGCCCTGTACATTTATTTGTGCTGATATGAACACCAATTATTTTTAATAGTTAAATAAATCATAGAAAAAATAAAAAGGGGAAATAAGACAAAATAGAGAGAGAGCATAGTTGGAGTGGATTGGAAGCCTCTCTATTATTGGTCCGTAGGACTCCCCAGTGTGACACCCTGCCTATTTTATTCCTGGGTGATCAGTCAGTTATTAAATTAAACCGAAATCATTAATAGATATCTTGCAATTACTGGATATGAAAATATCTTGCAAGCATGAAGTATCTAAGAAAATATCTTTCAAGCATGAAGTGTCTAAGAAAATATCTTGTAAGCCTTCACACTGCTGCAGATACGTATCACTAATGATCTCTAAGTTGGGTGTCCTTATCATTGGACACCTAAAATGGAAAATAATTTTGACCCGGGTCAGAGATCAAGTAAAATATTTTGAAAATATTAAGCAATTACTTAAATCATAATTTAAATCAGTTAATTATTAAATATGTTTTATTCGCGTACACTCACTTTAGATACACACCTATCGACTAATGTGAATGCCTAACGTATTATACCTAAATAGTATCCCTTTCCAAGCTAGCTAATATATTTTACTATTCTCACTAAGTCTTATTCCCTCGTATTTTCAATTAAGAGATAATACTACAGTCTCCATAATAAATTTATTTATTCACATTTTATTATTGAGTGAATCATTTAAGTTTCACTACTTAAATTCTTTTAAATATACATCACCTATCAATTCTACTATTCACATAAGTAGATATATTACACTAGTATATATTCATTGCGTATATAATATATACATAAATATAACATCTTCGAAATGCCCCCTCGTGATGCTGGCATACTCTACTATCAAGTCCATGTATCTCTCGTACTCAAGTAAGGACTATTGGCTCGGCATGTCTCCTCGAACCCAAAATAAATCTATATCATATTGGAGGCGAACATGGTTCTAAGCCTTCGGGATACGCACATACCTAATGTACCCAAACGACATGCCAATCCTACTAATACACCACACATAGTGTATCGCCCTAAGTTCGATGTTTTGGGGCACTAATCCAGACCTCATTGGAATCATCAAGGTGGGATGTCCCTCTGTGCGTAAACCTCCTAATTGAAATTAGTGTAGGTGTGTTTACTCACATAATAAAATTATATTTATAGGTATTTAGACAACCTATTTACACACTGCACAATTTCATCAACTCGTATGTAATATATATCACTCGTATATTCAACATACTATAAGTTTTCATTAAAATTCTTATTTATATAATTTCGAGTATCACCCACTACTCTAATATTCCAAGTTACCCATTTTGAAATCTGTAGTTATTCCCATCGTATCCTACTGGTCATAAACGTAAGTTCATTCATCATTTCGTATTATAACTCAAATTTCACTCCTTTCTCAATTATGAATATTTTCTCCATTATCTCCATATTTAACTCGTCTCAACTCATGTAAACCAAATTCCTTCTCTAGGCCTACTGACATTTTCATATTCTCTTCTAAAATTTAAAAATGTCCTAAAAGTTTCTTTTCGAATTACCCAAGATTTTCGAGCTTAAAAAGAAACATTTCTCAATTCTGGGCAAAATCGAATCGATTCGCCCAATGGCTGAATCGATTCGAAAAGTGTTAGGAGTCTTCTTCTACCTTTTGCTGTAATGAATTTGTACTCTATTCGAATCCAAAAACTTTTATAAAAACATCTCAATTTTTAAATTAACATAACTAAACATCAAAGATACATAATTCACCAAAAACCCAGATTTAATCCATAATTCAACTCCAAAACTCTTGATTTTGTTTGCTCCATGTAATTGGATTTATTCTACATCAAATCCTATTCCCAATTATAATTTTACTCATCAAATTATAAGTGTAGCATCGATTTTCCTTAATACAAAGTTCTTATTCTACATGGGTGTGATAACTAATAAAATTTGCAAGACAAATACTTGCCTTATATTGAAGTGGTCTGATTTGATCCTTTTTTATGAGGCTTATCTTCAAATCCTTCCTATAATAATTGTTGTGATGCTAAAATGATCTTGAATTCTCCAAAATCCTCTCTTATGCTCCAAGAAAACTCTTCTTCTCCTCTCTACTGGACTTCCCTTTGTTTCTAATCATTTTACCCTAGTATCACATCACCACAACTATATATAATACTTAAAATCTAGAAATTCCCTTAACCCTAAGTTATAAAATGACTTAAATGCCCTCTCGGATTGTTGGTTTGGTCTAAAACTGTCCTGGGACCCAAACTACACACCCGGGTATAGTATTTTGACTATTTCAACCCTTATGGACTCAATCGTAACCTCTAAATAATCATATGAGTTACTCATAATTTATTTTGTAACTCTACCTCATTTAGTCCACACACGACATCTGGTTGAGATAACAGACTCTCACTTCACTATCACTCGTTGTGACCTCTAATATGTAATTACTATTCACTTACTAATTTTATTCAATAAACATTAATCATTTCTCTTAGATTAATTATTTAATCAACCCATAATATTTAATTGACATTAAATTACGTCACACGTGTAATTTAAATTTAACCTAATTAATTTATTTTTTAATTCCTCAAAAATAGGGGTTGTTACATACTTCCCCCCTTACAAGAAAATTTCATCCTCGAAATTTGGACGTACCTGTGGCAAATAACTCTGGATACTTCTCATGCTTGTCATCCTCATGCTCAATTGTTTACTCGCCTGCATTATGGTGCCTCCATTGAACTCTAAACAAGGGTACCTTTGATCCCATTTTACTCTCACTATGATCAAGTATCGCCACTGGTCTCTCCTCATACGAGATGTCGGGCTATAAGTCGATCTCATCTAATGGAATGTAACAAAAAGCTTTCTCACTCCTTTGGTATCTCTTCAGTAATGACACGTGAAAAATGTTATGAATTCGCTGAAGATGCTTCGGCAATCCTAAACTATAAGCCACTAGTCCCACGCTCTTGATAATAAAAAAGGTACCACATATCTTAGTGTCAAATATCCCTTTCTTGCCAAATCTCATCACTCCTTTCATAGGAGACACACGCACCAATACCTGGTCGCCGACCTCAAGCTTAATGTGTCTCCTGTACGCATCGGCATAACTCTTCTGCTTTCTTAATCTATCCTGATGCGCCCTCAAATTAACTCAATCTTGGCAGTTGTTTCTTGAATCATATCTGGCCCCAATAACTTATTGCCCCCAACCTCCAACCAATAAGTTGGTTAACGACAAGGTCGACCGTGCAGTGCCTTAAAAGGTGTCATGCCAATGGTGAATTGGTAGTAGTTATTATAAGAAAACTTCACTAAAGGACGATACTTCTCCCATCCTCCCCTGAAATCGAGTATACACATTCATTGCATATCCTCAAGCATCTTATTAATCCTCTCAGTTTGCCCATCTGTCTGTGGGTGATATGATGTACTCACTACAAAAAATGGGATACAATGATCTTATCCTAGTCTGGCCCTATATTAAGCGGCCCCCCACGTAAACGTACTATCTCAGTGATAAATAACTTTGCATACTACTTTGTCTCAAAATTAGTACAAACTAAAAGAAAATGAGCCACCTTGGTTAATCAATCCACTATTACCCATATAGAATCGTTACCTCACTATAAAAACTGTAATCCAGTGATAAAATCAATGGAGATACTCTCCCATTTCCACACGGGAATCTTTAATAACTGCAACATCCCCGTCGATCTCTAATGGTTTTCCTTTACAAGATAGCAGGTAGCACACTTCGAGACAAACTCTTATATGTCCCGTTTTATCCTAGACACCAATATTTTCTGCACATGTTCTGGTACATCTTATCCCCACCTAGATGTACTATAAATCGGGACCCGTGAGCCTCTGATATTACTGCATGTCTCAAATCATCACCCTTTATAACCACGAGTCTCCCATTAAAACATAAACCATAGTCTGAACTGATCCAGTACTCATCTGCCCCATTAATTAATAACTTGCGAACTTTGTCAGGTTAATATGGATCCCCTGCTTGTGCTTTCACTACCCTCATCACAATATTGGGAATGATAGCTAATACGAACATACAAGCCACAACAATCTCATCATCATGTCAAGATCTCTCCATTTTGCTTTCCACACCTCTGCTAACTCACCTGTAGGCCTCCGGCTTAATGCATAGGCCACCACGTTAGCCTTCCCAAGATAATACTGAATATCAAACTGGTAATCCTTCACGAACTCCAACCACCTCCTCCTACTCATGTGTATATCTTTCTGTGTGAACAGATACTGAAGTGATTTATGGTTTGTGAATAAAGTAAACTTCTCCCCCAATAAATAGTGCCTCTAAATCCTCAAGGTAAAAACTACAGTGGCTAACTCCAAATCATTTAAACGATAATTAGAGTTCATAATAAATGTAAAAAGATGATGAATATGATCTATTGGGGCTGGAATTTGAGATAAGAAAGCTTGAATTTTCGTTAATGGCTGAAATAGAGTCGGAGAAGAAGAATACATGCTCGATCGATCGATCGATGGAAAGGATCGATCGATCAATGGTCACAGATTTTTAACATGCCCAGTTTTATATATAAGGGGGAAATTATATTTAATATTTAATTCCTATCCTTTATTTAGTGATAAATAAGTTGGAGGCACCTACTCCTAACAATTATAGGGAAAACTAATTGGCATTAGGGAGGATTTACGTGAAGTACTTTATGGATAAATTTGGGGAATTAGATTTCAAATTTATTTATATATGGATTCAGTGAGCAAATCCGGCTATATTGGATTAGCGACGCCAAGGTATTAAATTAATTATGGAGATAAACAAATTGATTTGGAGTCAGAATATAGACTCAGATAATATTTAATTACGGTCCAAGTGAGCGAGTCCAGGTATGTTGGTTGAGTGACGCAAGGTAATAATTAATTAATGTGTAATTTAATTAAATTAGAGTCGAATCATAGACTCGGGCAAATATTATATTAATTAATGTGTAAAGTATTTATATTAGAGTCAGACCATAGACTCGAGGGAAATATTATATTAATTGATGTGTGAATTAAATAAATTAGAGGCGGACCACAGATTCGGGACGATGATAAATTAATAAGTGAGAAAATTAATTAAGTTGAGTCGGGCCAGAGACTCGGAAAAGTTTAGGCTAGTGTTACAGGTTTTTGAGTACACGGTAAAGTCAGAGTATATATTATATATATATGGTGTGGTGATAGTGTGTATATATATATATATATATATATATATATATTGTGTGTGTGTGTGCTATTAAATATCAGTGACTAGATATTTATTTAATTTATATACTCCAGTGCTATCAAGGGAGGTTGCGCGATGTGGGAGAATCCCCTAGCGTGAGGAGTAGGGTGAGTATATCCCCAGGTCATAGCGTTCGGTATATGGGTGAGGGGCTTATCTCACTTTTAGAAAATGAATATGACCGCCTCCACTACATTTAGATTTTTGGGTCAGGTTGGTGCGCGATTCCAACTTGGGTAACTAGGTTATGTGAGCACACCTAGTGAGATAGCACTTTAGAGGAATCATCCGGTGAGGGTATACTCGGAGGGATGGTTATACATATGAATTATGTGTGGATGTTTTAGTAAAGGTACGTATATAATGAGATGCAATATTATATGCGGGTCGGAATACAGTGTATAATGTACTTACTTTATATAACTTGTGTCATGGTTATATGATATTATTTAAAAGGAATTAATTAAGTTAATTGGTGAGATAAATTATAACCCATAAATTATTATACTCGGGTTAGAGTAGTATGACAAGGGGAGATTACACCAGGACTAATTGGACGGGGTAGTACAACTAGGTGGGGTTAAGGTAACCGTTAGGTGTGCACATTAGTGGAGGGGTGAGTATGTCCTTAAGGGAGTGCGACACTCACTTAAATATGAAGAGCATTCATATATTTTTTAATTACTGCAGTTAATTAACTTGCTAAATATTTTCAAAATATTTTGGGTTCCAACCCTTACTATAAAATTATTTTCAAAACCTTTTAGGTGTCGAGCAACAGGGATGCCAGACTTGATATTCTATTCCAAGGACACGGAGTTGCGGCATATGTGGATGCTAGCATGAGCTTGGATTAGACGTATCATTCATTCTTTCCTAGAGTAGGAATCATCTATCAGTTTCAGTTTACTTAGAGCACGTCGCCCAAACTTTTGAGTTGTAGTTTTTAGATTTATCTATTCAGTTGTTGGATGATTGTTGTTGGACTATTTTATTTTAGTGGCTGATGGTTTATTCGGCAAGTATTTAAATTATTTGTTCAGTTGATTTAATTCAGCTGTTTGAATGGTTTATATTTATTTCCGCATGTACTGTTTTGTTTAAAAAGTTAAAATTTGGCACCAGCTTTTTAGAATACTAGGTGGTTAGTAAGTTTTAAGAAGTTTTTCGACAGTGATGCTAAGAATGAACCAACTGGAATTCCTGTTTTAATTTGGTATAGTACTAATCACCCGATATTTTATTAGGCGGGGTGTCACATTCCACCTCCCAGACGCGTAACTGATAATAATTGAACCTCAAATAAATCTTGGAGACGTAAGTTTCTCCCTTCACCTGGTCGAATGCGTCATCGATACGAGGCAATGGATATTTATTTCGGATCATGATGTTATTCAACTCTTTGTAGTCAATACACAACTGAAGTGACCCATGCTTCTTCTTAACAACTAACACTGCTGCACCCCACGGTGAAGTACTTCGTCGAATAAAACCCTACCCTAAGAGCTACTAAATCTTCTCTCTTAACTCCCGCATCTCATATGGAGCCATGTGATTGGGAGCTCGAACTATAGGTCTCGTACCCGGTGCGAGATCAATAACAAAATCAATTTCCTGGCTAGGAGGTAACTCGGGTATATCCTAAGTCTAACGAAACTACCACCTCCTATGAGGTCTCCTCCTCGACATAATATTGAAGAGTTCATGACCCTTCCTCAGGAAGAGGCATCGCCACTAAGAATATCTCCTTCCCGAGTATCGAGAATAAAATAGCCCTCCCGTAACAATCTACCATCGCCATATAACCAGCTAACCAATCCATCCCCAAGATAACATCATAACCACCATATCCAATACAAGAAGATCGGTAGCTAAACACAATATACCCACATCAATATCCACACCCCTACAAATCGAATGTATCAGCAACCCGCTACCCATCGGTGACTCCACACACATAAGGATACTACCAGTTGTCTATAATATACTGATAGCTCGTGCAAATCTAGTCGCTATGAAAGAATGTGACTCCCAGGTATCAAACAAAATACTACCGATAAGACTATGTATAGTAAACATACCCCCTACTATAGATGGTGCATGTGGGGCCTCCAGAATGGCAGCATCTGGTACGTTATAGACACGCCCATACTGAAGTTGTCCCAGGTATGGTGGTGTGGTTAGGGCTGGTGCTGCAGGTGGCACTACACCAAATCTGCCGAATTTTCACGGTCATTGACCTTGTCAAGGTCAATGAATGTGATAATTCATGGGGTGACAACTTTTTTTATCACAGACTTATCACGGTCATTGACCGTGACAAGTTCGTTAGAATTGTCACAGTCATGTCACAATCCTTGACCTTGACAACTTTGTCACGGTTAAGGACCTTGACAAGTCTGTGACAATGGTTAAAAAATTATCACGGTCATTGACTGGGACAAGTCTGTGACAAGTTTCTTTGTCACGGACTTGTCATGGTTAATGACCGTGACAATTCTGGGCAGAATTGAAAAAAAATCTGCTAGGCAGTTTGGCCACTGCCACTGCTCAGTAGTATATTTGTACCTGTTATAGAAACGTTGTACCTATTCAAGCATCATATATCCAAATAAAATAGAGATAATGCAAATATGCATTCAAAATAGAGACAATATGCATCACAATAGAATCCAAATATAATTCAAATGTACCAACTTAAAAACAATTCAATTCAAATAATGTCACTACATGTCTTGGGTAAGGTTAACTCTGAGGAGGTGAGTAGGCCACACAATATACGAATTGATACACCCACTAATATACATCATGCCGCATTGTTTGCACAACCACAATGGGGAGTTCTCCCTCCCGGGTATCACATGCATGACGAACACCTTGGGCTCGATGTCTTAAATCTCACGTCCATGAACTAGTGCACCCTAGATGATATTCGGGTACCTCAACCCCCAACCTATACGCTGACCATCAAATATGTCTAGTATAAACACGCTCGTCCAACCAAGTGTCGACATCGATCGGTCGAAGGGATCCAAATAGGGAAGTGGATCATCAAAGTCCGCCTGTGTCAGCGATGAAGCAGCGAGGTATACATCCTCGTCCTCCTGCACCTCCTCCTCAACCACCTTATCCTTCTCCTTCCCTTTCCCCTTACGGTTTTTGCCCAACGAACTCTTCATGAATGAGAACATATCATGGACCGTCACCTCCAAACGGGATAGCTTCACATCATGCGAGTCCACCGTTCAAGCCAACCCGGTGTCACTCATCTACAATCCGATGATCCTAGATTTGGCCACCCATGAGATCACCCCCTTGTCCTCCCCTTGCGATCAGTACCAAACACTTGGCTGAGTGCGTCAGTGGACAAAGATGCCTTGTCGGCATCAGATTGCGACTCATGCACTTCCTTAAGCTTTGCCTAAAATGATAAAAAACACATGATTAGTAAAATAAGTAAATTAAAAAAATATAACGTAATTAATAAAAAGTAAGCTATCGAATTACTTACAATCGTGGTCGCGACGCTCGGGGACACCTCCTTATCCTTCCCCTTCTTAGTCCGAAGAGACACATAAGTATCGAGTTTATGTGGCTTACACTACACCAAAATGGGTAAATTGTCACCCTCCCAGTGTTTAGCCTTGTCAAGGTCAGTGACCGTGATAACAAACACGCATTTTGTGTCACGGTCATTAACCGTGACAAGGCCGTGACAAAATATTGTCAGGGTCAATGACTGTGATAAGTCCGTGACAAATAGAATTGTCATGGACTTGTCACGATCATTGACCGTGACAATCCTTATAATGTTTCACGGTCAATGATCGTGACACGACCGTGACAAATGTCGCAGTAAACAAACCCTACGTTGCTCTCTCTCTCTCTCTACTTTTAGGTTACTTTTTCTCTCTCTCTCTCTTCCATTTATATATATATATATATATATATATAAATATATGTGTATGTGTGTGTGTGTGTGTGTGTGTGTGTGTGTGTATATATATGTGCATGTGTGTGTGTGTATGTATGTGTGTGCATGTGTGGTGGGTAGGGGTGGGGAGGGGGTGGGGCAGGGTGGGGGGTTGTGCATGTGTGTGTGGTGTGTGTGCATGTGTGTGTGGTGGATGGAGGGGGGAGGGGAGGAGGCAGGGATGGGTAGGTGGGTGGTGGGGTAGGGGTGGGGGGTTGCGTCTGTGTGTGTGTATGTGCGTGTGTGTGTATATGTGTGTGTAGTGTGCATGTTTGTACGTAATGTCCCTTGTAAACGAATTGATTGATTGTCCCTCATTGTATATTAGTAAATTAAGATATGATTAATTATGAAAGTTGTATTGCCCCTCATTGTAAATTAGTAAATTAATAATTGTATACTTTAATTGTTAGTTTAATTGATGAAAATAATTAATTGAGTAGATGAATTAGAAGGAGTACGGGATACACATTTATTGTTGACATTGTTGTTGGATTATAGTGGATCGATGTTGGGTTGGTTAATTTTAAAAGTGGCATGACCACTGGATTATTGTCAATATAGGGGTGGGATTTTTCAACATTTTTTGAAAATTACTTTGTATATCGAACAATATATATATATATATATATATATATATATATATATATATATATATATATATATATATATATATATATATATAGTATATATGATAAATAAATGAAACATACTTGAAATTACATATAGTGCGCATAGATACTAGCCTTCTAGTTCTTATCGGTACGCATTCAATAGCCCTTAGACCCGTTCGAGAGTCATTACCCCTGTAATGAGATCTCTAGAATTTTTCCGTTTGGACAGTTTGGGACTGCGTAATTTCTGTATAATATTCTTAGTGGCTTAAAGTTGTAACTTTTGGAAGAAGTTTTGCAGTCGTATCCTAATGTTCTCTGGGTACATACTAGATTGACAAGTGTGACTGTTATTTCAATTGATCAATTGAAATAACACTCACACTTGCCAATCTACGTCGTGTACTTGGAGAACTACGAGGATATGCTGCCAAATTTTTTTCAAATTGGAACAATGTGCATGAGTTGTTATATATATTAAGGAAAAATGTGGTCTTGAATGGGATAGGACGACTCACCCTTTAGAGGAGATGGAAGAAATAGAGATTTCTATTATAAATTGAATTTGAATTAAATAAGACATAATTAAATGAAACATACTATAAATCTAAGTTTTGTTTATACTAATCCATGAATATACGCTTCGTACCATTAATGGTACAATAAGACAGCGAATTTAGGCTATGGTTGACACAAGAGGTAATTATAATGAAAATGGTTGTTATATAACGTTACATTACACTCAAATTTTACAACTAATATAATTAATTTATCTATATTCTCAGCTCTTAAATACGGGTGATGCGATATGAAGGCTTGCTCGTCTAGCCACTGGACCATTGTTCGTGGCACAAGAGTACAAAAAGTATCGATTGAACGGTTACATATTCGGCACTAAAGTGTACGAGGAAAGTACAAATGTACAGAACTCGGGCATTTCATACAAGGCTCTTACTTTCTTTCGAGCAAGCGCAAAAGATAAAAACCTCATTGAAGCTGAAATGACTTACTATGATGTAATCCATAATATATTTGAATTGGATTATATAAGCTTCAAAGAGGCTGTATTTTACTGTGACTGGTTAAGAGTTTAGGATAAAAATGATGATAAAGTTGATTCTGTCACCAATTTGATCATGGTTGACTTGTCCAAGTTGAAGAGCAACGACCACTTGAGCGATGAGCTGTTTGTTTGTGCATTTCAAAAAGTTAACCAAGTGTTTTACTCGGGGTATATCAACAACGAGCCATGGTCAATTGTCCAACACGCGCCAAAATGTCTAAACAGTAGTGAGGATGACTTGGCTGCTCCTATCGAATATCAATCCATTTTTTATGAAAACCAGAATTTTAAATAATTTTTAAATTTGTAATAAATATTCCAATTTGTACCGAAATATTCCAATGCGTTTGGACAGTTAGGAAGTGCATAATTTCTGTATAATATTCTTAGTGGATTAAAGTTGTTACTTTTGAAGTAATTTTCTATTATAAATTGAATATGAATTTGAATTTGAAATTTAAGTTTTTCTTATACTAATCCGTGAATATACGTTTCTTACCTTCAACGGGTGATTAGTACATAGTTATTTGGGGTGTCCTATTTGTGGAAAGGAGACTGAATCTCTTCGTCTATCCTTTATATCCGAACACTAAGAAATGCCATAATCCTATGGAGTGATGCTCTGCAAATTCCTTCCAACTATTGTGTAGCCAAACATCACCAGTTGAAGTTGTCAATTACACTGTCCATACCCCACCACTTAGAACCTCTAGCAAAACATGGGAAAATATGGAAAGTGTAATTGACAACTTCAATTGGTGATGTTTGGCTACACAACGGCTGGAAGGAATTTGCAGAGCATAACTCCATAGGATTATTGCATTTCTTACTGTTCAGATATGAATGGAATTATATTTGACACGATTGCCCGGGGTATAGATTAGTTGGAAGGAGGTGCCATATGAGCTCAAGTTAGCTGTTTGGATGGCACTACATGTAATGTATTTATATTTATATTTTTATGAATATTTAAATTTCAATTTCAATTTCGATTTCGATTTCGATTTTTATGAATATTTGTTTGTTGGGTGTCATTACACTCTTGTGCAGTATCTTGAAGTGGTTGATTCTTATAGTGGAACTAGAACTGGAAATTGGTGCTGGATTTTCTCAAAAGTTGTCCTCTTCTAGAGGTTCTTATCTTTGAGGTACGTCAAGGGTTCATAACATCACTTCCATCTAAATAGTTTGTAGATTTGAGATAATTGATGGTGATGTTGTTTCTTCTTATATTAGGGTTTTTCATTTTGTTGTAAACAAATCGGGACATCGTGGTTGGAATGGTATGTACCTGATTGTTTGAGATCACACCTAAAGACAATCAAAATTACAGGACTGGGGTCGAACAATGGAGTTTAAGAGTTGAGGTACTTTGTGGAGAATGCTAAAGTTTTGAACAGGTACGGGATTGTTTCTATTTTGAATGTATATTTCCACTATTCTTATTTTATCTAGATATATAATGTTTGAACAGGTACAACATTGCTATAATAGGTACATATATACTGTTGGGTAGTGGCAGTGGCCCTACTGCAGATTTTTTTTCAATTCTGCCCAGAATTGTCACGGTCATTGACCGTGACAATTTTTCAAACACTATCACGGTCCTTAACCATGAGAAAGATTGTCACGGTCAAGGCCCGTGACATGATCGTGACAATTTTAACGAACTTGTCAAGATCAATGATCGTGACAAGTCTGTGACAAAAAAATATGTCACCCCCAGAATTGTCACGGTCATTGACCTTGACAAGTCCAACTTGTTAAGGTCAATGACCGTGACAATTCGGCCGATTTGGTGTAGTGCTACCCCCAAGGCCACTCCCTATCCCCTAAAATAAAATAAAGTAAAATTAGTATCGGTCCCGCAAAGTAAAATAATGCAGAATAATATATTTCTGTAGTTATAGAAAAATTAAATCTTACTATCACCCTATGCTCCACCTCGGCGTAAGACGTCCGGCCGGACTAGTGCATGTCCGTCTTTTTTGCCCGATTTTCCCTCCTCGATTGGTGAGATGCCAATTGTCGCTCTCCGATCTCATTGTCAATGAACTTTTTCCAATGTGCCAATGAGATCGGCTCCTTCGGCGGAACGGATTCACGCATTCGGATAACGGACTCTCGTGTCTTCCCAGAGTACCGGGTCCGCATATTTTTCTTCCACATATTGTGTTGATTCCTCAACTACTTCAAGATGGAATCGCGTAGCTTTGGATCCAGGATGAATTGTTCATGTCCGACAAATACAATGTTATTGTGAATAAATATAAATATAAATATAAAATGAAATTGAAATCGAAATCGAAATTGAAATCGAAATTGAAATTAAAATATTCATATAAATATAAATATAAATACATTACCTGTAGTGCCACCCAAACAGCTAACTTGAGCTCATATGGCACCTCCTTCCAACTAATGTACCCCAGGCCGATGATCGTCTTTACCAGCTCGAGGGATCTCGCTAATAGCTCCGACTTGTTCTCGATGGGCATCCCCAATTTTCAATATTTGGGGAGCCTAGGGGCCAAGGAGCCCTCTTCGCCTCCGCTACCACCGAGCCCAGACGACATCATCATAACCAGCATCATCATCCTCACCTTAATACCTGATGGAAACATTTGTTGTAACAAAATGTTATTAGTACAAATCAAAATGAATTACAAGAAGACATGCAAATATTTACAATTACTACAAATAAAAATGAATTGTTACTGTTAAACATCCCCACCGCCACCCCTACTGCCCACACACACGCACACTACACAAGAGTGAAAATGATAAAGTGCAAATCAATTAAAAGCATTAAAAACGGATGTTTCGGTACAAATTGAAATATTTATTACCATCCCTGCCCCCTCCCCCCCCCCCCCCCCACCCTGCCCCACCCCCTTCCCCCACCACAAACACACAAATAGCCCCACCCCCACCACACACACACACACAACCCCACCCCCTTCCCCCACCACACACACACACACACACACATATATATATATATATATACACACACATATATATATAAATGGAAGAGAGAGAGAGAAACCAACCTGAAAGTAGAGAGAGAAAATGAGAGCAAATATGTACAAATCAAAATGAATTGTTACTACAAATATGTACAATTACTACAAATAAAAATGAATTGTTACTGTTAAACATCCCAACCCCCACCCCTACTGCCCACACACACGCACACTACACAAGAGTGAAAATGATAAAGTGCAAATTAATTAAAAGCATTAAAAATGGATGTTTTGGTACAAATTGGAATATTTATTACAAATTGAAAAATTGTTTAAATTTCGGGTTATCATAAAAAATAGATTGATATTCGGTAGGAGCAGCCAAGTCATCCACACTACTATTTAGATGCTATGGCGTGTGTTGGACAATTAATCACGGCTCGTTGTTGATATACTCCGAGTAAAACACTTGGTTAACCTTTTGAAATGCACAAACAAACGGCTCATCGCTCATGTGGTCGTTGCTCTTCAACTTGGACAAATCAACCATGATCAAATTGGTGACAGAATCAACTTTACAATCATTTTTATCCTCAACTCTTACCGAGTCACAGTAAAATATAACCTCTTTGAAGCTTATATAATCCAATTCAAATATATTTCGGATTACACCGTAGTAAGTCATTTCATCTTCAACGAGGTTTTTATCTTTTACGCTCGATCGAAAGAAAGTAAGAGCCTTGTACGAAATGCCCGATTTCTGTAAATTTGTACTTTCCTCGTACACTTTAGCGCTGAAAATTTAACCGTTCAATCGATACCTTTTGTACTCTTGTGTCACAAACAAGGGTCCAGTGGCTAGATAAGTAAGCCTTGATGTCGCATCACCCGTCATTAAGAGCTGATAATATAGATAAATTAATTATATTAGTTGTAAAATTTGAGTGTAATGTAATGTTATATAACAACCATTTTCATTATAATTACCTCTTGTGTCAACCATAGCCTAAATTCGTTGTCTGATTGTACCATTGTTTTTCGTATTTTATTGTTCTCACAGGCTTCATATTTTCTACATATTATAAAATTAATCATATATAAAATAATCTAAAATAATGTTAAACATTATAATAATAGAAACTTACTTTTTCCATTCTTCGACATCTTCATGTGTGTCAAATAGATAACGAGCTACTTGTTCATGTTGAAAACTCGTTAATTTCACTCATTTTCCCATCACATGACCACCATTATTGATGAACTCATCAGTGTCATCAATGCTGGTTGATTCAGTCATATATTCCTGAGTATATATTGATGACTCCACGGTGATGTATTCCTATGCAATTGATCCTGCAATGTATCGTGTATTCTTGACGTAATCTTTAAAAACTTTCATCAATCTTTCAAACGGATACATCCACTGATATCTAACTGGACCACAAAGAAGTGTCTCGTCGCATAGGTGTACCAACAAGTGAACACTTATGTCAAAGAATGATGGGGGAAAGGACTTCTCCAACACACAAATCGCTTCGGTCATCGCCAATTTTGCGGCCACTATGTGTTCTTGATTGACTACCTTCTCACACAAGAGTGATAAGGTAATACTAATTTGAATAATTGCCCTCCACAAATCCTTGTTCTTGGAGAAACAGTGCTTAAATAATAAAGGAACCAATTGCATGATCACATGCCAATCGTGGGACTTACACTAATGTAAATCATGAGTATCATAATTCACAATCCTTTGCAAGTTGGATGAAAAATTAGATGGGCCCTTCAAATTATATATTGTCTAAAAGCACCTTCCTTTCCCCACTCATCAAAGTAAACGCACCAGGGGGAATTATTGTCCTTCCCCTACTATCTTCTTTCAACCATAGTTGTGGCTTAAGTTTCAACGATTTAAGGTCTTTTTGTGCATTTTCTCCATCCTTCGAATGACTCCCCCCAAGGTAAGTGCCCACAATATGTTCGGTGAAGTTATTCTCTGCATGCATCACATCCGATACATGGCGCACCGGGTTATTCTTCCAATAAGGCAAGTCAAATAAAATTGACCTCCTAGACCATGCCTTTCATGTCTCAGTTTCATTCCTAGTTGGGCTCTTCTTATGCGACATTCTTAAATTTGGGATTCTTACCTGGCATATTAGGGCCACATTCAGAAGATTTACTTTCAATTTCTGAACTAGAAAGTTGTCTCGGCGGTAGCCTATGTTCAACCCTACCCAATAAAAAATTGGAACCTTTCTCAAATTTGAAACTATGAGACGGGGGTAAAAACCTCCTATGGCAATGGTATACATTTTTTTTAGCTAAAGGATAGACAAAGAGATTCAGTCTCCTCTCCATAAATAGGACACCCCAAATAACCATGTACTACACAATCGGATAATGTCCCATAAGCTGGAAAATCATGAATATCCCACATTAACGTAGCTTTCATCGTAAACTCTTCTTTTCTAAAAGAGTTAAATGATGGCACACCCTCTTCTGAGAAGTCCTTTAATTCTTCTACCAAAGGAGCCAGGTAGAGGTCGATGTCATCACTTAGTGTCTTTGGCCCAGGTATCAACAAATCCATTATCAAAAATTCAGGTCCCATACACTATGAAGGAGGGAGGTTGAGTGGGGCTGGGATCACTGTCCATACACTCTGATTAGTGCTTATATTTCCAAATAGATTCAAAACATCTGTTAATATAGCCAAACGAATGTTGCACTATTCTGGAGGAAAATTGGGATACTTATAATTCATCCTCCTCCAGGTTATAGAATCAATAGGATAACGCATGATATTATCCCCTACTTCTACCCTAGCATGACAAGTCATTGCCTCCGCTATCCATCGTACTCTGAAAAATCGCTTTAATCTAGGCCCAACGGAAAAATATTTCAACACTTTTTGAGGCACTTTTGAGCTTGTGCCTTCCTTACTAGTAGATTGGACATATCTAGGTTCATCGCATACTGGACAACGATCGAGATTTTCATACTCCTTCCGGTATAGTATGCAGTCATACACACAAGCATGAATCGATTTATACTTCCTCCCGAAACCTTTCAAACTGTTCTTCATAACAGGATAGCTATTTGGAAGCGTATTCTCCTTGGGTAGTAATCCCTTCACCCATTTCAGAATTCCTGTCACGCTATTTCCACACGAACCGTACTGCATCTTCAAACTGTGCAAACCAACCATGGCATGTAAAGTTGTTTGATATTTCTCACAGACAGAGTATAACGGTTGGGTCGCCTTAAATTTTAAACTTTGGTAGTCATCGTCAAGGTTTATCATGATATCTTCACGAGCACTTGAACCTTGTACATTATCAGTAACCTTATTCGCCTCTGCTTCATAAACTCCGTACACATCATCAACTAAATCCTCTAATATATTATGATCTACGTCGTCCCCATCTATATCCATCCTACTTGTTGAAGGTTATTGTGAAGGTTGGTCGGGAACAAAAGGAACTATCAATTCATCGTGAAAACTCCAAAATTGATAACTATAGTGCATACCCGATCTTAACAAATGTGGTTCAACTGTTTTCCACTCAAACACCTTACCATTCTTACACCTAGAACACGGACATGGAAACTCTTCATCATTATGATATCTCTTTGCGTATTTCACAAATTCATTAGCACCTCTGCGAAACACATCCCCCATTCTATTTGTCTTACCCATCCACTCTTTGTATTTCGGATATCCCATCACAGCTACCACAACTCATTACCTATTAAAGGTAAGAAGTGTATATTCATGGATTAGTATAAACAAAACTTAGATTTATAGTATGTTTCATTTAATTATGTCTTATTTATATTCAATTTTTAAATTTCAAATTCAAATTCAATTTATAATAGAAATTTTTATTTCCTCCATCTCCTCTAAAGGGTGAGTGGTCCTATCCCATTCAGGACCGCATTGGTCTGTAATATACTTAACAGCTCATGCACATTGTTACGATTTGAGAAGAATTCGACAGCATATCCCCGTAGTTCTCCAAGTACACGACGTAGATTGGCAAGTGTGAGTGTTATTTCAATTAATCAATTGAAATATCAGTCACACTTGTAAATCTAGTATGTACTCAGAGAACATTAGGATACGGCTGCAGAAATTCAACCAAAAGTAACAACTTTAAGCCACTAAGAATATTATTATACAAAAATTATGCAGTCCCAAATTGTCCAAACGGGACAATTTGAGAGATCTCATTACAGGGGTAATGACTCTCGAACGTGTCTAAGGGCTGTTGAATGTGTACGCATAAGAACTAAAAGGCTAGTATGTATGAGCACTATATGTAATTTCAAGTATGTTTCATCTAATTATCATACTATATATATATTGTTCATTATACAAAGTAATTATAAAAAAAATATGAAAAATCCCACCTCCATATGGACAATAATCCAGTGGTCATGCCACTTTTAAAATTAACCAACCCAACATCAATCCACTATAATCTAATCGCAATGTCAACAACAAATGTATATCCCGTACTCCTTCTAATTCATCTACTCAATTAATTATTTTCATCAATTAAACTAACAATTAAAGTATACAATTATTAATTTACTAATTTACAATGAAGGGCAATCCTACTTTCATATATTCATTTACTAAAAAATTTAATAATCAATCAATTCATTTACAAGGGACACTACTTGCATATAAGGGAAAATATCTAATAAACCAATCACACCCACACACACGGACACCTAAACCCACACACACGCGCACGCAGCCCCACCCCCCTTCACACACCCCGCATCATTTCCCTCTCTCATTCATACACACAAACAAGCACAAACATGCACACTACACACACATATACACACACGCGCACATACACACACACACACATGCAGCCCCACCCCCTACCCCTCCACCCACCATCCCATCCCTGCCCCCTCCCCCCTGACCCACCCCCTCTCCACCCCCAACCCCCTTCCCCCACCACACACACATACACACACACGCGCGCACATATATACACACACACACACATATATAAATGGAATAGAGAGAGAGAGAGAGAGAGAGAGAGAGAGAGAGAGAGAGAGACCAACCTGAAAGTAGAGAGAGTGTGAGAACAGTGCGTAGAGAGAGAGAGAAATTGGAGGGAACAATGTGGTGAGGAAAAAAGGAGGGAAAAGGGCTTTTTGCTGACAGATTTATCACGATCATGTCATTGGCATTGACCGTGATAACTTTATAGAATTGTCACGGTCAATGACCGAGACAAGCCTTTGCCACGGACTTATCACGATCAATGATCGTGATAAAAAAATGCATGTTTTTTTTTTCACGGTCAATGACCGTGACAAGGTTAGCCGCTAAAAGGGTGCCAATTTTCCCATTTTGGTGTAGTATGGCCTCTGTGCCTGCTACTCTTGCGGGGTACCCTGCTTCTGCGGAGCTCTCCCCTATTGTGGGAAATCCTTCCTCTTGTAGCCCATCTGTCAACAAATAAATCACTGGCTTGGAAACTCTCTCTAACACTAGCCTGGATTGCCCTGACGATAGTGAACCTGATGTTGGACCTGCTGGCGGTGGCAGTTCGGGTAAGTCGTGTCATTTTCGGGTTGCGTTGATTTTTATTTGAGTATAATTTTTGGGTACTCTTTAATCTATACGAGTTAATCGCGTCAAGTTCGGGTCATTTCGGGTTATTACCATAAACAGGTTATCGTGTCAAAAATTGCCAGCCCTACTAGACCCTACTAACCTCACCCATTGTTCCCTTAGCCCTGGCGGCCCTGAGGAACCAAATGATATTAATGGCCCTATTGGCCATGCCTAGATCTGAATCACTTGGTTAATCCCCCTTGGGTCGATAACTACTAGATCGAAATCGCTTGGCTAATCCACATATCGAAAATCCTTCCTCTGGTGTTTGCCTGACTGATGCTGCTGTGGTGCTCCACTAGCACCGCCCCCTTCTATCTTGCCCTGCTGGCGAGGATCATCTCCTCTCTTGCTCCCCTTCACATGGACGCAATGTTCCTAACAATGTAAGAGTGCATTATTGACAACGTCTGTATAAGTCACCAATGTCGTATTCCCAATCAAGTGCTGGCGGATCCTCCAAGCCAAATCATCCATAACATGCGCCTTTTTTCCTTTCTTCATTGTTCATCTCATCTGCTACAGAATTATCCAAATGAGTGAACTCGTCCTCATATTCTTCAACAGAACTATCACCCTGAGTCACCTCACTAAACTTCTTCCTCATCTCAGTCTCTACAGCTGGTGGAAAATATTTGTGATCAAATTGCACCCATAAATGAGCGATATTCATAGTATCCATCTCTCCTAAGATGGTAACTGACTGCCACTACTGCAATGCTTCTCCAACCAACCTGAAAGTAGTAAGAATATATTTCTGCACTTCACTGCAGTCAACCATACGCAATTGACATTGAATATATGCCTTCCACTAACATGTCGCAATCACATCAGAACTCCCCTTAAATTCTAGTGGGTGGACCTTCTGGAAAGCCTCCCTAACCCTATGCCACTCTGTCGGTCCTGGATGTGCCTAAACCCCTCGTGCCACTAGTTGCGGTGGATGCTGGACCTATGGAAAATGTTGTGCCATGGAAGTTATAGATACATTCATTGTCCGTGCCACTATCATCACCACCTCAGTTGCTATCATTGTCCCCTTTGGTGCTGGTGGATGTGGTGCTTGTGGCTTTGGCTGAACCTCCCCTGTATTATTTTGAATCTATGCTCATGTTGATCCTCATATCCTAGGTGGAATCTGAAAATAGGTTCGAATTGTATGAGTTAACAGTCAATACAATTGTAAAAACAGAAAAACGAATCTCAATGCGTAATCATGAATGCAACAATCCTAATAATAGGGCTCTAAGACAAAGAACGCTACACTGAAATCGTTTTAAGCCTATTTTAATCCTGGGTGATCATTCCATTATTAAATTAAACCGGAATCATTAATTATTTCATTCTTTGCATTAGTGTCAAAAACTTTTTAATTACAAACCACCTACGTCATATTAAGCGGGTGCTAAGCGTTATCTTTTATTATTAACACATGCGGAAAAATTTAAATGAACTAAAACATTAACACGTGAATATAATCTGAATAACCGCACAAAAGATATAAATACATAGAGGAGATCTAATAAACCATTAGTTCTATGAACATAAAAAATCCAACCACAATCTGAAAGATTTCATTAAAATCTGAATACACTCTGATGCATAACTAGACAAAAGAAATAGTCTGAAGGCAACACGCCCAGATAAACTGCTAATGAAATGTCCTAAATAGAAAGAATGAGCTGAAGCGTCTAAGAAAATATCCTCCAAGCCTCCACACTGCTGCAACTACGAGTCACTGGATAGGATCTATAAGTTAAGCATCCCTATTGCTGGACACCTAAAATGTTTTGAAAATAATTTAGACACGGTTAATAGCCCAAGTAAAATATTTTCAAAATATTAATTAAGTACTTAAATCACAATTTAAATCAGTTATTTATTATACATGTATTATCCGCGTACACTCATTTGAGCACACCTACCATATTCTACCTAACTACTATCCATTTCTCATTTTATTATTGAGCGAATCATTTAAGTTTCACTACTTAAATTCTTTTAAATATACATCATCTATCAATTCTACTATTTCACATAAGTAGATATATTACACTGGTATATATTCATCACACGTATAATATATACACAAATATATCATATCCGAAATGTCCCCTCGTTATGTTGGCATACTCTGATATCAAGTCCATGTATCTCTCGTACTCAAATAAGGACTATTGGTTCGTCATGTCGCCTCGAACCCAAAATAATTCAATATCATATTGGAGGCGAACATGGTTTTAAGACTTTGGGATACATACATACCCAAATGATATGTCAATCCTACTAATACACGACACATAGTGGACCGCACTAAGTTCCATGTTCCGGGCACTAATCCAGACCTCATAGGAATCGTCATGTGGGATGGCCCTCTGCTCGTAAACCTCTTGATAACAGGCAGTGAAGGTATGTTTACTCACATAATCAAATCATATCTATAGGTATTCACACAACCTAATTATATAGTATTCAATAGGTATACACACAACACAATTTCATCAACTCATACGTATATATGTCACTTGTATATTCGACGTACTCTATGTTTTCATTAAAATTCTTATTTATATAATTTTGAGTATCACTCACTACTCTAATATTCCTAATTATCCATTATGAAATCCATAACTATTCACATCATATCCTATAGTCGTAAACGTTAGTTCATTCATCATTACGTATTACAACTCAATTTTCACTCCTTTCTCAATTATGAATATTTTCTCCATTATCTCCATATTTCACTCATCTCAGTTCATGTAAACCTAATTCCTTCTCTAGATGTACTCGCATTTTCAAATTCTCTTTTATAACTTCAAAATGTCTCAAAAGGTTCTTTAGGAATTATTAAAGATTTTCGGGCTTAAAAAGAAATATTTGTCAAGTATGGGCTCGCCCAATGACTGATTCGATTCGAAAAGTGTCAGGGGTCTTCTTCCCTTTGTTGTTATGAATTTCTACTCTATTCGAATCCTCAAACTTTTATACAAACACCCCAATTTTTAAATTAACATAACTAAACATCAAATATACATATAGGGATGATTTCTAACGTAAATCACAAATAAATTCCATACAATTTCATCATATAATAAGATTTAACACCTCATAATCATAAATCCTATAGTTTTGTGTTCTTTATATAAATTCACCAAAAAGTCGAATTTAATCCATTATTCAACTCCCAAGACTCTTGATTTAATTTTCTCTATGTAATTGGATTTATTATACATCAAATCATATTCCCAATTATAATTTTACTCATCAAATTATAAGTGTAACATCAATTGTCCTTAATACAAAGTTCCTATACTACAATGGTATAATAACTAATCAAATCTGCAAGATAAATACTTTCCTTATATTGAAGTGGTCTGATTTGATCCTTTTTTTATGAAGCTTCTCTTCAAATCCTTTTGCTAAGAATGGTTGTGATGCTAAGATGAGCTGGAATTCTCCAAAATCCTTTCTTATGCTCCAAGAAAACATTTCCTCTCCTCTTTACCGACCTCCACTTTGTTTCTAATCTTTTTCCCCTAGCCTCACATCACCACAACTATATAGAATACTTAAAATATTGAAATTCCCTTAACCCTAAGTTATAAAATGACTAAAATGCCCTCTCGAGTTGTCGGTTTGGTCTAAAACTATTCCGGGACCCAAACTACATGTCCGTTATACTATTTTGACTGTTTTGACCCTTTTGGACTCAGTCGTTACCTCTAAATAATCATCCTAGTTAATTTATTTTCTATCTCTACCTCATTTAGTTCATACACGACATCCGGTTGAGATAACATACTATTAATTCACTATCACTCGTTATGACCTCTAATATGTAATTACTATTCCCTTAGTAATTTTATTCAATAAACATTAATCATTTCTCTCTGATTAATAATTTAATCAACCCATAATATTTAATTGTCATTAAATTATGTCACACGTGTAGTTTAAATTTAACCTAATTAATTCATATTTTAATTCCTCAAAAATATGGGTTATTACACCCGGGACGACTGAAGTTAGGCGAACTTCCTCCCAGTCGACTCAAATCGGTATTCACCCTATGTGTGTAAAAGATGCAGGAGGTACATTTCTTTATCACTCACAAGTCTCCTCTTAGCGGGTCCATTTATTATTTGACTATTTGTGCTTACGTGATGTTATTTTATGCATAGTATTACATTGAATGGTTTGATGAATTAATTGGACTTATTACCTATACGCGGTCATTTGAAATGAGAATGGATTTCATATCCTGACTTAATCACTTATCCTTTATGCGCAATCCTAGTTATTATTAAAATTAAAATGAATCAACTAAATAACCACATAGGATACAGTGTTCATAGGACCATTTCTAAATATTTTAACTACGGTTCAAGAGACTTTATCAATGGTGTCACAAATATTTTGGTTTCAGGATCAACAAGGATTATCATTTCAAGCTTAACTTTTAATCAATTTTGATCAAGCTTGGTGTGTCCATTCTGCCCACACTGCGCTTGAGGGGGAATGTTAAGGATATTAGATATCATGCACAACCCCACGTTGGAAATAAGTTTGAAAAAGTCATCTGTTAAGTTTGAGAAAGACATGCATACAGTTAATAGCAAATAGAAAAAGTCATCAGGAGGTTATTCACATGTGCTATTAAAAAGGAGCTTACCTTGTTTTTCTCCTTTTATGTAGGAAAAACTCTTTATAATAGCTACATTGCTTTAAGTTTGTAAATCGTAGGGCTTGTTTTTGCTGCTATATAAAGGCTGCCTTGAGTTCAATAAAATACTAAGAAGAGTTACAGAAACTGGAAAAGAAAAAGAGTTCTCTCCACTCGAAAAATCCTCGATCGCTTCGCTATGAGGCACGTTAGTGTCCAGTAAAATTGGGTTTTAAGTGCAGTCGCCTAGTAAAATGGGTTTGTGTCGTCCCTAACATTGTACCAGACATCTGTTTCGTTGTAGTAGCTTTGTCGGGAATCTATGTGGCAAGCCTCTAGTTGTCGTATGAAAGAAGTAGGGACACGCATTTCTCAAAGGTGACATATAAAATTTCATGCTTTTCTCGCACTCAGATTAATTAAAATTATCTATCCCATCAATTAATCAAAGATAACCATTGGTTATGTGCTTGTTAGGATGTGTCCTTTTCTTGTTCGTGTCGAATTCAAACCATTTAGTAGTCGATTTTGCGTGGTCCATCCTTGTGTGTTTCATAACGAGTTCTGAATTTATTTATTTTAGAGATGGTCTCCATATTATGGAGAACTCTCCACCAAATTTGTTCAAAAATTTGATGGTTTCATGTTATTTTTAGTATATTTCTACATGTATTGTGCCCTCCGTATTTTTGGCATGAGTTGTATACTCTTAGCTTTGTAGTCTCTTCAAACCTTGTAAAATACTATTACGTCTCAGTACAAATACAATTATCAGAGACATACTTGAAGTGGGTTCCCCTTGTGGGGAGGCCATTTTTTATTTTATTTTTATTTTCGCACACATTTTATTTTTTACGAGTTTAGTATTTTAGTAAATATGTTTTGGTATACCCCTTGTATTCACATTTAATATTAATGATATTTTTGAGCTTCTAGAGATTTGAGTGATTTTTTATATGTGTCTTTCCACCAAGTTTCACATTAAATTTGTATCAGAACCAATTTTGCTCTTGATAATCAATAACAGTATATTACTCGTGTGTGTAAACCAAAACGCAAGGGTGCCTCCCAAAGATACAAAACAATCCAAGACTCAAGAACCTGCACTAGAAAGAATTCGAAAGATGTTACTAAACCTGGCAGACAGTAGAGTCGCATCAACGCAAAAATTGAAAAGATGGAAGTTAGCGGGCCAGTGTCCAACATTGGCAGCAGTATTACCAACTCCCACCATCACAAAGAGGCCACAACCAGCAGGGAAGGGACAATAGGAGAAGAGGGTAGAAACAATGGCCTCCACGCATCTTGTAGGGCCCCTGTGAGGATGGTAGTGGGTTAGTGAAGGGTGGGGCATAGTCATAGCACCTTAGATGCTTTACAATCAAACAAATATATAATGAATTACTAATAAACAAAAGATACTAGAGTACCTTAACCCTAAATCCATTTCATTTTCTTTAATTAATAACATTTTAATATGTAAATTTAATGTTTTAACAACCATGATAGCTTCAACGATTTGAAATAAAAATTAACATGTTATCAAAATATAACATATCAAACTCGAAATTAATCAATCACAATATACATAACTTTGAATTTTGAACATTTCAATAAATATACAGCCCTCTAATTTAAACCCTAAGTTCAAATTTAAGTTTACATTAAAATTTTAACTCACACTCATAAAAACAATGGAAATTATAATCAATACCATAAAATTTACCCGGTGTATAAAATCAAGAGAAATAAAAAAATTGCGAGAGATAGACATATACAAATATATGAGAGAAGGAGAAGTGATAAATCGAAAATAGACCTTTATTGGCATCCTTGGAAACGTACTCGACATCCAATCGAAGAGAGAGATTGTGTGCTTACCTTTAATAGTCCCCAATAACTTTTTCTAGAGAGAGAAGCTCTTACTTCACTCTAAAAAAATTCCTCGTCACTCCATTCTCCTCCCCAAAATCTTGCTATCGTGATTTCCAACACACAAAAACTAACTTACGCCAAGGAAGTATCAAACGGTGAAATTGGAATCAATTCCAAGAAATTATTTTCTACAAATGTTCCAGACATTGGGCAACATTTTCTCAACCTATCGGAACCATATTCTCATGAAGATAAGACTATCATCAAAATATCAAGTGAATCATATCAAGAATCATTGGAAATGTGTAAGTCTAGGCTTCTGGGAAAATTATTAGTAGCTAAGGGCCAAAAGATAACTACGGAATCTTTGAAGAAATCTCTATAAAAAATTTGGGATCCACAAAAACCATGGAAGCTTAACCCTAAAGGTAAAGGTTTTTATACACCTTTTCTTCAAATCAATGACTGACATGCATAAGGCTTGGGTGATTGGACCAACGCAATTGAATGAGGGATTTTTTACACCAATGGATTGGCATCCAAATTTTGTCTCACTGAATTCTTGTGCTTGGGTTCGTTTCATGGATCTTCCAAATGAATTTTGGCATCCTCAACTGTTTCTTGAAATTGCTCAAGGTTTGGGTGTTGCTACATTACACCAAAAATAGCAATCTGGCATGGTTTAAAACTATGCCAGATCAAATCTGGCACGCACTACACCAAATCTGCCCATTTGTCAAGGTCATTGACCTTGACAAATTCACCTTGTCAAGGTCAATGACCGTGACATTTCGAGGCGAGACAACTTTTTTTGTCACGGTCGTGTCACGGTCATTGACCTTGACAAAAAACTCGCGTTTTGTGTCACGGTCGTGTCAAGGTCAATGATCGTGACACGTTTGTCACGGTTATAAACCGTGACAAAGTCGTGACCTTTTTTAAAAAAATTGTCACGGTCAATGACCGTGACAATTCTGGACAGAATTAAAAAAAAAACTGCTGGGCAGTATGGCCACTGCCACTGCCCAGCAGTATATTTGTACCTGTTATAGCAACGTTGTACCTGTTCCAAACATCATATATCCGAACAAACTAAAGATAATGCAAATATATATTCAAATAAGAAACTATTTAAAAAGAAACATCACCATCATTTTATCTCAAATCTACAAACTATTTGCATGGAAAAGAGATTTTGTACCGCGACACTCGGGAACACCTCCTTATCCTTCCCTTCTCGTCCGAATAGCCACATAAGTATAGAGCATATGTGGCCTACCCTTAGGGTCAGTCCCTGTCCCGTGAATTGAAATAAAGTAAAATTAGTATCCGCCCCTCAAATATAGATAAATATAAATCGTAATTGAAATCGAAATCGAAATTGACATATAAATATAAATACATTACCTGTAGTGTCACTCAAACAGCTAACTTGAGCTCATATGGCACCTCCTTCCAACTAATGTACCCCGGGCAATCGTGTCAATTATAATTCTCTTCATATCTAAACACTAAGAAATACCATAATCCTATGGAGGTATGCGTTGCAAATTCCTTCCAACCGTTGTGTAGCTAAAAATCAGCAGTTGAAGTTGTCAACTCCACCTTTGAATGGGGTATGGAAAGTGGTGGGGTATGGAAAGTGGAATTGACAACTTCAACCGGTGATGTTTGGCTACATGACGGTTGGGAGGAATTTGCAGATTATCGCTCCATAGGATTATGGCATTTCTTAGTGTTCGGATAGACGAAGAGATTTAGTCTCCTCTCCACAAATAGGACACCCCAAATAACTATGTACTAATCACCTATTAAAGGTAAGAAGCGTATATTCATGGATTAGTATAAACAAAACTTAGATGTAGTTGGAATATTTATGTATTAATCTCCTCTCCACACACTACACAAGAGTGAAAATGATAAAGTGCAGATCAAGTAAAAGCATTAAAAATGGATGTTTCGGTACAAATTGAAATATTTATTACAAATTGAAAAATTGTTTCAAATTCGGGTTATCATCAAAAATGGATTGATATTCGGTAGGAGCAGCCAAGTCATCCACACTACTATTTAGACGCCTTGGCGCGTGTTGGACAATTGACCACGGCTCGTTGTTGATATACTCCGAGTAAAACACTTGCTTAACCTTTTGAAATTCACAAACAAACGGCTCATCGCTCACGTGGTCGTTGCTCTTCAACTTGGACAAGTCAACCATGATCAAATTGGTGACAGGATCAACTTTAGAAGCATTTTTATCCTCAACTCTTACCCATTCACAGTAAAATACAACCTCTTTGAAGCTTATATAATCCAATTCAAATATATTTTGGATTACACCATAGTAAGTCATTTCAGCTTCAACGAGGTTTTTATCTTTTGCGCTCGCTCGAAAGAAAGTAAGAGCCTTGTATGAAATTCCCGAGTTCTGTACATTTGTACTTTCCTCGTACACTTTAGCGCCGAAAATGTAACCGTTCAATCGATATTTTTTGTACTCTTGTGCCACGAACAAGGGTCCAGTGGCTAGATGAGCAAGCCTTGATGTCGCATCGCCCATCTTTAGGAGCTGAGAATATAGATTAATTAATTATATTAGTGGTAAAATTTGAGTGTAATGTAACTTTATATAACGACTGTTTTCATTGTAATTACCTCGTTTTTCGTCTTTTATTGTTCTCACAGGCTTCATATTTACTGCATATTACAAAATTAATCATGTATAAAATAATCTAAAATAAAGTTAAACATTATAATATTCGAAACTTACTTTTTCCACTCTTCGACATCTTAATGTGTGTCAAATAGATAACGAGCTACTTGTTCATGTTGCAAACTTGTTAATTTCACTCGTTTTCCCATCACATTACCACCATCATCGAGGAATTCATCAGTGTCATCAACGCTGGTAGAGTCAGTCATATATTCCCGAGTATATATTGATGACTCCACGGTGATGTATTCCCCTGCAATTGATCCTGCAATATATCGCGTATTCTTGACGTAATCTTTAAAAACTTTCATCAATCTTTCAAACGGATACATCCACCGATATCTAACTGGACCACAAAGAAGTGCCTCGTCGCATAGGTGTACCAACAAGTGAACACTTATGTCAAAGAATGCTGGGGGAAAGTACTTCTCCAATACACAAATCGCTTCGTTCACAGCCAATTTTGCGGCCACTATGTGTTCTCGATTCACTACCTTCTCACACAAGAGGGAGAAGGTAATACTAATTTGCATAATAGCCCTACGCAAATCCTTGTGCTTGGAGAAATAGTGCTTAAACAATAGAGGAACCAATTGCATGATCACATGCCAATCGTGGGACTTACACTTATGTAAATCATGAGTAACATAATTCACAATCCTTTGCAAGTTGGACGAAAAAGTAGATGGGCCCTTCAAATTATATATTGTGTCTAGAAGCACCTTCCTTTCCTCACTCGTCAAAGTAAACGCACCAGGGGGAATTATTGACCTTCCCATACTATCTTCTTTCGACCATAGTTGTGGTTTAAGTTTTAACGTTTTAAGGTCTTTTCTTGCATTTTCTCCATCCTTCGAATGACTCCCCCCAAGGCAAGTACCCACAATATGTTCAGCGAAGTTCTTCTCTGCATGCATCACATCCAATACATGGCGCACCGGGGTTTTCTTCCAATAAGGCAAGTCAAATAAAATTGACCTCCGAGACCATGCCTTTCTTATCTCAGTTTCATTCCCAGTTGGGGTCTTCTTATGCTTGACATTCTTAAATTTGGGATTCTTACCTGGCATATTTGGGCCACATTCAGAAGATTTACTTTCAATTTTGAACCCGAAAGTTGTCTCGGTGGTAGCCTATGTTCAACTCCGCCCAATAAAAAATTGGAAGCTTTCTCAAATCTGAAACTATGAGCTGGGGGTAAAAACCTCCTGTGGCAATGGTATACATTTTTTAAGCTGGAGGATAGACGAAGAGATTCAGTCTCCTCTCCACAAATAGGACACCCCAAATAACCATGTACTACACATCCGGATAATGTCCCATAAGCTGGAAAATCATGAATTGCCCACATCAACATAGCTTTCAGCGTAAACTCTTCTTTTCTAAAAGAGTCAAATGATTGCACACCCTCTTCCCACAACTCATTTAATTCTTCTACCAAAGGAGCCAGGTAGATATCAATGTCTTCACTTGGTGCCTTTGGCCCAGGTATCAATAAAGCCATCATCGAAAATTCAGGTCTCATACACTGTGAAGGAGGGAGGTTGAGTGGGGCTAGGATCACTGGCCATACACTCTGATTGGTTCTTAGATTTCCAAATGGATTGAAACCATCTGTTGATATAGCCAAACGAATGTTGCGTTGTTCTCGAGCAAAATCGGGATACTCATAATTCATCCTCCGCCAGGCAGTAGAATCAATAGGATGACGCATGATATTACCCCCTACTTCTGCCCTAGCATGCCAAGTCATTGCCTCTGCAATCCATGGTACTGTGAAAAATTGCTTTAATCTAGGCCCAACGGGAAAATATTTCAATACTTTTTGAGGCACTTTTGAGCTTGTGCCTTCCTTACTAGTAGATTGGACATATCTAGGTTCATCGCATACCGGACAACGATCGAGATTTTCATACTCCTTTCGGTATAGTATGCAGTCATACACACAAGCATGAATCGATTTATACTTCATTCCCAAACCTTTCAAACTGTTCTTCATAACAGGATAGCTATTTGGAAGTGTATTCACCTTGGGTAATAAGCCCTTCACCCATTTCAGAATTCCCGTCACGCTATTGCCAGACAAACCGTACTGTGTCTTCAAACTGTGCAAACCAACCATGGCATGTAAAGTTGTTTGATCTTTCTCATAGCCAGAGTATAACGGTTGGGTCGCCTTAAATTTTAAACTTTGGTAGTCATCGTCAAGTTTTATCGTGTTATCTTCACGAGCACTTGAATCTTCTACATCATCAGTAACCTCATTCTCCTCAGCTTCATAAACTCCGTACGCATCATCAACTAAATCCTCTAACATATTATGATCTACATCGTCCCCTTCTTCATCTATTCTACTTGTTGAAGGATGTTGTGAAGGTTGGTCAGGGACAAAAGGAACTTTCAATTCACCGTGAAAACTCCAAAATCGATAACTATCTTGCATACCCGATCTTAACAAATGTACTTCAACTGTTTTCCACTCAAACACCTTACCATTCTTACACCTAGCACACGGACATGGAAACTCTTCATCATTACGACATCTCTTTGCATATTTCACAAATTCGTTAGCACCTCTGCGAAACACATCCCCCATTCTATTAGTCTCACCCATCCACTCTTTGTATTTCGGATATCCCATCACAGCTACCACAACTAAACACCTATTAAAGGTAAACAAAACTTAGATTTATAGTATGTTTTATTTAATTATCCCATCATTTAATTATCCTATTAAAGGGTATGTGGTCCTATCCCATTCAAGAATGCATTTTTCTGTAATATACTTAACAGCTCATGCACATTGTTACGATTTGAAAAAAATTCGACAGCATATCCCCTTAGTTCTCCAAGTACACGACGTAGATTGGCAGGTGTGAGTGTTATTTCAATTGGTCAATTAAAAGAACAGTCACACTTGTCAATCTAGTATGTACCCAGAGAACATTAAGATACGACTGCAGAACTTCCTCCAAAAGTAACAACTTTAAGCCAATAAGAATATTATACATAAATTATACAGTCTCAAACTGTCCAAACGGGACAATTCGAGAGATCTCATTACAGGGGTAATGACTCTCGAACGGGTCTAAGGGTTATTGAATGCGTACGCATAAGAACTAGAATGCTAGTATCTATGCGCACTATATTTAATTCAAGTATGTTTCATATAATGGGTTAATTCAAATACAAAAATAAATTCATGGGATAATTCAAATACAAATATAAATTCATGTATTGACCACATACACACACACACACACACTATCTAAGTTGTTCTATGGGTATAAAAACAATTATTATCCAATTATTATCCAACTATTATCAATTATTTATTTTGAATGTAAATAATATTCAAAACCCCACCCACCCCCACCCCCACCCCCTCCCGATGTTTATTATCCAATTATTATCCAACTATTATCAATTATTTATAAAATTGATGTCTACTTTTAGTGTTGTGTATATATTTTAGTCCTCGGCTTTTTTATTGAACTTTTAGTTATTTAGTGTATTGTAGATTGATGAGGCCACACAATGAGCACACAATGAACTACTATTTCGCCTTTTACTAAAGAATATCATATGCTCACAAATAGGCGGCATACGCCCATTTTTTAAATTGTTTATACCCCCTCCCCCACCACACACCTCCTGATGATGCTTAAACCCCTTTTGATAGACGGCTCTCTTAGTATTTTTTTTGTCTATACTATCAAGTGTTCAACTAGTTTGGAGAGTTGTACCAAACAATATTAGTTGAGATACAACTTCAGATTAATTCAAGACATAAGACCCTAAAGGGAATCCTATCTGCAACAAGATTCTAGTTAGTAAAGAAGACATAACAGAATATGGTGGAATCCACTACACTACACACCCATTCCCACACTTAAAAACCATTTAATAATATTTAAAAAATTCAAAACCATTTAATAATATTTAAGCACTAAAATTAATTTAATTTAATTTAACCTAGGATTTAATCGGATATTTTTATCCTATGTTTACTAATGCTAAAATTATGAAAAATGATATTTTGAGATAATAATGTGAGAAAATTTGTTTTATGATTTTTTTCTGAACTGAAAATTATTTAGGGGTATTTTTAATTGAATATATACACATTTTTAACTCTTTAAAAATTACATTTTAATCCTTTCTAAATCTTAGGGAGAGTTTGGGTTGTGTTTTTCGGCCATAACACCACACACCCCCACCACCACCCCCTCCCCCACCACACACCACCACACACACACACACACCCCACCCTACCCCACCCCCTGCCCCCCTCCACCACCCCCTCCCCCCTCCCCCAAAACACACCACCACACACACACACACACCGCACCCCACCCCACCCCCTGCCCCCTCCACCGCCCCACCCCCCACACACGCACACACATACACACATATATATATACACATACACACATAAATATACAGACAAATATATATATATAAATGGAAGAGAGAGAGAGAGAGAGAGAAATTGGACCTGAGAGAGAGAGAGAGAGAGAGAGAGAGAGAGAGAGCAGCGTCGAGAGAGAGAGGGAGGGAACGGTGGGAGGGAAAAAAGAAGGGGGAAAGGGTTTTTGCTGGAAAAGTTGTCACGGTCGTGTCAAGGTCATTGACCGTGACAAGAATTGTTACGGTCATTGACCGTGACAAGCCCGTGACAAATTTAATTGTCACGGTCTTGTCACGGTCAATGACCGGGACAATTAGTTGTCACGGTCGTGTCAAGGTCAATGACCGTGACATAAAACGCGTGTTTTTTTGTCACGGTCAATGACCTTGACAAGGCTGGCCGGTTGAAAGGTGACAATTTGCCCATTTTGGTGTAGTGACGGTTTTGAACTGTGCCAGATTGAGTTGTTCCAAAATGGCCATTTTTTTCTGGCACGATTTAAAAGTGTACCAGATTTTGCCAAACAAGAACACTTCTGGCAAACTTTTAAACCGTGCCAGAATTTGATATTCCTGGAACACTTTTGGCACAGTTTTAAACTGTGCTAAATTTTTGAATCAAAGAAAAAAATAATTATAAATAATATTACCCCAAAATAATCAGCAACATTTCCACTATTTTTCGTACCTATTTTACCAAAACAAAAAATTCAATAATAATACAAAGTCCGCACGGCAAAAATCGTACAACAACAATACAAATAGTGCACAATAACATAAATACACATCCAAACAATAAGCCCAATAAAAATTAATGGCTTAAATTCCATTGATAAAAAATTCATCTTAGTACATATGAAATTCATCTTAATACATGATCCAATTTAGCAAATCTATACCAAATACAACAATCATGTTCAAATACATCAATTAAATGGTCGTTGATTAGGCATGCGGTCTGCATGAAGTATACGACGGTGGTTCCCACAAGGCTTTCAATGTACAAATTCCTAGAGATATCTGTCGAATGATTCAAATTTTCTCTGAATCTGCACATGAAATTAAACAATGGCAAAGATCATCATGAATGCAACCTAGTTGGAATCTCTACCTTGACCATTACTTAAGATAGTTGAAATTTTTCTCACCTTGACCGTTGCAATATGCTCTACACCATCTATAATGGACCTATAACAGTAGGCAATGAATGGTCCCCATGTAGTGGGTATGCGTGTAGAAAAAGCACGTTCCACTAATTTATCTATCTTCCTCATATACCTTCTATTTATAGTATATTATTAGACGAGTCCTGCTCATATGGTTTCACTATATGCCATATATATAGTACACCATTAAAATAAAAGAATGAGAAAAGGAAAGAACTTCAAACATAGAACAGAAGACATGAAGAAGTTTGGTGTATTTCTCTTCATGCATAGGCAAAACATTTCTCTAAGAGATAAATCTACAATCGTAAGGTGTCATGATAAATGAGTAAAGTTACTATTCCATAAATCATAGTGAGATTTCACATAAAAAAGTATAGTATATGTAAATGTCCTTCAATCAAGCAATGTTTTGGCCAAAGACTTAGCAGTTTAGCATTTGACATATAATTATATTTATGCAATTTTTTAACAGAGATATCTTCTCTTATACCTGAAATTGCTGAAGAGTTCAAACAAATTCATGCGGTAAATAATCACAAGTATGTCAAATGGGTCAACCCATTAGTGATTCGAATCAGGTGAAGGTTAAGACAAGGTTTGTTTGAGATAAGCATGGCTACTGAGTTTTACTTTACATGTTAAAAGTACTAAAGTAATGTTAAGAGTACTTGATTATCAATTAAAAAGTTTATTTTACTGTATTAATTTCGCCCTTCAATCCAATGAAGTTTTCTTGATCATATTCCAATCAACTTCCAATACGGCATTCTTTTCCTTCTTGGAATATTGGTCCGAAAAAAGAATAAAGTACTCGAGAAAATAGATGAATCGGATATTGAAAAAAAAAATATATTTATGAATACCTTATAGCATCAAGTAAATGAGTGGAAATATGTTTTCTTCAGTTAGAGGGAATGACCCAAATGGCTTCAATACCACATAAAGCAGGCACAACTTCTTTTTCGCATAAAATTGCTCCATTCAACATCTCAAAGTTTTTAACTGAAGGATTCTTTTGCACTTTCTCTCAATGAAATCTCACATTGCCAAATTAGAGGGTGGATGAAAACAGTTCCAATGAAAGGCCAGCCAAACTTCACCAAATCCTCCACGACCAAAGCTTTTGTAAAGTAAATACCTTAAATCGGGCATGACATGCTCATTTGATTCGTGATTTGAACCAAAGGGCAAGCACCTATTTTGGTCATTGTACAAAATTGATGGCCCGCCAATGGTATCAGGAAAAGGTGATGAGTGTTGGGCATCCTTTCGAATCGCAAAACTGATGAATCTGAAATTAGAAAATTTGTTGACATGCTCAGACATAGGGAAAGGCACATTGCTTCTATTTTCTTCCTTCAACCTATAACCTGTCAAACTTGTAGTATCTGGATGAGAATGGTCCAATTCAATGAGTTCAAAAGTCGTGTTATCAAATGGCTAGTCCTAAATATACTTCTGGAGTCGCATCAGTATCAGATGTAAGTCATCAAGTTTCCCCTTTTCATCAAGCCTTTCCTTGAGTGTGGTTTTAAAAAGAACAGTTGATCTTAAAGGAATCACAACGGCTGCCAAGTTATCCATGCTTCCCTTTTCAAATGCGACATTTACAACACAATCTGCTAATGAATATGACCATGTGGAATTGAATTCTGATCTCAAAGCACTGTAAATGCGTCTTTCCCATAAAAGATCGCAAACGTCATATATGGTCTATTTTTTGAAAACTACATCAGAGGCAACAACCATATAGCTATCATTGGGTGTCATAGTTCGCCAATCCATCATCTCAGGAACAAATATTAAAAGACATGTCACCAATAGATCGAGAAACAGACAACTGGCCATTGACTCTTGATACACCCGCATGTTCAAACACATAACCACCGGAAGACACCACCCGGAACTTCTCAGAATCTCTATCCGGATGATAATCTCTTGATAGTTCCTTGGCTAAAAAATGTGTCAACCCTTGTGACAATTTCAACCTGCCATAATCCTCTCGGTGTCGAATTATACCATCACGTCTTTTTTGCGCGTACAAGCTTCTTGATAAAGTAGTTTTGTCTTCAGGAGGGGGCTTAAATGTCTCTGAGAGAACCTTATAGTCCCTTCTTTATTTTTTTCGCTACTAGACAACCAACAATCCTCTGGGAGGAAATATATAGATACACCTGCAATGGTGGGAAATATGGTCAGTCTCTAAAAGAGAATAGTGATAATATGCGCTAGGTTGTTTGATTCGAAGCATCACTATTATTACAAAAAAGCACATTTCATACAAATTTGGGCCAAACTAAAATTTTCTAAAATGATGTTAATGTCTTGTTCAAGGATCTATAAAGATGAATAAAGTCTACAAAAGTATATAACCTAACAACTACATTAAAAAATAACCATATTTATAGTATGAACCTATAAAATTACATAACCTAACAACTTATGCTTATAAATCACCACCGGGACAAACAAAGACAGAAAAAGTCTCAAACTGTCATATTCATCAACAAAATGTAACAATTTTCTGGCAAGTTATGGATGTAAGAATAAATCGTATCCAAAACAAGAAAAGGAAAATAGTAGGGTCACTAAGATGATAGTGCAGGGTAAGAGCCATCAATAAAACATTATAGTTGTGTGAAATCAAGCGAAGCACAACATTGATTTCATTAATACGCCACATAAATAACAATAATGCAATTAATTGAAGTCAAACATTAATTCAATAGCCAAACTATTATGGACTATTTTACTAAAGATTAGTAAAAATGATACAAGTACACAAATCAACACATTGTTCTATAAATTAAATCCTACACAATGATAAAACTACAACAAATTACATTCCCGAGCAGAGATCATTCATGATTTCTGTTGATACAGATCACAACTGCCCACCAAAAAATGAAATATTCACCCACCTACTTATATGGTATCATCTTTCAATTATATATATGAAAACAAGACAGTTGCGGTGGATTACTGAAAAGTGCGACTGTGTGATAATTGATTAAATTAAATTCGCAAGTTTCCAACCAACCTTTATTTAATTCAGCCCCTAAACATGCATCTAAGGTGCGTGTGTCAACCCATAACTAATTAAAGCATGCAACGCAGTAAATATGCTGAGACACAAATTTCAGAAGAAAAAAAACCTTTCGGGTAAAACCTTTATTTCACTATGAATATATAAATCGCAACTTACAATTACATAGAGAAATCTGTAATGGATCAACACGCAGCCAACCCACAAAGACACGCAGTCTTGAACTCAGCAAGAGAATACACGCAGCACCCTGCAAGGACTCGCAGCCCAAACAACAAAGGAAGAACCGAATTACTCCTTAATGACACGCAGTCATAACACTTTGTAGAGACTCCCTCAGCAATGAAACGCAGCCCTCAGTTGCAAAGATCTCCCCACAAAGATTGAACAATAGCAAAGCTTGTGTTCTAGGGTTCCAAAAGATTCACAAAAGTAATTGGGATTTTTGTGTGTGAATCAAAAAGATATTTGGTACATCAAAAATTAAAGTCTTGTTGTGTTTTAACTCTTAGAAACGTTTTCTCAAAGACTTAAAAAATACACCACCGAAATAGGAATATATATAGGAAATATGAGTCGGTGGTAAAAAAATCTCACGAAACTGATCGAATTTATCATAAATGGATCGGTCCGCTTTTGGAGGCAGATCGGCCCGAACTCGGATCGGTTCATTTTTTAAAGTGTCTTCTTCGGTTTGCCTGCGATTCGGGGTATACTGGTTCTATGTACAGCGGATCGGTCCGGTATAGAGGCGGATCGGTTCGGAGGCGGATCGGTTCATTTTTAAAAGGGGCGTACCGGTCCGGCGTACCAGAAAATAAAAAATCTTTTAAAAGCCTCTTTTTTGCTTAAAAAAACTTACTTCTTATTTTTATAAAAAAACATTTCATAAAAAATTTCCCAATACTAAGTATGAAACTTTAGGGGACTTAAAATCAAAACTTTACCAAGTTCATTCTCGCAGAGGTTATGATGTTGAAGACGCTTTGATATTCGGATCCATTGATGTAGATACGATCTTGAATTTCTTCAACGGTGTAACGGCGTACGACATACAAATTGAGAATGGACAAAAATTTCCTTACAAATCTCCCCATATGTCTATGTCGGTACATACAAAAAAAATATCTGAATTATTAAATAATGACCTATACAAATCTACCCTCCCATGAACCCTAAAGATGAAAAGATATAAATGTTTAAATCTTCATCATTTGATCTTCAATCTTCAGTAATCATCAAAGCTCAAAGCTTTTCTCATCAGGGTGTGCAACATATTTATCTTCAATCTTCATACCTACACACATGAGATAAAGCAAATACCACGTGACATATCGAGTTTGAAATGAGATAAATATAGATACCAATTTATGATAAAAGCATAAGCTAAATCTCAAAAACTCCCCCAAAATTCTAATTCCCCCATAAGATGATAATTCTTTCTCCCCTTTTTTATGATGTCCCCAAATAGACAAATGAGAAGAATGAATCAAATAAGCAAAATCGGGGTGTCACGATACACAAAACAAGGCATCAAACAATATGGCAAATGTGCATCTTGCAAGGAGATGTAAAAACAATTCACAAGCTCTTTTTGATTTTTCATTTTTACATACAAAAAATAAGATACATTTGAAAAAATATGCTACAAAAAATCACACCATGGATTTAGACTCAAACAACCAAGTCATGGAAATGGAATGAATGGGTGTGAACACATTCGATAGGTAAATCAACTCAATCAATCATATGTGCACGATGCATATGTGTACCCCTAACGAATGAACATCAAAAGTATCCTTAGGTGTAAAGATTGTTGAATTTAGATGACATCGTCTTATGAAAATCAACAAATCAAAGTCAAAGTGATTTCCATACCAATAACGTCCAAAACTATGTAGCGCATTTTCAAGCATATCAAGGATGTGCAAACCCGTTTAAATTCTCCAACCAAACTCCCTCATATATCTTTTCTTTTAGAGGTAATCTAAATTCTCAAACTTTGGAGAATTGGTGCAAACACCTAAATGGCCCCTTTTTGGCATGAATATCTTTTTATTGCCTTTCAATTTTTTTGGTCTCTTTTAACCTCTTTGGACCTCGGATAACAAAATTCCTCCATTTTTTTAGGTCTAATTTAACGGTGGCTTAGTATTCGCAAAGGCAAAATGAATCTTTCGCAGTTCTTCCCCGTTTTTAAACAAAACACACAAACTCACAAAACGGTTTTTTTATGCACAATTTCCTTATCAAAATTTATCGCGCTTGGTTTGTTTTAAGGATAGGATTGAAGTGATAACACCCAACCAACATGTGATAAGACAAGCACAATAAACAAACAAATCAGTGCATGTGTGCAATAAAGGAAACATGAGTCAAACATGTAGGAAGTAACACTTAATTACATCTTAATGACTCCAAACATTATAAAGCACATGGATGAATTGACCTATTGTCTCAAAACACTATCAAATAGTCACATGAAAATAATGGAATGATGTTGTGACTTGGTCATCCTAAGTGTCCATCCATAAACGGTGCTAACAAAATACAAAAATCCTTTTTGGATTTTCTCAAAATTTTATCAAAATAAAATCTTTTTGTATTTTTCAAAATTTTTCTTAAAAAAATAAAATATATAAACATGATACATACTAGCAATAGGCAAACAACGTTATCATGAAAATCACCCTATGCTAGTAAACAAGTCAAACCTCAATCATTAGGTGCAAAGGGATTTTCCAAAGGTGGTGACAACTTATGAAAAACCACCATCAATTCTTGTGAAGATTTGACCAAAAACTTAACTTGCTCACCTAAATGTGCAAACTCTCTCATGTAGTCTCCGGGAGCATGTAAAGTATCATGTGTGGGTGCATGTGTGCCAGAAATGCGAGTAGAAACAAAACGTGACACATACCCCAACTTAAAGCAAAATTCCCTAAGGTGTCCTCTCCTCTTGCAATGTGAGCAAACATAATAGGCCTAGAAATACCTCTCTCAAAAACTTTAGGACGCACTCTCCTAATAGGAATGGGATGCCTAGGTGGGTTAGGGTGAGACTCACGTGAATCAAACACTAAAGTGGGAACCGGATCAGGTGCTAATTAGGAAGTAGAAGCACCGTCATGACTTATTCCTAACTTCTCACCTTTACCCTTATTAACTACCTTTTCAACCTTCTTAGGTGCGTTCACAAAATTGACTTTGACCTCCCTGGCACGTTCGAGATCACTCTCGAGTTGGGATACACGTGTCGTCAGACTAGACAACATGTCGGTCAAATCACACTTCTCCTTTCTCAAAACCTCCTTCTCTCTCTCCAAATCTAAAACCCGCCGACCTAAATCACGATTATATATCTTAGTTTTCAAGGTCTCGGTGTACAAATCTCTAAAAGCTTTTTGGAGCTCACTTTCATCTCCACTCTCCAACTCGCTCTCATCTCCACTAGAAACACTCGAGTCATCATTGGTGCTCTCATGACCTTTATCAACGTGAGACAAAGTGGGTGTGCTCACACGACTCGAAAAAGCTACAAACTTCTCATCACTAGTCTCATTACCCTCACCTTCACTACTATCACTAAGTGTGGCGGGCATGGCTACTTTCTTTCCTTTCTTTCTAAGCCACGTAGGACACTCGAACGACTTATGCCCCTTATCCCCACGTTCAAAACAAGTCACATTCTCAAAATCTTCCTCACACTCCTCATCGGAGTCATTCCCTTTTTCCCTCTCATCGCTTTCTTTGGCCTTTCCTTTCTTTTTATTTTTCTCAAAAAATCTATTTTTGTTGGAAAAATTATTTTTCGTCATGTTGAGAAACTTTTTAAAATTCTTTGCAAACAAGGCCATATCATTAAAATCAAAGTCACCCTCGGAATCGGACTCACAAACTTTTTCATTCTTTTTCTTTAAATGAGTCTTTAAAGCAATGCCATTATCCTTAGCCTTAATGGTTTTGGGAAACATGTCAATCTCAAAGATTTGAAGATCTCCTACAAGTTCTTCCAACTTAAGTGATTTCAAATTTCCCAAAGAGTTCAAAACATTGACTTTAGGAATAAAACGTTTTGGGAGAGATCTCAAAATCTTTTTAACGACACGCGTGTTATCAATCACCTCACCCAAATTAAAACATGTGTTAACAATGTCCGACAAACGTGCATAAAAATTATCAAAGCATTCGGACTCAGACATGGTGATAGTCTCAAATTGGGTGGTCAAATTTTGTAATTTAGACTCTTTAACAACGTTTGTACCCTCATGTGTCAGTTTCAAATCATCCCAAGACTCTTTAGACGTGGTGTACGTCATAATTCGGCGAAACTCATCCGGAGTAACAGCACCACAAATAGCACTCAGACCACAGGAATTAAAATTGGACTATTATAATCATCTTCAGTCCAGGCTGACACGAGTTTTAGAGAGGTGACATTATTAACGGTGACCGTGGGAGGAGTCCAACCATTTTCGCAAAGCAACCAAACACGCTCATCAATATATTTTAAAATCGATTTCATACGAGCTTTCCAGTAGGCATAATTAGACCCGTCAAAAATAGGCATCTGATTATATAAGTGCTCCATAAGAAAAAATGCGAATTTTTACAAAACTGATTTTTTGTCAAAAAAAATCAATATCACATGATTTTGCGGAAAATAGGAATACGCGATAAATTAGCGTAACCTGCTCTGATACCAATTTGAAAAGTGCGAATTTGTGATAATTGATTAAATTTAATTCGCAAGTTTCCAACCAACCTTTATTTAATTCAGCCCCTAAACATGAATCTAAGGTGTGTGTGTCAACCCATAACTAATTAAAGCATGCAATGCAGTAAATATGCTGAGACACAGATTTCAAGAAAAAAAACCTTTCGGGTAAAACCTTTATTTCACTATGAATATATAAATCACAACTTACAATTACATAGAGAAATCTGCAATGGATCAACATGTAGTCAACCCACAAAGACACGCAGTCTTGAACTCAGCAAGAGAATACACGCAGCACCCTCCAAGGACTCGCAGCCAGAACAACAATACTCCTTAATGACACGCAGTCATAACACTTTGTAGAGACTCCCTCAGCAATGACACGCAACCCTCGGTTGCCAAGATCTCCCCACAAAGATTGAATAATAGCAAAGCTTGTGTTCTAGGGTTCCAAAAGATTCACAAAAGTAATTGGGATTTTTGTGTGTGAATCAAAAAGATGTTGGATACATCAAAAATTAAAGTCTTGTTGTGTTTTAACTCTTAGAAACGTTTTCTCAAAGACTTAAATAATACTCCACCGAATTAGGAATATATATAGGAAATATGAGTCGGTGGTAAAAAAAATCTCACGGAACTGATCGAATTTATCAGAAGCGGATCGGTCCGCTTTTGGAGGCGGATCGGTCCGACCTCGGACCGGTTCGTTTTTGAAAGTGTCTTCTTCGGTTTGCCTGCGATTCGGGGTATACTGGTTCTATGCACAGTGGATCGGTTTGGTATAGAGGCGGATCGGTTCGTTTTTAAAAGGGGCGGACCGGTCCGGCTTACCAAAAAATAAAAAATCTTTTAAAAACCTATTTTTGCTTGAAAAAACTTACTTCTTATTTTTATAAAAAATATTTCATAAAAAATTTCCCAATACTAAGTATGAAACTTTAGGGGACTTAAAAATAAAACTTTACCAAGTTCATTCTCGTAGAGATTATTATGTTGAAGACGCTTTGATATTCGGATCTGTTGATGTAGATACGATCTTGAATTTCTTTAACAGTTTAACGGCGTACGACATACAAATTGACAATGGACAAAAATGTCCTTATAAATACAAAACAGATAGTGGATAATTAAACAATGAAATGAACTAAAATTTGAATGATTTTACCAAATGTACCATCATTGAGCACTCTTTTTCCCATTACCAAAGTAACTAAGGTACCACCGAACGAATTTCTTCAACCCTGTTTGCAAATCTGTGGTGGACTTATACCCAAGTTCCCTCTGCGCTGAACTTATATTCGCGTGTGTAAATTGCACATCCCCATTTCACGGCATCTTCATAATCACCCTTTTTCGCTTTCACAAGATCATTAATCGGAACAAGTGAAGTATTTCCCAAATTAAAAACTCTCAATTGAGAATGTCCTTTTTTCTTCCTTCCACTACTAGTACTCTTCTCAGTAGTATCCAAAGAAGCCAAACATCATCTCACAATATCATCAATGTACGTGAAATCTCTAGCAATAGTCCCATGATTTGCAGCCTCAAATATTGGGATTGACTTCCCCTTCAAAATATCTCTAGTGAAAAAAAAAGTAAGCCATATCGGACCTCCCCCCACGATCAACCGTGAAAAATTGATCTTGTCCATTTATGGAGCATTTGGGTGGAAAACATGGAGTGATCTAACAAATTTCGCAACATAGCAGTTGATTTCCCAACGATTTCCGCAATCAATATGTGACGTCCGGATTAAAACACCTATAAAAAAATATTCAAATCAGGCTACTCTTGATATAAAAAATAATAGAGAGTACTCTTGATAATAAATTGGATTGAAACCCACATTAACCAAATTATAAACAGTTCAATTCCTCCCATTACTTTGAATACATTAAATGAATCTTGAAATAGTTCAAATTAATGCAAATCCGTTGATTACTTCCTTTTTCCTTGAAGCAAACACAACTCAAGCCCTTTCCCATCCACAACGGCCTCCCACAAGTTGCACCATCTGGACTTCTTTCATTACCTTAGAGATTTAAAAACTAACTTTACATAAATTAAGCATCAATTAGGTTCGTCGGAAGAATCATAGATGAAAAGTATTGGGCACACATTTTCGTTTCATTTTCATTTTCAATTACTCGTTGCAAGCCTACAACTACTTACTCAATACAAAAATAGAAAGCAAGAATGTAAAGTATTGATCTTATATGATAAGCCTTGACAGAGCAAATAAAGACCAGGTGCATTAGCCACGTGCAATTGCATATTGAAACAAGTCTGGGAATCATATGATTCTATCAGATGATCACATCACCAGGTGAGTGTAGGTTTGCATTACCCCAATTTGTACAACTGTAAAGTTGTGTTAATGGTGAATGACTAGCCATTCTCATAATGATATATTTACATTTAAAATTTATACAATAGCCAATAAATAAATGGGTAATTAGTTAAGTATGCGCTGCACACACACATACTAGAGATGATGAAAACTACTTAAAATTATGCCAGGAATTTAAATTTAAGTCGAGAAAAGAAATAATCTACATGCCATGTGAGAATAAATGAAATAATAAACGGAAACAACTAATGTCATGAGATTGTATCCAAAATCGAAATTGATGTTATAAAGTGATAAATTTGACGAGATGTTCATATTAATTGAATCAAAATAGAGAGATCGTAGATTGCAAGCCTAAACAAATTCCCCTCTCTAGATCATTCCACACCATTGACAACTTTAGCTCCCAAATCTAAAAAAATATGCCACCATACCAACCTTTTAACCGATAATAAACCATATCCACTAACCAAACAACCCACTCCAAAAATAATTTCCATAGTACTATATTCAAAAACTCAAATTTATTTCTACTTCAAATAACTTTGATAAACAAATAGGGCTCAAACTTACCGATTGAATGTAAACCCCTAATGCTCACTAATCGACCATTTAAAATCTTCAACATGTTTTACAATACATTTACTATACAGGTTCCAAAACAAAAGTTGTCTATTAGTTAAAAGAATAAATTTATACATTTCAAAAATAAAAGTTTGACACCCCTCCCCCCCTTTTCTGCATATCTTCATCGTTTTCTTAACCGAAATGATTGAATCCTAAATTCTTCAACCAAGTTGAATAATCAAGCTATATTAAATACTAAAATCAACATACGCGTACAGCAAGAAACAAACGTGCTTTGTCATCCTCACTCTCTTATCAGTATCAAGGTTATAATTTTTAGAATCAATAACCACTGACAAATCAATCTCAACATCAGCGCCCGAGGGTTTAACTCTTACCTATAAAACAAACAAATAAAAAACTCTCATAATTATTATAATTACTGAAATAAACACAACATTCCATGTCATAAAATGTAGAATTACAAATTGAACAGACCTTTTCACATCGTTCCTGATTCGTAGGGTCTCCAACACGACTTTAATGGATATTGCAAAACATATAGCTGGATTTTTTTTAATAATAGTAAATAAACGCACAATGGTGCATATGCATATGTAAATTTGTGTGAAAGTTTGTAATACACATTACCTGAGTGTTGGAATCAGTAGTAAGGGTAAAGAAGACGTAAATTTCTCGAACAATCCCTGATGAGTTTCTAGGGTTCCCTGATAAGTTTCTAGGGCTTGAAAATGGAAGTTAAGGAATGAAAAGTTGTATATCCCTTTTGGGTTCTACAGGTTTGGTTAGAAAAGAGAGAAATTTGTGTTGAGGGAATAAAAGCGGGACTTTCATTTTAGATGGGAGGTAAAAAAATTAGAATATTTACATTTTAGTTAGGTGTGCTTAATTTGGCACAATTTTAAACAGTGCCAAATTTTGGCACAGTTTTAAAGTGTACCAGATTTTTATTAAACCGTGTCAGAATTTGGCACAATTTTAAACTGTGCCAGATTTTTAATATCAAGATGTGTCAAATTATTATTTTTGGTATAGTGCGATAGAACAAAAGTATGGTATGTTTGCTCAGGTTCAATAGACATAGATTTCTCATTTTGTTTGCCTAATGAGGTTATGATTGAGAATGATGACATGAAAATAGCTATCAAGATTATAATTAAAAATACACTTTTATTTTGTGATTTTTATGGTTGCATTGGTCACCCTATTTCTTGATGTCCAAAAAAATTTCTCTCTCAAGAAGCAAACAAAAAAAAATTCTCTCAAGAAACATTTATAAAAGTCCTAACACTCCCAAGAAGTCGACAGTCTCGTGTTCATAACAGATAAAAGTTGCAAATGCTATTTCATTTTTAAATTTATATATAAACCTTATTGATGTAGCTGAAATAATACTATCTCATATACAAGCAATAGTTTAGCATTCAAAAATCAAAACCATTGGAAATAAGAATAAAGTATAAATTTAACATTCAAAAAGTAACAGTGCGAAGTCTAACACAATTATCTATCTATTTGAAACATAAATATTTAAAAAATAATCAAAACAAATCAGCATTGAAAAAATGGATATAAATATGATAGTTCTATTTTTCATTTACAAAAACTAATATAGTTTTGATCATCTAATTTTTTCTTTTTTTTATAAATATATTATCACTATAAATCAAAAAGAATTAGGCATTCTGTAATCAACCAAATTCTTCAAACTCTATGTCTACTGAAAATTTTTAAAGACTAACTTAATAAAGAAAAGTTGAGTGTCCTAATTGACAAATATAAGTTTTATTTAAACTAAAAACCTCATTCTGAAAATAATAAAGTAATTTTAGGAACAAACTTCATGGTCCGATCTTGTCAAAATCTATACTCCCTCTCGGTTGAATTAAAAAGTTCACCATTCCTTTTTCAATTGTTCCGAATTAATAGTTATCCTTCTTTTTTCGTTCATTTTGATAAAACCTAAGTTTGATAAAAAGATATTAGAATTAACCCCAATTGTTCAATAATTGTGCATCACACAAATTTCATGGGAAAAAAACTATTGATTTCCATGGAAAAAAATATCGATTTGGATTTAATGTGTAGTTTTCCATGAAATAAGTGTTTGTAGTAATTCATTTGCATGAAATGGATGTCGATTTGCATTAAATGGTGCGATACAGGGGCGGATCCAAACAAAGTGTTTAGGAAAACTTTACATGAACCGCCCAATGATACCGCCCGGCGATCGCATTCCACTTTCTTTTTCTTTTTTTTTTAACAATTAATATAAAAATAAGTTTTATATTAAAATAAAACAGTTTTTTTTTCTTTTTATAAGTTTCTTATTCTTATGTTTTTAATAATTAATATAAAAATAGTTTTTTATATAACAAAAAAAAACAGTTTTTCTATTAGTATAAAAAAAATAGTTTTTTTTAAGTAAACAATTTTTATTAAAATTAAAAAAATATTTTTTCATAAATAAAAAAAAAATATGTTTATTGACATGATATTGTGACTGATTAGTGCCGCTGGCGCGGACCCGCATTCTCGAACCCACATCATTTGATGAATGTGGGTCCGCGCCAGCGGCACTAATTAATCGCGATATTTTTTCAATAAAATATCGCGATTAATTAGTACCGCTGGCGGCGACCCACATTTCCAGACATAAATCATTTGTTGAATGTGGGTCCGCGCCAGCGGCACAAATTAATCGAAATATTTTTTTAATAAAATATCGCGATTAATTAGTGCCACTGGCGCGGACCCACATTTTCGGACCAAAATCATTTGTTGAATGTGGGTCCGCGCCAGCGACACTAATTAATCACGATATTTTATTAAATAAAATATCGCGATTAATTAGTAACGCTGGCGTGGACCCACATTCAACAAATTATTTTTTTTTAATATTGTTTTAAAAAACTATTTAATATAAAAATTATTTATAAATTAAAAAGTGTTAAAAAAATTGTTTTTTTAATATAAAAAGCTGTTTTTATAACATTGGTTTATAACAAAAGAATAAGAAACTTAAAAATAAAAAAAAATAAAAATTGTGAAATGCGGTTCCAAGCGATTGGCAGGCAGGCCATGTAGAATCGCTAGTGTTTATATTGTCATTGATTAACCGTATATTAAAAATAATTATTATAATGAGGACTTTATATTTTGTGCGTGATTGTGACTATGGCATTTACACCACTTTCACACGTGTTTATAAATACCTCATTAGGCATGCATGGTTGCTTATATAAAGAGTAACATTGCAAAGCTTCGTGTTAACCCTCACCTCTACATTTTTAGCAACCTTGGCCTCTCATCCTTTTCTCAGTATACCCTCCAAACATCATGGATTCTACAATTGGAAGAATGGAAAGTGATGGGATTTGTCACACCAACGCTGAAGCGTTTAGTAGAATAGATCAAAGCGTGCAAAGAAGATCGGCCAACTACAAGCCAAATATTTGGAAATACGATCACCTACAGTCTCTTGCAAGTGGATACCAAGTGAGTTTTTCGAGTAATTATATGCTGACATTTCTGACCCACTTTAATTAACTTAATGAATATTGATGCATTTTAAATGTGTTTGGATCCACAACTGATATTCACTTCAACTTAATCACTTAGGCCTAGTGCCTAGTTTTTAACCCAAAAGACCTCAGAATTTATCAAAAGATCACAACCACTTAAGTATTATATGTTGGACTCTGCATCTTTCGATGTTGGCCTAGTGTGAGACTTTTAACCCAAAAGACCTCGGTGCAAATAGCCTATTAGATGCTTCTAAAGAGCCTTTTAGAAAGGAGCCAAAGTAAGCTATGGGGCATGAACACGAGTATAGGTGTCGTGTTCGTCACGACTAGGACACTTCCATGGCAAATTTTTAAAACTTAGGACACGGCACGGTCGAGCCAATGCTGTAAACAAATATATTTTTTATTTATATATATAGGTGTTATGAATTTTTCTCTTCAAAAATAAAAATCAGTGGTCAAAGTGATTTATCAAAATTAACATTATTATGTCTCTCGTATTAACGGTGTGAGAGATTCGCTTCATTTTTTTAACTTTTTTCTTTATTATTTAGAGACCCTAAAAAATTTAATTTTACATTGTGACACTAGAAATTTATAAAGTATTGATTATTTTTTTACACCCCCTTGTCTGTGGAGAGTCCGTCTTTAAAATGTCAAACAAGTCTGACATTACATGTGGAGTTCCGTGTTGTACGCGTGTCGGAATCTTCGGAGTGTCAGACACGGAATGTCACCTCCGCAGAGATCCGTGCTTTCTAGAAAGTATGTATTGAATAATTAATGAGGACCAAATCCTAAATATGCCAGTTTATTTTGTACATATTTAAGAGCAAATTTTGCATATTTTTTTGGGTGCAGGACGAAAATTATAGAACACAATCACAGAAGCTGAAACTGGAAGTGAATTGCTTATTTGCTGAAACAGTGAACACATTGGCCAAACTGGAGTTTATAGACAGCATACAAAAACTAGGTCTCGCCAACTATTTTGAAGAAGAAATCAAGGAAGCTTTAAGCATATTATCTATAAAGTACAAAAACCCAACCATAGAAGAGGATTTTTATGCTACTGCACTATGCTTTAGGCTCCTTAGGCAGCATGGCTATAATGTTTCCCAAGGTACCACATAAAGTTGCTTATTCATGCTTTCATATAAAGGGTGCTTTTGGAACCATGGACATATATAAAGGGAAATTGGTTAACCCACGAAATATAATAATTGTATTTTCTTCTAATTTCAATTTTGAGTTTAAATCATAAAAATATCAATAACAATGACCAACTTCTTTTTTATATGTCTAAGTATAGTGCTAGTAGAATTAATGTACCAAATGTCAACCGATTGTTATATGTTAATCATGAGTTTACACAAACTTTGATTGTGAATCTCAGATATTTGTGTGGGGCTCATGAAAGAGGCAACTAAATTCATGAAATGTACACCCACGAATGTGAAGGCAATGGTTGAGCTTTTTGAAGCCTCACATTTAGCTTTGGAAGGTGAAACCATATTGGATGAGGCTAATGTTTACACCACTCAATATCTCAAACGTATTATCCCAAACATAGATGATACTTTAGCCAAAGCAGTCAGTAGTGCTTTGGAACTTCCACTGCAATGGAGAGTCGAGTGGTATAATGTTAAGAGACACATCCATGCACATGAAGGAGAAGATACTACAAACTCTAGTTTACTCCAGCTGGCAAAAGTTAACTTCAATATGGTTCAAGCCACTCACCAAAAAGAACTCACAGAGATATCAAGGTCCTCACTAAAGAAACCTTTATGTCCATTTTAAGTTACAACTATGGATGGAAAATAATCTTATATATTCAGTGTTAAAATTTGAGTTATTTGGTCTATGATTGTTATGTCGTATATTATTTTGAGTAGTAACATATTTTATTGTTTGTGTTATTTAGGTGGTGGATGAATGTTGGTATCACAGAAAGTTTAAGCTTCACCAGGAACAGAATAGTTGAAAGTTACTTGTGTGCAATGGGAGTAGCTTCTGGGCCTCAGTATGGAAATCTTAGAAAAGTGCTTGCCAAAGTAATTGAGATGGTATTAGTACTTGATGATGTTTATGATATCTATGGTTCTTTTGAAGAATTAGAGCAGTTCACCATGGCTGTCAATAGGTTAGTGCTGACCAAAAAAATTAATTTTTTATTTTTTTAAAATTTGAACTAACATCTTGGTTTCAGGTGGGACACTGAAGGAACTGAAAAGCTACCAAATTGTATGAAGACATGTTTGCATGCACTTTATGATATGACTAATGAGGCTGCATTACAAATTCAAAAAGACAATGGTTGGGATTCAGTGTTACCTCATATTCAAAAAGTGGTAATATTCAATTCTTAAACATTGCCCCTTGACCTAGTCTTTTTGTGATTCTCACTTGTCATAGATTCTGCTAAAAAGTTTACACCTATAATGATTCGAACCCAATTGTGACAAAATAAAAATCTCAGGGTATTAATTATTGGACTTGATAGATGAGGGGACTAAGTGATACAAGTCATAATACATAGAGCAGACGTGTAAATTACCCTTTTTCTCTTAGATGTTTAAATTTGTTTGAGTTTAAATGTTATTGATTGAACCATTAAAACTGAGGGACTAGTGATGAGTCATCAATGTTCGAAACAATAACATTTCGATGTCATGTTAACTCACTTCAAAGTAACTTAACACATTTGAGCCCTTACTCTTTTTATATTTAGTCAAGCCAATGGAATTTATGTCCCTAGATTATGTGACTGGTTGAGGCTAATTGATAAAATTGTCCCCCAATAATCCCACGTGAGACTCACAGGCAAAGGCGGAGACAAGGGTGGGTAGACCAGGAATGTAGCACACCCCGGAAAAAGATTTTTTTACTAGACATTCTCATGCCCAACTCATCACTCAATTCCAAACACTTTAGCCCACCCGAAAACAACACACTTAATTTTGAGATATGGGTGTTGAAGAAAAAGGTCATTGGATTAAATTTTTTGCACTGATTTTGTTTTTGATTGGAATAGCTTTGAATAAGCATAAAATCGAGATTATGTGGACTACTCTCATACTCTATATATCTGAATTTAAAGTTGTAGCACCTTTGTGTATGTGTTTGTATTGATTGGTATTTTAGTAATGCCATAATGAATGCATATAAGTTTCTTTGTGACTTTAATGTCTACAAACTTTTCTTTCCAACAATTTCATTGATTTGACAACCAACTTTGGCTATGGATATATAAGTTAAAAATCAACAATTTTGGCAAGGTTAAGGATAAAATATTTTAAACCGTGAAAAGTGAAGTGGTACAATAATTTTGTACATATTTGAAATTAATGGTCCGTTTGATTGACGTTGATTTCTTTTCTATAAAAATTGTTATTTTACTTCATTTTTATTTTTATTTTTTAGGCATTTCTATAAAAATTGTTATTCAACGTAAACAGTAATTACATATATTTAAAGTACTTCATGATTTTATGAATTTCAACCCCCCAAATTTATTTCATGGAAAACTTTAAAAGTAAGCTCAAACAACTTTCATATTTTCCAACTTCTGACAAAATGCACTATTCTTCAATATTTTTTTCAACTTTGTAATAAGACACCAAAGAAATTGCTCGTTTGAAATTATTAAAAAGTGCACACGCCATAATTATACAATTTTAAAGAAAAATGGTGAAGATAATTCAACCTCACATAGGTGAAATTATATTTCACTATTTATCCTTCATCACGATGCAAAGTATTTCGTCTCGAAACAAACGGAGGACCAATTTATTATGTGTTTGTCATGATATTAGCCCCTCCGCCCTTGCTCACATGTCACGTATTCCACTAAAAAACTAACACAATTAATGAGTTGGACCAAACTGTGACAAATAGAAATTTCAAAATGTTAATTGTTCAAAATAATAATTGAAGTGAGAAAGTAAAATTAGCCCTTTATTTTTTTTGTATCATGTCAAAATAAAGCATGTGAATAGCTAGTGATCTTCATTTAATTTGAATTTTACATGCAAAATTTTATTTGATCTTAGTGGACAGATTTTTGCAATGCCTTACTTGTGGAAGCAACGTGGTACAACAAAAATAATACACCATCACTAGAGGAGTATCTTGACAATGGATGGATATCATCATCTGGTCCTTTACTAGCTCTCCATTCATTTTTTTTTGTAACACATCCAGCATCAACAGTGGACCTCAAGTGTTATTTGGAAAGTAGTCAGGATCTTGTATACTATGTCTCACTCATAATCCGGCTTTGCAACGATCAAGGAACCTCTGCGGTAATTTCTTGATTACTCTTTATAATAGTAATGGTTCTTAGAAAAAGAAAAATTTGGTACCTTGTTGAGGTCACTAATAAACTTATGTACCACGCTGCTACTTCTAAGGTCTGTTTGATAGCATAGCAAGACAAATTTTATCATGGCAAATAAGGAATTTTTTGGATTTGTCATCTTTTTTGCACGTTTGATAGACTCCATTTGACATGGCAAAATTTTACAACTAACATTCAAGTCATACACATTAAAGCACATTTTGATGATTCACCATTGCAAAATTTTCTTTGGAGCCAAATTTGTCCACCTATGCAATCAAACGGACCCTTAATGACTTTCATACCATCTCCCTCATTGACTTAATGGTTACTCATGTGACCTTTAGTCTATAATTATACAATATGAAAATTAAATTAAAGAAATAAAAATTAAAAATATGACACTAAGAAAATTCAAACACACACACACACACACGAATACAACATACTGAACTACACATTCACACAACAAACTTGGATCACTTTGCTTTAAAGAGGTCATGTGCATTTCATGTGATCGTTAACCTTAAAATCACATCGCCCGAGGTGGTATCAAAGTCGGTAAAGACTTAACGTGGTAACCAAGTCTAATATTTGACAATTATACATCGTAATACTAAAGTTAATAGATTGTTTTATATTATCATTTTCATTTTTCGATACATAATTTTAAACATTGATTAAATCTTGTAACTTTTAGCTTATTTATCTTCCGACTCTTTAAATAGGCTGAACTTGAAAGAGGCGATGCTCCTTCATCAATCTTATGCTTTATGCGGGAAAAAAATGTATCGGAGGACGTAGCTCGAGAGCACATTGAAACCCTAATTACCAATACATGGAAGAAAATCAATACCCAAGGCATCATCCAATCTCCACTTCTGCTACCATTTGTAAAATGCATGACGAACATAACGAGAGTAGTGCATTTCATATACCATAAGGGAGACGGGTTGGGTGTACCAGATCGTGAGACTCGGGAACATGTCTTGTCTCTGTTAATTAAACCCCTTACACTAAACTGAAATTACATTTGTGTCGTGATCTTTATGGTTGTGTGGCTTCATTGTTTCAGTTGAATAATGTTCCCCCAATTAGACCATTCAAGCCAATGGAATTGTAATGAACGCATAAATAAGTACTTTTGTACATTTGTACTATATTATTTACTATTTATAGAAATAAGACTCTTAATTTGTCATGATTGTACACGTGGAAACCATCAATAATAAGTTCACAATAATTTGTTGCACATTTGCATGATTGTACAATAATCTATTGTAATACCCTGAGATTTTTGGGACAACAAATTAATTATTTCTGGTAGAAATAAATATTATTTTAATTGGGGAATTATTAAATTGGCAATTGAGGTCAAAATTTAAAGATATTAGAAAGTGATTCGAATGACGATTCTGAGTGTGAGGTTGATTCCGAAAGGGTCGAGATAGTCGAAATGACAGTACTTGGGTCTTATTTGGGTTTCGAAATATTTTGAGTTCGTTTGGCTCGAATTAAAGTAACCGACTCATTTAAAGTGTGTATTACCATTTAAAGTTGTGGATTTTGGAGATAAGGCTTAAAAGCCTACGAGAGAAGCAAATCTCATTTGAGATTAAGAGAAAACCCTAGAAAGAAAGAGAGAGGAAGAAATGAAGAAGAGAAAGAGAAGAAAAGCTAGGGAATTCTGGTAAATCCGAGATTTCGAGAGTGAATCAGACTCTACAACTTTGAGGCAAGTGATTAAACTTGCTAAATAATTCTTGTGCATCTTTTATTTCATGATCTGTGGATAAAATTGTGGATTTTGGGATAAATTGTCAAAACCTAGTTTTTTGGGTTAAATCTTATACTTGATGTATTTATGATGAACTAGTTGTGCCCACGTGCGTTGCACGTGTGGCTGATTCCAGATATTTGATTTGACAGGTTCGTAATTTTAGAGAGGTGATTGACATATGTAAACTAATTGATCTCGATTTTAAGGCTATGAATTTAAATGGTATAGAGGGCTGAAAAATGGGGAGTGGCTGGAGGAAAGACTTATTAGAATGTTTGCAAATAAATAATGGAATTTTATCTATAAATACATTTTATGAAGAGTTGGTTGTGGTGATTACTGGAATTTAATTGTTTGATTCTCGTAGTTTGAAGTATATTGTGACTAATCTTGATTATATAATTATTCATCACTTTATTATTTCGTTTACTTTAGTTCATTTGTGATATTTAAAGACTACTTTATTTATGAATAAGGTGTATTGCAAGAAAGATCATAAATAAAATTATGATTACGTTGTATGTACATATGTTGTCATTAACCAAAATATGTGGAACTGAAATTATAATTTAATATTCATTATACATATTAAAGTAAATAAATGTAGTTACTCTATAAATATAAGACTTAAAATCTTTATTTTAGGCTTATTGATTAGGCAGATCGCTACCAAGAATCTCATCATGCTTAGCAGTATGTATATTTATCAGATGTGTTTGGGAGTTCCCCCTGAACACTTCAGCAGAGTCTATTTCACCAAATCTTAATAATGAAATTGAGTCCCCAATGAAGTGGTAAAGGGAACTCTAGAGGACAACTTATGTTTCTTCAATATTCTTAATTGTTTTGTTTTCTTGTTTACTACTATTAACATACCCTACTATTCAAAGTATGTTGATTTATTCATTTCAAGTTCTAAATATTAGCTTAAGAGAGGATACAAATGTAAAAGAATAAAAGCATGGGTAGTGAACGTAGTTCCAAATGTGTGTTATATGATAGGTAGAGAATATTTGTTACTATATTTGTTACTAAATGTAGTCGTGACATCCACGAACCAAGCAGTAATATCTACAGCTACTGATTGACATAATGGAGCCACTACATATCCAAATTCAGTGGATGTTATCTCCATTTTAATAGAAGAAGGAAATTATTTGCCTATATTGAGCATTGTCATCCTCAAACAGTTGGAGGCTAATATTATAAAATCGAAATCTGATCGAATACAGCAAAAAAAAGAAACCAATGGGAATGAAGCAGTCCACATTGACCCTATAAACCCAACTTTGAACACTCATAAACCAGTTGAGTATTCCAACACAATAAGTACAGATATGACCAATTGAAAACTACAGGTTACATTGATTTATATAAAACCATAATAACATAGTTCATAAGTTAATTTAGTACAGTTATTATTAATTGCAACCAGAAATTGTAAACTGAATTCATACTAATCAAGCTAGACTTCATGGAATTTTGGTTGGGATTTATTTCTTCATTTAAGGATTTTTTAAAACTAAGGTTAAAACGATCAAGCTTTCATTTCTTTCTTCGTTTGTCCATATAATAAATAAAAAGGTGGAGTGTTTATAGAGAGATCTCAAACCAGGGAAAAACTGATGCAGTATTGAATTTGTCCAAGCTATGCCCAGACCCACATCTAACAAAGCTTCATATGTTGCGATTCGCCTCAAATCGGGTGAGGCTCCTTCATTAAGGCTTATGCATTGCGGGCGTAGGCGGTAGGCTGAAGCATGGCTTAGGCTCACCTCATTATACATTTCGGATAAAGTACAAAATTTTAATGAATGTGATTCGTCACATTTATGTTACAATAGATGTTTATGTCCTATGAAGGAGTTTTTCTACTATCATCTAGTCAATGACACATAGTTTTATCGAATCCTATATAAGAAAAACTATCTCAATTATTTGGCTTAGGATAAGGAGGTGAATGCCTATTCTAGCCCATAAAACAACACTGGCAGAAGTTTCTTTTTCTATATTGGGAACATAAGACAATCTTATATAGATCAATTTTTCGTCAAATGGTTTCCAATTGGTCCTAAATACTATTGCAGAGGGAATGCAAGAAATTTGTACTTCGTTTCAGTCCCCTAATACCATTAACATATCCTTGGAGTCAACTTCTATATTGATAGTTCACCTATAGGACTGAGATCCAAAGTAAATTAGGACTCCAAGAAGAATGAATTTAATTTATGGAAGGTCTATAATTTTATTCTGAAATTTTCAAGTAGATTAGTATCTTTATTCTTTTTCCTATCACCCTGTATACATTTCAAAATCAATACAATAACAATAATAAAACCTAATTACAGGTTGATGACATGTCAAATGAATGGCATTAAAGACATGAATACGTAAGTTTTAAGTTAAAAAAATATAATGAAAATATTTTGAAAAAATTAGGTTAAAAAAATATATATTTGGCTAATATAAAAAAAAATTATGTGTGAATACGTAAGTTCTTGCATCAAAGCCATTTTAAACTTAGTGGTCCTAAAATTCCACTCACTGAGTACCGAATTGCTCCAAAAAATCCCACCAAATAATGAATAATCACAGTCTTTGATTCTTTTGGTTCATAGGTTGTTTCATTCATCATGATATCAAAACGTTAAATATGTATATTGCAATGAATTAATTTTGTTTATCCAAACAATTTGTTATTCATTAGTTTATAAAGATTTGGGTATCTACTTGGTTCTATTATATAATTTGTTATACATGCGTTGTTTGTGTTTCATATAATTCAATTAATATGATGTAATTTGTTTCCTAACTCTTTAATTTTTTTTATTTTCCATAATAAAGAAAAAAAAGCTACAGATTACAAATTCTAAAGCGTATGATTTTTTTTAGCTCATCTACATATTTCTTCAATTGGTTTCATAATGGCCAGTAAATTCAATAAAAAATGATAAGTAAATTCGCAATCATACATTAATCAATTACAATTACCTCGTAAATAAAATTAAGGTTCCTTCACTATGAGATTGAAAGTCCAAAATTCTATAAGAAATATTGACAATATCCTACAAAAATTCAAACGAAACATATTACCATCTCGAATATAAATTGTACGAAACAGTTTCAATATGGTATTAAGTACTTCACATACCACGTAAACAAAAGTAAAATTCCTTCACTCTTAGATTCACAATTCGAGTTTGTACCACTAATGTTGACAATATCCTACAAGAATTAACAATTACTTACGAAAAAGTGAAATGATAACAATTTCTTACGAACTATCAAATTACATTCCTACTACTGTTAACATACTTGTAAAGAGTAAGAACATCGTATTATATAAGAATGACAATAAATCCCAAAAGTAAATAGTTGTCTTAGTGCCATCAACTAATGTATGTAATAGTGAACTTCCACCATACGATTTTTTTTTGTTATCATGAGTGAAATTTTCGTAATTAGAAATTATATAATAATGACAATATACCATAAATTTATGTACTTGTCTTATCGGTAGTACCAAAATACTGAACTTCCACCTTGTGAAAATAATAAAAAAAATTATTACCATGAGTGAAATTTTCGTAATTAGAAATTATATAAGAATGACAATAAACCATAAATTAAGTATTTGTTTTAGTTCCATCAACTATTGTAGTAGTGAACTTCCACCTTGCGAAAGTAATAATTTTTTTTAGGGGAAAATACTCTTAGGTCCTTTACGAACAAATTTTATACACTAAAGGAATTTTGACAAATTTTAAACACTTAGGTCCACTAATACCCTTCTTGTAGAAGTCCACGCTAGTGGCATAACAAATGGACCTAATTGTAAATTGTCCTTAAATGTTTAAAAATTGTTACCAAGGGACTTAATTGTAAATTGCCATTTTTTTTATCATGATTGAAATTTTCGTAAGTAGAAGAAAATCACAAAAAATAAGCACAATCTTTAGTACTGAAAAAGTTTATATCCGTATGCACAGTTTTCAAATTATTAACATTTAAAATAATAGGCATATGTGAATGTATATAATTTCTTTAAAATTAACATTTAATTTAGAATATGTAATAAGTACACATCTAAAAACATGAAAAAAATGAAAATGGAAAATACAAACTCTGATCACAAATGAGAGACAAAATTCTTCAATGAGATATATATAATTATAAAATTTATGTAATTGTCTTAATCTTCAAATTAACAAATGCATACTTTGCTGGCATAATAAAAAATTATAGACGGAATTAGGAGTATTGACCTTAATTTTGGCAGAAGAAATGATAGCAATGAAACAAAGAAAAGCAAATAAACGATGGACTTTCAATTAAATAGTTGTTTGAGCTTCCATTTGTAAAGATGAATTTCTAGGGTTGAAAAATGAATGTATTTTGATGGTTGATATGCGTGAATGAATAAGAGAGAGATATGATGCATGAATGTAAGTGAATTGGAGAATGAAATTTGAGGCAATTGAATTTGGATTTCCTGGGTTGGAACATGAATGTATTTGGATTCTTAGTATGTGTGAATGAATATGAGAAATATGAGATGAAATGAATCTGGTTATTTCGTAGGAGCCAATGAGTTGGGAAAAGATATGTTGACTATTATTAAGGGTATAATAGAAATTTTAAATTTAATGAGGGTAGTTTAGTCTTCTAACCATCGAAGATGAAGTTCCCTATTTTTAAGTAGTAGAGATTTGAGGTTGTAAATTAGTTGGGTTGATTTATTTGATGAGTATTAATGTTATTCATATGTTTGGGTTGAATATTTGTGGTTGGATGTAAGTATTTTGAGGTTTTTGAGAAGTTGGAAGCGAGTAAAAATGGCGTTTGGCTGAGGTTACTGGTAGGGTCGGTCGACCGCGGCCAGGGGCCAATCGACTGCACCTCCAATGACAGGCATATTGTCTTCGTTTATAGGCATAATTAAAAACCGCGGTCGATTGTGATTAGGGCACCGGTCAACCGGGCCTCTGTTTTGGGTTAAACTATGAGATTTTAAGTTTATCCCCTTTCTTTTGGGTTTATATTTATGAACATATCAAATTATTGTATCATAAAGGATTAAGTTATTATATAAGGGGACTAATGATTTTAGACGTGTGAGAAGATATTTGGGACTATTTAATAAATGGAATTGAATGTGTAATACCTCTCGCATTAAGAGAATGAGAGCAAAATTAATAGACGATTGGATGGAAATGTTAGGGGTCTAGCGATTGATTTAGAGAGAGTGCGAATTTAAGATATCATATCTGTGGGTACGCATTACGGGCCCGGACGAGTAGCCTAATTAAAATGGCCCAAAGTCCAAACCCTTCGCACCTTAACATTAATTCAGTTATGACTTAGTCTTCTCCCATGTTCTCGTATAGAGATGTTCTAGGAGAAGATGGTAAACGTGGGGGAGTCCAACACCCCCACTCCCCGAAGACAAACATGTATATAATAAACCCTAGGTCTGGGGCAAAAGACACGCACTGTATTCTCTGTAAATGTTCCCCGGAGTATATAGAAATAATACTGATTGCACCACCGTGGACGTAGGCATTCTTGCTGAACCACATATATCTCTTGTTATGTGATTGGCATTTTACTTTCCTTATTTTGTTTAGTGATTGCGCTTCTCTCATTTATTTGTGTTGAATATATTTGTCACCACAATTGGTGCCGTCTGTGGGAACGTTTATCTTCCTCTAGAAAGTCCACACCAACAAAGAAGTTCAAAATGTCTGGTCACAGCAGTAACTCTCCTCAGGCAGGAGACATCCAAGAACAACTTGCTCCTTACAGGATCAGATCTGAAGTTCAGCGTTCAGATCAGAGGGCTCGCTCGGAGAGGCTAGCCTCAGAGGAAAGCCAAGGACCAGCGAGGTCCACGTATATCTCCAGGCTGATCGATGCTTATGAGGCAAGGCTCCAAGAGCAAAGGGAGTCTTCTCGCAAGCAGGAGGCTGAGAATGCTTGCCTCAAAAGGAAATTAGAGAGGATGGAGAAAGAACTCCATCACAGCACTAGGCGACGTCCGTACCACACTCCTAGCCCTCAGGCGAGCAAGTCTCGCAGCCGAGGAAGGATCCCGAAGCGTGGATACCAAAGGAGTGAGAGACACGAGTCAAGCAACGACTCACTCGAGCACCAGTGACCGACCCGCCATTACAGGAGCCCAGCTCGCAGCAATGAGAACATACGAGATTTGGTCCGATGGGAGATGGATCAACACCCAGCACATCGTGGCGCGAGATTAATCAGGGAGCTCGCTAGACGAGCTCTCAAGACCCAGATAAAATCCCCCTTCTCGAGGGAAATAGAGGAAGAGGAAGCCCCCAAGAAGTTCGCTATTCCAAGATTCAAGATTTATGATGGAAAAACTGATCCCATTGATCACGTTAGATAGTACCGGCAAGCCATGGCCCTCTGAAACCACCGAGATGTGCTGATGTGCCAAATTTTTCCCTCGAGCCTGCATAACGTGGCACAAAAATGGTTCGAAAGGCTCCCTCACAGGTCCATCAGGAGCTTTGAATCCCTAGCCGAACTTTTTACGACCCGCTTCATTACTAGAAGCTCCCATTCCAAAAGGATGGTTGCTTTGCTAACAATGAAGAAGACATCTCAAGAGACCCTCCGAGACTACGCGAAGAGTACTGGGAATTATTCAATGAGGTCGAAGACTGCTCGGAGCAGGTCGCAGTGGCATTCTTCAAAATTGGGCTACCTAACTCTTCCCTCCTGTACCAGTCCCTAACAAAGAAAGAGGCCACGACCATCGATGACCTGATGGCTCGCATCGAGAAGTATGCCAAGGTGGAGGATGTGACTCACCTCAGCACAGGGGAGGATGGTCGAGCTAAGCTCGCTGCTAAAGGCAGTGAAAAAATAAAGAACCAGAAGAAAGGAGGAAAGAATGGGGGCAAGAATGGCCCCAAGAACGGGGCCAAAAACGATGTGGCAAAAGCATTTTAGGCAGTCAACACTGTCTTCAGAGAACCGATTTACAAGATTCTCGTAAAAATCAAAGACGAGCCATTTATTAAGTGGCCCAGAAAGATGGGAAGAGATCCCTCAAAGAGAAACAACGCACTGAGATACACTTTTCATAAATAATGAGGACACAAGAATGATCATTTCAAGGCTCTTAAGTCCCACCTCGAAGAGCTGGCCCGATCCGGGCATCTGAACGAATTCGTGGAAAAGAAGGCAGAGAAAGTTACTGCCAATGGAGAAGCAAGACCCGACAACGTACTCGAAGACGATGCCGACCATGAATTCGCAGTAATTCATGGGGCATCTGATGTGAAGTAGATTCAAGGGAATTCGGTTCGAATGGAGGTAAAAAAGCTTACAGCGGTGATGCAATCTTTTCAGATCGATCCAGCAAAGACACAATCAGGAAAGCGCCGACGAGCAGATGACGTCGACTATAGTAAGCATATTGTATTCACAGATGAAGATCTGGTGGGAGTAAGAACCCCACATCATGATGCTTTGATCATTACTCTCAGGATAGCTAACTATGACGTGGATAAGTTGCTCATCAACCAAGGAAGCTCGTCCGAGGTAATGTATCTCGACCTGTTTAGAAAATTGAAATTAAGCATCGCCGACCTAAAGGAGGCCACTGTCCCTTTAGTTGGATTTTCGAGAAAAGTGACTATGCCCTTGGGAAAGATCGTGCTGCCAGTAAGGGAAGGAAATGTCTCCAAGATGATTGAGTTCCTGGTAGTTGACATTGACTCGCCATACCAAGCTATCCTCGGTAGAGGATGGCTGCACGCAATGAAGGCAGTCTCCTCGACCTACCATCAGAATCTCATATATGTGACCGAACGAGGTGTAATGGAGATCCATGGCGACCAAGCGATGGCAAGAAGGTGCTTCATAGCGGCCATTCGCCCAAGACCCGAAAAGCCCAGCGAGAAAGTTGAAGAACAAGAAGGTCTGATACCTTCGAAATAGCAGTTAAAATACGAAAGGCTCGGAGTAGAGAAGACCAGGATCCTCCCCTCTGAGAGGGTCATCGAGGACCTGGAGGAAGTTAGAGCTGGAGGTAGCAACGATGACAGGATCTTCTTGATTGGAGCTTCTCTCACAGATCAGGAAAAGAAGGAGTTGATGATTCTGCTGAGAAGCAATGTAGACGTTTTCGCATGGGAACCATACGAGCTGCCTAGAATTGATCTTAGTATGGTTTGTCATCAGCTTCACGTCAACCCCACTTTCAAACCAATCACGCAGAAGGCACGGCAAACTGCGCCCGGGAAGGTTTGAGAGCCTATTTTATATTTATTTACTATGTGTAGTAATTAATTATAAAATTATGGATGTTGAGTAAATATTAATTTAATGTGGAACAGGTTAATATTTACTGAATTGTTGTATACTTACCTTGTGAGTAGGTAAATATATCCCTGTTTTGATTTATTGTGTCATAAGAATTAAAATGACATTTTCGATTAATATGAAACCGGAACTTAAAATGACTTATACAATTCCCAAATGATAATTTGGAGGGTGTAGTTAGTCCCGGTAGGTGCAATACAGTCAAAATAAGTGCCATATTGTATTTTGGCATTTCGGGAACTTTTGACTGGTTATAGCTTAAATGTGTATTTGAGAGTAATTATATCTCATATTAATCATTTAAGTGGACAATTGTAGACTTAAGCCACGATTAAGTCTCCCAACCCTATTCCTATTCTTCCATTACACACAACTGAGCCCTAGAGAGAAAGAGAGAAAGAAGAAAGCTTTGGAGAAAAAGAGAGAATTGGAGATTGGATCTTGGATTGTTGTTTACACAAAATCAAATCTGAATTTGCAAGATCAAGGCAAGTTACCTACTTGCTACTATATGATTTAAGTGGATTAATTAGCATTGATAGTTGTGGATTGTTATGATTTAGTTTAGTTAGAGTTTTATTGGATTTATGGGTATTAAACCTTGGAAATTGATTTGGATGATAAATATTTTTAATAATGGAAGATAGATATATTTATGATGTGTGGGTTGGAATTTATGATCTTGGTTTGGTTGGTTTTGTGTTGGGAGGAAATTTGGAGTTTAAAACTCCATAGCCAAAAGTGGCGAAAATTGCAGGGCCGAATCGATTCGCCCAGGGACAGTTTCCAGGTCTGGGTGATCCGAATCGATTCGGCAGATATGCAGAATCCCATATTTTCCTGGCCGAATCGATTCGAAAATCTTGTATTTTCTTTTTGTTTTTCTTTTCAAATTTCAACCTTTTTCTTTAGTATTAGGACCTAGGAACCTTCTTGAATGAAGTAAATTTAGAGTCCTAGAGTTTTAGTTGAGTTTGGTCGCCACCCTAGATTAAAATGGGTTCATCTGGGGTTTATTCTGGGGAGGTTTAAAGTAATGTTAAGGCATTACTTCTTTTATTGAATTTTTAGAAGTTAGGAGGTTAAATGCCCATGCTTGGAGACTTAGGGGCTTATCGGAGTTATATGAACTTTGGGGAAATTGTAGAATCATAAAGATTATTTGGAGACTAAGCCGGGACTTGTAATTTGAGGAATATTAATGATGATATTTGATGAGAATAGGTTCGAATAAAAATGAACCCAATTATTTAAAGATGATAGGTTCGAATAAGATGAAACACACTATTTAATAATGATAGGTTCGAATAAAATGAACCAAATACCTGGATAATTGGAAATGGAAATTGGTAATGAATATTGAAAATGAAAATGAGATTTAAATGGTAAATGTTAATTTACTTAAACACACGTCTCTAAATGACATCATAAGGGAAGTTTGCACGCTTGGTGATGCCCCTTGGCTAATGAATGCAGGGAGGATATAGTCCTAGGCCATATGCGGGGGTTTTTTATATGTTTTTTGCGCTGGTGAGGAGATTTCGGGTGTGGTCTTGACTCTCCCGCGGGCATATGGTCGCTTCCCGATGCTTTTCGTTATAGGTTCCCAGGCTGCCTTGTTTGATAGGCCCCTGGAAGATGATGGTCATTTAGGGGCGTGCCCAGTGGGGAAACTCGGAGGGGCGGTCTTAGAATCGTTATATGTATGAGAATATAACTTTTCGGCATCAAGTGGGACTTGATGGATTTATATGCCATAAAGAGCATGTGATTGAGATATGTGCCATAAAGAGCACTTGATAGAAATGATGGTTAAAGATGGAAGTTTTAATTAATGAATGGAACTTATATCTTCCTGATTAAACCGAATAAATGGTTTTATTCCTAATAAGGAATGTAAGAAGGAAATGGTAATCGGATTAATGAGAAGAGGTTTTTAATTCCAGATGTTTACTTATTATTCTCTTGTGTGAATGATTTACATTTTTTAATTAGTTAAATTGTCTTAAATTGTAATGTAGGCTTAACATGCTAGATAACATGCCCTATTATCATCCTTATCATTCATGCATAACTGTTCATTTCTATCATTCTTTTTATTTCTTCTGGTGATCATATAAAACCCGATCGGTTTATTTTCCTTGTTGTGTATATGATTGTATCCGCTCAGGTGCTCCACCGCAAGGACGCCCGTTGTGATTATTCCTATTCCTTTGCTTTTGTCGGGCTGTAAAATTTTGCAGATTATTACAGGACATTGAACTAGACGTTTTCCTCTTTGTGTTCTAGATATGATCGAGCCTTACTTGGGCGTGTGGCCCAAACTTTTATATTTGATTAATGAATGTATTATGTAGATATTAAACTGTTGTACTGTATTGTATGTAGTTGTGGCTCGACAGTCTATTCGGCCCTTTTGTGTACATCCGTTTTAGTTGTAATATATATACTCTTTTGGAATTCCACTTGCTTGTCAGATTGGGTTGTTTAATTTAATTTTCTTAACTGGTTTTAAATTTCTAAACTTTTGGCAACCCGTTTTCTGATATATTGGGTGGTTTTCCCGTATACTCAGTTTATTTTTGTTGATGCTGAGGATGATATCCATCCATGATTCCTGTTACGTTTGAGTATTGGGCTGGCCCCCCTTATCTCGGATCGCGGGTTGTCACAGATGGTATCAAAGCATCAGGTTCTAGAGTCTTTAGGATCTATGTGGATTCGTCACGTTCTACCATAGCGTTCTTTGATATAGAGCCTAATGTTAGGACTATGTTGTTGTCTATGTTTGAGATCTTCTGCAAAATAGATTGTTTTAAATAGTATTTTAACTCTATTATTTATTCATCTCAGATGTCGCCTAAGAGAGGTCGCCCAGCGAGACGTAATAGGGTTGTAGAAGAGGAGGTAGGCCCTTCACCTCCGTCACAAGGGATCATTAACCCTGCGGATGTAGCAAACATAGTAGCTCAAGTGGTTAACGTCGCCATGACCGCAGTGGTCCAACAATTGTCACAGGCTCAACAATGGGATCACGATGTTCAAGCTCCTACGGGACTTACTCCGTGGGAAAGTGTTAGAGAGTCCTTTCTAAAGGGCAATCCCCCGGAATTCGAGGGAGGCATGGATGCTATTAAAGCCAATCAATGGAAAAAGGACATGCAACGCCGCCTTCGAATGATGGAATGTAGCGAGGAGAAGAAACAAGTCCTTACCACTTTTAAGCTTGTCGGATCTGCGTTACACTGGTGGGAGAAAATAACCACACCAGAGCAGAGAGACACAATGACGATCACTGAGTTCTGGGCTTTGTTCGATTATGAGTGCGTTCCTCCCACAATTAAGAGGGAGATGAGAAGGAAGCTCCAGGATGTTGTGCAAGGAGAGAGATCTGTGGCGGAATATGTAGAGGAGTTTACACGGTTGGCGAGTTTTGTGCCGGATGATGTGACTCCGTAAGATAGGAAGATCTCAAAGTTTATGTAAGGTCTAAACTGGAGAATCTGGCAACACTTGCTGGGTAATCCTAGCTTTACAAACCATTGGTAAGATTGTGAATGCATCATTGCTCCATTTCCAGGAGCATCAGTTATATTCACAGGGTAGCAAGAAAGCTACTGTAGTGGGGCAAACGGGAAATCTTGGAGAACATGGGATTAGAGGAGGAGCATTTCCCTCATCCCGATCCTCAGGTAGTAAGAAAAAAGAGAGGGACCCTCAGCAAGGGGATTCGTCTAAGAGATAACTCTTTGGAGGGTTTATTGCGGGTGGCAATAACATTAGGCACAGTAAAGGTGCTTTGCAAAATGTGGGTCGGGGTGGTCATGGAGGTAAAGGCCATCTAGGCCCAGGCATTACCCAGTTTAGAAATAATAAGGGTCGAGGTCTAGAGGATATGAAGGGACGGTGTTTCCTATGCGGGGAGGCATGTCACTACAAGATGGAGTGTCCTCGATTGATTGGGGGTCAGTTTCCTAGGACTCCGCAGTAGCCATACATTCAGTTTCCACCTCAGGTACCTGATCCGGTTGTTCGCATGCAGCAGGGACAGTTACTGTGTGGGAGAGTTTATCAAATTCAGAAGGCTATACTTCCTCCAACTCCGTTGGCACCGCCCGCTATTGAGGGTAAGTTTTTAATTCAGGGGTACCTGAGTTATGTGATATTTGATATGGGCACTATATACACCCATTTATTTCTAGGAGTTTTGCTCAGACTACAGATTTGATGAAATCTGGTGAGAGTACTTTTTCTAGCGTTGAGTTCTTATCGGTGATGGTTCACTTATTTTCCTTATTTGTAAACAAATAGGAAATTTCTTTTGGTAATTTATGCTTTGAGGCCGATTTACTCTTCCTTGACATGGTCGAGTATGATGTGATATTGAGTATGGATTGGTAAGTAAAGTATCATGTTATTATAAATTGTTATGGTAATAGCATAGTGTTTGCCGCTTCGAGGCAAGAGATGTTACTAGTGGTTATGCCTCGCTTAAAAAGGGGGTACTAACACATACTTATATTGTATTGTGGAGAAGTTTTCTCGGGATGTAGTTGTTCCCTTGGATTTTATTTCGGTTGTAAGATATTTTGATGATACATTTCGGGTAATACCGAGTTATGCCTTGATAGAAGGCTATTTAAAAAGATGTATATATGTTATGGGGTAAATAATTGTAAGACATAGAAGTAGAATCTTACTAGTAGGGTTGAGAGTTAGAATCTTTTCGGTCCCGAACATGTGTCTTAGACCATTATATCTTGATGACCAATAACGCAAGGTAGTAGTGTAACGGGAGGGTTCCTTGTTTGGATTTTGCTTCGGCGAGACGTCCCACGCATGAAACCGAGCAAATGTCGGAAGTCGAGAAAGGCCTTGGACACTAGGGATACACTTAGTATTATTTGTATATGACTTAGATAGGATATAGGTAGGTAGACCTTAGGATTGTTTGGACATAAGACCTTTAGGACTTGTGACGTTAGTTTAGGAAGGCTGTCGGGAGTTGACCACGAATAGGTTGTGAGTTAACTCTAAGAGGGATTGGTTCCCTAGTAATGAGAAGTGGGGTATTTTGAGAGGTTTGGTGGTTTAGGCCGAAGGAGATAAGGCCTCTTGTAGTTAGAGGTTACAGAGGTAACTCAACTTTCGGGTTGAAAAGGGTGAATTGATTCGCACTCCTGAGCCTATGTTGTTAAGCTTGAGAGTGGATTAGATTAACAAGTCTCTGCCAGAATGGGGAGTAATAATACTGGAGCATTGACCTATTGTTTATGCGCCTCATAAGTTTAAACTTGTGGGAAGTATTATCCCATGTTTGAATTAAAATCCATCGTGGGAGTGATCGCCGTGTAGGAAGGGAGATACTACTTCCTGGGCAGAAATTTAGTCTTGCATGCGAGCAACATTTCGTTGCAAGATGTCGTAGGAGAGACAAGGGTGGTTAAAGCCACATACACAAGCTGCTGATTGACGGAACAGAATCCTGCTCTATTGACTCTGAGGGTGGGGTGTGTTTCCACAGGAGATTTTTGTCCCAGATGAGAAGGACTTAAGAAGGGCAGAAATGGCGGAATCTCATGGTTCTAAGTTTGCGGTGCATCCGGGTAACGACAAAATGTGTCAAGATATGCGCCGCCAGTATGGGTGGTCGGTCATGGAGAGGTTGTTGGACTGCATGGGGTGCCCTTGATTATAGTTTCTGATTGAGACAAGATTTTCGTTTCCCACTTGTAGAAAGTTTCCAATAAGTTATGGGAACCGAATTGGAGTTTAGTACTTCTTATCATCCTTAAACAGACGACCACGCCAAAAAGGGTAAACCACATATTGGAGGATACGCTCCTTATGTGCGTGCTTGACTTCAAGAGTAGTCGGAAACAATGTCTCCCATTAGTTGAATTTTCTTATAATGATTCGTATCAATTCACTATTGGGATGACACTTTATAAAGCCTTGTATGGTAGGCCTTGTGGATCTCCCGCATATTGGTTAGAGGTGCGAGATGATAAGTTCCTCGGACCTGAAATGATCCAGGATACTTCTTCAAAGATCGAGCTCATTGGAATTGCATTCGTATATCCCAAGATCGACAAAGATATGTGTCGATGCGGGGAGAAGGTATGTGGAGAAGGAGTTCGGTGGACCAAGTGTTGGTGTGAGTGTCGCCTATGAAGGGCATTAAGCTCTTTTGAGTAGAAAAGGAAAACTTGCACCGCGTTACGTTGGACCTTTCCTATAAATGTTAAAGTGGGTCCGGTAACCTATTAACTTGCTTTACCGAAACACTTGCGGCAAGTTCATAACGTGTTCCGTATCTCTCCTGTATAGAAGTACAAGAGATGTGATGGTTCCCTTAGGCACATTTCTTTCGAAGATATTGAGTTGCAACCCGACGTTTCTTATGAGGAGTAGTCGGTTGCTATTTTCGAGCGTGGAGAGTGGCGATTGAGATCGCGGGTAGTACCTTTGGTTAGAGTGTAATGTAGTCACCATAGTGTCGAGGAATCGACATGGGAGCGCGAGGGTGACATGGGAGAAAAGTATCCGCATCTCTTCTTGCAAGGTACGCTTGAATTTTGGGGGCAAAATCCCCTCATAAGGGGGGGAGTATGTAACAACCCTCACTTTTGAGAGCCTATTTTATATTTATTTACTATGTGTAGTAATTAATTATAAAATGATAGATGTTGAGTAAATATTAATTTAATGTGGAAAAGGTTAATATTTACTGAATTGTTGTATAGTTACCTTGTGAGTAGGTAAATATATCCATATTGTGATTTATTGTGTCATAAGAATTAAAATGACATTTTTGGTTAATATGAAACCGGAACTTAAAATGAGTTATACAATTCCCAAATGATAATTTGGAGGGTGTAGTTAGTCCCGATAGGTGCGAGACAATCAAAATAAGTGTCATACTGTATTTTGGCATTTCGGGCACTTTTGACTGGTTATAGCTTAAATGTGTATTTGCGAGTAATTATATCGCGTATTAATCATTTAAGTGGACAATTATAGACTTAAGCCACGATTAAGTCTCCCAACCCTATTCCTATTCTTCCATTACACACAATTGAGCCCTAGAGAGAAAGAGAGAAAGAAGAAAGCTTTGGAGAAAAAAAGAGAATTGGAGATTGGAGAATGGATTGTTGTCTACACCAAATCAAATCTGAATTTGCAAGATCAAGGCAAGTTACCTACTTGCTACTATATGATTTAAGTGGATTAATTAGCATTGACAGTTGTGGATTGTTATGATTTAGTTTAGCTAGGGTTTTGTTGGATTTATGGGTATTAACCCTTGGAAATTGATTTGGATGATAAATATTGTTAATGATGGTAGATAGATATATTTATGATGTGTGGGTTGGAATTTATGATCTTGGTTTGGTTGGTTTTGTGTTGGGAGGAAATTTGGAGTTTAAAACTCCATAGCCAAAAGTGGCAAAAATTGCAGGGCCGAATCGATTCGCCCAGGGACAGTTTCCAGGTCTGGGTGGTCCGAATCGATTCGGCAGATATGCAGAATCCCATATTTTCCTGGCCGAATCGATTCGAAAATCCTGCATTTTCTTTTTGTTTTTCTTTTCAAATTTCAACCTTTTTCTTTAGGATTAGGACCTAGGAACCTTCTTGGATGAAGTAAACTTAGAGTCCTAGAGTTTTAGTTGAGTTTGGTCGCCACCCTAGATTAAAATGGGTTCATCTGGGGTTTATTCTGGGGAGGTTTAAAGTAATGTTAAGGCATTACTTCTTTTATTGAATTTTTAGAAGTTAGGAGGTTGAATGCACATGCTTGGAGACTTAGGGGCTTATCGGAGTTATATGAACTTTGGGGAAATTGTAGAATCATAAAGATTATTTGGAGACTAAGCCGGGACTTGTAATTTGAGGAATATTAATGATGATATTTGATGAGAATATGTTCGAATAAAAATGAACCCAATTGTTTAAAGATGATAGGTTCGAATAAGATGAACCACACTATTTAATAATGATAGGTTCGAATAAAATGAACCAAATACCTGGATAATTGGAAATGGAAATTGGTAATGAATATTGAAAATGAAAATGAGATTTAAATGGTAAATGTTAATTTAATTAACACACCTCTCTAAATGACATCATAAGGGAAGTTCGCGCGCTTGGTGATGCCCCCGGCTAATGAATGCAGGGAGGATATAGTCCTAGGCCATATGCGGGGTTTTTTTATATGTTTTCGGCGCTGGTGAGGAGATTCCGGGTGTGGTCTTGACTCTCCCGCAGGCATATGGCCGCTTCCGAACGCTTTTCGTTATAGGTGCCCAAGCTGCCTTGTTTGATAGGCCCCTGGAAGATGATGGTCATTTAGGGGCGCGCCCAGTGGGGAAACTCGGAGGGGCGGTCTTAGAATTGTTATATGTATGAGAATATAACTTTTCTGCATCAAGTGGAACTTGATGGATTTATATGCCATAAAGGGCATGGATACTTGCAATAAAGATCATGTGGTTGAGATATGTGCCATAAAGAGCACTTGATGGAAATGATGATTAAAGATGGAAGTTTTAATTAATGAAGGGAAATTATATCTTCCTGATTAAACCGAATAAATGGTTTTATTCCTAATAAGGAATGTAAGAAGGAAATGGTAATCGGATTAATGAGAAGAGGTTTTTAATTCCAGATGTTTACTTATTATTCTCTTGTGTAAATGATTTACATTTCATAATTAGTTAAATTGTCTTAAATTGTAATGTAGGCTTAACATGCTAGATAACATGCCCTATTATCATCCTTGTCATTCATGCATAACTGTTCATTTCTATCATACTTTTTATTTCTTCTGGTGATCATATAAAACCCAGCCCGACCGGTTTATTTTCCTTGTTGTGTATATGATTGTATCCGCTCAGGTGCTCCACCGCAAGGACACTCGTTGTGATTATTCCTATTCATTTGCTTTTGTCGGGCTGTAAGATTTTGCGGATTATTACAGGACATTGAACTAGACGTTTTCCTTTTTGTGTTCTAGATATGATCAAGCCTTACTCGGGCGTGTGGCCCAAACTTTTATATTTGATTAATGAATGCATTATGTAGATATTAAACTGTTGTACTGTGTTGTATGTAGTTGTGGGCCGACAGCCTATTCGGCCCTTTTGTGTACACCCATTTTAGTTGTAATATATATACTCTTTTGGAATTCCACTTGCTTGTCAGATTGGGTTGTTTAATTTAATTTTCTTAACTGGTTTTGAATTTTTAAACTTTTGGCAACCCGTTTTCTGATATATTGGGTGGTTTTCCCGTATACTCAGTTTATTTTTGTTGATGCTGAGGATGATATCCATCCATGATTCCTGTTACGTTTGAGTATCGGGCTGGCCACCCCTTATCTCGGATCGCGGGTTGTCACAAAAAAGAGGTTAAAAAACTGTTGGATGCACGATCCATACGGGAGGTTCAATTCCCCAAATGGATATCCAACCCAGTAGTAGTTCCAAAGAATAATAGGAAATGGAGAGTCTGCATCGACTTCACTGACCTTAACAGGTCCTTCCCTAAAGATAGTTTCCCTCTTCCAAAGATCGATCAACTAGTGGACGCCAGAGCATCTCACGAGAGAATGAGTTTTCTGGACGCATACTCGGGGTATCATCAGATCCCTCTGTACGCTCTAGACCAGGACAAGACAACATTCATCACCACCATTGGATTATACTGTTACAAGGTCATGCCCTTCAGGCTAAAAAACGCAGGGGCAACCTACCAATGGCTGGTCACCAAGATGTTCAAGGACCAAATGGGAGACAGCATGGAAGTCTACATCGACGATATGCTCATCAAAAGTAGGAAGAAAGAAGACCACCTCTCAGACCTATCGAGAACCTTCGAAATCCTTAGGAAGTACCGAATGAAACTTAATGCCAGCAAGTGTTCTTTCGGTGTCCAGTCAGGAAAACTTCTTGGGTAATTGGTCAATAAGAGAGGCATCGAGGCTAACCCAGACCAGATCGATGCAGTAAACAGGGTATGACCTCCTCGCACAATTCGGGACGTACAGAAGCTCACCGGCATACTCGCTGCCTTGAACTGTTTTATCTCAAAATCCTCCGAAAAGTGCAAACTGTTCTGCCAGCTCCTAAAGGGAAACAAAACAGTAGAATGGAATCAAGACTGCTCGCGGGCATTGGAAGAGCTCAAGGCCTATCTTAGCTCACCACCACTTCTCACCATACCCCAGGAAACAGATTACTTGTACTTATACCTCGTCATTTCCAACCACATTGTCAGTTCTGTATTGATGTGCGAAAAAGCAGGAATCTAGCACCCCGTTTATTACACGAGCAAGACCTTATTAGAGGCCGAGCAGAGGTACCTACCACTAGAGAAGCTTGCCTTTGCACTTGTAGTGGCTTCAAGGAAGTTGAAGCACTACTTTGAAGCTCACACTATCATCGTCCTTACATCACACCCCCTTAAAGCAATCCTGAGGAAAACGAATTTGTCGGGCAGACTGTCTAAATGGTCAGTCGAGCTCGGACGATTTAACATCCAATTTCAATCGAGGAACGCAATCAAAGGGAAGGTTCTTGCTGATTTCATAACTGAATTCACAGGTGATCAGCCTCTAGACCAACTTCAACCCGTGAAGCAAAGAGAGAATCACACGACAGAGGGAGTCTAGAAATTGTTTGTTGATGGAGCCTCCAATTCTAAGGGTGCAGGAATAGGCATTGTGCTCGTCACTCCAGAAGATACAATCCTCGAACAAGGAATCAAGCTTGGATTTGAAGCCTCCAACAACGAAGCGGAATATGAGGCTTTAATAGCCGGCCTCCAAAAGGCACATACTTTGGGGGAAAAGCAGTTACAGGTGTTCGGCGACTCATAATTAATCTCCAATCAGATAAGTGGAGACTACAACGCGAAAGATGAAATAATGGTAGCCTACCTCGCATTGGCAAAGAGTCTAATGGCCAGCTTTGAGGAGGTCCATGTCCAGCAGTTTCCCAGAGGACAAAACAACCATGTCGACGCCCTAGCAGCACTAAGTTCGGCAATTAATTCCGACTTAAAAAGAATAATCCCCATCGATTTCCTCGCTCAACCGAGCATAAACCATAGCAGTAAGCTGCTAAGGATGGAGCATGTGCTCCACATTGAGTCAGCACCCAGTGACCTAAAATCACTTTCCAGCCCATGGCCATTCGCCCAATGGGGAATGGACATCGTAGAACCTCTTCCTACCGCTGCCGGCAATCGCAAGTATCTGTTGGTTTCAACTGACTACTTCACCAAATGGATCGAGGCAGAGCCACTGGCGAACATCCGAGACGCAAATATGATAAGATTCATATAGAAAAATATAATCACCCATTTTGACATCCCCAGAACCATCATCACTGATAATGGTACGTAGTTCGAGAGAGGCTCCTTTTAGAGTTTCTGTAGTGAGCACGAAATCAGACACCATTTCAGCTCAGTGGCTTATCCTCAAAGCAATGGACAAGCCGAGGCTTCCAACAAGACGATGATCGATGGGTTAAAGAAACGATTAGAACGAGCCAAAGGCGCATGGGTGAATGAACTACCGCATATTTTGTGGGCCTACCGTACTACCCCACGTCGAGCAACGGGGGAAACCCCATTCTCACTAACGTATGGAATGGAAGCAGTCATCCCATTAGAAGCAGGCTTACCCACTATAAGGTCCACCCTTGTCGACCAGGGCCAGAATGATGAAGCATTGCTCGCTGAGCTTGACTTAGATAATGAACGCCGAGAGCTTGCCTTAGTAAAACTAGCGAGCTATCAGCAATAGCTCGCAAAGCACTATAACAAGAAGGTCAATCCAAGGGCATTTCGAGTTGGGGACTATGTCCTAAGAAAAGTTTTGGGCAGTGCAGTAAAACCATCAGATGGCAAGTTAGAGCCAAACTGGGAAGGACCAATTAAGATAATAAGAGATGATTTGCGAGGAGCCTATCACTTAGAAATGCTGGAGGGCAGAGAGATATCTCTAGCATGGAATGCAGCCAATCTTAAGAAATTCTATTTCTAGACTCTTCTTTTGTTCTTTACTTCTGAAACTGGAAGCTCATTTCCTTATCATTAATAAAAATTATTTAGCAATTGCATTCTACGAAGTGTCAATTAACTAGTATATGAACTTTATAACTCACACACCTTTTCCAAGTGACAGGCACACTAATCATAACACTATAGCAGGGAAATCGCCCTCCTCAGGTTTTCGTTATGAAACACGAAAAGCCTCTTAGCATTGCCCCTGGCAATATATGAAGCCCTACAGGAGATCCTTAGGAAATATGGCCAAGTCAAAATTAGTCGCCGAACAATATTTGGTTAACAAAACCCTGATTGGAAAGAGCATCCAACACCAGGTGTGTCCTCGCCAATTGCCACACTTAGTCCTAGGGAGTGTGACGTCACGACCTAAAAGGTAAAGTGGGGAAGAATGGTATCCCATAGGCATACTAGACTAGAGGGACACTCACTTGACAATGCAAACTTACAAGTCTAGTCAGCTAAGATAGGCCCAAGATTATTGAGCAAAGTCTAAAAGATGTGGAAAATATACAACACTTGTTTAATCAGTAAGTTCGCCCGGGACATAAACTTTATATTACTTCATCACATTTACAACAAATACAACCCATGCTTAGTCGGCGAGCTCGCCCAAAACATCGACATTATATTACTTCATTACAAAGTATACAGGGTTACTACTGGAAAAATCTCACTGAGGTCGAGGCCTCTGAACGAGATAATCAGCCACTTGGGCTCTTCGAACGTCGTCGGGATGGGGAACTAGCTCCTCCTCGACTTCATTCGCATTCAACTCCAATAGGTGCCGAGGGATGGCATCAATAGGGATCCACTGATCATCTATCCGAAAGGGATTAGGCATAAGAGTGGCAGGAGAGATCTCATGACGATACCAAAGCATTGAGTTCCTTGGGACTTGTAGCTCCTTCAGGGAACTCAACCATCCCTTGATGAAGGCGAGCAGTTCAAACTCTGTTAGCCTCGTCGGAGCATCTGGCCAACCTTAGTCACAACCATCGGCCCATACTTGCCGAGGTCCTCTCTTAAAAAGATGCCTCAGCCGAGTGACATCCCTTTGAAGCCCAACAGCAATCACATATACTCGTTGGACATCACCACGGAGCTCCTCCATTTCCCTAACTGAACTTCTTGCATTTGTACCAACTCACGGAACAGTCGGCGGGGTAGAACCTCACAACACCGAAGGAACATCACTTGGTCCCGCTCCAGCTCGTGACGAGGAGGAACCTCATAATACTGTAGGAGCGATGCTCGGCGCATGCTCCCTGAGTCGCGAGATTTCCATCCTCAAAGCCTCATTCTCTTGATGAAGAATTTCTCCAACCTGGTTGATCTCAGAAGCATCTAGAAGCCTTGCTCTCAGAGTATTCACCTCTTCTTAGACCAAGGCACCGACCTCTTCCATCTCTTGGAGCCTGTTTTTCAGTTTAACGATGAGCTCAATCTGCTCTATAAAACGCTTATTCCTCAATCACAGTGATTTGCAAATCCTCACAAAGTTATGATGAACTTCAGAACTTACACCAGGACCAAGCATTCTTCCCAATTGAGAAGTGGCTGGTATATAATCATCAACATCAATCAACTATAAGAAATAAAAGAGCAATAAAAGATAGAGTTATTCAGTACACTAAAGGAAAAAGTCTTCTCATTTCATTCATACAAGAAAAATCAGAGTACATTGAAGAATCAGAAGGGAACATTATAAATAAAAATATAAAAGCAATCCTAAGGACAGATCAACTGACGACCTCGGTTTGCTCAGAAGAAGCTGGTTGCTTCCCCTTATCAGCAGCGGTGGAAGCATCACCCTCAGCAGGGACAACATTTGTCGCTCGAGCAGGAAGGGCAGCAACAGGAATTGACTGAGGAACAGAGCCAACACCTCCGATGGCTGGGGCAGGAAATTCATCCACGACAGGCTCTGGGCATGGATCATGCTCATCAAATAGAGGAGAGGCAACATCCACACCAGCAACTAAAAGGGACTTATTAAAGCCCTTCTTGAAGTTCAGACGGCTGATGTAGCCTATCTGAACCTCAGCGTCTTCATACGCAGCAGCCCACCCGGAGTTATATGAGTCCTCTTTAACGGTGGCTGCCTGAGACTCTTTCTCCTTCAGCTGCTCGGTCAGCATTTTGTTCTCCTCCACATAAGGACCAGATCATAGACTTGCTGCAGTTCATTCAGTTCTTTAATTGCTGCCTCCCACTCTCGATTGGCTTTAGCAAGAGCCAAATCAAAAGACGTCCAAACAGCATCAGCGGCCTTCAAACTAGCCTCGAGCTCTGTACCCTTCACCCTCAAAGCAGCATTCTACTTATCCAGCTCACCGTTCTTATTGATCAGCTCGTCGCGAGAGCGATAGAGCACGATAAAATCAATCACAAACTGCAAGTAAAAGAAGATATTAGAAGAAGGAAACAGACAGAAATCAGGAAGCATTTGAGAAGAGAAATAGACTTACCAAGGCTAGCCTCTGGCTTGCTTGCAGAGCTAACTGGTCAGTCCCTACCGCCCTTTGGCGGTCAGCAGGAAGGAGTGTTCGCTCGAGCAGTGAAGGGGCCAACTGGGGAGAAGTGGTAATCGAGTCCCCCTCCGGTAACGCGAACACAGGCACTAAGTCCTGCCCAGCCTTTATCCTCGCTTCCATTTTTCTCCTCTCCTCTTCCTTTTTCTTCTCCTTCTCTATCCTCCTCCTCTCCTCAACCTTCTTCTTCTCCTCAATCTTATTATTCTCTTCTTCCCTCTTCCTCTCTCTCACCTGGACTTCTTCCTTCCTCTTCTTCTCCTGCTCCGAAGCAGCAGACCGAGAACCAGTAGCAACAGCCCCACTACTGGACTTCTTCTTCTTCGACCTTTGAGCGAGAAGCACATCATCATCATCATCACGAATCAGGTTTTTCCTTAGAGGAACTATTTCCTTGCTAGAACTGCTAGATGGATCTTGGGCTCAAGAAACCTCTTCTGAGCTAGAAGAGATGTCACTACTAGAGCTCTCCTCGCTGGGACCACCTTCAACACCTCCCCTGATATCACTCTCAGAACTGCTCTCCTCCTCGTCCAACTGAATGGGATTAGCAGCAGCTTCTTCGGAAGTATCAAACTCAAGAATGTTATCCACCAGCCTCGCTATAAAGCTAAACCCAACATTTTTGTACTCGAGCAAGAAAGCAGCAGACCGTGGATATTCACCGTCAGCTAAGGGCTCCCTGATATTCCAAGCCTTAACCAACTCTGAAAGCCGAACCTCGTTGAGGGAGGGCTCCAAGTTCTTCGACCTCGCTGAAGGAAAAACAGGAAAGAGTCAGAAAGATCAGACACTAATAAAGAAATTAAAAGGACAGAGCAAAGACTACCTATGTACTCTTCCCCATAAAAGGGAACACTAAACCTATCAGACCTCGACCCCTCAATCTAGGGGGAGAACTGCCAATTTCTAGTAAGAAAGCCATCTTGCCAGTAGTCCTTGTGGGAATCAGGTAGGTTTACTACCAATACCCTGTCAGGACTCCTGGCCTTGAGATAAAGAACACGAGAACTAGTTCAAGAAAAAGAATAGCAAAAACAAACTTCGGCGAGCCCTAATTTGGTGCCATAAAGTTGATTTATTGTATGGACGCCATTGATTATCTTCCAGACATTGGGCGAACACTGCATAGGAACAATGTTGAAATAACCAAAGAAATGCAAGAATAAATCATTTGGAGGAAAAGTAAGCCCCCCTTAGGAAAGCAACAAGATGTGAATCCAATGGGCGCCCCCTATCTCTCTAACATTTTTAGGAAGAGAGGTGCACTCAATCTCTACCCACTCTGGGATGTTGTAAAACTTTCTAAACTCGGACACTAATCTATTACCTATCTTTGCCATTTGTAAACCCTAAACCACAAATTCAAAGAAAGTACAGAGAGAAAGCAAATGAGACTTACGAGATGAAAAGTTTGACTTAGACAATACAAGATCACAAGACCAAATGACGAGGGAGATCGAAAGCAAAGAAAATGAAGACCGGGAGAAGAGGGCATAAATTGCTAAAACTCGCAAATGATGGAATAACACTAAGAAGCTTGAAACGACAACTATGAAACGCTGCTCAAAATGAATTTTAAATGTTACTAATCATCGTGCACAGGACACGAAACAACTGCCGCCTAAATCAGTCCTCAAACTTTGGGAAGAGTTACGTAATATGAAAAAGAGCCATTATGGCAAATCATTTAAATTTATTGATCCCAACTTGTGGCCCAACAAATTTAGGGGCAATTGTGGGTACCCAAATTTGGCATTACGGGCCCGGACGAGTAGCCTAATTAAAATGGCCCAAAGTCCAAACCCTTCGCACCTTAACATTAATTCAGTTATGACTTAGTCTTCTCCCATGTTCTCGTATAGAGATGTTTCAGGAGAAGATGGTAAACGTGGGGGAGTCCAACACCCCCACTCTCCGAAGACAGACATGTATATAATAAACCCTAGGTCTAGGGCAAAAGACACGCATTGTATTCTCTGTAAACGCTCCCCGGAGTATATAAAAATAATAGTAACTGCACCACCGTGGACGTAGGCATTCTTGCTAAACCACGTATATCTCTTGTTGTGTGATTGTCATTTTACTTTCCCTATTTTGTTTGATGATTGCGCTTCTCCCATTTATTTGTGTTGAATATATTTGTCACCACAGTATCGATTTAGTGGGAAATCCTCTTAGTGTTGAGGTTAATATTTGAGGAATAATGAATGTTGATTGATGTTCATGCGGATATAGAGAATATCCTCAACATTAATTGAATTGGGGGATTATTCATACAAATAGAAGTGATAGGTGAGTCTCAAGTGAAGTGGCGAATAGTATATCGAGAGTAATATACTAATAAATGAAATTATTCCATTTATGCCTAAGAGCGTAACAAGAGTATGTATACTTATATGGCGTGATATATATATACCTTGTGTGCTGGTATAAAATTATATGATGTGATGATATATGTATATCTAGTGTGAAAGATATGTGTGTGTGTGTGTGTGTGTGTGTGTGTGTGTGTGTGTGTGTGTGTGTGTGTGTGTGTGTGTGTATATATATGTGTGTGTGTGTGTGTGTGTGTGTGAAGCATACCCCCTCTATGCTATCATGGAAAGTTGCAGGATGTGGGTGAGGCCCCTGGCTTGAGGACCAGGGAGCGTATAGTCCCCAAGTCATAGCGTCCATTATTATTGTGTGATTTTTATTAGGGGTGAGATGTGGTGGGTATATTTTGTCTCATTTACGGGGAGGAATTATGATCGCTTCCTGTACGTTGTGGTTTTGTTTTTACCAAGGCGGTGTGAGATTCCGACCGTTGGTACCCAGGATGATATGTGAGCGATTCCCTGGTAGATGATAGCATTGAGAACCTGCATCCTCGAGTTATAGCTCGCTGGGATGGTTATTATTATTATACTTGTTTGAATAGTATATTATTTGTATATGATTATGAGATATCATATATTTGTCTCTAGAGTAAAGAGATATAAAAAGATTGATTGAATCTCATTCCGGGAGATTTTATCCGGACTTAAATTGTGATGAATATATTAGAGTGAATATGAAGTATATAATTATATGAGTAGATATATTAGGATGGGTATCAAGGGCATAATGGACCTCAACGACCAACATTATCGAGGAGTAGTGTATCAGGGGGTTCCTTGTTTGGATTTCGCTTGCAAGACGTCCCACGCACGAAATGCAGTGCAATGTTGGGAGTGGGGAGAAGTTAGTCCTTGATACTCCTATTTATATATTAGTGTATCTCGACAATCGACAGTGTCAAGGAGTAGTGTATCGGGGGGGTTCCTTGTTTGGATTTTTCTTTGCGAGACGTTCCACTCACGAAATGCCGTGCACTATTGAGAGTTGAGAATAGTTAATTATTTATATTATATAAGAATTTAGGGTTATATGCGTCATGCATTGAGGGCATAATGAATCTGGATAATCTATACTGTCAAGGAGTAGTGTATCGGGGGAGTTCCTTGTTTGGATTTCGCTTGCGAGACGTCCCATGCACGAAACGCAGTGCAGTATTGAGAATTAGGAGAAGTTTAGTCTTTAGCATTTAGATGCTAATAACTCACATATGTCAATAACTAGAATATGAGAAATTCCAGTAAGAGAAAATGTTTTTGTATATTTTATATGTTTAGTAAGTTGACAAATATTTGAGATTGGTAGTATTAGAAGTTGAGGGATATGATTTAGATGGAATTTGAAATGAGTATCAATTTGGGAGTAGGATTGATTACCTTGCCCCTAGATAGTGTTGGGCAATTATTGAGGATCATGTGCATACGTTTAGGTGCGCGCTTTAGTTGAGAGGTGAGTTGGATTTTCTTGAGAGTGCCACTCCACTTTAATCATGTTATAATCCATTTATAATTATTATGCATTTTAATGCACTTACTAAAAATATTTTCACACCTCGGGCTCTGACCCATTTATATTTTCTCTTGTTATGTATATATTGTATTATTTTAGGTGTTCCTCTGCAAGGATGCCGTTGATGTTATCCATCCAGTGTATTCGTGGAGCTGTGGCAGTAGCGGACTGTTGCGGTATTTTGATATAGTCGTTTCCTATCTTTTATGTATCTAGATTAGGATTTAATTTGTATATCTGGTTTATACCCAAGAGTTATAGTGTAGCATTTTGTTATATTTATTTTTATAGGACTGTCGTATTGTTTGTGACCTGACACCTTATTCGGGTATTTTATTTTGTAGACTCTATTTTAATCTAGTAATATTATCTTAGCATGTGTGTGTCTCTTATAATATTTAGTAGTTGTTATGTCATTGGTTAATTGTTGCATAATTTGTTTTTAAAATGTTTTAATTTTTTTGGCACCCTCTTTTTGTAGTAATGGGTAGTTAGCTCTGTTTATTTTAATATCGTCGGTAGATGCTGAGAAAGATCCACTTGAGATTCCTGATTATTTTAGTATAGGGTTGGTCACCCGTTATTATTTTAAGTGGGGTGTCACAGGTGGTATCAGAGCACTAGGTTCTAGTGTCTTTAGGATCTGTGTGGGTTTTCTGCGATCTTCCGTAAGCGTTCTTGATATAGAGCCCTATTATTAGGACTGTTGTGTTCATACGTTAATATTTTCTTCTGTGATGAGAAAACACGTGAAAGGCGTTCTGATACACTTGTTCTTGTTTCAAATGCCACCGAAGAGAGGTCGTCTAGGCAGGGAAAATAGAGGGGCCAAGAGTATGGAACCCCAAATGCCTCAAGGGACTATGACCACAGCTGAAGTTGCCAATATTGTGGCGCAAGCAGTAACTGCTGCCATTTCTACGATAGCACATCAACTTGTAGTTCAAGCAGCCCAAGCCCATCCAGGGTCGTCTTTATGGGAAAGAGTACGGAAAGATTTTAGGAAGGGACATCCTCCAGAGTTCTCAGGGGGAGTTGATGCAATGGCTGCAAGTCGATGAAAAAATAGTATGCAGAGACACCTTCGCATGGTTGAATATAGCAAAGTGCAGAAGAAATTTCTCGCCACCTTTAAGTTAAAAGGAGCAGCTCTCCATTGGTGGGAGTCAATCACCACATCGGAACAGAGAGATATATTTCCCATAACAGATTTTTGGGAACTTTTTGATCGAAAGTATTTTCCTTCCGCAATCCAGAAAGAGATGAGGAGGAAATTGTTGGATGTGTTTCAAGGCGATAGAACGGTGGCCGAGTATGAAGAAGAATTTACTCGATTGGTAAATTTAGTACCTGATGAGGTAAATATAGAGGAGAAACGAATATCGAAGTTCATGGGAGGTTTAGATCGACAAATTCGACAGCATTTGTTAGGAACCCAGCATTAGTGACTTTTGCCGAGGTAGTGAATGCGGCACTGTTACAGTGTCATGAATTTCGTCTTCATTCGCAAGGGAGTAAGAACTTTAGAGACTCGGGTTCATCAAGTAAGTCTGGTGAAGAAAATTTCGATAATGCCAGAGGGTGTAAGCAGGATTATAGAGAGTCGCAACAGCGTTTTTTCCTCAAGATGGGCATAGAGGATTTATGGGTAGATGTTTCTTTTGTAAAGAATTAGGTCATAGAAAGAAAGATTGTCCTGAAAGAGGTAGAGGACCCCGTTTTGAGGAAGTTTTGAATGTGAAACCCTTACAGCAGGTTCGAGGCCATTTTAGGCCAGGGAATTTTGTGTGGGAACCCATTGATGAAGAGATACAGTCGGACTAGAGAGGTATGATGTAAGTTATTTTTCCTTTGTGAATAGAATTATGCTATATGAGGTTTTGGGAGTAACGTGTGTAAGATTGAAATAAGTGGTTAGTTCTATAACCCTACTATGTATGGAATGACCCGTAAGGGAGTATTGAGCAAGTAAGGCTCTTATATGATTATCTTTTGGGAGAATATATTATTTTGTGATGTGCTAGTAGAGAGCTATGATTTTGTTTTGAACGTAAATATTGTTGTAATGTGTTGAGTAGTAACGGTAAAAGCTATTATTTTATAGTTGTGTTAAACTTAAATATCTGTTATATTCCAGCTATGGAAGAGCCTAGTTTATGGCAATATTTTATTATGATGTAAGAGATTATTGTTACTGAAATGATTCAATTAAGTGGATTATTGTTAAGCGAGGGATTTAGCTCATAATTATACTAGTTTTGAGAACTATATGTTAATAAGAGTATGACAATTGTTAAAACCTTGTGTCTTGGGCATAAGGTATTTTATTTGAATGTCGAAAGATATAAACTGTTTTTAAAATAAATTGTTTTCAAAAATAAATTTTTTATAGGCCTTTGGGCAATACCAAAAATGATTTACACAAAAATATTTTAAACTCTAGTCCCGATTTAACTAATCTCAATCCCCGACATAGCTACATAGTAGTGTATTGGGAGGGTTCCTTTTTTGAATTTCGCTTGCGAGACCTCCCCCGCATGAAAGTAGCAAATGTCAGGAAGTGAGAGGAGTTAAATCTTTGGACCGTTCAAAATTTTGATACTATTAGTATGTAAATATGATTTAATATGTTTTGAGTTATTGTACAATTAGAAGCAAGTGAAGCCTAATTATGTTTATACGAGTAGAGATAAAAAAATATTCTTCATGAGCGCCCTAGCTGGCAGAAGCTGGCAGATTTAATTTTATAAATTAAAATATTTGTCGTGAGAAGTGGGAGGAATAGGTATAGTGATTGTCAGGATAGGTGTCGTAGGAACTAGTTGAGATTTGGAGTATAAGGCTAAGCTTAATTTCGAGGGAGAAATTCTTGTAAGTGGGGAAGTCTGTAATACCCCGAGATTTTTGGGACAACAAATTAATTATTTCTGGGAGAAATAAATATTATTTTAATTAGAGAATTATTAAATTGGCAATTGAGGTCAAACTTTGAAGATGTTATAAAGTGATTCGAATGACGATTCTGAGTGTACGGTTGATTCCGGAAGGGTCGAAATAGTCGAAATGACTGTACTTGGGTCTTATTTGGGTTCTGAAATATTTTAAGTTCGTTTGGCTCGAATTAAAGTAACCGAGTCATTTAAAGTGTGTATTATCACTTAAAGTTGTGTATTTTGGAGATAAGTCTTAAAAACCTACGGGAGAAACAAATTTCATTTGAGATTAAGAGAAAGCCCTAGAAAGAAAGAGAGAAAGAGAGAGGAAGAAAGGAAGAAGAGAAAGATAAGAAAAGCTAGGGAATTCCGACAAATACGAGATTTCGAGGGCGAATCAGACTCTACAACTTTGAGGCAAGTGATTAAACTTGCTAAATAATTCTTGTGCATCTTTTATTTCATGATTTGTGGATAAAATTGTGAATTTTGGGATAAATTGTCAAAACCTAGATTTTTGGGTTAAATCTTATACTTGATATGTTTATGATGAATTTGACGTTGTAAATTAGTTGGCTTGAGCTATTTGACGAGTATTAATGTTATTCATATGTTTGGGTTTAAAATTTGTGGTTGGATGCAAGTATTTTGAGGTTTTTGAGAAGTTGAAAGTGAGTAAAAATGGAGTTTGGCCGAGGTTACTGATAAGGCCGGTCGACCGCGGCCAGGGCGCCGGTCGACTGCGCCTCCAATGAGAGGCATATTGTTTTCGTTTATAGGCATAATTAGAAATCGCGATCGACTGTGGTTAGGGCACCGGTCGACCGGGCCTCTGTTTTGGGTTAAACTATGAGATTTTAAGTTTATCCCCTTTCTTTTGGGTTTATATTTATGGGCATACCAAATTATTGTATCATAAAGGATTAAGTTATTATATAAGGGGACTAATGATTTTAGACATGTGAGAAGATATTTCGGGCTATTTAATAAATGGAATTGAATGTGTAATAACTCTCGCATTAAGAGAATGAGAGCAAAATTAATAGACGATTGGATGGAAATGTTGGGGTTTAGTGATTGATTTACAGAGAGTGCGAATTTAAGATATTGTATCGATTTAGTGGAAAATCCTCTTAGTGTTGAGGTATATATTTGAGGAATAATGAATGTTAATCGATGTTCATACGGATATAGAGAATATCCTCAACATTGATTGAATTGGGAGATAATTCATACAAATAGAAGTGGTAGGTGAGTCTCAAGTGAGAAATCGTATCGTGTATACAAAGTGGGGAAGTTATGTGAGTTAGTGACGAATAGTATATCGAGAGTAATATACTAATAGATGAAATTATTCCATTTACGCCTAAGAGCGTAACAAGAGTACGTATACTTATATGGCGTGATATATATATACCTTGTGTGATGGTATACAATTATATGATGTGATGATATATGTATATCTAGTGTGAATGATATGTGTGTGTGTGTGTGTGTGTGTGTGAAGCATACCCCCTCTATGCTATCATGGGAAGTTGCACAATGTGGGTGAGGCCCCTGGCTTAAGGAGCAGGGAGCGTATAGTCCCCAGGTCATAGCGTTCATTATTATTGTGTGATTTTTATTATGGGTGAGACGTGGTGGGTATGTTTTGTCTCATTTACGGGGAGGAACTATGACCGCTTCCCGTACGTTGTGATTTGGTTTTTACCAAGGCGGTGTGAGATTTCGACCGTTGGTACCCAGGATGATATGTGAGCGATTCCCTGGTAGATGATAGCATTGAGAACCTGCATCCTCGAGTTATAGCTCGCTAGGATGGTTATTATTATTATACTTGTTTGAATAGTATATTATTTGTATATGATTATGAGATATCATATATTTGTCTCTAGAGTAAAGAGATATAAAAAGATTGATTGAATCTCATTCCGGGAGATTTTATCCGTACTTAAATTGTGATGAATATATTAGAGTGATTATGAAGTATATAATTATATGAGTAGATGTATTAGGATGGGTATCAAGGGCATAATGGACCTCAACGACCAACATTATCGAGGAGTAGTGTATCAGGGGGTTCCTTGTTTGGATTTCGCTTGCAACATCACATTTATCTCAATTTTAGCAATTTTATGAGAGTTTTTTCAAAACTGACATAAATGTTGATATAAAAATTAAAAAAAAATAACTACCCCATCAATAGAGAACTATTATTTGAGATTAAATCAATCCGTGTATAATAGAAATAATAAATGTTATATATATTTTAAGTGTATATTTTCAAAGTATTGAATCGCTTTAAGTCATAAAATTTTCTTTTACAATACAAATATGTAAAAAAAAAAAATTAAAAACTGTTTAAGAAATAAAAAATTAATCCAACAAAACAAATAGTCCATTTTGGACCTCGTATAAGCAGCACAATCCAAATATACTCAATTACATAGAATCAGGGCAAAGTATCAAATTTAAAAAAAAATGGACATAATCTCCTTTGTTTATTGGACTATCCACCCTGCATAAGGGATACCAATCAATTCAACAATATTTAAAAAGTCAAAATTCATCTAACAAAACTTCATCTTGGCCTTCACAATACCCCCTTCCAACATATTTAGCCCTTCTTCCAGACTAATGATTTTTCTCATCCTTCCACTTAATCTCCTTCAATTATTGAGTACTTTAGCCCTGCATTAGAACCAAAATTCAAAAGTAAGTAAATAAAAAAAAATCAATTCTTGTGAAAAAAGAATCAAACTAAAAGAACAGAGATAAATTTAATGAAGAGCTTATGAATTTGTTTTATTTGAAGAAATTCATAGAAGGTTTTGAAAACATGAAGATTTACAATACAACAACATACCAAAAGGGAACCTGGTCAATATGCAGACCCTATGAAATATAAAATAGAGGTGCTTGTTTGATCTTAACCAAGAGGATATATGATTTGATAAATTTTAATAAAAAGAATGAATCAATAATATACTACCTGTTGAAATGTCATTTCGACATCCTAGTTCAAATGCCTCATATATTTGAGCTTCTTGTTATGTTCCAGAAATTCTAGATCCACTTATTTCTCCTCAAATCCATGTGTTCTTTAAATTCATCTTGCGTTGGTAAAAGATGGCACGGACATACCGTACTTATGGTAAATGATAACTCTTGCTTTGGTCCATGGGCACCTGACATATCAGTTAAATTTGTCACATTTTCTCATCTGCTTGTTGCATAATCACCTAGTATGAAATAAAAACACGGATGGTCCACAACTTGTGTCATCTATGCAACATACAATTCATTCATGCAACACGTCCCAAAACATCGAATAAATAAGAGTGAGTTGGAGAATAAATAAGGTTTTCGAATTGAAATATTGAAACTAAAGGGGGGGGGTATATTTGCACTCTCTCCTATATTAAACAACAAACACTCAAGTAAAAAACTACTCCTACCATGTTTCCCGTGTGACTATCATCACGTTGAAGAGAAGCATGGTCCATGTAGGGAAGATTAAAAAGAGCAACAGGTTGAGCTGGAACACTAGTATCATTAAGATTAAAGTGTTGTGCCACTTTATTTTGTCGTGGCCATAATAAAGGGGTCAAATCCAGAGCAGAAACCAAAGCCCTCTGATCATAATAACCAACCCCACTAACCTGTGAGCTGGGACGTGCAACGTTCTCGTTCACGTCTGTGTCTTTCATCCAGAATACGGGCAGAAATCGAAGGAAATTCCTGTTGCAATAAAATAATTACAAAGTAAAAAATAAAAGAATCCAACTTTATTAATGATAAATCACAAAAATGGGGAAAACGTACCGATGTTGGAGTATCTATACTATTCCATTTCCCATTAGAAAAGAAAGATCTAAATTAAATAGTTGAGATATGAATTGCATTAGAAAAGAAAGAAGAATCAAAAACTACAGTATTTAATCAGAAATGAAGATACTTCCACTGCAGCATCTACATTATTCCAATGCTCTTCTTGCCACACACAATTCTCACCCCATTTCCTGTTTGCTTCAAGGGGATAAGAAGAGGAAACAACTGCCAATACATTTTTACTCCTCTGGGGATAGGAAAGTTGAAAGATGGAGCAAAATGGAATAGGATGCCAAGCTCCTCCCGAATCTCCGATCCTTTGTGTCAACTGGATTCAGTTGTCGATGTGAGAAAATTTTCTGCTCTGTTCATCGATACTCTGATAAACATGAATGTCCTTTCGATTAGCAAACTGCTGCCCGGGATGCTATACTCCTATAAACACGAATGTCCTTTGTGTCAACTGGTTTCGATTACCAACTGGCTTCAAAGACCTACTCGCCCCTTCTAGTATACCCATGCTTCGTGTTTTTTTTAAAACAAAGACCTTCCTTCTTACGTTAGACCTGCTTCTTTTTTTAAAACCAAGACCTACTTCTTTTTTTAAAACAAAAGACCTGTTTCTTTTTTTAAAACCAAGACCTGCTATCTTTTTTTAGCCGAGAACTGCTTGTACATATCCAAGACCTACTTGTCAAATATATAATTATATATACCTAATTAAACATATTTATACCTGATTAAATGGGTAATAACCAAATCAAAAAGGCAAAGTTGACATAAACAGAAACAGGCATAAAAGATGACTTACAATTTATTTATGTCCTGAATAAACTTCATAGAGCCCGTTTACAAATCTTCTCCTTATCCCTGAAACTGAAATTTTTCAGGAAAAAAATAAACACGAAACCTCCATCAGTTGGCATGTGACCACTGCTCAACAAAACAAAAAGGAAAAGAACATGACAAATTTTGGAAAAAATTAAGAACAAAGGGAAACATTTACAAAATACCCTATTTTGAATTCAGAAACATAATGGAACAGTTGTCAAACAATATGAGCTATAAAACAATATAAACTATAAATCTCTCAAAAAGAAACATGGATTTGATGATGGAAATTTTGAAAATATGAAGACTTACCCATTTACCCCTGCTGAGATTTGGGATGCGGTGGGTGTTCGAATACTTTTCGAATTTGATTGACGATGACAAAACATGAAGCAGGTCCGTTCAACTACGTGCTGGAGCTTGAGGTTTAGGTAATCTCCGGGTGAAAAATATTGCAACAGGCCATCCAAAGCCCTAAATTTCCATTCAAATCATAAATATATATATCGAACAGTTGATGGAAATTTCCATTCGATGGACCTGCTAGATAGCTGCTTGCGTTTTCAGCAGTGTTGGAAGTTACTATCATGAATCTAGAACTGCTACTGTCTGCTACAGTGTTGGATGAACAAAAACCACATCGTTTAGTTCGTTGAGACAACTGTGCCACTCTTCCACACCTCCAAGCCCTATGAATTGGGGTGAATGATAAAAAGCGAAAGAAAACCCATCCCATAACCCCTGCCCTAGCTACATCACAGTGTGATAGAAAATGAATAGGTTGTGTAATTTATACTATGTAAAAGTATATCCAACTGATCAAATAAATATTAGCTAATCAAACATGTAACCCCACTGCCCCTTTTTCATAACACCAACCTAAATAAACATACATGAAATCATATTCAACTCATAAAATCACAATTTCCATTTTAGCCAAATAATAGTTAGTAATGAAGTGTTAAATAGCAAGAAACAATGAGATTGATGTACTCCTTTACGATCGATACCAACACTATTTTTATATATTCTAACGATAAAGATGGAGATCAAATAATTACTCTATGTTTGCTACTTTCTACTATCTGATATTTTCTTTTTGTAAAAACCATTTACTTTCTCAAGCCACGCGTGAGACAGAGTCGGAGAGGGAGAGTTTTGAGATGAGGTAAGTGTGACATTTTTGTTAACAGATACTGGAAAATATCAATACGTTTCAGCAGGTATATAATTAACCCAAACAGGTATAAAATCGACCCAAACAGGTATAAATTCCAGTGCATCCACTGAAATATACACCCCTATTGATCTTGGCATTGACTAGCATCTCCACAGGACCATGCAACAACTAAAATATCAATCAAAGATGAAAACTTTTGGTAGTACCACAGTTTTTTTCACACTGGAAAAAAAAAGGCATGACTAAATTTATAGGGAAAAAAAATCACCACGAGTTCTGCAGTTGAGTTTTTCTTATAAGGACAATAGTTGAAAAATTATAAAAATGAAAAAAGAAATTCAAGTCCTACAAATACCCGCATGTTTCCAATTAAATGGGCAAACAGTGCGAGCCCCAAGATTGCGATGAGAATAGCAAATATAGTTTCCCCAATAAATGTGCTTGTGGACAATCTCTGGCCATATGAACTACAAGATAACATCAATGCAATTCAAATTTCTCAGTAAGAAAATGCTCTAAATAGCATACATATTATTTGAATAGAAGTTCAAGGCGGCAACATATATTTCAAATTATGTATCAAAGCAACATATATGCATATGTAAGACTGTTTTGTACACATTCTGAACCTACACAAACTAAAAGGAAGACCTACTGCATACGAACAGAAACACTGTTAGAGAGAGAGTTTGATGTACTTTTATAATCATTAGCTGGTCTGCTATCTCATAAAGTTTACGCTTCTGTGATTATGTCTTAAAATGAATCACCAGATAATTTTAGTGTTACATATTCACGTGGGTATCGATTACATAATTGAAGAAGTGGAGGTTAACGGACTTCATTTTTATCATTATTTATAGTAAGCATAAACTCCATTGCCCAATTTATATTGCTAAAATAAACCAAATGTGAAAGTAAATTAAACAATCTTAAGAGATATTTTACAGGACGCGTTCAAAGATCGAAATTAAGATCATATTTTGTTTGAGATTAATGGTCGAATTGAAGCTCAGGGACTGCATACCAGTAGTGACATTTTGTGGCAGATAATTGTTTGTGTGTTATGTTATTGTTGTAGTTTAGTTTGGCATAAGTAGAGAGGTAGTTTATAAGCTCCCACTAGTCGATTCAATCTTTGAGATCTTAAGTATTGTTTCAGAATAAAAAAAGGTAGATTTAAGTATCACATAATTTATGTCCATCCGATATAAAATTAAGAAAGATGAAAAAAAGTTAATATCATTTTTGAAGAAGATTGATAATGAAATCGGGGTTGCACATATGTCAAAACTTGAACAAAATATATTCTCCCTAATTAGAGTATTAAGGGAAGTAAGTGCAATTAACGATTATGTCTTTGAATAACTTTTGATGTACTTGTCTATGCTGGTTTTGAAGCCAAATCCAACTAAATGTTCAATGGTTCCTAAATTGATGCATAAGTGGAAAGTAACGTCTGACGGAGGAAAATTCATGGACCCTATTTGGTTGAATCGTATAAAATTGTTGTTAGATCTTATGGAAGTAGAAAAGAATTCGTATTTGGCAAGGTGTTCTCGCAAAAGAAAGGTAAGGTTAATATATAATTTAACACATTATCCTTGCTTTGATTCGTTATTTCTCTCCTTAGAATTTGCCCTGCTTGAAATACTATGTAGATGTTGTTTTTGTTAAGATTGAGCCAATTCTCAGATCAGCTCTAGATGGGCGCAATGTGTGTATATTAGCTTATGGGCAAACGATCACTGACAAGACGGAACAATTGATTATTGTATAGAAGTGTTAAGATTTTTGAAATACCAGATATGGTTCATAAATGCTTGATGTGTTGATGTAAATTTGTAGGATGGGAGAAATGAGTCTCTGAGGATTGTTCCTCGGGTCCTTGAAGAGCTGTTTCACCAAGATTCTTTAGCACCGTGTCATTTACCTTCTCAATTAGTATGTTGGAAGAGTACTTGGGTAGTGTAAGGTATTTACTTGCTCCAAAACCACCCTGTAGAGCATTTACTGTACGAAGATGATATTTAATCTCCAGTACACCCTCCCAGCGCGCGCCCCCGTCCACCCACCCACGCACAATATATATGATATTATATTCATTGTAATTAACTTTGATGTATGAATTAGAAATGAGAATTAAAGACGGTGGTATTACCTGGATTTTTGGATAAGAAAAAATAGCAACGAAATATATAATTGATATTGAATTACATAGACTAAATAGAGGAATACCTTACCCATAGAGAATTGGCTGTTGGTGCTTCCTCTTCCATTGTAAAGGTTGGGTACTCCGTAAGACTTTTGGATTAAATGTTGGGGAGTCATTAGTTCAGTACTAAATAGCGAAGATGAAGTGAGTTTGAGAGTGCGTATGGAAGATTAAAATTGAAGGGTATTAATAGATTTGTAAATTGTATGAAGGTATATTGGTCATTATACCATTAAAGAGATAGTCCCCTTTTTTTAGGTAGTAGATATAACGTCACAACAATCTTTAATGACCTGAAAAAAATATGTTGAAGATCAAATTATTTTTACATCCAAGGAAGGAAAACCAGAACTAGCTAGCCAAAGTTTCAAATTTCTTACGGTGTATTTGGCCCTATAGAACCACTGAGTAGTAAAATACTGTTTATCGTCCAACCCTTCAAATATTTCCACAATCCTGCATATATAATCGTCTTGTCCATCTTCACCCTTAAGAAACAAAAAATGAGATAAATGACACTTGTAAATGTAAAAGGGAACAAGTAGATGGTTAAAATAGAACAAATGAGGAAACAAGGTTTGAGTAAGATAATCAGATCTACTAATGAAGTAAAAAAATTCCTTGACGTAAGCATCATCACCTATGTTGAATATTGTTTTGGCATCGACTTCGGCTTTTAAGAAGTGTGCCCTTGCCTAAATCTTCTCCTCTGTAGCATCCTTCCTGCACCAGTTGAAACAATACAAAATGATTACAGCAATCAAACATTACCAAAGTCAAATAACAGCAATCAAACATTCTGAAGTGATAATCAGTACAACTTTTATGCATTGATAAGTACGAAGAATTATTGAAAGTGAAATAACAACACATAACATGTTCTTGATTTTCGAAGAAACTTAAAACTTTATAAAGTTTGAATCACATGTATTAAATAAGAAATGTGTGCAGAGTATTCTAATTTTTCAAAGAAGGAACCAAATTTGAAGAAGTAAAATGCACACGCTTTCGAAAGTTAGAACACTCTCTGTTTCATATAATAGAGAATTAGTACACACAATGGATTTTGATGTAGCTAAAAGTTTAATAGAACACCCTCTCGCGCCGTCTCTCAACCTCAATCCCTACGACATCTACTCACTTTCCCCTCTCTCCTCTCCTCACCACTCTCTTATCCTTAAATAATGACACTATCGCCCAAATTGACAGGAGTTCATGGTTAAAATTGAATAGCAACACAATATGGACATAGAGCACAAATTGACAACTAGGCTAAGCAAAGAAGATATTTTCACAATTCAGAACAAAAAATTAACGAAAGAAGTCATATGACCAGCGTGAGCAAAAGAATTTATACAACTTGATATTTCTGAGTTACTAGTTTTAGCACTAATATATTATCAACATCACTACCTTCTTTTAGAATTTAAAACTTTTTAGTTAATACGGGGTAAGCTTACACAAACATGTACGCTATTGTGCCCGACAGTGGTCTTATTTAAAACATTTTGAGGTAATTAAAATAATCCAAACAATAGTTCCAAACTACATGCAAATTTAGTTTGACTAGAAAAAATAGAGTTATGTGTATTAGGGTGGGTGCAATCAAATGAACATGTCACTTTATTCAAACACTAACATAGTGGATTCAAGATAAACTGCTTCAAGAGTTCATGGATAAAATTGAGCATCAACACTATATGGACATGGAGCATAAATTGTCAACAAGCAAAGCAAAGAAGATATTGAGTGTAATTTGTTGAGAATAGTTTGGTAACACCCACTACAAATGATCTCATATGTTTAAATTTATACGCCCTACGTCCCTAATTAATAGGCGTATTTTCCTGTTAAGGATATTCAAATATAAGAGTTTCTTCCCTTTTTCTTTAATGTAATCAACAAACCGAATTCCATGATATTAAATAAGTCTCGAGTTGAAATAGCTCTGCTGCGATTCTACAGATCTAAACAAAATATTATGGTTTCAAGTAGCTGCAACTGCTTAAGAGCAGTTGTACTGCCTCGTATTAGCTACCATAGTTGTCAAATCTTGAATCGAATAATGAATCGAATCGTGAATCGGAAGCGTTATGAATCGTGAACCGTGAATCAAATCGTAAGAATCGATATAAACGTAAAATATATAGGAAATAATATATAAATGCACTGTGAACACATTAAGAATATATAATAAAACATATTATGACCTAAAAACAATTACAAGACATGATTTTATTAAAATATAACTAACAAAATGAACTTACGTGTCCAAAATATGATCAAATTCTAGCAATACCACCACCTACAATGTCCAAATTTAAACACAACACTGTACTATACAATATAATCGCACAAATAAAAGTTGACTTAAACACATAGTTATATCTATATAACTGTCAGCTTATATATAGCTGACAATACATATATAACAGTTATACAGTAAAGCGTATGAGCCTAATGAAAACAGATTACATCTAAAAAAGTGTGTGGGCTGAAACTAAACCAAACTAAACTACACACAAATCAGGCCCCTTTTGAATAAGTTGCCTGCACAACACCAAAGGCGCTCCTGATATTTTAGAATAAAATCCTAAAACTATATTACCAAATAACTTTGAAAATGGACAATCGACACACTATAGGAATTTTTTCAACCATGTAGCATAATTTTTTCAACCATTGTGTATTGAATTATATAACGGGGTGGGGCCGGGGAACCCCAAAATATCATAACTCACTATTTTTGTTGAATAAGATCACAAATATAGATTGATTCCAATAACACAATAACAACAATATCAAGTTACATTTATGAAATCCAAAACCAATTTTACAATCCAAAAGAATCCATGTCATAACCCCTCTTATGACAGTGTATAATATTTCAAACCTCTTGTAGCTTTGGAGACATAAACACTTACCAATGGAGAGGATAATTTCCCATTTGAAAGAATTTTATATGTCTTTCATGGTCAGCTACCATTGGTGCAAGAAACCTAACGAGAAAAACCAAAAATGTAATGAAATTACAGTGCAAATTAAAGTACCTATAATAATGTATAAATCAATACAAAATATCAAATTCAAATAATGTATTAACTTTCTAAACTATAATTGTACATAGTCCCAACTTATTTACAATTGAAACCAAAATAATACACACTATTTAAATTGAAACATAGAAAACACATTTACTCTAGGGATAGAATCTTCTCTGACAAATGAGTTAGTATTTTAACAGAAAATAGATAATGCAAACAATATAAGCTAAATACAAACCCATGGATGACTTGTATCAAGAAATTAGTCAGATAAATGTTTGTCATTACAAATTAATAAAGTAAAGTCCTCAAAACCAAATTAAAAGTGGGTTGACTATATATACACAAATTAACTGAGGAAAATATTATTGGACCCAAAGAAACATCAAACTCTTTCACTTTGATATTGAGTTACTGGAATGGAAAACTACTCTGCATTACTCCCTCTCAGGTCCACCACTCACTTTTATATCCTCAACATTGTGTACACTACACATAACAAAGTTACACAACACACATATACAAAGAGAGAAATGAAAATGCCGCTAAATTTTGCGGCGTGTTTATGCATTGAGGTAGCTTTTTTGTCCATTATTGGAGCTAAGGACCCGTATAGAATTTTCAGCTTGAATGTTATTTATGGTGACATTTATCCTCTTGGTGTTCACCAACAGGGGATTCTCATAAATGGACAGTTCCTTGGTCCATATATTCATTCTGTCACTATTGACAATCTCATTATTAACATGTTTAACAGTTTAAATGAGCCTTTTCTTCTCTCCTGGAGTGGGATTCAAAACAGGAGGAATTCATTTGAAGATGGAGTTTTGGAACACGTCCAATTCCCTCGGGGAAAAACTTTGCATACATATTACAAGTTAAAGATCAAATTGGAAGTTTTACTATTTCCCTTCTCTAGCATTCCACAAAGCTGTCGGTGGATTTGGAGGAATTAGAATTCTCAGCCGTTCGAGAATTCTGATCCCCTTCCCGGACCCCTTCGATGATTATACAGTTCTCATCAGAGATTGGTACAAAGCTAATCACAAAAGATTGAGGGTGATTCTAGATGGTGGTAAGAAGCTGCCTTTTCCTGATGGAATTTTTATCAATGGATGCACACAGTTCAAACTACATACTCTTCCCTTGATGTTTATATTAGCCAATCTTAATAGGTTTTGGTCACAGCCGATCAACCGGCTCAGCACTACTCCACTGTTGTGTCATCACGTTTCACCTCTGAGATCTTTACAACAACTGGTGTTCCTCATTACAGCAACTCTGTGCAACTGGTATCTGTCCTAATTCCTAGTGGACCTACCATTCAAATTGATTGGTCCTTAAATCAAGCGTGTTTTATCGGGACCAACCTTACAGCGAGTGGACCAAGATCTAACCCGCAAGGTTCATACCATTATGGCATGATAAACACCAGCAGAACCATGAGGTTTGCCAGGTCGGCTGGCCAAATCAATTACAAGCAGAGATATAAAGTTAACAGTGTGGCATTTAAGACACCTGACACTCATCTAAAGCTTGAAGACTACAACATTCAAGGAGTTTTTAGCCATAATAGCATAACCGATTATCCTAATGGTGGTGCATTATACGAAGATACAACAATTTTGAATGCCGATTATAAATATTACGTTGAAATCATGTTCGAGAACTTAGAAAATATTGTGCAGAGCTGGCACCTTAGTGGTTAGTCCTTATTTGTAGTAGGAATGGATGGAGGGCAATGAACTTCGGGTAGTAGACACAATTTCAATCTCTGAGATGCAGTCTCACGTTGCACTGCTCAGGTATACCCAAACTCATGGACTGCAATTGTTAGGATAGGTCTGAGTTTGGGTGCATCAATATTTGGGATAATAATTTTATCTACGTGTTCATACCGGTTCAAAATCAGTTAGGGACGAATATCCTATTCCTAAAAACACGCGTCTTTGTGGAAGGGCGTCTGGCCGACACATGCGACAACTCTAAGCTATCAAAACACAAGCATATAATCAATGTTTGGTTAAGGGAAATTTTTTTCCTGGTTTAAGCAGATTAAGATCTTACTTAGCTTAGGCAGGTTAAGAGTAGAGAGTGTTGCTTAGTTGTATAATCTTATTCTTGTGGTGGTTCTTTATAGGCACATGCAAAATTAGGGCAACATGAATTTCCTAGAACCTTATATGACCTCATCTCAAGGTCACATTTCATTTCTGATGCAAAATTGGGAGGATATGTATTGATAGAACTCTAAATGGCCTTATCCAAATGGTAAAGCTACATAATAAAGTACAACAAGAATGTTCTTTCACCAAAATTAAAACCAATGCATATCTATGTAATAGAAATGCACCAAATAACTTCAACAAAGCCAATAAGGAACTAAAACACTCGTCTATACAAAAGTCTTTTCATAAGTGTACTTTCCTAAATAATCATGTTGGGAAAAACATAACACATACTCACAATGACTTGCTCATCAATAAATCATACGTATTCTGCGTTCCAGATCAATGGTGTGTCAACTTTTACCATTGCTATAACTAATTCCATTATATTTGTGTTTCACGTAGTTTATAACTGGACTATGTCATAATTAACCATTTCATTATCATTTAACCTCATACTCCCCAAAAGGCGCACACACACACAAACAAGCTAATTTGTTACTTTAATATATACCGAAATAATATTTTCATGCATCTACATTGGAAAAACTTATCAAGTCTAGGTTTGGCATGGCTTCATGTAACAAATTGGGGCTCTTTACCTATTGTTATTTGGTTTGGTGTGGATGCTTAACAAATTTGATAAAAGCTATAAATTATATTTTATTATTGGATTGCGTAGACAAACTCCATGACTAATGAACGTGAGATATATTATCTAAGATATTTATGTCTTATACGAAATTGAAGTGGCAAGATAAAGATATTTGTCTACCAAGGGAAGTATATTTTTGGTTCTTCTTCTTTATGCGGTAAATAATGTCATCATAACAAAGCCATAGACTTCAACTATGTCAAGAAACTAAGCTCATAATCAGTGATTTGTTTTCTAGAAAGAGAAGTACTAAGCAACATGTAACTCTAATGCAAGTCTCAAAACATAACATTAGAATTAAATAGAAATCGTTAATACCATCATCCTTATAACCCCTCACTAAAACTATTATTTAAGTTCCAAAAACTCCTACCGAACTACTAGAAATTAACCCCAAGATACACCCCTGGAAATAAGTAAATAACATCTGTTTAAACTCTTAATGTAGTTGTGCAATAGATAAATTCATTCACGACACTTGAGGTTAAGGAGAGAGGAACATAAGACTTATAACCAGCACAAAATTGCGATGTGGGACACATTCCAACACACCCTCCTGGACAACAACACGGAAGTCAGATTACTTGGCGCACCGAAAAAAGGCCTAACCAAGCTCTGATACCAAGTAGAACAGACCCACCCCCATTATACTCCTTCAAACTCAGTTGTTAATGAGAGGGGGACATAAGCCTTATAACTAACACAGAATGGGCAAAGTCGGACGATATTGGACACATTCTAACAAATTTACTATATAAAGGTGTTCGGATATTCATCCCTAAATAATCTCACAACATCCAGTAACCAAATATAAATAATAAGAAAATTAGATAAACCTCCTATAAACTAGACCCCACATAAAGATATAAAAATAAACAAAATTTTCACTAGAAAAACAATCATCACTAACAACTATACCAAATTGATCCAAAAATTAGGACTGATTTATAAAATCCTTTACATTCTTCTTTTCCCACCCCTAGTGAGGACCACTTCTAAGAGAAGAAGAATGTGAAAGATTTCCCAAATCAATCCTAATTTATGGATCGATTTAGTAAATCTATTAAGACGATTTTTTTAAAGAGGTTGCTTGGATTTCTATTTGGTTTCAATTAAAGGGGTTGGTTGAATTGAAATTCAGCACCCCATTTCCCACAGACCTGCGAAATGGTGGTTGTGATTTAGGTTCAATGATAGCCGTGTAAAAAAAGGCATATAAGATAGCCCAAAACCCTGTTGTCTCTAAAATCTTAGTCTCTATACAAGTTTGAATGTTTCATGCACATTATTTGACAAACTGTAAAGACTTTTAGAGTCTACACGATCATCTTCTTGATGTTGTGGACTTGTGTTAAGACTTGTAAATTGGGTAAAGACTTGTAAAGTTAAAAGGGAAAGGTGTTGATAGTCATGGGGTCTACAATTGAGGAAATGAGTTATCTGCAAACACATTCCACATGTATATACATCATACTACATGATAAAGACTTTAGAGTTTAAAGGTCTCTTTGACTTTTTGGTTAACTTGTTTGCAAGCGGAGAAATAAGGTATTTGCAGAGGCACTCTCTCTATTAAAGATAAATGTCTTACATTGAAAAATAGTATCTTAATTTAGTATTATACTTGTTTGAAAAAATTTGATTAGGAAAATGGTAAAGTCATTGTGGCAGCATCCATTGATCTTCATCATCATTTGGCTACTGAATATACTTGTTATGTGTCATCTTTCTCTTATTATGAACATAATCATTGTTTGCTAAATGCAGTAAGTACGTAACTAGAAGTTTGGTTTGGTTTAGTTTAGGGTGAAATATTTTTCACCTAGCTGAAAAGTATTTTTCACCAATTCAAAGTTAAATTTATATAAGTATTTCGGACATCTAAGATTTAGCCCCAAGCCTACATAACAAATATTATTTAGTCCAAGAGTTTTTTAAAATAATATTTAGTCCAATAGAGACATTATCGCACATATATTGCAACATAAGCCCAAAACGGTGACTTTATGAAATTAAAGTCACTGTGACAAGTGGCAGATGACATGATATTTCCACGCCAATACCAGGGTTGACGTGGCACTGCCACACTACTTTTCCCATGCAGCACTACTAAAGTCACTATTCTGGACATAATGTTAGAATGCTTGCAATGAAAATGAGGATATTTTAAAATTAAATGCCACTATTTTCAAGTAGCTAAACATTATGTTTCCCTAATTATTGTGATCGAAATCACATCATTATAGCGTGTATATTTATTTACAACTTTGTACGAACAAAGCTTACAACTTTGAATAGATGGAAATGCTTTACCATTTTCCATTTCACACAGGCTAAATATATTTTAGCTGAACCATATAGGGTCTAAATGTATCTCAATGAGGTTATTAGTTAGTAGTTAAGTCCCAAACACTTCCACAATGATTATTGGGGCAATGATACCTTAAAACGTGAACCGGTCGAAAAAAGTTGGAAGATTTGACAAGAAATAACTTACGGGCATTATTCCAGCTTCATTGACAAGATTTCTTGTATCAGCAGTGCGAAACACGATCTGTAGAGAATGAAAAACAAGTATCAACGGTGAATCAAAATTAGATAAAACGTTGTAGTTATCAGAAGATTGGAAATACGTATTGTAAAGGAAAATTTGCTACAAATACTATCTTGTCTTGTTTGTTTTTATTTTTCCAGGTAAGTAATATAGTAGCTTGGCTTATTATTGCCAAATAATGCCCCATTTATTCACTTCCACTTGGTAACGCACCCAGTTATTGACGGGCAGACAGACAAAATACAAATTCAGCAACCTACTAGCCCAACCACGTTAAGTTATTTGCCTAATTTTGAAAATAAAAGCATAAAAAACAAAGGCACAACTAAACACTCAAAATTTAAAAACTGTGACGAACAATTTGTATTAAGTACAAACTGAAGAGACCATATCATGCATTATATGTCTTGGATCACAGTAAGCTTTAATAAAAGTGGTTAGAAATGATTGTGTGTGTGCTCTCGCGTGTGTTGTCATATGTTTTAAGTGTGTGTTTATCAAATAAACAGAACATAAACATTCCATAATGAAAAAAGAAAACACGGACAAATCATTAGATAATCCCAAAAGGCTAACTTTTTTTAGCCCTCTAGGGTCATTGTCATATGAGTTGGTCTATTCAATCTAGCCAATCAAAATCTCTTCAAAATTGTAAAGTTGAATCATTCACAAAGTATCATGCGACAATGTATCACATAACAAAGTTATGTTCAAAAAACAGTTCAGAAAGAGAAGGGATAGACATAAAGCATCACATAAAAAGAGAAGGGATAGACATAAAGTATCACGCAACAATGTTGTGTTCAAAAAACAGTTCACTCTTGTCAAACTTTCTTTACAATTAGTATCCCCCACTATGAACATGATCATTGGTGGTAAGATATGTGTTAACTAATATCAAATACAGATTTTAGTTCTTAAATTCAAGATACACAAGTGTGAAGTAGGTTAATTCATACAAAGTTTACATAGAATTTCACCAAATAATAGGTTGATAATTTGTCAACGGCAATGCGATGGTTCTTTATATTGACAAATTACCTTAACAGAAACTTAAATAGACGGGTTCTATGTGTAACTAACTTCAAACATGAATGTGCATGACTTCACACACATAACCATAATCATTTAAAAATGGTGACACGATTATACATACAATATATTGTGTTTTATGTTGTAGATTGAAAAATATTATGAAAATACACAGTAACTCTTGGGAAATATAAAAGAGAAGGAAACATTCAAATCAAACCTTGTAGAATAGATCCTAAACTTCCCATTCTCGTATATTCATGGGAAGGTTCCCAACGTAAATTGTGAGAGAAAAACGATCACTGATATTCAGAGACTACTTGATAAAGTTTTTTTTATACTGCATAAATAAGAAGAAAATATAATACATGTAGCAGCAATTAGGAAAAAGTAAATTCATATATATATATATATATATTAATAAAGATTTTATATAACCATGTACTCAAATTGATGACAATAAAATAAAAACTATATAGCAAACCAAGGGAGCAATCCTTCAGGTGAGCAATTCTCCACAAGATCCATTGCTCATATGCTCCAAAATGCTCGGTAGCTATAATCTAATTGAAATAAAATTTGGTCTCCTCATTCTCTAAATTTTTTCCAAATTAAATCCTTTAAGATTGAGCAATAAGATCCAATCCAATTACACACATACCCATACTCCACCCTGATCCAATTATTTACAAGCTCTAATCCAATTACATAAAACAAACTCATCTTATGTACAAACCCATGTTTATGGTCAGAGTTAGGAATACAAACCCATCTTTGTGTAGAGGGAAGTAACAACATTGTGATTATTTGAAACATGCTTTAAGTAAGCTATCTAAAGTAAGGGGAGTACTAGTATCATAAATCTAATTCTTAAATTGGATTCAAATAATACCATCGTAAAAAAATCATACTAAATAGAAAATATCCGCTTTTAACAATATAGTCAAAAAGTCACACTATGGACAATAATCATAAAATTTTGTGGTGGATCTGGTTCTCGTAACTGCTAAAATGAAAAAGAAAAATTGATTATTAAATCAAAGAAGAGGTACCATAGGATCTTGTGCTTCTCGATCGATGAATACCCTATCATTTCTCAATTTAGATTGTTCATCAAATGATGGGGTTTATAGTACCGGAAATATGGATCCGTAAAGGCTAAATCCGACCATATCAGCCCGAATATAAACTCACTCGACCCGCTTTGTAAATCAAAAGTAAAAATGGGGCCCATATCAATAAAATGCGGGCCAAATATGGGCAACATATCTCCACCCATTTCTTATGCTCGGAAGTAACCAAAACATCATCTCTTCTCATCACTATTCCAGGCCCCTCTCTCTCTTGCATAGATTAACAAACATAAATGTATATATCTATATTCTTCTCTTTTACTACTTCATATTTTTACCAATTTTGGAAAGAAAATCACAGGCGGTATAATCGAAATGATTTCCAGTAATGCCCCTGACAAATTGACCAAAGCTTCAATAGTGTTGTAAGTTGAATCAACAATTATAGCACCACCACACTTACCGACACAGGCAAGTTCAAGAACTGATGTTAAGGAAAATGGGTTTCCCACCCCAAACCCACCCCATCTGTTACCTTCACCATATTTGACCCGCCCAGCTATGGCCCAAGCCAAATTTTACAATCCCGAATCCACCCGAACCCAGCCGATTGCCAGCACTAGGTTTAAGGAGGGGGACGATGGGGAAGCTGGTGGCGTTTGATGGGGTTTCAAACATTTTCAAATCCATATATATATACACAAATTTGGCCAATCCATATATCTACATAAATTCAAATCCAAAAATAATAACAAAATCAAGAACAAATCAAACATAAATTAGAACTCAATCTGAAAAACTCTAGAAATTTAAGACAATCGTGAGATGTTTGTACCTGCGTGATGGAAGCTAGTCGGCACCAGAGGTGGAATGAGAAAGAGAGTTGTACGTCGGAGCGATAGAGAGAGAGTTGTGCGATAAAGATAGAGATCTCAATATGAGAGAGCCGGGCAATAATTTTGAGGACCAAATTTTGGAGCGGGAGTGCCAAAAAAAACCCGCTTCTTTTTTTCATTTATCTCAGTTTTGACTCAAAGATTAAAATAATTAACATTATATTTATGTTATTTATATATAAAAATGAGATAAATGATTTATTTTTTATCTCAATTTTATTTAAATTGAAATAAAAATGTACCTTTAAAGCCAAATTGACATAAATAAATAGCATTTATGTTAATTTACATTTGTCTGACATAACGTCAATTTTTAAATTGACATAAATGATATTTTTTCTTGTAGTGAGATATGCCCAAAAAAAAAAAATCTCGGCATTTAATTTTAAATGCAGAAAATTTACAAGGTTTCCACATAAATTCTGGAAATTTGAGGCACTTTTTTAACAAATGCTGACAAATTTATGGCACTAAAAAAAACTAGCACTAACATTTGGCGGGTTCTTTATGTTTTTGGTAAATTTTGATTGAGAGGGTTTACTCTTCACTTTCACACGTCTCTTTCTCTCAACTGGTCACTAAAAAATTGTAGCTCTCCGACCAACGGGTCCAGCCCATGCCGATTACCAGTTGTCATCGTCGAATAATAGTTGCCATCGTCGACTGGCAATCTTCTCTCACATATGTCGCCGATGATCGACAAGGTAATACATCTCTCTCTCTCTCTCTCTCTCTCTATATATATATATATATATATATATATATGTGTGTGTGTGTGTGTGTGTGTGTGTGTGTGTGTGTGTGTGTGTGTGTGTGCAAACAGAAGGCTTAATCCACAATCCCCTAACAATTACCCTCCCAAATCATAAATTTTCCTGAAACAAATAACTATATTGGAAGATCAATTGGACTTACGAGCACCTCCTGATCCATCCATCAAGGCACTGACCACTAATCAACTTGATTTATTCAATTTTATAGTTATCAACAATTCTATTAATAACTGTGGTTTGTTTGATTAAATAGATTGTGGTAATAATTAAACCTGCTAATGGACACGAGAGAGGAGGATATCAACTGGTTATAAATGTTTATGGTGATCTTGACTCTATTCTCAATTCAAATTCAAAAAAGGATTATATTTTTCTATTTGATTAATTGTATTAAAGTTAGTGGCCTATTTGGTGAACCTAATGGAAAATTATTTTATTTTGTATTAATTTTATTAAAGGTTTCTGCTTGGGATTCTTTAACACCTAAATCAATATCTTCAAGGTTTGCATTTTTGTGTCTATTTTGGTTTGGCAAGTTTTTTAATAATCATTTTTTTAGCATTTAGTATTGTTCACTCCACATTACTAAGTAGAAGTTGATGTTTGATTTATTTTCTTTATGTTTCATATTGTCCTGAAAAGCTGGATTTGAATGTTTATTACATTATTACTTTGTGTAAACTAAACTAATCCCAACTAAATAGGAAGAAATGCTTTGTGTGCTTATCTTGAAAAGTGTTCAGATGGTTTGATTAGTACTTTGTATCTCGCTGCAAATCTGATTTGTGTGTAGAGTTAGAGTATAGAACTTTCATCGACTATTTGATGTTCTCTTGGCTTGAAGAGCATTATGTGTTGGATTTGGTGCTCGTGGTGACTAATTCATAGAGGTATTTGAGCAAATGCATCACTTAATCTATTCATATTCTTATCAACTGATTCACATCAATGTTGAATAAATCTACTAGATGCACACAAAAAGATGGGCGGCCCTATAATAAAAAAAGCTTTAATGTTATATTAGATTTTCTAAACTTTGAGGAAATTTAACATTTTTTCCAGTTTACATTTCTGTTTTTAATTCTTATTTTTAATAGAAAATTCTAAAAATTAGGGAAATAACTTCATTTGTTAGACATAACCTATAAATTAGTTGGTAAATATTGAGCATTGAAAATTGCACATATTATATTACTGTGATCTAATTGAGCGGATCATATTACTGGTTGTCCGATTATTTAAATGTTGTTTATAGATATACGACACTTGATGATCATCTGGTTATGAATGTTTCTATACCTTTATTTAAGAGTTTCATAGTAATGCATTAGCACTTGAAATTTAGTAAGAATAGATGAAGTTAATGATCCATATAATAATGATGAATTTTTTCCAGAGTGCAAGCTTGTGGTCAACTGCCCCAATCTAGACTACTTTTATATATTGATGATTTTCTATCAGATGACTTTTTGGTGGAGGTCCTATCATCCTTATCAAAAGCATTCGTTCAAGTTGGTCTCATCTGGACAAAGTCCAAAAATTTGATAATTACGGCAGTTTTATCTCAAATCTTCATTTTGGGAGGTGTATTTCTAGCACTTCATAAGGATGTCCAATCTTTGTGATTTTAAAAAATAATCCATGAACTATCTATTTAATTTACGATTTCTCCCTTACGTGTCTATAAAATAGGTTTTTAGCAACTTTTAAGTTGCTTACTACTGGTAATGTATCTTTAACAAAATGTGGTATCCTAGATAAAAAATGGAGTGTTTTTGGGGTACTTTATAATTTTTCTTACATTTAATTAATCATCACTTTTATCCCGCTCAAAGATATGGCTGAGTGGCGGCCACCTGGCGTTTATGACGACATCATTAGGTTGGCTTACTTACCAAACAGTTTGGAGCCAAACTGCATTCACTATCTGGATTCAAAAAGAGAGTGGTACTGAAGATATGATTCGGTGAGCATATATTAACATCGCCTAAGGGAATGGACTCTGCCTTGGAATGGACTCGTACTTGGAATCACCCAAGGGATTCGCTGAATAGCACTTACTTGACATCGCCCTAAAGTTATGAATAAGGTATTAAATCTCTCTCTCCAATCTTCTTCATTTTGATTCATAATATCTTTGATGCACCATATTTAAGATCTCTATTAAAGATTAACAATCAATGGAAAACAAACTTTCCTAGTTGTCTCATTTTTTTAACAGCATAAAGAGGACACCTTCCAGAGTGCACCCACATGTTCTAAAGTTTCGTCCATTCAAATTGATTCAATTTTCTATATACTATGAAACAAATGTAACTGAGATATCTGAATGATACTTGCAATGATATGGAATGAAGGGTTATCTAACTACATCATAACATCAATCCCTTAACGTCTTCTCCTCCTTTTCACTCTTTTGTCATCATTTTCACTTTCCTTAGAGCTTGATGGGATTGAACCTGATTCAGAAACTGATTTTCATTGTTGCATGATGATACGAGGCATATTCTTCAAGTACTCCCGTAATTTTTCAGTGATGCCAGCCCAATAGATGTGAAGAAGTTGATGGAAAACCGTGTGTTCTTTTGATTATCCCTTGGGAAGATAGATTCAAAAGACTCATGCATTGTGGGGGCGCTCAGACGATCATTCAGTAGGCGAATGCCAAGGTGCTCTGACAGTTTTTGGAAGAGAATCTTGTTGAAAATATGAGAACAGGAAGTAGTGTCCTCAGTCATCTGTATATAGGATAGAACATGCTAAGCTATAGCATCAAGGCTACGTAAATGGGCAAAAAACTTAGCCACGTTACGCAGCTAATTTGTCTCAAGCTGATGGATCATAGAATATTGTTGGACAAAACATTTCTCAAAATTTTCTTGGTGGATCTTATTGATCATACAAAAATGTTGCGCCAAAAGAACATAATACCAGAGGTAAGTTCTCTCTTCATTGCAGCATGCTAATAACATATCACACAACTCCATCTCTTTTCCAATACCAAATTTAATTTTCAAGAGCTTGTGGCCCGCTTCCATAAAATCAATACTGGATATGATTGTTAAATAAATTATCCTTTGAAGATTCGCAAGATTTGTTGCTGTCTCATCCTTTATTTTCATTTGCTCCTCATCCTCTTCATAGGATTCTTCATCCTCATCAACATCCAACTCTGCATCAGAATTTGTTTCTTCCTGACCCCTCGGCACCAAGTATGGTTTTCTTCAAATCTTTATACCTCTCTTAATTCTCAATAAATTGAGGATCCGACTTGAAAATATCTAAAGTAATCTCTGGATCTATTTAATCTAAAAGAGATATTTAATGAGTTAACTGATCTTCCTGCTCAACGAGGTCTAGTTTTGGACAAATAGCGGGGTTCCCTTGGAACTTGGCTTTCTTAATGTAAAGATGCCTTCGATTAAGAATTGAACCCTTTTGTCTATCTCTCCTTCGTGAAGAATTCCACGAAAATGCTTGAAAATACCATGCCATATGCTCTCTTCGCTTTAACAATCAACTCGGTGGCTTTACCTCCTTCGTCTATTTTCATTGTTATGCTTGTCACCTTGGGAAGAGTGTCCGTATTCCTTTTATTGATGTTCATGTTGGTTATGTTAGACCATTTTATTTAATTTTATTTAATTTATCACAAAGTTGGTCTATAATTTGTTGTGTACAAAAGTAAAGAAGATAACTTCCCACACCAGTAAAGGAAACAGAAGGTAGAGCACTAAATCTCTATAATAAGAACCAAACGTCATCACAGTACTATTAGTCTACTAGGTCCCAATTGTTGGACTTGAACGGCCGATTAAGTTTAATCTAGCCCAAATGTCCTACAATCCATTATTTCACGAATTCACATTTTAAGATCGTGAATCAGTCTATGATATGCACAGAATTATCGCACTTTTAGTGCGTGTACGTTAACCCGAGTTGGGCAAATTAGGCAATGAGGTCCAGACTCTCTCGCCACAGATCCTGCTGAAATTTTTATTTCTGCTTCAACCATCACTCCTAACACCCTTAAGGGACTACCGCTACATCCCATCGTCCACTCACCCTTCGACCAGCTATCTGTCCACTCCACCTCCAGTGAGTGGACATATAAGGGATGTAACTAAGTTCATGGCAGCTTTGTCCAGACCCGCACTCGCTTTTGGGCAGTTTGATCAAACCGAGATTGAAGGTCTTTTAAATCCATAACCTTCCATGTGATGTTAATGGAGATGATAGGTGATACACCAAGAATGGTTTCCTCATCCCAAGCCTCATGTTAACCCTGCACGGCTGCCCCGCCTCCTCCGCCACGGCTGCCCAAGTATGTAGGACGTGCCCCTGACAACTCATCAGATGAAGAAGAAGAAGGCCCCTTTGCCAACAGGGAACATGGCTAAAGAAACATATCTCACCTCTTGCAAATCCTTGAGAAAAACATGCATGGTGATCGGCATGTTGATGTGCCAACTTTTGAAGGCCATATGGGCTCTATTGTCTATGTTGATTGACTTGACTCACTAAAAAGATATTTGAGTACAAAGGGTATAAGGGAAATTATATGTGTTTAGATCATTATCACAAACTGTTGGGAATGCTAAGCTTTGGTGGAACGAAATGTGTCAGCGACATCGGGAAACGGAAAAGAGGCCCATCACCAGTAATGCACGAGAGGGATTTGTTCACCCGGGTTCAGAGTTTACGAAACAATTTGATGACGATCACAGACTACACTGAGCAGTCACAGCTTTTGTACACCCATCCCTAATCAAATGAGTATGAAGGGAAGAAGATTAGTATCTATATTAATGGGCTTCAGCTACACATCAATTTACAACTCTATAGTAGGGAGAATGGAATGCTGTTAAGTATTCACTCAAGGTTGAAGAGTATTTTCTTTTGGCATACAACACTCAAAGTGCGAGCACAACCACTACAGGAACCCCAACAACTACGCTACCTAATACAAACTTCAAGTATTTTATAATAAGGGGTATTTGGTCATAAGTTCTCCGAGGTCCCATTTTGTGCTTGGGATAGATAGCTCGGGAGTGAGAAACAAGTGAAACTGTTGAGGAGTAAGTCTTAATAACCCACATCCACATTCTGGCGCAAACAGATGGGATGGCCCTTTAATACTCAACGACGAACTTTTCTGAAGAAGTGTAAAATGATGTGCACAAGAGCGAGAGAGGAGTCGGCCGGGCATTAGGATGATAAGAGGGGGGTAATTTATTTCTTAATTAATTAATTAATTTATAGCCTATTTAGTTTAATATTTATCTAGTTAGTAATTATCTTTTTTTTTATTTTAATTATTTCTTATTAATTTAGTCTAGTTTAGTTTGGACTCCTTAAGAGTCTATAAATAAGAACCTTTCCTTAGAATCGATATTCATTTGATTATTATAATTCTTTTGTTGTGTGCATATCTTGAGTTGATTATTAATCGCTTCCTCTTGTTTACATCATTATGCTTTAGGACATAAGTGGTTTGTTATCTTTTTATAGCGCGAGTTTGCTAGATAATGTTGAATATCATATATGTAGTATATTGACATATGAGTTATTCTTTTATATATACTATGTATTAACTATAATAGTAGGAAATTTTCATTTAACTCTGTTTTGGGGATCATAATTTAGTAAGGCTAGTTAATAGTTTCTCGAGGTGTGTATTATATCGTAGAGATGTACCTATCAGTAAGTTCCTGGTTGGCTTTTCTCTGAAATCTTCAGTCTGTACATGATCCTGGTTATGTTTTACTTCCTACTTTGCAAGGCTTATCAAGCTTTTGGATTTATTCAATGAAACGAGCTCAAACTTTATAAGAAGCTCTCTTAATAATAAGTTGAACCTGAACGGGCCCATGTTCTGTCCTCATAATGGCTTACTGTAACTTTTCTTTCTTTCATGACTTGATAGTAGCTGAGCTTTCATTATTGTAAGTTGTTTGTAGTATGATAGTACTATATATAATGTACATGCCACAAAGGGCAAGACAAAATGATTAAAAAATCCAAAATGTTTAATGAGGTTTCAGATCATGTTTTGCCTTGAATTTTTACATACTAGAAAACTTCCACTATTGATTTATATATCAGCACATCTGTATTAGGATTTATACTCTTCTCCACATAAATAAACTCGCACTCTCTTCCTGTCACCATTGTACACAATTTTTTATGCCACTATAGAATACAAAAAAACTAATACTTTATTTACTTTTTTTATTACTTTTACTCAGTTACCCACTCTTGAACAAAACCCTTTGTTTATTATTAATAATTAAATTTTAAATATGAAATTCTACCTCTTGACAAGTTTTAAAATTTTATTTGATTGTTCTGTTGAATGCCAGTTCTCACATGATGTTCCTGTTCTTTGAATTGGAATATATTCCTCTTTGAAGGTTTGACAATGTATTGATTTAACGTGCTTAACTTTTGCCTTTCCATTGTACTGCAACTCTTGACAGTCATTGTCTAAGACATTGACGGCGGATGATCTCGCCTATTTGAAGGAGCAATTCGCTCTATTGGAGCCAAACGAAACGGAAGCATAACCTTGGTGAGCATTAGAATAGTGGGTTTCTTTTATTCATTTCAATCTTCTTATTGTGGAGTTTTCCCTTTTTTTCTTCTTTTCTTTTGCATGAATTATTAGACTGCATAGTGAAATTTTTTTTTGCCTTCACTTGGTTCTGAGCAGGTTCTGATGAAACATGCAACAAATGCGATGAAGGAGTTTCAGGTTTTGATAAGGTGAGAATGGATCCTAGGAACAAGGATATTGATCTTGACATTATAATGTATTGCAGAATTGATCAATTAACTGAGGAAGATATCAAGAAGCAAGAGGTACGTTACAATGGCGGAGGAGCATCTCAAGTTTGGCTTAGCTCTGGCAGGTATGTTGTAATCGACCTTTCGGCAGGCCCTTGTACATATGGAAAGATTGAAACTGAAGAAGGAAGCGTCAGTTCTAGAACACTCCCCAGATTACGGAATGTGGTGATTCCTAGAAGTTTAGGTGTAGTTAGTGATCCTTCCACCCATAATGTTTTTTTCGAACAACTTGCTGCTCTGGTTGCAACCACAGTTGAGCATGTTATAGCTGCAGATGTTAGGTTTGAAACTGTTGATATGTCAACAAGGTTGCTTATACCAATCATTGTCCTTAGAAATCATAATCATTACAATGTCAGGGAGAAAGGCCATAACTACAGTATAAATACTGAATCTATTGAGGCTGAGGTGAAGAAGATGGTGCACTATGGCCAGGAAGTAGTGATTATTGGAGGTTCACATGCGTTACATCATCATGAAAAGTTAGCTATTGTTGTTTCAAAAGAAATGCGAAGTCATTCCCTTCAAGAAACAAAAAAGGATGGAAGTTTCCATGTGCATACGAAGACATATCTTGACGGAGCTATTCTTAAAGAGGAGATGGAACGATCAGCGGATGTGGTTGCTGCAGGTCTACTTGAAGTGTCTGATCCTTCCCTTTCAAGTAAATTTTTCCACCGCCAGCACTGGACAGATGAAAGTGTTGATGAAATTGATTCAATTTTAAAGCATATACCTATTTGGTTTACTTATGGATCCACATGTGGCAAAGAGAAGAAAAACAGAATAGAAATGAAACAAGGGGATCTGTACCGGACTTATGGAATAATAATGGTTCATGTCTTTGTTTTATCATTGGCTTATGTGGATGCACACCTTATGATGGAAGATGAAAGTCTTGTATGGACGAGTAATGATGTTGCAATTGTAATTCAGCATCAAGGTGAAAAGATTCCTTTAAGTTATGTTTCAGAAACAGAGAGAAGGCATGATGTTCCATCACAAGTGCAGCGACATATATTGGCTGGGTTGGCCTCTGTTGTGGGTGGATTGAGTGCACCATATGAAAAGGCTTCTCACGTGCATGAAAGGTCTGTTGTAAATTGGCTTTGGGAAACTGGTTGTCATCCATTTGGAACATTCTCAAATACCTCCCAAATTAGTGAAATGCTCCAGGATATTGCTATGAGGAACACAATATATACACGTGTAGATTCTTCCCTTCATAGAATTCAAGATACAATAGAGGGTCTCCAATATTTTGCTGGAGAGTATCTGAAAACTCCTCTTTATGTACCAGTGAAGGGAAAAAAGAACAAGTCAAGTACTAATCTATGGTTGGAAAAGTTCTACCAAAAAATAACTCACTTGCCCGAACCTTTACCACACGAATTAGTTGAACACTTAAAGAAATACTTAGATAACCTAGAAGATCAACTTATAGATCTCTCTTCCCTTCTATACGATCATCGATTGCAAGAGGCACACTTGAACAGTTCTGAAATTTTTCAGAGCTCCATCTTTACCCAGCAGTATGTGGACCACGTTTTGGTCAGCGAGAGAGAGAAGATGAGATGTTGCAGTATCGAATATAAATTTCCTGTGCAGTCTTCTCAAAATTTTATTTATGCTGGAATGCTTTTAGCAGGCTTTTTTGTATACTTCGTTGTAATTTTCTTTTCATCTCTCGTCGCTGATTTAGTAATCGTTCAACGCCCAACACAAGAATTACTCTCAACACAGAAATTACTTCCAATTGTGCAATGTGCTTAAAAGGAAAATGAATGCAGACTTGTAATTTTGGGAAAAAAAAGATCCCTGATTTTCTTATGTTGGTAGTAACCCAACCATGGATTGTGCCTCTTTTCCTTGGTTCTATATTAACAAGGTTACAGCTTATAAATTACTACTTTTCAATTTTCATTTCTATGACAGCTGCACTGCAGTACAGAAGGATGGATTTTGAAGAATTCTACGGGAAAGCTTTGTTCAATTTTCATTTCGGGGTATCATCATTAAAGAACTTGCATAGGTAAGTTAAGTTTTAATGTGTTTCTATGATTATTTTTGTGGGAAAGCTTTGCTCAATTTCAAGAGAAAATATTTGAATTCACAACTTTGATTGACCATTGATCATCATCTGTAGACAACTCTTTGATGAAGGATGTTATCGTAATTTCAGAAATAAAAAGTGTATCAGCATTTATCAGAATCTGAATGTGGATTACTGTAGTTCACCTTTCAATTTTGTATTTGGTTTTCGTAGAGATTTATGACCTTTGTTCCATATCAAATAACTGCCACCTACTATCTACATTGAAAAGAAAAAGAACTGTTGTCAACCATAATGCTTAGATAATATACTTTAATGCATAGCTAAATATCCAAATCTTTGCTTGGAGCCAACTTTAATCAAACATTTGATGTTAGGCAGTTGAGCTCTGTTATGTTATTCATTAGCAAATAAATGTGTTAAAGACTGGTTGAAGTTTAATACGAGCCATAGTAAAGATTTAAGGGCTTAGCTTAGCAAAGAAATGCCTTTTTTCTGCTCACGTGGCCCACGTGAACCATGATTCTACATAAAAACGTAAACTCTTACAATATTAAGTGTGATGCATCGAACCAAGAAAAAAAACAAACGAAAACAACAAGAAAGATCTGAGGTAATTGCAGAATTGGACATATTGAGTGAGGAGTCATATAAGGGCAGTACCTTAATTATGCAGTTCTTGAGTACTTTGCCAAAGTAGCTTTTTCTTCTTTTCTTAGTTCTCACAAGGGGATTGTAGGGGACAGTGTAAATTGAGCCACAAGAATGAGATTTTTAGATTTATCTGCCATAAAAGCTTCACCAAAATGGACTATAGAAACCAAGTACAAATAAAACATCCAAAACTAAATAACCATCAAACGTCAAAATCAAAAGTCACCAAACAAAAATACCATCAAAAGACAACAAACAGAAGTCATCAATCAGAAATATAAGTCAAAACTAAAGTATTGATGCAGAGCTTCCATCTGTGTGGAGACTTAAACCCAAAAAATCTATGAGCCTACTAAAATGACTTGAGTTGTAGTGCCATATATAACTTTTATGAGATGATATGCAACCCTATTAGATATCTGAACAATATGCTTGTTGTGGATGCATAATCCACCCGAAGGCAGTGGGGGTGTATCTCGAGATCTTTGTTGGGATGAAGAACATTGATCACCTACGAGACCTTCTTTAACTTCGTCAAGTTCCTACACATTGTCATCTTGTGCAGACTACTTCCTCTCTGAATAGAATAAAGTGTAGGGGAAAATTTTATCAGTTTTTTCCTTGTTCTCATTTGAAATGATGTGAACATTCTGATTATTAAATAGTCAGTGAATGAAAAGACCATACAAGATGTTCTTCCCTTTCCTGGTGATATTAAACAATAAGTAAAATAAGATGTCAATAAAAGTGATTTCATAATGCATACTTGCCGATAAAGCCCTGATCCAATTTTTCTTTCAATTACAAACATTTCTCCCACACTCAGTATAAAAGAATAACGACACTCCAAGATATTATAATTCAATATATATAGGACAAAAAACAAAAAGAAAAGTCATTCCAAGATATTATCATTCATTACATCTTCAATAGACCATATAAAAAACTAGAAGCAACAACTTGGGACATATTTGAATGTGAAACATTCTAGCTTCACAAATATGCAAATCAAATAAAACAAATATGTCATTCTTTATCTTGATTATTTCCATCATATTATATTTGGGCAACGAAATGTCGTCATAAAGAAAAAAGTAATGAACAAAACAGTCATGTTCTAAATGCTTAACGATGGTCTCCATTTTATTATTACTTCACAGATAAAAATAATGAATGGTGTAATAAAAGCCATATGCACAAGAGACTTCAAAATAATAGGTGCTTGTGTGTCTATATGCTAAAAAAATAAGGACTTTTACAACAAACCCAAACCAAAACTCATTGAGATAATGAAAATACTTCTTGGGCATTTTTTTCAACCAAGTAGAATACAAGCCTAAACACTAAATAGATGCCCATAAAAAATTCAACTATACATTCGCAACTTGTTAAGTATTGGGGAACTCATGAGGCAAGGGTATGAATGTATTACTAGAAGTAAAGTTTTATAAATTCAAGTTAAACATATATTTTAAATACATTTTTGTTACAGAAAACGAGTCGAAGACATCATCGAACTCTTAAGAAGCAAAGAACACCACATACTTACGGAAGAAAGAGTCATGCGAATGTTGCTTATAAGGTGTTTTATAAAAGATTTTGATTGTGAATATTATTTTATGTTATCAAACTTATATATGTAATGACTTACGAGTCATTGGGTTTATGCAGATGGAGGTTGATCAAGGAAAAAATGTTTCGTTGGTTGATGTTTACATCAAAACACACGAGAGGAGCGATGGCTCAACCATAGATAAAGATTCCGCTGAAGAAATGGTACAAAAATATCATCCATGTTCCTTCCCTTCTTTCTTAGAAAATCTCAACGACGTCATTTTACATATTAATCAGAATTCTTATTCTATTTATAGGTCTATTTTGCAACTCGAGCAACAGTTAGAAGATACCAACCAATTAAACCTGTAGTGGTACCACAATCAAATCACCATTTATCTCCATCTCAACAGGTACTAGATAACTATTTTTTAAAATCATAATTTAGGACTTTACGTTTTCATGATTGAAATAATTCATTTTTTGTAGATCGCAAATTCTCAACACTTGGCTGCCCCCGAGACTGCTGCTCGTGTTAGTGAACAAACGAATGCTACTTCAATTCAGGTATGTTACTAATTCAAAGAATTTTAAAGGGCACAATATATCTGCGCTTTCTTGGGGAGTTTGTCTATATTTGACATTGGGTTGTTGGTTTATTTGGTTGTATATAGTCTTAAAAATTTTGGGATGTCTTAAAAACAAATAAAAGTCCGCCGATTTTTTTTCAAAAATATATGGCTGATGACATCTTCATAAGAACCATCAAAGAAGAAGAAGAAGCACTATTAATTACAAGAAAGGTATCCAATAATGCACTTCCTAAAATTGTAGACCTTATTACTTCTGGACTTCCAAAATTAGTTGTGGCACGTGGATTCATTGTGAGCAAGGACCCTTCAACAAAAGTAGGGGGTACGCCACTGGGTGAAGACTTTTGGGAAGTATATATTGAGAAACCATTTGTAACAAATGAACCATTGCCTAGACCTTATGGAAACAAGTCCACAATTGAAGATACATATCATTCAACTGTAGTGTGGCATATTGCTAATGTACGAATTTTTAATTCTAATTTTTTAATTAAAATACTAAAGAATAAGTATCAGTGACTAACTATTGACTTTTTTATTTGTAGGTAGAAGAGGATGCTTGACTTTGATGAAGAAGGGGACGTACACTATATAAAATTTTGCTTCATATTTCCCTTTTTTTCTTATTGGATATGTTATACATTTTATTTTGTGGATGGATAATTGTTCCAATCACAATTATATTTATTTACGATGAATGTTATTGGTTTTAATTTAGTGACGTTTTTATTTGATTACTGTCCTCCGAATTTAATGTTATGATAATGTATTTGCACATAAATACAATACTTCTTATAAATGATTTTTTAACACTTGTTCCCAATCATATATTCCAAAATAATATCAAAATTTTGTTCAATGCTGCTATTATCATTCTTTGCATTTTTTTAGTGCCACCAAAAGTGTGTTGAACATTTAATAGGTGTTGCAAAAGGTTATTATCAACATTTTTTTAATTCCGCTAAAAGGTTATTACTAGCATTAATATAAATGCTAAAAAATACCGCTAACTTTTTGCGGCATTTTTTAAAAATGTCGTTGTTCATTTACCACATTGGCTACCGCACTTGTGAAATGCCGTCAAAAGTGCCGCTAACTTTTCGCGGCATTTTTTAAAATGCCGTTGTTCTTTTACCACATTGGCTATTTACCGTACTTGTGAAAATGCCGCCAAAAGTGTTACTGGCATTTTTAGTGCCTTTCTCGGCATTTAATTTATGCCGGGAAAAATCAATATTCCTGTAGTGATACTCCTATTTATATATTAGTGTATCTCGACAATCGACAGTGTCAAGGAGTAGTGTATCGGGGGGGTTCCTTGTTTGGATTTCGCTTTGCGAGACGTTCCACGCACGAAATGCCGTGCACTATTGAGAGTTGAGAATAGTTAATTATTTATATTATATAATAATTTAGGGTTATATGCGTCATGCATTGAGGGCATAATGAATCTCGATAATTAATACTGTCAAGGAATAGTGTATCGGGGGGTTCCTTGTTTGGATTTCACTTGCGAGACGTCCCACGCACGAAATGCAGTGCAGTATTGAGAATTGGGAGAAGTTTAGTCTTTAGCATTTAGATGCTAATAACTCACATACGTCAATAACTAGAATATGAGAAATTCTAGTAAGAGAAAATGTTTATTTATATTTTATATGTTTAGTAAGTTAGACAAATATTTGAGATTGGTAGTATTAGAAGTTGAGGGATATGATTTAGATGGAATTTTAAATGAGTATCAATTTGGAATAGATTAGATTACCTTGCCCCTAGATTAGACCTGTCAACGGGTCGGTTTGGGTCGTGTACGGGTCGGGTTAACGGGTTAACGGGTGAAAACACCCTTAACCCGTACACGACCCGTTAAGCCTAACGGGTCTAATAACAATACCCAAACACGACCCGTTAATATTAACGGGTACACGACCCAAACCGTTAACACCCATTAATATTAACGAATCATTTTGGGTCGAAATGGGTAACGGGTTGGGTGACCCTATAATACCCGTTAGTCTTCAATATTTTAAAAATAATGGATTTTAATTGTAATTTTTATTGGGTATAGATTGGGTGACCCTATAGCACCCGTTAGTCTTTAAAGATTTATAAATAATGGGTTTTAATGGTTATTGTTATTGGGTACGGGTTGGGTGACCCTATAGTACCCGTTAGTGTTAACGGGTGTTAACGGATAGAAACGGGTTAAAACGGGTACAGGTAAATTTCCAAACCCGAACCGTTAGTGTTAACGGGTCTACCGTGTCAACCCGTTAATGACCCAAACCCAATAAGAGTAAACCCATTAACTTATAATTTCGTGTCGGGTCGTGTCGTGTTAACGGGTTATCGTGTATTTTGACAGGTCTACCCTAGATAGTGTTGGGCAGTTATTGAGGATCATGTGCATACGTTTAGGTGCGCGCTTTAGTTGAGAGGTGAGTTGGATTTTCTGGAGAGTGCGACTCCACTTTAATCATGTTATAATGCATTTATAATTATTATGCATTTTAATGCACTTGCTAAAAATGTTCACACCTTGGACTGACCCATTTATATTTTCTCTTGCTATGTATATATTGTATTATTTTAGGTGTTTTCTCTTGCTATGTATATATTGTATTATTTTAGGTGTTCCTCCACAAGGCTCCACTGGTGTTATCCATCCAGTGTATTCGTGGCGATGTGACAGTAATGGACTGTTGCGGTATTTTGATATAGTCGTTTCCTATCTTTTGTGTATCTAGATTAGGATTCAATTTGTATATCAGGTTTATACCCAAGAGTTATAGTGTAGCATTTTGTTATATTTATTTTTACATGACTGTTGTATTGTCTGTGACTCGACAACTTATTCGGGTATTTCATTTTGTAGACTCTATTTCACTCCAGTAATATTATCTTAGAATGTTTTTGTCTCTTATCATATTTAGTAGTTGTTATGTCGTTGGTTAGTTGTTGCGTAATTTGTTTTAAAAATGTTTTAATTTTTTTTTTTTGCACCCTCTTTTTGTAGTAATGGATAGTTAGCCGTATTTATTTTAGTATCGTCAGTAGATGCTGAGAATGATTCACTTGAGATTCCTGATTATTTTAGTATAGGACTGACCACCCGTTATTATTTTAAGCGGGATGTCACATCTGTTACTTTTATTTTGTCTTTGTTACAGCTTAATAAGGAAAAGTGGTACTTAATTTGAGAATATATCTCACCTTTTTCTCACATCTCTTAGTTTCACTAAAATATATGCATGGAAGAAAATGTTACAACTATACTACAATGTGAAAATTCATGTTGAAAAACAGTAATGGTTTACTTGTGAATATGCATGTGTCCAGCAGAAAAATAATTGTGGAACTTCAACCACCAGAAAGTTTATAAGATTGCTTCCTTATCCAGGAGAAGAACAAATACAAAGTCGAGGGACAAAAAATATCACCTCTCTTCAGGGCCGGCCCAAGGGGTAGGCCAATGAGGCAACCGCCTTGGGCCCCCAAATTTGACATAAATTTTTAGGCCCTCAAATTTTTATTAGTATGCTGTATAAATTTTTAGGCCCAAATTTTTTATTAATATGCTGTATAAATTTTTAGGCCCAAAATTCCTTAAACTAAAAGCCCATTAACACCCCTTTATTCTTTATACCCAAAGTAAACCCTACCTACCTTTTCTCATTCTCTTCTTGGCAGCCGTCTCTCTCTTCTCTCATTCTCTCAAGAGGTTTGTTTTTTTCTTCCATATAATGTTGTTAATTTTTTTATGTTTTGTCTTTTAATAAATTAGTTAACTTAATAAAATTTGTTAATAAAATTAGGTTGCATTTTTTTTTTTTTTAGTTAACTTAATAAAATCTGTTATTAATAAAATCTGTTAATAACATTAGGTTGCGTTTTTTTTTTTTTAGTTAACTTAATAAAATCTGTTAATAAATTTAGGTTGCGTTTTTTTTTTTTTAGTTAACTTAATAAAATCTGCTATTAATAAAATCTGTTAATAACATTAGGTTGCGTTTTTTTTTTTTAGTTAACTTAATAAAATCTGTTAATAAAATTAGGTTGCGTTTTTTTTTATAGTTAACTTAATAAAATCTGTTAATAAAATTAGGTTGCTTTTTTTTTTTTTTAGTTAACTTAATAAAATCTGTTAATAACATTAGGTTGCGTTTTTTTTTTTTTTTTTAGTTAAATTAATAAAATCGGTTAATAAAATTAGGTTGCGTTTTTTAGTTACTTTTTTTTTTATCCGGTCTTATTTAATAAAATCTGTTATTAATATGTAATTAACTAAAAAAAATATTAAAAAAGAGTACAACCTGATTACGAATATTTTTAAAGTTAACTAAAAAAAAAAGAGTACAACCTGATTTATGTTTGTTTTTTGTTCTAAATGTTGTTTATTATTATTTATTTTTTGTTCTAAATGTTGTTATGTTTGTCCTAAATGTTAATGTTTTTTGTGTAATAAGTTCATGATGTTAATTTTTTTAATGTATTTTCAGGATTTTTTTAGCGAGGAAAGGCTTTCAAGTTTGATTTACAAATTCAGCAAATCAGGTTCCATTGTTCCTTTATTTGGTTGCGGTTGGAATTTTTTAGATTGATTGTTGAATTATTGTGTATTTATACCATGCCTCCTAGAAAGTATGTTTCTGGATGGGAAAAATTAAAGAAGAAGCAAAAGATAGAAAAATTTATGCAATCCCAAACGGGAGCTCTTGATAAATTTATTTTTAAATTGAATGAAACGGGAAATGAACATGAGAATGAAAATGAAGAAGAAGAAGCTTTGATTGAAGATGAAAATTTGGTGCATCAAGACGATATTAATGAGAACGATAATGAAGAAGGTTTAAACAAAGAGCATGAAAATTTGGTGAATGAAGAATCTAGTAATGAATATGGACCGTTAAATATTTATGATCCTGGAAATTGGGATAAGATTGGTAGAAACCATAGAGAGCTTTTAGTGGAACGAGGGCCCATAAGAGTTGTTGTTGATTTTCCTAAAGATAATGATGGTAGACATTTCTCTCGAGTGCACTACACTCGACAATGGTTGAATGGAGAGAAGCGTGATAGAAGATGGCTGGTATATTCACTTTCTTTAAATAGGGTATTTTGCTTTTGTTGTAAATTGTTTAGGTCGGATGAGAACAAGACTCAATTGGCTACTGACGGATTTAACAATTGGAAAAATATTAGTCAGAGGCTTTTAAGTCACGAGGGGGGTAATGAACATATTTCTTGCATGAAAAGTTGGCTTGATTTAGAAATGAGATTGAAAAAGAATGAAACAATTGATTCAGAAGTACAACAAATGATAAATAAAGAGAGAGAGCATTGGAAAGAAGTGTTAGTGAGGATAATTTCTGTTGTTAAAGCACTAGCCAAGAACAGTTTGGCTTTTAGAGGAGATAATGAGAAGATATATCAAAGTGGTGAAATCCACAACCATTATCTTAGCCACAAAATCCAAAATGAAATTATTGAATTATTAGCGGGTGAGATCAAACGTGAAATCATTAACACAATCAAAGAAGCTAAATATTTCTCTGTCATACTAGATTGTACTCCAGATGCAAGTCACGAGGAACAAATGACTTTAATTATACGTTGTGTTGATATTTCAAAAGGTCAAATTAATGTGGAGGAGTTTTTTCTAGGATTTCTAAAGGTAGATGATACATCGGGATTAGGGCTTTTTAATGAGCTTGAAGAAGTGTTGGCAACTTTGGGACTTAATATTTGTGATGTAAGAGGACAGGGTTATGATAATGGATCTAATATGAAAGGAAAAAATAAAGGTGTTCAGAATAGGTTACTTGAAGTAAATCCAAGAGCATTTTACACTCCGTGTGGTTGTCATAGTCTTAACCTTGCACTTTGTGATATGGCAAACTCTTGTTCTAAAGCTGTTTCTTTTTTTGGTGTGGTACAACGACTTTATACTTTATTTTCTTCTTCTACCAAAAGATGGGATATTTTGAAAGAACATGTTGAAGGTTTAACTCTGAAGTCTTTGTCACAAACACGATGGGAGAGTCGCATTGACAGTGTTAAAGCGGTAAGATTTCAAGCTAGAAAATTAAGAGATGCGTTAATTCACTTAGCAAATGTGGATCGGGAACCGAAAACAAAAAGCGAAGCTGAATCATTGGCAATTAATGACATGGAGAATTTTGAGTTTTTATTAAGTATGGTTATTTGGCATAATTTATTGTTTGCTGTCAACACTGTTAGTAAATTTCTACAAAAAGAAGATATGCAAATTGATATTGCCATTGATCAATTGAAAGGACTAATTAAATACTTTCAGGACTACAGAGAGAATGGGTTCAAAAAAGCCATGATTGAAGCACAACAATTAGCAATGGATATGGAAATTGAAGCGGTGTTTCGTGAAAAACGAGTCATTCAAAGAAAGAAGCAATTTGATGAGAGTGTTACTAAAGAGGTGGAACTTTCAGGCGAAGAATCATTTCGAATCAATTACTTTTTACATGTAGTGGATCAAGCTATTTCTTCACTCAAGAGTAGGTTTGAACAATTCGAATGTTATGAAGGGTTTTTTGGGTTTTTATTTGATTTGAAGAAGCTTAAGTCCATGGATGATGATAGTTTGAAGACTCAGTGTGACAACCTTGAAGAAAAACTTAAACATGGAAGCCATTATGATATTGATGGTAAGGACTTATTTTTGGAGTTAAAATTGTTGAGAGAATACTTGCCAAAGGAAGCGAAAAAAGCCGTTGATGTGTTGAATTATTTGCATACAATGGATGGGACTTTTCCAAATGCGTGGATAGCTTATAGAATATTATTGACTATACCAGTCACCGTTGCAACTGCAGAAAGAAGCTTTTCAAAGTTGAAATTAATCAAATCTTACCTTCGATCAACAATGTCACAAGAGAGGTTGAATGGACTAGCATTATTATCAATTGAAAAGGATATGGTGAAAAAACTTGATTATCCAAGCTTGATTAGTGATTTTGCAACAAAAAAGGCGAGAAGATCATATTTTAATTAATATTTTCAGTTTATTATCCTTGTTTTGTTTACTTTTTTTTTTAGGGGGGAGGAGGAAGAGTACTTGAGTGATAATTGTAGGTCTTTTGACCATGGTGGGTTGTTTAAAAATGATACATTATATTTATCATTAGTATTCTGACAGCTTATATATTTGAGTCATTTCCTATTATCTTGTAAAAATACAAAAATATATATTTTGCATAAAAAAAAATTATTATATAAAAGGCCCCATTTTACAAGTTTGCCTTGAGCCCCAAAAACTATGGGGCCGGCCCTGCCTCTCTTCATAAAAAATTTACAGCAGATAGTTTAAAGGTTCTCAACTAATATACATTCTTTTGACAGAACAAGAGGTTCTCAAGTGTAAAAAACTTAACTATAGCATTTTGTTACAAAGACCCAATATATCACTAAAAATGTGGGCACTTGTTTTTCTTGCCAAAACTTAAGATAATTTCTTGCAAAAAATATAATGCAAATTCATGGCTTTTTCCGGTTATCTGGATTCTGACCATTATTTATTTTTGACACATTTCGTTTGACCACTATAATCTTTGCTGCTTAGACTTCAGCAATCGTCGTAAATAGAATTACGTTTTGACACTTTATGGCTATTTACAACGATTTAGCGGTCAAAGTCCAAAAGTGAAAATGAATTAGAGTTAAAATGAGTGTGTCAAAATAAATAAGAGTCAAAGTCTAGATAACCCTTTATTTTATTTTTTACACAGTAGCAAACAGTAATTTACTATGAACCTAAAGAATTGAGCTTCTTTTCAAGCAATTTGGCCTTCCTAAGAGCATCCAATGCCTCACCTTGTTTTCCCAATCTTTTCAACCTTACTGCACTTACCTTCTCAGCTTTAATCTGTTCTTCAATTTGAATTCGCTCTCCACTAGAACTTTCAACATTACCTGCAATCGATTTCGCTGATAATGTAATACCATCATCCAATCCAATCGCTTTCCAAGCAGATAAAAGCTGAGGATCGAGAAAATCCTCAACACCAACATCATCAACTGAAGATTTGGTTGAATCTTGAGCTGCAAATTCATCTAACTGAGTTTCGAGAGCTTTCGCCAATTCAAATTCGGCTTCTGCTTCGTCCATTAGACCTTCTCTTCGAAGCTTGAGTGCTGTTCGTTTGTGGGCTAATGATTGTTGTTGCAGTTTGAACCGATCACGGCTAGATAACTTTGGAGGCGAGATCAAAATTTGATCTGTTTTGGTGACTTGAGGGGTAGTACTTGGCTCGGGACTATGACTAGGATTCTCCGTGCTTTTTTCTAGGATCTTTGCTTGTCGAAGTTCTTCTTTGGCTTCGGCTAATTTTCCTTCTCGCTTTAGAGTAATTGCTTTCCTCTTATGAACAAGAATTTCTTGTTGGAGTGAGTTCGGTTCGTCGATGTTTTGCTTTTCGCTTACACGAACTGTTTCTTCCCTCTACTCATTATCTTCCTCTAGGGGGAATGTAGTAACTTGGTCTTCATTTAGATTATTAATTTCTTGACTTGGTGATTCCATCTCTGCCAGTTCAGTTTCTAAATGTCTTGCCATTACGAGAATTTCTTCGGCTTCATCAATCTCCCCTTGGCGTCTCAAAGCAAGAGATTTTCTTTTCAAATTCAAAAGTTCCCTCTGGATTTCACCTTTGCTTCTCTTAGATGGACTCGCACCGACTATTTCTTCTCTCTTCTCATGAACAACCTCAATATCTTCTTTTAAGGGAATTTTAATAACTTCATCTTTGTTTTGTTTGGTAAATTCGGGTGGAGATACTTGATTTGGTGCTTCCATTTCTGCCAATTGGGATTCTAAATTCCTTGCCATTTTCAGCACTTCTTCAGCTTCATCGGTCTCCCCTTGGCGTCTCAAAGCAAGAGACTTTCTTTTCAAACCCAACAGTTCCCTCTGGATTTCACCTTTGCTTCTTTTAGGTGTGCCAATTTGGATACCATTATGAACTTGAGAACTAGACGAATCAACTGGTTGCTTTGAAGTACTATCAATTTCTTTAGGTGGGACCGTAACATTTTCGCTAGTTTCATCATTCCAACCCAAATTCTTTAAAAGTGAAAGATATGACGGATCATCCATGTCTTGTTCCGTAACATCCTCCTCTTCTTCTCCAACATCAATAGCTGCAAAATTATCAGCATGTTTATTACTAACCTTCGGTTTGGAAGCCATATCCATCTCTTCAAGCTGCTGCTCAAGACTCTTACCTTTCTTCAATTCTTCATCCGCCTCGTCTAATTTACCTTCCCTTCTCAATGCAAGAGCCTTCTTCTTAACCGCGAGAAGCTCTCTCTGAATCATTAACTTACTCTTTGGAGCCAATTTGGGACTGACTGAAATTTCAGCCAATGGCGAGGCCACATGCTTCGGGCCCATCTCAGAATCGATTCCCATTAAGTTAGTTTATTGAGAATCACAGCTCTCAAGGTCCATTTCTAAAACTTTTGCCCTTCTTAGCAGCACCATTGCGTCTGCAGTATTACCCGCCCTTTTTTCATTAAGCGCTTCTCGTTTCAATGATTGTATTTTGTTCGACAGTGCTTCTCTATCATCAGGGTGATTATTATCTTCGGTCCAACCTATTGATTCCAAAGCAGCAGCTATTTCGGGGTCATCCATATCCTCATCATTCACTTCAAAATTATCATCGAGACCATCAGCGATTCCGGCAAGGTTATCAAAATTAAAACTCAGATTTGGCAAATTCTTAGTCGACATAACATCTTGTTTATCGATGTCCATGCTACGAATCAAAGCAGAGAACTCTTCATCGGAATCTTCATCGTCAACAAAGAATTCATGTTCCTCAATTTGCTTTTCGAGAATTTTAGCTCTCTTAAGTTCTTCCTTGGCTTCAGCGAGTTTCCCTTCTCGCTTTAATGCAAGCGCCTTTTTCTTATGAACCATAACTTGGGATTTGTCGAGGGAACCCGTTTGTGTATTGGTTTTCTGAGAAACTTCTCCAAGAAGATTACTAAGTTCACCCTCCAAACTCACATTTGCTGAATATCCATATCGGACCATCCCAATTCTCTAAGTTCAGCCCCGATATCATCCTTACCTCTACTCATTTGAGGAGAAAGATTGTTTTTCGGCATCTCATTCATCGTGATGGAAGTCAAAGCCTTTTTTCGATTTTTTCTTAGTTGTAACTCCAAAGCCCCGGCCTGCCTTTCTAACTCTTCCCCCTTTTAAAGGCTCTCAAGGCTTCTTCGGACTTTCCTTCTGCTTTAAGAATTTTATGCTTCTTCTTTTCATCCAGAGCTTGTTGCCGCAATTCTTCAGGAGTAGCAGATCCTATCTCGGTGAGTGTGTTATGACGCACATCAACAGAGAAGCTTCTTATAATTTCACCTACCTCATTTTGACTGGCTTGAGGATTTGAAGATGATGCGCTACTTTTAGACCGCTGAACACTAGAAAGCGCGTCCATGGTGGAATCTCGTCCGGATAAAACTGATTCCTTTCCATCATTAGCCAGAATCGTGTTTAGAACTTCATCCTCATTCGTAGTCATAAGTTTTGAACCACCTGAAAAGGAATAAAAATAAAATAAAGCTAAGTACATAAGTGTATGAATTTAGTAAGGTTTATTCATATTAGGGTTAAGGATTATTGATTTGGGGAAAAACATGATCGAGAAAAAGAAAAGGACATTTTGGTCTATGAAAAAACAAGGGAAAAGTCAATTACACATCAGTAGTGCTTTCAACGGATTTTACACGTGCTCCTCTAGGGGTGTCTAATTTCAACTTAAGGGGATTAAATCTAATCATGACATTAATTCACGGGGTTAAGCCAAAAAAAAAACTTAAAAGATTTGGTTTTATAATACTTAGAAAATTTTGCCACAACAACAATCGTGGAGGCAACATGATATGATGGTACTAGAAATCCATACTTCGTTAAATGGTACAGATCATAGTGGGCATTGGAACGAAAAGCAGTCTATTGTATGATTTTCATACTGCAAATGAAGAGACTTTTGTATGACTTTGAAACGGGATACACCCTTTCTTATGAGGGACGAAAGTAAACTATTGATGCATTATTAGACGAATCCTTGCAAGAGAGTCAAGTTCTTTTCTGTTATTGATGCGGATTCTTTTCTTTTCTTTTTTTTTGCTTATTATCATTATTATTAGAAACAAACATTAAGTCATGAGTAATCCTGATGATCACACACGGTCACCCATACGACAGAAACAACAAATAAACAATATAAAAATCTATATAATTTCCATCACAAATGCATTTGTCCCCAAACACTACAGCTGCAGAATATATTGATTGGCTTAAAGTTTATCATGTGCTTCAAAAACGTTAATGAAGCTCAAGATCTTGGGTGCTACAAGAGCCAAAAAATTAAATATGTCAAGGGTAAGACTCCTGGGTAAATTAAAGACCAAAAGAATTTTATAATATGTTGGTCAGATACTTATAGTTTATTATGTTTAGGCATCCACAGTATTTTTGGTCATCTTTTTAGTGTTTTTTGCACCATAAGAGAGAGAGAGGGTCTTGGGAATGGTTGGCCGACACAATTATTACCCAAAGGTAATTTATTTTGTTTTAAGTGTGAATCGTGATAGGCACTCATACTTAGGATAGCAATTGAATTTCAAAAGCGTACCTCTTCCAGCTCTGTTCTTGTGCCCATGTCGCAATTCAAAACGTGCAGCCTCTTCTAGTTTCTTACAGGGTTCACAAATACGAACAGGTGAATCACCTTGTCCCCGTAAAAACATTCTTTCTCGGCTACAGCTGTTGCAAAACAAACCCCCACACCTGCGGCAGTGATGCTGAAAATGCATATGCAAATCGTCATCAACTATGGACAAAATACGTATTCACAGTATAAATTTTCGTGTTGGAAGTAAAAAACATCAGAAGCCTCAATGAGTAAAAGGAAATAAAAAGCATTATTTATATGGTTTTTCTGCTACATCAAAATGCAATTCTTTAGCAGTAAAATTTTGTCACTTCAAAGGAATTTGAAGAGCAGTAATTTCATTTATCGTTATAGAAGCATCACATTTTTCGCATCCCAAAAGCTGTAATAAATAAGCCTGTAACCAGATAATACTGAGTTTGTTGATTGCCCATCCATTTAGATATTTTTTTTTTTAAGGAATCCCATAATTTTTTATAAAAATGAGTAAAAAAGAAGTGAGGTGGAGGACCAATGAGTCCTCAAAGAATACACATCAACAAAAACAAACGAAAATGGAGGAAACAAAGGCATGAGAATACAAAAAACAAGCTAGGTGACTAAAGAACATCAGAGGTTCCAAATTAATTTTGGTGAATTAAATAACAATATTCCACAAGTGCCTCATAAGAAACTAGACTTCCATTCCATGGAAGTTTTAATTAGATGATTCCCAGAGAGGGGAAAAAATTTCCCTACTCCACAGATCCTCTTTCACCACCTCTATGTTATCTATTTGTCTACAACGATGCTCCAACTACATCACCAGACTAGCAGGAAAACAGCACATCTACTTGCGCATTTGAAATTTTTCTTACTAGCGCGCACACACACACACCTCTTCCCATTCCATCAGAAGGAAATTGTGCCAAGACTTTGCAAGGCTACAAAATCCAACTCAAAATTTTAGTACCAAATAAATTTCGTATAGGTAATATGAAGCAAATTAAAGCATTGTCACCATCCTCCTTGAAAGCACAGCACCAGTGGGGGGACAAGTGGATATGTGCTGCTATCCTATTTGGTTAAGTCAAAAGTACCACTGGCAGAAGAGTGGGCTGGGCTGAGTTTGAAGGGGTCAAATATGGGTTGGGCAGAATTTGGACATGCTAAACATGGGCTCAGGTGATAGGTGGATCGGGTTCGGGTCGGGCAACCCTTTTTTCATCAATTTCATGCAAATTGATAATTTAAAATCCACCCATCCACTAAAAATGCAAAATATATATTAAAAAAGCCATTAATACAGCAGTTTTATTTTTTATTTTCAAATGAATTCATGGTTGCTGAGGTACACCATAAACAAAACTTCTGATTTTTTTTTGTAAACAAAAGAAAAATGAAAAGAAATGTGGCCACTAATATAGTAGGTATTTTTGTGTTCAAAACCAACTCATGAGTTCTGGAAAAAGACGTACTTCTATTTATCAACAATATCTTCCGCTTTGTCCAAGCAGGATGAAAAAAACAAAAGCTCTGCCTTCCCCCTCTATCTGTCCAAGGGATGGAAGGGCAGAGGCCTTTGGTGTCCCCTCCAGTCAAGAATTGGGGCCTCACAATCACTAGCCAATATGCTTTTCTATAATGTCTTTCTTCGTTCATGGTTCGATATTCTGGTGTCCTAGGCGTAGAGGAACCACACCAACCCATCCCGAACTTGGTGGTTAAACAGATAAAGTACTGGATTCTCTTTCGGATAGTCCCTGAAAGGCGAAGGAAGGCTGAAATGCCAACAGATGTATTATTGAATATTGAATTCACCCGACCCAACAGTGCCATTTTAGCAACATCCAGTGCCAAAGTCACTGAATGGGTAAATCGCCACTCCCTAAAAAGGACTATGTAATGTACTTTATCTGTTGGGTTATGGGCGGGCATTTTATCTGAAGTGCCTTATTATTGGGTAGAATGCGTTCCGCTGTGGGTTATCAACCCACCCTTTGTACCAAAATGAGTACTTTACAAGAAAGAATTACTTATACCAAAGAAGGGTCCATAACTTCTATTCAAGCAGTTTATGTACCTGCAGACGAACTGGAGATGAAGTGCAGATTTATAGAAGAGAGAGAGAGAGAGAGACCAATTTGGAACGATCTGAAAATTTTGATCTTTATGCCCACCGATCTAGAGAGAGAGAGAGAGAGAGAGAGGGTAGATGATGTTTTGGAGGGATTTTACTTTATGTCTAGTCCGCATCTCTATTACACTGACCAATGTTGTATGGCCATAAATTTTGGGTGGAGAAAGAATGGCCCATATCTGGTCCGCTTTGTTTCCTTTTGGGCTCGAATCTGACCCGTGGTTTATAAAAATGGGACCCAAAAATTAAAAGATGGGCTGATATGGGTGGCTTCTCCCTTTCGGGGGCAACTTTTGTCTATACTAATCACGAGTATTAATAAAAAGAAATGGTTTACAGCTGGATAATAGAAGGGAACCCGCAAGGAAGTGAAAGTACGAGTTAAAAGAAAACCCTCCCAAGAAATATAACATCATCAATTTCTATGAAAAGATAAGCTTCGTGAATGATTTAACGATGAAGACCAATATATATCATCGAATGAAGGAATCATGAGGATGTTCTGATAAACGATAAGGTTTAGAAAACATTGGAACAGGAGTCTCCCCAACACAAGCATCCTCCCAAAACCAAATGTCGACCCTTGTGAGATTAGCTTCCCAGGGAGTTTTCGATGGCTTCTCTTCAAACTCTAATGCCTCCAACTCATCATTCTGTCATTCTCTCGTTCCCTAGTCCCATCAGTGATAATTTAGCTCCCTCTTCAACATCTTCTGCGTCGGAGCTCATAGAAGCCTCTATCCCTTCTAAAAAAATTAGTTTCAAGAATTCAAGAGGTCTATGTTTCTATGTCCGATTTTCCAAAAAACTTCTAGCCGTAAAAATCACCAAAAAACAATATCAAGAATCGGTGCAGAGCTGTAAAAGTAATCTTTTCGCTCAACTCCTTTCTAAAGAGGAACAACCACTAAAAGCTCAGGCATTGTAAGCGGAACCGGCTTCTTTTAAAATGTTGAAGGATTCATAGAAGAATACTCCAATTGAAAAGATTTACAACATCCGATTCTGAAGTGTGAAAGATAACAATAAAGTTGGTCCCATGCACCATTGAAGCTTAATTCTGGCAACTTCAAGTTGCTACAGGGATGTCCTAGCTTCAATCAAAATAATCGCATCCAATTCTTGAATCACCCAAATTTCTACACAACTCTGCATAGCACACAGTGGATCACACTACCTGAAGCATGGTGGGTTTGGGCTTTGGATCTCGTTCAAAATTTCATATCTTATCTATTAGTAGCAATAGGCACGAGGGGTGGTCGAGGGGTAGAGGTCAAGCCTCAAGCCTTAGGAGCCTAGGTGTAAAAAAGTGTTTCCCCCTTTTTTTTTAATTATTCTAAGGGTAGTAAAATAATAAAATAATACATACTTTGAATTTTAAAAATATATCCGTATATTTGGTACTCATTTTTCTCATATACAAAATGTAATTCTCAACAATTAATAAGCAAATATACAAAATGTATGTTTCATCATTCAATAAGGAATACCAATAATCATTCAGTAATCAATAATCAATACAAATTGATTCAATATAAGAAATGCATTTTTTACCTTTCAAATGAAGCATATTGAGAACAAAATTAAACACCGAATGTATTTATATTGTCAAAACTTAATAGCAAACAAAAAAACATTGAATGTACTTATATTTTTCAATTCGGAGCCAGACTTAGGGCTGAAAATTGGAAAAAAAACGAGAAAAGAGAGATATATAAGAAAATCTGAAAGTTGGAATCGGAAATGAGTGAGTCGGAGTCAGAAATGTTTCGGAGGCTAGGAGGTTTTGGTAGAAAGTCGGAGGGAGGCTGAGAGGGGATTCGTCGGAGGTCGATCGACAATGTTAGGGGATTTTTTGGATGAGAGGCAAAAATAGGTTGAGAGGTTTGGGTTTCCATTTGTCTTTTGATTGTTTTGGACGACATATTAGTCCGGTTTGTAAAAATGAAGTCTTTAAAAATCGACGTTGTTTCACTAAAGCATTTTTTTTTTTTAAAAGTGCGCCTTGGACCGTTGACCACACCCTACATATGCATTGACCGCCTTTTACCACGCATAAGGCATATGCGGGGCGTTTTTCCCACGCCTAGGCGCTCCTTTTAGATCACTGGTAATAATGCAACTTTTGATTTCAATAATGAAAAGTGGGTGGGGAACTTCCATGTTCCAACAAACAAATAAAATTACAGAAGAATATTTAAATATTATATTCCATACTAATACTATATAGATTATGATGATACCAGAAATGGAATCACCAAATCAATTTGAATTTGCAAGCTCAAACCAGTATATAAATGGAGTGTAAACAGATATGAAAATGTAGAAGGAGATGAGGCAAAGAGGTAGATAAGACAGAATGTAAGTGGTTCAGCCAATCTTGGCCTACTCCACTATGCGAGTGTGTGTGAAATCCACTAAGAAAGGACTCTAATGGCCTTAGGATACAGAACACTCAAGCTCTATCTCTACTGTGATTTTGACAGAGTTTCAGCTAGGGTTTATAATTATCGATCCTTTACAAAGATGTAGAAGACAAGTATATATAGTGCATGGGGGGTGTAGTGTTCCCCCAAGCATGTAATAAGCATGTGTGGAATGTTCCTAGCCAATGTGGAGGAGTCAACTGTCACTGTCACATGTTGGTCATAATGATAAAATATTCCCTCACGTGTGACGGAGATGTCATAACTTTTTGGTCCACGTGCGATCCACAGCCCACGCGCACAATCCCACGCGTTCCCAATCCACGCGCTCTGCCAACTGTCCACTATCAGTCGTCCGTCTAGGCCGAGGCCGAGTTGTCGAGCAGTAGTCCATTGATGGAATGATACCTATCCTGTTGAGTTGTCCTCCCGTCCTAGTCGTCCGGGTGACAGCCGAGGACAAGGGTGGTAGACCATAAAAGTAATGATGTGAGGCATGTTGACTAGTCTTCCAGGACGAGGACGAGGTGCCCTGCGATGAGCCATCGGCCGAGGACGAGTCAGCCCAGGCTGATCCCATGGCCGAGTCATAACTCCTTACACTGGATGGATTGGCGATGGTCAGCTTTGGCCGAGGTGATGTAACTCTGGGACGGGGCTATACTTGGTATATCAGATTATATAATATAACATATATAAATTCTTAGTGAATCAATTAAGCCTACTCCTACCGTATCACGTACTACTTGAACCATGTACTAGAGCGACCCTCATTCAAAGTAACATTATTCCAATCCTACACTCAAGGTATTGGTTAATTCTTATGGTTCAATCATGGTTCAAAGTCAAGGCCGATACCGCGACGATACGACCGAGTTGACTAGGTATTGGTGCCCACCGATCCGATTCCGAGTTACGAGTTGAGTTTTCAATTATTGATGTGAATCGACCCTATATTGGTAATTTCTCTGTAGTATCGGTGATATAGCGGTATAATTGGCCCATATCGACGATATCGCGATGGAATCGGCCCATATCGGCGATATCACCATAGTATCGACCCATATCGGTGATATATCAGCCCAGATGGTATAAGTTACTAAGAATCAATCTCTCTCTCTCCAGTGTTGTGTTGGTAAGCGTGATTTTTTTGGGGGGGAGGGGGTACGAAATGCTAATTGTTTTTTTTTAATTTAGTGTGCTGTGTGTGTGGGCTATTTGGTCATCCGGTGGATTTAATTTAGTGCGTTGTATATGTGCCATTTTTTTTTTAAAGAATGCAAATGATCCAAATGTTATTTGTTATTATTTTTTATAATAATGTTCCCAATGTTATATTTTAATATGTTATTATTTATAAAAAAAACGTAAATGTTATTCTTTTACAAACAAATATACAACTGTAATTATTGTAAAAAAAATATTTGTAATAATATTTGCATCCTTCATGTAAAAATAACATTTGCAACACAAGTAAAAAAAATATTTGTATCCTCTTTGTAAAAAAATAACATTTCCAGTAATTTAAAAAAATAACATTTCCAACCCAACAAAAAAAAAATAACATTTACATTCCTTTTATAAAAAAATAACATTTGCATCATTTTTTGTAAGAAAATAACATTTGCATCCTTTTTGTAAAAAACGATTGTAAAAAAAATATAGTGTTTTGTCAAAATCACTATTTGTATCATCTTTGTAAAAAAATAACAATACTAAAAAAGAAACATTTCTATCATTTTTAGAAAAATATAACGTACTTAAAAAACACATTTGTATCCTCTTACTAAAAATAATACTAAGAATATAATTGTTGTATCCTCTTTGTAAAAACAAAATATCCTCTTACTAAAAAAGTAACGATTGTTTTTCTTTGTAAAAACATAATATTTGTATCCTCCATGAAAAAAAAATTGATTTATTATGGAACATTGAATCTGGCAAGTTCGCATCACGTCAATATAATCAATTATACAATGTTATGCATATTAATGGATAGTTTTAAACTTATCTGATTGGCCCACATTGTTAATCGTATTTTTTTAAAAATTTCTAGATTTTTTTCGGAATTTTTTGCGCTCTCTAAATATTGTATCTTTGCATATCGCCCGATACCGCGACTGAATTGAAAATCGAGGGGCGATATCAGAACCGATACCGAGACTTTGAACCATGGGTTCAATTCAACAATATTGGCATCCCCGCACTCTCTTCAAGATTTCGAGAGGAGTGAGGCTTAGAACAAGGGTACAGTGCTTTTATTCATGTGCTTATTGATGTGGATTTTTTATATGATCCACTCAAAAAATTATTTGTTGAAAAGGGAGGATTTAGCTTCACCATAGATGTTTATTCTAAAAAGCTTTCATCCTATTGCAATCATGTGGTGTCATTGGACATGGTACCAGAAAGTGTAAGTTTATTTTAATGACTAAGACATGATAAAAGTAACTTGAATTCCACTAGAGAGGTTAGTGCGTGATGTAGAGCTGTCAACGGGTCGTGTTAACGAGTTAACGGGTGAAAACACCCTTAACCCGTACACGACCCGTTAAGACTAACGGGTCAAATGATGATACCCAAACACGACCCGTTAATATTAACGGGTACACGACCCGAACCGTTAACACCCGTTAATATTAACGGGTCTAAACGGGTAATGGGTTGGGTGACCCTATATTACCCATTAGTACCCGTTAGTACCCGTGTAATATTGGTTCGGGTCACACGACCCAATAAAACCCGGTACCACTAACGGGTGATAATGGGTATAAACGGGTTTAATCGTGTAAGAGTACAAACACAAACACGACCCGTTACGATAACGGTTCTACCGTGTTGACCCGTTAATGACCCAAACCCAATAAGACTAAACCCATTAAGTTATAATTTCGTGTCGTGTCGTGTCGTGTCGTGTCGTGTTATCGTGTCGTGCCTCATTTTGCCAGGTCTAGCGTGATGTCAACGCAAGAGATGGGATTGGCATGTAGTCACCAGCTGTGAAACTTGGGTTGGACCCTTCAGGGATATATTTTGTCCCCACTCTGACCAATCCTACTTTTAATGATCTTGATAAAGGGAGCGGCCCAACCAATCAAATCTCCAACATTCTATTTAATGAAGGCCTTATGAGGATTAAAAAGGAATACGGTCTTGCTAAAAATTAGAACTAGGGCTGACAATTTTTGACACGATAACCCGTTTACGGTAATAACCCGAAAATGACCCGAACATGACACAATTAGCTTGTATAGATTTAAGAGTACCCAAAACTTATACTCAAATCAAAATCAATGCGACCCGAAAATGACACGACTAACCCGAATTGCCACCCCTAATTAGAACCGATACATTCTCAGGGCTGCTGAGACTAGGTCTAAACCTTGTAAGTTTAGTCAACTGGCATTTCATATCTGGCTTCTTAATAAATCTTGCTCATCGTAAGCTTACAAATATGATAGATGTATATCTATACAGACGATCAGATGCGGATCCAAATAACTGGTTTACTAACGGATCACCTCAAAACGACGTAGTTATAGGATGAACATGAGTGTGAAATGACAAGAAAACCCCTCACATCACCTCAAAATTACGTCGTTTTGAGGTGGTTCGTTAGTAAACCCCTTATTTATGTATATTAAATAAAAAAAGAATATAGCAGCATACTAACATCCACTTCTGCATTTCAACATGCATAACAATGCTTTGATGTTACTAAATAGTGTTCTAACTTCTAAGTTTAGTTAAATGGGTTTTTGTATTGGTCACTTTTGTCTCCATTAACAAAAATAAATAAATAAAAAATTTAAAGTACCCATGGGAAAGTAGGAATTCAACTTATAATGGATATATTTTGCTTTCACCCACTTCCCCACCAAGGAGGTAATCTAATTTATTGGGAATCACATTCCCATGCAACTTGACATTGAACCAAAAACAATAATCTTATACTTTACACAATAATCAGTTACCATCCAACTTTAGCACGTACCAAACGGGGCCTAACTGTAGACACAAGAAAAAGAAATCTATAGATTGAAACACTTTTCAATTGTCAGCCAACTTTACCCAATACTAAACGGGGCCTAAATGGAAAACACAGGGAAAAGAGATCTACGGATTGAAGACCAGCCTTTTATTAATAGATTCAACCCACATACAATGAATATTTTTTCCAAGTTTATTATATTATGCACTTCTTAGATAAAAAATCCACGGTTGTTACAATGATTCATAATACCTTGATAAATCACACAGCACATGCCAATGACCCATCAATTCAAATTTTCTGCTCTATCAACTTTATAATATTTGGCCATTAGAATAGCTTATAATGATTGAATTAGATACTCAAACTTGTGAAAGAATGTTATGTTATGCCCTGCACTAGCACAAGAGGTTGTAACTGATTCAGTTAGAAGTAGGCAGATTCAATTAGCAAGTTAACAGGTAGTTCAGATAAAAGTTAGCTTAGAAAATGTATAAATACAGTAAACGAAATATAAAGCAGTAGCTCTTAATAGATAATTCCACACTCTCTCTCTTGTTTTTTTTTATCATCCTTAACCTTCATATCTCTTCCTCTAAAATCTACATTCTCATTGTTTGTTAAAATGTTTGAAAGGAATCATTCCACTATGGCATGACAAATGGTATCAGAGAAAAACTGATCTTACACATGCTTTACTCCCATGGCTAAAGAAATCAATTCATCAAAGTCAACAAACAATGGAGAAGACAACCGAAAGGAGTTTGATGATCTGAAGACAACAAACATGCATAACAACACGATTTGTATTTCACTTCTCGATTAGTATGTTATGTTATGCCCTGCACTAACTTTCAACATGCATAACAATGCATAACAATCATGGTTCAAAGTCTCGGTATCGGTCCCGGTATCGGCCACTCGATTTTCAACTCGGTCGCGGTATCGGTCACGGTATCGGGCGATACGCAAAGATACACTATTTAGAGAGAGCGAAAAATTCCGAAAAAAATCTAGAAAATTTAAAAAAAATACAATTAACAATGTGGACCAATCAGATAAGTTTAAAACTATCATTTAATATGCATAACATTGTACAATTGATTATATTGACGTGCTGCGAACTTGCCAGATTCCATGTTTTATAATAAATCAATGTTTTTTTTCACGGAGGATACAAATATTATGTTTTTACAAAGAAAAACAAATGTTACTTTTTTTAGTAAGAGGATAATTTTTTTTTTACAAATAGGATACAACTATTATATTCTTAGTATTATTTTTTGTAAGAGGATACAAATGTGTTTTTTAAGTATGTTATATTTTTCTAAAAAGGATAGAAATGTTTCTTTTTTAGTATTGTTATTTTTTTTACAAAGATGATGCAAATAGTGGTTTTGACAAAACGCTACATTTTTTTTACAATCGTTTTTTACAAAAAGGATGCAAATGTTATTTTCTTACAAAAAATGATGCAAATGTTATTTTTTTATAAAAGGAATGTAAATGTTATTTTTATTTGTTGCTGTTGGGTTGCAAATGTTTTTTAATAAATTGATGGAAATGTTATTTTTTTACAAAGAGGATGCAAATATTTTTTTTTACTTGTGCTGCAAATGTTATTTTTACATAAAGGATGCAAATATTATTTTTCCAAATGTTTAGAGGATACAAATATTATTTTTAGAATAATTACAGTTGTATATTTGTTTGTAAAAGAATAACACTTACGTTTCTTTTTATAAACAATAACATATTAAAATATAACATTGGGAACATTATTATGAAAAATAATAACAAATAACATTTGAATCATTTGCATTCTTTAAAAAAAAAACTGGCACATATACAACGCACTAAATTAAACCCACAGGATGACCAAATAACCCCCCCACACACAGCACACTAAATTAAAAAAACAATTAGCATTTCGTAACCCCCCCAAAAAACCACACTTACCAACACAATACTGGAGAGAGAGAGAGAGTGATTGATTCTTAGTAACTTATACCATCTCGGCCGATATATCACCGATATGGGTTGATACTATTGTGATATCGCCGATGTGGGCCGATTTCATCGCTGTATCGCCAATATGAGCCGATTCCATCGCGATATCGCCGATATGAGCCGATTCCATCGCGATATCGCCGATATGGGCCGATTCTATTGCGATATCGTCAATATGGGCCGATTATATTGCTATATCATCGATACTACCGAGAAATTACCAATATAGGGTCGATTCACATCAATAATTGAAAACTCAACTCGTAACTCGGAATCGGATCGGTGGGCACCGATACCTAGTCAACTCGGCCGTATCGTCGCGGTATCGGCCTTGACTTTGAACCATGATAACAATGCTTTGATGTTATGTTATGCCCTGCTCTATCAACCTCTTGTTCTAACCCGTTGCATATCAAGATCGATTTGAAGAGTTGAGACCACTAGTTTTGACTAGACAAAAAGGGCTCTCAAAAGATTATTTCATATTCAGCTTTATTAGTGGGTTATAGAAAGAGATTAAGTGCTGTGTGCAGGTGTTTACAACAACTCTCTAGACAAAGTTATCAATCTCAGAAGATTACAAGAATCATCTCTTGAATAACCCCCAAAACTCTTCACAAAACTATACCCAAGCGAACTCATTCAATCCTTCTTTTAGCCCAAGTAAACCTAACTTGAACTCTGAGTACCCATCCCAAAAATATAATTCCAACACCTCAACAATTACCCCAAACGCCAAACAAATACTGAGCAAAACCGTCCCAAACACAACCACCCGCCCATTTCCCATTAAGAAATCAACTACTCCAGAAATGTAAACTAAGGAGAGACAAGAACTTGCATTATAATTGCGACGAGGTGTATTTCCCGATGCACAAATGTGCAAGACAACAATTATATGTGATGATGACAGATGAAAATGAGAATGAAGAGTGGGGGCGGGAAGAAGAAATAGAGAATACAGAAAAGAGACCCGAAGCAGAGCAAGACAAACCCAAGGCTCATAGATATTGTCCATAGCAAACCTCTTCACATATTGATAAATAGTGGGGGTACCCACAACTTTTTAGATCCGGAGGCAGCCAAGAGGACTGCAGTGGTGATTCAACCTTCCAACACAATGTGGATCACAATTGCTGACAGTCACAAAAACAGCAGCATAGCTAGTTGCCCCGATTTTAACTGGGGTATGCAAGGCCATGAGTTCTCAACCTCAATGAGGGTATTGCCCTCAAGGGTTGTGATGCGGTATTGGGTGTACAATGGTTAGAGGGGAATAGTCCAGTAACGTTGGAGTTTAAAAAACAGAGGGATCAGTTTTAGAATGGGAGACGCTCATGTTATATTACAAGGGGACATTCAAACAGCAAAATTGAACAGTATGTCAGCAGCAAGCCTTTACAAAATATAACAAGGAAGCTATACAGTGATGTTTGGTTAACACTTCTGCATAACAGCCACAAAGGAGGAGGTAACTTTTCCCCATTTATTGACAAGTCGTTGCGAGAGTTCAATGATGTATTTGTTGAACCTATAGGGTTACCACCTCTGGGATCACATGACCACCACATAGCTCTAACCAAGAACCTGTGAGGGTGAAGGATGTAAGAGTATGCATTTTACTCATATGCCCCGATAGGACTAGATTGTCTGATTCAGTTGACCAAATATACTTTGGGTCTTATCATTGAGGTCGTTCCAGTAAAGCATCATGCAAATTATTCACACGGACATCCACATCTTCGATACATATCCTTTTATATCACTCTTAGAAAGGTAAAATGGACACTAAAACTCATGCACATTTTATTATACTAGTTCATCTTTTATAAAATCCGTTGGTGTGTGTTTGTATGATTGATACGGTTTCTTTGGACTAGCTTTATATAGAATACAATAAAACCCTTGAAAAATCTTTAACTGCATTTTATATGTTTTGAAATGCTTTTTGATCGTATGTCAAAATCAACTCAAAATGTGGTTGATGTGTCTGTCGCAGAAGCATCACCATAGCAAAGATTTTCTTCGCTACAGCGATGGTCTCTCGATGTCCGCACCTTTTTCTAGAGATTTTATCTCAGTTTTGCCTTGTATTGTCGCTACGAGTTAGCCCCAGCAAAGCGAATTCTCGCTGCAGCGATGGTTTGGCGAAATGTACCAGTCTGGCAGAAAAAAGCTACATTTTGTAAAAGATTAGGCACATTTTCCTCGATACTCGTGCAACTCTAACATCTGCCCATATCTTTTTACCTTTTACATCTTGTCACTTCATGTAAGTCTACAACTTACCCACTTGTCCCCCCAAGCTTCTCTTGCAAGTTTGTGTGTATATGTAAGAGAATTGGAACTTCATTTTAACAAGTGTGTGAAAAAGAAGTGCGACTATGGTCATTTGCATTGTGGACAAAACATTTTTGATAAATCTTTTCTTGCCACAAGAATCATCTAGACTTTAGGAGAGAAAAATATTTGTAAGATAAAAACTTTTTTGGTGTTAAAATATTGTATTCTTCCAATTTTTAAATCTTGTTTTTCTCTTCAATATATTCTTGAGATATTTTAAGTTTAAGTACTTGTGAAATTTAAAAATATTTTGAAGTAAATTTGTATACTTTAGAATCTTTTTATAACTTATAAAAATCTCTTTATAATTTGTTCATGTGTTACTCCCTCCCAACAGAGGCTATTACCTAGCTATCAATATTTGCCCAGGGCCTTGTGGTCGTCGAGAAACAATACTCTTTTTGAAACCAATTTCTCTCGTGCAATATATCATGTTAAAAGCCAGAGAATGTGAGGAATATCTCAAAGTTTTTAGATTTTACTTATCTCAAAAATATATTTGTGAGTTGTCATTACTTTCAATACACGTTCACTTAAGTTCTTCACACACCTAGAAAGTGGTACTACACTCATTGGAGGCTTCTTATTTGTTCCATTGGAACACAAAGTTTTCTTCAAACTTTAAAAGAAGATTTGTTGGCGTATGATTTGACAACATTGGTCGCGAACCAAAATCGGTCGCGGTTGTGTAGCGTTCTTCGGCTATCGGCACTCTCCTCGGAGGATATGGTGTAAAAAAAATTTTAATCGGTCATAGCATCGTGTGGTTGTAAATCTTTATCTTCTAGTTATAATACTGTACCATAGTACATTTATCGTTCTGTCGGCATGAGGTTTTTTCAAGTTATGGGTTTCTCCTCATACGCCGTGGTGTTGTGCTACATTGTTTACCTTTCCACACTTCGATTAAGCCACCTAAATTATTGAAGATAAAATTTGGTGTAATCTACTTGGTAAATAATTTGTCACATAGACCTTGAGCCTCGTATTTGTTACTCTTAACTTGAACTTGAAAGAAAACCTACTCATTATTCGATAAGATATTTCAATTGGGTACCTTTCGTCCATCTCGGTTTCGAGCACACGCACTCTCAAAACCTTACGGGTATCCTCACAATCCAAAAGGATGAGATTGAGAGGACAGTCAAGGAGATGCTAGAAAGTGGAATAATCAGGCCAGAAAAACATCCTTTCTCATCCCCGATGTTGTTGGTAAAAAATAAAGGAACTGAACGATTGCAGTCAAAGATAAGTACCTTATCCACATCATTGATAAACTCCATGATGAGTTAAATGGAGCCGCTATCTTCTCCAAGCTAGACCTAAGGACCGGCTATCATCAAATTGGACTAAATGAACCTGAAATACACAAGTTTGCGTTCACCATTCACTATGGGCATTTTGAATTCATAATCATGCCCTTTGGGCGCACAAACGCACTAACCATGTTCCAAGCTTTAATTAATGATGTTTTCAAAACAAATTTACGCAAGTTTATATTAGTTTTCTTGATGATATCATGGTGTATAGCGCCTCACTTTCAGATCACATTCATCACCTCAACACAACTTTACTACTCTAAGGCAACACTCCCTGTTTGCTAAACTATCAAAATGCTCATTTACTCAGAAGAAGATTGTGTGCGTGGACCATGTCATCTAGGGAGAGGGAGTTGTTGCGGATCAATCACAGATTACAGCCATGCTACAATAGCATATTCCAAAATCGATTAAGTTTTTGTGGGGATATCTCGGCCTTACTAATACTATCGCAAGTTCGTGAGGAATTATGGTGCAATCAACCACCCCCTCATGGAGTTGCTTAAAAACGATCAATTTTAATGGTATGATTTTTGATTCAGGATGGCAGGCCTATAGCCTATATTAGCAAGGCTCTTCCACTTAGGAAGAGAGGGTTGTCAACATATGAAAACAAGCAATGGGCAAGAGTATATGCGGTGGATATATGGGCAATAGTAAGAACGGATCATCGGAGTCTAAACTTTTTGAGAATAAAAGCTCGGCACAACTTTAGAGCAAAACTGGCTTATAAGACTCCTAGGGCTATGTTTATGAGATCGAATTTAGGAAGTGCGTTTAAACAGCAAACTATATGTGGGAAACAACCCGGGGGGAGGGGGAGGCAAGATGTTTTAACATAGGTAACCACCACCACCACCCCAAAAAAAAATTGGGGTAGTTTAGACATTTTAGTTAAAATATTTTAAAATTGAGACTAATAAAGTGTAATTCAATCAATCGGACTTCAATGTGAAGTCAATAAGACTTATATGAGGGTTGACCAAAAAATTAATCCTAAAATACAATAACCCCTTAAATTTAAGTCACTTAATCAATTAATAAAAATTATATTGAACAATACAAATTAAAATAAAATTTATTTCAAAGAGAGAGGAAATTTAGATTGTACGTGATCTTGTGCAAATATTGCAGATAGATTGTAATTAAGAAAAAGAATTAAGCCACTACGCAACGGGTCGAAAGAATCTTTTATTTGTCGAATCTTAAACATGATGTTAGACACTTTGTAGCCACTTGTGATACATGCCAACGAAGTAAATCCGAGCACGTTCCATTCCCATGCCTAATGATACCAGAGGTCCCTTAGAGAGAGATTTTTATGGATTTCATGGAGGGGTTACCCCTCTTAGACCACAAACGAACCATCCTAGTCATGGTGGATCGTTTGACTAAATGCGGACACTTTATTGCAGACCCTTACCCGTATACAGCAAAGACGATAGTTGATCTCTTTTATGTTCAAAGTCAAAAACTCCACGGACTCCCGAATACGATCCTAACTAACTGGGACTCGACATTCACATTTAATTTCTGAAACACTTATTTCATTTGGCGGGCACAACACTAAATTACAGTACCTTATATCAGTATAAAACCGAAAGACTCAATCAATGCCTTAATATTCACCTACGATGCATAACAAACGATTGACTTCATAACTGGCGTAAATGGCTCCCAATGGCGAAATGGTGTTACAATTCCAACCACCACACCGCCATAGGAATGACACCACTTGAAGCACACTATGGGTACAAACCACCTCAATTCTCCTTGAATCCACCCTATAATTATTGACGATGAAACACGTCAATTCCTTCGTAAGAGGTCGCAAATACAGGAGATCTTAAAGCAATAACATCTTACTTTCCCACCAACTAATGAAGTACTATGCAGACGAAACTGAGATGAAATCTAAAGTTAGCCCCTATCTTTTTTGGCCAGTTTCGAGTGCTCTTGCGTATTGGAATGGTAGTTTACCACCTTGATCTCCAATCTTCATCTACCATCCACCCAATATTGCACGTCTCTCTACCAAAGAAAAGAGTGGAACAGCACACCACGGCTTCCACAAAGTTGCTTCGGACGGGTCCATCCGGCGAGGTATTATTCCAGTATACCAGGTCTTTGTTAGATGGTCAAACTTCCATCTGGAGGACATGGCATGGGAGGACCACCCCCTCAAAGCTCACTTTTCCTCCTTTGATCCTTGAGAACAAGGATTTTTTCAAAGGATGAGAGCATTGTTAAGCCCTGCATATGCAAGAGAGGCTGCAACTGATTCAGTTGGACGTAGGCAGATTCACTTTGCAAGTTGGAAGTAGGCAGACTCGCTTAGCAAGTTAGCACTTCAGTTAGCAAGTTAGCAATGAGTTCTGTTAGAAGTTAGTTGGTAATATTTTACTGTAAATCAAGTATAGAAAATGTATAAATATAGTAAACGAAATGTAAAGTAGCAACTCTGAATAGATAATACTAATTTCATCTCTCTCTCTCTCTCTACACTCATTGTTTGTTAAAATGTTTGAAAGGAATCATTCTACTATGACGTGACAAAGAAGCATAACAGAAAAACTACCAAACACTTGTTGAAAAAACACCTAATTTTACTACCCAAGCAAGTTTTTTACATTCACGTGTAACAGAATTTCCTCCAATTGCAAAACATCTTCAACTAACATCATTACACCATCTCCAAAGCATTAAAGCTTTTTGCTTGACCAAAATGCTCCAATACTATACTATTTTGCCCGACTAACTAACAACTACAACTCTAAAGCATTAAGCAAAATATTCTCTTGTGGCAACCGAACTGTCGGGTCAAAACTAAATAAAGAAAGTATAGAAAAAGGTGAAAAGAGAAAAAATACAAAAAAATATAAAGAACCATCCCACGGCAATATGTGATAAGCAATTCCTATACGAGGTCGTTTTAAACAATTTATAAAATTGCAATGTAATTCTTACTGTGTCGTTTTGTGTAAATCAGTCAAAAGTTAGTTAGAATTTGTTACAAAGTTGTTAATTGGTTATTAGTTAGATCATACTTTGTTTGCAGGAGAATTTAAGACCACTGTTGAATTGTAACTAATTCGTAACAGGTCATGGGCCTCAAGTTGTAATCATTCATTCAAGTTTCCATATTCAATACAATTGTTTGCTTGCAAACTGAAATTCTCTCAAATTCTTATAATTTGTTAGTCAAGTTGTAACAACTTGGTATCATAGTCGTTCGATACCTGGATTCCATTAGAGAGGATGGCGGAGGGTACACAGTACAAGGAGCTACAAGAAACTATCAGGAAGCAAGATGAGAAGATCCATGGAGTTCACCAGATTGCGATGCAATTACAAGCGAATGAACTCGATGGAGATGAACATGAAGATGTTCCAAGAGAATGTTGGAACTTTGTTGTCAAAACATCTGAAATCAAACAACAAGAGGAGGAGGAGGGCACATCTACCTCGCAAAAGGAACCAACGAAACGAATGCTGAAATCTGGGAATAACAGTTCATCAAGGAGCAGATCGTCTAATGAGGGTCCTATAAACCCAGCAAAGTTACCCAAATTTGATGCCCTAAAATCTGGGTGAGGAAATGTAGAAAGTTCTTTTCATACCATTCTATGACTACTAAGGTTTGAGATACAGAAGAATCACTATGCCTCCCTGTACCTAGTAGGGAAGGCGGGCATTTGGGCCTCGTTTGCGAGTTCTATTTTTGGAGAGAAAAGAAAGGAAAGGAAGAGAAAGTGTGTTTTCATTCCTTCGTTTAGGAGTTTAAGTAGGAAAGAAAGTGACTTTCTCTCGTTTGAGAGTTTAAAAGGAGAGAAAAGAAAGGAAAATTTTTAAAAAACTTTATCTTCCTTTCTCTCCAAAACTTTCTTTCCAAATCGGAAAGAAATGGAGAGAAAGGAAAGTTTTTTAATGAATTGTTCCTTCTTCCTCTTAAAAAAATTATTTTCCTTCCAAACTCCCAAACGCAAGAAAGAAAATTATTTTCTTTTCTCTCCCAAACTCCTTTCTCTTCTCTTCTTTTCTTTTCTCTCCTATTAACTTTCTCTTCTTTTCTTTTCTCTCCTAATAAAATTTTCCTTTCCTTTCTTTTCTCTCCCAAACTCCCAAACGAGGCCTTGGTTTTAAGACTTCAAACAAGGCAAGGAGGAATTGGATTGGGATACATTCATAAATGCATTGTACACCAGATTCAACACAGGCCATGAAAATCTGATAGCAAAATTTCACAAAAGTGGGTTTGATGAGGTGTAAATTCTTCTGAATTTACCTCCTTAATTTAGGGATTTTTATCGCCTCAATTAATGTCATTCATCTTGATTTATCTCATTTATATGCTACTGACCTTTCTACATAGTATCTTGAGTTTTGTGCATTTTTCATGATATTTACAGGTATTTCTTGCTAAGTGAAGAAAGAAAAAAAGCCAAAGCAAAAGAATGAATTAAGGAAGAAAAGTCAAAAGGACAAAAGCGTAATTTCTATAAGGAATCCGGACGAGAATCCAAAATGAGTTGAAGACCTTGAGTCTGCAAGCGCGTAGGAAGAAACGGCGTCCAAATCCGAGTTCCAGAGCACAAGTTACGAGGTTCTAAAGATGAGAGATAATGAAGAGAAAATCAAGAGAAATTGATTTTAAAGACCGGACCGATCCTATTTAGAACAAAAAGGGACCAATCCGTTCCTATTTAGAACAAAAAGGGACCAATCCGAACCCTTGAAACTCACTGGCCAAAATCACATAGCGGACCGATCCTATTTCCAAAAAAAAAAAGGACTGGTCCGAATTTGGACCCCAACCGATCCGCTCCTGGACGCACGGACCGATCCGCCGAAGATAAATCTTGATTTTCTGCTCCGATTTTAGAGTTTGGTTCAGCTACAACTCCAAATTTTTTGTGTTGTATTTAACTTCTAGCTATTGTTAACCGAAGCGAGTTCGATTTTTAGGTTAGCTAAGTAGGAGTAGAGGGTTTTTGTAGAAAAAAACCTATTTTTTCATAAGAAGATTTTGCTGTAAGGATTTGAGTTTAATTTCTACAATTCAAGTAACACCTTTCCTTTAATTTTCGATTGCTCATTAGTTTTAATTGCTGGTTTGATTCTGCACTTCTCTTTTCAACTAGTTTCTATTAATTATGATGCTTTCTTCTTTTCAGTCCATGTTTTCTTTTAAGTTAATCATGTCTAGCTAATTTTCTAAAGGTTGGGGTGCATGACCCCCACCCGATGTAATTCACGATAGTGGAAATAGACTTTTGAATTAAAATCTTAGATGAATCGTATTGTATAACTGGTGCAACCGTCGTAGGACTTTTGATCTCGTTTACCCTAGGTAACCGGGATGCTTAAGAGTGTGACGCGTGTATTGGTTAATGCGACATCGCTTTACTCGTCCTTTGCTTACATACTGTGCGGGCTACGATACCTCATATGTGTAATACTTGGGAGTACTAAAGACTAGGTTCATTTAAAATTCTAATTCCGAATCTAGTATCCTATAAAGTGAATTACTAGGGTGTGGGGGATTGTAACCCGACCTATTGTTCTCATTGCATAGTTAAACTTTTAGTCCAATTGTCATCATCTTTTCGTTTAATTAGCGTAGTTGCATTTTATTTATTATTAGTTTCATTAGTTAATCATTCTCAAATTTGCATCTAAGTTGTAGTAATTCCGTATTCCAAATCACCTTTTCGTTCTTTTTTGAGTCAAAGCTAGGTTACCCTTATCTTTCCAACGTCGTCACAACTTCGTTCGTCCTATTTCCCTGAGAATCGATACCCGACTTATCGGATTATTACTTGAGCGACAGGCTTGCACTTGAGCCTACATAGCACGCACACTAGACACATTTGTGGTCGCGTCAGGTCTGTCACATAATATCAAGAGAGGTTCAAATAACTGAAATCTCAAATTGCAGGACATGGACTAAAAGAGGAGTATCAAGTGCAGAGTTTCCTGGGAGGGTTTAGAGAAGAAATTAGGAATGAAGTACATATATTCTACCCATCCTCATTACAAGAAGCCATCAACCTATAACAACACGTAATTTTATCCGGTAATTAATTAAATTAATTCAGAATTTGGAAAGCTAGCTTAAAAGACTCCTTATATGAGTATATATAAGTCTTGGGTCGTTTAGAAGACTCCTCAAAACATAAAACTATCTAGGCTAAAAAATAGGGCAAAAATAAAATTCCCACACGGTTTTTAAGCGTGACTAACTGTTTATCACGTTCTGGAGCGTGACTAACAGGCGAACTGTTTTAATGGGATTCTAATGCCACTTAAATTCTCTAATCTTTCTCCATTTAAAATAATACGAGGATAGGACTTTTCAAACATAGACCCTTATAATTTTCATCTTCTTCCTCCTACAAACCCTAGACCCAAAGTTATCAAGTTTCAACATATGATTTGAAGGCTTATTTGGTGTTTTCTCGAGTTTGGGCTAGAACGAGTTTTTATTGTTTTCGCGAGAGGAACACAGTGGTATGATCAGAATTTTGAGGCAGAATCTTATGAGTTTCTTGTGATGATTTTAAGGTACGAGGCTTACGCAATATGCTCCTTGAATCTCTCAAGAGTAGTCGTTTTGTTCCTCATTTATTTGTACTCATATTGTCGATATCATGACATTTATTGGAATCTAAAATATTGATTCGATTGAGATATTGTATTTGTTGATGGGCATGGTGTCATGAAACTTTATATGGCACGGAGAATGGTCACCCGCCAATAGTCCAAACGTCCAATAGCCAGGATGAGACTTTACGAAGCTTAGATGAGGTGAGGTGAGACCCAGTGATATTGATGTGGAAAATTAAATTGGTATAATGCTCGGATGTCGCATTGAACTTGAATTCAGATTCGTATTTTTGCATTTATTCACCGCTATTATTTTTTGTGCATCTATTCTTGTCAGATTGTATACTTCCCCGTATTTTTCTTTTAGTGGCAGGTCAACGTGGATTTGGACGCTATGAATTTTTGGAGGATTTTAGAGCACGACATTTGGAAGATTTTATTTTTGTACAGCTTGGCAGTGTAATTTATTTTGAGAGCTTAGTATTATTTTCGAGTGAAATTTAATTGTAATTATTTTGAAAGTGTAAATTTTGGATTCGTTATATTTATTTTGTGGAATATAGATACTCTATACTAATTGTTGAGGATTTAGTTTAGTTTAGTTTTAATCGTAGTAGCGCCTCGTGTTTTTTACGCGGGGTGTTACACAACCTAGCAAAACTACGAGAAGCCACAATGGAAGTTATGAGTAAGAGAAGCAAGGAGACACCCAAGATGGTCAGATTCACACCTGCAACCATGGAGGGAAACAATATCAGCAAATCTTGGACAGTAAACTAGGGTGAGAAAAACATTGGAACCAACAAGACCTGGGGAACCATCAAAGGGGGAGAAGTAAGCAAGCCATCAACCACTCATATGGAAGTCAAGAAGATATCATATGTCGCGATGAAGGAAAGAAGGAGCAAAGGACTATGTTATTACTGTAATGAAATTTTTAAGTCAGTCCATGTGTGCAAGGAGAGAGAAGACGTACCAAAGATCCAAGAGCTAGAAAATTGTGGAGAGGAGTCATCAATCAATTCAATGATCAAGGGGTGAACAAAAAGTTACCAATCATAGTGCTGATAGACACAGGAAGCCTAGATCTTGAAATAGCTAAGCAAAGTGATTCCTACATTGAACAATCACCAAACCTCCATGTGACTCTTGCAAATGGTGGAAAATTATACAGTAGTACTAAGTGCCTCAATTTTCAATGGACTGTGCTAGGCCTTCCTTGCTCAACTTTTTTTGCAGCTGGTTCGAAAAAAGACGTTAGTTAACATTCGATCTACCATGGCAACGAGCTTCACGTTAGTAGAGAGGGGCGCTTTTTTTATTACTGCCTTCTTCTCCTCTCGTAACATTAAGACGACTTTTTTGAAAAAAGTGAACTTACGGAACAGGATCTTAAGGAGCGGTTAAGTCAGAAGCATCATCCAAGTATGATCTTAGGCTATTGGAAATAGGTGTGCGTGACATGATCTTAGGCATGGATTGAATGAAACAGTATAATCCGATTCTATTTGACTTTGAGGTCCCTACGATAACATTCAAAAGAGGAGGAAGGAAGGTGGTTTGGAGGGGTGTGACTGAAGAGGCAAGATTATAAATGATAATGGGAGGCACACTTAAGAAGATGCTCAAGACTACCCAAGCCATTAATGGGGCATTGCTAGCCACTTAACGGGGGAAAAAAGACTCTTTCAAATGAAATGAGGCCGCTGAAGCAGCCTTCCTACAGCTTAAATAAGCCTACTCACAACTCCAATACTTGCACTGCCTAATTTCAAAGAACCATTCATTATTGAGACTGAAGCTAGTAGTAAAGGGGCTGGAGCTTTGATGATGCAAAATGGACAGCCTATTGCCTTTATAAGCAAAGCCTTGGGCCCAAAGGCTCTGGGATTATCAGTTTATGACTAGAAGATGATGGCCATTATGCTTGCTGTGACTATATGGAAGAACTATTTGTTTGGACATCACTTTATTATATGCACTCACCACCAAAGCAATAAATTTTTCATGGAGCAAAGAGTGACTTCACTACTACAACAAAAATGGCACACAAAAATTCTAGTGTTGGACTATGAATGATGATGCTGGAAACAGCACCACCCTTCAAGGTGTTTGTGAGCTCAATTCAATGTTAACAATGGCAACATAAGGGTATATACACATATAGTAGAGGGAGATGAGGAAAAGAGGATTCACATCGGAATATAAGTGGTTCAGCCAATTAGGCCTACATCCACTATGTAAGTGTATGATATGTATCACTGTATGAGGGCTCTAATGGCCATGGATACAATCTCTCAAGATTTCTCTCTCTACTGTGTAAATTGACAGAGTTTCAGCTAGGGTTGCTAATTTTGGATCCCCCTCCAAGAAGGAGAAGACAACTATATATAATACCTGGGGGGGTGTAATGCACCCCCCATGAATGCTATGAGCATGTGTGTGTTGATCTAGCCAATCGGATGAAGACATCTGTCACTGTCACATGTAGAGAATGATGATGAAATATTCCCCCCACGTGAGGGGAATATTTGTTATAACTGATTTGTGTACACGTGTTTCCAACCACACATATGCGCATAAGAGCTCGGCCATCTATGACTGGTCGCAACCTCGGCCTGGAAGAGGACGAGGTGGTGACCTTGGCTCAGTGGGAGAGCTGAGGTAAACTGTGTTGAGCTGTGACGTCAGCATGAGCCGAGGTAATGGTGGTGCAACAGGAACGTCGGTTGATCCTCAGCCGAGATTGGTTCTGGTGATGGGATGGCCACCTCGGCCTGTTCCCAGCTGAGGTTGCAAGCCTTGGATGCCCAAACAGATGACCTAGTGAATAATCTGCCCTTATGGATCATGAAGACCTCTCTTGCCGAGGTAACAGGAATGTCGGCTGATCCCTAGCTGACCTTATTTGGGACGATAACGCTGGTTGTTGATCTGGGGCCCTTCCAACCTCGACCATCTCCTTGGCCGAGGTCGATGTCTCTGAGACGAGGGGGTACATTTAGGACATATCAATCACCCCCTAGCCCTTAGTTACCTGTGTGATCAGGTGCCTAAGGGGTATGTTTGTCCGAGGTTGAGTTTCTTTAGGTGTTGAATACTTTCTTGACAAGTGTCAGCTACTGGAGTAGGAAGTGTGCCTGACAAGTGTGATGATGTTGGTTGTCTTTTGGGCTCCCAAGGCAATGATGGGCCTTGGGACGTGTGCACTCATACTTAAGGGTTTAAACCCCATTTTTCTTCTCTTTCTTCCTCATTTCCCTCCTCCTGAATTGGCTATTTCTGTAACTTTCTCTCTATACAAAGCTTGGTTGCTTCGTTGTTTGGGATTTCTGCGTTTCCTCAACCTCTCTTCATTCCACAAGTCTTCAGATATCATCTTCACCTTGCTCTGCCATTTTTTAGCCCCTTTTATTCTTGTCTCTTCAATTTCCGGTGAGAGTTCTGAGTATTTCGGCGACCGCTTGTGTTTTCCGGTGACACTGTTCTTATTGTTCTTGGTTGTTTTTGTTCGAAGTTTAATAGTTTGATCTTTAATTCCATTTGCCAATCCTGTTTGTTATTTAGGAGAGTCACACAAGTCTAGCGTCTGCCTCGTATGCTCAGACCCCTTTACCAACTCTTAGAGGAATTCCCCTCTCTTATGGAGAAGACCTTAGAAAAAATTAGGCAAATAGAAAGAGCCCAAGAGGAAGCTCGTAGGACAGAGGCATTCCCCCTCAGACCTATCTTTCCACCCCCCCTAAAGGTCATATATCCTGAGCCAACCGAGTAAGTTAAGTCAGCAGAAGTCCCTACTCCCATGTCTGAGTCTGAGTCATCCACCTCAGAGCCTATGTCTGTGGACTCCTTTCAAGAGGCTATGGACTTTTCCATACAGCAGGATTAGGTCCCTGATCAAGTCGAGGTTTCTAGCCGGGCCTCATCTCATAAGAGTGCAAGCACCTCAACCTCTTCCTCAGAGGTTGAAATTGTTGGACCAAGTGTGGATGTTCCACCGATACTTGAAGCCATTCCCTTGTCGGCCGTCACAGGAGCTGAGTTCGCTCAGAGGTTTCCAAGTGGTGCCCCATCGTCTGCTCAGACCGACGTTGAGCCAGACGATGATGATGGTACTGAGAGTGATGTTGACACCTCTGAGGCGGCCGAGATAGAGAGTACTGTCAGTGAGGTCGACCTTCTGGCCTTCAGACATCTATATTCTATAAGTCCTTCCATAAAACTCAGGAGACCTCTCAGGGAAGAAAGGGCTTTCGACAGTCGAGATGGTGAGATCTGCTTGTACGAGCAGATGTTCAAGTTAGGGTTTCGTCTGCCCATTCATCCCATCATCAGGGCTATATTGTCCTACATCAACTTGGCTCCTTCCCAGTTGTCACCCAGCGCCTGGAAGGTGATAATTGGAGCTATTGTCTTATGGAGGGCTGTCCATCACTCAGACCTTCCAGTCCAAGTCTTCACAGGGTACTATGTCCCCTTATCTGCCAAAAATCATCCGAGCTATTATCATTTTTTAGCTCGGAAGTCAAACAAAAAGATGTTGCAGATCACCCAAACCTCAAATCATAATTACAAGCCTCGTTACTTCTTTGCATCAGGGCCATGGGAATTTGGTCCATGTGCCCCCTCTTCCTCATTAGAGCCGAGAATACCCCTGAGATGGGGAAAGGTAACAATGGCTGCCAGGGCCGACCCTGGGCTAAGCCTAAATAATCTTCAGAAGGTCAAAGACCTTCAGGATCAGGGGGAGCATGGCCTGCTTGTCAAATTCGAACACCTGATGACCCCTTACTATCTCTCTAAGACTAGTCTTGGGGGAAGTCCTCTGACAGAGCTTCGTAAGTGTTTTTTATTTCAGCAAGTTATACCTCTGAATTTTTGTATATCTGATTTTCTAACTCAGACCTCCCCATTTTGCAGAGCGTCCAAAAGGAATATCTGACGAACTGTGGGAGATGGCAGCCCCAAGTCTAACGAAGCTCATCAAAAAAGATGGTCTGAATGCTCCTCCTCCCCCTCCATCTACCTCAAGGGCTGCAGCCAGCAAGAAGAGAAAGCCTGCCGACCTCGCCTCTGAGGATCAGAGGCAGAAGAAAAAGGGAGGGGATCGTGCCATCCCCATTTCTTCTGAGGATGCGTTAATTGCTCGTCTTGAGAAATTAAAGATTGGTGACAGTGTCATTGGCCAAAGTCTGAAGGCCCTTGATGCTATCGGCGATGTCATGACCGAGTCTGACAAGTGCTTCTGCCGCTCACTGGATAAGCCTCTACTGGTTGAATTCTCCCTCCACCGTTCCATCCAAGTAAGACCTTTAACTTTTGCTTCTGAATTATTCAAGTGTAACATCGGCATCGAACTATGTCAGATCTTAGACTGACGTCTTTGCACATGTTCTGCAGGATCTTCTCACAATGCATCACTATGTCAACTGGACCTTGGGAAAACTTCCTCTGATTAAGAAGGGCCAAGAGGCCGAGAAGACTGAGGCCACTTTAAACGCTGAAGTGGAACGTCTGAAGGCTGCTCTGAAGAAGGCTGAGAGCAACGTGAAGGGACTGTAGAAGGATATGGACAAGCAGAGGGAAGATCATAACGCTGCCCTGAAGACTCAGGCTGACTCTCTCCAACGTAAGGTTGATGTGGTTGCCAAGGCTGCCTTGGATGATGCCTCCGAGAAGATCTTAGAGGAGTATAAGGTCTCTGATGAGTTTGTCAGCTTCGGCTTCGAATACCTGGAGAGAGGGGTCAAGGCTACTGGCAAATGGGCTGCCATGAAGGAGAAGGAATCAGGGAGCCTTGCGGCCGCTGACTTCATCGGCTTGGGTTATGCCGATCCTAAATTTGCTCGGGCTCTGCAGGAAGTTGAGGAGGAGGGAGGTATTGCCCCTACCGAGACTGCCCCCCAAGGAGACACCATGACTGAAGATGCTGGTGCCCAAGATGACGGGGTGGAGGTAACCACCCTCGACCAGGGACATGCAGACATGGCCACTAACTCTGAGGCTGCAAACACTTAATTTTTGTGAAGCTTTAAGAAATCTTTTGTAACTCTTGATTTGTTGTAACCTCTGATAAACATTGTTACTTTGTATCTTTGCATTTTGTAACTTCCAACTTAATCTGTCAACCTCTAAGGAGGGCTTTTATTTCTTCACTTGCTGAATTGTTTATTGAATGATTTTCTTTGCCATGCAATGTGTGTTCAGTTCTGAAATCTTGGTACAATGATGTCTTTGTTGAGCCAAATGAATGGTTTTTAAGGTCTGAGGTCATCCAAGTATGATGTCTTTACCTCAGACCTTGTCACCACATTATGATGTTAGTCCGAAGTCATCCAAGTATGATGTCTTACCTCAGACCTTGTCACCATATTATGATGTTATAAGGTCTGAGGTCATCAACTAAGATGTTACCCTCATAAATCATTTCACCAAATTAATGATGTTTAGGGTCTGAGGTTATCCCAAGTATGATGTCTTACCTCAGACCTTGTCACCATATTATGATGTTATAAGGTTTGAGGTCATCAACTAAGATGTTACTCTCATAAATAATTTCATCAAATTAATGATGTCAAGGGTCTGAGGTCATCCAAGTATGATGTCTTACTTCAGACCTTGTCACCACATTATGATGTTATAAGGTCTGAAGTCATCAACTAAGATGTTATCCCCATAATTAATTTCACCAAATTAATGTGTTAAAGGTCTGAGGTCATCCAAGTATGATGTCTTACCTCAGACCTTGTCACCACATTATGATGTTATAAGGTCTGAAGTCGTCAATTAAGATGTTATCCCCATAATTAATTTCACCAAATTAATGTTGTTAAAGGTCTGAGGTCCTCCAAGTATGATGTCTTACCTCAGACCTTATCACCACATTATGATGTTATAAGGTCTGAGGTCATCAACTAAGATGTTATCCCCATAAATAATTTCACCAAATTAATGATGTTAAGGGTCTGAGGTCCTCCAAGTATGATGTCTTACCTCAGCCCTTGTCACCACATTATGATGTTATAAGGTCTGAAGTCATCAACTAAGATATTATCCCCATAAATAATTTCACCAAATTAATGATGTTAAAGGTCTGAGGTCATCCAAGTATGATGTCTTACCTCAGACCTTGTCATCACATTATGATGTTATAAGGTCTGAGGTCATCAACTAAGATGTTATCCCCATAAATTCTACCACTAGAGCACAATGAACCAGGAATTGACATGGAAACTGATCTTCTCATTAATAACCTCTTCATAAGATGATACATTTACACACTTTCTTGCAACATCATATGTAATACTTCTTTAGATGATCAGCATTCCAGGGATTGGAAAAAGGTTCCCCCTCGAGGTTTTCTAGCCTGAAGGTCCCAGGTACGACCTCTTCTATTACTTTGTAAGGACCATGCCAATTTGGGTGAAGCTTGTTTGCCTTCTGTAACGTCTTCTTCAGTACTAAGTCTCCCACGATAATGGGTCTTGATTTCACCATTTGATTGTAGAACTTTTTTGCTCTCTGCTGGTAAGCTACTTGTCTGATTTCTGCGTCTTCCCTTCTCTCTTCGATCAGATATAGGCGAGTATTCTTTCCTCCCCATTCTTATCAGGGTCATAGGTCTGAACCCTATGAGTAGGGAGTACCACTTCTGTTGGTATGACGGCCTCTGTGCTAGCATGAACGGAGTTTCTCCTGTCGGTGTCCTTATCGTTGTTCTGTAGGCCCATAACACAACATAAACTTCTTCAGTCCATTTTCCCTTAGCTTCTTCTAACCTCTTCTTGATTCCGTCGAGGATTGTTCTGTTTGTAACTTCGGTCTGACCATTTGCCTAACGTCGGACAGGAGAAGAGAAAAACTATTTTACCCAACCCTTTCGCAATATTTCTCTAAGGAAGAGTTCTTGAACTGGGTTCCATTGTCTGAGATGAGAGTGTTTGGGAGGTCGTGTCTGTATATGATGTTTTTCTAAATAAATTGGAAGGTCTTCTGTTCTGTAATCATTATCATCGGCTCTGCTTCTACCCACTTTGAGAAGTAATCAATGGCAACTATCAGAAATCGGTAATTATTTGCAGCTCTTGGTAGGGGCCCCACTAAGTCAATTCCCCATACTGCGAATGGCCAAGGGGAACTGATTGACGTCATAGGCTGATGAGGTTGATGGGGAATAGTAGAGAATCTCTGGCATTTATCGCACCTCTTTACTTAAGCTGCAGCATCCTTGGCCAAGGTTGGCCACCAGTACCCCTGCGTAATAATTCTTTTGGCCAAGGGTCTTCCTCCTATGTGACTGGAACAAGAACCCTCATGTACCTCCTGTAAAATGCGGGGAACTTCTGTGGGATGAACGCATCTGAGGAGAGGCAATAGGAATCCCTTCTTATATAGTACGTCTCCTACTATGGAGAATTTCGCAGCTCTGTATCTTAATTTCCTCCTCTCTAACTTTGATTCTGGTAGCTCTCCCTCTTTGACATATCTGACAAGGGGATCCATCCATGAGTCCCCTAGGTTCAAATTGAGGCAAGGGTTACTAACCTCTTCTTCTTCTTCAATGATCGCCTTTGGCAAGACCTCGACTGGAACTGTCCTTCTTATATCTGTCTTCGTTACTGAAGCCAACCTTGCAAATGCATCTGCGTGGCTATTGTTTTGCCGAGGTACTCTCTTCAATTTTGCCTCTTTGAAATATTCCAATATCATTCTCACCCTCTTCAGGTATTTGTCCATCCTTTCATCTTTGGCCTCATAAACCCCCAACACTTGATTAATAACTAGCCTTGAGTCACTATGAAGTAGAAGTAGTCTTACTCCCAGAGTCTTCGCCAATGAGAGACCTGCTAACATGGCTTCATATTCTGACTCGTTGTTTAATGCCTTGAAGTTAAACCTCAAGGCGTATTCAATGTTGGTACCATCCGGAGCTGAAAGTATCAGCCCTGCACCGCTTCCACTGTCGCAAGAAGACCCGTCAACGAAGAGGTTCCAGATGTCTTTATCTGGTGAGAATCCCCCCTCTGACATGATTCCTTGCTTGAAGAGGTATCGATCTTCCTCATTCTCGGCCATTCTGATCCTGGTCCCCTTGGATACAACCTCTTCCGGATCTCGGAAGACGTTTATGTTTGACCTCTCTGCAGTCTCTAAGTTATTCTCAACCTCGGTCTCTTCCCATGTGAACTCAGCAATGAAGTCTGCAAGCGCCTGCCCTTTGATGGCCACCCTAGGCAAATAAGTAAGGTCATACTCTCCCAATTTAATAGCTCAGGTCATCAATCTACCCTACTTCTCAGGTTTATGGAGGATCTGTCTTAGCGAGGAGTCGGTGAGGATGACCATGGAATGGGCTTTAAAGTAGGGCTTCATCTTCCTCGAAGCATGTATCAAAGCGTAGGCCAATTTTTCAATCCGAGGATAGTTCTGCTCAGTCCCTTGAAGGGCTTTACTGTTGAAGTATACGGGCTTTTGGATCCTAACGTCTTCCCGTACTAAGGCTGCACTTATAGCTGATTTAGAGACGGCCAGATAAACATACAATTTCTCTCCTTCTATGGGTTGAGATAAGAGCAAGGGAGATCCGAGGTAGGACTTTAGCTGGTTAAAAGCCTCATCACACTCTTCGTCCCATTGGAAGGCCTTTTTGAGTACCTTAAAGAACGGAAGGCACTTGTCCGTCGCTCTGGAAACAAATCTGTTTAGTGCAGCCACTCTTCCCGTGAGCCTCTGAACGTCCTTGATACTCTTTGGTGTCTTCATGTTAAGCAAAGCCTTGATTTTCTCAAGGTTCGCTTCTATTCCTCTTTGGTTGACGATGAATCCAAGAAACTTCCCAGCTCCTACCCCGAAGACACATTTTGCCACGTTGAGTTTCATTCTGTACAGGTCCATTGTGTCGAAGGCCTTTTCTGGGTCTGCCACATGAGTGCAGGCCTTCAAGCTCTTCGTCAACATGTCATCTACATACACCACCATAGTCTTGCCTATTTGGTCTTCGAACATCTTATTCACAAGACGTTGATACGTTGCCCCCGTATTTTTCAAATCGAAGGGCATCACCTTGTAGCAATATGTCCCTTTTGTCAGTAATGAAGGCTGTCTTCTCTGAGTCTTCAGCGTCCATGAAGATCTGATTGTAGCCTGAATACGCGTCCATGAAGCTCATGAGCTCATGCCCTATAGTAGCATCTCCCATCTGATCTATCCGAGGTAAAGGGGTAGTTGTCTTTTGGGCAAGACTTGTTCAGGTCAGTGAAATCTACGCACATTCTCCATTTTCCATTGGCTTTGGGCACAATGACTGCGTTCGATAGCCACTCCGGATATATGACTTCCCTAATGAACTCAGCCTCTAATTTTTTTACCTCTTCCCGGATGACCTCGTACTTCTCCCTAGAGTAAACTCTTCGTCTTTGTTTGATTGGCTTAGCATCCTTAGTCACGTTGAGTTTGTGACACATAACCTCAGGGTTGATGCCAGGCATGCCTGCGTGACTCCAAGCGAAGATACTCTGTCTCTTCCTCAAGAAGTTTATCAGCTCTTCCTTGATTTTATCTTTTAAGGCTTTGCCGACCTGGACGGTTTTTTTTAGTTCGTCCTCATTGAGGACGATGGATTCTACCTCTTCCGCGGCCTCTCCCTTCTTCAACTTTATTTCATCTCTTGGGTCGAGTGTGTCAATGTTATAAGTGGTGGTTTCCATCTTATGAGCCTCTCTCTCTTCAGCAGAGTTGAAGTAGCATTCACGTGCTATGGTCTGGTCACCTTGCACTTCCCCTACCCCATAGGGGGTCGACAATTTTAGCATCTGATGGACCGTTGACGGCACGGCCTCAAACTCCTTAAGGGCTACTCTTCCTATGATGAGGTTATAGGCCGAGAAGACGTTTTCGTCCATAACGAAAAAATTGATCTTCCGGGTTAACCTCTTAGGCCACTCATCACCCACTCGTACGTCCATCTCATACATGGCCAATAGATGGACCTTTTCACCGCTGAAGCCCATTAACGGATGATGATAGGGTACCAGCCTAGCTCTGCTAAGACCTAGGCTCTTGAAGCAGGGCCAAAACATCACATCTGCTGAACTTCCCCCATCCACGAGGATTCTCTGCACCTCACATCCATGAACTCTTGTTGTGATTACCAGAGGGTCATCATGTGGAGCCAGGATGCCTTTGAAGTCGAGTCGGGAGAACCCGACTATGAGAGTGTCCATGTCCACCTTCTTTCTCTTCTGCGTTGTCTCGGAAGACGCCAGGTTTACCACTTCATGTTTAACCACTGACTTGGCCTCTGCCACATGAGCTTTTCGGTCAGCCACTTCAGAGCCACCCCCCGCAAGTCCTCCGCATATGGTGTTAACAACAAAGGAGATCATACCAACTCTCTTCACTGGGGTGTTGTCATCTTTCGGCAGCAGGTCCCGATCGTCTTTATCATCACCATCTGAATCATCATCTCTTCTTGCTAGGGTATTATCACGACATCTGTCGTTTCTCTTCTTTTTAGGGTCATCTCTTCCACCTTTAGGAGCCTTTCCATCAACATACTTCCTCAAATTTCCAGATTTTAACATCTTTTCGATCTCATCCTTCAAGGCGAAGCACTTGTCTGTAACATGGCCATGGTCTTGGTGGAATTCGCACCATAAGTTCTTGTTCCTCTTATGCGAAGGAGCCTTCAGTTTCTCCTGCCATCTTAGATACCTGTCATTTTTTATCTCATTGAGGATATGCTCGCAGCTCACTGTTAGAGGGGTATAATGTGCAAACTTGTCGTCAGCTAACCTCTTCTTTCCGTCTTTTTTCTTTTGGAACTTCCCGCTGCTACCACCGTTCTCATCCTCATACTTTATGGCCATGGCCTCTTCGGCATTCATAACCTTACCCGTTGTTGCCAATAGTTCTGCCATGGATCTGGGAGGGTCTTCCGCTAGTTTCCACAATAATTTCCCTTTTTGAAGACCTCTTATGAGGGCGGTCATAGCTATATTCTCTTCGTAATCTTCAACCTCAAGTTTTTCTTTGTTGAACCTGGGGATGTAGTCTCTTAGGCTCTCGTTCTTCCCTTGCTTGATATACAGCAGATGGGTGGTCTTCTTTTGAGTTCTTACCCCAAAGCAAAAATTATGAATGAATCTTTCAGCCAAGCCCTTGAAGTTCTCAATTGAATTCTTCGGAAGAGAAGTAAACCAGATGTGGGCTGCTCCCGTCAAAGTCCCAGAGAAGGCCCGGCACTTCATCTCATCTGGTATTGAATAAATGTATGCCGCTGACTGGTACATCTCAATGTGATGTACAGGGTTGGTGCTATCGTCATACTTGGGAGACACCATGGGCGGTTTGAACTTAGCAGGGGTTGGAAAGCTCACTATCCTGGACACAAAGGGGGAGCCTTCCGAGAAACCTCTTTGCATTGGGTCTCGGCTTTTGATGAGGTCTCCTATATTTTCTTCAGGACGTTGAATAGAGTCGTTCCATGGTTTTGCAACGTCGACCTAGCCGAGGTTGTCCCCAGCCACCTCCAAGGGGTGGACTGAGGGTTCCCCAGCCGCAGCACAACGTCGGCTGTTAACCTCTTCCTGCATGGGGTCGGCCTTGATGAGGCCGACGTTGTCCGTCATCCCTTTGTGAGCCAGCTGCACTTCTCGACCTTGACAACCTCTGTCTTAGGTCATTTACTGGGCCTAGCCTTTCAAAGGCCGACCCTCTACTCAATCGATCAAAAACTGATCCTCGTTATTGGGCATCTTCACCTCTTCTGCCCCCACAACCTCGGCTCTGCTGAAGAGGACGCACCATGTTATTCAAAACCTCCATTGGCCCCCAACACTCTTCTGGAACATATTCCGCATCCACATCATCATACCTATCCTCAGGGCAAGGGTGTCCTTGCCTCCCCAGGCGTAAACGCCTAGGGTCAGAAACGTCCCTCCTATTCTGGGGTGTAGGTTGGTCTTTTCGTGGTGCCTGGGGTGGTCCCCTAGCTTCAGGATGGGGCTGAACCGCCGCCGAAGTAATCATCTCCGTTGAGACCCCAGGTGGTCTCATGATATTTTGACTGAGTTGTGCAAATTGCTCCTTCATTGCTTGTTATGTTGCTGCCAAAGACCTTAACGCTGCAGCCACTTCCGCCATTTCGGACTGAGGTGGGGCCTGACTGGAACTAGGTCCTCCCGCACCAGGCGACAGAAGAGGCGATGGTAATTCAGGTGCCATATGTTAACACTAAAGAGCTTGAGTAGCAGATGAGCTTAATACCTTAAAGGCCCTCTTTCAATGGTGAAGCAGCTCCACGCAAGGGGTGATGCCTGGTTCACCACCAGAGCCTCCGGTGAGGTAAAGCAGGAAAAGAGGAAGAGACGGTTTCTCCTTCCCACAGACTGCGCCAAAATGATGATGCTAGAAACAACAACACCCTTCAAGGTGTTTGTGAGCTCAATTCAATGTTAACAATGGCAACATAAGGGTATATACACATATAGTAGAGGGAGATGAGGAGAAGAGGATTCACATCGGAATATAAGTGGTTCAGACAATTAGGCCTTCGTCCACTGTGCAAGTGTATGATATGTATCACTGTATGAGGGCTCTAATGGCCATAGATACAATCTCTCAAGTTTTCTCTCTCTACTGTGTAAATTGACAGAGTTTCAGCTAAGATTGCTAATTTTGGATCCCCCTCCAAGAAGGAGAAGACAACTATATATAATACCCGGGGGTGTAATGCACCCCCCATGCATGCAATGAGCATGTGTGTGTTGATCTAGCCAATCGGATGAAGACATCTGTCACTGTCACATGTAAAGAATGATGATGAAATATTCCTCCCACGTGAAGGGAATGATTTGTTATATGATTTGTGTACACGTGTTCCCAGCCACACATATGCGCATAAGAGCTCGACCATCTGTGATTGGTCGCAACCTCGGCCTGGAAGAGGACGAGGTGGTGACCTTGGCTCAGTGGGAGAGTTGAGGTAAACTGTGTTGAGCTGTGACGTCGGCCTGAGCCGAGGTAATGGTGGTGCAACAGGAACGTCGGTTGATCCTCAGCCAAGATTGGTTCTGCTGATGGGATGGCCACCTCGGCCTGTTCCCAGCCGAGGTTACAAGCCTTGGATGCCCAGACGGATGACCTGGTGAATAATCTGCCCTTGTTGATCATGAAGACCTTTCTTGGCGAGGTAGAAAGAACGTCGGCTAATCCCTAGCCGACCTTGTTTGGGATGAGAACGCTGGTTATTGATTTGGGGCCCTTCCAACCTTGGCCATCTCCATGACCGAGGTCGATGTCTCTAAGATGAGGGGGTACATTCAGGACATATCAATGAATATAAATACAAGAGAGGAGTGGAAAATTGGTTGCAAATGCCATTTATAGGAGGGAAGAGGAACATGCCCAACTCCAAGCCATTACTGTGGTTCAACCGCTATTGATTCAGGAGGTTATTCAGAGTAATGATGGTGACCCCCTACTATCTGAAACCTTGAAACAATTGATAATCAACCCCCAAACCTCCATTGAAACTCTATACAAAGGGATGCTCAAGAAATGAGTCAGACTAGTAGTAAGAAAAGGCAACCAACTAAGACAGAAATTATTAAAAGCCATTCATAGCTCAAATATTGGAGATCATTCAATAATCGAAGCAACTTACAAGAGGGCTAGGCAATATTTCTATTGGCAGGGCTTGAAAAAGTATGTCAAGTTCTTTGTAATGGAGTGTGATATGTGCCGGCGCAACATAAATCGAAACATACTGATGGAAATAAGCCCTTTTTAGGAATTATTTGTCATTTTTATTTTCCTTTGTATTTTCTTTAATTTTTGTTATTGTATTTTCCTTTGTTTTACTTTAGTATTTAGAGGTAAGGAATAATAATGGCATTTTAGTAATTAGGGCCTTAGCTTGGAGCCGAAGCTACTCCTACCTTTTAAATACCCACTTGTAATCTTCATTTGGGGACACTCTCCATTTTTTAATATAAGAAATCTTTTTATTCTCTCTCTAAAGTTAGGGTTTGGTGTATTTCTTTTAGCCATCGACGTTTAGTTTATGTCAAATTGGTATCAGAGCGGGTGTCGCTCCACGTTGGTGTTGGTGTATTGGTGTATTTTAGTTATCAAAATCGTACGCAATAATTAATGGCTCCAAGAAGATCCGAACCACTATACCAGGAGATTCAAAAACGAATGAGAGAGCGGGTACAATCACAACAACAAATCTATACCCATTTCCAAAACCCCAACCCTAGATATCCCTATCCACAACCCTTGCCCTACCCCACCCTCTACACCAAACCCACCAACATAAAACCCACCACCCTGAAAACCCAAATCTTGAACCTTAATTTCCCCCGAAATCCAAATTCATTCCATAAACCCTTCATTCAAGATCCAAGACAATCCACTTCTAGGGTTTCACCTACCATTTTACAATCCAATCCACAATTCACAAACCCTAGCCTCCAATCCAACAAAATTCATCCACCACCAAGCCGAATCCCCTAACCAAATATAAAAAAAAATTACGCTTCCGCCCCAATCAACTTTCGAAGCCCAATTCAAGATTACCGACGTCTAGTCCAAGATTGGTTGCTCCACCTAATCATTCTTCCCCCTCATTCACCCAAGCGGGTCAAATCAATGATAAAAACTCCCCTCCCTAGCCAAGTGGTTGCAATAAAGATAGAAATGACGAAATTGGATCGACTATTGGGATTTTTTTGACACTTTTAATGAGGATGGTTGGGTGACTCACGCACTTTCGCGAGCCGAAAACATTTGATTTGAGAGAGTTTTTTCCAATCTTTGAGAGAGGGGATGATGATTTTGATGAGGGTGGATCGGAGGTTATCTCTCTTGGGGTTGATTTGGAGGTGATATGTTTGGTGGTGGGTAATTTTCCGCGGCGTAGCATTAAGGAAGTTCATCACGGGAATCTCGGATCGCAATTTTGTTGGTCGGCCACGTTTGGATTGTATCCCTATTCTCCCAAGGTTTATTGCAAGTCAGTACAACGGGCATTTCCGAGGATGACTCTTCTTCCTAGTGAGAAGTTCTTTGATGCATGTCTTGTTTTCTTACCATTCATCTCCTACGCTCGAGGACGAGGTTTTTGAAGCCGGGGAGAGTGATGGAAATAAGCCCTTTTTAGATATTATTTATCATTTTTATTTTCTTTTATTTTGTTATTGTATTTTCCAATGTTTTACTTTAGTATTTAGAGGTAAGAAGTAGTAATGGCATTTTTGTAATTAGGGCCTTAGCTTGGAGCATAAGATACTCCTACCCTTTAAATATCCATTTGTAGTCTTCATTTGGGGACTCTCCATTTTTTAATATAAAACATATTTTGATTCTCTCTCTAAAGTTAGGGTTTGGTGTATTTCTTTTAGCCATTGATGTGTAGTATACGTCACATACTCTCAGTCCTGGCCTGCTTCAGCAATTACCAGTTCCTAATCAAGCTTGAGAAAAAATATGCATGGATTTTGTGGAAGGTATGCCCACAAGTGAAGGAAAGAATGTCTTTTTCGTAAAAGTGTGCAGATTCACAAAATATGTTCATTTCATAGCCTGCAAAAACACATTCACAACTGTTAAAATTGCTAAGTTATTTTTGGATCAGGTGTACAAGTTACATGGCATTCCCAAGAAAATTGTGTTTAACATGGATAAAATTTTCACGAGTAAATTTTGGTATGAACTCTTTAAGGCCAATTGAACCTGAGCAATAATATGATGGGCAAGCGAAAAGGGTGAATCAGTGCATGAAAAATACTTGAGGTGTATGTGCATTTGCAGGCCAACTAAATGGAGCAAGTGGCTCAGCACAACTGAGTGGCGATACAACGCCACTTATCATTCTAGCCTAAAATGTTCTTTATTCCAGGCATTATATGGTTATGTTCCACCTCAGTGGGCTATGCCAACAGCCATTGACACTACAGTAGCTGATGTGGAAGAATTCATGAAAGAGAAACAACTTATGACTCAAATTATCAAGGAGAATTTGGAGCAATCTCAGCAAAGAGCCAAACATTATAGTAAAAAAAAGAGGAGGCAGACAAGTTTAACGTTGAGGAGGAACTTAAAATTAGTTGCTAGGTTCTATGGTCCATTCAAAGCAATGGCTAAGGTTGGCTCATTCGATTACCAGTTGCAACTCCACCTAGTTTTTCATGTGTCACAACTCAAGAAAAAATTGGGTTCCTCCAACTCACATTCAACTCAACTACCTTTGGTAGGATCAGAGGGACAAATGCTTGTAAAACCAGTGAATATTCGTGAAAGGAGGCTGATAAAAAGAGGAAATGTAGTAGTTCCCCAAGTGCTTATTCAATGGTCCAACATAGTACCTAAAGATTCAACATGGAAAGATTGGACTTACAAGTAGGGGTGGCAATTCGTGTATTTGGATCGTGTTTCGGGTCGACACGACACGACACGACAATAGTTTTTCGGACACGAACACGACACAACACGAATTCGTGTTTTTTAGTTGACACGGACACGACCCAAATAAAAACGACATAACATGACATGACACGAATAACACGATTTCTTAAATTTCACGCTAAATTAAACATAAATCGACACGATAACCCGAATAAAAACACAAAGACACGATAACACGACTAACACGACTCATAATTTTGACACGAACACGACATATCATGTCAATTTTGGGTCAATTTCGTGTCGTTCTGTGTCGTGTTTCGTGTCGTTTCTAAAATTGACACCCCTACTTATAAGTAACTCCTATATGAGGTCGTTTAGAACAATTAATAAAATTGTATTGTATTTCTTACTGTGTCGTTTTGTGCAAGTCAAAAGTTACAACGCTATTAGTTGGTTGTAAGTTAGTCTATAATTTGTTAACTTGAGAATTTAAGACTACTGTTGGATTGTAACTGATTTGTGTTGGACCTACTGTAACAGTTCATGGGCCTATATAAGCCCTACCCCCACTGTAATCATTCATTCAATTTCCAATATTCAATACAATTGTTTTCTTGCAAACTAAAATTCTCTCAAATTCTTATAATTTGTTACTCAAGTTGTAACACAAGGCGAGAGGTGAGAGGTTTCCTTAACACACCCGGCCAGATAAAATCCATTTTAATCCCAAACGTGTAAATTTTTTCTAAAAACTATCAAAAGATGACTTGGAGTGTATATAAAAAAAAAGCCTTTTCCAATTTTTTTGGACACTGTCGATCCCAAGCCCAAATAAAGGAGGGGGTTGCGTTATGTAGCTGATAACCAACGTAAAATTTTATCAGATCCTTATAAACATGAGTCCTATGAATATACGCGCCTTGGAGTGTATAGCAAAAAATTATTCACGGGTCAAACAAGTAATCTATACCAGCATCAATTCATCAGCAAAACAATTGAACATAGTCAATTCATCAACTTCAATTATTATATCATCAGTTCCAAGGACAGAACCCCAATTCCCCAACAATAAAGGGGTATTGACTTAAAACTCATAATACCCACAAAGAAAAACAAACTAGTTTGACCTACCTACTTATAATCACCAGTTTCTTGATCAGAATCAAAACCAACAAAATCAAAACATCGGTATTACAAAAAATAAGTAAAAGTCATATAACTATCAATGGGTGCTGGCTTAAAACTCATAATACCCACAAAGAAAAACAAACTAGTTTGACCTACATACTAATGATCACCAGTTTCTTGATCAGAATCCAAACCAACAAAATCAAAACATGGGTATTACAAAAAAGAAGTAAAAGTCATATAACTATCAATGGGTGTTGACTTAAACTTAGGGTTGCGTTTGTTTTTTTATCTGAATCTGAAGTCTGAATCTGAAATCTGAAGACTGAATCTGAAGTCTGAAATCTGAATCTGAAAAATTTGTTTGTTTTTATGTCTGAATGTAACTCTGAATGAATGTATTTAGACTGATTCAGACTTCAGACGTAACTCTACCTCTTAATCATTAAATATAGCCGTTAGCCTCTTAATCACTTAAAAAAACAAACACTTTTTGATACCTCTTAAGTCTGAATGATTCATATTCAGAGGCAAAAACAAACAACACCTTAGAAAACCCACAAAGAAAAACAAACTAGTTTGACCAGCCTACTAAAATCACCAGTTTCTTGATCAGGATCCAAACCAACAAAATTAAAACATGGGTATTGAATATAAATAATTAATAATGAAACAAGTTTCAAAGGGTGATGAGATCAAACCTTGCGATTGATGAAACTAAACTGAGATGAACATCCTTGACAATGTGAGGCATCTACAACCCAGTTATTTCCTCTCAGAGATGGCTTTGGAGGTAACCCAATTTTCTCCAACATCTTTGCTTCAAACTAAAGATCCAAATTTGGGAAAACAGTTGAGGAAAATAAATGGGTTGATTTGAAGATCAAAATGGTGGTTTCTTTGAAGCTTCTTTTGTTAAGCCTTTAACATTTTTTTGTCAGATTGAGAGATGAAAAGAAGCCAAAAACGACTTCTAGTTTCCCACACAGAGATGGATAGCGAAACTAGACCCCACCATCCTATCGACTAGTGTTATTTTTTAATTGGTTCAAATAACTATGTTTATGGCATCAAATGTACAAAATAATAAATATTTACGTGTATTTCATATTGAATAAAGATTGTTTTTAGATGTCTTAACTAGCACGAAGGACACGTCATGCGTTATCGAATATATATATACTAATAAGTAAAAAAAAAGTGATAATATCAGGAAAGATAAAATTTATCGTAATTACAATAGCATTCTCTTGTTTGATCATAGCATACAAATATCCCTTATATATAAAAAAATTCACAGTGATAAATTATGATATTTGGAGTTGATAATAGTGGCAAAGAATTTCAACGATAGTACATATCAAAACTTTATTATAATTGGAATTTTATATATATGAATTTTTTATCTTTAAACATAAAATATGACTTCAAATAACTTTCTTTTAACATCAAACAATAAAAGGGAATACCAAGTTAAAACATACCAACGAAATCAAGTAAAAAAATTTATAATTTTCGAGGGAAACACATATCTGTTTATAGAATCAAATACATTGATGTGCAGTAGGATAAGTATGATGTATACAAAAATCTGAGATAAGAAAATGAAATTAATATACCTTTGAATTGAGAGCTCAATATAATTTTATCAAAGTAAAAAAATTAAATGTAAAAAAGTATATATCAGTTGAAAAATATACTCTAAATCCTATCTTACCTCTCAACCGATTGAAGTGGGTGGGGAAGTTCACGTAATATATTTCACAAATGAAAAAAGATAGAATTTTACATTAATATTAAAAGTCATATGATTGACATATTTATTTAAAAAAAATTACACAAAAATGTTCAATAAAAATTCGGTAAATATTTTTTAAAACATAAGTCATACCGATGTGACACTCCGCCTAATAAAATACTGGGCGATCAATCATGTACCAAATTAAAACAGGAGTCTCATATGGTTCATTCTTAGTATCACTTTCGAAAGTCAATTTAATTACTAATAACCTATTAGGCTGGCGTCAAAATTTTATTTAACTAATCTTTTTAATCAAACCATTCAAATAAAATATTCACACAGTTTATATATAAAAATTGAAATAAAATAAAATAACCGAACACTCGGTTTAACATAATACAACAAAATCGAATGTCGCGCTACAAGGCGTTAAAAGAATAAATAAATACAATTGGGCTTTCGCCCCGAATGTTTCTACAATGCTTCCTATCTAGATCATAAGAATAGAAGCGTCTAAAAATAAACCTGCATGCATCCATAGCTGCTGGAGCAACGTCTGACTCGAAATGATCATCATCCAGGCGTCCCTTTGACTGAACACACACACACACACACACACACACACACACATATATATATATATATATATATATATATATATATATATATATATATATAGAGAGAGAGAGAGAGAGAGAGAGAGAGAGAGCAAGAGAGGGAAAATAGAGAAAACGGGTCAGAGCCCAAGTTTTGAAAATATTTTAGCAAGTGCTTAAAAGTCATATTTTAAAATATGATATCTCTCATATTTAAATTGGTATCGCACTCTCATCAAGTACAGCTCACCCTTCTTCTAATAGTGCACACCTATCGCATACGTTTTAAAAAATTTAGTTAAGATACCCTGCCTAACTAATCTCTTTCTCCCAATCTCTGAAAATCATAATTAACCCGAGTACTAAGGGCTAAACTTCTCCTCATTTCCAACACTACGCTATGTTCATGTGTGGGGTGTCTCGCGAAGCGAAATCCAAACAAGGAACCCCCCCATACACTACTACCTGACAATATTGATCGTCGAGATCCATTAGGCCCTCAACACATAACGCGTATATATAACTCATATATATAGATAAATATAAGGTTCTCAATAGAACCTATAACTCATTTACATATAAATCCAGATATGAATCTATCGGAAAGGGAATCACTCTTATTAAATCTTTTCACTTTACACAAGTTTACATTACATAATTATTCATCTTAATATACAAACAATATATTATACACAACAAGTATAATAATCATCCCATCGATCTATAACTCGAGGATGCAGTCTCTCAATGCTATCATCTTCTAGGGAATTACTCAATATACCATCTGGGTACCAGCGGTCGGACTTTCACACCGACTTGGTAATAACCAAATCACAACGTATAGAAAGCGGTCATAGTTCCTCACTGGAAATAAGAATGAAACATACCCACCACATCTCACCCCTGATAAAAATCACACAATATAAAATGGACGCTATGACCTGGGAACTATACGCTCCCTGTTCCTCAAGACATGGGCCTCATCCACATCGCACAACTTCCCATGATAGCATTAGAGGGGTATGCTTCACATAAATATACCGTTCACATACAGATATATATGTATTTCCGTATCATAATATATATACCGTAATCCCTGTAACACCCCGTAATTTTGAGGATTTAGTATTTAATTATTTTGGGGAGATATACAAATATTTAAATTGGAGAAACTTAAATTTATGATTTGGAGAATTTATTTGAGTGGGAAGAATTATTTATAATTAGCGACTTTTAAGTTAAATTGTTCGAATTAATGTGTGTCGCATTTTGAGGTCAAAATTTGGAAATGTTATAAAGTGTTTCGGATGATAATTCTAAGTGCGCGGTTGAGTCCGAATGGGTCGAGAAAGTCAGAAAAGAGTACTAGGGGGTAGTAATCGGGTCTCGGGACATTTTTGGGCATAATCGGGCCCACACGAGGTGATTTTGGCCATTTTAATTAGGCCCATATGGTTAAAAATGGGATTTAGGATTTTTAACCTAATTAAGGGACTAGTTGAACGACAGTTAGCAATTCTAAACCTAGGGTTTGAGAGAGAAGCAGAGAAAACTAATCAAGAGCCAATTGGAGATTGTTTGGAGACAAATCGAGGGACAAAGTGAAGGTTCGTCATCAAACCATTCCTTACAACGGATCAGACTCTACGAACGATTCCAGGAAAGTGATTAACTTGCTGTAATTTCAATTATGTGATATTCGATTCATATTATGGTGATGTGTAAAGCCAAATCTAATTTCGGGTGGGTTTCCGGGAAGAAAATGGGTTTTCAACCAACTAATTTGTGATGTGTAAATTGAGAATTCAGTTGATGTTATATTATGATTTAGTGTATAGGAATATAACTCACATGAGGAAACAAGAATATTATGTGGAAGAATTTGAATCTGGAATGGAGATGGTAGAACAAAGTTAATTGAGATTTATGAAAAAACCCATTTCGGTATTTGTGAAATAGGTTGAGAAATTTGTATATCTTAAGGTCCATACGATGTATAGGATCTAAGTTAACCATGTATATGTAGTGGGGAGATTTGATTAGAGGCTGAAACCTTTTGGAGTTTTCATCAATGGTGGAAAAACAGAATCGAAGAAGAAGAACTGCTCGATCGAAGGAAAGGATCGATCGATCGATGGTCGAGGATTTTCGACAGTTAGGCCAGTTTTATATATAAAAGGAAATTAAATTAAAATTTAATTTTCATGCATTATTTAATGATAAATAATTATTAAGCACATATTCCTAACAATTATACGAGAAAGTAATTGGGATTATGGAGGATTTATGTGAGGCACTTTATGGATAAATTTGGGGAATTTGATTTCAAATTAAATTATATACGGATTGAGTGAGCAAGTCCGGGTATATTGGTTGAGTGACGCCAAGGTATTAAATTGATTATGAAGATATACAAATTAATTTGGAGTCGAAATATAGACTCGGGACATATTAAGATATGGGTCAGGTGAGCGAGTTCGGGTATGTTGATTGAGTGATATAAGGTAATAAATTAATTAAATTTGAGTCTAATCGTAGACTCGGGCAAATATTATATTAATTAATGTGTACAGTATTTATATTAGAGTCGGACCATAGACTCGGGAAAAATATTTTATTAATTGATGTGTGAATTAAATAAATTAGAGTCGGACCATAGACTCGGGACGATGATAAATTAATAAGTGAGAAAATTAATTAAGTTGAGTCGGGCCAGAGATTTGGGAAATTTCAGGCTAGTGTTACGGGTTTTTCAGTACACGGTAAAGTCGGGGTTTATATTATATATATACAGTGTGGTGATATATATATATATATATATATATATATATATATATATATATATATATATATTGTAACACCCTGCCCGCCCAGGGAGAGCAAACGGAGTGCTACTGTCGATAAAACTAAACTTTTCCACAAATCACAAGGTATAGAGCATCTAAAAATCTCACAATACAATAATAAGAATTCACTAATCTCAAATCTCTTCAAATAAATACAACAAAATTCTCTCGAATAAAAACAACATCTAACTTGAAAATAAAATAAATCTCCAATGCTCTATACATCAAAATAAATACAAGCAAGTCTTCTCTCTTGTATTAAAATCTTCCCAAAATAATCCTCGCTAAAATCCATTCTCCAAATCAAATCCAAAGCGCCCAAATCTGCGCTAACCTGCCACTAAAAGAAAATATGGAAAAGTACACAATACGACAAGAAGATGCTCAACAAATATTAGCGTTGAATAAAACTTCACAATACGAATATGAATATTCAAATAAAATGCGAATATCATAAGCAATTATATCAATATAATTTCTCAACAACACATTAATCGGGTCACCAAGTCTCACCAATGTACCACGCCTATGCATTTTTCTAGCATATCCGGAAAAAAAAAAATTGGCGGGTGCCCAACCTCAGTGCCATATTAAAATCTCATGACAATATGATCAACACCAAATATAATACCACATGAATCGAAATTAGATTCCAACAAATATTTTCTAGAATTCCAATGAATTTATCAATTCAAATATGAATTCAAATAAACATGAAACCAACGGAATAACACTCGCCAGATTACGGAGCATATTGTGTAAAACCCCATACCTCAAACCATCAAAAGATACCAACAACAAATCTGCCTAGAAGAGTCAGAATACACCATCAAAATCTGCTCCAAGAATCATAAAAAACTCCTCCAAGAATCAATTCCAAAACAGCCCCCAAGAACACCTCAAAACCTAAGATTTAATGCATAAATTAAAGGGTACTATTTTTGTGTATAAAAGAGAGGAAAAGAAAATATGTTTGCTGCCCAAAAGTTGTACCAGAAAGGGTCACTCGCGACCTTATTTTATAAAGCAAAACCAAAAGAGTTGTAAAGAAACCAAACTTCTCAAAGTTACCTGCTGCGCACGTTTTCTGGAGGGGTCGATCGATCGACCCTCAGGCATCGATCGATCGATCATGCCTAAAATCTGACCGTTCGCCTTGAAAAAATTATAAGGGACAAAAATTATAAAATCAATATAAAATCCGTTTTAACTCCATTTTCGAAACGTTTGAAATTTTTCCCAACATATTTGAGCAATAAAAATAACTTTATCTCAAACTTTATTTATTTTTCTCTTTATTTTGAAAATACCCTAAAAATTACGCGGATTGTTACACACACACACACACACACACACACACATATATATACACGTGTATATATTGTGTGTGCTATTAAATAACAGTGACTAGATATTTATTTAATTTATATACTCTAGTTCTATCAAGGGAGGTTTCGCGATGTGAGTGAATCCCCTAGCTTGAGGAGTATGGTGAGTATATCCCCAGGTCATAGCGTCCGGTATATGGGTGAGGGGCTTATCTCACTTTCAGGAAAGGAATATGATCGCCTCCACTACGTTTATATGTTTGGACCAGGTATATGAGCGATTCCAACTTGGGTAACTAGGTGATGTGAGCACACCTAGTGAGATAGCACTTTAGAGGGAATCATCCGGTGAGGGTATACTCGGAGGGATGGATATACATATGAATTATGTGTAGATGTTCTAGAAAAGGTACGTATATAATGAGATGTAATAAAATATGCAGGCCATAATACAATGTGTAATGTACTTACTTTATATAACATGTGTCACGGTTATATGACCCATGAATTATAACCCATGAATTATTATACTCGGGTTTGAGTAGTATGTCAAGGGGAGATTACACCAGGACTAGTTGGACGGGGTAGTACAACTAGGCGGGGTTAAAGTAATCGTTAGGTGTGCACATTAGTGGAGGGGTGAGTATGTCCTCTAGAGAGTGAGACACTAACTTAAATATGAAGAGCATTCATGCATTTTAAATTACTGTAGTTAATTCACTTGCTAAATATTTTCAAAACGTTTTGGGTTCTAACCCTTACTATAAAACTATTTTCAAAACCTTTTAGGTGTCTAGCCACAAGGACGCCATGATTGATATTCTATTCCAGGGACACGGAGCTGCGACATAAATGGATGCTAGCAGGAGCTTGGATTAGACGCATCGTTCATTATTTCCTAGAGTAGGAATCATCTATCAGTTTCAGTTTACTTAGGGCATGTCGCCCAGACTTTTCAGTTGTAGTTTTCAGATTTATCTATTCAGTTGTTGGATGATTGTTGTTGGATTATTTACTTTGGTGACCGATGGTTTATTCGGCATGTAGTTTATTATTTATTCAGTTGATTTAATTCAGTCGTGGTGTATGACTCATATTATCTTTTCGCATGTTATTGGTTGTTTAATTAAAAAGATAAAATTTGGCACCAACTTTTTGGAATACTAGGTGGTTAGTATGTTTTAAAAAAGGTTTTCGACAGTGATGCTTGAGATGAACCAACTGGGATTCCCGTTTTAATTTGGTATAGGACTGATCACCCGGTATTTTATTAGGCGAGGTGTCACAGATGATATCAGAGCATCATGTTCTAGTGTCCTTAGGATCTGTGCGGCTTTTCACGTTTCAGCTTAGTGTTCTTTGATGTAGAACCCTATCATAGGACTATTGTATTCTCATACGTATGCGCATTTACATTCTTCTGCCAATTACTTTATATTTGAGGGTGAACTCATATGATTCGATTCTCATTTCAGATGCCACCCAGGAGAGATAGAGCAGCTAGGGAAGTAGGGGGAGATGAGACTAGAGAGGCTCATTAGGAGCCAGAGTTACCGCAACAACTTCCAGAGATAATTTCGGCACCACAGGTAACTGAATTAGTGGCGCAGGAAGTTGAAGCAACAATGGTCTCAATGGCAAGGTACTTTCCATGAGATCAGCCATAGGCGTTAGTAGTACCAGATGTTCAGGCCCACCCGGGGCCGTCGGGGTTGCATCAAGTACGAGGGGTTTTTAAAAAGGGCATCCGCCAGAGTTTCGAGGGGGGTCAGATGTGGTGCTAGCATGTCAGTGGAAAAGATATATCCGGTGTCACCTACGCATGGTAGGTTGCAATGAGGTGCAAAAGCAATGCTAGCCACTTTTAGGTTAGTTGGAGCAGCGCTACAGTGGTGGGAGTCGATAACCATAGTTGAGGAGAGGGATACAATAACTATTGCAGAGTTTTGGGTTCGGTTCGACCGCCAGTATTTCCCGCCAGCAGTCGAGGATAAAATGAGGAGAAAATTCAGATAAGTGACTTAGGGGACCGTTCACTGGCCGATTACGAGGAAGAATTCACTCGTTTGGCAAATTTGGTACCGGATGAGGTAAGCGATGAAGAAAGAAAGAAATCAAGGTTCATGGATGGGTTAGTCTGGAGGATCAGACAACATTTGATTGGTATCGCGCATTAGTTGCTTATACAGATGTTGTTAATGCAGCACTCCTGCACTACCAGGAATATCACTTCCACGTGAAAGGAAGAAGGAGGGAACAGTACCAGTGGGGTATCCCAGCAGCAGACCGGGGAACATCAGGGGCAGGATTTCTGACAGGGGAATCAGGCCAAGCAATTTAGATCTGAAGGCTATTGACAGGATGTCCAGGACTTTTAACAAGGTCAGCAAGGAAGGGATCAGTGGCAGGACAAATATATTAGGAGGTGTTTCATTTGTGGGGAAGCGGGACACGTGAAAAGAGATTGTCTTAAGCAAGGCAGGGGTCAACTACATGATGAGATCCTGGATGTACAACCACTACAACAAGTCATGGGTGCGTTCGAGCAGGGGGAAGCTGCTCCGGAACCCGAGGATCAACCATTATAGCTAGAGTATGGATGTAATTATCTTTATCCTATGGGCATGGGGTAAGTTTTGGGTGATAGTGAGGGTGTCAAAATATAAGATTATTTTTCATTAAAATTTGTGACTGAGTCGGATTTAGTGAGTGCGCTGGCTATAGCAGCCATAGTATGCAGATAAAACTTTTTCGTGGGGTTGCGGAGTCCTTTGGTGCTAACCACGAGAGAGTGGAGGTTTACACTGAGAGAAGGTTTGAATTATGCGAGAGGTTACTACTTTTGAGAATTATGGGAGTAGGGTTGATGATTTTCCCAAATATCGACTGTGTAGCGATGGATTTGAACTATTATGGATAGTGGGGATAAGTTTTAGTGTTCGCGACACCAGGGTATGAATTTTACTAAGTGTCACCTGAGAGGGCGTCTAGCCTATATAGATGTGTGTATATATGTTGTATTGCGTGGTGTGATAGGCACATAATGAGGTCTTGTGTTCTCATATTTTATTTCGGTAAGTAGGGGTGTCTACTGAAGTGAATCACGGTGGTTAGATTTATTTTCGAGCAGGAAGAGATAGCTCGGGGTTTATTTTGCACAAGAGCTAGTGATAGTAAGGGCGCAGTATTTTATGTTGTCTTTTGTAGCATAAGAGTAGGCGTGTATACTTTTATGTTAAGAGACAAGTATTTGGGGGTATGTATTATGGACTAAGGGTTTAACAAATCTCAATGATCGACAATATTAGGTAGTAGTGTATAGGGGGTTCCTTGTTTGGATTTCGCTTATGAGACGTCCCACGCATGAAACTTAGTGCAACGTTAGAAGTAGGGAGATGTTTGGTCATTAGTACATGGGTTGGGTACTCCGATTATTAGTAACATATGTGATATAACTACAGGTTGGAAGTTATACTACGGGTTATGACTAGCATAGTCGGGTAACTTTTGTGCGGTTAAGCACGGGGATAGGGTATATGGGCACCGTGGTTAATTAGAGTAACTTTTGTGCGGTTAAGCATGGGTACAGGGTGATGGGCGTCCTGGTTAATTAAAATGCATATTTGTGTAACTTATAGTTAGAAGTGGGAGAGATAGATATAGCGAGCTTAGAGGCACATGACTAAAGAGTGATATTCGAAGCTTGGAACACTAGGCTCACTTTAATTTCGAGGACGAAATTCCTTTATAAAGGGAGAGTATGTAACACCCCGTAATTTTGAGAATTTAGTATTTAATTATTTTTGGGAGATATAAAAATATTTAAATTGGAGAAACTTAAATTTATGATTTGGAGAATTTATTTGAGTGGGAAGAATTATTTATAATTGGTGACTTTTAAGTTAAATTGTTCGAATTAATGTGTGTCGCATTTTGAGGTCGAAATTTGGAAATGTTATAAAGTATTTCGGATGACAATTCGAATTGCGCGGTTGAGTCCGGATGGGTCGAGATAGTCAGAAAAGAGTACTCGGGGGTAGGGGTGGCAATTCGGGCACAAACACGACAACACGACACGATCCAACACGAAATTGGCACAAAATTAAAATGGCTTATCGTGTTCGTGTCGCGTTCGGGCCCTTTTTTTTGGCCCGATAGTGGGTCGTGTCGTGTTCGTGCCAATAAAATGACACAAAATTGGCCCGACAATGACCCGTTGTGGCCCAATTTCAACACGATAAGAGCTCGATTTGCAACCCAAATTCAACCCGTTATAACCCATTACATTACCTGAGTGAGTGAGTTATCTAAACTAACCCCACACTATATAGAAACCTAAACTAGCCTAACCCCACACATACCATACGGACACTCCTCTCTCTCTCTCTCTAACTCAAAAACCCTCTCCATTTTCTTCTCTCGAGAACAACACAAATCTTCTCTCTCTCAAATTCGCCAATGGCAAAACCATTGAAGAAACCTACCAAAAGAAAACCCAGCTCGAACACATCCTCTTCCGCCCCGACACCTCCATCGGCTCCATCGAAAAAAACACTTAAACCCTATGGGTCTGGGAAAACAACGAAATGACCCAACACTCTATGTCCTATGTCCCCGACCTCTATAAGATCTTCGACGAGATCCTCGTCAACGCGGACGATAACAAGCAACAATACCCCTCCATGGGCTGGGTCAAGGTCACCATAAACGTTGAAGATAATACTGGTGGGAGGAATGGTTATGGGGCTAAGCTCAAGAAGGATAAACAGGTATGTGAGATGTAGGTTTTCATGTTATGGTTCTTGATTTTGTTAAAATGGAGATTAGGGTTTTTAATATTTGCAGAGTTTTTAGTTTTTGACATGCATTGTTGGAATTTCTTTTTAGACTGTTAATTTGTTAGATTCAGATTATGGTTCTTCATATATTTTTTTATGCTTTTAGTATTTATAAAATCTTAATTTTGGTTTTTGAAATTTATCTGACTTATGGGTTTTAGAGGGATTTGTCAATTTGTCAATTTTGGTTTTTACTGTGTTGATTGTTTGTGAACAGGTACATTTGAACTGTGTTGATTATTTATGAACATTTAATTATTTTTGAACATGTATATTTCTTAACAGGTATATTGATTATGGTTGGTGGCATTGGTTGGATTAATGATTTTCAAGGTGGGGGAGAAGTTGTTGAATTTTGAACATGTATTACTTAAAGATGAATATTTCTTTTTGTACAATTTGAAATTTGCTGATTGGATTTATATTAGATTATGTTATTAGTTAGGTTGTTGGTATATCAAATTATGGGATGTCACTGGATTTATAAATGTGTTGATTGTATTATTGGATTTATATTAGATTATGATATTTAGTTAGTTTGTTGCTATATCAAATTATGGGATTTATAACTGTGTTGTTTGTGTCAATCGGGCCAAATTGTTGGTCGAGACGGGTCGTGTTGTGTCGTGTCAATCGTGTCAAATTGACACAATTTTTATATCGTGTTAGTCGTGTTGGGTCGTGTTATAAATGGGTCGTGTTCATGTTAGCCAAAAAAAGCACGACTTAGTGTTGGGTCGTGTTCGTGTTACCAAAAATATAGTCGTGTCGTGTCGGGCTAGGTCAAAACACGACCCATTTGCCCGAATTGCCACCCTACTCGGGGGTAGTAATCGGGTCTCGGGGAATTTTTGGGCATAACCGAGTCCACACGGGGTGATTTTGGCCATTTTAATTAGGCCCATATGGCTAAAAATGAGATTAGGGTTTTTTAACCTAATTAAGGGACTAGTTGAACGACAGTTAGCAATTCTAAAGCTAGGGTTTGAGAGAGAAGAAGAGAAATCTAGTCAAGAGCCAATTGGAGATTGTTTGGGGACAAATCAAACCATTCCTACAACGGATCAGACTCTACAAACGATTCCAGGCAAGTGATTAACTTACTGTGATTTCAATTATGTGATATCCGATTCATATTATGGTGATGTGTAAAGTCAAATCTGTTTTCGGGAAGAAAATGGGTTTTCAACCAGCTAATTTGTGATGTGTAAATTGAGAATTCAGTTGATGTTATATTATGATTTAGTGTATAGGAATCTAACTCACATGAGGAAACCATAATATTATGTGGAAGAATTTGAATCTGGAATGGAGATTGTAGAACAAAGTTAATTGAGATTTATGGAAAAACCCATTTCGGTATTTGTGAAATAGGTTGAGAAATTTGTATATCTTAAGGTCCATATGATGTATAGGATCTAAGTTAACCATGTATATGTAGTGGGGAGATTTGACTAGAGGCTGAATTTAAGGTTGAAACCTTTTAGAGTTTTCATCAATGGTGGAAAAACAGAATCGGAGAAGACGAAGAACTGCTCGATCGATAGAAAGGATCGATCGATCGATGGTCGAGGATTTTCGGCAGTTAGGCCAGTTTTATATATAAAGGGAAATTAAATTAAAATTTAATTTTCATGCATTATTTAATGATAAATAATTATGAAGCACATAATCCTAACAATTATAGGGGAAAGTAATTGGGATTAGGGAGGATTTACGTGAGGCACTTTATGGACAAATTTGGGGAATTAGATTCCATATTAATTATATACGGATTGAGTGAGCAACTCCGGGTATATTGGTTGAGCGACGCCAAGGTATTAAATTAATTATGGAGATATACAAATTAATTTGGAGTCAGAAAATAGACTCGGGAAATATTAAGATATGGGCCAGGTGAGCGAGTCCGGGTACGTTGGTTGAGTGACACAAGGTAATAAATTAGTTAATGTGTAAATTAATTAAATTTGAGTCGAATCGTAGACTCGGGCAAATATTATATTAATTAATATGTAAAGTATTTATATTAGAGTTGGACCATAGATTCGCGGAAATATTCTATTAATTGATGTGTGAATTAAATAAATTAGAGTCGGACCATAGACTCGGGACGATGATAAATTAATAAGTGAGAAAATTAATTAAGTTGAGTCGTGCCAGAGACTCGTGAAATTTCAGGCTAGTGTTACGAGTTTTTGAGTACACGGTAAAGTCGGGGTTTATATTATAGATATACGGTGTGGTGATATTTATATATATATATATATATATATATATTGTGTGCTATTAAATATCAGTGACTAGATATTTATTTAATTTATATACTCTAGTGCTATCAAGGGAGGTTTCGTGATGTGGGTGAATCCCCTAGCTTGAGGAGCAGGGTGAGTATATTCCCATGTCATAGCGTCCGGTATATGGGTGAGGGGCTTATCTCACTTTCAGGGAAGGAATATGACCGCCTCCACTACGTTTATATTTTTGGGCCAGGTTGGTAAGCGATTCCAACTTGGGTAACTAGGTTATGTGAGCACACCTAGTGATGTAGCACTTTAGAGGGAATCATCCGGTGAGGGTATACTCGGAGGGATAGACATACATATGAATGATGTGTAGATATTCTAGTAAAGGTACGTATATAATGAGATGTAATAAAATATGCGGGCCATAATACAGTGTGTAATGTACTTACTTTATATAACTTGTGTCATGGTTATATCTGTTAACGCAAAAATTCTCCATCTACGAGGACCAATCAGAAAAGGACACATGTCATCCTACGTGGCAATATTCGACACCCGAGGAGAGTTGGTCGGCATCCGAGGAGAGTTGGTCGACATCCGAGGAGTGTTAGTCGGCACCCGAGGAGAGTTGGTCAGTACCCGAGGAGAATTAGTCGGCACTCGAGGAGAGTTGGTCGGCACCCGAGGAGTGTTAGTCGGCACCCGAGGAGAGTTGGTCGGCATATCAACCAGTAAGATAAAAGGATAACTATGCATTTAATGTGCATTAATGAAGATGGCAGCGCATTTAATGAGCCTTAATGTACATTTATACTGTATTAATAGGTGGCAACACATAGCATGCCAAGAAATTCAACAGTTAGATTCGTTGAATGTAGACATAAATGTTTACATACAATGAATCTCTTTATCTCCCATCACTATAAATACATGTATCCCCTTAGCCAAAGGGAGGAAATCCGGGAGAACCTAGAAACCCCATACACAAGATACACATCTTTTCTCTCTCTACACCCTATGGTGCTATTGTAAACCCCTGGAAATAAAATAACAGTGGACGTAGGCTTTATTCATAGCCGAACCACTTTAAAAATCTGTGTCTCTCATGTGCTTCATTGGATTGCTTTCATCTATTTATCTGTGATCATAAAAATGGGATTCGGTCCAATTTTTTGCATCAACAGATTGGCGCCGTCTGTGGGAACGTGTTACAAGCATTGTTCTCCATCAAAAGCTAAGTTTTTATTTTCTCTACGTATAATCAATTCTACATACATCTTTTGATTCAATCATGATTTTTATGTTTATATACATAAATTAATTGTCCAATTTTTATCTGCAAAATATTGCATATCATGATTTTAAAATCATAACTGTTAGGTTAATTCTTATTTAGAAATCTGAAAAATAAGGGATTTCATAAATCATAACTGTTTGCTTGATTCTCAAGTTTCAATTTTATATCATGGAATAAATATTTTAAATGATTACATATACCAATATATATGACGGTGGTAAGATTTGATAATTTTCATTATAAATTTTGTAAGATCTTTGATGACTATTCAAATTCCCATTACATTTTTAATCAGAGAATGGGAAAAGGTTAAAGACAATAAAAAGTTTTCTCATGGAAATCATGACCCAGATCTACTTTCTCTCTCTTTAAGTTTGAGTCTCTTTGCATTCATTTTTATGAACTATATACTTAATTTGGTTCATCTTCCATCTATGTCAATAAAGTCAAATTGATTGATTTTTGATATAAATTTGGTAATAACTTCGATCATTCACCATATTTTTATCTCTCCAAATACGGAATAGGAAGGGATCAATATAAAAAATAATTTTCTGTCACCTGAAAAATCATTACCCACCTCTTATAAAAGATGATCAGTAAAACAATCATGACCATATCAAGACTCTGGGCACAAATTTGATATGTTGGCCCCTCGTTCATCACATCACAAGGTTTCTTTGTCGAAATCACACGATCTAGTGGATTAGATAATTATTCATTTAATTAACATTCTTAATGCTTAAATTTTACATCGAATGTTATTTTTCTGATCTAAGGATTCGAGATATTCTGGTCAGTCATACATATTGTTGGTCGACATCATCTTGGGCCATATTTTATTAAAGAGAAGCTTAACCAGACCATTTTTGTTTGTCGGAGATAAGATGTGAAGATCCATCAGCAACGTTGAAATAATTTTATCCAACTACGAGGTATCTTATTATTGGTCGGAGCCCCATATTGTAGCTCGGTGGAACCAATTGCAGGTCAACGATCATCTACTTCTTGATCAGTGACATCTCAGTCTTGTTCGGAGGGTTCAATTTACTGGTCGACAACTATCCAATCATCCACTTTTTGGTTGGTGACATCTAATGTTGTTCGGTGCTGTCAATGCACCATTTTTGTTGATCGGCGAAATTGCTCAGCTGGCCGGGGACCATTTGCTTCTTGGTCGACACCATATATTCTATAACTTGAGATATCCTTAAATGTTGGTCGGCAACATCCATGCCTTTTCTCGGCAGCAGTAGAATCTTGGGGTATTAAAAATTACGAAGCACCCCAGATATTTCTTTAAACACGAGTTCAGCTCGGGGACAAACAGGGGGCTTAAATCTTTTTTAACTTGTGATCACCCCAAAAATATTTTTAAAACCAAGTGATAAATAATTTTCAAACAACAACTTATACCTGATTGGTTGTTGGAGATTAAATAACTTTACAAAAAACTCTACGTCTTATTTATGATGAGTATTTGATAAAAATTTGTCCATCTCACACACATTTGGCACAAAAATATTATATTTTGAAATTTTTATGCTGATACACATCACATATTGTTTGGCTGAATAATTATTCCCATGATAATAATTATTTTCTCTAGTCTCGACAGGTGCTCGGGCAGCCTATTTAAATTTCATAGGGACGATATTCAATCCCGATGAAAGCTCTCTTAAACCTCTGGAAACTATTATTGCTCGACATCAGGCAATTTTGCCTCGACATATCAGCCAACATATATTATTTCATTTTTTGAAATTAATATTTTTATTTCTCAAACATATACCTATCATATATTTATTGAATGATTAAATTATTCTCACGACTGATCAATTCAGCCTACACAAATGGTAGAGCAAGATATTAATTTTTACAGGTACAAGACTCAACGCCGACGAATGCTCGGAAACAATCTGGAAACTATTATCATTTCACCTCAGAGAGGCATTATATATTTTATTATTACTCGGAGATATCGGCTGAAGCACAAATTATTCTATATCCCTTGGGATTCATATTGTATATTCATCTCAACATGGAACTCGGCGAGATACTTATTATCATGTTCAGCTCCGAGAACTATAACATTTATTATATGTCACCCCCAACGGAGAGTTGGTCGGGGTAATTCTTATTTATATGCAGGCCCAGCAAAGTTCTCGGCCATATTCTTATGTTCTGGAAAATATTATTCTTATTCGGCATTATGCAATTGTGCCTCAACAAGATACTTATTCAGCTTTAAGGAGAATTACAACATTCATTGTGTTTCACCCCCAACGGATGGTTGGTCGGATAATTCTTATTTATATTCAGGCCTGACAACGTTCTCGGACATATTCTTATGTTCTGGAAGATCTTATTCTTGTTCGGCATTATATAATTCTACCTCGACAGATCAACGAGGCACTTTATTATTCTTTATATATATTTGGATGCATATTCTATTCTTATTTCAGCATGGAGCTCGACAAATATTTATAATCATATATTCAGCTCCAAGGAGGTCTTCAACATTTATATTATCATATTCCCAACAATCTGTTGGTCAGCTGCAAGGATGTCTCCAGCATATATTATCTTATTCCCAACAATCTGTTGAGGAGGTATCCAACATTTATATTATCTTATTCCCAACAATCTGTTGGTCATCTCCGAGGAGGTCTCCAGCATTTATATTATCTTATTCCCAACAATCTGTTGGTCAGCTCCAAGGATGTCTCCAACATTTATATTATCTTATTCCCAACAATCTGTTGAGGAGGTCTCCAGCATTTATATTATCTTATTCCCAACAATCTATTGAGGAGGTCTCCATCATTTATATTATCTTATTCACAACAATCTCTTGGTCAGCTCCGAGGAGGTCTCCAGCATTTATTATATCTTATTCTATTCCCAACAATCTGTTGGTCAGCTCCGAGGAAGTCTCTATCATTTATTATCAAAAATGTATTCCTCCGGGAAGTAAAACTTATATTCCTCCGGGAAGTAAAACTTGTATTCCTCCGGGAAGTAAAACTTTTATTCCTCCGGGAAGTAAAACTTATATTCCTCTGGGAAGTAAAACTTGTATTCCTACGGGAAGTAAAACTACGTATTCCTCCAGGAAGTAAAACTATGTATTCCTCCGGGAAGTAAAACTATGTATTCCTACGGGAAGTAAAACTATATATTCCTAAAAATGCCAACTTATGTTGGTTAGGAAGTAAATCTATTCCCAAAAATGTCAACTCAGGTTGGTCGGAAATAAGAAGCTATCAACTATAGTTGGTCGGAAACATTTTATGAGTATGTGAAAGCGATCAAGCAAAAAGCATTCAAAGTTCACATTCCACACTTGGGGGCTCTATTAAAAATCCAGTTGTTCATTAGGTGGCACATTCTTATAAAATCATGCAGTCGAGCATCAGATTCAACCCCAACTAATTATCATTCAGAAGTTATTTTTCTTGCTAAGGAGCTAATTTTGCTTATGAAGTTCAGGAGGCATATTCAGGAGTTATTATGCACATGCTATTGAAGTTCAGGAGGCTATTAAAGTTCAGGAGGCATACTCAGGAGTTATTATGCACATGCTATTGAAGTTCAGGAGGCATATTGAAGTTCAGGAGGCATATTCAGGAGTTATTATGCACATACTATTGAAGTTCAGAAGTCAAATTCAGCATCTACAACACTGAGATCTTTACTACTACTGCCCGACCAACATTGAAGAAGAAGTTGTATGAAAATGTTTCGAAGTCCACCACTAGCTTGGTACTAATCAAATTGAAGAGTTGGGTTCAAAAGCTAGTATGTTACTCGACAAAGTATTCAGAGGAGCATAAATCAGAAGAATCAAGCACGTGAAGTTAGCACTCAGTTGCTCGGCACAGGAGGCAGTTGGTCGGCTAGCAAACCAATCAACATACTTGAAAAGAAAGATTAGCATGGCTGCATACTATGGCATGGCTGCATACTATGGCATGGCTGCATCCGAATTCCCAGGGGTGATACATAGCACACAGAGTTCCTCAAAAGAAAGATTAGCAACCATCGATCAACCTGCATCATATGTCGTCCAGGAGATAATGCACTTTATGTTGAACAAATCAAAAAGGTAGATCAAGAATTTCACGAGCACCGAGCAAAACTATAGAATAAATACTCCATCCTTTCAAGTAAACCATCAAACATGGAGCATTGGGGGCTTCTGTTAACGCAAAAATTCTCCATCTACGAGGACCAATCAGAAAAGGACACATGTCATCCTACGTGGCAATATTTGACACCCGGGGAGAGTTGGTCGGCATCCGAGGAGAGTTGGTCGGCATTCGAGGAGTGTTAGTCGGCACCCGAGGAGAGTTGGTCAGTACCCGAGGAGAATTAGTCGGCATCCGAGGAGTGTTGGTCGGCACCCGAGGAGTGTTAGTCGGCACCCGAGGAGAGTTGGTCGGCATATCAACCAGGAAGATCAAAGGATAACTATGCATTTAATGTGCATTAATGAAGATGGCAGAGCATTTAATGAGCCTTAATGTACATTTATATTGTATTAATAGGTGGCAACACATAGCATACCAAGAAATTCAACAATTAGATTCGTTGAATGTAGACATAAATGTCTATATACAATGAATCTCTTTATCTCCCATCATTATAAATACATGTATCCCCTTAGCCAAAGGGAGGAGATCCGGGAGAATCTAGAAACCCCATACACAAGATACACATCCTTTCTCTCTCTACACCCTATGGTGCTATTGTAAACCCCTGGGAATAAAATAACAGTGGACGTAGGCTTTATTCATAGCCGAACCACTTTAAAAATATGTGTCTCTCATGTGCTTCATTGGATTGCTTTCATCTATTTATCTGTGATCATAAAAATGGGATTCGGTCCAGTTTTTTGCATCAACAATGATATTATTTAAAAGGAATTAATTAAGCTAATTAGTGAGATGAATTATAGCCCATGGATTATTATACTCGGGTTAGAGTAGTATGTCAAGGGGAGATTACACCAGGACAAGTTGGACGGGGTAGTACAAGTAGGTGGGGTTAAGGTAACCGTTAGGTGTGCACATTAGTGGAGGGGTGAGTATTTCCTCAAGAGAGTGCGACACTAACTTAAATATGAAGATCATTCATGTATTTTAAATTACTGCAATTAATTCACTTGTTAAATATTTTCAAAATGTTTTGGGTTCTAACCCTTGCTATAAAACTATTTTCAAAACCTTTTAGGTGTCAAGCCATAGGGACACCAGGATTGATATTCTATTCCAGGGACATGGAGCTGCGGCATATGTGGATGCTAGCAGGAGCTTGGATTAGACGCATCGTTTATTCTTTCCTAGAGTAGGAATTATCTATCAGTTTACTTAGGGCATGTCGCCCAGACTTTTCAGTTGTAGTTTTCATATTTATCTATTCAGTTGTTGGATGATTGTTGTTGGACTATTTACTTTGGTGACCGATAGTTTATTCGGCATGTAGTTTATTATTTATTCAGTTGATTTAATTCAGTCGTGGTGTATGACTCATATTATCTTTTCGCATGTTATTGGTTTTTTAATTAAAAAGATAAAATTTGGCACCAGCTTTTTGGAATACTAGGTGGTTAGTAAGTTTTAGAAAAGGTTTTCGACAGTGATGCCAAGGATGAACCAACTGGGATTCTTGTTTTAATTTGGAATATGACTGATCACCCGGTATTTTATTAGGTGGGGTGTCACAATCCCATCGTATATATAATCTATATATCACTTCTCAATACATATGGCTATAATTGTCAAACTCTCATAGCGATAACCAATAACCCTGAATGTTCCCATTCGTAATAGTATCTAATATTTATCTACTTAAAATACTAATCATATAAGTATTCTCCCACTTAATATATAACTCGCACTTTAATCACTTCTAAGGATTATAATATAAACTCGAATATACAAATTCGTACTAACTAGATAAGTATACTATTGACTTATCTTAATTCCATAGGTATTGCACCACCTATAATAACCGTCGTCAATAGACGTAGGACAATCGATAAATTCTCTTTAGCCCATATCCTAAATTCCATCCAAATAACATCCTAGGATTTACTCAATTACGATCGTCCCATATTTATTCTAACTGCATAAATATATCTATACACGCTTGCCAAAATATTCTATCGAATGTATCTCGTCCCAAACATTCGTTAGGTTTGCACCCTTGATTGTGCCTTTAATTAACCGAAGATTAATAGGCAACTCCTCAAATCCTTTAGGTCACTACTATCTATAATACACTAATTTAAAAGTCACTTAAGTTTTAAACCCAAAGAGAAAAGGAATGGAAAAATCCAATTCTTGGGCAGAAAACAGCGTGCCGGTCGATCGGCCCCTGACCCCAGTCGACCCCGAGTTGGGATTTTGCCTTGCTACGCAACCAGTAGCCCTTTTTCCCCTGAACCGATCGATCGTCCCTAGGGGCCAGGTCGACCGGTCATACCAAATAGGTCGGCAATAGTTCATTTTGGACGAAATCTAAATCTCCAATCTCCCAATATCTCAACCCCAACCTCCATTTTTATGGTTTCAAATCTCAACCAACAACATCACTATCATCTAAACATTGATTTCTAACTAACGCATCAATTATTTGGGGAAATTAAACCAATTCTTTTAGATTTAAACCCAAAAATCCTTTAAGCCCTAGTTTTACCATTTCCCCCATTTCCAATCGTTTCTACACTCCATTGTCATAGATTTAACACTAGAAATTATTAAGAGTATACACTACATCAATATGTAAACTCATACTCAAATTCAGCAAGTTTATTTTAAGGTTTCTAACCCAAAATTATATAATTTACCAACTATGATATGAGATACACACACTCAATTAAATAAAGTAAGTAAACACTTGCTTGGAGGATAAAATCCGACGACCTTGAGTCGAATCCCGCGAAGTTTAGGCGGAATCTCCTTTCTCTTCTCTCTCTCTTCCTCTGTTGCTTCTCCTCTTTCTTTTCTTTCTCTTTTCTTTCCTTCTCCCACTCTCTCGTGTCTTATATAGGAGAGAAATAAGGGTTTATCCCTTATAAACCCAAAAATGACTCGTTTACTCAATTGCGAGTCCGTACTGGTCCAAAAATCCCCGGAACCTAAACACTGCCCCCCGAACACTCTATTTTGACTATCTCGGCCATTCCGAAACCAATCGCACACTCGGAATCTCCATCCGAGTCACTTAATCACAATTCACTAATTAAACCCAACACATCTTAATACGGGTTTTCCAATTAAAATATTATCCTTTGTCGCTTTACCCAACTGAGACATGTAATAAAATAATCCGACTCATTTACTTAATCCCAAAAGTAAATGTAACATGCATCGGGAATCATCTAACACTCATAAACTCCAAAAATTATTATTCAGAGAAATTCCTCAAATCTCCAAATTATACCCATTTATGTAAATTAAATATCCCTAAAAGTGCGGGGTATTACATTTTCCCCCCATACAACGTAATTTCGTCCCCGAAATTTAGATACGACCGGTAGTACCAAACTGGGGTCGCTACTCATACTACATCCTAGTGCACAAAAGTCAAATAGTACTAACCCAATGGTACCCTACCCTATACTCGTTCTCGGTACCCACATATCTTAAGGCTTATACTCTAACGCACTAGCTTAACCATAAGCTCAACTAAATCTCTACATGCTAACGCAATACCTCGGTCGTAAGATCAACTATAATGACAACATATCGCATCTAGTGCTTCTATAATCGCATCTAAAGAAAATAAGCCTATAACCGCCGCTCTAACGTCTCGAAAAGCCGATATTCTTGCTAACACTCTAAACGTTCGTTCATCTATAACAGGGCATCTAATTTCCCTCAAAAAGGAAATTTCACTAAGGCTTGACTACTCCCGTTAGACTTCTTTGCTTAGCTTGGGCGTGCTACCTCTTATTGCACCGATAATTGGATTCTTGTGAATACCATATAACATTCCATTGAACAATCTCCAATCTCATTCATAACTGCCTCGCAGCATAATCTTCAGCTTTATATACTACTTCCCTTCTATTTTGAGAAGTATATAAAATTAACTTACCAAGGTGCCTATATACCTTTTAACCCGTGCCTATCGGCACAACTAATACAAACGTTATAAACCTAACACCCTCTCAAAAAACGGGCCTCACTTTTCCGCCTGGTACTAACACCTGGGCATTCCTAACCCATACAACTCAAAATTCAATTCTTCTTATACTTAGAATTTCAATCCGTCTTAAAGTTAACCCATGAATCTTCTCGTGGTTAATGCACCACGCTATCCTTATATCGACGCTACTAGTCCTACTGGCCTTACTTCCTAATAACCCTACGATCAAAGTGTTTCCAACACACGTAAAATGAGTATTATCCTAGCTATATCCCTAGTGCCCAAGACCTCTTTCAAATTTTGACATTTGCTCGGTTTCATGCGTGGGATGTCTCGCAAAGCGAAATCCAAATAAGGAACCCTCCCGTTACACTACTCTCTCGCGTCGTCGGTCATCGAGATATAACGGTCTAAGGCACACCATCAGGACGTTCTAAATCCTACCTAACTAGCCTACTTACATACTTCTACCACTATGTCCTTCCATCTTAGCAAAATGGAAAGTCTAACTAATCAGGGTGCCTACTCTCTGCAAAAGTGCTACGAAAATCATACCCAAAGCGTATTTCCTTTGAATGTGCCTTCTATTCAAGGCCTAGCTATAAGGCTCAAATCAATCTTCTTCACCTTGCCTCACCCACCTATTAGCGGTGAGAGAAACATTTCCAGTTCTTTTCCATAGCACGTCTACTTTTTATTAGCCCCTAGTCATCACATGGCTCTCGGCTAATTTCAGCAAAACCAACATCCTAGCATACAACAACATCTCTCCACTCCCAACGTCATTAAGGTTCATGCGTGGAGTGTCTCGCGAAGCAAAATCCAAATAAGGAACCCCTCCGATACACTACTACTTAACTTTATCGGTAGTGGAGGTATGACAGCGTAAAACATGTTTTTTTTACAAATTCTACATATCCCCATGCACTTAAATCATGCTAGTGAAACATCTACTCATCGAAGTTCCATGTAGATGCATAATAAAGGCGAGCTCAACCTGTATCCAGGTGAGATATCGCAACAACAACCAGTTCTACCCTGGAACTGCGGATACGATAGTCTTGCAATATCTCTCCGATCAACTAAGAACATATTATACTCGGAATAATACCATACTCGTATAACACACACAAGACGAGCAATGCAAAGCAAATATAAGCTCAAATATAATGTTACCGATACTGCCAGTAAACTCGAATCACTCCCGAATCTAGGGCAATTAAAATTCTGTGACTCAATCTTATCACACGAAATATTCCTCCTCCATCTGAGGTAAAACTCATAACAACAACTTTACCAACCATCCTAGCTACTCTAAATGGTTAGAGGACATGGTACACTTGCCCTAACTGGACCCCAAAACTACATTAACCAATGCCCCATTTAGTCACCTTACTCTTGTCTTTTAATTCCTACTGGCAAGGACTAACTACCTGGTTTTACATGCCACATTATAAATTTTCCCCATCTCTAGCCACTATGACCATGTTAAGGTTACCAGTCTCAGACTCTATAGCCTCGATCCTGACAATCGCTTTCATATTCCCCTTAACTTCTCTGTTAAAAGGAAACTCCACCACCGGCCCCAACAACCCCATTTTAAGGAATTCCCTGGGTGGATGTCCACCAATGGGGTTCCACAAACACAAATTCTCCATAAGTTCTAAGAACACTTTCTAGTGAGCCTATCATTCTTCTGAAAGACTCTCTCTTCATTTTATATACCTTACCTTGGTATAAGGTTCACTTCTCCATATCACTCTTTATTCACTATCGGCCTCTGCCCGATCCTTATGTGAACAATTCAATTGCATTCTTTTCATTCCAGCTAAATCATGGGAACTCGTGGTTAAAAGCATCCGTAAGATCCCTTTGTGAGCAAAATATCATGCTCCCAAAAATATGGTGACTACCTTCCCACCATTTCAATATTGCTCCCACGAGTGAAAAATTTTCCTCGAATTTTCATATCTGGACATTTCCATACTCTGCTCTAAGCCTAAAGCTTCTGAGCCTTCTACTTCCATTGAGTAATGGTACACTTACTTCACATGACTTAACTTCAAGATATGGTCCTTCTCAAAGACCCTTTCAAACTTTTTTACCAACTTCAACTTACAACTCCAACTAAGCCCCGCCTCCTGCTACCTTCGCGACGGCCTTCCCTGGTCGCCCTTCATCGATCAGCACACGAATCTTGAACGAGCATGCAAAAGATTTACTATAATCTTACATGATGGTAGGAGAATGAAATCTCAGAAGAGGAATCAGCAATCATAATCATAAGGCTCTATATCAAATCAAAAGCAATGCTGAAAGCGTAGTACGTCTGCACAAATTCCTAAGGACACTAGAACCTGATGCTCTGATACCATCTGTGACACCCTGCCTAATAAAATACTGGGTGATCAATCCTGTACCAAATTAAAACAGGAGTTTCATATGGTTCATTCTTAGCATCACTGTCGAAAATCAATTTAATTACTAATAACCTATTAGGCTGGCGTCAAAATTTTATTTAACTAATCTTTTTAATCAAACCATTCAAATAAAACATTAACACAATTTATATATAAAAACTAAAATGAAATAAAATAACCGAGTACTCGGTTTAACATAATACAACCAAATCGAATGCCGCGCTAAAAGGCATAAAAGAATAAATAAATACAATTGGGCTTTCGGCCCGAATGTTACTACGATGCTTCCTATATAGAACACAAGAATAGAAGCGTTTAAAAATAAACCTGCATGCCTCCACAGCTGCTGCAGCAACGTCTGACTCGAAATGATTATCATTTAGGCGTCCCTATGTCTGGACACACACACACACACACACACACACACACACAGATATATATATATATATATATATATATAGCAAGAGAGGGAAAATAGAGAAAATGGGCAGAGCCCGAGTTTTGAAAATATTTTATCAAGTGCTTAAAAACCATATTTTCAAATATGATATCTCTCATATTTAAATTCGTATTGCACTCTCATGAGATACACCTCACCACTCTTCTAATAGTGCAAACCTATCGCATACGTTTTAAACAACCTAGTTAAGCTACCTTGCCTAACTAATCTGTTTCACCCAATCTCTGAAAATCCTAATTAACCCAAGTACTAAGGGCTAAACTTCTCCCCATTCCCAACACTACGTTAAGTTCGTGTGTGGGGTCTCCCGCGAAGTGAAATCCAAACAAAGAACCCCTCTGATACACTACTGCCTGGAAATGTTGACCGTCGAGATCCATTAGGCCCTCAACACAAAACACGTATATATAACTCATATATATAGATAAAATAAGGTTCTCAATAGAACCTATAACTCATTTTCATATAAATCCAGATATGCATCTACCGAAAAGGGAATCACTCTTATTAAATCTTTTCACTTTACACAAGTTTACCTTATATAATTATTCATCTTCATATACAAACAATATACTATACACAACAAGCATCAATGCTATCATCTTCTAGGGAATTACTCAATATACCATCCTGGGTACCAGTGGTCGTACTCTCACACCGACCTGGTAAAAACCAAATCACAACGTATGGGAAGCGGTCATAGTTCCTCACCAGAAATTAGAATGAAACATACCCACCATATCTCACCCCTGATAAAAATCACACAATATAAAATGGACGCTATGACCTGGGGACTATACGCTCCCTGCTCCTCAAGCCAGGGGCCTCACCCACATCACGCAACTTCCCATGATAACATTAGAGGGGTATGCTTCATATAAATATACCATTCACACACATATATATATGTATTTTCGTATCATAATATATGTACCGTAATCCCATCGTATATATAATCTATACATCACTTCTCAATACATATGGCTATAATTACCAAACTCTTATAGTGATAGCCAATAACCCTGAATGTTCCCATTCGTAATAGTATCTAAGTATTTACCTACTTAAAATACTAATCATATTAGTATTCTCCCACTTAATATATAACTCGCACCTCAATCACTTCTTATTATAATATAAACTCGAATATACAAATTCGTACTAACTAGATGAGTATACTATCGACTTATCTTAATTCCATAGGTATCGCACCACCTATAATAATTGTCGTCAATGGACGTAGGACAACCGATCAATTCTCTTTAGCCCATATCCTAAATTCCATCCAAATAACGTCCTAGGATTTACTCAATTACGATCGGCCCATATTTATTCTAACCGTATAAATATATATATACACGCTTGCCAAAAGATTCTCTCGAATGTCTCTCGTCCCAAACATTCGTTAGGTTTGCACCCCGGATTGTGCTTTTAATTAACCCAAGATTAATATGCAACTCCTCAAATACTTTGGGTCACTACTATCTATAATACAATAATTTAAAAGACCCTTAAGTTTAAGCCCAAAGAAAAAAGGAATGGAAAAATCCAATTCTTGGGCAGAAAACAGAGTGCCAGTCGACCCCGAGTTGGGATTTTGCCTTGCTACGCAACCAGTAGCCCTTTTTCCCCTGACCCGATCGACCGTCCATAGGGGGCAATCGATCGGTCATACCAAATAGGTCGGCCATAGTCCATTTTGGACGAAATCTAAATCTCCAATTTCCCAATATCTCAACCCCAACCTCCATTTTTATGGTTTCAAATCTCAACCAACAACATCACTATCATCTAAACATTGATTTATAACTAACACATCAATTATTTGGGGATATTAAACCAATTCTTTTAGATTTAAACCCAAAAATCCTTTAAGCCCTAGTTTTACCATTTCTCCCATTTCTAATCGTTTCTACACTCCATTATCATGGATTTAACACTAGAAATCATTAAGAGTTTACACTACATCAATATGTAAACTCATACTCAAATTCCTCAAGTTTATTTTAAGGGTTCTAACCCAAAATTATATAATTTACCAACTATGATATGAGATACACACACTCAATTAAATAAAGCAAGTAAACACTTGCTTGGAGGATAAAATCCGACGACCTTGAGTCGAATCCCGTGGAGTTTGGCCGGAATCTCCTTTCTCTTCTCCCTCTCTTCCTCTCTCTCTTCTCCTCTTTCTTTTCTTTCTCTTTTCTTTCCTTCTCCCACTCTGTCGTGTCTTATATATGAGAGAAATAAGGTTTTATCCCTTATAAACCCAAAAGTGACTCGTTTACTCAATTGCGATTCCCTACTGGTCCAAAAACTCTCGAAACCTAAACACTGTCCCCGGACACTCTATTCTGACTATCTCGGCCATTCTGAAACCAACCGCACACTCAGAATCTCCATCCGAGTCACTTAATCGCAATTCACTAATTAAACCCAATACATCTTAATACATGGTTTTCAATTAAAATATTATCCTTTGTCGCTTTACCCAACTGCGACATGTAATAAAATAATTCGACTCATTTACTTAATCCCAAAAGTAAATGTAACACGCATCGGGAATCATCTAACACTCATAAACTCCAAAAATTATTATTCAGAGAAATTCCTCAATTCTCCAAATTATACCCATTTATGTAAAATAAATATCCCTAAAAGTACGGGGTATTACAATCGACTACAAATTATACAGAAAATGAATTTTTCAATACAGACTATAAATCATATTTTGAGAAATTTCTGCAACCATGTTTCCATTTCATGTATGATTCTGCATGAGACGTATGAATAATACCAGTGTTCTAAAAAATGCGCTAGGCATTTTAGATACGCCAAGTTTTGGTCCTAAGTATGGATTAAGATGTGGTCAATGATGGTCAACGTTTTTTGGGGTAAGGCGTGAAAAATGCGCATTTTTTGGGGGTAAGGCGTGAAAAAACGCAAGTTTTTTAGAAGTAATGCGTGAAAAAATGCGAGTTTTTATTTTTTTTTAGTATTTTAAAAAAATAGTATTTTAACTTACAAATATTTAGACATATTTTTAAGGTATGTACCATTTTAGTATTTTTAATAGCCTTATCATAGCCAAAAAATATTAAAATATATTAAAAAATGCCTAAACGCCTTTTCACGCCTTTTTACGCCTAGTCTTCTAAGGCTTAAGGCTTGACCTCCACGTCTCGATCACGCCCTGCATTTTTTAGAACCTTGAATAATTCATAGATTAACTTTAAACCTAGAGTTCGAAATCTGGATAGAAACAAATTCTTGAAAAAAAAATATGCCGAACATAAGTCAAGATGGATATAAAAATAAAAAAATGCTAATCGGAAAAAAATAGACTATAAATAAAAAAATAGAAGCGAAAATCGCATTGCTAAGATTAAGAAAGTTATAAATAAGCATCAATGACAACATGTTCAATTGAAGACATTTACAAATAAGCCTTGATGGAAAAAACAAATAAATATATTAAATATACTAAAAATGGATAAAATCGAATAAGTATAGTGTCAATTTATCATTGGAAACTCAAAATAAATATTAGCCATTGTCCAAAGTAAACATGCAGGATCTTTAAGACTCTCTGAGCCATTTTCTCAAACAATCAGCGTGCTAAGTAATGATGCACATAAATTAGTTAACCCTTCACTCGTCTAATCTGAAATTCCCAAAAAATGGTTCCATAAACATCAACAATATAAAAACAAAATAAGCATAAAGTTCCTTTATAATAAGTAACAAATACTATCTAAAGAATATAATAATAATGGAAGTATTGAAAGAAAGATAATGTAATGGGTAAGAAGAAAGAAGTTTTACCAGTCAAGAAACGATTTTGTCATTCGGGAGAGAGAGATTTGGGAGCTTCGTTATTAAAGGAACACGGGAGATAAGGAGTTAAGGTAGATGAAAAGAGTTATTGGTAATTAAAACGTTTAGGATATTAAATTATTTAATGCTACGGAGAAGAGAGAGGCACGAATTTAAGTTTCAAGGAGGTGAGAGAAAATTAGAACAATGTGGAGAGTTATAGAGAATAGCAGAATTTATGAATGTAAAGCCTTTATTACCGCCACGTGTCAGTCTCACACGATTTGGGTCTATAATTTTTGTTATATACTATAGATTTGTGCTATCAAGTATATTCATGTGCGACTAAATTCGAATATCCAATTAGGTTTCATTTGTTTATATCATAATTATAAATTAATTCATTTATAAATTGATCAATTTAAAAATTAGTCCATTAATTGTATTTAGTTTCATTAATAAAACGATTCGTTAAGGCCCCGTTTGGTTGTCCCAAAATTGTAAATTGCTCCATTTATAAATTGGTTCATTTGCAAATTCGTTAATTAATTGTGTTTGGTTTAATTAATGAAATGGTTTATTAATTGACTCATTTTAGTCCATGTATAAAATTTTAAATTGGAGCATTTCACAAAAAATGTGAAATGCATCCATTTGAGTTAAGAGCATTTCACAAAAAGTTCATCTCGAATGCTCCTCTCTCTCTCTTCTCTCCTCGAGCCCCCCCCTCCTTCTCTCTCAATTCGATTTTATATATTTTCCTGAGTGGACATTAACATTAATTTCAGGTTACCAAACATTGCATAAAACATAGTGTGACAAAATTTTGCAAATTTTACTTACCTACCCTCCAAAGAAAATTTTGCAATGGTGAATCATCAAAATGTGCTTTAGTGTGTATGAATTCGTTGTTACTTGTCAAATGGACTCTATGAAAAAGTACATGTTAATCAAGTAATAAATACAAGGCGCTTTATAAATTTAGGACCTATTGTAATATGTATTTTGAAAATAGGACAACAAACATTTTATTTATAGTTTTAGTCCCTATTTTTGAATAAAGCCGTTGGTGCGAACCGATATTCATAAAACGTCAATCAATCACAGCATGCCACGTGTCCCTTTAATTTGAAAATAGGGACTAAAAATGAAAACGAAATATTTGTTGTCCTATATCCTTAATCAATATTATTTTAAGCCGCAAAAGTGAATAATCTATAAATACAATATATCCATCCCCTACCCTAGTTGAATAAAGTTAGGAATGTAAAGTTTTGCGTAAACATAAAAATAGAAATGGCGGAGAGAAGATACAGAGAACAAGTGAAGAAGAGGATGAAGAGAGTCGCGTAATTGAGGGCGTATCGTTTAACGTTCTCGTGAACCCTCAAGCAATCCTGAGAGGGGGACGAAGAAAGAGAGGGTCCATGAGGGGGTATCGCCGGAGAAATCTTTGGTGGTGAGCTTGGAGAAGGTGTTTAAAGTGAAGAGAGGGAGTAGGGTTTCGATGTATGATAACGCTGGAAGGAAGAATCTGTTGTTGATGGTGGCGGTGGTAGTTGTGGTTGTGGGCTTAGTAGCGGTGGCGGTTGTGGTGCGGTGGAGATCGAAGGTTTTATGTTTTATTGGTAAAGACATTGAAATTATTGTAAGAAAAATAAATTCATTTGAAGTTAAATATAAATACGGTTTGAATATGATTTAAGTCGAAAACATAAGTGTAATACCCCGTATTTCTACGTATTTATGATTTAATTAATTCGAAAATTAATTGGATAAATACGATTTAGTTAAATTACATGTGTGACGTAATTTAATCTGATTAAATAATTAAAGTGATTATTAAATATTAATTGAGAGATAGAGACTAATTAATATTTAGTTATGAGATTTACTATGTGCATGAATAGTAAATAATGGTGGATTTTTGATATACAAAATAGTAAATAATGGTGGATTTTTGATATAGGGCATAGCGAGTGATATGTGCGTATTTTATTTTATCTCACCGGGAGACGCGTGTAGACCATTTTGAGGTGAGATATGAGAAATATATTTTAAGTGACTCGAAATATAATTTAGAGGTCACGAATGATTTCGTATGGGTCAAAATAGTAGGAATAGTATACCCGAGGGTATAGTTTGGGTCCCGGATCAATTTTAGACCAAACCGACACCTTTTGAGGGTAATTTGGTCATTTTAAAAATAAGGGTTAAAAGACCTATGAAAATTATCACCCTATATCTGGTAATTAGAATTGGGAGTTAGGGTTAATAACTCACAAAACTTAGAGAGGCCATTAGAGAGAAGGGGGAAACTAATTCCAAAGCTTAAGAAGGGATTCTTGAAGAATTGGACTTGAATCTTGCACCCAAGTCATCCAAGGAAGAAGGATGGAGGGAGAAGAACATCAATCCACCATAAAAAACATATAATCATACCCTACAAACTATGAGGCAAGTGTTTATTGCAAATCAAATTCAAGTTATAATACCCATGTGTAGGGAGTTTTAAGAATTGGTTGATTCTATTGAAAAACCTTGAATTAAATGTATGAATCAATCACATGTCTGGGTAGGATTGCATGTATAATGAATCCCTAATTAAAGATAAAATGAAATTTGAATATATTTGATGATTAACATAGGATCTTTATGAGTTTTTGATTGAAGAACATGAATCTTGAATGACTTAGGGTTTAATTAATGAACACAAGATGCCAATCTGCTAGAATTTTTGACGTAGCTTTAAACATATGTCATTTGAATTGTACTTCGAATTAGAGGGTGAAACATACATGCCTGTAAAGGTATATCTCTTAGATATCCAATGAACCTGGAATTAGGTCCATCGGAGTTCTGTAGAGGGAGTAATCGATATGTTACTACAGGGTGTTTGATCTGCTAGCATAGTAATCTGCCAGAATTTTGACGTGATTTTAAACGTGTATGATTTCAGTTGTACTTAGAATTGTATGTGAATCATATATATATGGAAATATATATCTCTTACCTTTCCAATGAACTTAGAATCATGTAAATCGGAGTTCTGTATAGGGAGATATCGAAATTTTACTAGAGGGTGTTTAATCTACCAGAAAATTTATGATTCATTTCGATTGCGAGAAAATGTAAGATCTTTCTTTTTAAGCCTCAAATCCCTAAACTTTTATCGGGGAAGTGTTTGGGACCTTGATGAAATATATTTCTGGAATAATGATATGGAAGTAGGTTTATGATTGAGCGTTGGACTTTAATTTTGTGAGAGAATTAAAGTGGAGATTCATAGGCTTGATTGTGACGTATTATAATTCGAGATGATAAGAATATAATTGCGAAAAAGCATGAGCGAGCTTAAATTTGTTGGGTCAGTAGGTTAAAAAGGGTAACTACTAAATTGATATAACAAGGGGTAACAAGAACCCTTAGAGTTTTGTGAATACTAAAATTAATACGAAAGTGAAATAAATTTGTAAAGCAAACAAGTATGGTAAATATTAGAGAGAAATAAATTGCGTACAAGTATGAATAATTTGGTTCTGTAAATACCTATTATATTGATTATTTGGTTGGGTGAATACCTAAATTATGCTTACTCGTGTATTAGGGTCGATGATTTTCCGGACCAATACATGAAAGCTCGATTTGGGGTCGATGATTATCCAGACCAAATCGAAGATGAATAATATTGGGTCGATGATAATGCCGGGCCAATATACATACGTATGACCTTTACATTGGGGTCGAGGGATTTCCAGACCAATGTAAATGGTAGGGATATTGGGGTCGATGATAATGCCAGACTAATATACATATGTATGACCTTTACATTAGGGTCGAGGGATTTCTGAACCAATGTAAATGGTAGGATTATTGGGGTCGATGATTTGCCTGACCAATAAATCCTTTTAGTATATATTGTGTGTGAAATATATACCTTATGATTTTATACTTATGTACGATAGTAGACTTGTAGATGATATATATATAGATGTACATCTAAATGGTAAATTAAGTAGAGAGAAACTTAATCACGAAATTTAAAATAGACTGGGAATAGGGTATAGTAAAGTAAGTAGTGAGACTTAATTATGGAGTTTAAACAATGATAGGATAATTAGGGTCGATGATTATCCGGACCAATGATCCTTATAGTATATGTTGTGAGTGAAATATATATTGTATAAATAATCTGCTTGTGTGGGATAGTAGATAGTTAGATGGCGTGCAGACATCTAAAAGTAAGTTGAGCAGAGAAAATTAATTTGATAGATTTAATGTTAGATAGTGGATATCTAAAGGATAAAATTAAGTGGTGAAACTTAATCATAGTTATGGAAAGATATCATGTGAAGAATGTTACTATTGTGTTAATTAATAAATGAGGGATATTAATAAATTTATGTACTGTATGGGCGGCGCGGGAACTTAGACGTGTAGATAAGTTCAATTGAATACTCTAGTATAATTAGCTTGGGTAGTATAGCTAGGTGGGCTAAGTATAAAACGTTAAGCGTGCACTATAGATGAAAGGTGAGGTGAACTCAAGAGAGAGTGTACACGAACATGTGCATTATAGAATTTTATTTTGATAAATGCTTGATAAATATTTTCAAAATGTTTTGAGTACTAACTCTTGCTATAAAATATTTTCAAAACCTTTTAGGTGTCCAGCCACAAGGACGTCAGACTTGAGGATTTCATTCCAGGGACTCGGAGTTGTAGCATTGTGGATACTGACAGGATCTTGATTAGACGATTATACCTTTTTGATCTAGTGTAGGATCTTATTTTTTATTCCTTATATGAACATGTTGTCCGTTGACGGTTTATAGTTATTGAGTTCTTTTGAGTATTGTGGATTGTGGTTTTGACTTTTAGTTGATGGTTTATCGGCAAGTCTTTCATTCATATATATTGTGTTGGATTGAACTCTAGTATACTGTTAATGTTTTATTTATCTTTCGCATGGTAAATTTTATTGTGTTAATGAAAGATAAAATTTGGCACCGGTCTAATTTCACTTAGGTGGTTAGTAATTAAAAAGTTTTCGACAGTGATGCTAAGAATCAACCATTTGAAAAACTTGTTTTAATTTAATAAAGGCCTGATCACCCGATGTTTAATTAGGCGGGGTGTCACAATAAGCAGGGACTAAGTCTTAAAAACCCAGAACATAAAAAATGAACAAGATGCAAAATTTTAAAGCGGCCCGAAGTTGAGGTGAAGAAAGATATCAATTTTTTTACTTTTGACATTTATTACGCTTGCTTGTTTCATCCACTTCAACTTTTTGGGCGACAATATTAGACTAATCTTTTACTCAAAAGTTGAAAATGTTTGAGTTTACCTTTGGGTGTATTTTACGTTTGAGCAAGCACAATTTGATCATATTGTAACTCCATCGGTAATAGTAACCTTCGTGTTACAGATATTACAAGCATCGTTCCAAGGTTTATGTGACACCCCGTCCAATTAAATACCGGGTGATCAGTCATTTATCTTATTAAATATGATTCCTATTTGATTCATTCTTAGCATCACCGTCGAAAACTTTATTAGTTACTAATAACCTAATAGTTAATTGAGTCGGTGCCAGATTTTATCTTTCTTTAACATGCGGAATAAAAATAACTTTAAACCATTCATATAATAGTATAGAAGTTTGAACTTCCAATTAATATAAATAAGTGTCGAATAAACCATTTGCTCCAAAACAAATCCAAATAAATAAATCCAAGAACAAATCTGAAACGAATAAAACTGAATAATGTATTTGAGGGGGCAACAAGCCCAAAATAAAGTGTTGAAATAAGAATCCTAATCTAGGAATAAATAATGGAGACGTGTAGTCCAAATCCTGCATGCATCCTTACATATTGAAGCTACGCATACCTGGAACAGATCTTCAATCCTGGTGTCCCTGTGACTAGACTCCTAAAAGGTTTTAAGAAAAATATTTTTTGCAAACGGGTCAGAGCCCAATTATTTGAAAATGTTTAGCAAGCATTTTATTGCAATAAATGAAATGCGTGGTATATAATGTCCATAATTGATTTTACGGTCTCACTCTGTTGAAGACAACTTCACCTCTCTTCTGCAGTGCATAGCTATCGCATTCATTTATTCTATCTAATTATTACTCGATCCATCTAGACCATAATATCTATCTAAGATAGCCCTCTAATCACCCCGGCACAAGTCAGACACACTATCATAATTAGTATAACATATATAAGTCTCATCTAAATGAATATACTAAATATCACATCGATAGTTGTCAATAGATAGTCACACGTTATCTATAGATACATACACATATCACTGACTACGTATATATATACATAGCATCCTCATAGCTTGGTCCTATTAGATGCATTTCTCGTACATGTTATCAGGTGCCAAGCACATCTCGTGTCACTTCTGATCACCGGGTCAGAATCTCACCACCGAGCCCAAATCATAAACAAATAATAGAGGTGGTTATATATACATAGGCCTTAGGGTTTAAATACATCTTCCTTGAAGACTTACGTGACATCCTCCTCTCATCATGGTAGGAGCCCCCCGAGCACTATACCTGGAGCTACAATCCCAACCTCACTGGAATCGCCAGGGTGGGACCGCTTACTACGCGCAACTTCCCGGATAGAATCCTTGAGTAAAATTTATATAAACACAATTCGCATTCAACTCACATGCATACATATATATAATTTACACACTTATATATATATATATATATATATATCGAGAACTATCGAGCCCGGTCATAATAAATATGTTTTTTGTGAAAAACGCTAAAAACGACTTCTAGTTTCCCACATAGATATGCGTAGTTGAACTAGACTCGACTATCAGGTCGACTAGTGTTACTTTTTAATTGGTTCAATAACTATGTTTATTGCATAAAATGTACAAAATAATAAATACTAAGCTGTATTTCATATTGAATAAAGATTTTTTTAGATGTTTAATTTTGTACTATTACGTATGTCCACGTTCGATTGAATCTGAGTATTCAATTAGGCTCCGTTGATTATTCCACAATTGTAAATTGGTTAATTTATAAATAGATCAATTTACAAATTGGCACATTCATTGTGTTTGATTTCATTAATGAAACGATTCGTTTTGCCACCGTTTGTTTTTTTCAAAATTATAAAGTGGTCCATTTACTAATTCATCCATTAATTGTGTTTGGTTAATTCAATGGAATGATTCATCAATTGACCCATATTAGCCACTATATAAAATCTGAATTTGAGAATTTCACAAAAAATGTGAAATGGATCAATTTGAATTAGGAGAATTTCACAAAAAGTTCATCTCGTTCATCTCGGCTGCTCCTCTCTCTCTCCTCCCTCCCCTAGCTCCCCCTCTCTCTGTTAATTCGATTTTATCTTTTTTTCGGAGTGGACATTGACATCAATTTCAGGTTACCAAAAATTGCATAAAACATAGTGTGCAAAAATTTGGCAAATTTTGCTTACCCACCCTCCAAAGAAAATTTTGCAATGGCGAATCATCAAAATGTAATTTTGTGTGTATGAATTCGTTGTTACTTGTAAAAAATTTTCATGTCAAATGGACTCTATCAAACGTGCAAAAAATATGGGAAATACAAAAAATTTCCGACATGACAAAATTTGCTTTGCCATGCTACCAAACGGACCCTAAAAGTATTAGTGTGTCTTGTATACCATGTGTCACTCATAATTCGACTTTGTAGTGATAAAAAGACCTCTGCCGTAATTTTTTTATTACTCTTTGGGATAGTAATGGTTTTTAGAAAAAAAAATTTGTACCTTGATGAGGTCACTACTAAACTTAGGTGGCTCTATATCAAAGAACGCTACGCTCAAATCATAGTAAGTCGCACAGATCCTCAAAGACTCTAGAACCTGATGCTCTGATACCATCTGTGACACCCCACTTATTAAAATAATGGGTGGTCAATCCCCTACTAAAATAAAACGAGATTCTCATTTGGCTCATTCTCAACATCACTATCGAAATTTAATTAATTACTAACCACCTATTAGCTTAACAAGCTATGTCAACTTTTAATCTTTAAATTACCATACCAAAATAAACCATTCAACATAAACCCACTCATAGGGAACAATATAAATAATCACATTAATAAGGAAATCTAAATGCAGGAATAAATAAAAACCAATTTAAACTCATTTATAATTTACTAATTTACAATGAACCAATTTACATATTTAAACAATTTGCATGGCCATGTGTAAAATATGAAATTAAAGCATCTCACAAAAATGTGAAATGCATCCATTTGAAATAGAATTTATAGAAAGTTCATCCGCTCCTCCCCCCCCCCTCCCTCTCTCTCTTTCTCAATTCTTTTTATCTTTTTTCTGATTGAACCTTAAAATCAATTTTAGATTACTAAACATCGCCTAAAATGGAATTTAAACCCATTTACAATTCATTAATTTATAATGAACCAATTTAGATAATCACACAATTTGTGCAATCAAACTGCTCCTTAAAGTTTCAAAGGTAAACAACAAGATATTATAAGTACAAAGATCCATCATCATGTTAAAAATCCATTCCAATGTTATGTTTCATTGGTAAAGACATTGAAATTATTGTGAGAAAAATAAATTCATTTGAAGCTGAATTTAAATACAGTTTGAATAGGATTTAAGTCGAAAACATAAGCAGGGACTAAGTCTTAAAAACCCAGAATGTAAAAGATGAACAAAATGCAGAATTTTAAAGCATCCCGAAGTTGAGGTGAAGGAAGATATCAATTTTTTTTGCTTCTGACGTTTATTACTCTTGCTTATTTCATCGACTTCTTTTACTTTTTGGGCGATAAAATGTCCAAGATTGCGATCGGGATCTCTTAGTGCTTTGATTTCAGTTGTACTTAAAGTGTATAATACTATGTCGTTGAAGTGATCATTTACGGATAATAAAAATATGAAATCAATAAATTATAAATAAAAGTTATCAAAATGATATTAAATTTTGAGTGTGAATTTTTCTTCTTTCAAATCGATGACAGTCAAATTGTGCACCCTACGAAAGATTTTACCTCGTTAAAAAGTGTGATAGTTGCTTTTTTGTACTCATATTGGACTACCAGTTGAAGTACATACCTTTTATTTGTTGAGGTATAAGTGAAAATATATATATATATATATATAAAATACAAATGTAGCACCATGCCGCGGCCCTTGTCAACATTGGGCGGCGCCTTACTTAACTCGGTGTGCGGCCCTGCAAGTACTGGGCGCAGTACTCACTTCATGTCTTAAAATACAGACTGCGGCCCTACAATGTACAGGGTACGACACCTGTGGCTCTAGCCTCATGAAGGCTGCGGCACTTTGAGCTTGCCTTATAGGCTGCATCCCATTCTACTACAGCGATTCCGGACTTACGTCACGTGCTCAGAACACGTGACAACTCACGTACCTCTTATAAATAGAGGACTATACCTCAAAATAAGGGATGGATTCCATACGATCGGAGTAGTTTCTACAGTACCGATTCTCTCTACATTTCCCCTCCATATAAATCGGGAATTGCTCATCCATATTGCAGCGACCTCTCCGGCACACCGGGATTATCAGTCATCATGTACTCTCCTTTTATTCTCATACTTGTACGCCTCTTTAGGCACGATTATATTGTACAATACCACACATATAATGAGAACAGAACACCACAGTGGACGTAGGCCTATTTTAGAGGCTGAACCACTCTATATCTTGTTTTCTCTCTATTTACTTACTTTACTTGTTCACTACGTACTTTACTTTTGACTTGCTGATATGAGAATGACTTATGGATGATTTCTCGTATCATCAATTTGGCGCCGTCTGTGGGAAGACAGAGATATTTTAACCTTGCTTCTCTATGTTTCGAGTTCTTCAACACCTTATTTTATTCGTGGGGATCATTTGGATCATTGTCTCACGAGTAGATTCAGGTTAGTGAGCTCTATTTTAGATTCACACCCTTAAATGGGTAATTTATATATGAAGATCTGTTCTGATCTCTCTTTTATGACCTTGAATCTAACTTACATACCCTTGTGATATCATTTCATCTAGATAGTGCTGAAAAGCATGATGGGCTTTACCCCAGAAAAGATGAATGGTTAGGGAGGAATTAGGTTTACCCCCTTTCTTCGTTATTCTTTGCCTATGATCTGGGGATTTATCGTTAGAATTATGCCATTATGTGCACCGAGGGGTCATTCCCTCATAGATAGACCCTAGTGGGCATGCTCTCCCCGTGTTTTGAGAGAAAAACTCAGCTTCTGAGTTTCAATTTGGGATTGCTCTTCACCCGCCTAATAGGGGATGCGGCAGGTAGTTTAAATACTTTCATGCCGCGACCTGTACTAGTACGGTCGTGTTGCTGAACCTTCGAAACATCAAGGAATGGAATCGAGAGGTCTCTAGCTCAACCTTGGTGAATGTAATACAAAGGCCACGGCAGTGCACCCAGGTGCTATACTGGCCGCGACACCCTCCAACAGTGTAGCAGTACAACGCTGCATCCTCATTTCCTACTTAGTATCTGTGGTTACTCACTTTTACTAGTTTTGTCCCAGATTATACATATACTTTGTAAAGACTAACAATCGAAGAAAATGGAAGGAGAGTCCAGCCAGAGCACAGAAATCAAAGATGAGATTGTGCAGCTGTACAATCACCTCAACCACCTCTACAATAGTCATGCCTCACTCCAAACCCAGGTCAACTATCTGACTCAGAGGGTGCTAATGCTCGAGGCCGCGATATCTCCCAGTGGGGGCGTGACATCCAAGATCATAGCTTCAGCAGCTTTTGTTATCGCGACCGTTAAAGAGGATCCGACCGAGGAAGCAGTCAGCAGGAGGCAAAAAAGGAGAGTGGAGAAGGCAGAAAAGAAATCTGGGCCCTACACTCCGTTGGCCTTCCCAATTGAAGAGGTCCTAGGGTTCATCAAAGAAGATAAGCTCTTGAGGTGGCCAGAAAAGATGAAAGCTCCATCCTACAAGAGGAATAAAGCTACTTGGTGCAAATTCCATCAAGACCATGGCCATGACACTGAGTAATGTAATGCTCTCAAGGACGAAATTGAAAGGCTGATCGGGCAAGGGATGCTGCGGAGGTTCCTAAAAAATGTTTAGGGGATGCAACCTTATCTCACAAGCCGTATGCTTATTTTTCATGCTTATGTCTTATATTCCATCTGTCTCTACCTTACAGTAGCAACTCCTCTTATGCTGTTTTAAATTAAACTTTGTGTTATCCTTACAAAGTCATATATATGAATAGTTATAAAATCAGGTGCACTATTATAGTGTCATATTTTGATTCTCATTTCCATGAAATGTCATCTTAAAAAGATCATTTTTATCTTAAACAGATCCCGATCTGAGACATGTTACATCGGGAATGATAGTATCTGAAGGGGCCACAATGCTCGAGAGGACGCCAGATTGTCCGGAAGTTGATGATAATTAAAAGGGGCGATAGCAAATATTGGAAGCAGTTATACAAGATTGAACTGTAACGCCTCTCATAAGGGATTCCAATGCTTGCTCTTAGCTTTCGGGATGTGTCATTAAGTCGAGAGACTGGTAATATCTAGCCAGAGATGGCTTTTAATATATCTGTAGCTGTGGGTGGCTTAATAACATAACCCAGCCTAAGGAGGCTTGAAAATATCCTATATGTTAGCTGTGGGTGGCTTAATAACATAACCCAGCCTGACGAGGCTTGAAAATATCCTATATGTTAGCTGTGGGTGGCTTAATAACATAACCAAGCCTGACGAGGTTCCGCGGCCTTGTTCAAAGGAACTATTTATGTTCGGTAGGAACTGCCGCAACCCTATTCAAGAGGCAGCACTTCCACGCAGCCTAACAATTAATTGTGAAGGTTCATTGCCATTACTCGAGGGTGTCGGGGTAGTTCAGTCAGCGATTATTGAAGAAATATGTTATAGTGTCGCATACATATTTCTACATAAGGCATGTAGAAAATATTCAATTAAACATTGAGACAAGCAAAAAGAAGATGCAAAAGATACAAGAGTGAAGACAATATAATTAATGTTTAAAAGGTGGCCACGGCCTTGATATTATCAGTTAAATATTACAAGCATATAGGCCGCAGACACTACAAAAGGGACGCAGCCCTTTATTAATGATCAAAAATGAAAAAACTCAGGAAGCATCATCATCGTGCTCATCGGCTTCCTCCCCATCCGGGGCTGTTTCAGTCCCTTCCTCCGCAGTCGCTGCCTCTGCTTCCGCTCTCAGTCTAGCTTTCTCTTCAGTCGCGACTTTGAGCTCGGCAATGCAGTCTTGGTGTTTAGCATCACTTAGTTTCCAGGCTAGAACCTTCTCCTTAGCCTCAGGGAAGTTCTTTACAATCCCGCGCCTTAGCTCTTGGTAGCCGCGAAGGTAGGCCCAATTATTGATAAGGAAAAAGTCCTTCGATCCCTAGAATGACTCCACGGTATGGTCTATGGCCAGTTAAAGAGCATCGTCGTGATCAGCCTCCATCTTTTTGATATCCGCGACATGGTCTAGTTCTTCTTGAGCAGACTTGGCCTCCAGCTCTTCGTATTTCTTTTGTAGAAGTACGAGCTTATGATTTGAAATTTCCGCGGCCTGTGCAGCTTCCGCGGTCTGAGCTTGGAAGGCCTTGAGGAATTCCACGGCCTATTTGAAGTTTTCCTCTGCCTCTTCCCTCTTATTGTTGGCGGAGGTCAGGTCCATTTGGGTCGCCTTAAGTCCGCGGCAGAAGACTATTTCCCGCCCTCAAATGATGCAGACCATGCAACCTCAAGATCCACGACATGAACTCTCTTGTCGGCCTCTTTCAATTTGTAAAGGGCCTCGTACTTCCTTTTTTGGGCTACGATGACATCCGCGCCCTGGAATTAAAAAAAAAATAATAAAAAGTAAGTTGCAGTATTTGGAACAAAGGAGAAAAACTAAGATAAAGCACTTACCCTAAGAAGACAGTGGAGGCCGCAGTCCTCCAAGTCATCGTGATCTTCTCCCACTAGCCTATCGAGGTCCGCGGCATCAAGGGCCCTCTTCATCCTTCGCTCAGCCTTCGCGATAGTGTCGCACGAGGACTCGGGGCCAGGTTGTCTCAACTGAGGCCACGAACGACCATCAGGGCAAGTTTGGATTTACTGTAATAACAGGTGGCGGCGGCGGAGAACCTGTATTGAGGGGAGCATCATCCGACATCAACCCTGTTGTGGCCAGATTTACCCCTATATCGTCATCAAATTCAGGTGTTGGATGGGCGGCAACATCAGTTTTATCCGCGGCAGGAGTTGAGTCCGCGACTGGAATGACCAAATCATTGGTCGGGGCCTCGGTCGGTGCCTTGGCTTTGGACATTTTCCTCTTCCTGCTCCGCGCAGTATTATTTAGAACGACTACGTCATCTCCCATCTCTGCTAGCTGGGCGGCCAACAGTTCTCGATCAACCTCCTCATCTGAAAAAGTAACAACAAATATTGGGAATTGAAGTGAGGGGAGCATAAGTGACCGTAGAATAAAAATTATGACGGTTAGGGTATTACCTTCCGCGCCCATAACCTGAGGAATGGATTTGTTGGGAAAAAACCCTGCTTCGAATATGGTCGCTGATGTAACAAGTGTGCTGAACTTTTTATGTTCAGCATGAACTGCCGCGGCCTCAGCAACCCTCTTTTCTTGTCGCTTGTTCAAATGCAGACTGCCAAGAACTGCAGAAAAGACAACCCAAAGGTTAGTGGAATTTAATATGCAAATATGAAGAAAGGACGCGGCTATAACCTTAATACCTAATTTAGATGGAGACCCCCATTGCCGCGGCATTCTATATAACCTTTCCCTCTCGTTCTTCTCGGGGTGAATCTCCCGGCCTTCTCAAGAGATGTAAAAATACTCCCCCTTCCAGTTCTTCACACTGGTTGGCCTCCCAGTGTGAAGGGTCTCATCCCTGCCGCGGACTGAGAAGTAGTAATACCCAACGAACTTCACCGAGTTCTCCTTCGGGCGGTAGAAGTGAAAGAACTCTGCGAGAGTGATGTCCCTTTTGAATAGATTCTCCCAAAGGACAACCGCGATAAGAATGGCTCTCCAACCATTAGGATCTAACTGGGCTGGAGCCAGTTTCATTGTATGAAAAAGGCGGCGGATGGGAACAGGAACAGGAAGCCGCAGCCCGTAAATAAAGGCATGAAGTGGGAAGCAAACTCCATCATCAGCCAGAGCTGTGCAAGGTATTTGGTTCGCGGCAAGCGCCGAGCACATCAAATTTTCTAGAAATTCGAAGGCCTCAACCACCTGCTCGACCCAGTCTTGGGTCATGGCGCTACGGATATCAAGTGCAGCTAAGGATCTCTCAGCCTTCCCAGACGTACCGGTTGGGTTATCTATAACTTCCACGGCATCATCCCCTGCACCCAAGGGATGATTACTTGAATTGGCTTCTTCTTCCATTGGTGCAGACTGAAAATTCTTCCTAGACGCAGAGTCCGCAGTTAGGCGCTGCAACCAGTATGGTTTGGAAAAGACTTTAAGAACCCGCGGGAAGATCATATATAAGTAGTAAACGTTTGCCAACTCTATTGCTTGAACCTAAGGGATCGTCCTCTTGTTCCACTGGCCGCAGCCACCTCCTACACAGCCGCGGCAACAGGTTCACAGATTTAGAGATCTGTGACCACGACCATTTCTAAAATTGCTGAAGGTCAATTCAAGAAATTCTAATAGCAATTACAATTATTTATCATGGATGTGTATTTGGTTCATAAAAGTTTGAAGAATCTTCAAAATACAAGGGTGGGGATTCAGAGCTTTAAAAGACCCCACCGCCACGGCAGAATAAATGGATATTCATCAAAGTGCCACGGAGATAAGGACCACAGTGCCGAAGATGAGGACCAAAATAGTTCAAGGGATTAGATTCTTAAAATTCTATCATGCCCCGGCCTATCTCTTAAACAGTTATGTAGCTAACGTTTAGTCGATTTAAGATCAAATTCATAGAATACGAAGAGTTTGGCTATAAACAGCGAGAATAACTATATGATTTTCATTGCATTTGGATGATCGGGGGTCAAGTATAACAGATTATTCGTGTGTTTGTGGTTAAACCCTAGTTTTCTACCAAGCAATAAATAAATTCGTGTGTTTGTGTGTTCAAAGAGAAAGTACGAGCTACGAGTAAAGTGTTTACGAAGATTGGTGGAAAAGTTACCTGGAAATGAGGGAATCAGCGATGCTCGGCCTCACACCACCTTGGAACCTCTACACACAGTCATGAAGGGTCGCCAAAAAATGGATGAAAGATGGACACAAAGATTCTCTCTCGATTTACTCTCAAAGTTGTGGAAACATAATGAAGTCCACGACCAGAAACAATTTATATAAGAGAGCGCGGAAGACGAATCGTCGCTTTGAAAAATACCGCGGCACATAAGGTAACTAAGGCGCAGCCCCAATCGAATTCTCTTGGCACTACGACTTGGGGGCTTATTGATAATACAAATATAGCACCATGCTGCGGCCCTTGTCAACATTGGGCACGACCCTACTGAACTCGGTGTGCGGCCCTGTAAGTACTGGGCACGGCACTCACTTTATGTCTTAAAATACAGACCGCGGCCCTACAATGTACAGGGTGCGGCACCTGTGGCTCTAGACTCATGAAGGCTGTGGCCTTTGAGCTTGCCTTATAGGCCGCATCCCATTCTACTATAGCGACTCCGGACTTACGTCACGTGCTCAGGACACGTGACAACTCACGTACCTCTTATAAATAGAGGACTATACCTCGAAATAAGGGATGGATTCCATACGACCGGAGTAGTTTCTACAGTACCTATTCTCTCTACATTTCCCCTCCATACAGATTGGGAATTGCTCATCCATATTGCAGCGACCTCTCCGGCACACCGGGATTATCAGTCATCATGTACTCTCCTTTTATTCTCATACTTGTACGCCTCTTTAGGCACGATTATATTGTACAATACCACACATATAATGAGAACGGAGCACCACAGTGGACGTAGGCCTATTTTAGAGGCTAAACCACTCTATATCTTGTTTTCTCTCTATTTACTTGCTTTACTTGTTCACTACGCACTTTACTCTTGACTTGCTGATATGAGAACGACTTATGGACGATTTCTCGTATCATCAATATATATATATATATATATATATATATATATATATATATATATGACTAATCTTTTACTCAAAAATTGAAAATGATGGAGTTTTCCTTTAGGTGTCTTTTGCATCTAAGCAAGCACAATTTGATCATATTGCAACTCCATCAGTAATAGTGACCTTTGTGTTACAGATATTACAAGCATCGTACCATGGCCTATCTTTGTCTCTAACTTCCATAATCATTGCGTTGAATGAACAAAATAGATTCCATTGTCCAAATATGAAATTGGGTAGGGTATAATATGTAATTGATAATTTTAAAAACTTAATAAATATTTTTGAAATGATAAGGAAGCATTACCTCCTTTGTTGTTGGAATTACTTTTATAATGTCACGAATAGTCATGTTTTCAGTATCCTTTATGATTTTTTGTGGTAGAGCAGTAAATTTCTCCTTTTGTTGGGATGTTAAGAAGACAGACAACCAATAATTGTATTAGTATAAGTTCAAACAATTTCGAACATTCATGATGAATATGGACTATTTTTTTTAATAATTTATACGACCTGAATACTTTGTCTAAACATAGTATTGAGAGTTCTTAAAATTTATGCCTAATAAAAGTATATTATGTTATTATATATTATCGTATCTCGTCGTATCGTATCCTTATTTATTTAGTTTGTCCTATCCATAAGAAAATAAAGTAGCAAATAAAATCCCATCCAATAATAACAATTTATTTGAGAACCTAAAGAAATGGCATAGGAGTCCCTCATGCATCTTCAGTACACTACATGGCATCACAATGCACAGTGGTTAGAAACTAAAGCAAAAAATGTAAAAAATATAATTAATCCCTTATATTTGTAATGACTTTGAGGTACACACCTTTAAGAACAACAGTGAAACACCACAAAATGGGCAAGAGTCACCAACCCAACCCATTAGAAGTGTTGAAAAAAACTCAAATATTAAAATTAGATACTTTTAATATTTTCTTAGATAGGCATCTTAAATAAAAGCTTGAGATCAAACTCTCCAATTTACTATGAAATTTTATAACATGTCTCTTGCTTATTCATCTAAAGTAAATAGAGTTGATGTTAAGAGAGAGTAAGTGTAAAGAAAACATAAATAAGCAAATAAATAATTAAAACCGAGGATTCAAATAAAAAAACCCAGATCATAAACTTCAAATAAATTAAATATTCTTACATTTAAAGAAAGTACTAAGAAGAAGTAAAATTAACCTTGATTAATTGATATAGTTGAGTGAATATATAAACAGTAGATTCAGTAATATGAATAATACAACCAAAGTAGCCAAAATTAGACTTTTCCACTGCAAACACGAGGTCAAATTCAGTATAGTAATAAAAACATTCTCTGAAATGCTTATTAAATCCACAAGTAATAATAGAATTCACCAAATGAGTTTGCAAATGTAGTTACAAAAAGCATCACTTTCTAACTTCAATACATCAAATCCAATATAAAAAACTAGAAGTCTACAAAGACACAACATAGAAAATGATATAAAGAGTGTTACTAATAACAAAACAAGAACATATAGAAAATATTTTTCAATTAGTTATCGTATTCAACAAAGATCATGTGGGGGCAAGAAATTTACCACGATATAATTCTGACATCATACTCTTATGGAATATAGAGTAATACACTTAATTAGAAAATTTAACTTCTTTATGAAGACTAAGTACCCAAAAAGACAATTAAAAAATACATTAAAAAAAAATTAAAAGTCACTTTTCGAATTAGCATCATTCACTCCTACCATTCGATTTGTCCACGTCTTTCACTAATTATTTAACAATACCTTATAAGAAATATACAAAATTACTTATGAAAGTTTTCTTAATATAAAAAACAATCTAATAAAATAAAGTTTGAATTACTTATTTTTTTAGTTCCATTATAATGAGAAAAAAGAAACCAAAATCAAATTGTACAAAAGTCTACATTAATATCAAAACCTCATAGAAAATGAAAATAGAAACCTTAAAAAATCACAAACATAATTGTTTTTGTATTTTTTTTGAGTGAACGTGAAAATAAAACATTACCATTTTCTCATCAAATTCACCCCAAATTTAAATGAGAAATCAAGATTGGCAAGCAACCTACCATCAGATTAAACGATCATGTGACAACAACAAAACTACATATCACAAACCATATGTGATTATAAAAATAAAATTAAAAAAAACTTATGTGAGAAAACAATTTTTTTTCTCTCATTCTTATTTCAACCCACTCAACCGGTTGAGATTTTTTCAATCCAACCCACGAAACATGACATTTCAGAAAATAGGTGATATACATTGTTTAACACATGAACAAAGGATTTTATAGGAAATTCACTAGAGACACTACCATGAATTTTATGTTATAAAATTGCAAAAGAGAGGAAATAAAATAGAAAAATAAATTCACTAAAATAGCATATGAGAACCTTTAGAAGGCCACAATAGATTTATAACATGGTAAATTCATGAGAGCATCAAACAAAATCCCCCACACATAAGAGGCAAAGTAAAGTGGCGTAATCCCCATCCCCACTCTTAGAAAAAAAAACTTTTCATCAGATAAAATAGATTTTTAATATGGTAAAGTCATAAGACAATGCAAAGTAAAGTGGTGTAATTCATACTCTTACCAAAAAAACCAAGAAAACTCAACTTTTAATCTAAAAAAATAATCTTGTAAAAGAGTGTTGTTTACGGGTTTTAGGTGATGATCGCTTCATGAAGTTTGAGGGCCTTTTATGCTCGAATGGGAATAAGTCTCTTCAAGTGGATCAAAATTTATGTCGATTAAATATATATCTTGGATTGTTGGTTTTTGGTCTTCTATGTTGACGATATCGCAGAGTAAATGTATAGATGGTGAGAAGATGAAAGGGGTGAGAGTATGAGAGAGGGAGAGTTTCGTAGGATAAGATTAAGAGGGTAAGAAGATAAAAAGGGTGAGGGTATGAGAGAGAGTAAGATTGAATTGAATTAAGTTGAAGGTTCTATCCAGAATTTTATATTATAAGAGACTATTTTCATCATAGTATCATTACAAATAGTTTAGCCTATTTGTAGGTAGTATAGATAAAGAGTTTAATACATGGAACATTTAAATGTATGTAAGAGTACTTGAAAATTTTAAGCTATTACCACTCTTCCTAAACAAATACGCAGACAACACATGTTTTTTATAAGTAGTTTTGATAAGTAACATACATATAATCTCTCTCACACACACATACATATATCAACTACACAAACATATCCATATAAACCACAAAAACACATAACCACCCATGCCCCATAAATATATATGGTCAATCAAATGAAAAAATAGATCGCTTTAGAATTCAATTTGTGAATTGTGTTGGATCTAATTTGTGACCAAACCATTTTGTAATTACCAAGTAATTCAATCTTGAACAAAAACAAACACTCGAGACAAACAAATGCTTGAGACAAATCAATCTTATATTGAACATAGGCCATTCTTTTTATTTTTATTTTTGGGGAGTGCACATGATGATAGCCATAAAAGACATAAGACCATCCATAATATCACTCAACCTAACCTTAATGTAGGGAAATGTCCACTTTCTTACAGGATAGTACTAATAAAACATATATTAGAATCACCAAAGAGTGAAAAATGTCGAGTGGGACTTTTTCCAAACATTTGTTATGCAATTTGAAATGATAGAAATTTAAATTAGCTCGGATCTTCAACTCACCAAACCTTTGAGACAATAGAGTTAATTAAGAAAAGGTGATCAATAACTTGGTTAAACTAAAATAAAAGTGTAAAATCAAACCTAAACAACATGACATAATACCACCACAAGCACTAAACCACTACTGCCAATAAACATAAAACACCCAAAGAACTCTAGTATACCACAACCCAAAAGGCACCATAAAAATCAGAAATCGGTAAAATAAATCAAAATCGTATAAATGAAGAGAGATGATTTCTACAAATATAAGAGAGATAGAGGGTAAGGAGAAATATATCGTAAATAAGACATGTGAATTAGCGAAGGTATGCATCCATAGACTTTCATTAGTTGGTTCATTTTTGTTATAACGATTCTCTAATATTTCACTGTGCAAAACAATCCTCTTTAGCCATCATTTTGGAAGAAGACAAAGGTTTGAGATTAATAATATAGATTGGATTTTTAATCGGATGTTTATAATGAAAGTTCAGGTCTATGCATAGACATAGGTATTAATGTGATGGTAGGTAGGATGGTAATTTAGGAGGAAAAGGGGCAAATTGATAAAATATATACTTCCTCAAGTTTAGACTCTTTTTAAGTAGTGGTAGATAAATAAGGGTGATACCCCTTTAAAAAATAATTTCCAAAACATTAAAAAGAAAACTGATGTCAACACTCCTTATAGAAAAATCATTTTCTGAGGAGGCAAAATTTTTAAGGCGAGTCGTTCAAACGGGAAAAGAGGGTCGTTCGAGCAAAACTACTAATCTCATTCGAATAGGAGATCTAATGACCTTTGAATGACACTATTCAGTTAAGTAGGAAAATCTCGATTGAAGTCATACCAATGAAATGAAAAGCGCTCTCCCTCTAAATCATATATGTGTCCCCTCTATTTTACAACACGTTATCAGAACGACACTTTAAATGTCCAAAAATCTATCGTATCACTCTCATAAAATCTACTATCAAGATTTTTATTACATCACATAAAAATCCAACTTGTTATCAAAGGTCGCAAGTCTGCAGAAAAAAATATTAAGGTGCACTTGGTTTCAAGTTTCTTCACGATAAGACCATACTTCTATCAAGTTGTAATACCCCGCAGTTTTATGGATATTTAAATTACAAAAATGGGTGTAATTTGGAGATTTGAGGAATTTCTCTGAGAAATAATTTTTTGGAGTTTATGAGGGTTATATGATTTCTGATGGGTGTTACATTTACTTTCGTGATTAAGTAAATGAGTTGGACTATTTTAATTACATGTCACACTTGGGAAAAGGCACAAAGGATAATATTTTAATTGGAAAACGCGTATTGAGATGTGTTGAATTTAACCACTTAATTGTAGTTAAGTACCTCAGATGGAGATTTCGAGTGTGCGATTGGTTTCAGAAAGGCCGAGATAGTCAGAATAGAGTATCATGGAGTAGTGTTTGGATTCCGAGAATTTTCGGACCAGTAGGGACTCGTAATTGAGTAAACGAGTCATTTTTGGGTTTATAAGGGATAAACCATTATTTCTCTCTATATAAGGCATGATAGAGTGGGAGAAAGAAAGAAGAAGAGAGAAAAGAGGAGAGAAAAGGAGATTTTGGCCAAACTCTGCGGGATTTGACTCGAGGTCGTCGAATTTTATCCACGAGGCAAGTGTTTATTTGATTATTTCTTTTAAAGCATAATCTCATATTATAATTGGTAATGAATAACTATAAAGATTTTCGGGATGGGTTTTCGTGAATCAAAATGGTTTTTTCGAAAGTTTAACGGATAAACCCCGAATAATATACAATTTGGAAAACTTAAGAATTTATTGAAATTGATTGTTGGTTATGGGTTCTAGGATATTTGTAACCCTTTTAAGTGTGTATATGTCGTTGATTGAGGTTGGATGATGTTAAAATAGGAGTTAAAAGCTTGGGGGAAGCTTTAATGGCCAAATCAGCTTCTCGGAGGAGAAGCTGTACGGATCGATCGATCGATCGACGGCCTAGGGTCGATCGATCGACCCTTCAGGATTTTTGACAGTTTCGGCTAATGTTGTTTAAATGGGGTAAATTCCAAATTTAATTATTTTGATCTTATTTATTTGAGAAAATAAAGATTCATTTAGGGAATTAATATCTAGCCATTGGAGGAATTTTATGGGGGCTAGGAGGGTGCTATAATAGTGTGATACTAAAAGTATATTTTCGAGGAAAATAAATAAATTGAGGAATTAGACAATTGGAGTTCCCCCCCCCCCCCCCCCCCCCCCCCCAAAAAAAAAAACATAGAGTGGGGACTTCTAAATTATTATTGGAATGAGATGTATACCTTGGGTCAATTGAGTAAAATCCAGTACTTATTTAATTAGGGGTGTTCGGGACGAGTAACACCCGAGGGAGTATTCTAGCGGATAATTATATGTAGATAATTGTGTGCTTAGAAAATGTAATTATATTCCGATTTATTGAGAAAATCCTACGAGGCGACTAGGATGAAATTTGGGATATAGACCAAAGAGGATTTAGCAGTTACTCGCTACGTCTTTTGACGACGGTTATTATAGGTGATGCGATACCTATGGAATTAAGATAAGTCGATAGTATACTTATCTAGTTAGTATGAATTTGTATATTCAGGTATAAATATAAATCCTTAAAAGTGATTAAGGTACGAGTTATATATATATCAAGTGAGAGAATACTTATAAGTATTAGTATTATAAGTGTACGAATACTTAGATGCTATTACGAATGGGAACATTCGGGGTTATTGGCTATCGCTATATAGACCTGGCAATTATAGCCACATATACATTTGAGGAGTGATATAAATTATATATACGATGCGATTACAATATATAAATCATGATACGGATACATATATATATATATGTGTGTGATTGGTATATGTGTATCTTAGAGGCTGGTTCCACGACCTTTCCTTTGGCGTAGGGTTGGAACAACCAGATTATATATTTCTCTAGTGCGATCCGAGGAGGTTGCGCGATGTGGGTGAATCCCGTGGCTTGAGGAACAGAGAGAGTATATCCCCGGGTCATCTCGTCTCGCGTTCGAGTGCGACGTGTGTGTACTCCACTTGCAGAGGGAATATGACCGCCTCCAAGGTTGTGTATTTTTACCATGACCATGAGTGAGTGTGGCTTGGTACTATGGTATAATGAGTGAACCCGGATTCAGATAGGCACTATGAGACTTCATCCTCGAGTTATAGCTCGGTGGGATGGTTATTATGCTTGTGATTGTAATAAGTATAATTATATTCGTTGAGCATAGTATATGGCCTGTATATGAAGTTGAGATATTATATATAAGGTATTATTCCCTTTCCGGTATATATATATATATATATATATATATATATATATATATATATATATATACACACACACACACACACACATACGTTGTGAGCTGAGGTCCTAACGGATATCGATGATCAACATTGCCAGGTAGTAGTGTATCGGGGGGGGGGGGGGGGGTTCCTTGTTTGGATTTCGCTTCGCGAGACACTCCACGCACGAACGTAGCACATTGTTGGGAATAGGGAGAAGTTTAGCCCTTAGTACTCGGGTTAATTAGGATTTTCAGAAATCTGGTGTAACGGATTAGTTAGGCTGGGTAGCTAAACTAGGTTGTTGAAAAAGAATGTGATAGGTGTGCACTACTTGAAGAGGGGTGATAGGTATCTCATGGGAGTGCGAAACCAATTTAAATATGAGATAAATCATATTTTAAAAATATAGCATGTATGCACTTGCAAAACAGTTTCAAACTCGGGCTCTGACCCATTTTTCTCTATTTTCATCCCTTGCAATATATGTGTGTGTGTATATATATATATATAGGTGTCCAGACACGGGGACGCCTGGATGATAATTGCTTCGAGTCGGATGTTTGCAGCAACAGCTGTGGATCATGCAGGTTTATTGTAGACGCTATTATCTTTGTAATCTAGATAGGAGGTACTGTAGAAACTCTCGGGCCGAAAGCCCAATTGTATTAAATTATTCTTTTACCGCACTTTGATTTATGACTATTCAATTTAGTTTTACTATGCTAAACCAAGTGTTCGATTATTTTATTTCATTTTCAATTTCATATATAAACTATGTCGATGTTTTATTTGAATGGTTTATTTAAAAAGATTAGTTAAATAAAATTTTGATGCCAGCCGAATAGGTTATTAGTAATTAAATTGATTTTCGATAGTGATGCTAAGAACGAACCATATGAGACTCCTATTTTAATTTGGTACAGGATTGATCACTCGGTATTTTAGTAGGCGGGGTGTAACATATGGTATCATAGAATTAGGTTCTAGTGCCTTTAAGAATCTATGAGGACGTACTATGCTTTCAACATTGCTCTCGAATTGATATATATCCTTAGGATTAGGATTATTGATTCCTCTTGTGAGGTTTCATTCTTCTCCTATTATGTAAGATTATAGTACATCTTTTGGCGCGCTCGTTCGAGACTCGTGTGCTGCTCGAAGAAGGGCGACCAGGGAAGGCCGTTATGAGGGTAGCAGGAGGCGGGGCGGGGCTTAGTTGGAGATATAAGTTGAAGTTGGAAATGAGGACCGCAATAGAGTTCACTCCCCTTATGGCATTCTTATGGATTGCTATGACGACTACTAAAGTATAGTAGTTATAATTATCCAAGTACCGCTATAGTAGAGAGTGGTGCTAAAGTTGAATTACCCAGTGAAGTTAAACTGGGGAAAGGTTCGAAGGGCCTTTGATAAGGACCATATGTTGAAGTTGAGATTATACGGAGTAAGCATAACATTAATCAGTGGAAATATAAGGCTCAGAAGCATTGGCTTAGAGCAGGGTATGGAAATACCCATATGTGAAAATTTGAGGAAAATTTTTCACTCGTGGGAGCAATATTTAAATGATGGGAACGGTGGTCACCATGTTCGAGGGAGCAGGATATTTTTCTTATAGAGGGACCTTAAGGATGGTTTCAACCACGAGTTCCATTGGTTTATCAGGAATAAAGAGAATGCAGTTATGAATTATTCACATAAGGATCGATCTGAGGCCGATAGTGAATAAAGAGAGTTATGGATAAGTGAACTTTGTACCAAATTAAGGTAGGTACAATGAAGAGAGTCCTTCAGAGGAATGATAAGCTCACTAGAAAAGTGTTTCTAACACTTATGGAGAATGTGTGTTCCTGGAACCCCATTGGTGGACACCCACCCGGGAAATTCTATGAAACAGGGCTCTTGAGGCCGATAATGGAGTTTCCTTTTGACGAAAAAGTTAAGGGAACTATGAAGGTAGTTATCAGGATCGAGGCTATAGAGTCCGAGATACTGATAACCCTAACATGGTCAGGGAGTCCAGAGATGGGAAATACGGTAATATGGAGTGTTGAACCACACGATTAGTCCTTTCCCGATAGGAGTTAAAGGACAAGAGTAGGATGCCCAGATGGGGCATCGATAAGAGTAGTTTTGGTTCTGTTAAGACAAGTGTACTATGTTCAGGAACCAATTGAAGAAGTTAGGGAGATTGGAAAATTTAATGTTCAGAGTTTTGCCTTGGATGAAGGAGGTATATTTTGCGTGGCTAGATAGAGTCGTGGTATTTCGCTAACCCTAGATTCGTGTGTGTAATTCGAGCTTTGTGGCGGTATCGATAACATTATTTAGTGTATGTCTATACATTTTTTCGCGGTAGCGGGGTTCTATTTTCAATTTGTATCTGGTTTTTACTACTCGTTTTGTAGGTGTTATACGAGTATGGTACTATTATAAGAGTAATGTTATTGTATTATTGGAGCGATAGCAGGCTAATGATTGCAGGACTATCGTATCCGCGATTCCAGGGTGGAACAAGTTATTTTTGAGATATATCATATAGGTTGAGCTTGCCTTTAATATATGTTTAGATGGAACCTCAATTAGTAGATATTTGATTTTCTCGATTTTAGTGTGTGGCGACCTTATAGGTATGATTTAAGGTATGCATGATTTAGTACTAAACTGTGTGTTTAATCTCATTTGTTGTTTGTGCAAAGGACTTAGTGTTTGTACAAGCGCCTTGTGGTATGGCTCCTAGGAGGAAATAGGAGTTCATACCACTTTTTGTTAAAAGAGGGGATAAAGTTATTTCGGTTGCATATTTGAAGCTAACGGACCTCTACGACCGACAAAGTTAAGTAGTCGTGTATAAGAGGGGTTCCTTGTTTGGATTTCGCTTACGAGACGCTCCATGCATGAACCTTAACGATGTCGAGAGTGGATAGATGTTATCGGATGCAAGGATATTGGTTTTGATGATACGTTACCTAGTGTGGAGAAAACACTATAAACTGAGAGTCATATGATGATTGCATGCTTATGGAAATAGAAATGCTATGGAAAAGCGCACAAATGGTTCTCTCACCACAAGTATGTGGGTGAGGCAAGGTAAAGGAAATTGATTTAAGTCTTGTAGCTAGGCCTTGATGAGAAGGTTAATTCAGAGGTAATATGTTTTGGGTATGATGTTCGTAACACTTTTGTAGAAAGTAGGCGCCTTGATTAGTTAGAGTTTCCATTTCGCCGGATCAGAAGACATAATGGTAGAAGAGCATTAGTAGGTTAACGAGGTAATATTTTAGAACATCCCAGTGGTGTGCCTTAGATCGTTATATCTCGATGACCGAAGATGCGAGGAAGTAGTGTAACGAGAGGGATCGTTGTCTGGATTTCGCTTTGCGAGACGTCCCATGCATGAAACCGAGCGAATGTTAGAAGTCATGAGAGGTCTTGGACACTAGGGACATAGTTAAGATATTATTCATTTTTAGTGTGTCGAAAACCCGTCGACCTTAGGAATATTGGGAAGTAAGTTCAAAAGGACTGGTGGCGCCGATATAAGGAGATAGTTGTGAGTTAACCACAAGAATATTGGTGGGTTAACTTTATGAAGGATTGCATTTCCAGGTATAGGAAAGATTGGAGTTTGAAGTATTTGGGTTAAGAATACACAAGTGTTAGCACTAGGCCAAGAAAGTGAGGCTCATTTTTTTTAGAGAGTGTTACGTGTGTGACAACTGCAATGGTTGTGCAGATAGGCACGGGTCAAAAGGTGTATGGGCACCTTGGTAAGTTGGTTTTATATAACGCCCAAAATAGAAGGAATGCAGTATATAAAGTTGAAGAAAATGAGGTGGGGGTAGCTATAAATGGAGATGCATTTAGAGTTTGATTGATTAAATGTTGTAGGAGATACGCGATAACTCAATCGTATAGGTGCAATAAGAGGTAGCATTCCCATAGTAAGTGACGAGACTGACGGGAGTACTCAAGCGTTATAGTAATTTGATATCCTGATGTAGATGAGCGGACGCTTTGACTCGTGATTCTCCGGTGATATTTAAACGTTAGAGTGGCTGATATAGGCTAGTTTTCTCTATATGTGCTACTAGAAACGCTAGGTGCAATGTGAAGTTATTAGAGTCACCTTACGACGAGGTAGTATTATAGCACATAGGGATTTAATTAAGCTAGTGCATTAGAATATAAGCCTTGAGACAAGCGGGTACCGTGAACGAGTATATGGTAAAGAATCATTTGGGTTAGCACCTTTCGACTTGTGTGAGCATGATGAAGTATGAGTAGTAATCCCAAGTTGGTCGTACCAGTCATGTCCAAATTTCGGGGACGAAATTCCGTTGTAAGGGGGGAGAATATAATACCCCGCACTTTTATGGATATTTAAATTATAAAAATGGGTGTAATTTGGAGATTTGAGTAATTTCTCTGAGAAATAAATTTTTGGAGTTTATCAGGGTTATATGATTTCTGATGGGTGTTACATTTACTTTCGGGATTAAGCAAATGAGTTGGACCATTTTAATTACATGTCGCAGTTAGGAATAGCAACAAAGGATAATATTTTAATTGAAAAACGTGTATTGAGACGTGTTGAGTTTAACCAGTGAATTGTAGTTAAGTACCTCGGATGGAGATTTTGACTGTGCAATTGATTTCGGAATGGCCGAGATAGTCAGAATAGAGTATCCGGGAGTAGTGTTTGGATTTCGAGAATTTTTGGACCAGTAGGGACTCGTAATTGAGTAAACGAGTCATTTTTGGGTTTATAAGGGATAAACCCTTATTTCTCTCTATATGAGGCACGAGAGAGTGGGAGAAAGAAAGAAGAAGAGAGAAAAGGAGATTTCGGCCAAACTCCACGGGATTCGACACGAGGTCGTCGGATTTTATCCACGTGGAAAGTGTGTACTTTCTTATTTCTTTTAAAGAATAAATCTCATATTATAATTGGTAATGAATAACTATAAAGATTTTCGGGATGGGTTTTCGTGAATCAAAATGTGTTTTTCGAAAGTTTAACGGATAAACCCCTGATAATACACAATTTGGGAAACTTAGGAATTTATTGAAATTGATTGTTGGTTATGGGTTCTAGGATGTCTATAACCCTTTTTAAGTGTGTATATGTCATTGATTGAGGTTGGATGATGTTACAATATGAGTTAAAAGCTTGGGGGAAGCTTTAGTGGCCAAAATAACTTCTGGGAGAAGAAGCTATACGGATCGATCGATCGATCGACGGCCTAGGGTCTATCGATCGACCCTTCAAGATTTTTGACAGTTTCGCCTAGTGTTGTTTAAATGGGATAAATTCCAAATTTAATTATTTCTAGATTATTTATTTGCGAAAGTAAAGATTCATTTAGGGAATTAATATCTAACCATTGGAGGAATTTTATGGGGGCTAGGAGGGTGCTATAATCATGTGACACTAAAAGTATATTTTCGAGGAAAATAAATAAATTGAGGAATTAGACAATTGGGGTCCCCCCCCCCCCCCAAAAAAAAATAGAGTGGGGACTTCTAAATTATTATTGGAGTGAGATGTATACCTTGGGTTAATTAAGTAAAATCTAGGACTTATTTAATTAGGGGTGTTCGGGACGAGTATCACCTGATGGAGTATTCCAGGGGGCAATTATATATAGATAATTGTGCGCTTAGAAAATGTAATTATATGCCGATTGATTGAGAAAATCCTAAGAGGCAACTAGGATGAAATTTGCAATATTGGCTAAAGAGGATTTAGCGGTTACCAGATACGTCTTTTGACGACGGTTATTATAGGTGATACGATGCCTACAGAATTAAGATAAGTCGATAGTATAATTATCTAGTTAGTACGAATTTGTATATTCGGGTATAAATATAAATCCTTAAAAGTTATTAAGGTACGAGTTATATATATATATATCAAGTGAGAGAATACTTATAAATATTAGTATTATAAGTGTATGAATACTTAGATGCTATTACGAATGGAAACATTCGGGGTTATTGGCTATCGCTATATAGACTTGACAATTATAGCCACATATGCATTTGAGGAGTGATATATATTATATATATGATGCGATTACAGTATATATATTATGATACAAATACATATATATGTGTGTGTGATTGGTATATGTGTATCTTAGAGGCTGGTTCTACGAGATTTCCTTTGGCGTAAGGTTAGAATAGCTAGATTACATATTTCTCTAGTGCGATCCGGGGAGGTTGCGCGATGTGGGTTAATCCCCTGGCTTGAGGAGAAGGGAGAGTATATCCCCAGATCAACGCGTCCCGCGCTCGAGTGCGACGTGTGTGTACTCCACATGCAGAGGGAATATGACCGCCTCCACCGTTGTGTATTTTTACCATGACCACGAGTGAGTCTGGCTTGGTACCGTGGTATTGTGAGTAAACTCTGATTCGGATAGGCACTATGAGACTGCATCCTCGAGTTATAGCTCGGTGGGATGGTTATTATGCTTGTGATTCTAATACGTATGATTATATTCGTTGAGCATAGTATGTTGCTTTTATATGAGGTTGAGATATTATATATATGGTATTATTCCCTTTCCGGTAGATATATATATATATATATCCGGATTTATATGAATATGAATCATAGGTTCTATTGAGAACTAAATATTTATATATTTATCTATATATATACGTTGTGTGCTGACGACCTAATGGATCTTGACTATCAACATTTCCAGGTAGTAGTGTATCGGGTGGGTTCCTTATTTGGATTTCGCTTCAAGAGACACCCCACGCACGAACATAACGCAGTGTTGGGAATGTGGAGAAGTTTAGCCCTTAGTACTTGGGTTAATTGAGATTTTCAGAGATTTGGTGTAACGGATTAGTTAGGCTGGGTAGCTTAACTAGGTTATTTAAAAAGAATGCGATAGGTGTGCACTACTAGAAGAGGGGTGAGGGGTATGTCGTGGGAGTGCGATACCAATTTAAATATGAGATAAATCATATTTTAAAAATATAGCATTTATGAACTTGCAAAACATTTTCAACTCAGGCTCTGACCCGTTTTTCTCTATTTTCATCTCTTGCTATATATGTGTATATGTATATATAGGTGTCCAGACACAGGGATGCCTGAGTGATAATTCCTTCGAGTCGGACGTTTGCTGCAGCAGCTGTGGATGCATGCAGGTTTATTGTAGATGCTTCTATCTTTGTAATCTAGATAGGAGTTACTGTAGAAACTCTCGGGCCGAAATCCCAATTGTATTCAATTATACTTTTATCGCACTTTGATTTACGGATATTTGATTTGGTTGTACTATGTTAAACTGAGTGTTCGGTTATTTTATTTCATTTTCAATTTCATATATAAACTGTGTGGATGTTTTATTTAAATGGTTTATTTAAAAAGATTAGTTAAATAAAATTTTGATGCCAGCCTAATAGGTTATTAGTAATTAAATTGGTTTTCGACAGTGATGCTAAGAACGAACCATATGAGACTCCTGTTTTAATTTGGTACATGATTGATCACCCGGTAATTTATTAGGCGGGGTGTCACAGATGGTATCAGAGCATCAGGTTCGAGTGTCCTTAGGAATTTGTGCGGACGTATTACGCTTTCAGCGTTGCTCTCGAATTGATATAGAGCCTTAGGATTAGGATTATTGATTCATCTTATGAAGTTTCATTCTATCGCTATTATGTAAGATTATAGTACATCTTTTGGCGCGCTCGTTCATAACTCGTGTGCTGCTCAAAGAAGGGTGACTAGAGAAGGCCGTTACGAGGGTAGTAGGAGGCGGGGCTTAGTTAGAGATATAAGTTGAAGTTGGAGATGAGGACCGCAATATAGGTCACTCGCCTTGTGGCATTTTTATGGATTGCTATGACGACTACTAAAGTATAGTAGTTATAATTATCCAAGTACCGCTATAGTAAAGAGTGGTGCTAAAGTTGAATTACCCAGTAAAGTTAAACTGGGGAAAGGTTCGAAGGGTCTTTGATAAGGACCATATGTTGAAGTTGAGATTATATGGAGTAAGAGTAACATTACTCAATGGAAATAGAAGGCTAAGAAGCTTTGGCTTAGAGCAGGGTATGGAAATACCCATATGTGAAAATTTGAGGAAAATTTTTCACTCGTGGGAGCAATATTGAAATGGTGGGAACGGTGGTCACCATGTTCGAGGGAGTAGGATGTTTTTCTTATAGAGGGACCTTACGAATGGTTTCAACCGCGAGTTCTTTTGGTTTATCTGGAATGAAGAGAATTCTGTTATGGATTATTCACATAAGGATTGGTTAGAGGCTGACACTGAATAAAGAGAGTTATGGATAAGTGAACTTTGTACCAAATTAAGGTAGGTACAATGAAGAGAGAGTCCTTCAGAGGAATGATAGGCTCACCAGAGAAGTGTAGCTAACACTTATGGAGAATGTGTGTTCGTGGAGCCCCATTGATGGGCACCCACCCAGGAAATTCTGTGAAATAGGGTTGTTGAGGTCGATAATGGAGTTTCCTTTTGACGTAGAAGTTAAGGGAACTATGAAGGCAGTTGTCAGGATCGAGGCTATAGAGTTCAAGATACTGATAACATTAACATGGCCAGGGAGGCCAGAGATGGGAAATACGGTAATGTGGAGTGTTGAACCACACGGTTAGTCCTTTCCCGGTAGGAGTTAAAGGAAAAGAGTAGGATGCCCAGATGGGGATTGATAAGAGTAGTTTTGGTTCTGTTAAGACAAGTGTACTATATCGGGGAACCAATCGAAGTAGTTAGGGAGATTGGCAAATTTAATGTTCAGAGTTTTGCCTTGGATGAAGGAGGTATATTTTGCGTGGCTATATAGAGTCATGGTATTTCTCTAACCCTTGATTCGTGTGTGTAATTCGAGCTTTGTGGCGGTATCGATAACATTATTTAGTGTATGTCTATACGTTTTTCCACGGTAGCGGGGTTCTATTTTGAATTTGTATCCATTTTTTACTACTCATTTGTAGGTGTTATATGAGTATGGTACTATTATATGTGTAATGTTATTGTATTATCAGAGTGATAGAAGGCTAATGATTGCAGGACTATTGTATCCGCGATTCTAGGGTGGAACAAGTTGTTGTTGCGATATCTCATATAGGTTGAGCTGGCCTTTAATATATGTTTTGAAGGAACCTCAATGAGTAGATGTCTTATTTTCTCGATTTTAGTGTGTGGCGACCTTATAGGTATGATTTAAGGTATGCAGGATTTAGTACTAAGATGTGAGTTTAAGCTCATTTTTTGTTTGAGCAAAGGACTTAGTGTTAGTACAAGTGCCTGGCGGTATGGCTCCCACGAGGAAATAGGAGTTCAGACCACCTTTTGTTGAAAGAGGGGATATGGTTATTCCGGTTGCATATTTGAAGCTAACGGACCTCCACAATCGACAAAGTTAAGTAGTAGTGTATATGAGGGGTTCCTTGTTGGGATTTCGCTTGCGAGACGCTCCACGCTCCACGTATGAACCTTAATGACGTCGAGAGTGGAGATATGTTATGGGATGCAAGGATATTAGTTTTGACGATACGTTACCTAGTGTGGAGAAAATACTATAAACTGAGAGTCATGTGATGATTGCATGCTTATGGAAACATAAGTGCTATGGAAAAGCACACAAATGGTTCCCTGACCGCATGTATGTGGGTGAGGCAAGGTAAAGAAAATTGATTTAAGTCTTGTAGCTAGGCCTTGATGAGAAGGCTAATTCAGAGGTAATATGTTTTGGGTATGTTCGTAACAATTTTGCAGAAAGTAGGCACCCCGATTAGTTAGACTTTCCATTTCGCCCGATTAAAAGACATAATGGTAGAAGAGCGTTAGTAGGTTAACGAGGTAAGATTTTAGAACGTCCCACTGGTGTGCCTTAGACCGTTATATCTTGATGACCGACGATGCGAGGAAGTAGTGTAATGGGAGGGTTCCTTATCTGGATTTCGCTTTGCGAGACGTCCCACGCATAAAATCGAGCGAATGTCAAAAATCGGGAGAGGTCTTGGACACTAGAGACATAGTTAGGATATTATTCATTTTTAGTGTGTCGGAAACATTTCGACCTTAGGAATATTGGGAAGTAAGGCCAGAAGGACTGGTGGCGCCGATATAAGGAGATAGTTGTGAGTTAACCACAAGAAGATGAAATAGCGTTGCCAAAGCCGTTTATGAAAATAAACTATTTAAGCAACTCCGAAAGTTTGTTGAAGAAACTCTTTACTTAAATCAAAACGATTTTGAACACAAGATGTGTTAACAAAATTATGAACGAGATATGGACAAGATTTGATAACAAGTTTTAGTAAACAGTTTAAAATGTTTTAAACTCAGCACACAAACAGAAAGGGATGAGAAGATGTAGAAATATTGATACTCAGGATTTTTAACGTGGTAAAACCTCAACCTTGAGGAAACATCCACGACTCCCTCTACGGAGTAAAACAAAAACAATCACTAAAACAAATATATGAGTTACAACCTATTTAACTAACATGCACACAAAAACAAATCTATACAAGTTCAGGATTGTACCCTCTGGCGTCCTTAACTTTTCTGCAGATCTTGTTTGTTGATGTAGTTGTCTCAGTTTGTCAACTCTTCTTTGTTCCAGCACTTTACGTCGACTTATGTTCACCAAATCTTATAGCCAACACTTTGAGTGTTTGTAGTGTGAAGATGTTTGTGAATGGTGTTCTAAATCACATGCATGCACACACACACACTTATTAGTTACAGACGATCCTAACAAATCACATATAAAGTCTATATGCAGTGTATTTGTTATTTTTCTTTCTTACAAAACCAAGAACCTTTTCGACCTTTCAAAATAACCCAGATTCCACGGAGATCTTGCTTAAGAAATCGGTCAAGACCTTTCTCAATCACTTTTGAAAATATTATGTGGATTGAGAACCCTCCAAGTGCGAATCCCACTAGGTCAGGTTAGGTTTTGTAAAAACAGAAATAGAAAAACATCTATTGTTGATCTTTGAAAAAAATGTTTTAACAGAAAAGAATCAACAACGAAATTCTCAAGATGAGAAATAAATGCAACTAAGTGTTCTGTGACATGAAAAACCTCAGATCTATGATTTCTATTGAAAAAGAAACAAGATCTGAGTCTATGTCTAAGTTGGAAATAAGATTTATGAACACAAGGATTTCAGCAACCCAGAAATCACTCAACTCGAACTCTCATAACTCAAGAAACACTAAGGATGGTGTTTGTCTGGTTATGGTGTTTATAGAGAGGTAAGTGGTTTAGATTTAGAGGTATTTGGACGAAGTTAGGGTTTGGTTTCTCTCTCTAACTTCTCTCTTCTCTCTTCTCTCTCTTCTCTCTCTCTCTATTCTCTCTATTCTCTGAGACTTTGCAAAATGGCAAAAGCTTTCGAAGGCTGAGATGAAAGGTCTTTAAATAGGGAGAGGAGAAGATTCCAGAGCCTCGTTCAAAAACAATGGCTGAGATTGAGTCAAGCACCATTGACTGCAATCCAAGGGCTCACAACAGGCGGTGGATTAAACAGGCTATGATTGGCTAAAGGGATTACACGGGGATCCACTCAAAAGACATGCAGGCCATCGATAAGGATAGATCCAAGGGCTGTAAGCGTGCGATGGTTTGTCTCAGTAAAGAAACACAGTTTGGTCCAATCAGAAGACAACAGGTGTTGGCCTGTGAACGAAGGTAAACGCGCGTCCCAAAATAATTACAGAGCCAACCCTTAAGTCTCTAGCGCTTTCGGTTTCTACCCAGAGTAACTTTAGGCCAATAAACACAACAATCCATATTTATATAATAACCCCAAGACTTTATAAATCAAATTTTAATTAAATAAAACCTTGTTTAAAATATGTTTTAAATTCCCAAAAAATTATTAAAAATCAAATTGAGGGATTTAAACACACTCACAACATTAAAACACATAGGGGTGCAATATGATATTCAAGAATCAAATTCTAAGTGTGTGAGTGATGGCTATAGTCTTAGGATCATTACATGATAGATAGAAGAAGAAGCAACCCAATCTCTGAAGCTCTTTGGTTTCTAGGATAGACACTATTTTGTCACAATTTCCAAACTAGATGAGCTCTTATACAGTCTAGACTCAAATGAGTCAAAAGTATAAGGGCTTCAATCTCCCCCTTTGGAAATATGAGACAAAATCTCCTTTGAGTCATCTCAACTCGTAGGGCGACAACAAAAAAACTTATTCCTATAAAGGTTCTATCTACCCAAATCCTAGAAAGCAAAAATTACATAACTCAACTATATACAGTTTAACATCCTATTATTACAATGAAGAATGACTGTACAAGAAGAATACCTGCAAAAAATTACTAAGATCAAGCTTTTTAGTATATGCAGTAGACTCAAATTTCTCCCCCATTTTGTCTCAAATGGACAAAGGGAAGGAACTTGGCAAACATAACAGGTATTTACTCAGCACAAATCATACCAATAGATTTTCTTAAAGAAACGAATCTATTAAAATCAAGAGGTTTGGTAAATAAATCTGCAAGTTGTAGATCAGTAGAAAGATAATTGATTTCTAATTCCTTGGTTTCAACTAATTCACGAATAAAATGATGTCTTATTTTAATGTGCTTAGTTCGCGAGTGTTGAACTGGGTTCTTAGAAATGTTAATCGCACTTTGATTATCACAATAGAGATGAAGTGTGGGTTCTAGAATACCATAATCACTTAGCATTTGTTTAAGCCATAACAATTGGGCACAACAGCTACCGGCGGCTATGTATTCAGATTCAGCAGTCGAGAGAGATGTGCAGTTCTGTTTTTTACTACTCCATCCTACCAAGTTATTACCAATATAACAACATGCGCCTGAAGTGCTTTTACTATCATCAGTACACCCAGCCCAATCAGCATCAGTGTACCCAATAATAGTGCTAGGTGTGTCATTCGTGTACCAAATTCCTAAATTTAGAGTGCCTTTAACATATTTAATTATGCGTTTAACAGCGTTTAAATGGCTCTCCTTGGGGTTATTTTGATAACGCGCACAAACACAAACAGCATACATGATATCAGGACGCGAGGCAGTCAGATAGAGTAATGTGCCAATCATACTACGATATAAGGTAGAGTCTACAGATGTTCCAGTTTCATCTCTAGATAATTTCTCTGTAGTACTCATAGGCGTTTTAGCACTTTTAGCACTCTCGAGGCCAAATTTTTTAACTATCTCTAATGCGTACTTAGTCTGCGAAAGAAACAAGCCATCTGGTTGTTGTTTGACTTGGAGACCTAGGAAGAACTGTAACTCCCCCATAAGGGACATCTGAAATTCCTTACTCATAATTTCAGCAAAAGATTTTACTTCTGAGGTAGAAGTGGATCCAAATATGATATCGTCTACATAGACTTGAGCGATAGTAATGTGTTTGCCAAACTGTTTGACAAATAAGGTTTGGTCATTTCCACCTCTTTTGAAACCTTTGTCCAGCAGAAAACTGGACAGTCGCTCATACCAGGCTCTAGGAGCTTGCTTAAGACCATATAGAGCCTTTTTCAACCGAAATACATGATTAGGATAATTAGGGTCAATGAACCCTTTAGGTTGTTCTACATAGGTTTCCTCGGCAAGTATTCCATTAAGGAACGCAGATTTAACATCCATTTGATATAATGTAAAATGCATGTGACAAGCTATAGCAAGAAGCAGACGAACTGATTCTAAACGAGTAACGGGAGCAAACGTCTCATTAAAATCAAGTCCTTCTATTTGGGAGTAACCTTGAGCAACTAGTCTAGCTTTATTTCTAATTATCATCCCATTTTCATCAGTTTTATTTTTGAAAATCCAACGAGTACCAATAACCTTTTTGTGATCAGGACGTGGAACAAGAAACCAAACATCATGAATGACAAATTGTAAAAGTTCATCCTGCATAGCAGAAATCCAGTGAGAGTCATTCAATGCCTCATTTACATTCTTTGGTTCCAAAAGAGAAACAAAGCAAGCATAGAGAGCATAATTTCTAAGTTGGGATCTTGTACGTACTGGTTCACCAGGGTTACCAACTATGTTGTTTATGGGATGATCTTTAGAAACCCAGTTAGGTACTTCAGGTGACTCAATAGGTAATGAATTATCTATTTCAGAAGAGTCATTTTCTAAAATATTTGACGATTCTTCTTCTATAGTTAATTCACTAGTCTTGCTTTCTACAGTAGTGTCACTAACAATTACATTTATGGATTCCATTAAGGTTTTAGTGCGAAGATTATACACTCGATAAGCTCTACTGTTAGGTGAATAACCTAAGAATATGGCTTTATCTCCTCTACTCTCAAATTTAGATAAGTGTTCCCTATCTTTGCAAACATAGCAGATACTACCAAAGGTTCTAAGGTACTTAAGATTAGGCTTTTTATTGTACCAAAGTTCATAAGAGGTTTGTTTCGAATTCTTTCTAAGATAGACTCTATTAATAAGATGGCAGGCTGTACGAATAGATTCTACCCAAAAATACTTAGGTAATTTCTTAGCATGGAGCATGACACGTGCCATCTCTTGAAGAGTTCGATTCTTTCTCTCAGCTATTCCATTTTGTTGAGGGGTCTTAGGAGCACTGAACTCATGTTTGTAACCATTATAGTCACAATATTCTACAATACCAGTGTCTTTGAATTCACCACCTCTATCACTTCTGATTCTATTCACTTGAGTGTCTTTTTCATTCTCAATCCGTAAGAGAATCTTTAAAAAGGTTTGAAAAGTATCGGATTTTTGTTTTAAGAAAGCTACCCAAGTGAATCTGGTGAAGTCATCAACCATAACAAGAATATAACTGTGTCCACAAAGACTAACAGTTTGAGAAGGACCCATTAGGTCCATATGGATGAGTTCTAAGGGATTAGAGGTAAGGATATCTTTAACCCTTTTATGAGGTGCTTTAACAATTTTTCCTTCTTGACAGGGACCACAGACAATGTTATGAATAGGTTTAATTTTTGGTATTCCTCTAACTATCTGTTGAGAAGACAATTTACTCAAATTTTCGTAATTAATGTGACCCATTCTGTTATGCCATATCTCGTTGTCATCCATTCTGGCAACATTACAGATTTCAGAACTAGACATGACAGTATAACAATTGTCAGGGGTCCTGAATCCTGTAATTAAGCATTCTCCCTTTTCATTTAAAATCTTGCAATTGTTCTTTGAAAAGGTAACAGTGTAGTTTGAGTCACAGAATTGTGAAATGCTAAGTAAATTAGCCTTAAGACCTTTAACTAAGAGAACATTTTCAAGAAGAGGAAGTCCTTTTTCTTTAAGGGTTCCTTTGCCTATGATCTGGGATGATATACCATCACCAAAAACAACTTTTCCACCATCAAAATGGGTTTTATTTAAAAGTTTTGTATCATCACCTGTCATATGCTTGGAACATCCAGAATCCAAGTACCAACCAGAAGATGTAAGTTCAGCTTTTAGAGCAGAAACAACAATGTTACATTTCATCTGGGGTGCTAGATCATCTTTTCTAACCCAAATTGCCCTTGTTTTTAGTTTGCGCTTGTTTGCTCTTATTTGATAAAATTTGCGAGCATTAGATTTTTGTTGAAAAACATTTTGCGCATGATTTTGAATAAATTTGAATTCTTGAGCATTTGATTTAGAAAAGGTTCTGGTAATTCTTCTAGTAAATGTCCTTTTAGGTTTAGTCCTTCTATTCCTATAGTTAGAGTTTTTGTCTGGTGGCCTGGGAAGGACATAATTGTTACGACTCCTCCTAGAATAGTTAAAGTTATGATACATAGGAGTGTTGTAGATAGGTTTAATCAGTCTCCTAGCATAGCAATTATCGAAAGAGTGACCATATATATCACAATAGGAGCAATAAAGATTGCTCAAAATAGGGTTTTCCTTAGGAAGGTCTCTAATCAAAGATTTTGAGAAATTTTGAGGCTGAATTTTATTCCTAGGTAGCACAGATTTGAAAGCAGGTTCACTTTTCCTAATAGGGGGGCAGACATATTTTCCCTTTGGTAAACTTTCATGCTTAGAGCAACTTGCATCTTCAGTGTTAGTGTTTTGATGGTCAAACTTAGTTTTTAGATAATGAAAGTCTGGACATGTTTCAATAGGTCTTTTGCCTCCTGACACAAACTTGATAGGTTCAACATGTTTAGTTTGTGTCTTCAAATTGGGGCAAAACCCTATTCCAGTTCTATCATCAGAATTGGTTTTAGATTCAGCAACGAATTCCTCAAAACATTTAGAATTATTTTCAAATTTGGTAAATTTTTTGAAAACAGTTGCTGTCTTTTCTTTTGTTTGTTCCAATTCTAATAATGTCCCTTTGTATTTTTTCTCCAGAATTTCATTAGCTTCAGTCAAAGTTTTCAGTTTTTCATCAAACACTTTAACTTCACTGTCATGAGACATGCATTGTGTAGTATACTCTTCAGCATTCAGTTTTACCATTAGGCTTAGATCCTCTAGCTTTTTGGTAAGATCTTTAACAATCTTTTCTAGTCTAGTACTTTTCTTAAGAGTTTTAGTATATAGAATGTGAATGTCTGGGAGATCATCATTGTCAGAGTCACTAAGTGAAGTGTGTGAAGTGACCCCTAAGGTTTCATTTCTTAAACTCACGCACCCATTGACATCAGCAGTATCGATTTCCCTTTGACTCACACACCCCGAGGAAGAGGTATTAATGTTCTCAGTAAGTAAAGCATCTAAACCAGTTAAAGTATGATTCAAAGCAACAGAACTAGAATTACTAAACTCATCCTCACTATCAAGCATAGGCATATCATCATTGTATATGATTTTGGCAAAGAAGGCTAAACAAGGATCAAAACCATCAGATGTCTCAAGTTCCTCATTTTCAGAATCACTTGAGTCATCCCAGGTTTTGCAGATATTGGCTCTAGAGTGTTTGTTTTGGGCATTTAAATTAACTCTACAGTCTTGAGCTATGTGTCCTAGTTTACCACATCTATAGCATTCAGTCTTCTTGAGGTCTCTGTGAGGTCTTGTGTTGTCCTTGTTCTGTTTGTCATGAGGTTTGTGATTTGAAGGAGTGGTATAATTAGACTTGCCCTGTCTATTTGCAACACTGTTTCTAAATTTAACAATTTTCTTAAATTGTTTTGTCATTAGGGCAATCTGATTATCTAGACTTTCTAAGTCACAGTCCTCATCAGAATCATTACTAGAGGTGTTTAACTCAGGTTTAATCATCTTAGAGGTAAAGCTAAGATTGGAATTGGTATGTTTCCTATTAGTGTGGGTCAATTGTTTCTTAAACTCTAATTCCATTTCCACAGTTCTTAATTTGCTACTGAGTAGTTCAGGAGTAAGATTTGTATCACACATCTCCTCAATAGCATATCTTTTATTGTCAAATTTCTGTGGTAATGATCTCAGAATTTTAGACACAATTTCTTGTCTATCATAAGTTATACCATTGGCATGAAGTCTAGTGACAATATCAGTAAGGTTCATATAGAAATCATCGAAAGACTCAGATTCAGACATGATTAAGGTATTATACTGTTGGATTAACATCTGAGTCTTAGCAGCTTTTACCCTAGAGTCTCCTTCATGTGCAGTAATCAAGGTATCCCATGCTTCCTTGGAAGTGGTACAGGATGAGATTCTCTTGAACTCATGTTCGTTAATAGACATAAATATAGCGTTCTTGCCTTTGTTATTATTTCGAGAAACCTGTTTCTCTTCTTGAGTAAACTCACTCAATATTTTCTTAATCCTTTCATTGCTTCCATCAGTGGCTGGTTTAGTTGGATAAAAGTATCCATTTTCAATAATATCCCAGACATCATCTCCCAGAGTGCCTTGAATGAAAGCAATCATTCTTACTTTCCAGTAAGAAAAATTGGTTCCATCAAAGACTGGAGGTCTGGTCAAGTTACCATATCTTTCGTTTTTCTCGTCCATAATTGATTTTGAGAAAACAGTTTCAGAAACTCAGGATCTTTTTGAAAAAAGTTCACCAAAAGCTCTGATACCAATTGAAATAGCGTTGCCAAAGCCGTTTATGAAAATAAACTATTTAAGCAACTCCGAAAGTTTGTTGAAGAAACTCTTTACTTAAATCAAAACGATTTTGAACACAAGATGTGTTAACAAAATTATGTACGAGATATGGACAAGATTTGATAACAAGTTTTAGTAAACAGTTTAAAATGTTTTAAACTCAGCACACAAACAGAAAGGGATGAGAAGATGTAGAAATATTGATACTCAGGATTTTTAACGTGGTAAAACCTCAACCTTGAGGAAACATCCACGACTCCCTCTACGGAGTAAAACAAAAACAATCACTAAAACAAATATATGAGTTACAACCTATTTAACTAACATGCACACAAAAACAAATCTATACAAGTTCAGGATTGTACCCTCTGGCGTCCTTAACTTTTCTGCAGATCTTGTTTGTTGATGTAGTTGTCTCAGTTTGTCAACTCTTCTTTGTTCCAGCACTTTACGTCGACTTATGTTCACCAAATCTTATAGCCAACACTTTGAGTGTTTGTAGTGTGAAGATGTTTGTGAATGGTGTTCTAAATCACATGCATGCACACACACACACTTATTAGTTACAGACGATCCTAACAAATCACATATAAAGTCTATATGCAGTGTATTTGTTATTTTTCTTTCTTACAAAACCAAGAACCTTTTCGACCTTTCAAAATAACCCAGATTCCACGGAGATCTTGCTTAAGAAATCGGTCAAGACCTTTCTCAATCACTTTTGAAAATATTATGTGGATTGAGAACCCTCCAAGTGCGAATCCCACTAGGTCAGGTTAGGTTTTGTAAAAACAGAAATAGAAAAACATCTATTGTTGATCTTTGAAAAAAATGTTTTAACAGAAAAGAATCAACAACGAAATTCTCAAGATGAGAAATAAATGCAACTAAGTGTTCTGTGACATGAAAAACCTCAGATCTATGATTTCTATTGAAAAAGAAACAAGATCTGAGTCTATGTCTAAGTTGGAAATAAGATTTATGAACACAAGGATTTCAGCAACCCAGAAATCACTCAACTCGAACTCTCATAACTCAAGAAACACTAAGGATGGTGTTTGTCTGGTTATGGTGTTTATAGAGAGGTAAGTGGTTTAGATTTAGAGGTATTTGGACGAAGTTAGGGTTTGGTTTCTCTCTCTAACTTCTCTCTTCTCTCTTCTCTCTCTTCTCTCTCTCTCTATTCTCTCTATTCTCTGAGACTTTGCAAAATGGCAAAAGCTTTCGAAGGCTGAGATGAAAGGTCTTTAAATAGGGAGAGGAGAAGATTCCAGAGCCTCGTTCAAAAACAATGGCTGAGATTGAGTCAAGCACCATTGACTGCAATCCAAGGGCTCACAACAGGCGGTGGATTAAACAGGCTATGATTGGCTAAAGGGATTACACGGGGATCCACTCAAAAGACATGCAGGCCATCGATAAGGATAGATCCAAGGGCTGTAAGCGTGCGATGGTTTGTCTCAGTAAAGAAACACAGTTTGGTCCAATCAGAAGACAACAGGTGTTGGCCTGTGAACGAAGGTAAACGCGCGTCCCAAAATAATTACAGAGCCAACCCTTAAGTCTCTAGCGCTTTCGGTTTCTACCCAGAGTAACTTTAGGCCAATAAACACAACAATCCATATTTATATAATAACCCCAAGACTTTATAAATCAAATTTTAATTAAATAAAACCTTGTTTAAAATATGTTTTAAATTCCCAAAAAATTATTAAAAATCAAATTGAGGGATTTAAACACACTCACAACATTAAAACACATAGGGGTGCAATATGATATTCAAGAATCAAATTCTAAGTGTGTGAGTGATGGCTATAGTCTTAGGATCATTACATGATAGATAGAAGAAGAAGCAACCCAATCTCTGAAGCTCTTTGGTTTCTAGGATAGACACTATTTTGTCACAATTTCCAAACTAGATGAGCTCTTATACAGTCTAGACTCAAATGAGTCAAAAGTATAAGGGCTTCAGAAGATTGGTGGGTTAACTTTATGAAGTATTGCATTTAGAGATATTGGAAAGATTGGAGTTTAAAGTATTCGAGTTAGGAATACCCAGGTGTTAGCACTAGGCCAAGAAAGTGAGGCCTATTTCTTTTGAGAGAGTGTTACGTGTGTGATGTTTACAATGGTTGTGCAAATAGGCACGGGTCAAAATGTGTATGGGCACCTTGGTAAATTGGTTTTATATACCGCCCGAAATAGAAGGGATCCAGTATGTAAAGCTGAAGAAAATTCAGTGGGCGCAGCTATAAATGGATCTACATTTAGAGTTTGATGGAGTAAACGTCGTAGGAGATGCGCGATAACCCAATCGTATAGGTGCAATAAGAGATAGCGCGCCCATACTAAGCGACGAGACTGACGGGAGTAGTCAAGTGTTATAGTAATTTGATATCCTGATGTAGATGAGCGGACGCTTAGAGTCGTGATTCTCTGGTGAGATTTAGATGTTAGAGCGGCGGCTATAGGCTCGTTTTCTCTATATGTGGTACTAGAAACGCTAGGTGTGATGTGAAGTTATTAGAGTCACATTGCGACGAGGTTGTATTATAGCACATAGGGATTTAATTAAGCTAGTGCATTAGAATATAAGCTTTGAGACAAGCGGGTACCGTGAACGAGTATATGGTAGAGAACCATTTCGATTAGCACCTTTCGACTTGTGTGAGCATGATGAAGTATGAGTTGTAATCCCAGGTTGGTAGTACGAGACATGTCCAAATTTTGGGAACGAAATTCCATTGTAGGGGGGAGAATGTAATACCCCGCACTTTTAGGGATATTTAAATTACAAAAATGGGTGTAATTTGGAGTTTTGAGGAATTTCTCTGAGAAATAAAATTTTGGAGTTTATAAGGGTTATATGATTTTTGATGGGTGTTACATTTACTTTCGGGATTAAGTAAATGAGTTGGACCATTTTAATTACATGTCGCACTTAGGAAAAGCGACAAAGGATAACATTTTAATTGAAAAACGCGTATTGAGATGTGTTCCGTTTAACCAGTGAATTGTAGTTAAGTACCTCAGATGGAGATTTGGAGTGTGCGATTAATTTCAAAATGGCCGAGATAGTCAGAATAGAGTATCCGGGAGTAGTGATTGGATTCTGGGAATTTTTGGACCAATAGGGACTCGTAATTGAGTAAACGAGTCATTTTTGGGTTTATAAGCGGTAAACCCTTATTTCTCTCTATATAAGGCACGATAGAGTGGGAGAAAGAAAAAAGAAGAGAGAAAATAGGATAGAAAAGGAGATTTCGGCCAAACTCCGCGGTATTCGACACGAGGTCATCGAATTTTATCCACGTGGCAAGTGTTTACTTGCTTATTTCTTTTAAAGCATAAATCTTTTATTATAATTGGTAATGAATAACTATAAAGATTTTCGGGATGGGTTTTCGTAAATCAAAATGTGTTTTTCGAAAGTTTAACGGATAAACCCCGGATAATATACAATTTGAAAAACTTAGGAATTTATTGAAATTGATTGTTGGTTATGGGTTCTAGGATATTTGTAACCATTTTTAAGTGTGTATATGTCGTTAATTGAGGTTGGATGATGTTAAAATAGGAGTTAAAAGCTTGGGGAAAGCTTTAATGGCCAAAATAACTTCTCGGAGGAGAAGTTGTACGGATCGATCGATCGATCGATCGACGGCCTAGGGTCGATCGATCGACCCTTCAGGATTTTTGACAGTTTCGGCTAATGTTGTTTTAATGGGGTAAATTCCAAATTTAATTATTTTGATCTTATTTATTTGAGAAAATAAAGATTCATTTAGGGAATTAATATCTAGCCATTGGAGGAATTTTATGGGGGCTAAGAGGGTGCTATAATTGTGTGATACTAAAAGTATATTTTCGAGGAAAATAAATAAATTGAAGAATTAGACAATTGGAGTCCCCCCCGCCCCCCCCAAAAAAAAAATAGAGTGGGGACATCTAAATTATTATTGGAATGAGATGTATACCTTGGGTTAATTGAGTAAAATCCAGGACTTATTTAATTAGGGGTGTTCGGGACGAGTAACACCCGAGGGAGTATTCCAGCGGGCAAATATATATAGATAATTGTGCGCTTAGAAAATGTAATTATATGCCGATTGATTGAGAAAATCCTACGAGGCGGCTTGGATGAAATTTGGGATATAGGCTAAAGAGGATTTAGCGGTTACCCGATACGTCTTTTGACGACGGTTATTATAGGTGATGCGATACCTATGGAATTAAGATAAGTCGATAGTATACTTATCTAGTTAGTACGCATTTGTATATTCGGGTATAAATATAAATCCTTAAAAGTGATTAAGGTACGAGTTATATATATATATATATATCAAGTGAGAGAATACTTATAAGTGTACGAATTCTTAGATGCTATTACGAATGGGAACATTCGGGGTTATTGGTTATCGCTATATAGACTTGGCAATTATAGCCACATATACATTTGAGGAGTGATATAGATTATATATACGATGAGATTACGGTATATATATTATGATTCGAATACATATATATCTGTGTGTGATGGGTATATGTGTATTTTAGAGGCTGGTTCCACGCGCTTTCCTTTGTCGTAGGGTTGGAACTGCCAGATTATATATTACTCTAGTGCGATCCGGGGAGGTTGCGCGATGTGGGTGAATCCCGTGGCTTGAGGAGCAGGGAGAGTATATCCCTAGGTCATCTTATCCCGAGTTCGAGTGCGACGTGTGTGTACTCCACTTGTAGAGGGAATATGACCGCCTCCACCGTTGTGTATTTTTACTATGACCACGAGTGAGTCTGGCTTGATACCGTGGTATAGTGAGTAAACTCGGATTCAGATAGGCACTATGAGACTGCATCCTCGAGTTATAGCTCAGTGGGATGGTTATTATGCTTGTGATTGTAATAAGTATAATTATATTCATTGAGCATAGTATATTGCTTGTATATGAAGTTGAGATATTATATATAAGGTATTATTCCCTTTCCGGTATATATATATATATATATATATATATATATATATATATATATATATATATATATATATATATATATATATATATATATATATATATATATATATATATATATATATATATGCGGATTTATATGAATATGAATCATAAGTTCTATTGAGAACTAAATTTATATATATATACGTTGTGTGCTGAGGGTCTAATGGATCTCGATGATCAATGTTGCCAGGTAGTAGTGTATCGGAGGGGTTCCTTATTTGGATTTCGCTTCGCGAGACACCCCACGCACGAACGTAGCGCAGTGTTGGGAATGGAGAAAAGTTTAGCCCTTAGTACTCTGGTTAATTATGATTTTCAGAGATTTGGTGTAACGGATTAGTTAGGCTGGATAGCTTAACTAGGTTGTTGAAAAAGAATGCGATAGGTGTGTACTACTAGAAGATGGGTGAGGGGTATCTCATGGGGGTGCGATACCAATTTAAATATGAGATAAATCATATTTTAAAAATATAGCATTTGTGCACTTGCAAAACATTTTCAAACTCGGGCTCTGGCCCGTTTTTCTCTATTTTCATCTCTTGCTATATATGTGTATATATATAGGTGTCCAGACATAGGGACGCCTGGATGATAATTCCTTCGAGTCGGACGTTTACTGCAGCAGTTATGGATGCATGCAAGTTTACTGTAGACGCTTCTATCTTTGTAATCTAGATAGGAGTTACTGTAGAAACTCTCAGGCCGAAAGCCCAATTGTATTCAATTATTCTTTTACCGCACTTTGATTTACGACTATTCGATTTGGTTGTACTATGTCAAACCGAGTGTTCGGTTATTTTATTTCATTTTCAATTTCATATATAAACTGTGTGGATGTTTTATTTGAATGGGTCGTTTAAAAATATTAGTTAAATAAAATTTTGACGCCAGCATAATAGGTTATTAGTAATTAAATTGGTTTTCGACAGTGACGCTAAGAAAGAACCATATGAGACTCCTATTTTAATTTGGTACAGGGTTGGTTGCCCGGTATTTTATTTGGCGGGGTGTCACACAAGTCTTATACTACACCGATCACTTCTTTCAAAAAGGCTTCAACAAAATAAAATGGTGTGTTGTCTTTCATAGGGTGATGTATCATTTTTTTCTTAGACTAAAATACTGTAGAATTTATATTTATATGGCCTTCTACTTTTTAATTTGAGTGTTCTAATTTGGTCATTATATTTTTAATATTACCATGGTACTTTTAATATTCATAATTTGATTGTCAACTTTTAAAAATTATTATTAAAATTTGGAGTCGGAAGTTTCTTATTATTTTATTAAGAGGCGAAGTTCATAATTATCATTCAAAGTTGGGACCCAAAGTTTCCTTTGTGATTAAAATTAAATATTTTTTTCTTAATTATTATTTTAAAATTTAGGGCCTGAAGTCTTCGAATTGCTATTTAAATTTGGGAACTTGAAGTTTCCAATGATTATCAATATTTCGGAGCCTTAAGTTCCTGATAGTACAAATATAGCACCCTACCGCGGAGGGTTTTCTGCATTGCACAAGCGACGTGTCGCGGCCCATCTCAACATAGGGCGCGACCCCTACTGAACTCGGGATGCGGATGAATCGAATACAGGGCGCGCGACCCTGCTCATCACAGGGCGCGACCCCCATCAACATGCCGCGGATCCGACTAGTACGGGGTGCAACATCTTTGCTTTACAGGTCGCATCCCTCTCCATTACAACTCATGACTTTATGTACATCACGTGCTCATTGTACGTGGGCATATCTCTTATAAATAGAGGACCATACCTCGGAAATAGAGAGAGGGGATCAATTTCACGCACACCCGGGGCAGGTTCTACAGTACCGATTCTCTCTACACAACCTCAGTGTACAACTTGGGGATTATTTATCCACATCACAGCCACCTCTCCGGCACACCGGAATCATCAATCATCATGTACTCTCCTTTATTCTCATACTTGTACGTCTCTTTAGGCACTATTATATTGTACAATGCAACACATATAATGAGAACGGAGAAACACAGTGGACGTAGGCCTATTTTAGAGGCCTAACCACTCTATATCTTGTTTTCTCTCTATTTGCTTGCTTTGTTATTCGTTACATGTTTTACACTTGACTTGCTGATACGAGAACGACTAGTGAAAGATTTCTCGTATCATCACTCTGGCACCGTCTGTGGGAACAAGATATTTCAATCTTGTTTCTCTATATATTTGAGTTCTTAGACACCTGATTCGATCCCTGAGGATCCTATGGATCGTCCTCTCATGGATAGATGCTGGTTATTGAGATCCCTTTTATATTTACACCCCTAAATGGGTATTTCGTATATTCAGATATATTCTAGGGTCTCCATTTTATGACACCATATCTATTCTATGTACCCCTGTGATATCATGCCATCTAGATAATGCTGAAAAGCATGATGGGCTTTAGCCCCGAAAAGGTGGATGGTTAGGGAGGGACTGTGTTTATTCCCTTTTTGCTATTCTTTGCCTATGATCTAGGGTTTATCATTATAATTGTGCTATTTCGCACACCGAAAGGCTATTATGCCCTAGATAGACCCTAGTAGGCATGCTCTCCCCGCGTTTTGGGAGATGAACTCAGTTTTTGGGTTTCGATTTTGGGATTGTTCCCCCTGCTTAGGTAGGGATGTGGCGATAGTTTAAATACCTTTATGCCACGGCCCTTACTGGAGCAGGTGTTACAGAAGGTTCATAGCATCAAGGAACGGACTCAGGTGGTCTACAACACAACCTTGGTGTCATTCAAAGGCCAAGGTAATGCACCTATGTGCCATACTGGCCGCGGCTTCAACAATAACACTATATAGCAGTGCAACGCTGCATCCCCACTTCCTACTTTGTCACTCCAATGTTTCTGTGATTACTCACTTCCGCTAGTTTTATCTCAGATTATATATTTTTTGTAAAGACTAACAAAATTAGAAAATGGAAGGAGAGTCCAGCCAGAGCACAAAAATTAAAGATGAGATTGTGCAGCTGTACAATCACCTCAACCACCTCTATGACAGTCACGCCTCGCTCCAGACCCAGGTCAACTATCTGACTAAGAGGGTGATAATACTAGAGGTTGCGGCCTCACCCAATGTAGGTGCGGCACCTAAGATCATTGCTTCAGCAGCCTTTACTGCCACAAAAGTTTAAGAGGATCCAGTCGCGAAATCATTTAGTAGGTGCCAAAAAAGGAGAATGGAGAAGGCAAAGAAGAAATATAAGGCCTACACTTCGTTAGCCTTCTCAATTGAAGAGATCTTTGAGTTCATTAAAGAAGACAAGCTGTTGAGGTGGCCAGAAAAGCTGAGAGCTCCACCCCACAAGAGGAACAAAGCTGCTTGGTGCAGATTCTATCAGGATCATGGCCATGACACTGAGCAATGCTATGCTCTGAAGGATGAAATTGAAAGGATGATTGGGCAAGGGATGCTCCAAAGGTTCCTCAAAGATGTTTAGGGGATGCAACCCTATCTCACATACCACATGCCTATTTTTCATGCTCATCTCTTATCTTCCATCTGTCTCTACTTTACAATGACAACTCCTCTTATGCTATTTTAAACTAAACTTTGTATTATCCTTAAAAAGTCATATATATATATGAGTAGTTATAAAATCAAGTTCACTTCTATAATGTATATTTCGATTCTCATTTCCATGAAATGTTATCTTATAAAGATCATTTTTATCTTAAACAGACCTCGATTCGAGACAACATGTTATATCGGGAATGATAATTCCAAAATGGACCACAACGCCCGACAAGACGCCTGATTGTTCGAGAGTTGATGATAATCGAAAACGACGAAAATAAATACTGAAAGCAGTTATCCAAATTGGATTGCAACATCGCTCATAAGGGCTTACAATGCCCGTTCTTAGCTCTCGGGATGCGTCATAAAGTCGAGAGACTTGTGATATCTAGGCAGAGATGTCTTTATATATATCCATAGCTGTGGGTGGCTTAATAACATAACCCAGCCTGGGGAGGCTTGAAAGTATCCTATATGTTTGTTGTGGGTGGCTTAATAAAATAACCCAGCCTAGGGAGACTTGAAAGTATCCTATATGTTAGTTAAGGGTGGATTAATAACATAACCCAGCCTGGGGAGGCTTGAAAGTATCCTATATGTTAGCTGTGGGTGGCTTAATAACATAACCCAGCCTGTGGAGGCTTGAAAGTATCCTATATGTTAGCTGTGGGTGGCTTAATAACATAACCCAGCCTGAGGAGGCATGATAATATCCCATTCACGATGCTAAAGAAGAGGAAAGTTATGAAAGGCAATTGCTATTTCACTGCAATCACAAAAACATACCAAAGGCAAAGGCAAGCAATGAAGGTTAACCTGTTGTGGCCATGATCAAGAAGCATTTTTTTTATTCAGTTGAATGTGCCATGGCCTATGTAAAGTGAACTTATGGTAATCTACAATTCAGTGCAACTGTTAAAGCGACTAAGGGTTGATGCTCGGGTAATGGCTTGGATTTAGGTCCAATTAAAGCTACTACAGAGGGAATTCAAATATTCGAAAGCGACTCATCCCTGTCAAACTGCCACGGCCCGTGTACATGAGCCATACACATTATAGCCGCAACCTATGACCTATACGTATGAAGGTGCCGCTGCCCAAAGAGTATGGATGTAGATACCAAAGAGTTTAATGCATTCGCTAAAGCGCCATGGCACCTCAAGCCTTTAACTACAATAAATATGGAAGGAATTGAAAAATTAGAGAAGAGTTGCCGCAACCACATGTCCACACAGTCAGGCAAAAACACAACAGGCTACAACTATATTTGTGAGCAATACATTTATATATTGGTTCCGCAGAATACTCATTAAATCAAGTAAGCAAATATTAAAGCTCTAGTTATATATTCAGTCAACAGAACAAAAAAGCACACGCAAGTATTGAAACATTTATGCAAGTAGAGCATGCGAAAGTGGCCGCAGCCTTGATAGTGAAGGTAAAAAATTAAAAAATATCGGCAGATATTAAAGGTTACAGATAAAAAGGCCGCAGCCTTAGTTAAGGAGTATAAAATTCAAAAAGGGACGCAACCCCATATTGATAGTTCCAAAAATTACGAGGTTATAAAATCATGAAGCTGTATCATCATTCTCATCACCCTCGTCACCATCCGTGGTGGTCTCAGTTTCTTCTCTCGCTGTAGCTGCCTCAACCTCGGCCTTCAATCTGGCTTTCTCCTTGACCGCGGCCTTGAGCTCAGCGATGCATTATTGATGCTCAGCATCACTAAGTCTCTAGGAAAGAACCTTCTCCTTGGTCTCAGGGAAGTTTTTTATTATTCTCTGCCGTAGCTCCTGATAGCCGCGGAGGTAGGCCCTATTATTGATGAGGAAGAAGTCCCTAGAGCCCTTGAATGAATCCCCTACATGGTCAATGGCCAGCTGAAGATCATCGCCATGATCTGCCTCCATTTTCTTTATTTCTGCGGCATGGTCTAGGGCATCTTGGGCAAACTTGGCCTCCATCTCCTCGTACCTCTTTTGAAGGAGGCCAAGCTTATTGTTGGAGGATTCAACGGCTTGGGAAGCTTCCACAGTCTGAGCCTGGGAGACCTTTAGGGATTCCACGGCCTGTTTAAAGTTTTCCTCCGCTTACTTCCGGGCATTATTTACAGCAGCCAAGTCCATTTGGTCTTCCTGAAGAGTCACGGCAGCAGACTTCCTCCCAGCCTTAAAAGTCGAAGTCCGTGCAGCCTCTATATCTACACATGCACCCTCTTTACGGTCTCTTTAAGTTTATAGAGGGCCTCATACTTCCTCTTCTGGGCCACTATCATGTCCGCGGCCTGAAAAGAGAGTTATGGGCAAAGTATGGAATGAAAAATCAAAGCTAAAAAAACACTAGCACTTACCCTCAAAAGACTATGGAGGCCGTAGTCCTTCTGATCATCATAGTCCTCTTCGATCAGCCTATCAAGATCCGCGACATCGAGGGCCCTTTTCATTCTTCGCACAACCTTCGCGGTAGTGTCCCATGAGGACTCAGGGTCAGGTTATCTTAACTGAGGCCGCAGATAACCGTCAGGACCAGCTCCGTCGCGGCACTGAGGAGGTGCCAAGTTTACATTAACTGTAACTACAGGCGGCGATGGAGAAGCCGAATGGATAGGAGCATCAGACGTGGACATCAAACCCACCGTGGCCAGGTTGGCTTCGATATCATCATCGAACTCAGTTTGGGCTTCAGATGCATCAAGGTTTATTTTTCTGCGGCAAGATTTGGGGTTACGGTAGGAGGATTATGATCGCTGGAAGGTGCCGCAACAGATGTCTTATTCTTGGACCTCTTCCTCTTCCTGCTTCGTGCAGTATTATTAAGAAAGGTGGCTTCCTCATCCATTTTCGCTAGCTGGGCGGCCAACATCTCCCTATCAACTTCCTCACCTGAAAGAGAGAGCAATAATAAGTATTTGAAATGGACTTGATGAAAACATAAGTTATCGCGGAATAAAATCACGGATCTGGTTATTACCTTCCGTGGACATTCTTGGAATGGACTTACTGGGGAAGAAACATGCCTCAAATACAGTTACAGATGTTACAAGGACACTGAATTTTTTCTCTTCAGTAGGAATGGTCACGACCTCAGCAACTCTTTTCTCTTGCCTTGCGCTCAGCTGCAAGTTTTTAAGAACTGCGGAAAATATTTCAAGGGTTAGTTCAGAGAATGAACAATTAGAAAGAAAGAAGGGATGCAACTATTATCAAATTACCTAGCTTAGAGGGAGAACCCCATTGTCGCAGCATCCTAAACGATTTTTCCCTATCGTTCTCCTGAGGGTGTATCTCCCATCGCTCTCTAGAGATGTAGAAATACTTACCCTTCCAGTTCTTTACACTGGTTGACCTCCCAGAGTAAAGGGTATCATCCCTACCACGAACGGAGAAGTAATAATACCCAACAAACTTCACGAAGTTTTCTTTTGGGCGGTAGAAATGAAAAAACTTTGCGGGAGTAATGTTCTTTTTGAATTGGTTCTCCCAAAGAACGACCGCGGTAAGTATGGCCCTCCAGCCATTGGGATCTAACTGGGCTGGGGCTAGTTTCATTGTTTAAAAAATGCATCGAATGGGAACACAAACAGGCATCCGTAACCCGTAAATAAATGCATGAAGTGGGAAACACACTCCATCATCATCCAGAGTTGTGCAAGGTCTTTAGTTCGCGGCAAGTGCTGAGCACATCAAATTTTCTAAAAATTCGAAGGCCTCAGCCCCCTGGTCAACCTAGTCTTGGGTCATAATGGTACAGATATCAAGCATAGCTAGGGGTCTCTCAGCCCTCCCAGATGAACCTGCTGGGTTATCCCTAACTTCCGCGGCATCATCTCCTACACCCAATGGATGATTACTTGAATTGGCTTCCTCTTCCATTAGTGTGGACTCAAAATCCTTCTTACTGTCAGAGTACGCAAAGTCTGAGTCTAGTATCACGCAGTTGGGGTTATCCCTCAGTTGGTAAGGCCCTATTGATCTCAGAGAAGGCACGAAAGGAAGTTCAGGGGGAGAAGTTCCAAAGTGTTATGCCCAAAAACCTCTCAAAAATTCGTCTGGGTAAAAGTTCATATGGCTGCAGGAGTACCTAAAAAGTAAAGTTCGTAGTTAGGTGCCGCAGCCAGTATGGTTCGAAAAAGACTTTAAGAAGTCGCAACAAAATTAGTTATACGAATAGTGAATAGAAGTGACCAACAAGACTGGCCAAATGTGAAGTTTGGGGTTTAAGCCCTAAAAGACAATTATCACCGCGGCATATTGGTTTGATGGGGGGTTATTTACCTATTGTAGTTGCTAATGGGCTAAAACACAGCTGACCCAATTTATTAAACCGAAGGGACTACCCTCCGACCCTACAGGATGCAACTATCTCCTAAATTAGTAAGAGAGCTTACAGTGTCGTGGCTACTCACTCAAATAGGATAGAACACAAGGAGCAAATGCAGCGACCTTTACTTTGCAAATTAAAGCAGTCATGAATATAGGGGTTTAACTGCCACGGAGGATGAATTGAAACCCAAGGGATTACAATGTCTACATGCCGCAGCCATCACTAAAATTGCTAAAGGCATATTCTATCATGCCGCGGACTCTTACTCAAATAGTTTAGTGTCTAAATATTGATTCAATTAAGGATCGAAGACCAAAATGTGAGGTGTGTGCCTCAAGAACATCAAAGAACAATTTGATTCTACACAAATGCAGTTTATATGATCACAGTTGTTTGATTTCGTATTATGAAGGTCGATTCAGGGAATTCTAGCAACCATTTCATTTGTTTATCGTGAATATATTTTTGATTCTTGGGAATTTGAAGATTGTTCAAATAAAACCCTAGATTCCTATTAAGCAATCTAGAAAAATACAAATGTTGAAGATCAGAAGGGAAGAATTCACGTGTTCGTGTATTTAAAGAAGAATTACGAGTTGTAAAAGCTATTTAAAAAGGATGTTGGTTGAAAAATTACCTGGAAATAGAGAAACCGACAGTGATCAGCCTTGAATCGCCTTGAACCACCGCTCACGGCCTCGAAAAATCACTGAAAAACATAAGAGAACTGACGAATAGACTTTAGCTTTTGATTTTCTCTTAAAGTTTGGGAAACGTAATGAAGTCCACGGCCTGATTGATTTATATAAGAGAGCGCGGAAGATGAATCATCACGTTGGAAGTACCGGGGCACCTAGGAAGACTAAACTAAGACGCAACCCCAATCAAATTCTCTTGGCACTACGACTTGGGGGCTTATTGATAGTACAAATATAGCACCCTACTGCGGAGGGTATTCTGCACTGCACAGGCTACGTGCCGCATCCCATCTCAACATAGGGCGCGACCCCTACTGAACTCGGGATGAGGCTCAATCGAATACAGGGCGTGCGTCCCTCCTCATCACAGGGCGCAACCCTCCTCATCACAGGGTGCGACCCCCATCAACATATCGTGGATCCGATCAGTACGGGGTGTGGTACCTTTGCCTTACAGGCCGTATCCATCTCCATTACAACTCCTGACTTTATGTACGTCACGTGCTCATTGCACGTGGGCATATCTCTTATGAATAGAGGACCACAACTCGAAAACAGAGAGAGGGGATCAATTCCACGCACACCCGGGGCAGGTTCTACAGTACCAATTCTCTCTACACAACCTCAGCATACAACTTGGGGGTTGTTCATCCACATCGCAACCACTTCTTCGGCACATCGGAATCATCATTCATCATGTACTCTCCTTTATTCTCAAACTTGTACGCCTCCTTAGGCACGATTATATTGTACAATGCAACACATATAATGAGAACGGAGCAACACAGTGGACGTAGGCTTATTTTAGAGGCCGAACCACTCTATATCTTGTTTTCTCTCTATTTGCTTTCTTTGTTATTCGTTACATATTTTACACTTGACTAGCTGATACGAGAATGACTAGTGGACGATTTCTCGTATCATCAATCTCGAAAAATGTAAGATAACTGACGAACAGACTTTAGCTTTCGATTTGCTCTTAAAGTTTGGGAAACATAATAAAGTCCACGGCCTGAATGATTTATATAAGAGAGCACGAACGATGAATCGTCGCCTTGGAAGTACCGCGGCACCTAGGAAGACTGAACTAAGCCGCAACCCCAATCAAATTCTCTTGGCACTACGACTTGGGGGCTTATTGATAATACAAATATAGCACCCTATCGCAGAGGGTATTCTGCAATGCACATGCTACGTGCCGCGGCCCATCTCAATATAGGGCGCGACCCCTACTGAACTCGGGATGCGACTCAATCGAATACAGGGCGCGTGACCCTCCTCATCACAGGGCGTGACCCTCCTCATCACATGGCACGAACCTCCTCATCATAAGGCGCGACCCCCATCAATATGTCGCGAATCTGACCAGTACGGGGTGCGGCACCTTTGCCTTACAGGCCGCATCCCTCTCCATTACAACTCCTAACTTTATATACGTCACGTGCTCATTTCACGTGGGCATATCTCTTATAAATAGAGGACCACACCTCAAAAGCAGAGAGAGGGGGGATCAGTTCCACGCACACCCGGGGCAGGTTCTACAGTACTGATTCTCTCTACACAACCTCAGTGTACAACTTGGGGATTATTTATCCACATCGCAGCCACCTCTCCGGCACACCGGAATCATCAATCATCATGTACTCTCCTTTATTCTCATACTTGCACGCCTTTTTAGGTATGATTATATTGTACAATGCAACACATATAATGAGAACAGAGCAACATAGTGGACGTATGCCTATTTTAGAGGCTGAACAACTCTATATCTTATTTTCTCTCTATTTGCTTGCTTTGTTATTCGTTACATGTTTTACACTTGACTTGCTGATACGAGAATGACTAGTGGATGATTTCTCGTATCATCAGTTCCCAATAGTTATTTTAATTTGGGGTCTGAAGTTACCATAGAGATATTTTTTTTAACTAGAATTTCCCAAATCATTTAAAATTGAGATTAAAAGTTCTCAATTACTTTTATATTTTGGACTTGAAGTTCTAAATAATTTTACCCTTATCAAACTTGAAGTTTGGATATAATTTTCCAATGCCTTAAAAGTCCCTAAATATTTATTGTTGTGATACGAAGTTGTCATAAATATTTATAATTGGGACATAACGTTCTCCAATAATTATTTAAATATGGAAACTGAACGTTTCTCTCATCAAATGTTAGGGTGGAAGTTTTGATTATCTAATTGACCAGGTATAATCCAAAAGTCCCCAAATTATATTTGCGATATAAACATCCATAATTATTGTTGTGATCAGAAGTTTACAAATTATTATTTGTAATTAGGATATAGTTTTTCCAATTAGTATCGAGAATGCGACGCACGAAGCTCTCATGGTATTTAAAAATATTTAGACTTGAAGCTCCAACAAAATATACCAAATATCAAAACTTGAAGTTTTGATTATTCATGGGGTATAAATATTGAAAGTTCTCAAAATAATTCTTTACAATTTTCTCTGAAACTCCAAATATATTTTTCGTTGTGATTAGTTTCAAATAAATTAAACATGTCCTCTCAACTTCTTGACTTTTTATTTTCTCTATTAACTGAAATATCTGTTTAAATATTCTTTTAATGGTTAAATATGTCTTACTATCCTATTAATGGTTTCACCATTAAACATTTGTCTCTTTACCTTTCTTTTCATTTTAGTATTAAGTTTTCATATTAATAGTTTCACCATTAAACACTAGCATGCAAGACACGCAATGTGTGGCCGAATTATGTAAACTGTATCGTTTTAATTAAATTTCTAAAGATAAATAAATATGATAAAATTATAAATAATAGATATAAATTAAATTAGACAAAATCAATCACTCAAAAAATTTATAATTTCAATAGCATAAGTTGAAAAAATCCTCACTTTTTTTTTTTGACAAAAATAAATTCACATGCAAGAAACTAATCGTTAAAGACAGTGAATACACAGTACACCTTTATATAATGGGTTGAAGAGTGATTTGGAAAGCCACGAACTTAATCGTTAAAGGAAGTGAAGGGTCTAAAAACATTTGAATTAATAAAAAAAAATATTAAATGATTTGTTTTGTAGACGTTTGAATTAATAAAAAGATATATTAAATGAGGCTGACATGTGGCGCTGTAAGAAGGTGTTAAGACTATAGTTATATATATATATATATATATATATATACATAGATTAGTCGCTTGATCTTTCTCTTCACTTAAGTATTAACTTATCTTTCAATGATTTTTAATTTTAACGCATCTTCACATTCAAATCATTTAGTATATTTGAGTCTTGGGAATGTGTAGAGATTGTGAGAAACAAACCCTTTACTTTTAAAGATAAATTGAATTATCATATTTTATAATTTATATGCACCCAAAGATTCATATACATATGACAATAAACAAAACATGGAGTTCAAAATTGGTATCCTGAGCACCTAAGGTTATATATCACCATATATTCAGAACCTAAAGTTCTATTTATTACGTCAATAAAATTTGTGCTTACATGGAGAACATGAATCTCTTATTGCTTTTCATATGAAATATTAGCCATACTATAATTATTTTAGTTATCCATAACATTTCATCAATTGTCTATTATATTTATTACATAATTTAATAAACATCAATATTAGTCTAAGCTCAAAGTTTTGGTAGAAGCTAAAGATTTCTTCCCTAGTTTTATAGTTGAAACCAACTATGTCTTATTTTCGTCCTGAAATCTCTGACATGTGATAAGAACATGAAATTTTGATTCATTAGTTATGAACCAACAATCCTAACTTTAATTGACCAATTTCCTCATTTAAATATACACCCTAATTTGATATTTTTACAGTTAAGGTTTTCTTGTGCTTAAAGCGTGTTGATTAAATTCTGATTTGGGATGATCTAGCATCATCAAAATGCACCATTTTTAGACATATGTTTCTTTGGATTATTTTACCTAAATGATTTACATCCTCAAATATGAAATTCGTTTCATCTGAATTCGTTGTTGCAAAACTTACAATTTTTATCATCCAGACCATCTTTTGAATATCTCATAATTATTTTTATAAGAGCTGTTTTCTTTAAAAGACGTATATTTGTTTAAATTTGGTCATTAAATGCTTGACCATTGTGAGGGAAAATTTCCAATTGAATCTTATGTATGTATTGGCTTATTTCGTTGGTCAAAACACATAGGTTATAGGATTATCAGATATTTGTTACTCAAGCCTATGAACTGAGACTTCTTAGAAATTATAATAGATTCTACATGATTGAATGCATTACATGTTTCTCGAGATCGAAAGGGATATGACGTTTAAATATCAAAATAATCTTTATTGTATTTGAATGTTTTTTAGGCAATTTATCATTTGAAAAATGGTTTTAAAATTTCTTATTTTTATTTTTTGCCATTCAAACAAGATGGCATTCTTATTCAAACGAGAAGCCAATCTCGTTCGAGCGAGAGTTCAAACGAGAAGCTATTCTCGTTCAATCATACTTTAAATGACCTTCAAACGAGGGTTCCTTTGTTTAGCAGGACACATCTTATTGAAAGCTTGTTAGAAAAGTGTTCGAATGAAAAGCCATTGTGAGTTAAACGACCATGTTCTCATTCGAACGAATGACATAAATTTCAAGAAAATAGTTTTAACCTATTCAAAATGGCTATTATCTGAAAAATTAGATTATCTATCCATTTGAGTGGAGCCTTTTTTTCCATAAATATTTTTGAGCCTCCAGATCTTGAAACTATTTTTCAAACCAAATATCCAAGATCATTTATTTTGATTATTTTTCAAGATTAAACCCCAGAATGTTTCATCATAGATACTTTCATGTGGTGGATTCCACACAAGTGGGTGACGATTGATGTTATCGAAGGAGTCCAAGGCAAGGAGATGATGTGAAGCGGATGCTAGATTGTGAAATGTTGTAGAGGAAGGTGTGAAGACATTCATTCGTATAGGCTTGAGAAGTCAAGTGTTGTATGTTGTTTTGTGTCTTCTGTAAAACTCTCTTTATAGTGAATTTTTTTTAGGCCTGGTCGTCCGAGGTTTTTTCCAGTTGGGTTTTCCTCGTACGTCACCGTCTCTTCTGTGATTGTGCTTATTCCTTATTATCGGACTTATCTTGCATGTCAACTTAGTATTTAGGATAATGAATATTAAATTGGTAATAATTTGACAACCATGCCTGTAATTGAGAATTTTGAATTGTTATTATCTAATGCCATTTGTCTAGCAAACAATGAACAACTCACACTATTCTCAAAAATCAAAAGTTTTTTCAGACTTGGTATATAATATAGTAAAAGTTTGAACTATAGTTGAACCTATAGCTCCAGGATAGTGTAACACCCCCGTATTTTTATGATTTTTAAATATAGGATTAATTGAATTTAATTTGAGAATTAATTAAGAATTAATTCAGATTAAATAAATATTAACTAGCGAGTTAGGGGTTACTATTTATTGATGTGTATTATGTTGAATATTACTGAGAGAATAAACTAATATATGATTATGAAATTAGTATAATTGTCGCGAGTGGAAAAAAATATGACAGTTACGAAAATTAAGTCGGAACGCGCGTGTGAGTCGTGTCAAGACTAATTTAAAGAAATTAGGAAATAAATTAATTATATGTATTTCGGATAGTCATTTCAAGTGTGCCAACGTGTCCGAAAGGGTCGAGATAGTGAGAAAAGTCCACCCGGAGGTTTAGTTTGGATTCCGGGACAGTTTTAGGCCAAATCGACATCCCGAGAAGGCGATTTGGTAATTTCAATTTTTGGGTAATTAATATGCACGAAAATTAGAGATATAATATATCGGTTGCTTGGGTCCAATTAGGTTTTTTATTCACAAGTTTTAAGAGAGAGCCACAGAGGGTGAGGGAGAAACAAACCTAAGGAACTAAGGTCTAGAACCACTACCTTGCAACACCAAGACCACCACCGTGTAGATCGGAGAGCGAAGAAAACTCCCATACCACCTACATCAGCAGATTAGACCATCGTAATCAAGGAAAGTGTTTAATACTTTCTTCCTTTTAGCAATAGTTGTGTTCATGTTAGAATAGGGATTAAACTCATGATTTAGAATTGAATTGGGTGGATTTAGAGAATTTAAATCATATGTTAGGACTAATTTTGATCAAAGATTGAATCCCTATGCATGTAGAATAGGAATCCTGGAATTTTAATGTAATATGTTGAACGAATCTTAGCTTGATTTGAAGAATTTGCATGAAATTAAAGAACTAGTGTTTCATATAATTTAATTGGGGATTTCGAAATTTATTACTGATTGATGATGATTTGAGGATATTAGGATGTTGGAAATTGAGTACACATGCTGGGTTATCAATTAGTATAGTTGTATTGGTGTTTGGGTAAACTCTGTAGAGGATTGGAGGTTTGAAAATGGTGAAAAACGGACTTCTTGGAGGTTAGGGACGAAACTAGTAGAACTCGTTAGAACAATCTGGGGAAGTCGTTCGAATGAGATTAAGAACAAAAATTCAGAGTTAAGTTCGTCTGAAGTTCATTCAAATGACCTCGTTCGAATGAAAATCTGGGCAATTCTAATGAGATTTTAGATTGGGAATTTTGTCGACTTGGCTTCAAACAATACGTCTTAGCTAATTTAAAAGAGAGGGATTTTTCTACGATAAATAGTACCATAGATTAATAGTGAGGGGCTTGGGTACACTACTAGGAGAGACTCACATGGTTGAATCATGTTGAGTAAGGCATGATAGAGAGAATAAATCGTAAGCTATAGTATACCGAAAGTTTTAGAGAAACAAATACTATATATGAACCTACGTTCGGGTTGTGTGTATACCTAATTATATTAATGGGTGGTATGAATACCTATAGTATGTTTGATTATGAGTACTGACATACCTAGCTACTTGCTATCATGGGAGGTTTTGAAAATGATAGAGGGCAGTCATATCTTGATGAGCCTTCCGGGGGATTTTAGATTTGGCTCCTCAGAACATAGTACATCGGTTGGATTGCCATTTGTGAGAATGATGATACTGAACGGTCATTTGGGGTGAATAGGTATGTGCGTAGCCCCAAGGGCCTGGACTTTGTTCGCCTCCAATATGTGTGTTTGATTTTATGGTTCATGGGAAATTTTCGAACCAATTGTCCTTATTTGAGTACAATATGTACCAAGACTCGATAGCAGAGTATGCATGCACCGCAACTGAGTTTAGTGGTGCCGTATTAGTATATTTATTATAGAGTGATGATTATATATACTAGTGATGTTATCTACCGTGTGATATTTGTAGTTAAGATGATGAAATCCTAAGTACCTTAAAATGTGAATACTTAACTTTAGGGTGATAACCCTTAAACGAATTAATAAATGTTGAAACAGTTAATACAAGTATTTGGGAATGCGAGATACTACTTCGAGATATAGTTAGTGGTGTAAGTCTAGAATCTAGTTAAATGATATTAGGATAGATAGATTGGACTAGATGCACGTTAGGCGTGCATAATAGTTGAGAGGTGAGAATCTCATGCGAAAGTACGAAAATCTTGCATGCGCATAATACTTGCTTTAACACATATATTAAATACTTGCTAAAATATATCTACAACTCGGGCTCTAACCCATCTCTTGCATATTTTCTTCTCTTGTACTATTTATATCAGGTGTCCAGCCACAGGGACGCCATGCCTAGACATTCAAACTGCTTAATGTGCTGTAGCAGTTGTGGTAGCTACAGGTCCTCGTGCTTAGACGCCTTTACTCTCATTCCATTCAATTCTCTCTAGAAATTTTATTTAGGGCATGTGTCGCCCATCATCAGATATTTTATTGGAGAGATTGTACTTCCTTCATTTCCATATTTAGTATTTAGTTGGATTCAGTATATTAGTTTATGGTTTGAAACTTTGAAATTGAATATTTTATCCAGTCTTTCTTTTATTTCAGCAGTTAATTCATATTCACTATTTATTTTATTCATGTGTATGGTATTTGGTTTGTGTCTTAATAATTGGAATTTTATTAATGAATTATTTGGGTATAACTTAAAATGGAAAATATTTTGACAATAGCTTAATTATTTATTAGGTGATTAATAAGGTTAAATGTTTTCGACAGTGATGCTAAGAATATACCAACTGAACATTTTGTTTTAATTTTAATAAAGTACTGATCACCCGGTATTTAATTGAGCGGGGTGTCACAGATAGCCTATGTGATATTGTTATGTGGTACCTGCACATTCATATGTGATGAGTTACATGAAAGTTATTACAAAGGAAATTCATTTTTTTATGGGCATTATAATATATAGGTATCATATTGAAATAAATAATGAACAGTAATTTTGCATTACTTCTAGTGTTGGAAGCCAGAAGCTTACACTAGCAAATCATTATTTTATTATTCATGGGGTTATGTTATATAACATTTATTGTTGTAGAATTACACTTTGTCATAAGCTTGAAACTCCAAGGTTTAACTTTTTGATATTATACAATGAGCAATCTTTGATAAATATTTTTATCATAAATGTGTATATATGGTGACCCTTCATATGATACATTGACAAGTATAGTGCTTATCATCTATTTTGAGAAATTTTATATTAGTAGACACTATTTCTGTCGTTAGGGGAGGATAGAATGTACCTAGAGTAAAAATTGTTCCTAAATAACGGTCTATTCCTTTATCGTGGAATACTTCCACATTTTCTCATCTAAACTCTCGTAACACTCAATGCAAAAATGAAGTGAATAATGATATTGCAACATCAAGTTAATACAAAACTTAAATTGTTAGATGTAGTCACATGAACTAGTTACAAATGTGTTTGCTAAAACCTTTGACACCCCGCTTAATTAAATACCGGGTGATCAGTCCTTTATTAAATTAAATCAGAATATCCAATTGGTTCATTCTTGGCATCATTGTCGAAAATATTTATTTTATTTATTACCAACTAATTAATTAAGCTAGTGTAAAAAACATTTAATCAATTATTTATTATACAACAATTTAACCCATTTACCATATTCACCATAACAATGAATAAAACAATAATAAATGAGAAATCATTTGACTGAACAGATAATACTGGAATAAATGTTCCAGTTAATAATCTCAAATACAATAATCCATAATCACACTAAATCCCATCAAATTGAAATAAAATAGTACAATATCTCTCTAAAATAAATGATAACTGAGAATAGCCAACATGCCCTAACTGAGGTAACTAAATCAGGAACTGAACGAGTAAGAGTGGAGGCGTCTAATAACGAGGACCTACAACTTCCACGATAGCTGCAGCACGTCAAATCATCCAATAGCCTACGCCTGGCGTTTCTGTGACTGGACACCTAAAATAGTTGCACAAAAAAAATAGATTTGCAAGAAACGGGTCAGAGTCCAAGTGAAAATATTTTAAAATAGTTTAGTAAGTATTTAAAAATGCTTAAAAGTAGATATTATATTCATGTTAGTTATGCAGTCTTTCTCTTGAGAAATCTCACCTCTCAACTAGTGTGTACACCTAACGTACCGCTAAGCCATTATAGTTATTATTAACATGCCTAACTAATTCAAGCTCATTAGTCTTCAAATATATTATCTCATAATAACTACCCGTATTTCCCACGTAGTACGTTAATGGATATTTTCACATCTTTTATCTCGAGTGAGAGGGTTTTCGCATTCAGAGTTAAGTATTCACGTACTTTATTTTAGATTTCAATATCCATCTAATCTACTACGTTAACAAAGTAAAACATATCACAAGTGTATATATATATTCATTACACTATCATATATATACTAATACGGCACCCTTAGGCTCAGCTGCGGTGCATGCATACTCTGCTATCAATCCCGGTACATCTCGTACTAAATAAGTACAGTCGGTTCAGTGTCTCCCTCGAACCATAAATCCAAATCATACACAAGTGGAGGTGAACATAGTCCTAGACCTTTGAGCTACGCACATTCCTACACACCTAAATGACCATGCACACCATTGTTCTCACAAAATGGTGATCCAACCTAAATCCTATGTTCTGAGGCACCAATCTAATATCCCCCATAATGGCTCATCAGGATAAGACTGTACCTTTCGTAACCTCCCGCGGTAGCAAGCAGCGTAGGTATGTCATACACATAATAAATCATATAATAGGTATACATGTAACCTATCAAAATCAATAGGTATACACACAACTCAAATATAATAACTCATACGCAATATTTTTTTTAGTAATACTCACGATATTTTTTTACCCCCTTACGATCCTCCTCTGCTTCGTATTTTCCCAAGGATAATTAACTACCCCAGAATCTTTTAAATTAATCAACGCAATTTTCCTACTATTAATATATACTAAAATCATCGCAGGTTATTCCATCTCTCTCTAATTAACTACGTCACAAATTTTAATTTAAACGGTACAAATTCTATAATTTTTTAAATCTCGTTCGAATAAACTGAAATCTCGTTTGAACGAACTTCGAACGAAAATGGTTTCTGAGCTTTCGTTAGAATGTCGTTCGAATGAAGTCGTTTGAACGAACTTCGAACAAACTTTAAATGACATGTTACTCTGAATTCTCGTTGGTAATCTCGTTTGAACTAGGACGTTCGAACGACTCTCCAGGTTGTTCGAACGAGATTTACCCAGTTCGTCTCCTTCCTCAACAAACTTCGTTTTCACCATTTTTAATCACCAAAACATTCACAGATCATTCCCAAACTCCCAACAAACAATCCTAATTATCATCTAACATGCAAGGGTGATTTCTAATGTTCCAGAATCATCAAATCGTTAATGAACATCAATTAATTTTGAAATTCCCAAATTTATTTATTTAAACCCTAATTCATAAATTTGTGTTCCCAGAACACTATAAACTCAGAATTCTTCACCAAGATAAATCATAAGTTCGTGGATTTCTCACTACATGCAAGGGAATCTAACCTATATCATTTTTTTTCAATCCAAGATCATGATAATTACCCCCAAGTTCACCCAAATACACAAATTTCATAAATAAATCAACCTAGACTAACATGGATATCATACATGCTATAAATCTGCAAGTTTAAATACTTGCCTCTTTTGGTAGTTCTGATCCGTTGAAGAAGAATGGTATGGATGTTCTTATCTCCTCCCGATCTACACGATGATGATACTTTTAGGTGCAAGAGTGGTATGGTTTGGCCTTGGGGTCTTCTTTCTTCTTCTTCATATGTCCTCTCTGTAGTTTCTTATGTTTTAAACCTAACCTCAATCTATTATCAAATATTTTTCATCTCCAAATTTCGCAGGTTAAAAGGCCCCAAAATTATAAATGACTAGAATACCCCTATAGGGTGTCGGTTTGGCCTAAAAACGCCCTAGTACCCAAACTAAACCCCTGAGTATACTTTTCTGACTTTCTCGACCCTTTCGGACACTTTGACGCACTCTAAATGACCATACGAACTATCAAAAATAAAATCATCTTTTATTTCTCAAATTAAGTCCCGACACGACCGCCACGTGCGTCCCGACTAAATTATTGTAACTGTCGTACGTTTCACTCGCGATAATTTTAATAATTTTACAATCACATATTACTTTGTTCACTAAGTAATATTCAATATAATTCTCATCAATAAATACTAACCCTTATCTCGCTTGTTAATATTTATTTTATTCCGGATTAATTATCAATAAATTTCCCCCATTAAATTTAATTAATCCAACATTTAAAAATTATTAAAAATACGGGGTGTTACATACTTCCCCCTAATAACAGAATTTTATCCTGAAATTCAGAAAATCAAAGTATACCTGGTAAGAACAACTCTGGATATTTTTCACGCATCTCATCCTTGCGCTCCCAAGTAGACTCCTCGATATTATGATGCTCCCACTGGACACGCTCAAGTGGAACTATCTTTGACCTTAATCTCCTCTCGCTATGGTCTAAGATAGCCACCGGTCTCTCCTCATACGAACTATCAGGGTGTATGTCAATCTCCTACAGTGTAATGTGAGTGTGAGCCACCTCATCCCGGAGATACCGTCTCACTGAATAAATATGGAACACATCATGAATACGACGCAAGTGCTCCGACAGCCCAAGTCTATAAGCTACTGATCCAATCCTCTCAATGATAGGAAATGGCCCCACGTATCTCGGTTTCAATTTCCCTTTCTTCCCGAACGTCATAATCCCTTTCATAGGAAACACTAGGGGTGTTCAGAAAACTGAATGGACCGGCGGACCGAACTGAACCAGGCCGTCATAATTTTTCCATTTTTTTAATCGATCCGGTCCATTTTTTTTCAAACCGATCTAATCGGTTCGGTCCTCGGTCTCCCTTAATTAACACCCGATCTAGACCGACCCAGACCGGTTACTATAATATATATGCATTTAATTTTAATTATAATTATAATTATAATTATATATATATATATATATATATATATATATATATATATATATATATATATTAATTAATAATAACACACCCACTCACACAAGTTACAATTAGAATTAGTAAGGAAAGAAGGGGTTTGTTCGTCCAAAAAAAAAAGATAGAAGGATAGAATAGAAACCCTAGACAACATTTATCTTCAAACAAACATACACACACGGCTTGATTACATGCTTACAGCTGCACACACTACTTCTCTCTCTCTTGCACTGGCCGCTTCTCTTCTCCTCTCTTGCGCCGCTACGCCGCTGCTACTCTTCTCTTTCTCCTCTCCGCCGCTTATCCTTCGCCGCTTCTTCTTCTCTTAGCTTTCTCTCCGCCACTTATCCTTCGTCACTGCTTCTTCTCTTCGCTCCGTCGCTCGACGCTCACTGCTCCTTCACAGGTATAAATGTTCTATGTTATTATATATGTTATATGCTAGTATATATATTTTATGTTATATGTTTATATTATGTTAAATCCGCTATGAAGTGTTAAATCTTCTAGCCCCCAACCTGCCCAAAATCTATGATGGTAAATTAATTATTTTTTTCAGTTATTTTTTGCTCAGTTATTTTTTTTTGCTCAGTTATTTTTTTCAAAAAATATAGTCTCATTTGTTGCAATATAAATTCAGTGGGTAAGAACACTTATTCCCATTTTTTTTGTTCATTTGTTGTAATATGGCCTCTTTTGTTGTAATATAAATTAATAATTTGTTTCATTTTTTTTGTTCAAAACAACTGTATATAGTCTCATTCGTAATTCACATTATTTTTTATTTTTAAACAAAATAGCATAATAACTTGTTTAATTTATATGGTATATATTGTAGATAATGGCTGCTCAAATGGATGAAAATTAAGGTGGGATTCCCTCTACCCAAGTTGTAATGCAAAGTACAAATCCACCTCCTCAACCCCTTGAAAATCTAGAAGTAAAATGTTCGAAACGAATATCGTATGCTTGGGAGCATTTTACCGAAATTCAAGGTTATGATCCAAACAAACGAAGGACAAAATGTAATTATTGTCCCTCAACATATGTTTGTGATACAAATAAAAATGGAACTAAACACATATTGGCCCACATCAATAAGTGTAAGAATTTTTTGGGAAGGTGTGATGTGAAACAGAAAAAATTGTCATTTAAAAAAGAAGATAGGAAGTGTCCTAGTCTTGTAGCAATTGGTTTTAGTTTATTAGCTTGTCGTGATGCTCTTGCTAAGATGTTAATTATTGATGAATTGCCTTTTCGGTTTGTTGAGGGCGAGGGATTTTGACAATTTTTTATAATTGTTCAACCGAAATTTACAAAAATTCCAAGTCGTATTACGGTTGAAAGAGATTACTTAACAATATATTTGAATGAGAAAATAAAGTTACAAAGTGATTTGAAGGGTAAAAGAATATGCATCACGACAGACACATGGACTTCCATTCAAAATATCAAGTACATGTGCCTCACGACTTATTATATTTATTATGAATGGAAGTTACAAAAAAAGATTCTAAACTTTTATTAAGTCCAAAATCACAATGGGGAGATGCTATGTAAGGTTATTGAATAATTGTTAGTGGAATGGGGGATTGATACCATTTTCACCATAACCGTTGACAATGCTAGTTCTGATAATGGTACCATTAAATATTTGCAAAGAAAAACCAAATCTTGGAAAGGTACTATTTTAGAACACGACTATTTGCATATACGATGTTGTGCTCATATCTTAAACCTAATTGTGGGTGATGGGTTAAAAGAAATGGATGAGTCAGTTGTTAAAGTGCACAACGCGGTGAGGTATGTGAGGTCCTCCCCTTCTAGGTTATTAATGTTCAAAATGTGTGTAGAGAAAGAGAAAATTTAGAGTAAGGGTTTTTTGTTTTTGGATGTTCAAACAAGTTGGAACTCCACTTATTCAATGTTAGATGTAGCCGAAAATTTTGAGAAAGCTTTTGAAAGGTTAGGGGAGGAGGACAAAAATTATGCTTCTTACTTTGATGGAGAATTTGAAATCCAAGAGGATGATGAAGTGAGGGGAAGGGGACTTGTGAAATTTGTAAAGATATTTTACAATGCAACTTTAAGATTTTTGGGTTCATTATTCGTCACTTCATATTTGTTTTTCAATGAGCTTGTTATAATACAAAACAATTTGAACCAATTAAAAAGAAGTGTGGATTATCACACAGCGTCGATGGCGGATAACATGGTTAAGAAAATGGATAAGTATTGGAATATTAAAAAGATAAACTTGTTGTTACTTGTTGCGGTTATGCTTGACCCTAGATATAAATTGGGGTATGTGTCATATTGGTTTGATAGCATGTATGAAAGTAATGTGGCAAAAAAGATGACAAGGAGAGCAAAAAATGTACTTGTGCGTTTGTATGAGTGGTATGGTGACAATAATGTACAAAATGGTTCATCAAAAAATGCATCACCATGTGACATTGTTAAATTAGTAGTTGATGGTGGAGATGATGATGGGCATGATTTTTTAGCTACCCAATTTAAAAAACATTTAGAGTCGGGAAATAATGTATGGCCTAGTAAGTCGGAGGTGGAGAAGTACTTGATTGAGACTAATGAAGATGCAACCAACAAAAGCTTTAATGAATTAATGTTGTGGAAGAGTAATTAATTTAGGTACCAAGTTCTTTCTCGTGTGGCAAGGGATGTATTCGCAATTCCGGTGTCAACCGTGGCTTCTGAGTCGGCATTTAGCACGAGGGAACGTATCCTTGACCCATTTCGTAGTTCACTTTCCCCTAACATGGTGGACGTACTTGTTTGTACCAAAAATTGGCTCAAGTCTTCATCAAAATCAATTAGCCTTAGAGATGCCATGGATGAGGTGGAACAACTTGAGCAATTGGACGAAGGTAACTAACATATATCATAATTTTAAATTATTAATTTAATAGGTGTAGTTTATCTTTTTTTCATTTACCTAACCATATCATTTCATTATCATATAATTTTTACAGATTTGTTGGAAACATCAATAATTGTGTTTTGACTTTGTATTATTGAGGTAAAGTGAATAATTCATATTTTTTTTTCAAATTCATGGTTTCATTTTATTTGGATTATTTTTCTATCTATTCTAAAATTATTTGTGATCATTTTCAGGTTTATGGAGGAGATTTGTTGCAGCTACTTCGACTCATATTTATTCATTTAGACATTTTATTGGCGCACTATTAATTTGTATTATTATGGACAACCTTGTGGTTGAATTTGGACAACTTTATTTTGTGTTATTTGGACAGTTTTGGACAATTTATATGTCCAAATTTAGGCAGTTTATGACAGCTTGATGTGTTCGTATTATTTCGGCATCTTTGGACAACTTATATGTCAAACTTTTGGACAGTTTTATATGTCAAAATTTGGACAATTTTTATTTATGCTAAAATTTGAACAACATGTTATTGTTTTGGACAAGTTTGGGCAGTTTTTATGGTAAAATTTGTGCAATTTTTGTGATAAACTTTGGGAATTCTTTATGATAAAATTTAGGCAGTTTTATAGTAAAAATTTGGGCAGTTTTTTTGGATACATTTGGGCAGTCTTTGTTTTTAAAACGATTATTTCATTAAGATTAGGACCAATAAGTTTGATCGGACCGACCATACAAAAAATCGGACCGATTAAGCTTGAAAAAGCGATTTAATCTGTCCGGTCCTTAAATTCATTAAAAATCTGATCGAGAACACCCCTAGGAGATACTCGTAGTAGCACCTGGTCCCCCGCACTAAACTCTCGAAAGAACCACTTAGCATCGGCGTAGCTTTTCTGTCTATCTTGGGCTATCCATATGTGACTCCGAATCATCTCAATCCTGACATACATATCCTGAATCACCTCTGGCCCGAGTAGCTTGTTATCCCCCACCTCTAACCAATAAGTAGGAAAATGATAAGGTCTACCATATAATGCCTCAAATGGAGTGATGCAAGTTGTTATACGTAAACTTCACCAGTGGAAGGTACTAATCCCACCCTCCCCTAAAATCAAGGATACACATACGCAACATATCCTCCAACATCTAATTAGTCCTCTCAGTCTGACCGTGCATCTGTAGGTGATAGGCCATACTCAAATGCAACTCGGTGCCTATGGCCTCCTGGAAGCTCTCCTAAAATGAGACACAAAGATCTTATCCCAATCGAACACAATATCAAGGGTCACTTCGTGTACTCTCACTATCTACTCAATGAAAATCCGAGCATACTCTTTTATAGTATAATCCATCTGGACTGGCAGGAAGTGGGCTACCTTAGTCAACCGATCCACTATCACCCATATGAAATCGTGACCTCTTTGAGAAGTAGGAAACCTGTGATGAAATCCATGGAAATTCTCTCCCATTTCCACATAGGAATCTCTAGTGGCTGAAGAAGCCCGGTTGGCATCTGGTGGTCCACCTTTACTAGATGACTAGTGGCACACTTCGAGTCAAACTCACCAATGTCCCTCTTTAACCCAATCCACTAATATTGCCGCCTCATATCCTGGTACATCTTATCCCCACCGGCATGTACCGCAAATTGAGACCCATGTGACTCTGTCATCACTGCGTGTCATAACTCCTCCCCCCGAGAACAATCAGTCTACCGTTGAAGTGTAAGCCTCCCTCAAAACTCACTGAGTAAGACTTTAGTGAGTGCTAGTACGGGTGCTGAAGTCAGCTTATCCTTCAGCTCATAAAATGCTAGCTGACACGCATCATCCCAAACAAACGACACACTTTTACGAGTCAAATTAGTCAATGGATCTAAAATCCTCGAAAACCCTCGAATAAATCACCTGTAATACCCGGCTAACCCTAAGAAACTATGTGCCTCCATCGTTGTTGTGGTATGTCCCCACTCCCTCATCGTTGACACTTTACTTGGGTCCACTAATATACCCCTCTCTAAAATAATATGTCCCCAAAATTATACCTCACGTAAATAGAACCCACATTTTTCAAACTTCGCATACAGCTGATGCTCTCGTAAAGTCTGTAGAACCCGACACAACTGCTCGGCATGTTCCTCCTCGGTACGGGAATAAATCAGGATGTCATCTATAAAGATAATGACAAACTGATCGAGGAACTCTCTGAACACCCTATTCATCAGTCCATAAATACTGTCGGTGCATTGGTTAGTCCAAATGGTATGATTCGAAACTCGTAGGACCTATATCTCGTCAGAAACGTAATCTTAGACACATCCTGCTCCCTGATGCGTAACTGATGATACCCGAATCTCAAGTCTATCTTAGAGAATTATGATGCTCCTCTCAACTGGTCAATTAAGTCACCGATGCAAGGCAACAAATATTTATTTCATATCGTTACTTTATTTAACTCCTAATAATCCACATAAAGTCGTAAGGATCTATCCCTCTTCTTCAAAAATAGAATTGGGGAACCTCAAGGAAAGGTACTCCTACGGATGAAACCCTGTCCCAACAACTGCTCAATCTGATCCCGTAGCTCCTTTATCTCCGACGGAGCCATACGATAAGGCGCATGAGCTATCGGCCAAGTGCTCGATGCTAAATCTATCATAAACTAAGTCTCCCTACTCGGCGATAGTCCCGGTATCTCCTGAAAAACATCCACAAACTCACAAATAACCAGAATCAAATCAAGGAAAATTACCATTCCCGTAGAGGTCTCCTCCTCTATGTAATACAAATGGGTGGACGATCCTCCCTCAGGGCGAGGCATCTCCTCTAGGAACATCTCCTGATCAGGGATAGAAAACACAATGCTCCTACTATAGCAATCAATCGTGGCCCAATATGCAGCTAGCCAATCCATGCCTATAATGGCATCGTACTCAGACATATCTAACACAAGCATATTGGTAAGTAATATAAGACTCCCAATCTCTATACTCACGCCTCGATATATAAAGAAAATCAGCGCCCCATTAGCCAACGATGAATCTACACAATTAACCGTGCTGTCGGTCGTGTCTAACAACCTTGTGACCTGTGCAAATCTAGTAGCTACGAATGAGTGTGAGGCTCCCGTATCAAATAAAATACGTCCCATAATCCCATGGATAAACTACATACTTTTAACTGCGGGTAGTGCCTAGGGAACTACTGCGTGGTAGACGTTATATACACACCTATACTGTAATTTCCCTTGCTGAGGTGAAGTGACTGGAATAGCTAGTATAACAGGTCGAGCTAGAATCTGAGCCTGTATTGGGAGAACGGTTGGGAAGATGGGCCCCTATGGCTCTTGGTGAGCACCCTGTTGCTGAGGAAACTTTACCTTGTTGGGGGCAATCCTGTCTTTTGTGGCTAGTCTTGCCACAAATGAAACACCGGCCTATAAAATTTCCTCCTCTCTGACCCTACTGGTCTTGACCCCGCTGGTCGTTACCACCTCTTCCTTTGACCTGATGGCCCTGCTAAAGATGCTGCTGGCCCTGGTGGCCCTATTGTCCCTGATGACTATGTTTGAAACCTCTATGTCTACGATGAAAACCTCCTGATCTGAAACGCTTTGCCGAATCCCCTTGCTGGGAACTCTGCTCACCCTTCCTCGAATGCCCCTGAGCTGCTGGTGCCCCACTAGCACTACCTCCCCTGATCATGCCCTGCTAGCTGGACTCTCCAACTCATTTGCTTACCTTAACATGGAATCGGTGATCTTGGTAGTGTAACAAAGCAGCATTTAACACATCATTGTATGACTGCAAAGATAGATTACCCAGAAGATGATGTAGGATCCTTTAGGTGAGACCATCCATAAACATCTGTATTTTCTTCTCTTTAGTGGGTCCCTCTCCTGGTACCAAATTAGTCAACCTCATAAACTCCTCCTCATATTCAACAACAGTCTTCCCCTCTTGGGCGAGGTCTAGTAATTTCTGCCTCATCTTAATCTGGATAGCGAAAGGGAAGTATTTACGATCAAATAGCACCCAGAAATCCTGAATAGTCATGTTGTCTCTCTTATCAGCTATAGTAGTGGACTCCCACCATTGTAAGGCTTTCCCGACTAGCTTAAAGATAGATAGTATCTGTTTCTGTACCTCGGTGCACTCGTACATCCTTAGGTGCCTCTGAATGTCCTTTTTCCATTTACTCGTAGCAACAACATTAGAACTCTCCTGAAACTCCGGGGAATGTGACTTCTGGAAGGCATCACTCACTCGATCCCAAGCAGAAGGGAACACGTGAGCCTGGGCTGGTGCCACTACCTGTGCATGAGGTGGGGCCTGCTGTACTACTGCGAAAGCTGCATTCACCACTCGTGCCACTGTCGTGGCAACCTCTGCAGCATTCATAGTACCTGGACCAGTGCTTACTAAGGCTCTGGTTGATCATTTCTGTTACCCCATGGTGCACGTCTAGGAGGAATCTGAAACGAGAAAGAATTTTATAAGTCCACAGTTCATAAAATCTCAAAATGGTTGAAGACGTAAACATAAAATCATGAAGGCAACAATCCAACTAATAGGGCTCTATATCAAAGGACGCTACGCTGAAAGACATAATAAGTCGCACATATCCTAAAAGACTCTAGAACCTGATGATTTGATACCACCTGTGATACCCCACTTAATTAAATACCGGGTGATCCGTCCTTTATTAAATTAAATCAGAATATTCAGTTGATTCATTCTTGGCATCACTATCGAAAAATATTTAATTTATTTATCACCTACTAATTGATTAAGCTAGTGTCAGAAACATTAAATAAATTATTTATTATCCAAAAATTTAAACCATTTACCATATTCACCATAACAATGAATAAAATAATAATAAATGAGAAATCATCTGCTGAATAGATAATATGGAATAAATGTGACACACCCTAACCCAGTTATTTATAATTTAGTTTGAAAGTCAAAGTGAGTCAAACCATAATTTCCTTAACCAGACAATAAACACAAGTATCCTTTTTCAATAACAGCATGAAGCCATAACACTAAAAACTTTTCAAAATTTTAAAGTAATTGTTCTTATTCAAACTTTCTCAAAGGATAAGTAGGATTAAATTACTCCTTTTTAATTTGACCAAAATTTTGGTTTTACGCATATCTTGCTAACCCCACCCGACCTCTTAGATTTGGCAGTGACACTTCATTACCTGAAAAAAAAACATAGCATAGGAATCGTGAGCAAAATAGCTTAGTGAATTCATTACTACTACACTAGTGCATACAATTAAATGCAATAAGTCGTATCTATGTAACAATATAAAACATCTCAACATCTCTTGGCTGTTAATAAGCCATAACATCTCTTGGCTGTTAATGAACCATAACATATCTTGGCTATTGATAAGCCATAACATATCTGGGATATTAATAAGCCATAACATCTCTTGGTTATTGATAAGCCATAACATCTCTTGGTTATAAGTCATAACATCTCTTGGCTGTTGATAAGCCATAACATCTCTTGGCTATAAATAAGCCATAACATCTCTTGGCTATTAATAAGCCATAACATCTCTTGGCTATAAATAAACCATAACATCTCTTATAATACATTCACATCATATCCATAATCAACTCAGTAAGTACGACGTATCCTAACCATAATCAACTCAATAAGTACAGTATATCATATCCATATTCAACTTGGTAAGTATGACATCTCATATTTGTAATCAACTCGGTAAGTACAACATGTAATATCCATAATCATCTCAACAAGTAGAACATATCATATTTATAATCAACTCGGTAAGTACAACATAGAACATCCATAATCATCTCAATAAGTATCACATCTCATATTTATAATCAACTCGGCATGTACAACATATAATATCCATAATCAACTCAGTAAGTACGACGTATCCTAACCATAATCAACTCAATAAGTACAGTATATCATATCCATATTCAACTTGGTAAGTATGACATCTCATATTTGTAATCAACTCGGTAAGTACAACATGTAATATCCATAATCATCTCAACAAGTACAACATATCATATTTATAATCAACTTGGTAAGTACAACATATAACATCCATAATCATCTCAATAAGTACCACATCTCATATTTATAATCAACCCGGCAAGTACAACATATAATATCCATAATCATCTCGATAAGTACCGCATATCATATTTATAATCAACTCAACAAATGTAACGTATGACATCCATAATCATCTCAATAATTACAATCTCTCATATTTATACTCAACTAGGCAAGTGCAACATATAATATCCATAATCATCGCAATAAGTACGACATCTCATATTTATAATCAACTCGATAAGTAAACATATAATATCCATAATCATTTCGATAAGTACAACCTCTCATATTTATAATCAACTCAAAAAGTACAACATATGACATCCATAATCATATCAATATGTAAAACATCTCATATTTATACTCAGCCCGACAAGTACAACATATAATATCCATAATCATGTATGAATACATCATACTAGTGAGTACAATCACCTTGGCCACTTCATGTGTTTTTCCCTTGCCTTTGTTTGGCACTGGTTCAACCAGTTCTTCTTCCCTTCCACATATTCATTCTTATAATATTAGTATCATCATAAGGATGTTAACAATCCAAAGAAAAATAACCTTAGCTGAATTCATAAGCATCATAGCATCCCATTCTAATCATTTATCATAAATGAAGTCTCATTCAATTTCATGTTAAAATATTTAACATATCCAATCCATAGCCCAAACATTATTTAATTTATTCTTGGTAATCCAATTCTTATCATATAAGGTTCCCAATATAAAAGACAACACATCATTTCAAGTTTCCTAGAGTAAGATGTGTCCATTTCTTTATTACAAATCAAATCTACCCTATAGACTCTTTTATCGTTCAGTCAACTTCGAAGAATTTTCATACTTTTTTTGCATCATAACTTACTTTGATATTTCACCCAACATCCGTAAACATAATTAACAATACAAAATTAAAGTTTCATAATTTTTAAGGTTCATTTGCTATGTAAAACAAAACATCGAACACCTTGTGTGCATACTTACACCTTTGGGGAAGATTTGATACATGAACTTCAAGCTATCACCAAAGATTCATTTCTTGGTATTTTCACATAATATTCATATATGTTATACATATATGAGTCTATTTTCATAACCAACTTGAATCATTCAATTCAAATAAATATACAAAAAGTTAGAGGAGTTTGAATACACATGGTTTCCAATCGAATCAATATACATGATTTACACGTTCAAGTTTGCTTAAACCAGCATCCATCTGTACATATACATCAAAACATGGAAGTTTAGTAAATAAATGATTATTTATATCATTTTAAATCACTAATTGCAATAATATACAAGATTTACAGGTAGAATTACCTTAGGGATGTTTTCATAATTTCCTATGGTTTTTCTCTAATTTTTCCTCGCCTTTCTCTTCTTACTTCCCGTTTCTCTCTCTTCAGGCCAAACTCTCTCTAACGGATGAGTTTGGCTGAAGAATAAGGTCATTTAAAGGGTCTTAACTCGGCCAAGCTTTCCCCCCCTTCCAACCAATGAAATCCACCCATTGTTATACATATAAGACAACATACCACTTAACGAATGGACAGATTTGCTCCTGCTTCGTAATTTCAGCATAACTTCTTGCTCAGACCTATGTTTTATACACCGTTTGTTGTGTTACAAACTTAACTCATATATATACAACTATCTAGTTTTCACCTCAAGTCAATTATTATATTATATTGGCCAAAACTAGTCCCGAACTAGAATATTCCTACCGAAGACTTCACAAATTTGTGTTTGTGACTAATTCAATATTTCATAAGTTATGAAGGTATGATTAGACTAAACACAATAACTTAACATTATATACTCTAATAACACATTATCCTCATCCCATACGGTAAGCATGATTTAAACATGGTTTATCATAATCGTATTTGGGTCGTCACAAAACGTTTCAGTTAAAAGTCTCAAATACAATAATCCATAATCAAACTAAATCCCATCAAACTGAAATAAAAGAGTACAATATCTATCTGAAATAAATGATAACTGAGAATAAGAAACATGCCCTAACTGAGGTAACTAAATTAGGAACTGAATGGGTATGAGTGGAGGCGTCTAATAACGAGGACCTGTAACTTCCACGATAGCTGCATCACATCAAGTCATCCAATAGCCTACGCCTGGCATTTCTATGGCTAGATACCTAAAATAATTGCACAATGAAAATAGATTTGCAAGAAACGGGTCATTGCCCGAGTTAAAATATTTTAAAACAGTTTAGAAAGTATTTAAAAATGCTTAAAAGTAGATATTATATTCATGTTAGTTATGTAGGCTCTCTCTTGAGAAATCTCACCTCTCAACTAGTGTGCACGCCTAACGTACCACTAAGCCATTCTAGTTATTACTAACATGCCTAACTAATTCAAGATCATTAGTATTCAAATCTATTATCTCATAATAACTACCCGTATTTCCCACGTAGTACGTTAATGAATATTTTCACATCTTTTATCTTAAGTGAGAGGGTTTTCACATTCAGAGTTAAGTATTCTCGTACCTAGGTTATTTTAGATTTAAATATCCATCTTATCTACTACGTTCTCATAGTAGAACATATCACAAGTGTTTATATATATTCATCACACTATCATATATACTAATACGACACCCTAGGCTCAGCTGCGGTGTATGCATACTCTGCTATCAAGTCCCGGTACATCTCGTACTAAATAAGGACATTCGGTTCGGTGTCTCCCTCAAACCATAAATGCAAATCACATACAAGTGGAGGCGAACATAGTCCTAGGCCTTTGGGCTACGCACTAAATGACCGTAAACACCATTATTCTAACAAATGGTGATCCAACCTAAGTCCTATGTTCTGAGGCACCAATCTAATATCCCCGATAATTGCTTATCAGGATAAGACTGTACCTTTCCCAACCTCCTGCGATAGCAAGCAACGTAGGTATGTCATATACATAATCAATCATATAATAGGTATACACGCAACCTATCGAAATCAATAGGTATACACATAGCCCGAATATAATAACTCATATATAGTATTTTTTTCATTAATGCTCATGATATTTTTTTATCCACTTACAATCCTCCTCTCCTTCGTATTTTCCCAAGGATAATTATTTACCCTAAAATATTTTAAAGTAATCAACCCAATTTTCCTGCTATTAATATATACGAAAATAATCGTAGGTTATTCCATCTCTCTCTAATTAAGTACGTCGCAAAGTTTAACTCAAACGGTACAATTTCTATAATTTTTGAAATCTCGTTCGAACGAACTTCGAACGAAAATGGTTTCTGAGATCTCGTTAGAATGTTGTTAGAACGAAGTCGCTTGAACAAACTTCGAATGAACTTCGAATGACATATTACTCTAATTCTCGTTGGTAATCCCATTGGTAATCTTGTTGGTAATCTCATCCGAACGAGGTCATTCGAACGACTCTCCCGATCGTTCGAACGAGATTTACTAAGTTCGTCCCCTTCCTTAAGAAACTTCATTTTTCACCATTTTCAATCACCAAAACCTTCACAGATCGTTCCCAAACTCCCAATAAACAATCCTAATGATCAACTAACATGCAAGGGTGATTTCTAATGTTCCAGAATCATCAAATAATTAATTAACATCAATTAATTTCAAAATTCCCAAATTTATTTATTAAAACCCTACTTCATAAATTTGTATTCCAAGAACACTATAAACTCAGAATTCTTCACCAAGATAAATAATAAGTTCGTGGGTTTCTCACTACATGCAAGGGAAACTAACCTATATAATTTTTTTTTCAATCCAAGATCATGATAATTACCCCAAAGTTCACCCAAGTACACAAATTTCATAAATAAATCAACCTAGACTAACATGGATATCATACATGCTATCAATCTACAAGTTTAAATACTTGCCTCTTTTGGTAGGTCTGATCCGTTGAAGAAGAATGGTGTGGATGTAATTATCTGCTCCCGATCTACGCGATGATGACACTTTTAGGTGCAAGAGTGGTATGGTTTGGCCTTGGGGTCTTCTCTCTTCTTCCTCCTATGGCCTCTCTACAGTTTCTTACAGTCTAACCCTAGCCTTTATCTCTTATCTGATATTTTTAATCTCCAATTTTCGTAGGTTTACCCCAAAATTACAAATGACTATTATACCCCTCTAGGGTGCCGGTTTGGCCTAAAAGTGCCTAGGACCTAAACTAAACCCTGTCTACACTTTTCTAACTATCTCAACCCTTCTGAACACTTTAGCGCACTCGAAATGATCATACGAACTATAAAAAATAAAATCATATTTTATTTCCCGAATTAAGTCCCGATACGACTGCCACGCGCATTCCGACTAAATTACTGTAACTATTGTATTTTTCACTCGCGACAATTTTAATAATTTTACAAGCACATATTACTTTGTTCATTAAGTAATATTCAATATAATTCTCATCAATAAATAATAACCCTTATCTCACTAGTTGATAATTATTTTATTCCGGATTAATTATCAATAAATTTCCCCCATTTAATTTAATTAATCCAACATTTAAAAATTATTAAAAATACGGGGTGTTACAAAACCATTGTCCCATAAGGACAAAATAAATTCGGGAGCAATAAATTTATTGCATGCCAGAAGTGTGGAAAACCTCTAGGCCTAAGTATTTGACTCCCTAGTAGTGGAGGTCAAATAAAATCATGCCGAAATAACACTCCAGAAGATATTATACATGCGCTTAAGAAGAGGTTATGAACAAAAGATTCACTTTCTCTAAAATCCCAAAAGAGATTATTGTCCTTGAAAAGACACAAGTCCCTGAAGTGGCCATAAAGCCCTTGAAGTAAGCAAAGGCACCTAATATTAATGAAATCTTTATGTTTTGTACATATACGAGAGAAAAGTGGGATCGACAAAGATAACCATCAATGATATAATTATATATGTTGTAGCTACACAAAAATCAAAGGGCAATGATACAAATACACATACTATAAATGAATGTCGACAAAAAATATATTAGCCAAAATTGAAAACATACCACGGTGGCATAATTCTTGTCTCTAAATAAACGTGATTTATTCGAACTTATAATGCAAACCCCATGAGACGTTAAGCTTAGAGGTTACAAAGGAGTGTTTATAAGAACACAAAGTGTTAAAACTCGCTAAAAAGTGCGCGACCTAAGGCACAAGTTTTCCTGAAGAAATTGAATTGGATTATATAAGAACGTACCATCCCTTTATGGTATAAATACTTTTCAGATATCTGACTAGCTTAGCTTCTTTTAAAATGTATTATATATCAAACTCATGAATATTATAATTGTTTTTTTATAAGGGATTTGGACAACGAATATATACAAAAATTGCAGAAATAATTTTTTTTCCTGAAGCAAAGATAAGGAGTACATACTCAAATACACTAAGATGCTCATTGTACACAGGCAATCCGAATGGATATAGGTGAAATCGTCTTAGTAAATACTTATCTAAGGAAGGTTATGGAAACAATCATATATGCCAATGTGCTGTTATAAAATTATCCTTAAAAGGGTGTGATCCTATAGGGTTCAATTTAAATGTAAAATATCCAAATAAGAAATTCTAAAATGAATGACCTTGGGGTAATTAATTATTATCTCGGCATGCAGATTGAGAATAATTTTGGCTAAACATCGATCTATAAATTAAATGGATTGAAAAGTCCTGCAATACTTTAACATATATTAAGAAAGCCATTTTGTATACTTATGGCCGATGGTCTTTGGATATTATAGTATGCATATCATCCTAAATAGGATGACAAATATATATTTGTTCCAGAATTACCATATTAACATGTTGTTATTGCATTATTTTTACAATATTAGTATATTGTTATACATAACACAATACTGAATATAATAATTGTAAAAACCTTCATTTTCTCACGTAAAGATTAGTCAGTCACGATACACCGAAGATCGGGCTTGTTTGTCAATTAATACCATTCTCAACATCAAATCATATAAAACATATATTGATAAACCATAATTAGGTTTAAATTAATATACCAAAGCGATAATAAAATCAAATCAAGCACTAAGTGTATGATAAATCCAACATGACAATAAATATCTAAAACCAACATGAAGTAAATAAATCCCGGGCTTATGCCCATATAAAAATCCCAACTAAAATAAATAAACTGAAGCAGAGTAGCACCTAAACTAGAATCAATAAATCTGGAGAATCTAATGAGCAAAAGGAGACCGCAAGGCTGATCCGTCAACAGTCCTGTCTAGGAGCACCTGGAGGGAGAAAACATTTATAATTTGGGTCAGCGCCCTAGAGTTGCAAGAACTAACTTATTTAATTTAAAGTGGAATAAATACAGTCGATTCAAAGTAAATATCCCCCATCATCGCTCATAAAGGATTAACATCTCACTCCTCATCTAAGTGTAATATTAACCGTATCTGAACAAGTCCCAAAATAATAAATGTCAACTGTGCCAATTTAATATCAAATGCATAGGTTATAATTAATATATTGAAACTTACCTATCAACATTTATCTTATCAATGCTCGAAGTGTCTTAATCTCATATTACTCATAAAGGTGACATAAACATCTATTATGCACACTACATAATATGAGTATATTATTTATTGTCTACTTTCTTACATAAATTAATCTATCTCATTTATTCTGAGTAATTATTTATGTGTCCTTTCATATATGCGACACTCAAATGATTTTACCAGTGGTGTCTCGTTCGTGCTCTATCGTTAACTTTGAAGGAATCCTTTGTCCATTCAGACATCACAAAACCCACACAAGTGGGCTGCGTGGCTTTGTGGATCTTTCGAGGATGATTCATTGCTAATTTAGATTGCGGCCTATGAGAGTTTGATGCGGTAAATTCTTTGCAGATTTCGATTATAATCATTGTGAGTATTATTAATGAAATAAAATAATTTTCCCTTTGGGGATTTTTCCTGAAATCTGTGAGTCAACAATTCATATTTGTTTGTGTTGGCATGGCCCACTACACCTAGATGTTTGTCTAGGGTTGAATTAAAATTGGGTTTAATTAATTTGGTTTGAAATTGACATTTGATTAAATAAGGGTTTACTTGAAATTTGTGAATTTATTCAAATCAATTTCACACTGCACATTTACAAATTGGTATCAGAGCAGGTTTCACTAATTTATTGGGAATTCCTTTTTTTCGCAAAAATTGTGTGATATTGATTTTTTTTAAAAATCTGCTTTGTTAAAAATCATAATTTTTCCAATTGAGCACTTATATAATCGGATGCCCATTTTTGACGGGTCTAATTATGCCTATTGAAAAGCACGTATGAAATCACAATTAAAGACCATTGATAAGAGCTTTTGGGTACTTTGTAAAAGAGCTGGACTCCTACCACAGTCATCGCAAATAATATCACTAATTTAAAATCCATGACAGACTGAACTGAGGATGAATTTAAATGGAGCACTTTTAATTCACGTGGGCTGAGTGCAATTTTTAGTGCCATCACTCCTAAGGAGTTCCATTATTTTATGATGTGAACCACATCAAAATAAGCGTGGTATATTTTACAACTTACCCACGAAGGCACAAATGCGATCAAAGAGTCTAAAATTAAAAAATTAATTACTCAACTTGAAAGAATTACTATGCTTGAGACTGAGTGTTTTGATGAGTTTTATGCACGTTTGTATGATATTGTAAACACTAGTTTCAATCTTGGTGAGCACATTCCTGATGCACGGGTAGTTAAATTTTTTTTGAGATCGTTGCCTAAACGTTTTATCCCGAAAGTGACTGTTTTGAATTTCTTAGGTAATTTGAGCAATTTAAAAGTAGAAGAGCTGGTAGGAGATCTCCAGACATATGAGATTGACATGTTCCCCGACACTGTCAAACCTAAGGATAGAGGGATAACACTTAGAGACCAGTCTAGGAAGATAAAGGAAGTGTCCAAGAGTGACGATAAAAAGAAAGTGAGTGTTTGTGAGTCCGAGTCTAATTTTGATATGGACATGCAAAGAATTTTTAAAAATTTCTCAAGTTTTCAAAACAAAATTCTTCCAATAAAAAGTTTTCTGAGAAAAATAAAAAGAAAGATGAGGCCAAAGAGAGCGGTGACAAAGAGGGTGAGAAATAGAAAGAGGAAGAAGAGAAGTGTTTTTAGTGTGAAGGTAAGGGGCATAGATCTTTTGAGTGTCCCACTAGGCTAATGAGAAAGGGCAAAGAATATTGCCATGCCATCCATTCTTAGCGATAGTGAGGATGATGCGAGAGATTTCGGGGATGAGTCTTTGCATGGGATGTGTGTCGTATTTTCTACTAGTCATGTGAGCACACCAATTTTGTCCCACGACAATGATGATACTTGTTCACGTGAGACCCCTGAGGAGGATTTGAGTGTTTCTAGCGAGGGTGAGAGTGAGTGTTCTAGTGAGGGTAATAGTAAGCTCCAGATCACGTTTAGAGATTTGTATGCCAAGATCTTAAAGATGAAGAAGTTGAATAAGGAATTAGGTCTTAGGGCGATATATTTGGAGAGATAGATAGAGAGTTTGAGAGGTTTTAAGACGTCGGCGAGTCAACTAGAGGAGGTGAAAGCTTTTTTGAGTGAGTTGTTGATCATCGTAAATCGGAAGAAGAGTGAACTTATAGCCCGTGTGTAACTATTAAAGAGAGATATTCAATGCGCCTACGAGGTAAAGGTCACTTTAGAGGATACATGTAGGAAGCTGGGAAAGATGCTCCTACATCCCCCTTTGGGTAATGTTGATAGACTAGAAATAGGTCGTGATGGTGCTTCCACTTCACATGCTGCACCTGAGCCAGTTTTTGAGTTTGTGATTGATCCATATGGCTCTCAACCTAATCCACCTAGGCGTTCCGTAGCTAATAGGAGAGTGCGTAGGAGACATTTTGAGAGAGGTTTACCTAGGCTTGTTTATGTTTACAACTATTGCGAAAAGAGAGGACACTTTAGGGAGTTTTGTTTTAAGTTGGGTTATGTGTCATGTTTTTGCTACTTCACGTGTTCATCCACACGCAACCACACATGATGCTCCGGATGACTAGATGAGAGAGTTGGCATATATTTGGGGGCGGGTAAAGTTTTTAGTCAAAACTTCACATGATTTGATAGATGTTTTTCATAGGATGTCACCACATTTGGAAAACCCCACTACACCTACTAGTTGAGGTTTAGACTTGTTTGATAGCATAGGATGTTTTTTATGATGATATTTTTTGCCTATTGCTATGCGTACCATTTTTTGTAGTTACGTTTTCCATTTTTGATATATTTTTCAAAAAACCAAAAAGATTTTTGTTTTTGAAAAGTTTGGAAAAATAGAAAAAGATTTTTTAAAGAAAAATAGAAAAAGCAAAAAAGATTTTATTTTGATAAATTTTTTGAAAAAAAATAGTAAGATTTTTGTAATTTGTTTTCACCGTTTATGAATGGACATTTAGGATGACTGAGTCACAATTTCATTCCATATCCATGTGACTGTTTGATAGTGTTTTGATATGTGTCATCATGTCATTTTTGTGCTTTACAATGTGTGGAGTCATTGAGATGTGATTTGTTATTACTACCGTAACAACCCATGACTTTGGAGAGTGAGAAATTAATTTTTTGGGAAAATAAAATTTAATTAAATCGGAGAATTTTAAATTTGGGAATTTAAGTCCAAAAATATAGGACGTTGTAAAGTATTCCGGATGATGATTTTAAGGGTACCATCGATCCCGGAAGGGCCGAGATTGTCAAAATGACTGTCATTGGGTTTTATTTCGGCTCCGGAATATTTTTAAGTCAGTTTGGCTCGAATTGGAGTAAAGGAGTCATTTAAAGTGTGTATTAACATTTAAATTGAGTTTATTATTTTAAAGGGGTTTAAAGGCTTACAGATTAAGCCTTCTCAATTAGAGAAAGAGAGAAAAAAAATGGAATAAGGAAAGAAGAAGAGAAGAGAAAGAGAGGAAGAAAGTTTGGAGATTTTTGACCCAAACGCGACATCGAGGACGATTCAACCTCTACAAATCTGAGGCAAGTGTTTAATCTTGCTAAATAAGTTATTTATGTATTTGATTTCATAATTTGTGGGTTAAAGAATTGGTTTTTGGGTATTAATATCAAAACCTAAATTTTGGTTTAAATCTTGAAATTGAAGATTTTAATTGGATTTAAGGGATATAAATTGATGAGATTAGGTGTAGGATGAATTTTGATGTTGGAAATCATGTTGGGGTTGAAGATTAAGGGCTAGTAGAGGTATAACTTGAATTTTGGAAAATTTGGGTTTGTAGAAAATCAGACATTTTCGTGGCTTTCTGAACTGGCCGAATCGATTCGCCCCCACCGAATCGATTCGCCAGGTTACAGAAGCCTCATGTCTGTAGGGATGAATCGATTCGCTAGGGGCGAATCGAATTGGAAGGTTGTAGACTCTCAGGTCCCTTGGACCGAATCGATTCGGAGGGGTCGAATCGATTCGGAAACAGATCATTTTGAGGAATTTTCTCTTTAGTGAATTCAAACCCTTTTGGGATAGGTTTGTTGGTTTGGGTTTTTCTCTTATGATGTAAGAGATATAAGTGTGGAGATTGATTAGGAGTTTCTCACATGTTAGGATCATGGGAATTCTCGATATAGTTTGGGATAAGATATGTGTGCATAGGAGTTGTGTGTGTTTATGGAGATAGTGAGAAGCCTCAATGGGGTTGAGTATCCTAATTATAGACCAAAAGTAAGTATATATATGATGGGAGGTTAAGAACTCTTAGAGGGAGAGTTGAGAAGGTATGTTGGGAAATTATAGGCCGATATTCATATTGAATCCTTATAGCGATAGGATTCTATTAAGTCATAATTGGGGACTAACGAGAGAGAGGGGTCACGAATCCTTAGAAATGTTTAAATTAAGTAACAATTGGTAATGCGATAGGAGTAAGGGATCGCGAGAACAATGGAACCTTAGGCAAAATTTGGGAACGATTGGATCGTACTACCAACTAGAATATGAGGTTGTATAATTCTAGTTAGGATAGTTTTCACATAATTAGGTGGAAATAATCACATGGGATTCCAACACTTGAAACAAAGTGGAATAAGTTGAGGTTTGTAGACTTTTGGTTAGGTGTATACCTTTAGTCAAAATTTGTATTGGAGGTATTGATTTGCTCTCGGATATAGATGGTATGCATAGTAATGGTTTCCTACACCAAATTTTGGGTGATAACCTTAATGTGGTATATATAAGTATATATATACATATGATTTTTGGGAGACTATTAATCATAGGAAAAATGATTGAATATGTTTCAAGTGAGAGATTATATTCACATATCGAGGTAAAATTTAAAGGAAATTGTGGTGACGGCTTGTATATCGAGGATTATGTATACTTATAGCCGAGTTTATACATATCATACTTACGAACGAGAATAAGTTGTATATTTAGATATGTGAATATATGTTTATATATCTATATAGATATGAAAATATGGATATATTTATGTTGTGGACATATGGGGTATGGATACTTAAACCGTATCTGATGGTTTAATGTTTAGTTATATGATTGGATCATATGGATGTATACATATTATGCTTGTGAATGATATATATACTTATTTGGTGAAGCATACCCCGCTCATGCTATCATTGGGAAGTTGCGCGCGTAGAGGGTGAGCATCCTGGCTAGAAAAGCAGGGTGTGGATATTCCCCAGGTCATAGTCGTCATGTGTGTTATTATATGATAAATATATTTATTTTTGGGATGAGACGTGGTGGGTATGTTTCTTCTCATTGCCGGTTAGGAGCTATGACCGCTTCCCGGGACGTCGTGTGCGTGAGTTTACCACGAGATGGGTGTCATTTAGTCCCACCATGGTGGCCCCAGTATTGCTACGTGAGCCGGGCACTGGGAAGATGATAGCATTGATGCAGTTTATCGGCGCTATATATAGCCAGGTATTTATTTGTGCATGGCCTTTGTACATCATATATTGTATGCATACATGGTCATGGGATTGGATGATGGTGTGTATATATATATGGTTAGAATGAAATGCCTATATATATATTTATATATCCTATAGATGAAAGGATATAGAATCTTTGTAGAGTACATCTTGGATGATTATGGTGTACTAGATTGATGGGGGTTGATGTATCGCATTTAAGGAATATTTTAGTTACATCATCCCAAGGATATTATTGGTGATGTTAGTTGTAGTAGTAGTATAATATTGTATACATGGCATTATGGATCTCTAGGATCGACATTATCTAGGAGTAGTGTAACGGGGTGGTTCCTTGTTTGGATTTCTCTTTGCGAGACACCCCACGCATGAAACGCAGTGCAGTGTTGAAATTGGAGAAAAGTTATGCCAATTATGGTATGTAGGACATTATGGATATCTATGATCGACATTGTCAAAGAGTAGTGTAACAGGGTGGTTCCTTATTTGGATTTCGCTTTGCGAGACACCCCACGCACGAAATGTAGTACATTGTTGAGAGTAGAGAGAAGTTTTATCAATATTTATGAGTGGCATAATGGATCTCCAGGATCGACGTTGACAAGGAGTAGTGTAACGGGGTGGTTCCTTGTTTGGATTTCTCTTTGCGAGACACCCCACGCACGAAACACAGTGCAACGTTGAAATTGGAGGGAAGTTGTGTCAATAATAATTTTGCATGCTTATTAATTAGAAATTAAATCCTATGTTTCAACCCAAATGCACATTGAGTAACTTATTAAATTATAATTGGTTAAAGTATAAACCGGAATCCACTAAGCCTAATAAGGCACATATGATTGAAAATAAATACTTAATTGTGTTTAGAAAAGGGGTGGATTCTTGGGTTATGATAGGAAGGTAGATCTCGTGGGTATAGGCTAGGCCTATGATAGGTTAGGTTGTCCTAATAAATGGAGGTAATTTAACTAAAATTTGAGGACGCGAATAGGTGCGCGCCTTTAGATGAGAGGCGAGTTGGGGTTCCACGAGAGTGAGATTCCACTTTAATTATGAAATAAGTGCACCGATATTTATTATGCACGGTTAACACACTTGCTAAATATTTTCACAACTCGGGCTCTGACCCGTTTAATTTTCTCTCCTGCCTGTATATATATTACTACAGGTGTCCTACCGCATGGATGCCGGATGACTTTCTATTCAGAGTCTTGGGAGCCGCGATAGGTGCGGACTGTTGCGGGATGTAGAATGTAGTCGCTTCCTCCCTTGAAAAATTCTAGGTAGGATTCATGTTGTATATCGGGTTTGTACCCAAGGGATATTTATATACATGTTTATACTTATTCCATTCCAGTTTTTGTATCTGCTGTGACCCGACAGCTTATTCGGGTCTACTTTTTGTATCACATTCTGTTGTAGTTAATTATATCATTTTATTATAGCATTTCGTTTATCATAGTTCTTTCCTGCATCTTTCTTTCCTTTATTCGTAGTGTTATAGTGTTGTGTCGTGGTATGTTGTATGTTTTAAATTATTTTAACATCTCGCTTATATGATATTGGGTAGTTAGTTCTATATTATATAGTACCGGCAGTTGATGTTGAGACTGGACCATCTGAAACTCATGATTTAATATAGTATAGGGTTGGCCACCCGTTATTATTTTGAGCGGGGTGTTACAGATGGTATCAGGGCATCAGGTTCTAGAGTCTTTAGGATCTGTGCGAGAGTTCTGCGTTCTTCCGTTAACGTTCTTGATATAAAGCCCTACTATTAGGACTGTTGTGTTCACTGCGCTTATCTTCTTCTGTGAAGTGTATTCACTTGATCGACGTTCTGATAGCAGTTGCTTTCGTATCAGACGTCACCTATATTATGTCGTCTAGGACAGGACCAGATTAGATAACTCTAACAGTGGTTCAGCGTGTTCTATAGGTGGTTGAGTAAAAAGGGGAATTTACTCGAATGGCGAACCTTGGACTTAGTAAAGTAAGTCTGAGGAGGGGTATATAGTGTAGTCCTTGGGAGGTTTAGATTGAGAAATTCTTTAACATTTGGTAGGAAACCTGGTATCGGTGACTTTTACCGATGTAAGGTGGGTGGAGTTGTTCCAATATCAAGGTTATCGCCTTCTAGGAAGAGGGAGTAAGAATTTGGAGACTCGGTTTCGTTGTGTAGGACTGAGGGAATTTTTGGTAGTCGCCATCGTGTTTTATCCTTCAAAATGGTTAGGAAGGATTTTTGGGAAGATGTTTCTCTTGCGGAGAAATAGGTTTAGGAGTAATGATTGTCCTGGAAGAAGTAGAGGGTCCTGAATTGAGATCCTTGGATGAGGTGAAACCATTAGATTATGGAAGTATAAGGTAGAATACCTTTCGTTGGGTTTAAGTCATACTTTGTGCGCTACCGGGAACGTCGAGAGTTATAATATTGAATTCCGGAGGTGAGGAATGTCAAGGTTCGTTGAATAGTGACTATAAGACTTTTGTCTTATGGGCAGGTAGGGCATGTGATTATAGTGCGCCTAAGAGGGGAGACTTATATTGTGGAAAGGCGCTAATGTAATGTAAAGAAGTTTTAGATTTGTCAGATTAAAAGTTTAGTAGGTGTATGTTGAGCGGATAAGTTAGCTCATAGATGTGCTAGTTTTGAGAACTAGGTATTGGTTATAGTGTTGTATTTGTTGAGACCTTGTGTCCTAAACATAAGGTGTTTGTTTGGCGTGTCGGAAGACGCGGAATTTATTTATATTATTTATTATTACGTAGGCCATCAGGCAGTATTTAAAATATAAAAATCTTTTTATAAAACCTTCGCCCTGGTTCAACTAATCTCAATCCCCGACCTACCTACGCAGTAGTGTATTGGGAGGGTTCCTTGTTTGGATTTCGCTTGCGAGACCTCCCCCGTACGAAGGTAGCTAGCGTTAGGAATTGAGGAGAGTTTAACCATTGGGAATTTTCAAACTTTTATATATTTAATATGTTATTATAGATTATAGTGGTGATAGTATATTATGATTTGAGGCTAATGGAGCCTGATTATAATTCTACGAGTGGAAACTCGGGTACGGGATGTATGGGTGCCCCGGGGTAGTTATTCATTTTAAAAATCTATATGGTTCGACGTGAGAACTAGAAAGGATCGGCATAGTGATCCCGAGGGTTGAGGTAAGGACTAGATGATATAGAGGTCTTAGGCACATCTTAAATTTCGTGGCCGAAATTTCTGTAAGGGGGGAAGATTGTAGCAACCCATGACTTTGGAGACTGAGAAATTAAATTTTTGGGAAAATAAAATTTAATTAAATCGGAGAATTTTAAATTTGGGAATTTAAGTCCAAAAATACGTTGTAAAGTATTCCGGATGATGATTTTAAGGGTACCATCGATCCCGGAAGGGTCGAGATAGTCAAAATGACTGTCATTGGGTTTTATTTCGGCTCCGGAATATTTTTAAGTCAGTTTGGCTCGAATTGGAGTAAACGAGTCATTTAAAGTGTGTATTAACATTTAAATTGGGTTTATTATTTTAAAGGGGTTTAAAGGCTTACAGATTAAGCCTTCTCAATTAGAGAAAGAGAGAAAGAAAAAAAAAGGAATAAGGAAAGAAGAAGAGAAGAGAAAGAGAGGAAGAAAGCTTGGAGATTTCCGACCCAAACGCGACATCGAGGACGATTCAACCTCTACAAATCTGAGGCAAGTGTTTAATCTTGCTAAATAAGTTATTTGTGTATTTTATTTCATAATTTGTGGGTTAAAGAATTGGTTTTTGGGTATTAATATCAAAACCTAAATTTTGGTTTAAATCTTGAAATTGAAGATTTTAAATGGGTTTAAGGGATATAAATTGATGAGATTGGGCGTAGGATGAGTTTTGATGTTGGAAATCATGTTGGGGTTGAAGATTAAGGGCTAGTAGAGGTATAACTTGAATTTTGGAAAATTTGGGTTTGTAGAAAATAAGACATTTTCGTGGCTTTCTGAACTGGCCGAATCGATTCGCCCCCACCGAATCGATTCGCCAGGTTGCAGAAGCCTCAGGTCTGTAGGGCCGAATAGATTCGCTAGGGGAGAATCGATTCGGAAGGTTGTAGACTCTCAGGTCCCTTGGACCGAATCGATTCGGATGGGCCGAATCGATTCGCTGTTGGGCCGAATCGATTCGGAGGGGCCGAATCGATTCGGAAACAGAGCATTTTGAGGATTTTTCTCTTTAGTGAATTCAAACCCTTTTGGATATAAGAGATATAAGTGTGGATATTGATTAGGGGTTTCTCACATGTTAGGATCATGGGAATTCTCGATATAGTTTGGGATAAGATCTGTGTGCATAGGAGTTGTGTGTGTTTATGGAGATAGTGAGAAGCCTCAATGGGGTTGAGTATCCTAATTATAGACCAAAAGTAAGTATATATATGATGGGAGGTTAAGAACTCTTAGAGGGAGAGTTGAGAAGGTATGTTGGGAAATTATAGGCCGATATTCATATTGAATCCTTATAGCGATAGGATTCTATTAAGTCATAATTGGGGACTAACGAGAGAGAGGGGTCACGAATCCTTAGAAATGTTTAAATTAAGGAACAATTGGTAATGCGATAGGAGTAAGGGATTGCAAGAACAATGGAACCTTAGGCAAAATTTGGGAACGATTGGATCGTACTACCAACTAGAATATGAGGTTGTATAATTCTAGTTAGGATAGTTTTCACATAATTAGGTGGAAATAATCACATGGGATTCCAACACTTGAAACAAAGTGGAATAAGTTGAGGTTTGTAGACTTTTGGTTAGGTGTATACCTTTAGTCAAAATTTGTATTGGAGGTATTGATTTGCTATTGGATATAGATGGTATGTATAGTAATGGTTTCCTACACCAAATTTTGGGTGATAACCTTAATGTGGTATATATAAGTATATATATACATATGATTTTTGGGAGACTATTCATCATAGGAAAAATGATTTAATATGTTTCAAGTGAGAGATTATGATCACATATCGAGGTAAAATTTAAAGGAAATTGTGGTGACGACTTGTATATCGAGGATTATGTATACTTATAGCCGAGTTTATATATCTCATACTTACGAACGAGAATTAGTTGTATATATAGATATGTGAATATTTGTTTATATATCTATATAGATATGAAAATATGGATATATTTATGTTGTGGACATATGGGGTATGGATACTTAAAACGTATATGATGGTTTAATGTTTAATTATATGATTGGATCATATGGATGTATACATATTATGCATGTGGATGATATATATACTTATTTGGTTAAGCATACCCCGCTCATGCTATCATTGAGAAGTTGCGCGCGTAGAGGGTGAGCATCCTGGCTAGAAAAGCAGGGTGTGGATATTCCCCAGGTCATAGTCATCCTGTGTGTTATTATATGATATATATATTTATTTTTGGGATGAGACGTGGTGGGTATGTTTAGTCTCATTGCCGGTTAGGAGCTATGACCGCTTCCCGGGACGTCGTGTGCGTGAGTTTACCACGAGATGGGTGTCGTTTAGTCCCACCATGGTGGCCCCAGTATTGCTACGTGAGCCGGGCACTGGGAAGATGATAGCATTGATGCAGTTTATCGGCACTATATATAGCCGGGTATTTATTTGTGCATGGCCTTTGTACATGATATATTGTATGTATACATGGTCATGGGATTGGATGATGGTGTGTATATATATATGGTTAGAATGAAATGCCTATATATATGTTTATATATCCTATAGATGAAAGGATTTAGAATCTTTGTAGAGTACATCTTGGATGATTATGGTGTATTAGATTGATGGGGGTTGATGTATCGCATTTAGGGAATATTTCGGTTACATCATCCCAAGGATATTATTGGTGATGTTAGTTGTAGTAGTAGTATAATATTGTATACATGGAATTATGGATCTCTAAAATTGACATTGTCCAGGAGTAGTGTAACGGGGTGGTTCCTTGTTTGGATTTTGCTTTGCGAGACACCCCACGCATGAAACACAGTGCAGTGTTGAAATTGGAGAAAAGTTATGCCAATTATGGTATGTACGACATTATGGATCTCTATGATCGACATTGTCAAAGAGTAGTGTAACGGGGTGGTTCTTTGTTTGGATTTTGCTTTGCGAGACACCCCACGCATGAAATGTAGTACATTGTTGAGAGTAGAGAGAAGTTCTGTCGATATTTATGAGTGGCATAATGGATCTCCAGCATCGACGTTGACAAGGAGTAGTGTAACGAGGTGGTTCCTTGTTTGGATTTCGCTTTGCGAGACACCCCACGCACGAAACGCAGCGCAACGTTGAAATTGGAGGGAAGTTGTGTCAATAATAATTTTGCATGCTTATTAATTAGAAATTAAATCCTATGTTTCAACCCAAATGCACATTGGGTAACTTATTAAATTATAATTGGTTAAAGTATAAACCGGAATCCACTAAGCCTAATAAGGCACATATGATTGAAAATAAATACTTAATTGTGTTTAGAAAAGGGGTGGATTCTTGGGTTATGATAGGAAGGTAGATCTCGTGGGTATAGGCTAGGCCTATGATAGGTTAGGTTGTCCTAATAAATGGGGGTAATTTAACTAAAATTTAAGGATGCGAATAGTTGCGCACCTTTAGATGAGAGGCGAGTTGGGGTTCCACGAGAGTGCGATTCCACTTTAATTATGAAATTAGTGCACCGATATTTATTATGCACGGTTAACACACTTGCTAAATATTTTCACAACTCGGGCTCTGACCCGTTTACTTTTCTTTCCTGCCTGTATATATATATATTACTACAGGTGTCCTACCGCATGGATGCCGGATGACTTTCTATTCAGAGTCTTGGGAGCCGGTACAGGTGCGGACTGTTGCGCGATGTAGAATGTAGTCGCTTCCTCCCTTGAAAAATTCTAGGTAGGATTCATGTTGCATATCGGGTTTGTACCCAAGGGATATTTATATACATGTTTATACTTATTCCATTCCAGTTTTTGTATTTGCTGTGACCCGACAGCTTATTCGGGTCTACTTTTTGTATCACATTATGTTGTAGTTAATTATATCGTTTTATTATAGCATTTCGTTTATCATAGTTCTTTCCTGTATCTTTCTTTCCTTTATTCGTAGTGTTATAGTGTTGTGTCGTGGTATGTTGTATGTTTTAAATTATTTTAACATCTCGCTTATATGATATCGGGTAGTTAGTCCTATATTATATAGTACCGACAGTTGATGTTGAGACTGGACCATCTGAAACTCCTGATTTAATATAGTATGGGGCTGGCCACCCGTTATTATTTTGAGCGGGGTGTTACAACTACCTACATGTTTGACTCATAAGTTTGTTCAATGCACACTTGCACGGATTTGTTTGACTATTATTCTTGTTTATCACATGTTAGTCTATGAATTTTCATCTCAATTCCGTCTTTAAAACGAACCAAATGCGATAAACTTGACAATAGTGCATGTAAGAACCGTTGATGTGAGTTTGTGTGATATTTATGAAAAACGGGGAAGGGTTATGAAAGGTACTCATTTATCCTTTGCGGTTTAGCCATAATTTAAATCGGACCTAAAATGGGTGTGGCACAATAAATATTTACCAAGGTCCAGTGAGGTTGAAAAGAGCCCAAAAAAATTTAAAGTCAATAAAAAGAAGAATATGCCATAAAGTGGGACAATAGGATTTGGTTTCATCACCTCAAAAGAAAAATAAAAGGCATTATTATTTATGAGGGAGTTTGGATGGAATATAAAATGGGTTTGTACGTCCTTGAAAAGTCATGGAAAAGCGTTACATAGTTTTAGAACTTATTGGTGTGAAAATCATGTTTCACTTTGATTTATTTGATCAAGACGATGTCATCTAAATTCACATTTTCGATACCTAGGGACAATTTTGAGATTCATTCATTAGGAGTACACATATTCATCGTGCACATATGTTATGTTTAATTGCATTGATTTTCATATCTAATTGTTCAGACCCATTCACTCCGTTTCCATGATTTCGTTATCTTAGTGTAAATTCACGGGGTGTGATTTTTGTAAAATTATTTTTTGCATTTTTGTATTAAAAATTAAAAAATAAAAAATATTTTGTGGTTGCCTTTAAGGATTCCTTTGCATGAGTGTAGTTTGATCCATGTTTGCTATGCATATTTTTCGTTACACTCCATGTTTATTTTGTTTATTCTTTTTCTTATCTATTTCGGACAACTAAAAGGGGGAGAACGAATTATGATTTTATGGGTGAGTTTTCCATTATGGGGGAGATTGGAGATTTGATATTTTTTTTGATTTATGCTTATCTCATATCAAGCTCGATACGTCACAAAGGTATTTACTTTGTCTCAAATGTGTAGGTACGAAATTGAAGATCATTATTTTGCACACCCTGATGAGAAAAGCTTAAAGATTTAAAGATTTTGAAGTAGAAGATTTTGAAGAAAAGTTTTAGACCTACATGTTTAGTACCTTTTTAGTTTTGGGATCATGGGAGGGTATTAGATTTAAATAGTCATTTTGATTTGATAATTAGGATGTTTTTATTTTGTAACGGCATAGACATAGGGGGAGATTTGTAAGGCCATATTTTTTAAGTCCTGTTTATATAAGTGTATGTTATATACAGTTACAGACCGTTGAAGAAAAAGTTCAAGTTTGAGGATACATGAAGATGGATCCGAATATCAAAGTTCTTCAACATTTGAGCCTCCCCGAGATAAATTTTGGTAAGGTTGTGTTTTTATTGCTTAATGGTTTATTTAAAAGTGGTGGGATATTTTTCTAAGATGTTTTTTAAGTGTTGAGGCGTTACTTTTTGTCAAAAAGAAAAAAATTTAAGTATTGAGGCGGAGTTTTTTTTATCGAAATAAAAAAATATTTTTTTCGCCGAGGGTCGTTCGAGCGACTGTTCAATGTCGTTCAAACGACATGATCTTGTCATGCGAAGCCTCGTTCGAGCGACATCTTCCTCGTTCGAGCGACTTCCCTGTTTCATTCAGCGACGCGCCGACTTAAATTTTTATGTAAAGCATGTTAAACCACTCTGTTTTAGTTAAGGAGACCTAACGAATTTCTTTCTGTATAAACTGCTAACATGAGATTAATTTTGTCTTCTTCATTTAGGGTCCAATCCTTTTGTTTTTAATTCACAAATCCCAAATTCTTTTAGTGAATTGTTTTGGAACCCAAGATATAGTTTTACTGAAGTTTCTCTTGTAGGGAGGATAACCTACTGTTGATCTAGGTGCCACTTGAGGGAGGTGCTGGGCTGACTTGACTTCATGTCAACGAGAGTACTTGTGAGTGTTTCTGGGTAAACTGGACTGCGTGTCTTTGTGGATCTTTCGAGGATGATTCGTTGTTGATTTAGGTTGTCGCCTATGAGAGTTTGACGCGATAAATTCTTTGCAGATTTCGCTTATAAACATTGTGAGTATGATTAGTGACCTAAAAGGTTTTACTCTTTGGGGATTTTTGCTGAAATCTGTGAGTCAGCAATTCATATTTTTTTGTGTTGGCATGATCAACTACACCTAGATATTTGTTTAGGGTTGAATTAAAATTGGGTTTAATTAATTTGGTTTGAAATTGACATTTGATTAAAGAAGGGTTTACTTGGAATTTGCAAATTTATTCAAATCAATATCACACCGCACATTTACAAATTGGTATCAGAGCAGGTTTCACTAATTTATTGTAAATTCCTTTTTTCCACAAAAATTGTGTGATATTGATTTTTTTTGAAAAATCTGTTTTGTGAAAAATTACAATTTTTCCAATGGAGTACTTATATAATCGGATGCTCATTTTTGACGGGTCAAATTATACTTATTGGAAAGCACGTATGAAATCACAGTTACAGACCATTGATGAGCGCGTTTAGGTAGTTTGTTAAAGAGGCTGGACTCCTCCCACTGTTACCGTAAATAATATCACTAATTTAAAACCCGTGACAGACTGAACTGATGATGAATTGAAATGGAGCAATTTTAATTCACACGGTCTGAGTGCAATTTCCAGTGCCGTCACTCCCGAGGAGTTTCGACGTATTATGACGTGCACCACATCAAAAGAAGCGTGGAACATTTTACAACTTACCCCTGAAGGCACAAATGCGATCAAAGAGTCTAAAATTCAAAATTTAACTACTTGATTTTAAATAATTACTATTCTTGAGACTGAGTGTTTTAATGAGTTTTATGCACGTTTGTCTGATATTGTAAACATTAGTTTCAATCTTGGTGAGCACATTCCTGGCACAAGTATTTAAAAATATTTTGAGATCGTTGCCTAAACGTTTTATCCCGAAAGTGACTGTTTTGAATTCCTTAGGTAATTTGAGCAATTTAAAATTAGAAGAGCTGGTAGGAGACCTGCAGACATATGAGATTGATATGTTCCCCAACACTATCAAACCTAAGGATAGAGGGATAACACTTAGAGCCCAGTCTAGGAAGAGAAAGGAAGTGTCCAAGAGTGACAATAAAAAGAAAGTGAGTGTTTGTGAGTCTGAGTCTAATTTTGATATGGACATGCAAAGAATTTTTAAAAATTTCTCAAGTTTTCAAAACAAAATTCTTCCAATAAAAAGTTTTCTAAGAAAAATAAAAAGAAAGATGAGGCCAAAGAGAGCGGTGATAAAGAGGGTGAGAAAGAGAAAGAGGAAGAAGAGAAGTGTTTTTAGTGTGAAGGTAAATGGGAATAGAGCTTTTGAGTGTCCCACTAGGCTAATGAGAAAGGGAAAGAATATTGCCATGCCAGCCACTCTTAGTGATAGTGAGGATGATGTGAGAGATTTTAGGGATGAGTCTTTGCATAGGATGTGTGTCGCATTTTCTACTAGTCATGTGAGCACATCGAGTTTGTCCCACGACGATGATGATACTTCTTCACGGTAGACCCCTGCTCGTTAATGATGGTTCTCATGGTTGGCATACCAACTTCTAAGAGAATGACATTTTTCATCACATAGGTTAGAGCGAAAGGCATTTCCTCCGGCATGTCTTCTGGGCATAGTACGATATACCCATAGGACGTGAGGGAGCTCATCTTCCCAATCTTCTTTTTCCTTATCTAACCTATTCTTCGTGCCATCGAGCATCGTTTTGATGGAAGCCTCAGCTTGCCCATTGCTCTGAGGGTAGTCTACAGAGATGAGACATTTTAGGAATAATATATTTCTCTTTCTTCTTCTTTTATTTACGCCTGATGGTAATGATAAAACACTTTCGAACAATATCTTGGTTCCCTCTAATTTCATTTATTCCATGAAATACGTTGCACTTGAGTTTATGGTATAAGTGGATGGAAAAGCCTTCATGGCGTGTAACCATCCTTTACCAAGAATGGCATGATAGGGCGAGTCGATGTTTACCATTAATAACTCAATGAGCTTTAAGATATTCCCATCCCCAACTAGTAGGACCATCTTTCTCAATGACATAGTCATTTTTCCAGTGAAGCCAACCAGAGGGATGGTCACTTCCTTCAAAACCTCCAACCTTAGTTTGATCTTATAAAAAACTTGTAAGTATATGACTTGAGAGGAGCTACCTTGATCGAATAGTATCTTATCCACATCCCAATTTGCAATTTCGAGGGTGATTACTAGCACAGCACGGTGTGGGGTCCTCACCCGATCAAATCATCTTTCATGAAGACTATATACTTGTTTTAGTCTATGTCTTCTAGTCGCCTGTGCTTGCCAGCTAGGCTTTTTGCCATATCAATCTGTAAGGCCTCTATAATTGCAGTGACCTTATTGAGCTCCATCGGAATAACGTTTCCTTAGATCTGCTTAGAACTCGAGGCACCATTAGTAAAAGTAAACTCATGCCCCAACTCGTCTTCCAAAACATTATCTAATTTTTGGTCGGCGCTTGGGTCGACCTTGTCACCTTTTATTTATACGTACTCGTTTAAATGCCCCACTTAGGCCAAATCCTCCAGATAGGATTTGAGGGCCTTGTAGTTCTCCATTTTGTACCCGTTCTCTTTGTGATAGGCTCATATGAGTGCTTGTTTATCTTACTTGGATCTCCACCCATCTTCTTCGACCACTTGAGGAACTACTGGTCTTTGATCTTACTTAAGATCTTATAGATCAGTTCTTTAAAAATAGTGTTGATCGCTTAAAAGTGTTTAGACGAGTCTGCCCTAGCTTCATTCTTAGAACCTCCATTCTGCTTCTTTCCCCCTTCTTGAGGGTTCTATCTTTGTCATTCCCTTTGGTCACCTTCGCTCGACTGTTATCGTATTAGTTGAGGGTGACCACATCTTCAACCTTGACATATTTTTCTATGCACAACATAAGATCATCGATGTTGTCTGCCTACTTCTTAGTGAAGTACTGGTGGAACATGGAGTTATGGGGAAGCCCTATCTTGAATGATGCTACAAAAACTTGCTCTGAGTAATCTTAAACTTCATTTAAGGTTTCCCAATAGTGTCTAGCACAATCCCGCAAAGTCTCTTGGACTTTCTTCCTTATTGTGAGGAAATAATCCATTCTGTTTGGGTGAAAACTGCTTATGATAAAGCGAGTTAAGAAGACTTCTATGAGTGATTTAAAGTTACTGACCGACCTATGTGGCAGTCTCTCAAGCCATTTTTATGCATCATCCCCTAGACTAGAGGGAAATATATGATAAATGAGGGCATCTTTATGATTCCACAAGGTCATTACTTGCCTATACTGATGCACGTGGTCTATAAGATTGGTATTCCCATTGTATATCTTGAACCTTAGGATTATGAACTTATTTGGGGGCTCTTCCCCCTAAATTTTCCTCGAGAAGGCAGACTACATTTGAGTGATGAGTGCCCTCTTGGCCAGTGCCTTAGTGGATCTAGCCTTGCGATTTTCTAGGTGATGATCCATCTTCTATCGTACCAGACTTCGGATATCGTATCTACGATGTCCTTCATCTTGGTTTCACCTTATTGGGTATCTCTCTTGCTATGAATGCTCCTGCTTGTGATGCTAAATCCTTCCTCAACTTTGAGTTTTACTCACCTAAGGGATAGGTGTCCAACCACGATGCTTGCCTTTATCTTCGCGGAGCTCTTGCTCTATTTTTTCCAGATGTCATTAGAGACGCGTGTTTTGCTTTATTTGGAGGCGTGTTGCCTCCTCTTACTGATGGAGTCGTTCTTCATAAGTGTTGACCAATCACATGATCTGAGTTAATCCGGGCTGCTCGTTGCTCGACTCAAAAGGTTTCTCCCGGGGGCGGTATCGTGGATGGTGGGCGTCTTGACTTTTGTATAAGTGGATCTTAGACCTGAAGCTATATAGTAATAGTCCAGCTTGATGATTTCCCGTAATAGGTGCACTATGAGGGTGAGATATCACTTAACTTTATGGCTTTAATTTGCTTAGGGAAAATAAATTATTTACCATAGATGACGCCAATTATGAGTGTAACTAACCATAATGAATTAATCTAAGCAATCGAAACCAAACAAGAAATACAACAATATCACAACAAAAGGAATTATGTCATTCGACAATTGCCTATGTCCATTGGGTGTTTCTGTGTTTTTATTACTTATTTAAAATTCTCTAGCAAAAAGTTCCATGCCCATTTTCCCTGGGATGAAGGTTACATTTATAGAGATGGAGGAGGTCGAATCATATTAGACTTCTCCCATGTGTTGGTTAAGCCACCTTCTGATTTGCATTGATCTCCTCTGAGATCCTTGGTAGTTAGGTCAACCTATTAATAATTCTCTCTCGTGATGTTTATCATTCAATTATGAGATGTCCTATCTTTCGGATCCAGACCCACTTGAGTCGTTATGTTTGGGTTCGGTTTTCACCCCACAAATGTGGTATTTACAAATGAGAGGAGACATATTGCACTTCTCCTAAAATTATTCGTGTTGCAATAAAGATTTTGTAAAAATATTTTGTCCACAAAGAGATCACCAAATCACATTTCTTTTTCACACTCTTATAAAATGAAGTTCCAACCCATTAACATATACACACAAGTTTACAAGAGAATCTTTGGGGGACAAGTAGGTAAGGTGTAGAGTTACATGAAGTGATAATTTAGCAAAGATAAAAAAGATATTGTCGGGTATTTAATGTTTCACGAGTAACAATAAAGATGTGCACAATCTATTACAAAAAGTAACTTTTTGTGCCAGACTAACACGTCTCGTTGGAGCATCGCTATAACGTGGAACTTCCTCACTGGGGTAAACCTATAATGACAATATAAGAAAACACGAAAGAAAAATATATAGAACTTAGCGTGGCTGGCTTCGATATTGCTACAGCGAAGGGAATCCTCATTGTGGCAAAAGGTTCTACGACAGACACAACATCCATACAAAATGCATAACATAATTTTTTTCAAAAAGAGTATTGTTTTCATTTCATATAAAGTCCAAAGACCCATACAAGCACTTATATAAAGTCCAACGACCCATATCAAGCACAAAAACACACACACACCAAAAATATTTTATAAAATAAGAACTAGTGTGAAAAAAATGTGTGTAAGTTCAAGTGACTATTTACCTTCCTAATAGTGGTATAAAAGGATACACGTGGAAGATGAGGATGTACCTTTGAATGATATGCATGATGAGTATAATGCATACTCTTACAGAGTGCTTGTTCCCTCTTGATCTAGATCAACACCCATCAAAGGCCCATAGTTATTATTCAAACATATTGTATTTATCACCTATCATTGTGATATTCATGGATTTGTGTCTTCCATTATTATAAGTTCACTAATTATTGTTCTTCCACCATTAAACAAGTTACACCTCGATTATTCATAAAACACACCATATCAAATTACTCTCTTACAACCGGTAAAATTAAAAACGCACCCTCTCATAAAAAAATGTATCATTTATGATTATCAATATTGAGATTTTTATTTCATCTTATGGGAATAATGATTTCAAGTTTGAAATTTTATCTATAATTTATTCTTCTTAGTTTCTATGGCTTTTTTTAAAAAGAAAAGCATACTGATTACGACGATGATGATGTAAATGGCAAGTGGTGGTGGTGTATTACTAGGGATTTCTTAAAGATTTATTTTTTTCTTTTTTTAAAGTGTTGGTGGAGATAGCATGATGGAATTGATGTCAAATAGTGGTGGAGTGCTAGAGGTGGTGGTAGTGGTAGTTTGATAGTGGTTGACGTAAGAGTGTGGATGTGGTGTTTTTTCCAATTAATTATGAAGTTATATTTTATATTGTAATTTTTTATTAAATATTCTATTAGCCAAGTGTCACTTATTCAATGGATAATTTTTCACATAAATACCACATTAGGAGCCTAGTCACCCATTATGTTAAATCTCCTAATGGAGGTTTAACGGGGTTAAAATTGCACAAATAAAATACGTTAGTGTTAGCATTGTAAAAATTGAAAGAATGGGTCCAAAATTCCAAATAGCCTCAAACTTTATGTCAAATTTGCAATACATAATAGAAATGGATATCAAATTTAAGATGATAACTTATTTTGAGTCCAAAAAGGTTCGATACATTAACATGTTAATAAATCCAATTTGATAAATCATTTGACTAACATTACTAAAGCAAATAAATTGATACTTTTTTAAATATAGGTTGCATTTTAAGAGATTTTCCATATATAAGTTTCACAGACTATTTAAACATTAATACTATAACACCCCGCCTAATTAAATACCAGCTGATCAGTCCCATACTCAATTAATCAGAATATACAGTTGGTTCATTTTTAGCATCAATGTCGAAAACATTTTTCCTATCACCTAATACTCAATTAAGCAGGTGCTAAAAACTCTCCCATTTTAATTTAATAAAATTTCATTTTACCATATTGTAATACCCCGTACTTTTGGCTATATTTATTTTTGGGATTAATTAATTAAATGCGTATTAATTGGAAATTAATCCGGGTTAAAAATACTAACGAGATGCGAGTTGGTATTTGATTATGTGCATATATGATGTTATATGAATATTGAAATATGAAATTTGTCGTGAGATTTATATACGATAATTTGGGAATTTTGTTGAGACGCGTGAGACCGCCGCGTCATGGTGTATTATTTTAATTATAAAAGTGATTTTATTTCTATTATTCGTATGGTCGTTTTGAGTGCGCCAACGCGTCCGGAAGGGTCGAGATAGTCAGAAAACACTAGCCGGGGGTGTAGTTTGGATTCCGGGGTATTTTTAGGCCATACCGGCATCAAAAAGGGTATTTTGGTAATTTTATATTTTGAGGAATTAAAAGTGACGAAAATTGGGAGTTTTAATCTGATTGGGAATTGACCCACTAAGCCACTAACCAACCCATATTAACCCATTAAGCTACGGAGGTTATCATTTAGGTTTCCAACTTTTCCAAAGAAAACCCTAGCCACCATAGCCACCTTTGGAGAAGGAAGCTTAGAGAGGGAAAGAAAGAGAAGGAATTCTGCAGAAACCTTTACAGAAATCAACACCAAATTCAGAGACAATCAAGGCAAGTGTTTTAATTATATTTAAATTCGTAGAATGTTCCTTCCATGTTAGAAAATTGAAGAATATCAATTGTTCTTGAAAGATAATGAAAACCCATGTATTTTGAAACTTAGAACTTGAAATCTTGAGGAGGATTTGCATGTAGAATGATAGGTAGATGTTCATACTGATGATATTTATGATTGGATGAAATTTAAAACGGATTTAAATTGGGTAAATTCATGATTTAAAATTTTAGGGTTTGTGTTCTTGAAATATTGGGGGAAAGTGATGAGATTTGATGGTTTAATGATGATTGGGAAGAATTAACTCCGTAAATTACATTAGTTTATAACCTTGATATGTTTAGGATTGATTAGAGACTTTAAAGTATTGTTGGGACTTAGTTTAGAAGAGATTTGAGGAGTAATAATGGTGAAAAAAATGAGATTTGGAACATCTGGGACGAAGCTGGCAGGTCGTTAGAAGCCCCTGCCCAGGTCGTTCGAACGAACTCGTTCGAACGAGCTTCTAACGAAAGGGAACCTCGTTCGATAACTTCGTTCGAACGAGATCTCGTTAGAAGGTACAGTTCGTTCGAACGAACTGGATCTCGTTCGAACAGCCTCGTTCGAACGAGACTTCTAACGAGCCGACAGTGGAATCTCGTTCGAACAGCCTCGTTCGAACGAGACTTCTAACGAGTTGACAGTTTGGGCCTTTTTGGACTGTTTTGATTTTTGGAGTCCCGTAAACTTATTCGAGGATATAGATAACATTCCGATGATGATGTAATGATAGAATTGGGACTTTTGGGTATTTATGAGAAGGAAATTATATACGAGAGTTAAATTAAATGGACGGTTTGGGTTGAGACGTGAGTGTCTACTACGACGTGAGAATAAATTATGGCGCGTATGATTATAAACCGGAATAGTATAAATTGTGATAATTATAAGTTAGTACGAGAATGCGATATGTACTACGATTAAACTACGGGATTACTAAGACGTGTGTTTACTTAGTATTGATATATGAATTATGTGTATGACATACCTACCATACTTGCTATCACGGGAGGTTGCGTTCGCTTAGGGCCCTCTAATCCTTGTGTTGCCCGGATTTAGACTGGTTACCTTGATGAACATAGGTCATAGAAAGAATTATTAGGATATTAATAAGTCCGCTGATCGTGGGAGCGTAGGTATGTGCGTGACCCATGTGATGTGACTGTGTTCGCCTCCATTATTTGTGATGTTGTTATCTGTGAACTATTCCTGAGAGATTCGGAATATGTAATCCTTATGTACGTGATGTACCGGGATGGATAGCAGAGTATGTGTGCACCGCAGCTTAGTTCTCGGGGTGCTTGTATTGTATATTTATGTTGTGAATAATATACACTTAATTAATGGGAACCTCCATGTTAATGTTGTGAATATAATTACGATATTGTTTCGAGTTACATAACGGGTTAGCTGATAGTGAAAATATTGCATATTGAGCATCTGAGTTTACGTTAAATCCCTATTTAATTACGAGCGTTATTATGTTAATAGAACCGAGTAATAAGGGTAGGACCTATGGCAGTCTAGCTAGATATTATGTCACTTAGCTAGCGATTTGGGTCGTTATAGATGGGTACTTACGTTAGGAGTGCACAGTTAGAAGAGAGGTGAGAATATCATGTGAGTGTACGTCCTAACATGTACTTTGCATTTAATGTTTTAAATGTTTTTAAAGCACTTGCAGGTTTTTAAAATATAACTCCACATTCGGGCTCTGACCCGTTTGCTTTCAAATATATTTTTCTTGTAAAACCATTTTAGGTGCCCAGCCACAAGGACACCATGCATAGGATACTCATTCTGGTGACGAGCTGTAGCTGTTTGTGGAAGCTACAGGGATTTGCTTGTAGACGCTTCTATCACTTGGATTCCAGATTCTTTATCTATCAGTTGTAGGGCATGTTGCCCATTTCTATTAGAGACTTCTTTCCATTACAGTTTTCAGACTTTGGCATGTAATGTTTTAGTATTCGATTTATTTATTTCAGTTGTGGGATTTGTAGTGAGGAGTTTTCCTCCAGACTTTATTTACATTATGCGATGGTTATTATATTTACTTCATTATGGTGAATGGTGTTATAATTCTTCATTACACTTGTTGCATGTTAATCGGACTTTAATTAAAATTTGGCACTTACTTTTTAAATACTAGGTGGTTAGTAATCTTTAAAGCGTTTTCGATAGTGATGCTATTAACTGGACCAACTTGGCATTTTGAATTAATTTAATAAAGGAGTAGCTACCCGGTATTTAATTAGTCGGGGTGTCACAGGTGGTATCAGAGCATCAGGTTCTAGTGTCCTTTAGGATCTGACGACTTATTAGATTTCCGCTAAGTTTCTTTGATATAGAGCCCTATATTTTAGGACTGTTGTACTCTTTTTGTGTATGCTTCGTTCTTCAGCTATCTTAAGTTTATAAATAGCGAACTTATAAACTTTGTTCTTATTTCAGATGCCTCCACGACGTGCACGACGAGTTCCCAGCGATGCAACGCCCGAACCCCAGCCCGCTCCAGTTCAGGGCATGATGAACGCCGCTGAGGTTGCAGCTATAGTAGCCCAAGCGGTAAATGCCGCAATTGCCGTTGTTCAGCAGGCACCATTGCAGGCTATTATAAAAATATTTTAAATGCCGCTCCATGTTGTCAAAATATTTTTTACTGCTGTGCTATTATAAAAATGATTTATTGTATTTTTTGACACTTAAATAATGTCTAAAAATTACCGAAAATTGCAGAAAATTACAGAAATTTTTTTCTGACTTAGTGGATGGAAAATTAATATTTTCTGAGCATTTTGACATTCTGGAAAAATTAATGTATTTTTGGTGGTCCATTTAATTTAGTATTTAATGGATTTTTATGCTTTTATTTAATGATTATTGTCTTGATAACTTGCGTAGTTAACACAATAGTTATGTTTGACCATGCTCGCTCCCTAAGTTGGTGAGTGTAGCAATAATTGTCCATTTAAAGGCCTAGGTTATGTGTTTTGCATGATTAAATGGACAATTCTGAAAATTAACAGTTGAATGAGCTAGTGTTTGCCTGTTTAATTCCTGTTTTAAGGTTGTTCCTATGTATATGTGCAATCGGACATACCCCGCCCGGCTTTCAGTAGATATTATGTATAGGCTTCTTCTCCTTTTATTGATGTATTGGTGAGAATGAGAGGTTTTTTAAGCCACATGTAAGGGGATGATTTCTGAATGCACAACAATACATAGGAATTATCTTAGCACAAGCTCTAAACTGTTAATTAAGGGGACTATGTGGGACCCTGCGCATTTATTGTTGTATGGCGCAAAACTGGTTATCATAATTTGTTTATCTGCCGTGATTTTAAATTATGATGAATGGATGTAAATGATTAATAGATGTGTTCACTAATCGGATAAAATTTGTTTAAAAATCAATTAGAAAATATGCTCTAATTTTACAATATTAGGAGATGACTGCGAGCTTTGCAAACTTTCGATTTTAATATGTAAGAGAAGAAAATATTTTCTAATTGGATTTTAGAACAAATTAAAAAGATGTGTTTTAATAATAATATTAATGTCAATCTTTTGCGCATTTTTCATGTAGTAATGGCAAGCAATAACGTAATCGCCGCTATGACTAAAGAAGATAAGCTAACTGGTAACAACTACAACATATGGCACCGTAAGATCCAATATCTACTCAATCAGCATGAGTTGCTTGATTGTCTCACCACTGTTATGACTGAACCAGTTGGGAGTAGTACTGCCGCCAGCCGGCGTGAGCATGAGGCTTACCAGGCTTGGGTGAATAAGGATCGTGTTGCCCGCTTTACTATGCTAAGCCACATGCACGATGACCTTATTGGGCATTACGATCACTTCAAGACAGTTAAAGAACTGTGGGATCAGCTTCGATTCGACTTCGGTGGTACGTCCACTACGAGACTTAGGGGTCTTGTTTTGAAGTTTGAAACTTATCGTAAGGATAATAAGCACACGATGACTGAGCATCTTCGAGTGATGTCCACCTTGATTCGTGAGCTTAAGGAAGCTGATCACATTCTCTCTGACGAGCAACAGGTTCAGGCTGTTATCCGCTCCCTTCCTGATTCATGGGTGCACATGAAACAAATAATGACTCACAATGACAGTATTAAGAATTTTTCTGACATATCTCGTCATGTTGAGCTTGAGGCGGAGCGCCAAGAGGCGAACCGTGCTGCTGTCCTTGTCGCCCAGAGTGGCAGACGTCAGGGAAATAGGCCCAGGCAAAATGGAAATGGAAAGCAGACTAAGCAGGCTGGGGCAAATGGCCCTAAAGGGAAAAAGATAACAAAAGCCAAAAGAGGCAAGCGTGGTGGGAAGAAAGATATTTCCAAAGTCAAGTGCTACAACTGTGGAAATAAGGGTCACTTTGCTCGTGATTGCACTAAGCCAAAGAAGGTATCCTCTTTCCTTTCCTCTTTATTTTCACCTCTCCATATTTGTGTATGTTCTCATGTATTAGATGCTGTAGGAGTCGGTTCGTACGAACTCCACCTTAGCACTGGGACCAAGCTACTTCTTCGTGATGTGCTCTATGTGCCTGGAATAAAGCATAATTTACTTTCAGTTTTAGCTTTATCAGACTATGGTTTTTCTTTCAGTTTTAATAGTACTGGTTTGAATATTATTTTGGATAATATTATTTGTGGACATGGATCTTTATGGAATAATTTGTTTAAAATAGATTTATTTGATTCTGTTTCTTCAACTTCATTATCATATATTGCAAATGTTGATGTTGATTCAGTTACTTGGCATGCTAGACTTGGGCATATAGGAAAAGATAGGATGGCCCGATTAGCTAGAGAAGGCCTTTTAGGCCCACTCGCTAAGGTCGACCTACCTATATGTGAGCTTTGTTTGGCAGGAAAAGCCTGTAGAAAGCCTTTTGGTAAGGCTTTACGAGCTAATCAACCTCTAGAACTAGTACACTCAGACATATGTGGACCTATGAGCGTTAAGGCACGTCATGACGCCTCTTATTTTCTTACGTTTATTGATGACTATACGCGATTTGGACATGTCTACCTGATCGCTCACCGCTATGAAGCTTTGGATTGTTTCAAACGCTATATAGCAGAGGTTGAGAATCAGCAATCGAAGAGGTTAAAAACTTTTCGTACTGACAGAGGACGCGAATACTTATCTGATTAGTTCAAAGAAACGTGTGAAGAAAAGGGGATACGCAGACAATTAACTATCCCTCACACTCCACAACAAAATGGTGTTGCAGAGAGAAGGAATAGAACTCTTCTAGATATGACTAGATCTATGATGGCGCAGGCCAACCTCCCAATATCCTTCTGGGGGGATGCTCTTTTGACTGCTGCCTACATACTGAATAGAGTGCCTTCTCAGTCAGTTTCCTCCACACCTTATGAACTATGGAGAGGCGAAAGACCCAATTTGGATCACTTGCGCCCTTGGGGTTCGGCAGGCTATGTTCACACAACTTCTCATAAGTTCGGGAAGTTAGGCCCTAGAGCTCGAAAGCATATCTTTATAAGATATTCTGAGAGCTCAAAAGGCTACGTTATGTACGGTGAACACCCTGATGGAGGAATGATTGAAATAGAGTCACGTGATGTCGAATTCTTAGAAAAGGATTTCCCTAGCACAAGCAATACAAAAGAGGATCTTGAACTCTATGAGTTAGAGGATACTGAAAACACTTTACCATCTTCAGGCGAGGCTGGGGGATTAGTTCCTCCTCCTGTAATCGCTGAAGATAGTAGTGGTCTTCAGCCTAGTGGGAGCATTCCAGATAGTGTGAGTGCACCACCACTAGATACTCACGATTCTCAGGTTCGCCGTAGTAAGCGAGGAAACATTCCACGTCGTCATTTTGAGATTGAGGGGAATACTTTCCTAAGCATTGCTTTAGATGAGGAAGAGCCAACTTCTTTTGCAGAAGTTCTTTCCTCAAGTGCTAAGGATGAGTGGATGGTTGCTATACAGGAAGAATTGAGCTCCATGGCTAAAAATAAAGTCTGGGAGTTAGTTGACCTTCCACCCGGGCGCAAGACTATTGGGAACAAATGGGTTCTAAAGGTCAAGCGCAAAGCGGATGGTTCAATTGACAAGTATAAGGCACGCCTTATGGCGAAAGGCTATACCCAACGAGAGGGTGTAGACTACAAAGAGACATTCTCCCCAGTGGTGAGGTTTGCCTCTATCCGCCTTATCCTAGCTATTGTCGCGCAAATGAATTTAGAACTATTTCAGATGGATGTTAAGACTGCTTTTCTCAATGGAGAACTTGACGAAGAGATCTATATGGAACAACCTGTGGGTTTTGTATCCAAAGGACAAGAGCGCAAAGTCTGCCTCCTAAAACGTTCTATATATGGCCTCAAGCAATCGTCAAGGCAGTGGTATTTCCGATTTCATCATGCCATTACCTCTGTTGGTTTTGAGATGATTGAAGAAGATCACTGCGTATATCTTAAACGATCCAAGAAAAGTGTTCTTATCCTTTCATTGTATGTCGACGACATTTTGTTAGCTGGGAATGACCTGGACTCCATTGTCGCCACTAAAGAGTGGCTGTCCTCTACTTTTGAGATGAAGGACATGGGTGAAGCAAATTATGTGCTGGGGGTTAAGATCGTGAGAGATCGATCTAAGAAGCTTCTCTGTTTGTCTCAGGAGACTTACGTAAAGAAGATTCTGGAAAGGTTTCGCATGCATAACTCTAAACCCATAGACACTCCAATGGAGAAATGGTGTACATTGAGCCTAGATGATTGTCCAAGAACTGATGAAGAAAAGAATCAAATGTCTAAAGTGCCATATGCACAGGCCATAGGGAGTCTGATGTACACTATGTTGTGTACGCGTCCAGATATCTGCTATGCAGTTGGTATAGTTAGTCGTTATCCGAGTAACCCAGGCCACAAACACTGGCAAGCAGTGAAGAGGATTTTTCGATACCTTCGTGGGACTGCTGATCTCGTCCTATGTTATCATGAAGGGGACTTGAGACTTAGAGGCTACAGCGATGCTGATTGGGCTAGTGACAAAGATGGAAGGAAATCCACTTCGGGATATACGTTCATTCTTGGAGGTGGAGCTGTCACTTGGTGCAGTAAGAAGAAAACGTGTATTGCTCTATCCACAATGGAATCGGAATACGTGGCATGCTCGGCAGCTGTTCAGGAAGCTGTTTGGCTAAGGAGATTCTTTCAAAGGCTAGGCATTTCAGATCATGCAGCTGAGCCTGTGCTTGTCTATTGTGATAGCACGTCAGCTCTAGCTTATGCAAAGGATCCAAAGTATCATGGGAAGTCTAAGCACATTGGCATTCGTTATCATTACATTAGAGACATGGTTGCGCAAGAGGAGGTTGTCTTGAAACATATCTCCACAGGTTGTATGGTGGCTGATCCATTAACCAAGCCCATTGCTCGAGATGTTTTCCTTTCACATGTTAGGAGTATGGGACTACGTAGGATTTGATATGTATGACACCATATTGTTTATTGACATTATTATTATTTATTGGATATAATATTCATTTCTTTTATTTGTTAAATTAAATGAATTGTTATCACTATGTACACATCTTATAGATATGTCACCGGGCTTGAATCGACTCTCTCACACGAGTGATTCACCTTGGCGCTTAGACAGCGAGCAAGATGAGACATTTATGTCTGTGGCGCTTTGAAAGCGAGCTGAGACATTTATATCCTTGGCGCCTGAAAGGCGAGCAGGATATATACGATTATGCAGATTCTGCTATATGTCGCCTTTGTTGAGTACTAAGATGAGACCTTATTTATACTTTTAGGTCGATCATAGAGTATCTCCATAACTCTATGTAGCCTGTTTTTTAGCCGAATGTGAGATTTCAGGCAGGCACTATGTGAGTGACTGGGCTGAAACTCAGGTTAGGCGCTAAATAGCGACTAGACTAAGATTCGTATTGCGTCCTTTTATTTCAAAAGTGACATACCCTTTTCAACGGGATGACGCCATAGCATACATTTCATACTGTATGTGCTTTGCCGACCAATAATGGGAGCGATGAATGAATCCCTGCTTCATCGCTGTCTGAGCCACATGGATTATTATAATCCAACGATATGCCTTTAGTCGACCTGAGACTATGTCATGAAGAGAGGACTTGATGACGCTACTTTAGCGTGTTTACCTAGGACGAGGGTTGATTCCGTCTAAAGGGGCACGACTAGGAAAGCGGTTAAGTCTAATTGAATTGGCATGAGGACTTAGGGAAGACTATTTGATTATACACCATGATAATGTGACTCATAGTCCGGACGGCTTTACTGTGTTTTGTGCACGACTTAGTCATGAGTACATTACATATTTGGGATCTAGCACTGCTTTCTTGAGGGATTAAGAGTGCTAAATTCGGTGTAAATCAAACTGTCTGGGTATATGCGAGATTCCTTCGAGTGATGCGTCTTTGTTAGTTAGATGATGGCTTAACGATTACGCTCCTGAGACTGTACGTTTTCTCGTGAGGTCGCACGTCACATTTTCCTGTATGAGGAGACGAGTGATGACAGAGATCGTTGGAGATTTGTTAGAGAGACCACGCCTTATGTGGGCGAGAGGGAGATGTTAATATATGGGTCGGGTTTTGTACCCGGATCCATAATCCGCCCACCGTGATATGGATTATCCAATTTAGTGTTGGATAAATCATTATTATAATAATTAAGTATTTATTATAATAGAGGAGTCTTAAATATAACAGATAAGAAGAGTCCAACTAACTCCTTGATTTTTGGAACTCTTATCTGTTATATATAGATATCCTATTTGGTGATTACAAGCAACAACAGAAAATATACGATACATATTTTCGGTATCTCTCTCTCTCTAGAAATCCTCCTACACAAATCATCTCTCTCTCTTGATCCATCATCAACGGATCTTGGATTTGTGAGCGTGACATTCAAAGGGGCAACTCTTGTAGCCAACCCAGATTTTCACGAGACGCGAAGCGTACACGGAGGAAGAACTCGCAGATTCGGTGTCGGCACGTATCAAACAACGTGCATCGATCATCGGGTTACATTCCGCCTTTGAGGTAATCCGAAAACCCGTATGTGCTATGTGTATATACTATTTTATTACATTGCTGCGCCAGTTCAGGCTAATGCATTCCCGTCTGCTTGGGAACGTGTACGTGACACTTTTCAGAAAGCGCATCCGCCAGAGTTTGCAGGTAGCTCAGATGTGGTAGTCTCGAGCTAGTGGAGGAAGGATATGCAGAGGCACTTAAGGATGTATGAGTGCACGGACGTCCAGAAGCAGGTGCTAGCTACTTTCAAGCTAGTTGGATCTGCACTACAGTGGTGGGAGTCTATTACCACCGTGGAGGAGAGGGATACTCTCACTATTCAGGACTTCTGGGTGCGGTTTGACCGCAAGTACTTTCCGTCGGCTGTTCACACGGAAATGAGGAGGAAGCTGATGAGTCTGAGGCAAGAGGGTAAGACCGTGGCCGAGTATGAGGCCTAGTTCACGAATCTGTTGAATATCGTTCCAGATGAGATACCAACAGAGAAGAAGAAGATTGAGAAGTTCACGGACGGGTTGACATGGAGGATCCGTCAGCATCTGTTGGGGAACCTATCGTTGGCCACTTATTCTGATGTGGTTAACGCTGCATTGTTACACTGCCAGGACCACCGTTTTCATATGGCCGAGGGCAAGAGGTTGGGAGAGTCTAGCCATCAGGGCAGGACCGGAGGACATGGTGCCAGCGGGGCATAATCTGGTCAGGGGCAGAGACAGAATGAGCAGGGCTTCCAGCATGGGGATAATAAGAGGTTCCGGTCAGGGAACTACAGACAGGGACATGGAGGTTTCCACCAGGGCCATCAGGGTCCAAACGGCCATCAGGGCCAACAGGGACAGAATGGGCAGCAGTTTCACCAGGGCCAGCAGGGCCAAGGGAGGAACGGTAACGGCCACCAGGGCCGGGGACCGCAGGGGCAGAGAGGAGGGAACTTCCCAGGGAAGTTCTTTGTTTGTGGCAAGACTGGCCATAAGCGACAGGATTGTCCTGATAGGGGCAGGGCCCCACAGCAGCAGCAGCAGGGTGCTCGCCAGGAGCCACAGAGGCCTATGTTTCCCGCCGCTCTTCCCGCACCGCCACAAATGGCAGCATTGCCACCCATTCCCGCAGTCCCAGTTCAACAGGGGCAGCTACAGTATGGATGTGTCTACAACGTCCACCAGGCTGCAGTTCCATAGGCACCGGCCGCGATTGAGGGTACGTTTCCTATCTATGGCACTATGGGTCGGGTATTGTTTGATACGGGGGCTACACATTGTTTTATAGCTACACACTTCGCGAAAGCTTTAGGATTGTTAGCTACGGCAGAGAGCACAGTGACGTGTGTCGACTCACCATTGGGGAGTGGGTCACTTATTTTCTTTATATGCCGGGAAGTGGGGGTAGAGATTGGTGGTTTGGTATTACCTGCAGACATGTTAGTATTAGATATGCATGTTCACGATGTGATTATCGGTATGGATTGGCTCGTAGCTTATAGGGCCATGATTGATTGCTTCAGCGGGAGCATTATTTTTGCCATTCCGGGGCAAGAGATGTTTATAGTGGCGATGCCTCGCCCAGAGGGAGGATCGACCGCTCATCTGTATTACATTGAGGAGGATACCTCTAAGGAGGTAGTGATTCCTTTAGATTCTATCCCAGTAGTCAGGGAGTATTCAGATGTGTTTCAGGAGATACCAGGCCTACCCCCCAGTCGAGAGATAGACTTTGTTATAGACCTATTGCCAGATACGAGGCCTATAGCACGCGCACCGTACCGTATGGCTCCGGCATAGATGCGAGAGCTACGAGATCAGATAGAGCAGCTGTTAGGTCAGGGCTTTATTCGCAGGAGTACCTCACCTTGGGGCGCTCCAGTTTTGTTTGTGAAGAAGAGGGACGGTTCACTGAGACTGTGTGTGGACTACCGTGAGTTGAATAAGGTCACGATACGGAATAAGTATCCGTTGCCTCGAATCGATGACTTATTCGACCAGTTGAGAGGAGCTTCTTTCTTCTCAAAGATTGATTTGAGATCGGGATACCATCAGTTGCGTATCAGGGAGGAAGATATCTCGAAGACTGCATTCTTGTCGAGATATGGTTCTTACGAGTTTCGGGTTATTCCTTTTGGTTTGACCAACGCTCCAGCAGTGTTTATGGACTTGATGAACAGAGTGTTCAGGGATTTCCTAGATCAGTTTGTCATTGTCTTCATCGATGATATTCTTGTCTACTCCCAGACAGAGGAGGAGCACGTCGAGCATTTGAGGCAAGTTTTGCAGACACTTCGTCAGAACGAGTTGTATGCAAAATATGAGAAGTGCGGGTTTTGGCTGAAGGAAGTCCAGTTTTTGGGACACATTATTTTCGACCGGGGAATATCTGTTGATCCGGGGAAAGTATCAGCGTTGAGGGAGTGGGGACAGCCCACGACACCGACTGAGATTCGTAGTTTCTTGGGTCTAGCAGGATACTACAGGAGGTTTATTCGGGGCTTCTCAGAGATAGCAGGTCCTTTGACACATCAGACTCGTAAGGGTGTACCATACATCTGGAGTGACGCCTGTCATTTGGCATTCGATGAATTGAAGGACAAATTGACCTCAGCACATGTGATAGCATTGCCGAGACCGGGAGTTGAGTATTTGGTTTACACCGATGCGTCTTTGCAAGGGCTTGGAGGTGTATTGCAGCAGGAGAGACAGGCCATAGCTTATGCTTCCCGTAAGCTTAAGACTCATGAAAAGAATTACCCCACGCATGATCTGGAGTTGGCGGCAGTGGTATTTGCCCTACGGATTTGGAGGCACTATCTTTTGGGGGAGAAGTTCAACTTGTTCACGGACCACAAGTCCCTACAGTACCTGTTCACGCAGAAGGAGTTGAATATGCGGCAGCGTAGGTGGCTTGAGTTTGTGAAGGACTACCAGTTCGACATCCAGTATCACCCGGGAAAGGCTAACGTGGTAGCAGACGCGTTGAGCCGTAGGCCAGTAGATGAGGTGGCAGAGGTGTGGAAGGCTAAGTGGAAGGAATTGGGACACCAGGATGCAGTGGCCCGATCTTTCATGTCTGTGATGACCGTTACACCGCAGATTATCATGAAGGTAGTACGGGCACAGGCTAATGACTCGTTCTGCCAGGAGCAGATAGTTCGATTACTAGCAGAGGGAGCCGAGTCCTATACCGTTAGCTCAGACGGGGGATTACGCTTCAATGGGAGATTGGTAGTTCCGGAAGGGGAGGAATTGCAACACGACGTGATGGCAGAGTCGCACGGCTCACGGTTCGCGGTACATCCCGGAGGGGACAAAATGTACCAAGACATGAGACGCCAGTATTGGTGGAGCGGTATGAAGAAAGATATCGCTGAGTATGTTTCGAAATGCGCCACTTGTCAGCTTGTCAAAGTGGATCATCAGAGACCAGCAGGACTGCTACAGCCATTGGAGGTCCCAGTGTGGATGTGGGAGAGCATATCCATGGACTTTATCACGGGGTTGCCTACGTCGCAGAGGGGTCACGACTCCGTTTGGGTAATTGTGGACAGGTTGTCCAAAGTCGCTCACTTTTTACCCGTAAGGACTGACTACACTACGGGACAGTATGCCCAGCTCTTCATTTAAGAGATTGTGAGACTTCACGGTGTGCCCTTAAATATCGTGTCTGACAGAGACAAGATATTTGTTTCGAGGTTTTGGGAGAGTTTCCAGGAGGCAATGGGCACGGAATTGCGGTTGAGTACGGCTTATCATCCGCAGACTGATGGGCAGACCGAGCGCACAAATCAGATGTCGGAGGACATGCTACGCATGTGCATTATTGACTTCGGGGGTGGATGGGAGCAGTATCTACCACTGGTGGAGTTTGCTTATAACAACTCCTATCAGTTCACTATTGGCATGGCTCCGTTTGAGGCATTGTACGGTAGGCCTTGTCGTTCCCCAGCATGTTGGCTAGAGGTGGAGGACAACAAACTACTTGGGTCGGAAGTGATTCAGGATACTTCGGCAAGGATTGAGTTGATTCGGAGTCGCATTCGGGTAGCTCAAGACAGGCAGAAGAGTTATGCTGATGCGAAGAGATTTTTCAGAGAGTTCCAAGTGGGGGACCAGGTTTTGCTCAGAGTATCTCCCATGAAGGGGATTATGCGTTTCGGGAAGAAGGGGAAATTGGCACCAAGGTATGTGGGGCCCTTTCCCATTATTGAGCGAATCGGACCGGTTGCGTATAGACTTGGGTTACCGGAGCATTTGCATCGGATTCACGATGTGTTCCATATTTCCTCGCTGAGGAAATACCTTAGAGATAATTTGGCTCATTCTCACATTGCTGTGGAGGACATCGATCTCCAACCGGATAGCTCCTACGAGGAGGGGCCGATTGCTATTTTGGACCGAAGCGAGAGGAAACTGCGGTCAAAGATAGTTCCGTTAGTGCGTGTTCAGTGGCGACATCACAATGTCGAGGAGTCCACATGGGAGCGCGAGGATGAGATGCGCGAACGTTACCCAGAGTTATTTTTAGCAGGTACTTTCTAGTTTCGAATTTCGGGACGAAATTCAGTTATTAGGGGGGAAGTATGTAATACCCCGTACTTTTGGCTATATTTATTTTTGGGATTAATTAATTAAATGCGTATTAATTGGAAATTAATCCGGGTTAAAAATACTAACGAGATGCGAGTTGGTATTTGATTATGTGCATATATGATGTTATATGAATATTGAATTATGAAATTTTTCGTGAGATTTATATACGACAATTTGGGAATTTTGTTGAGACGCGTGAGACCGCCGCGTCATGGTGTATTATTTTAATTATAAAAGTGATTTTATTTCTATTATCCGTATGGTCGTTTTGAGTGCGCCAACGCGTCCGGAAGGGTCGAGATAGTCAAAAAACACTAGCCGGGGGTGTAGTTTGGATTCCGGGGTATTTTTAGGCCATACCGGCATCAAAAAGGGTATTTTGGTAATTTTATATTTTGAGGAATTAAAAGTGACGAAAATTGGGAGTTTTAATCTGATTGGGAATTGACCCACTAAGCCACTAACCAACCCATATTAACCCATTAAGCTACGGAGGTTATCATTTAGGTTTCCAACTTTCCCAAAGAAAACCCTAGCCACCATAGCCACCTTTGGAGAAGGAAGCTTAGAGAGGGAAAGAAAGAGAAGGAATTCTGCAGAAACCTTTACAGAAATCAACACCAAATTCAGAGACAATCAAGGCAAGTGTTTTAATTATATTTAAATTCGTAGAATGTTCCTTCCATGTTAGAAAATTGAAGAATATCAATTGTTCTTGAAAGATAATGAAAACCCATGTATTTTGAAACTTAAAACTTGAAATCTTGAGGAGGATTTGCATGTAGAATGATAGGTAGATGTTCATACTGATGATATTTATGATTGGATGAAATTTAAAACGGATTTAAATTGGGTAAATTCATGATTTAAAATTTTAGGGTTTGTGTTCTTGAAATATTGGGGGAAAGTGATGAGATTTGATGGTTTAATGATGATTGGGAAGAATTAACTCCGTAAATTACATTAGTTTATAACCTTGATATGTTTAGGATTGATTAGAGACTTTAAAGTATTGTTGGGACTTAGTTTAGAAGAGATTTGAGGAGTAATAATGGTGAAAAAATGAGATTTGGAAAATCTGGGACGAAGCTGGCAGGTCGTTAGAAGCCCCTGCCCAGGTCGTTCGAACGAACTCGTTCGAACGAGCTTCTAACAAATTGACCAGTCGCTTCTAACGAAATGGAACCTCGTTTGATAACTTCGTTCGAACGAGATCTCGTTAGAAGGTACAGTTCGTTCGAACGAACTGGATCTCGTTCGAACAGCCTCGTTCGAACGAGACTTCTAACGAGTTGACAGTTTGGGCCTTTTTGGACTGTTTTGATTTTTGGAGTCCCGTAAACTTATTCGAGGATATAGATAACATTCTGATGATGATGTAATGATAGAATTGGGACTTTTGGGTATTTATGAGAAGGAAATTATATACGAGAGTTAAATTAAATGGACGGTTTGGGTTGAGACGTGAGTGTCTACTACGACGTGAGAATAAATTATGGCGCGTATGATTATAAATCGGAATAGTATAAATTGTGATAATTATAAGTTAGTACGAGAATGCGATATGTACTACGATTAAACTACGGGATTACTAAGACGTGTGTTTACTTAGTATTGATATATGAATTATGTGTATGACATACCTACCATACTTGCTATCACGGGAGGTTGCGTTCGCTTAGGGCCCTCTAATCCTTGTGTTGCCCGGATTTAGACTGGTTACCTTGATGAACATAGGTCATAGAAAGACTTATTGGGATATTAATAAGTCTGCTGATCGTGGGAGCGTAGGTATGTGCGTGACCCATGTGATGTGACTGTGTTCGCCTCCATTATTTGTGATGTTGTTATCTGTGAACTATTCCTGAGAGATTCGAAATATGTAATCCTTATGTACGTGATGTACCGGGATGGATAGCAGAGTATGTGTGCACCGCAACTTAGTTCTCGGGGTGCTTGTATTGTATATTTATGTTGTGAATAATATACACTTAATTAATGGGAACCTCCATGTTAATGTTGTGAATATAATTACTATATTGTTTCGAGTTACATAACGGGTTAGCTGATAGTGAAAATATTGCATATTGAGCATCTGAGTTTACGTTAAATCCTTATTTAATTACGAGCGTTATTATGTTAATAGAACCGAGTAATAAGGGTAGGACCTATGGCAGTCTAGCTAGATATTATGTCACTTAGCTAGCGGTTTGGGTCGTTATAGATGGGTACTTACGTTAGGAGTGCACAGTTAGACGAGAGGTGAGAATATCATGTGAGTGTACGTCCTAACATGTACTTTGCATTTAATGTTTTAAATGTTTTTAAAGCACTTGCAGGTTTTTAAAATATAACTCCACATTCGGGCTCTGACCCGTTTGCTTTCAAATATATTTTTCTTGTAAAACCATTTTAGGTGCCCAGCCACAAGGACACCATGCATAGGATACTCATTCTAGTGACGAGATGTAGCTGTTTGTGGAAGCTACAGGGATTTGCTTGTAGACGCTTCTATCACTTGGATTCCAGATTCTTTATCTATCAGTTGTAGGGCATGTTGCCCATTTCTATTAGAGACTTCTTTCCATTACAGTTTTCAGACTTTGGCATGTAATGTTTTAGTATTCGGTTTATTTATTTCAGTTGTGGGATTTGTAGTGAGGAGTTTTCCTCCAGACTTTATTTACATTATGTGATGGTTATTCTATTTACTTCATTATGGTGAATGGTGTTATTATTCTTCATTACACTTGTTGCATGTTAATCGGACTTTAATTAAAATTTGGCACTTACTTTTTAAATACTAGGTGGTTAGTAATCTTTAAAACGTTTTCGACAGTGATGCTATTAACTGGACCAACTTGGCATTTTGAATTAATTTAATAAAGGAGTAGCTACCCGGTATTTAATTAGTCGGGGTGTCACACATATCGAATAATTCCACACATTCCATTCCACAACAACGTAACTGAATAAATATCACAATAGAATTTAAATCCAATTGGAATAAAACTTTTTCAGTAAATATATCTCAATACATAAACCCAATAATAATAGATGTATCACAACGACAGGAGTATAAAATCCTGACTCAAATAGAAAAGAAATAGCTGAAATCCTCTGGGGCGACATGCCCTAAATGAAAGATCACTACAGAGTATGAATTAAATAAATGAAGGCGTCTAAACAATACTCCATAGCTCGTCAACCATTATAATCCTCTATAGCTGGTGTCCCTGTGGCTGGATATCTGATATAGAAGATACAAGAGAGAAAAGAGAATATGCAAGGAAACGGGTCAGAGCCCGATGGTAAAATAGTTTTGAAAACAGCAAGTGAATAATTGAAATATTTATCACTTATAATATACATGTTAGATTGTTGGACTCTCTCTTGAGATTCTCACCTCTCATCTGAGTGCACACCTAACGTACCTCGAAACCATTCTAGTTATAATTCCCAAGATAACTCGATTAACCCATTGTATCCATTCTTTTTAACCCAATTCATTCCCACGACTTAACCCTATAATACATATAATGATGTTATAAACATATATATCCATTTAGATTCACATGGATAAGTCCCTTATTAATACAATTCAATTAAGTGTTTTCATACATAACTATCTTACATTTCTACTTTAGCCACATAGTAGATATCATCACATGTATATATATATATATATATATATATTTGCACCCCGAGACACAGCTGCGGTGCTGCATTACTCTACTATCTTGTCCCACTACGTCTCATTACTGTATAGGGGACTATAGGTTCGGTAAATATCCCTCAAATCACAAATAATGGAGGCGAAAATAGTCCTAAGCCTTTGGGCTACGCACATACCTACTCAGCCAAATGACTGTTATATACCATTGTTCTCACTAATGGTAATCGACCTAAGTCCTATGTCCTCGAGCGACAAGTCAAAGGTCCCATATATTTATCAGGATAATACTGCCCTCACGCGCATACCTCCCATCGATAGCAAGTAAGCTAGGTATGTCATACACATAAATTATCAATCAATCAAATAAGCATTATCGTCTACCTATATAAAATTAAATACTTACACTACCTATATCATATTAGGGAATTCATCCTATCACAAGTACCCGTCATATCTATTGAATACTACCCACACTTGTAATGATGATTATCATCATATTTGTTTTATGTAGTTATCACTCACATAATATTTTATCCGACCCAAGTACCCGTAAATATATCATCAATATTACCCTTACTTGATATAATGATTATTCTCCTTTAAATCGTAATATAATTATGTAGATATCTCTCACAAGAAATTTAATCCTCAAATCCAAATAATTTTCCAGCATTAACCCAAGTCCCTCTCTCCTAGGTAATGTACCAAAATTAATAAAATCTCACAATGGGCCAAATTATCATTTTCCATTTTTTTTTTCTGATAAAGGTACATTCTGCCAGAAATATAAAATTACAATTTTAAGGCTTTTTTACTCCAATTTTGAAAAAACTTAAAACTGCAAAGTTGTGCAGAATGTGATTTTATACAAAAAATTACGCGCACACTGCCAATTTCCTCTTAAAACAGTCCTAAAAATTTCATACAATGTTCGTCCTTTTCAATAATTTTATTTCATACGTTTTATCCATTTTCTTTCTCATCAAAACCAACACAAATCAATCCAAAACTTCTCCTAATTAATTTCAATTGATATAGCAAGATATATGAACAATTTCTAATAACCAAAGAAACTAAAATCATCAAGTAGTTTGGATTAAATCCTATTATTCCTAGAATTCTCATAGGTTCTTATTTCTCCAAAAATCATGATAACTCGGACTTCTTCTATCATTTGAAACCTAAAATTCGTGGATTAAATCATTTAAACAGAAAAATATTTATTATATATAATTTTGATATCAAGAACAAATTCCAAAAACTCTTTAGTTCATCCTTAAATCATGCAAGTTCATACTTCTTACTTAACCTATTTAGCATGGATATTGTAAGCAATAAAATAAAGCAAGAATTACACTTGCCTTAATTATGTAAGTCTGAACCTTTGCTGATGATGGTGTAGAATCCTTTCTTCATTTTTTGGTGACTTTTCGGTGCTGGTGCTGGTGGTAGAAGGTGGTTAATCCCCTTTGGCTTGCCCCCAAAGTCTCTCCTCCTTCCTAAGCAACCTCTTCTCCTGCCAAGAAACTCTTCACTTTCTCCCGCACTAAGACCTCTCAAGTGTTTTGTGATAAAATGAAATGAACCTACATTCCTCTAATCCATCACCTTTATAATAAGACAAAATCCCGAAATTACTATTCGTCTCCCAAATAAAATGACTAAAATGCCCCTTTGGGGTGTCCTTTCATCTAGTAATTGACCCGAGATCCAAATCCAACACCCGAATAGATTTTTCTAACTATTTCGACCATTCTGAACGCAATTGCGCACTTAAAATGACCATAAGGTTGATATAAAATAATATTTTCTTTTTATTCATTTAAATTAGTCTCGACACGTCCCATACCGCGTCCCAATTAAAGTATCATAATTACCATAACTCACGGCAACATAAATAACATCATATTCATATATTACTTAAATATCACTAAGTAATATTCAGAATCATATATTCTAATATCCATAAGTAATATAAAATTCAGATTAATCCCAATTAATTAATTTATAATTAATTCCAATTAAACCCATCAACTTTTAATTTAACTAATTTTAAAAGTCATTAAAAATTACGGGGTGTTACAAATACGTCTCATTCCTAATTTTGGGGGGATTTATTTAACTTATATATGTAATACCTCGTATTTCCATGGACTTTATTTATTAATTTTTAAGTGAGAAATGTAAAACCGAAGGAAACGCGGTGTGTGATATCGATTCAAATTAGTTCGCAACTTTCTACTTTGGCACACTTATTTAATTAGAGTCTATTTTTAAACCAAATTAATTCAGACCCTAAACATGCATCTAAATGTGTTCATGTGTCAAACTATAAATGAGTAAAGCATGCGACACAACTTTAAGGAAAAATTCCCGAAGGGCAAAACCTTTTATTTCTAGAACTTTGAAGAATTCAAAAGACCATTGACTTACATACAACCTGATAATTGCCCACAAGTGCAACGCACGGTGGCTTCGTCAAACTTCCAAAGCAATGGGTAGAAATATCATCTGCTGGAATCTCTCGCAAGAACTCCAGGTGGTCAACAATGAAGAAGAAAACGGCTTCTCCACAAGTGTGAACTTTATAAGGACTCCCTCCATAATAGCACGCAGCTCTCCGTTTATAGAGTTCTCCCCACAAAGATTAAACCAAAGAAGAGTGTGTTCTTCAACACCAAAACAATTCATTAAAACATATTGGAATTTTTGTGAATTATAAACAAACAGGGATTAAACCCTAAAAGAAGAAGTCAAAAAGGATTCTGCTTTCGCAGTTTTTCTATTATGTAAAACGCTGGGAATTCCTAATGAAAACAAAACCATTTAATGAGTATTTATAATAAAAATGCGCCGCTTTGAAATACGAGCTCGTTCGAACGAGATAAGGGTCTCGTGCAAACGAAGTACAAATGTCGTTTGAACGACATCGTGCGACATTGCCATGTCGTTTGAACAATGTATATATGTCGTTTGAATGACTGTTGCGTCAAAAAATTAATATTTTAATGTCAGCTCCAATACTTAGAAAAAATACTCATTTTCAAATTTGATGAAAAAGTCTGCTCCAACACTTGGAAAATATTTTGTAAAAATATCCCAAAAGCTCTAAGTGGAAAGTTAAGGTATTTAAAACATAACCTTACCAAAGTAAACTTCGCGGAGTCTTTTTGATGAAGAACTTGATATTCGGATCCGTCTTTGATGCTTGAATGTTCTTGAAAGCTCTTCGATGGTGTAGCGGTATATGACATAATAAATTAATAACGAACTTATAAAATAATGTTCTTATAAGAAATAAATCAGTAAAGGGAATTAATTATTACTCATGTGATTTGGTAATAAAAATATATAATTTGTATGGTAATTTAATTTCATCTGGTGCGATTTTTGTATTGTGTTATAAATAATTAAGCGACGATAATAATGATATGATATTGGAGTATGTGTTACTTGTAGAATAATGTAGTGTATATTTTTACTACGATTAGAGGTATTACTATTTAAATTGGACCCTGGAGTGTCACGGAGGCCTGAATATGTGCTTTTATCATCCTAAGATGGGATCGGGGATTAGGCATACGCTTAGGCTAAGTTTTGAGTTATTTTGGGTAGTATTTTTGCTTCACTTGAAGGCCCAAAAATAGAAGTAACGTAGATGTGAGAAAATTAGAGATATTTAATAAAGTTAAGTCTCATTAATTAATCACTTTATACACTAACAAAACTTATAACTCTAGAGAATTTGAAGAACATGGGAGGAACTTTGAGGAGGAGGAATAAGGAATCAGAGCATGAAGAATTCACCGTTCGTCGTTTTAGGCAATAAATTGCTTGCAACACACTTTTAAATTTGTAATTTATTTAAAATACATGTTTTCCTATGTTAATGTGGGATTAAAACACGTGTTTAGGGCCTGATTTAATTAGTCTTAATCATGTTTGTTTATATGGATTAATTAGGAGTCTAATTAATTCGCAAATCATTGAGCCCTTGTACTTTTATGGAGGGAATATGAAATTGAATGTTGTAGATGTGTAAATCTGAAATATAACTCATATGTTAGGGTTTAGTTTTATTATTAAGTAAAATCCCCATGTTAATTTGTATATTGAATATAAAATCGTAGAGTAATTAGATCATTTTCATGTTAATGATGAACTAGATTAAGAGTATGAACTTGATGAATTAAATCTTGTCTTCGGCAGTCTTGATCTTGAATAATTGTTAAAATACGTTAAGGATAATAACCCAATACTTAGGTGATTAAAGCTCAATATTGCACATATATAGTGATATATATGCGCAATACATCTCCCCCGAGGCCTTAATTCCTACCCTTTGAGCTATTTTTGTGTGCATACATTTTATTTGAATGTTACATGTTATTTGACATTAAATGTATGCTTTTGTAGGTCCATGGAAGCATTCTACATGTGAAGGGAAGCACCTTTCCCACAAAAGGCATGTCCCTACTTTAAAAGAGGATGTCCAACTCTTCAAAGAAGGTTTAGAGGAGTTTCGAATGATTTTTAGGCATTTTTGGCATCATAGAACAAGATCTATTTTGCCTCTGTCAGGATGTATTTTTCCCTGTCAGTATGTATTTTACTATAGCATGATGTATTTTCCTTTTTTAAAAAATTAAAACAATGCCATTATGGGATTTTAGTTTTTAGATAGCATTTTTAAGCCTTTGGGAGGACTTAGGGATAGTTTCACCAAATCAATACACCTCTATAGTCAATATATCATTTGTGTTAAGATTCATATTGAACTCATGATCCCTAACCTTCATTATCATTTGAATTCTCAATTACTTGTTTATTTTGTGCTTATTAATTCAACTAAATTCACATTTAATTTCATACTCACGCTACATATTTGATAAAATGCCTCTATAAGTGTAATTGATCAATAATTTTACCAATCTCCATGGAATTCGACCCCGTACTTATCAAAATTTACTACTTATTTTGTGGCTTGCACTTGGGCCATTGACAAACACTTTTTAACCATAAGCATTAGGTTGAAGTTTGATTGGGTTTTCAATCTGATTTTGGAGCTTGGAGAAGCTTTAATGGAGGTTTCAGAGGTCAAATATCGTAATGAATAAGAGACCTCGTACAGATACCCTCGATCGATCGTCCCTAAGGTTGATTGATTGACCACCCAGAATTATAAATAATTAAATTATGAATGTGTAGGTGCTGGTTTCGTATTTTTTGGATTTTTTTTATGAATTTCTTATGAATATTTTACCAGCAATGCGCAAAGCTAAAATTCTAGGTTGGTATTTTGGGTTGGGATTTTATTTAAGGTTGTTTAACTTAGTTATTAAGATATTAGACTTGGTTAATATTGGGTATAGTTATGTATATTGGAGATTTAAACCTTACTACTATTTAGTGCAATCCATTTTTGGAATTGGGCTAAATTGGGCAGACGCACAAGTGAGCAATATACTTTAATAGTATGTATGTATTGAGTTTGGAGAGTAACGGTATTTAGAGGTTGATTCAAGTCTTGAGAGATCATTGGGCATGTGAATGACTTAGTTATTAAATGAGGATATATATATATATATATATATATATATATATAAACAGATGATCATGGCTTAGAGACGTTAAGGCAAAGAACATAATGAATAATCTGGAGTTTAGGGATTGGGATAATCTGGGGTATGCTTGAGAGTTCGCGGTATCCTCCTTTTTGGTATATGTTTGATATGGTTTTGATAAATAGTAAACCATAATATAGTTGACAGTCTCATGTTAGAGGATTGGGATGATTTGCGTACGCGTGAGATTATGCACTGTCATGTATTTATATATGTCGAGTGTATATGTATATAAATTATGTGTTTATGTGAACATACTCGTTACTCACGTTGAATCTATCTGTTGGAGTTTTGGATCCAAGTGGTTGTGACCGTGTGCCACACGTTTGGCTGTTGACACTGAATTTTAAGGAAGTCGATAACACATGTTCAATTGGTTGTCATTCGTGATCAAAAGACGTGATAACTTGATCCATTGGGCAAGATTTGTTACAAATAATTGTGTGGTATTATGTGATAATATATTTTAATCGTACGTTTATTCGGTCTATGTCTCATGATAAGAGAGGCTGGTGACATGATCCATCAATCGAGTTATGGTATGGGACTGCTCGATGGTGTGATTGAGTAGTGATTCCCCGTTCCCATATTTGTATGTATGTTTGTTCTAAAATTTATTAAGTGAGGTACTCATATGTGTTTATTGATAGAAGCATGAGAAGGTCCTCGAAGGTATATGCTTTCATGTGGTTGCAATGATATTTATATATGTGTACATGCCATTAGACTGGTGAATGATACTTTGATTTAAGCCTTCTATCACATAGTGTGCTATGCTATGAGAGTGTATATATCTTATATTTCGAGTGTCATGAGTGGGGGTAGTATGGGATCATATTGTGTACATACATTATAGTTTAGTGACAAACCCATTTAATTGATATATTACGGTAAAGTAATATCCTACGCTATGAGATCGTGAGAATCTTAATAAATAAAATATGGGTATTGTGTAGTTGGTTACATCTGATTATTTGTTACTTATGAGGCTTGAAACAAAGACTTTTAGAATAGTTTATTCCATGGGTTGGGACATGACCATAGTACTTGCACTAGATGAGAGGCGAGGCATTCATTGCATATGATTGTCGATGGGTTAGATATGTTTATTGTAAATGAGTCGCATGATTTTCATTGATGTTATTAGAGATATCTCTTGCAACTTTCGGGCTTTGACCCAAATCTCTAAATCTTTTCCCTCTACAGGTATTATTATTATTATACACAAGTTTAGGAGGGCTTAGCATTCATACTTGCAGTTGAGGAGATTCATCTTGGTATCCTTAGAGTAAGATTCAGCTTGGTATCCTTAGAGGAGATTCAGCTTGTTTCAGTGGTCTTTACTATTGTATTTAATTTTCAGTTGAGACATTTATATAAAAGATACTATTATATAGTGGAATCATTTCATTAGATTTTTAATTTCATCTCAGTCCAGTTATTCTTCATTGAGTTTTTATTGTGGATGGTTTTATTTAGTGCAGTTTTTGTTTATTGCTGATGCTGAGAATAATATAAATTATTTAAGAGCTCCTACTATTTTGTGTTCGGCCTGATCAACTAGGCATGAAAATAGAGGGTGTTACAGTTAGTATGAGAGAACTTAGTATCCAATGTCCTTAGGATATGTGTTGTGCCCATTTCATTTTTCACCGAGCATTATCTGATGCGTTAAACCCTGTTATAGGTTTTTGTACTCTGGTGTCGTGATGACGTGTGTAGAAATTGTTCATAAACGTTTAAGTTTCAATAAGACTTGAGGAGTATTCGAGATTAAACTAGCATAAAGATAAAGACCGTTATGAGTTCGTGGTCAAGGATAGCGCGAGTGGTTGAACAAAGTCATTCACCATCGTTGTAAGGGTAATTTTTGAAGAGTTAACTGGTTTTTGGGTAAAGTTAGCAACATAGAGATTTTTGTAGATGTAAGTTGTGAATGTGTTCCACGTAGAGTTCCTTATTGGAGACATTATGTGAGTTATGTTTTGATAAGCCTATTAGATATTTGGTTTCATCTTATGGTAATCTGGATTGCGATGGCATCTTAGGGTAGTAGAATACCTTTATGAGATTTCGTGCACTTAAGAGAGAGGGCAATAGATCGTTGCATTTTAGCAAAATAAGAAGTTCATGATGATAAGTCTATATGTGGTTAATTCTTATGAGATAGTCGAATTATGTATATTTATGTGAAATTATTTTGTTTGATTTGTATATATTATAAATTCATCTTATTATTTATGAAATTTAGTTTTTATTGTCAAAAAGTGTAAATGTATGGCTTTTAATTGACATTTTCTTATGGAAGTTTAACCTTTAGTATTAGTTGTAAGCATATAACATTGTTCATAATAAGGATGTTCAAAATAGACTTTAATGTAATACTAAACAATATATTATTTTTATCCTTGCCCTACTATGTTGTCTTATGTATGTATTAACATTTGGTTGTATAAGCAATCTTTCACCTTAAGTCAATATTAACATATATATTTTAAGATTATACATTACACTAACATAATAACAATGTACGATAATTTCTTTTTATTCACTATCTATGTTTCATGTTTCAATTGATTGGGTTCTGTTTTTATTTACATGTACATTGACATTAGTAAGACTTCAAAAATATGACGTAGTATTTTCTCCTTCGGGTTCATTATTTTGATAATTTATGTTTTAATTTGTTTTTATTGATTTTTAATTGAAATTATGACTTGTTTTTAAGGCGTTGCTGGTCTTTTTTCTTTCTTATTTGAATTGACTCGTTTTTCTTTGGTTGAACATTAACTGATAGTGAGACTTTAATGGGTATATATGTTGTATTTTTTAATTTCATGGAACATGCTATCTACTTTTAATTTAAAACTTATCAACAAAATATGGAAGGAAATTTAATTTGTTATTATATCTCACTGTAATATGGTATAACTAACACAAACAAAATTGCATCTAGAAATTTGTTGATGTTTTTATTATGGGTTGGCCAGTTCAGTTAATTTGTCCACGTCTTTAGTATCTCGATGATAATTTGTTAGAACTTGTCATTAATAAGGATGGATGTCAAGGTTTAAAGATGATTAACAGTAAAAATCTATAGGGGAGGACTTATTTAAATTTCAATTCATGCCAAATTTTACCAATTGTGTTTCCTATGGCAACTCTATTTAGTTTTACTGTATGCATAAGGGATTTGAGTGTGTGGTCAATTAGTTAGTTATAGATTCCCCATACTTACTTATATGAATTGGATTAAAAATATTTATTTTGATCCACCATGTATAAATATAATGTTGTGTTAACTATTGTACTATTAGATTGAATTTTGTGGTGGCTTTATCAACCACTATGCATAATTATAATGCCACCTGAGATAATTATAATGTCATTTCAGATGAACATATAGTTTTTTGTGGAATCACTTCGAGTGACTAATTTGGTGATAAGCATATTTTTCTCTTTTGTAGCTCACTAAATAGGTTGATATGGATGAAAAATTAAAGAACAACGTTGTCGTTTTGCTGAGAGGGTGAGTCCACACAGATAATTTGATATAATTTTTCATTTTTTTATTGTTGTATATTTTCAAGCTTTAATAACATAATTTTTAAAAAGTTTTATACATCACAGTATCTTAACTCAAAACTAATTTCATTTGAACCAACACTCACTTGTTTTGTTCGTTTGCACCATCTATAACAAAAAATAGGATTGGAATAGTTATGATCTTGTATATTGGAATCTTTCGATATTATTTGTAGAATTGACAAAAGGAAATAGGATAAAGACTCAATCCTATTTGCAGGTGGATTCTTTAGACTCGTGGATTACTTCAATGATTAATGTGGTTCTTAGAGCAACGGTAAGGTTTCCCTATCGCGACTTGAAGGTCACAGGGTTGAGTCGCAAAAATAGTGTAATACCCCATTATTTTGATAACTTTTAAAAAGGGATTTATTTGGAATTAATTGAATAATTTGAAATTAATTCGGATTTAAATATTACTTAGTGAATCAAAGTAATATGTGATTATGACTTCACTTATGATTAATTTTAGAAGTTGTCACGAATAGTTAATACATCAATTTCGGTGAATACATCAGAGGCGTGTGAAAGTAGTGTCGGGACTGTATTTATATAAAATAAAAAGAGGAATATTGATATGTCATCCAAATAGTCGTTTTGACTGCACCAAAGTGTTCGAAAGTGTTTTATAGTAAAAAGAAAAGTCTACTCGAACGTTTGTATAGGGTCTCGGGGCACTTTGGAGCCGAATAGTCACCCCGGAGAGGTAATATGGTCATTTAACTTGGAAGGTGAATAGTATGCACGAATTTGGGAGATTATTTATAAGTCTAAAGGTTTTTTATTATTGATTCATTATACAAACTTAGAGACAAAGAAATTGAGAGAGAGTGAGTGAGGAGTTTCTCTGGGGAAAAGGAAGAGTCATAGTGGGAGAACCAAGAGTCAAAAGTCACCACCACCAACCACCACCGAAAGTTGACCGGAGAAAGAAAGAACCACTAGTGGACACGCATCCCCAAAGGATCAGACCTTCAGTGGAGGCAAATGATTTAATAATTGCAATCTAGTTATTATAATGTCCATGTTAGGATAGTTAGAAATGATGAAAGGTTACATGTTTTGAAGATAAACTAGTTAGATGTTAATTCATTTCTGGAAAGTAGAAATATATAGGATTTAATCTCATGTTGTTGGTAGATATTAATCCATGAAATAAACATCACATGTTGGAGAAATTCTGAGAATCATAGGATTGTTCTTGAAATGTTCACTTATTTATTTTTCTGGAAAAATATGAGTTATATGCTTTTAATCCAAATCCTTGATGATTCTAGGTTGTTTAAATGAGTATGAATCATTTACATACGTTGTTATATCATGTGGTATGGATTATAAGAAGTTTGAGATGTTAAAATATAGGTTTGATTGATCAAAAGCTGTGAAACCCATAGAACAAAAGTTACAGAATCTGCGATGATATCTGGGTGATCGATCGATCGGCCTATGAAGCTCGATCGATCGACCCAAGACCATCGATCGATCGACCTCCTCAGAAAATATGAACTTGTTTCTTTTTAATTCTTGATTTAATCCCAAAACTTTTAGGAATCTTTGGTGATTATTATTTGAACATAATGGGACTTAGGGAAGGGAAGTAGACCATAGGTAATACCTGGATTAATATTATTATGCTTGGGATTTGGTTGAAGATAATTATTTTAATTAATCGAACGAATTATGGTAGATAGATTCACGTTTTGGGTTGTGATTCATATATATGAAGATTAAGGATAGGACTAGTAGGGAGGGGATCATTGAATCACCTGAACAAATCTTAAGTCCTTATGTGAGATTAATCCTAGGTGAAGGAATATATTGTTATGAGAGAATAGGTATTATCGAATATAATTCTAATTAAAGATGAGTTTAATTCGCAATAATTCGGGGAGTATGATGACATGGACCAATAGAGTATAAGTGATTTTATTACCGGATATATATCAAGGAAAACTTATTTAATATTTGAGTAATGAGGTAGGCTTGGGAATAATAAATTAAGGAGTAAAGTCATAATATTTAATATGTATGATTTGAGAGATAGATAATACTACTTATGGGAATTATCTTATGGTTGTGTGAATACCAAGTTGATATTTTATATATATATAGGTGGATGTATACCTATATTATAGTTTATTATGTGTATGACATACCTAAGCTACTTGCTATCGGAGTGCAGGTTTCGCGTTATGGATGGTCTTATCCTATGCGCCCATTTGGGAGGATTTTAGATTCGTACCCTGAGCATAGGACCTTGGATACGTGCTATCGGTGAGATTGATAGTTTCGACGGTTGAATGGGAACGTAGGTATGTGCATGACCCATTTGGCTAGGGAGTATGCTCGCCTCCAACATATGCGTGTTATGTTATTTATGATTCGGGGAAGACATCGAACCATTTATCCTTCGTACAAAGAGAATTGTGACTGGACATGATAGCAGAGTATGCATGCACCGCAGCTGTGTCTGAGGGGGGGTGCTATATTAGTATATATTATAGGGTGAATATATATATACTGAGATTCAATCTACAGTGTGATATTGTATTTGAATGTGAATAAAATAATTTGAATTTAATTAAGTAAAAGAATACTTAATCCTAAGTCTTTGAAAAGTCAAATTCATATTAAAGAGAAAAGAATGTGAATAATTATATTACGTATGGCATGGGACATACGGGGTGATTATATGGGATAGAATCATGTTGTGGAAACTAGTTAGAAGGAAGTTACCCGGATACGATAAGCATGCAATCTAAATGAGATGTGAGAATATCAAGTGAGAGCCTGGAATCTAACATGTACATAATAAACTCTTAATTGCACTTGTTAAACACTTGCTATTTTAAATTATTTTTATATTGAGTTTGTTAATCACTTGCTATTTTAAATCATTTTTGCATTTTTGTATGAAAAATCTAAAAAATTCATAAATAGGTTGTTTGCCTTGTGTATCGTGACACCCCGATTTGATTTATGTGGTTTATTCTTTTCCTTATCTATTTAGGACTAATAAAAAGGGGGAGAACGAATTATGACTTTATAGGGGAGTTTAAGTATGGGGGAGAATTGATTATGCTTTCATGTTTATACTTATATATATCACTTCAAACTCGATACGTCACGAGGTATTTGCTTTGTCTCATGTGTGTAGGTACAATTGAAGATTTTTGAATTGCACACCCTGATGAGAAAAGCTTGAAGTTTTTAAAAGTTGATTGTTGAAGAAAAATTTGAAGACTTGTCATTTTATCTGTCCACTTCTGTTTTTTCGAGGGTAGATTTGTATAGGTCATTTTTTAGATTGACAATTTGGATATTTTTTTATTTTGTACCGGTATAGACATAGGGGGAGATTACCTTTCCAGTTTATAAATTTCTTGCCAATTAATTTGTTATACTTTAAGATGGAAGCAAGTGGGTTGTATGTTGAGACCGCTTTTAAATATGAGAATTATCTATTGGAAATAAATTAATTTCAAATTAAATATGTGAGAATTTAACTGCGATTAAATTTTAATTTGGCTTCCCTCTACCAGCAATTAAAACTAATCTCGTCGATCATCGTAGTTCCCTTGTAAAGTGATATTTATCGATAGGAAATTAAATCACCCCCCCCCCCCCCTTGAACTAGATAAATTTTCATCTTTCATTTATGTTCTCCGAACCAGGCCAGGAAACATTTGTCCTATATAATTGAATAGTTGTCATTTTTTGTCCCAAATTAATGACAGTGACTCCATTGGGGAGGATATTTTTAATTATGTTTAAGTGGGTACCATCGATTAATTTTTCAAATATGAATCCACTCGTGTAGAATGTCCATGTTGGGAGGACCGAACTCACTCACAATCGACTTCTAGGGATTATCACTTAAGAGTCTTAAGAATACCGAATATCGATATTAATTTTATCCATTGGGGGGGGGGGGGGGGGGTGAGGATGACAAACAAAGATGATTCGAAACTAATCACATCACATTCTTAAAACATTGATCGAGGTCATAGGGTTAATGTTGAAACTCCTATCCCACTTAATATTTTAAGCTTGAGGGTATTTTGAAAAGAAAACTATTCATTAAATTCTAAATACTTGATTTGAATCTTTAGTAATTCCCATTACTTGTACAAATTAAATTATCTCGACCTCATTGTTCTAGTTTTCACAAAATGAAACCAATTTTTAAAATTAAAATAAAACTTCGAGATCATAATTTAATTTCTACCTTAAATTAATTACCCATTAAAATTTAATTTATAAAATAACAGATAAAAAAAATACTTCCAAGAAAAATCATAATCTAGGCCGATCTCAAAATTAAAACCATGTCCATAAAATTGGGTGTCTTGAATTAATTAGTTAATTAATCAATACATAAAATTATGCAACAATTAATTAAGAGATGTAAGAATACATAAACAAGTGAAAATAGATACAAAAAGGACTTAATGTCCCTTTCTTCCTTAAGGGTCAATACCTCCTTAAACAAGAGTCCATCATGCCAAAGACACTTGATGATGTAATGTCCCAAACTAAACCAACACAATCATAAACAATCCAACACCCTAATCTCCACCCACTGCTAATCTATGGTAGCGACTAAGGCATTCGTGGTCATGAGTTTGACCATTACGGTCGTGGATCTATCTATGGTTCTTCTGCCTCCTATTTTGAGGGTTCTTGATAGCTTTGTCAAAACTATGTCGTTTTAACCTTCCACGAGCCTTGAAAACTCCATTAATGGACCTCCATTCTGAATCAAAAATCAACTAGAATGCATGGATCTTCCACTAATGTCAAAATCCAATTCAAAAAAATGATCCTAACATCAAATGATTTCATCCCTAACAATCTCCTCCGGATACATCAATTAAATGTAATTGTTAAAAATCCTAATTATTACAACCAAAATGAATCTAAGAGAAAAATTAACTATGAATAAACCACTAGAGGATCCATTCAGATAGTATAAATTCATGTGAGCATGATGGAAAGGATATAAACATTAAAACCATACAAAATCATGTTAGTACGAACAATACATATCCATGCACAATTTCTAACTTGCAAACCTATGATTTTTATCTATGGACAAAAATGAATCTTTATCGAAACATAATCAAACTAAAACGTGAGCTCTAGTACTACTTATTGGGGATTGATATTATAAAAAACTTTTAAGACCTTGATGTTTGATTGATCATGTTCAGGAAAAGAAAAAAACAAATACATCTGAAGCAGAGATCCAGGGATCGAATCACAATACCTTTGCGAATCTTGTAAGTAATCTGATATGAAGGAAATAAATTGATGAAGATGATGATCTTTCCTCCATTCCATGGTCTCAAAAAATCTTTATAGAATCTACCAAAAGTCTCAAATGTTCTAGTATATGATCCCCCTAAAGCAAGTTATATGCGTGGACATTTTTGGAGATGAATACTTGGTATTTTGAGTGAGATACGACCTTCTCTCTCTACACCCATTCATAAAAATATCAAATAATATTTTTCCTCTCCCTCCCCCCTCCCTCTCTCATTCTCTCTCTCTCTCTCTCTCTCTCTCTCTCTCTCACACACACACACACACACACAGACACACACACACACATCGATCCCTCGATAAAGGGTGTGTTGCTTAAAATCATAACTTTCACCAATATATATAGGTATAAGTAATGGTATTAGGCTAAACTGGGTTTTAAGAGAGGTTGTGCCTACTACACAGGTAAATCTACTATACTAGGGATTGAGACTATATAATCAAATTGGCTTACAAATAGGTACTAAGAACTCCCAAATTATATCCTCACAATTTATTTCCATTCTCCATATAATCCCAATAAAGTTTACTACATAATCACGACTATACTCCATTTTAATAATATCAAAATTACTTGAATGATGAGGTCTTGTTTTCCAAGTTAATATGGTACCTAATATAATTCCCCTTGTTAAGTGTACAATACCTTCTTGGTAAAATCATATTTTCGCTAATCGATATTAACCAACTTCTTATTTATTCCTTGATCTCAGACTTAACTTATTTATACTTTACTGGATTATAAAATAGTTTCTTGATCGGGTTTACTGGTGGAGTAAAAACTTATAAGCCTATAGAGGGGTGTCAAAATCCAAGATCTTTCTTGGATGAAAATTCCTACAAATTATGATCTCATACCTACTCACACAACGATTGACCAACTAATGGATATTTCTATCCTATAAAACTGAATCGCAATAATAAAAATTAAGGAAAAAATGTGTAAGCATTTCAATCCTCATAACCCTCAGGATTTGGAACATATGCAACCTTTGCAAACATGTGAGAATGTGTAAGTCTAATATAGTTAGCACTTAGACTTGAATCTCATTTATGATCGTTCTCAATACAATTCTAACGTACTGGTCACAATCCTCTTTGAAATATGAGGCAAGTCCCTAAACTATCAAACAAGTTCCCATAGATTAAAATGGACTGCTGAAATTGCACTCATAGCTTTACCAATAGGATGTCAACTCCCTATTTAGATTGACAAAAATTCAATTGACTATAACCAAAATTCCAATCTACCATGATCATGTTGAACCCAACTCACTAAAATTCTTATGAAGTCCAATAAACTAACATTGTATAAAATATACTTAATAACAAATTAAGGCATTCGCACAAACATGATTCTTATTTTAAATGAACCTGACACACCTTTGTTGAAAAATATGTGTCATAGATGGGTTTAAGAATAAAACCCCAAACCTTTATTAACAAAATATGCTTTCTCAGGTCCTTTCTCTTTATTTCTAGTTGAATCATCAACTTTATCTTGGACTCGAAAAGAACCATCCGTTCACCTTGGATAGTTTTAGTATGCATAAAAATAGTTGAAGTGATTGAGGAAGTATCAAAATGACTAAAACATAATCCATTTTTAGAATTTTGAATCATCAATTTTTAAAAAATAAGTTTTTTAATATTTTTTCGTAGCTTTCATTGCATCCTTTAAATCTTACATAAATGAGTTCATTTCAAATATAATGTTTTCTTATTTTATTTAAAAGTCAAATTCTCATTCTTTGGCATCCCAACCTATTTTACGAGTTGAGTTTTCTCATTTCAATAATCTTATTGAGATCAGCCAATCTTAACATATCAAACTTAAGTTGATCAAAAAGATCTTAATTTTCTTTGTTTGAAACATTTGAAGAAACAAAAGTTTTACGAGGAAAACTCCAACCTAAGTAAAAAAAACTTGGGATGCATGCACTTTCTCATTAAATTTTAAAATCATGATGTAATACCTGATCTCTACACGTAACTCCTTCGAACATTGCAACATTTCCAACTTTCAGTGAGAATCAACCGTAAATTTATATTATAGATGAGTGGAGGTCCATTTTTCACTCTACAAATGCACTTATTTGATCAACTCCTCAAACCTTGAATAATTTCTAAGAATCTAACTTTAAAAGATGAGTGAATGAATCTAGACCTCACAAATCTCTCATGAAAATTCCTTGGATCTAGGGTTTCAATAACTCAAACTAAGAGAGAGAAAGTAAACCTCTTAAAATAGTTTTAAAAAATGAAAAATGTTTATGAGTTTTTTTTTATAAAATCTGTCTTCTTACTTTAAAAATGGAGCTAAAAATGTTTAAATACTTTTCTAAAAAACTAAAAATCTATGCGCACAGGGATATCCAATCCGTGCGCACGCACTAAATATTATAGGGAATAAACATGCCATGTGTCAAATGAAGATTTACGTGGAAAACTTTCAGTAACCATGCACACAGTTGCTATATGAGTCCATGAGCACGCAAGTGCACATAAAACTTATAGTACAACTATGAAACATCATTTTGATACACGCGCACAAAAATGGTTTTAACACGCTTCAATAAAACATTGAGTCTTGGGTTTTAACGCGTGGAAGTGTGTTAAGCTTCATTTCAGAAACTATAAAATGCTATATCTTTGAAGTATTGTTGTAGTTTTAATATCTACCAAAAATCTTTAATCTTGTAGATGATGTTTAAAGTCATCATTTGAGAATCAGGTGACCTATCACACCATGACATGTACATGACGATTGCATTATATGTCTGACTTATGCAATACTTAATGATTTGGCATGATATAAATACAACTTATATATATATATATATATATATATATATATATATATATATATATATATATATATATATATATATATATATATATATTGTAATAACTCCCATTTTCTCATATAAAGGTTGACCAGATATAATATGCCAAAAATGGGGCTTGTTATACAATTTATATCATTCTTAGCATCGACCATAATAAACATTCATATAATGAACCATATTTAAATTAAGAACTTGATTAAATCAGGTGACAATAAGTAATAATGGAACCAACATCAACATCCAACAAAATAAAAACCAACATGAACAAATAATGTCTCGACTAATAAAAAAAATGACTCAGTCTTACGCCCTTACAATAATTCAAAATAAGTAAAAATATGAAGAAGTAGCAACCCAAGCTAGAATCAATAAATGAATCTTCGAGAAGCAACTCGTGACAGTAAGTCTGATATTCCTTTTGTAAGATGTGGGTTCTTGGAATACAATTAGTATCAAAACAAAGCTTAACCCATTATCAAGATCGAAATTAATGCTCAAGACAGTATTTAATAATGACAATAAATGAGGGCAAGAGAGATAATAATGTTTAACACTCAGGCTAGTATTAAATGGGATCACTACACCATAAATGCACTATAAATACAATAAATAGATTGGACCAGCAAGTGACTTGTTCACATAGAGAAAAAGCAAGAACTCTTGACATAATAAAGGCAAGGCAGGAACCTCAAGCTCAGTTAATGCTTAATGATGAGGGTATTAATGGGCATAGGGAGAATGTTTGGATAACCAATGTTCTCACAGAAGTTTTAATGTATGAGGGAAATCCAATAACAATTATACATCAAGATTCCCATGGTCGTAAACTATTTAGTTGGTCTATTTATATGGAGGCAAGGTTACTAGAGTAACCTTGCTGGCATTAAATGCTAAAGATACCATAGATTTAATGTCGAAGATATTACATTAAATGCATGGAATATTATATTTTGGTAGGAAACTGCCCAACCAGTTAGAAGCATGGTGGCATTAATGGGGGACATGACGTGGCAACTTAAAGGCTTACCTTACAACGACTATGAAATCAGATATGTCTAACTAGGCCTGCCATCCTAAGGATAAACTCACTTGAGTGCTATGACTTCGATTCCCTAAATTCCAGACGCTATAACGTCATAAAGTAGGTGAACAGTGACCCCACTAGACGTGTGGTCACATAAACCAAAAGGATGGTGTATGGTTTTAAGGTTGCTCGATTGGAAGGTAGCTAGAGCATTGGGTATGCTGTTTGTTAGCTAAGAACTATCTCTAGGCTAAAAGATATAATACTAGGGTTCCTCGAGGAGGTTATGCCGAATAAGTTAAAGTCATGGTAGCTCGACTGTAAGTGACTCAAGTATCCATTTGTACGGAATGAAGTTTTGCCAAAGTGTGCTAAGAGGGTTGGTTATTTATTTCCAAATATTTCCTTGCTCCCAATCCTCCAAACCATTTCCATACGAGATTCCCAAGAGGAGGTAATTCGATAGAGCATGTGAGCTCTCCCATGCCCTGCCAAGAATGGTCTCTTTAGGGTACCAAACATCCTCGCACATATTACAAAGTAAGCTTGTTCAATAAGTAAAGTACGTGATCAAATCCAATCAGCTTCATGTTACAAAATATTGTTATTCCAATAACTTTGGTCTTCGAAAGGAGTCCTTCGAGGAGTGTCCATGGAGGGTCTTCGTAGGAAGTCCTTCAAGAGGTCTTCATCTCCCTTTCAAGTTTCTAATTAGAATATCAACTTAGCTAATCAAACTTTGGTGAGGACTCCCCTTATATTTTCCCCTTCATAGAGATATTTGTTTATTGCATGAAGAAATATTTATATGAAATACTTGGTTGATCTTCATACCTTCTACAAAAATGGGTATTATCTGTAGACAAATAATCATATCACAATAAGCATTAGATTATTCAGTAAAGAGAAGTGTGTGCGAGGAGCTTATCTAGTCTTTCTTTCGAACTGCTTAGTCTTTTTAATGCCTTATGATATTTCTGATAACACCATTTCTTGATGGGACATTATGACTGTGTGTGGCAATTATCTTGGGGGAAGTGAAGAGATTTTATTCAAATTTACCCCAACGAACTTCATTTCCCCCAAGTTCAAGAAACTATAGGCATGCCTCATTACTACTTTGGAGTTATCATATTTAATGAGGTTGTCGTTTGCACTTGTGCGCTTTACACATGATGACCTTAGGGTTAGAGCATTTTCCTCATGCAAGGGTATTTGCGCATCGCTTCTTGAAGTGTCATCATTGTGGACTTTGAATTACTGCCTCTATGCGTGCGTGCATGCCACGTTTCCCCCATTTCCCAAAGTACTGTCATTTGCGGCCTGTTGGGTCTTGTATTGCCCATATAAAAAGGCACACTTATTTTTTCACACCTTCACCCTTGGATTCATTGTAATCGTTTGCTTTGAGAGAGAAATTTCAGTGCTTGCCTTCTGCCTTGATTCTAATTCCTTCATTTTCTCACTTTTCTGCATCTATGGCACCCGTAGTGAAAAGAACTCCTTTCGCCAAGGGCGTTTCTCCCCATACCCAAGCATGCCAAAAACAATGGGCACACTACCATCGTGTGCCATACTTTAGTGTGTCCTACCATTTATGAACACAAGCTGAGCATTTACCCTGTGATATTGTGCCGGTAGAGCCGGCGAATCTGCTGATGGAGGAGAGTGACAGCGCCGAAGATTTTTCCTACATCCCTACTACCATCATAACTCATTTTTGTATTGAGTGAGGTGATTACCCTTTTTCAAAGGTGGAGATTTAGTCCACCTTCGGTACCTGCAAAGGTCTAGTTCCCTAGACTGACTATATCCATGCCAAGTATCTATGCCATTGGCTTTAATAAGCTTATCTTCAACTAGCTGGTTGGGTGATCTCACCCTTGCAAAGAATAATAATACCCTTGAGTTGCTTGTGTCTCGATGGAGCCACCGATCCCACACATTTATTGCCTCTTGGGGTTAATTTACCATCACTCTCGAGGAAGTCTGTGAGTTATTAGGTTTGGAAGCAACAGGTTTTGATACCTTCTTTGAGGAGGGTGTCTCGAGTACTAAGAAGGCCACTCAGGTAAAACTGGAGGCAGTTCTGAAAGACTACACGGTGACCTATAACAAGTGCACTTACTCTGAGGTGATCTGAAATTTTTACTTCATCGAGGATAAGTCTGTGATAAGGGCCCGTGAGACGGCCAAAGAGAATCTAAAGGGGAAGCAGGTGTTTGAGTATCCCCCGTCTGGGAAAGGATTTGGTTCGAAGTTCAAGCTTGCGGGTTATATTTGGGTTATTTTGTCGAAGATATTTCTTCCCGATAAGCCCCATGACTGCCCTAGGAAGGATCTAATTAACATGGCCATTCGCATGGCCAGTGACATCAAGCTCCCTCTAGCTTCCATCACCTTTGGTTCATTATACACTTGGTTGGATCGTGTGCAAGCTGATTTGGCCCGGAGCATCTGTAGGTTTGACATCTCGAACTATGCCAATCACTTGTTGCTGACAACCTTTCTCTATGCCTATTTCTCAGAGTATGCCTCGGCTGGTAATTTCCCCAGCTCTCATGCCATCAAGGTCCCTCGAATCTTTTGGTGGAACTATAAGAGTTCCAAAAATCCCTTTTTTATCTTTAATCAACAAAGTCGAGAAGTTTATCCCTAGCCCCTATGTTGGGTTAGATCAGTTTTTTACAAACCAATTTTTTGCGAATGAGGCATGTCATATTACCCCCATTGAGGAGTCGTTAGCCAGGAATTTTCCTGCGAACAACTTTCCTTTGTTGTTAATTCCCTTCTATATGCCTTCATACATGAAGTGGTCCTCCTTTTATTATATCTACTTCCCAAATCGTGTGGCTATGCAATTTTCTTACGATTAATGTAACCCCATTTTAAGTCATTTCACCCGCGAAAAGCCTACCAACTTTTCTTTTTCATGCAATAACTTTCTTACTTCTATCGTCATCAATCTTTATTCGAATTATGCTGCCAACCCTATTATCCCAAGCAAGAGAGCTCAAGGGTGGAGGTTTGCTATGTACTTAATGGTATTTTGGCCAAATCAACTGGGTCATTTCCAAAGATATACACTTAAAGAGCCCTGGTACCTCGATATTTAAAGGTTTCCTCCGACAGAGTTGGGATTGAGGAACTGAATTACCTATAGCTCCCTATTTTCTCTCAGTATCACTAATAGTTTCACTCCTTCGGAGTTGCCTCCCTTGGCCCCTATAGAGAAAGTTGTAGTAAAGAAGAAGAAGGGATCCCAGTCTTTAATTCTGATTGAAGTATCTTCTATTACCCCTGGTTCATCAAGGCTGATCGAATGGGGTGACACCCCCCATGCTGCTTTGAATGGGGAAGTTGTGAGGGCTACAAGGCTCCCTAGAAGAATCTCAAGGTTACACAATAAGTCTCACTAAATTTGACTCCTGATCCTAAGGTTGCTCAGTAAGTTAACCAGATATCCGATCATCTTAGAGAGACTTGGGAGAATTTTTCTTAGGAGGATAAGGCTTTTATATCAGGCCAAATGGCCTATTGACGGTTTTCTTATGCTCCCCTAACTGTTAAAGGTAGCAGAAAAAGAAAGTTGACTAGTCATGTTAAAATTTTATTGGAGGAGGTAAGTGAGACAAGCGAGGAGGAACATTATAAAGAGGAGGTAGTTATTGATGCATAGGTGGTAGATGATGATGATGATTAAAAGGAGGAGGAGGAGGAGGAGGAAGAAGAAGAAGAAGAAGAAGAAGAAGAAGAAGAAGGGAAGGTGGTGTAGGAAGAAGATGATGCAGAGGAGGAGGAAGAAGACTCTCCCCTTCTTCGAAGACGTAGGTTGCGAAGAATGATTTCTTCTTCTAAGCCCGCCTCACCTCCTCACGATTATGAAGTTTTGAAGGGTGTTTTTTAGGAAAAGGTATGTCTAGTATTTTCCTTTTTTCTGCTAACTTTTCCTCTTTTTCCTCTATAATATTGACTCCTATTTCTATTTTTCAGGTTGATGTTCGAGGTGACTTTCACGATGATGTTGAAGTTGCTCCATTGGTGGAGGCAGTTGAAGTTTTACCTGTCTCGAAGGAAGCTTCACCCAAGGAGATAGTTGCCCCTATAACCACACTGGTAACTACAAATTTCTCCCAGGGGAAGATATATATTTTTGTTATGTTCAATGCAATAGTGGCTATTCGCCTCACTCTGCCTTCTTGAGACATCGAGCTGGTCTCGAGGCAGGTGTTCATGATGAATGTATTGTTAAGTCTATCGTTAGAAAGTCCTTTGTTGTTGTTATTATTGTACCGTCGATTATGGTAAACTTTTCCCTTTTCTTTTTGAACTCCTTGGGCCATATTCTTATTGTTCTTATCTTTTCTTTGCTGTTATTTGTAGGCTTCACTCTCCGAACAAACTGTCCCGCTAGCCCCTCCTCCCTCAAATGACCAGGTCTTGGTTACCCTCTTTGGTCCCTCAATCCTCAATCCAGAGGGAGTCGAGGTTGTTGCAACTGAGCAGGTAGGAGTTGCTGAAGTTGGAGGTACTATTGTTGTTACCTCAGAGAAGCATCTTTTGGTAATGTCGGGAGATTTTCATGAGGAAGAAGACTTAGTGAAAATGGCCACCCGATAATTTATCGATGATCAGCAGCCAGAGGCATGCTTTTCTTTTATATAACTCCTGAATTTAAATGTTATTGGAATTACCTAGTAAATAGGACTTTGAATCTCCCATAACTGAGGGTCAGGCAGGCCAAGTTATGTTGGACTTTAAATCTCCCATACCAAGGGTCGTGCGGGCCAAGTTATATTAGAATTTAAATCTCCCATACCAAGGGTTAGGGAGGAAAAGTTATATTGGACTTTAAATCTTCCATACCGAGGGTCAGTCGGGCCAAGTTATATTGGTCTTTAAATCTCCTATAATCAAGGGTCCGGTAGGACAAATTATATTGGACTTTAAATCTCCCATAACCGAGGGTAAGGCGGGCCAAGTTATATTGGTCTTTAAATCTCCCAAAATCGAGGGTCAGGCGGGTGAAGTTATATTGGACTTTAAATATCCCATAACCAAGGGTCATGCGGGCCAAGTTATATTGGTCTTTAAATCTCCCATATTCGAGGGTCAAGCAGGCCTAGTAATGCAGGACTTTAATTTTTCTTGTAAGTTAGTTTGTATATTTTGTTGACTTGATAATTTCATGCATTTCAGGTTAAAGTTGAGTAGTCAGCTGCACGTGATCCAGAAGTTGAAGGTGTTTCACATGAAATTACGCAAGTAAGGGTGGTGTCTTGTTTGGAAGCAATGGGAGAGGCCCCTAGTTTGCATGTTCAGACAGTGGCTCCAATTATTGGTGAGGTGCCCAAAGTGGTTTCTTCTAGGTTATAAAAAACTGACAACGCTTCACACACTCAACGCCCTTCTGGTAGCGATACTATATTCAGTATGCGCCTTCCTGAAGCATCTCCCAAAGTGGTTGTGAGGCAAACCTTGCTCAATTTTCCACATATCCTGACTGATAGTCCTTGTGCATTGATTGAGCAACTCTTATATCGATTTCCCTTAACTTTTGCCCCTCGCATCGTTCAACCCATACCCGTGATGATGGCCTATAGGTTTCTTGTCCTAGCCACTATTTTATATGAAATCCTCAATACTCCTCTGGAATCTTTGAGTACTGATACGATCAAGGTTTTATTGGGGAAGGTCAATCTTCTTATTAACGATGGGTTTTTATTGTCTTAGTTGGTGAAGTTACTGCATGACTTTAGAAAGATTAAATTTCCTGCTCTTTATGCCCGGTTATAGATTTCTCATCATTCGCAGGTAGATATATCGAAGGAACTAGTAACCTTAGAGGCCAAATTGGTCATGTCTGAGCAGAAGGTGGAGGATGCTCGTAATGATGTTACCCAGGTAGAAGCTGAGTTACTTAAGTGTGAGAAAAATTTGGATAATGTTCAATAGAGAAAGGAGCGTTACTAGAAGGACTTGTTGATCTAGTCTCCAACCAGAGTAACCTCGAGCAGATACTTACCTATCACCACCATCAACTTCTTGAATCCGCCAACCTGCGCTTCATAATGGATCCCCCTCGCAGCTTTTTGTTTAAGTTCCCCTTTTATTCTTGTCTTTGTTTTTATTATCTCGGAACCTCTGTGGCATGTAACACAGTATTTCTCTCTTTTATTTAAATAAACTACTTGGCATTTGGTTCTCCTACTTTTTTTTCTTTCTTAAATATTGAATGAACTAGTACATTAATGCGATTTACATTGTGTATAATAAGGAAAAAATAATGGACCAAAGCTTTCGAAACAAATATGACTTTATACCATGTTAAATAGATGACCCAACATTTTCAAGGAACATTCTCCTAAACAAGTATTAGCAAATCATAATGAAATAAATTGAAGTGTGGGGTGTAAATCGAATTCAAACATAGTAAGTTTTGAGCCACTTGTTGTTCAGCTTAAAAGTGACATCATCTTCCACTTTAGATATCTCGCAGTAACCCGAATCATGAGCTGTTTGAAAAATGTAGGGTCCTTCCCAGTTGGCTTCAAACTTAGGTAATGACAATCTCCTTATGTGCCTCGTGCAAGCCTTCAAAACTAGGTCTCCTTCCTTGAACTTTATAGGCCTTACCATTTGGTCATAGGTACTAAAAAATTATTTTCTATACAACTCGAAGTGTCTTGTAACATTATCTGTGTGCTTCTCTATGCTTCAAGTTGTACATGTCGACTATGGGGGAGAATGGCACTTCATAAGTTGTATCGATTAGAAGGTATCTTGAGTTCTACTAGAAAAATAGCTTCTGCAACAAAGACCAAAGAAAATGGGGTATACCCTGTGTGTTTTCTCTTTATCATTCGATAAGCACCATAAAACCTCGGGTATCTTATCATCCCATGTGCCCGGGAAATACTCCAGTATTTTGGCTAAGATGTTTACTAAAGTCTTGTTGGTGGCTTCTGCCTGCCCATTGCACTTTGGGTATGCCACAGTTGACTTGTGGTGGGTAATGGAGTATTTATCTTTTAGCAGACTTACTTCATTATTCACAAAAGGAATGACGTTGTCTGAGAGGAAGACCTTTGGGATACCAAAATGATAAATGATGTACTCCTTTATGAATCAAGTGACTACACCCATTGTGGCTTTATTTAGTGGTATGGCTTCTGCCCTTTAGTAAAACATTCAGTGGAGATAAGTATCCAAACCTTTCCTCTGGAGGAGGGATTTATTTTCCATACTGAATCGAACGCCCATGTATGGAATGGTAAGGGTGTAGAGAGAGAATGCAAGTCCATCGAAGGAGCATGGATCATATTCCCATGCAGTTGATATGCCCTGTATTTACGAACAAACTCAGCTAAGTCTTTCTCCATGGTAGTCTAGTAATACCCCAAGGTCATAAGTTGATCATAAAGTGTATCTCCTTCGATGTGTCTTGGCTCGTGAGCTTACTTCAGCACTTCTTAGGCTTCTTCCCCCTGATGCAATTCAGAGGTCTATCATGATAGTCTCATCGGTACAACTTCCCTTCCTGGACATAATATCTGGGTGCTCACCTTTTTAGATTCGTAGCATCATCTTTATCGGCCAGTATTACTCCATCCACCAGCATGTCCATGTATGGTTGCTTCTAATCTTGAGGTTGATCGAGGAAGTTGCACTCCGCTGCCTGATAAAACAATCGACATTTCCCACAGTCCCTCTATATTACAAAGGCATATTGTCTCATCGAAGGCTAGAAATAACCAGTACGTTGGACCCTTTTGTACAAGGGAATCCCAGTGGTCTCGTAGCTATCTTCATGTACTTCAATTAATTTTCTCTTGGCTTCCTCTGGGTCCACACATCTAGATATACAACTTCCTTTATTTTTGTAGTATAAGTTACCCATAGCAAAGAAATACTATGGGAGGTCAACCAAACTCAGTGTGGCTTCATCTATCTCCAACTGCTTCTTTATTTTCGCCCCTCCAATCATCACTGTCATTTGTAAGCAACATATCTAGTATGGTCGAGGGAGTTGCCCTCTTAGTGATTTGAATAACTGTTAACTCTCCATCAAAAACGATCTTTTGAGAAATAGTGGCATAAGCATCAGCATGCCAATTCATCGTTCAAGGGTGCCTTTTGATCTTTACCACCATGAATTTCCTAAGAACCCTTTGGATAATCGTTCGATAAGGTGCTAAGATCACATGCTTCAAAGAAAACTCACTCGTCACCTATTTCACCACCAAATTGGAGTCCCCTTTTATCATGAGGACCTGGATGCCCCTTATAAGGGCTTCGAGCAATCACAGTACCAGAGCTTCATATTCAGCTTCATTGTTCGAACATTTAAAATCCAACTTAAAAGACAGTAGAATTTCTTCCCCGTTCTTTCTCAAAATAAAGCCTACTCCCCCTTATTTTCGACCGAAGACCCATAAAATTTCATGCTCCATTCGTCCAGGATGGCTGCTATAAAATTGGCTTGAAGATCATCACCCAGAAGCTCCTCCACAAGTGGCTCAAATGTACCAGAGGGAAAATGGATAACAGGTCTGCATAAGTTTGGATCTTGACAGGTCGAAGAACTATACATTTAAGATCGTACTCTAAGAGGATTAAGAACCATAGACTGCCCTGCCTATTAGTACAGTTATAATAAGCAAAAACTTTATAGTATCACACCTAGTTATAACTTACAATATGGACATTGAATGATAGTAAGTAATTCCTAAGTTTTTTTGCTACAAATACAAGGGCTAAATAGTTCCTCTCAATGCTAGTGTATCTGGCCTCTGGCCCATATATAATCATACTCAAGTAATAAATAGGTTTCTCTATCATGTCCATCACTTGGTCCAATAACGCCCCAATAGATCATTCGGTAGATGTGAGATATAAACGTAAAGGGATACATGCCTTCGGGGGAATCATCGTATGAGGGGAGGTAAGGAGTGTTTTTATCTTGTCCATGACATCCTCGTGCGTCTATTACCATGTAAACTTGGAGCCTTTTCTCAATAGCTCCATCAGCAGATGTGTCACATCGGTCATCCCTGGCACAAGCCTCCTCAAGTAGGATACTTTTCCTATGGTGCGTTTCTTGTCCAAGTCTATCTGAATGCCTTGTCGATTCACCACAAATCCAAGGAAGTTCACACTTATCACCCCGAACGCACATTTGAGAGGGTTCATTTTCGACTTGTACTTTCTACATCGGGTGAACACCTTCCTCATATCATCCAAGTGAGAAGTCTTCTTTTTGGACTTAATCACCAAATCATTGACGTAAAATTCCACGATCTTATGAAAGTGGTTGTAGAAGATGGCCATCTTGGTCCTGTGGTAGGTGAATCCAGCACTCTTCAATCCAAACGGCATAACTGTGTACATGAAATTACCCAACGATGTTTGGAAGGCGGTCTTCTCGACATCGACTGGGTCCATTTTGATCTGGTTATATCCCACATAACCGTCCATGAAGTTATACATATCGTGTCCTCCAAATGCATCAATCAAGCCATCTATGGAGGGCAATGAGAACTAATCTTTTGGGCATGCTCGATTCAGGTCCCTAAAATCCTTGCAGACCCGGATCTGGATCTTGTCTTTCTTTTCCATAAGCACAATGCTAGATAGACAACTCGTGTACAGGATAGGTACAATGAAGCTAGATGTAAGAAGACTTTGAACCTCTTCTTTTATCTTTAGATCTAACTCTGCCTTGTATGTTCGGGTGGTCTGCTTCACTGGGATGGACGATGGAAAAACGTTCAACTTGTGGGAGCTCACCTCCTTATCAGTATATTTCCATAAAAAGACGTATTTGAATTCCTGGATCATCTTGATCAAATCCTCTCAAGGTGCCCCTTTCTGGTCCTTCGAGATAAATATTGGGCTAGGGTCATATCCCTCCTTAGCCAAGTCTATCTTCTCTAACTCTTGAATTTGTGTCCTGGGTTTGTCCTTCATGCACTCAGGCTCATCTTCTATAAACTCTTGGACGTTCGAATTATCAATCGCTATGTATTGCCCTTGGTTATCTACCAAGAAACATTCATTTATCGGGTCAGCCTCATTGTCCATACCTTCAGCTTCCCGCTCACACTTCATCACTTGTAAATAATTTTACCGTTAGGCAAAACCACTCTCTTGCATTGTCGAGAACTTTCCTCCCTATGAGGCCTCTTCCAATAATTTTCTTCTAACTCTCTCACAGAGTGCCTGCTAAGAATGCTCTATGTCTAGACCTGATGTTCGATTGGATTAATGCGTGACGTCATTCGATCATGCAGCTGCCTCAACAAACTAGGGGGTCTTATTGCCTCCTGATCACATTCTTCTTTATAAGTCACCACAGGTCGAGCAAGTGCACACTCTCTCTCTCTGGCGTACTTGGAATTCTTATTCCCCCAGTATACTTTGCTAACACCATGGCCTCCTCAGACAGCTCGGTGTAAAAGGCAGCATCCACCAAGTGCGCTTCTTCCTTTGTGAAAGGCTTCTTAGATGATCGAATCACCACATCTTTACCTTTTATGTTTGCCTTTGCACATTAATGGTAAGTGGATGGCACTAACCCATGGTTGTGCATCCACACCCTTCTTACTAGCAACTGGTATGATGGCTCGCAATCCATAATGTGTAATTTAATGTAGGAAGTAATATTCCCCATTGTGATGCCAACACTAATGTATCCGCATATTTGGATGATTGGTTGTCATACCCCGAGATTGCCAATAAGTGAAGTATTATCTTTGTTTCAGACAGGCCAGTAGCTTAAAAAGATCCGGTGGGCATTATATTAATGGATGCCCCTTTATCAAACAACACACGAGAGAAAACATAATCATTTACGGATGATGTAACATAAAGTGGCCTATTGTGAGGATACCTGACCAATCTGTCTTCCTCTAAAAACGTAACTTCAGAAAGATACCTCCTCACCATCTTGACCATGGTCCCCTTCCATTTCAAGTGTTGCGTTGTGTTCTTCTTAACAATATCTAGAATGGATCGAGTGACCTCCAGTCGTGAGTGATCGGGGAGCCTAACCTGGTCGAAGAACCAACCGAACATATACGAGCATTCAACTACTGCGCATTCAACCTAAGGGTCCATTTGCTCTTCTTTGAGTTCATAAACTTCCACTATATCTCTGTAAGCAGCCTCATCATAGGCTATCACCACGTTTACTGCTTCTAAAGAACAGGCCCCCATCTATCTGCTTAGACTTTCGATGGGATCATCTTTATCTTCCTGCTCGTCTTCTTCATCTAACTCATCCTCTAATTACAACCGAGCCAGCTCGAAAGTTAATTCTTCCAAAGACTCCTTAAAGTCCTTCTGGAAGATCCACTACTCCCTCAGCAATTTCTCATGTTTTTCGTCAAAAGTACTATCCATGTGGGCCCTGTGAGCCAATAGAGGATTGTTGTTCATATTGCCCTGGGGTAATTCAATGTCTCCCGTCTTCACCTGGTGGTCTATCAACCGCCTTAGTGAAAAGCATACCTTGGTTATGTGGTTTACCCTATTGTGAAGTGCACAATAATTTGTCTTCTCTCTGTCCTCTCGAGAGAGTTGCATTGTACTAGTGTTGACTGATCTACATACTTTATCTCGAACCATAAGATCATATAGGTTTAGAGCATACTCCGCCGTGGATGGTAGCTCGGGGGCGGGGGGGGGGGGGGAATCATCTTCACCTTCAAATCTTCTCTTGTTGCCTCTACCCCCATCGTCTACGTAGTTTACCCTTGAGGGTATTCCCCTCCCCGAGGTAACTAATGGTCTTAGCAATAGACTTGATAAGGAAGGTGTAGGTGGTGTGGGTTTTACCACCAGGGCAATATTCCTTACTTCTTTCAGGAGTTTTGCGAACGTACCCTCTCGTATTTCATTTATCAAATGGAAGATATATTCTTGTAGCATCTCCTCTACACATACTTACAAGAGCTTATCCTCTCGCATTTCCTCTCTCACGTCCAGAGAGCACTCACGAAACCTCCTGATGTAGGGAATAATGTTATATCCTGGCTTGTGCTTCTCGCACTCCAGTTGTGTGATTGTAAACTAGTCCTCAGCCAAAAAGAACTTTTGTACAAACAAAACATGCAACTCTTCCAGGAGGCCACACAACCTGGGGCCAAGTGGGAGTACCACGTGTAGGCCTTCTCTGTCGGGGATTTTGAAAACTCCTTTAATCTCAGTTTTTTTTCATTACAATGGGCCCCAAGCTCTCAATGAACCTTTTCATGCGCTCCTTAGGATTTGTACCTTTCCCTATGTACTTTTCAAAGGTAGGTTGAATATACCCTATTGGGTAGGGTTCATTATTATATTCCTCTAGGCACGAAATGCAAAAGTCATCGTAAATCAAGGAACTATCTCCAACCTTGAACACTGCTATGAATTTTAACATCTCCTTCTTCACTTCCTCCATGTTAGGTGGTGGAGAGCTGATTGGAAGTGTTATCACCATACCCGGTGTTGTCGACGCAACTAGTGCACTCCTCCCTATGCCTCCATCCGTTGCATGTGCCATTGGATCCATTCCCTGGCCTTGCGTCGTCGGTCCTATTGTTACAGGTGGGAGGTGGGGCAGTGGGAGGCATGTTAGAAAAGCTAGGTGAAGAAGTGGTAGGAACATTACTCAAATAAAGTGTGGAAACCCCACCCGTAATGGAGGGGGTTGGTATCCCCATCGGTGGTGTCACGAAATAGTTCGCTCCTTCGGTGACTCCCAGCATTGCCTGTGCCACTGGGGTTTTGATGAACTCTGCTAACAACCCCATGAGCCTCGCCATTTGCACTGATACTATTCCTAACTGAACACCTATTGTCTTCGTCACACCAGTAGCAGATGTGCTAGGCTTCGTTTGTGTCACTCTTACTCCTTCAGGGAATACAGTGAGATTTGCCTCCACTTCACACCGTATGGAGTCAAAATCAATAGTCCTAGAAACATTATCGTCTGGCATCTTTCAAAAGAGAATACCTCTTCAGCGGAGTCTCCAAATATAAGATGTGGGTTCTTGGAATACAGTTAGTATCAAAACGAGGTGTAACCCCTTATCAATATCGGGATTAATGCTCAAGACCGCATTTAATAATGACAATAAATGAGGGCAAGAGAGACAATAATATTTAACACTCAGGCTAGTATTAAATGGGATCTTTACACTATAAATGCACTTTAAATACAATAAATAGATGGGACCGGCAAGTGACTTGGTCAAAGGGAGAAAGAGAAAGCACCCTTGACATAATAAAGGCAAAACAGGACCCTCAAGCTCAGTTAGTGCTCAATAATGAGGGTACTAATGGTCATAAGGAGAATGACTGGACAATCAATGTTCTCACATAAGATCTCATGTATGAGGGAAATCCAATAACAATTATAGATCAATATTCTCGTCCTCCTCAACTATATAGTGGTATATTTATATGGAGGCAAGGTTACTCGAGTAACCTTGTTGGCATTAAATGTGATTTACTAGAATTAAATGCTAAAGTACCATAGCCTTAATGTCGAAGATATTGCATTAAATGCATGGAATATTTTATTTCGGTGGGAAAATGCCCAACCAGTTAGAAGCATGGTTGCATTAATGAGGGACGTGATGTGGAATCTTAAAGGCTTACCTTAGAACGGCTATGAAATCAAATATGGCTAACTAGGCCTACCATCCTAAGGATAAATTCACTTGAGTTATGTGACTTTGAGTCATTAAATGCCAAACACTATGACATCATAAAGTAGGTGAATAGTGACCCCATTAGACGTGTGGTCACATGAACCAAAAGGATGGTGTAGGGTTTTAAGGTTGCTCGACCGGAAGGTAGCTCGAACATTGGGTATGCTGTTTGATGGTGAAGAACTATCTCTAGGAAAGAATATATAATATTGGGGTTCCTCAAGGAGTTTCCACTGAATAGGTTGAAGTCATGATAGCTTGGCTGTAAGTGGCTCGAGCAACCATTTATACTGAATGAAGGTTTGCCCAAATGTGCCAAGAGGGTTGGTTATTTCTTTCTCAACATAGCTTGCTCCCAATCCTCCAAACCATGTCCCTGCGAGGTTCTCGAGAGGAGGTCATTCAATAGAGCATGTGAGATCTCCCATGCCATGCCCATCACGGTCTCCTGAGGGTACCAAACAACCTCGCCCATATTACAAAGTAAGCTTGTTCAATAAGTAAAGTACATGATCAAATACATTTAGATTCATACTACAAAATATTATTATTCGAAGAACTTTGGTCTTTGAAAGGAGTCCTTCGAGGAGTGTCCGTGGAGGGTCTTCATGGGAAGTCCTTCGAAAGGTATTCATCTTACTTTTAAGTTGCTAGGTACATGATCAACCCAGATAATCCCTGTCTAAGTAAACCTGGGGGGAATACTTAAAATTTTGGGTCAGTGCACTAAAGTTACAAGACTTAACTTACTTAATTTAAAGTGCAATAAATACAGTCGATTTACAGTAAATATCCCCCATCGTCACTCACATATGATTAACAACTCACCGCTCATTTAAATGTGATATTACCTGTATCCAAACGAGTCTAAAATTAATAACTAACAACTATGCTAATTTAATATCAAATTCATTGGTTATAGTCCACATGCTAAATCGCAACCATCGAAGTTCATATTATCAATGCCCAAAGTATCCCGGTCACATATATCTCGTGAGGGTGACATAAACATCTATTATACACAACAGATTATGGGTCTTTAATTTACTGTGTACGTTCTTATACAAATGAGTCAATCTCATATAATATGGGTAATTTATATATATGTCCTTTCATATATGCGACATTGAAAGACTTATACCAGTGGTGTCTCGTTCGTGCTTTATTGGTAAATTCGAAGGAATCTCTATCTAATCAAATATCACAAACCACACATAAGTGGGGTTGTCCATACGTAGTACTCTAGTTCATAGCCCATACCCAACGATGACAAAGGATCCAAGCATCAACACCTACCTCTCGTAGATGGCGCTACTACGTGGTACCTAAAATAACGACCTACACAACGTTTTATCCCACCCGTGCCGATGAGTGCTACGATCCCGGACGCGCGTAACCCTAAATGATATGACCTTCCATAAATATGTGTATGTTCACACAATAAATATAAGTACATATTATTATCATATACTATGTATAGGTAATTACTTTATAATCACCCAAGATATTCCACATAATTATTCATAAATATTCACCCGTTAATAATTGACCATCAATTTAATTATTAATTCTTTCCTCTTTAAAAGATTATTTAACCATATAGTTAAATATAGTTTCCTGATTCATGTATGTGACACATTAGTATTTTTAATAATTCATCGTTGACCCAAGCATCGTCCCACCAACTCATATGGTTTTTTAAAAATACTCCAGATCCATCCTCGGTCCCAACTCAAACTGCCCCAAGGAGCGAATCGATTCGCCTCTTAGGCCGAATCGATTCAAACCTGGGCAGAAGCACAGATCTACCTACATTTTTTTGTTACAATATTTCTCAATTTCTTTCCAAGATCCATTCTAATGGATAATTCCTTTTTACAAACCTATGAACAGGTACCTACGACTTAGTTACTCATCTTAAAATGATAAATTTTATATTTTAAAATTAAATTCTTTCCCCAAATTCCAGAATTCAACATTCTTAGCCCAGATTTCCTACCATAAATTTATTTATATTCAAGTTAGATTTGGGGCATATCACATGGGTTCAAAGTAACTCAATTTCAGATCTTAAACACATATAAAAAACCTCTATATGTGAATCCAATTTTTCATATTTATCCTAAGAATCCTAAGTCATCTATCACCCAATTCAAGATTTTGATTATCCTAGATTTCTGGGTTAACCACCTATGTTCCAATAACTCCTCTATATGCATAAGATTAAATTCTATCAATTAATCACAAAGTTACCAAATAAAGCCCAAAAATCACATGAGGTTTACTACGATAAATCAGGAAGCATATTAAATGTTAAGTTAAGTAGAAAATTTTTACTTGGATATGTGATTGATTAATTTCCCCTTGAAGTTCTCATTTATTCTCCTCTTTGACCTTTGTTCCTTTCTCTCTTGAGATGGGGATGCTAGGGTTATGTATTTGATTAAGTGTGGGGAGTATTAATCTTCCTCTTAATCTTATATTAGTTCCAAATCTCAAGTTGTGCATGTTTTTCCAATTTTGAACCCTCAAATGGGTTTGAACCCATAATTAGACTGCCCAAAAGTTTTCAAACTCACATACCTATACCCCAGGGTCATTTCTAAAGGTTCAAAACATCTAAACGAGACAATAAAGCTACCCAAAATGCGTCCTAATTATTTTTTGTCCACTAAGACATTTTTATTATATTCAAACGACATGCGCCCAAAAGTTTATTAACGTATGATTTATTTTTACTGGTGAGCTCATTACACTAAATTGAGTCATGTAATTTTATAGTCATGAATAAACATTTATTTTCGATTTAAATCTTACCCACTTAAATTTAAATCCTTCTGATTTAATTTATTTTCAACAATAATCTGAAATTATTAAATGCAATTATGTCATAATATTTCATTCTGAAAATATGGGATATTACACACACACACACACACACACACACACACACATATATATATATAGTCTTATTTTAGTTACTATTTTACAATGTCAAAGTATCTGGTTATATTCAATTATATAGTGGAGTTCTTTTAGATGATTATATTTACTATTCAATTGATCATTTTTGTATCCATATGATTTATTATAATATTTGGGCTGCATCAATTTTTATATATTCAGTTTCATATTTTACTTATATCAATATTCATGTTTTATAATTAATGGCATATTTGTATGGTTTTAGATTATACATATTCATTTATACTCTTATGTTACTCCAAATGCTGGGAATGTTATTAATTGTTTGAATCTCGTAAATTGGGTATTTAAGATTGATCGCCCTAAATATGGAATTTATGGGTGTACATGGAGGCTTTTTAAAAAAGATCTCAAGAGAAAAATGGAAAAAAGAAGATAAATGAAGTACTTGGTGAAGTAATAAAAATGAAAAGGATTCAAATGAAGTTATGATATTGTCATTCGGTGAACCGATAAAAATAACAAGGGATATAACCTCTTTTAGGGAGATTTTCCCTCACGTTCCCTAGTTCACATGCCTTACGTAAAATGATGGCCTAGGGATGCGACAGACGAAGCATGTAATCCTAGAGTCTAGGCATTACGTAGAAAGCACCACCCATTGGTGCATTCTCATTACGAGGAAGAAAAACACGTCTTAGAGACACAAAGAACCACCATAAGACCCACGTGCGTTAAATTAACTACATAAATCATTATGATTATGTCGTAAGTCCAACTAAGCCTATTCCTTAATAGGAATTGAAGCACGATGTAATTAACTTGGTCCACTGTGATAACCCTCTTATCAAAATAAGGGGTGGCCAACCCGATACTCAAATAAAAATAGGAATTAGAGATTGATCATTCTCAGCATCACAACAATATACTCAGTATACGGGATAACCACCCTTAAATTTTAGAAAACGGATTGTCAAAATATGATTTGTAATTTAAAAGAAACATTTGGACTAAATAATTTACAAGAAGGTGGATACCCAAAAAGACTTATATAATATTCGCATCAAGTATACAGTAAAGGGACCGAATATGCTGTCGGTCAACAGTCTATACAAACTATATAGAACAAGTTCATTAATTTACATAGTACTTTTCATTAGACAATTACAAAAGTTTGGGCCACACGCCCGAATAAGTAACCCGATCATAACCAGAGTACAAAAAATGAAGGCGTCTATAACAATATATCCCGTAACATCCGCAAAGTGTTGCAACTCCATGACACAGGAGAGGGGAAGTCAATACGGGCGTCCTTGCGACGGAGGACATGAGCGAATATAGGATTCATGCATAACAAGAAATATGAACGGGTCAGGGCCCGATTTTATATGATCACCAAATGAATAAAGAGTGAAAGTTATGAGAAGTTAATCATGATTGATAATGATGAGAATCTACCTACTCAATCTCAAAGCATGAACTAAGGCAATTAAATAATCGTAAAATTAATTTAGTTATGCAAGAAGATAAGAGTGAATATCATTAATTAAAAACTTCCATCCTTTATAATGTTCCATTTGATCGTTCCACATGTCATTATCTAACGTAATCAAAGTTATTTGCTCTCTAAGGCATTTATCATAAATCAAGTCCCACTTAAATAAGAATAGTTATATTCATCTATATATAACGATTCTAAGACCGTCCCTTCGAGTTTCCCCACTGGACGCGCCTCTAAATGACTATCATCTTCTAGGGCCTATCAAACAAGACAACTTGGGCATCCTAACGCAACGTCGGGAAGTGGCCATATACCTGCGAGTGAGTCATAACCACACCCGAAATTACCCCACTAGCGCAAAATAAATACAGCATACATAATAACCGGTCATATGGCCGAGGACTATATTCACCCTGCATTCACTAGCCAGGGGACTTCACCTCATGCGCGAACTTCCCTTATGATAGCATTTAGAAAGTTCTGTTTAAGTAAATTATTATTTACCATTTTTATTTCTATTTGCCATCTGTATATTTCATTTTATCCGAAACCATAATCATTTAACATCATCATTATCTTTCATCGCTTACGAAGTTCCCAAATTAGTCCCCAAGAAATCGTAACATTTATACAAGTCACAAGGTTTAATATACCTAAATTGAGCCTTTAAAGTCCCGTAATATATAACTTTACAACTCCTAAACTCAAGCTAAGTAACTAAGGAAAATAACACTTCATCATCTATTTGTAAGTCCCCAGAATAATTCCATCTAATGCATTTCTAATCTAGGGTAGTGGCCATACTATTTTAAGACTGTAGGACACTAAGTTCACTTCATACAAGAAGGTTCCTAAGTCCTAAGCCTAAAAGAAAAGGATAAAAATTGAGTTGGAAAAATAACTCAAAACAGTCTGATTTCGAATCGATTCGCCCTAGAGCCGAATTGATTCGCCCCAAGCAGCGAATCGATTCGCCCAAAAGTGAATCAATTCGGATGAAAAACCCAACTTTTTGCCTCAACCGAATCGATTCGGCCTTAACCAGAATCGATTCAGGTCCCCAGACCTGTAACCTGACCCTAAGCAAATCGATTCGCAGGAAGGGCGAATCGATTCACCCCTGCGATTTTGCCAAGAAGTGGGCTACGGGTTATGAACCCTAGTTTTCCCCAAACCTCCTATCTCCTCCATTTTTACACACATCCACCAACATTAATCTACCCAAAACCATCCTATATGATTATCAACTACTATACTCCACAATATCATCAAATTGAACTATGATTAGGGATCAAACACCATAAAACCTATAAAATCCATATTTTCTCCAATGATTCACATACACAACTATCACACAATTTACTCATCTTAAACCATATATTAGCAAGTAAGAAAACTTTCCTTGAGGTTGAAATTTCAGATTTTCTTTGATAGCAACAACTCCAATCTTCAATCTCCAATTTTCTTCTTTTTCCTCTCTTTTCTCCACAACTCTCTTCTTCTCTCTTTCTCTCTAGCTTTAGTAAATTACACTTAAGAGAATAAAATGAGGTGAAAGACAAAATCGTGGCTTTAGTCTAAATTCCTAACTTAAATTTTTAGTACCTCAATTAAAATGACTCGCAACTACACATTTATGTTAAAACCAGTCAAAAGTGCCTGAAACCCAAAAACACAATATGGCACATATTTTGACTATCTCGCATATTTCGGGACTAACTACGCCGTCTAAATTATCATCTGGAAATTTTATAACTCATTTCAAGTTTCGGTTTCATTTATACCATAAATGCCATTTTTAAAGCATGCGACACTATAAAACGCACATGATGATATTTACATACACATAAAGTAAATATGCAACAGTCCAGTAAATGTGCTTAATTAACTCACTTAGTTCATATTTACTCCGTCATCCATATTTTATATAATTACTTTATGGAGTAAATTAATATAAAATAAGTGTCTCAAAAGCGAGGGTTGTTACATACTCCACCCCTTATGAGGGAATTTTTCCCTCAAAATTCAAGCGTACCTTGCAAGAAGAGATGCGGATACTTTTCCCGCATATCGTCCTCATGCTCCCATGTCGATTCCTCGGTGTTGTGATGACCCTACTGAACTCGAACCAAGGGCAGCACTCGAGATCTCAATCGTGGCTCCCCATGCTCTAAGATTGATACTGGTTGTTCCTCATATGAAATATCGGGTTGTAATTCGATGCCATCCAAGGGAATATGCCAATGAGCTCCTTCACACCTCTTATACTTTTTCAAAGAGGAAACATGAAACACATCGTGAAGTTTTTGTAAGTGTTCCGGTAAGGCAAGTTGGTACGCCACTATGCCCACCTTGGCAATAATGGGAAAAGGTCCAACATAGCGCGACACAAGCTTTCCTTTCTTCCCAAATCGCTTAATACCTTTCATTGGCGATACTCGCACCAAGACTTGATCTCCAACTTCCAGCTCTACATGCCTCCTATTCGCATCGTCATAACTCTTTTGACGGTCTTGAGCTATTCGAATGCGATTTCGAATGAGTTCAATCTTGGAAGAAGTATTTTGGATCAATTCAGGTCCAAGAAATTTGTTATCCCCCACCTCCAACCAACCAGTGGGCGATCTACAAGGACGAACATACAAGGCTTCATAGGGTGCCATCCCGATGGTGAATTGGTATGAATTATTATAAGCAAACTCAACCAAAGGGAGATATTGTTCCCAACCACCTTTGAAATCGAGTACACACATTCGGAGCATATCGTCCAACATTTGGTTGACTCTTTCTGTCTGCCCATCTGTTTGAGGGTGATAAGAAGTACTTAATTTCAATTCGGTTCCCATAGCCTCTTGGAAACTTCGCCAAAAATGGGAAACAAAAATCTTGTCTCTATCGGAGACTATATTGATGGGCATCCCGTGGAGTCTAACAATCTCTATAAATAAACAACCGGGCATAACGAGCGGTATTGTAGTCGGTACGTACCGGTAAGAAATGTTCCGACTTAGTCAAACGATCAACAATAACCCAAATATAATCATGACCATTTTGTGACGTTGGCAAGCCCGTGATGAAATCCATCGAGATGCTCTCCCACTTCCATTCCGGAATTTCCAAGGGTTGCAACAATCCCATCGATCGCTGATGATCTATTTTAACCAATTGACAAGTAGCACATTGGGATACGAACTCAGAAATATCCCGTTTCATGCTTGGCCACCAATACTGACGGCGCATGTCTTGGTACATCTTGTCATTTCTCGGATGTACTATAAATTTGGACCCATAAGATTCCGTAATTACGGCCCGTCTTAAGTCCCCTTCGTCCGGGACAATGAGTCTCCCGTGGAAACGTACCCCACCCTCAGAGCTTATAGAGTAGGATTCTACTTCATCGGTCAATAATTAGTGTATACGGTCCTGATAACCTTTGTCTCTTCTTTGGGCTTCAACCACCCTTGCCACAATAGTAGGCGTAATGGTCAACACCGACATAAACGCCCTAGCAACCTCATCCTGTTGGCTAAGCTCCTTCCATTTAGCCTTCCATACCTAGGGTAACTCCCCCCTCGAGTCTCCGACTCAAAGCATCCGCCACCACATTCGCCTTGCCCGGGTGATAATGAATATCAAATTGGCAGTCTTTCACAAACTCTAGCCATCGGCGTTGTCGCATATTCAAATCCTTCTGGGAAAACAAATATTTCAATGATTTGTGGTCCATGAAAAGACTAAATTTCTCCCCCAAGAGATAATACCTCCAAATCTTCAAGGCAAAAACTATTGCGGCAAGTTCCAAATCATGCACCGGATAATTCTTCTCATGAGGCTTTAGCTTGCGAGAAGCATAAGCAATAGACTGCTGCTCTTGTTGTAGTACACCTACCAACCCTTGTAGAGATGCATCGGTAAAGACTAAGTATCCCAATTCGGGACTTGGTAAGGCAAGGACTGGAGCAGAAGTCAACTTATCCTTGAGCTTGTCAAAAGCTAACTGACAGGAATCGTCCCAAATAAACCTCACCCCTTTCCAGGTTAAATTTATCAAAGGGCTAGCAATTTTAGAAAAAACCTTGATAAATCGACGATAATAGCCTACTAATCCCAGAAAACTACGGATCTCGGTAGGTGTCGTGGGCTGATCCCATTCCCTCACCACAACAACTTTACTTGGGTCTACCGAAATACCCTGGGCTGTCACAATGTGACCCAAAATTGTACTTCCTGCAACCAAAAATCACACTTTTCAAACTTGGCATACAATTAGTGATCCCTCAACATCTACAGGACCAACCGTAAATGAGTAGCATGATCGAATTCTATCTGAGAATACACCAGGATGTCATCAATGAATACGATAACAAACTGGCCTAGGAAGTCCCGAAACACCCTATTCATGAGGTCCATAAATACGGCGGGGGCATTGATTAGTCCAAAGGGCATAACCAAAAATTCGTAGGACCCATATCTTGTTAGGAAAGCAGTCTTGGACACATCTTGCTCTCGTATCCTCAACTGGTGATACCCTGTCCTCAAATCTATCTCAGAGAAGTACGACGCTCCCTTAAGTTGATCGAACAAATCATCAATCCGAGGTAATGGGTATTTGTTTCGGATGGTGACTTTATTCAACTCTCTATAGTCAATACATAACCGGAGAGAACTGTCTCTTTTCTTCACAAATAACACCGGAGTGACCCACGATGACGTACTGTGCCTAATGAACACTTATTCCAATAATTGTTGAATTTGGTCTTTTAACTCCCTCATCTCAACAGGAGCCATGCGATACGGAGCTCTCACAATCGATCGCGTTCCCAATGCTAAATCAATTAAAAATTCAATTTCCCTACTAGGAGGCAAACTCGGTATTTCCCGAAAAGCATCTTTGAAATATCTAACAATCGGAATAGAATCTAAGGAAATGACTACATCCCGAGAAGTCTCCTCCGCGATACAATACAAGTAAGTGCTAGTACCTCCTTCTAAATGAGGCATAACCACTAAAAACATTTCTTGCCCAGGAATGGCAAAAACTATACTTTTTCCATAGAAATTAACTATTGCACGATACTTCACTAGCCAATTCATACCCAGAATTACATCATACCCGACCATATCAAGGACGAGCAAATTGGCCCCAAAGAACAAATTACCAAGATTAATTCTTACTTGTTTACAAACAAAGAAAATGAGTGAACCATCACCCATAGAAGATTAAACACTAGTGAAGGTACTCTCCGCAGATTTAATCAACTTTGTAGACTGGGCAAAACTTCTAGAAATGAACGAGTGTGTCGCACCCGTATCGAATAATACGCGACCCATATTCTCCTGAATAAGAAACTTATCCTTAATAGCTGGCGGTGCTGGTAGAGCCGGAGGAAGCATAGCATCCTGAACGTGATAGACACGACCATACTGTAGATGTCCCTGCTGTGGAGGCGCAATTGGATTAGGAACTTGTGGCGGTAACTGGGCCTGTGGATGCTGTGGAATCTTAGGAAGCTGTCCCCCGATCAACTGAGGTAACTCCCTCTTGTAATGACCCGCCTCCCCACATTGGAAGCACCAGCTCATCAAATTCTCCTGATTTCGGCCCCAGTTATTTCTAAACTGGGAAATGCCTTGGCCAGGATGGCCCCTACCCCCATGACCACCCCGAACTACTTGTTGTTGTTGTGAGGCACCTTGACCATGCCTAACATTATTTCCACCAACATTAAACCCACCAAAATTCTGTCGTTTAGACAAGTCCCCTTGGTGGGGGTCCCTTTCTTTTTGTTTATTTCTCGAAGATTGGGACGAGGGAAATGCTCCTCCTCCTGCTCCATTGCCTTCGGGTTTTCCCGCTTGTCCCAAAGCTAAAGCTTTCTTACTACTTTGAACGTACAACCTATGTTCTTGACAATGGAGTAACGCCGCATTCATCGCATCCCCAAAAATCTGCAAAGACGGATTACCCAGCAAATGTTGTCGTATCCTCCAGTGCAAACCTCCAATAAATTTGGATATCCTCCTCTCCTATGGAGTCACCTCATCAGGTATAAAACTAGCTAACCGAGTGAATTCCTCTTAATACTCTGCAACTGAACGCTCTCCTTGCACCACATCCTCAAGCTTCCTTCTCATCTCCCTTTGAACTGCGGGAGGGAAATACTTCTGATAAAACAAAACCCAAAAATCATTGATAGTCATGATATCTCTCTGCTCTGGCATAGTCATCGACTCCCACCAATGTAATGCAGCTCCAATGAGTTTGAAAGTAGCAAGGGTTTATTTCCTTTCCTCACTACATTCCACCATACGTAGATGAAACTGCATATCCTTCTTCCACTGATTAGCTACTATGACGTCAGAACCTCCTTAAAATTCCAGGGGATGTCCCTTTAAAAAGGATTCTCTAACTCTCTCCCACGGACGGAGAAGGTCCCGCAGGAGCTTGTACATCCTGAGCTCGTGGTTGGGCTTGTGGTAATTGCTGAACCACGACGATCATAGCAGCATTGACCGCTTGGGCCACAATATTTTCTACATCAACAGCATTTATATTTCCTTGTGGCAGCGGTGGAGGACCAACATCCTCTTCTACAACTCTATTTCTTCTAGCTGGGCGGCCTCTCTTAGGCAGCATCTGAGATAAAGAAACAATAGAGTTAGAAGACTATTTAGAACAATCTATTTTGCAGAAAATCGCATACATAGGCAACAAAACAGTCCTAACATTAAGCTCTATATCAAAGAACGCTACGGTAGAACGTGACAAGTTTGCATAGATCCTAAAGACTCTAGAACCTGATGCTCTGATACCATCTGTGATAACCCACTTATCAAAATAAGGGGTGGCCAGCCCGATACTCAAATAAAAATAGGAATTAGAGATGGATCATTCTCAGCATCACAACAATATACTAAGTATACGGGATAACCACCCTTAAATTTTAGAAAACGGATTGTCAAAATATGATTTGTAATTTAAAAGAAACATTTGGACTAAATAATTTACAAGAAGGTGGATACCCAAAAAGACTTATATAAGATTCGCATCAAGTATACAGTAAAGGGATATGCTGTCGGTCAACAGTCTATACAAACCATATAGAACGAGTTCATTAATTTACATAGTACTTTTCATTAGACAATTACAAAAGCTTGGGCCACACGCCCAAATAAGTAACCCGATCATAACTAGAGTACAAAAAATGAAGTCATCTTTAACAATATATCCCGCAACATCCGCAAAGTGTTGCAGCTCCATGACACAGGAGAGGGGAAGTCAATACGGGCGTCCTTGCGACGGAGGACATGAGCGAATATAGGATTCATGCATATCAAGAAATATGAACGGGTCAGGGCCCGATTTTATATGATCACCAAATGAATAAAGAGTGAAAGTTATGAGCAGTTAATCATGATTGATAATGATGAGAATCTACCTACTCAATCTCAAAGCATGAACTAAGGCAATTAAATGATCGTACATTTAATTTAGTTATGCAAGAAGATAAGAGTGAATATCATTAATTAAAAACTTCCATCCTTTACAATGTTCCATTTGATCGTTCCACATGTCATTATGAAACGTAATCAAAGTTATTTGCTCTTTAAGGCATTTATCATAAATCGAGTCCCACTTGAATAAGAATAGTTATATTCATCTATATATAACCATTCTAAGACCGTCCCTTCGAGTTTCCCCACTGGATGCGCCCCTAAACGATTATCATCTTCCAGGGCCTATCAAACAAGACAACCTAGGCATCCTAACGCAACGTCGGGAAGTGGCCATATACCTGCGAGTGAGTCATAACCACACCCGGAATTACTCCACTAGCGCAAAATAAATACAACATACATAATAACCGGTCATATGGTCGAGGACTATATTCACCCTCCATTCACTGGACAGGGGACATCACCTCATGCGCGAACTTTCCTTATGATAGCATTTAGAGAGGTGTGTTTAAGTAAATTATTATTTACCATTTTTATATCCATTTGCCATGTGTATATTTCATTTTATCCGAAACCATAATCATTTAACATCATCATTATCTTTCATCGCTTACGAAGTTCCCAAATTAGTCTCCAAGAAATCATAACATTTCTACAAGTCACAAGGTTTAGTATACCTCAATTGAGCCTCTAAAGTCCCCCAATATATAGCTTTACAACTCCTAAACTCAAGCTAAGTTACTAAGGGAAATAACACTTCATCATCTATTTATAAGTCCCCAGAATAACCCCATATGATGCATTTCTAATCTAAGGTAGTGACCATACTATTTTAAGACTTTAGGACACTAAGTTTACTTCATACAAGAAGGTTCCTAAGTCCTAAGCCTAAAAGAAAAGGATAAAAATTGAGTTGGAAAAATAACTCAAAACAACCTGATTTCGAATCGATTCGCCCAAAGCAGCGAATCGATTCGGATGAAAAACCCAACTTTCTGCCTCAACTGAATTGATTCGTCCTTAACCCGAATCGATTCGGGTCCCCAGACCTGTAACCTGGCCCTAAGCGAATCGATTCGTAGGAAGGGCGAATCGATTCACCCCTGCGATTTTGCCAAGAAGGGGCTACGGGTTATGGACCCTAGTTTTCCCCAAACCTCCTATCTCCTCTATTTTTACACACATCCACCAACATTAATGTTAACAAAAATGTATTTTATCCCTAATTAAATTGGTTTAATTAATATACATTTTAGTTAACTTAATATATTGATTTTGATGATTCCAAACATTTTTTTTAAGTTATTCTATATATATTCATTATTGTATAATCTCGCCTCGACTCCTCTCAATGACATATCCGAGTAAAGGTATTCACGTGTATTGCACATTTGCACTTGACACATTAGGCACTCTATTTTGTTTATCTATAATTTTAATTGAGTGATTGATCGATTTTGATCGAATTTTTTTTGGAATTATATTTTTAAATACGTTGACACTAAATATTTTTTATATATATAAAAGTTGTAGAATAATTATTTAAGTTAAATATTTTTATGATAATTTGCATGTGCGTGTTTTTTTTTATTTTTTTTTACTTATTCATAACTTTGTTCTTTTAACTGTTGGCCTATCTCATGTATGATGTATTATATATTATATATTCTTTTACATGTTATGTGGCTTTTGAGATTTGACCATATGAATTGTCTTTAAGATGTAGCCTTACATGTAGCCGAGATATGACCTTTTAAGGTCTTATAGCCTTTGTCCTTTTATCACCTCTCACTAGTATCTCACTAAATTTTCACTAGTACCTGAGAACTATTCATGACATCAGCTAATTACACCTTGAGCCTTGTGTGAGTTTGCTGTTGTAATTCATCAAAACCTACTACATTCATGTGCATACAAGTTTAATCATATATATAAAATATTTATATATACAAGGGGTAGTGCCACGTTTTTTTTTTGCTATTGTGAGTTTCTTAGTTCTTACACATATTGAGCCACGTGAAAATGTTAACAATTTAAACAGTTTTTTAATGTCTTGTCCTTGACATGACTTTGGCTTCTAAAGATTTTGCAAAAGATATTTATTTATCTGTTGGAGTGTTGATCTCTTATGGCCGGATGACACTGCTGACTGCCTATAAATCTTAGGCCAGTACAAGCCTCTTCGCTGGCGTCTTTACCAAGAATCAACTGCCAAAAAGTTTTGAAATTAATCCTTCGTCCTGTTACCTTTTAAATCTGTTCGGAAGTTTTTTTTTGTCCGAAATATGTTTTTAAAATATCTGTTAGCAAATATTTTTTATATATCAGTCAAAATTTTTTTTAGTTCGGGAATTATTTTTTATATATACATATCAGTTCCGAAAATTTTATATATATACATTTCAGTTCAAATCTACTTATTTCTGTCCAACCGGAACTATTTGTCCATGCCTCAGCCTATTATGTCTTAGGCCTCTTACAGCCTTTGTTCTCGTGTCATTGAGATATGATTTTTAATATAAGGAGAAAACCTGCTTCAGACACAAGTCACTCCCCATTAAATGCGTTTGGACAGACACTCACACATCTTGATTAGACTTAGGGTGTGCGACCCTTGTTTAATCCTTGAAAAATGTTCCTTCTTTTATCCGCGAGCTATGTAGAGACCTGCTACATGGTATCCTTTTCTTTTAATGATCTTATATATATCTATCCAAAATTAACTTTTTTTTTATCTGTTCCGAAATATATTTTTTATATCAGTCCAAAATCTTTTTCAGAAATCTGTTTTATATATATATCAGTTCGAGAAATATTTTTTTTCGTACAAAATGTATATGTACACCTTACTGAGTTGTACATGTGTCATAATAGATATTGTATGGATTTGGTTTGCTGCTATACCAGTTATAGGAATAGACTTACGTCTAAGACATAATAGACCTGCAGAAAAATGTCCTTAATCTACATATCCTTTACATATCAGATATATCTATTTGCATGTGGGCTAATATCTTTTTGCAGATCCAAATATATTCAAATGAGGATACTGAGAAGAAAAGAAAAAAAAATGAGCATCTGCGTATCAGACTTAAAGATCATTTTGAAGCAACATCATCCCAGAAAATCAGGAGCATTAATTGCTCAAAATGCTGTGTCTAACAGCTAGTTTTTGAAGACTCATTTAAAGCTGTGAGAGCTGCATTGAACAAACGCAGACTTGAATGAGAATATGAAAAAGACTTCTTGAGAGCATTTTTGAAATTATTATTCAGAAGACTTGAACGAAAATATGAGACAGACTTGAAATATCTTTGAGAGCATTTATTCTACTACTCAGCTACACATTCAAGAGAGCAATAAATTTTATCATCTGCTCAATCATTGAAGAAGAAGATTTGTGCCTACTTCAACATCATTTATTGAAGTCTGATTCAAGAAGGAGAAACTCATATTACAAATTGTATTTTAAGGAGTTTCAGTATTTTACCTTGTACTACGAAAATTCAGATTTGTTGTGAAGCTTTGTTGAAGCTTCGGTTTGTACCGGTAATTGGTTCCTACCCGCAAGTGGGCCACGGGGTTTGAAGCTCGGAGTTAGCTTGCAAACATTTGTACGCGGTGGTTTGATCCTACCCGTAAGTGGATCAGGTTTAGTGAAGCGCAAAGGAGACAGGGGCTCTAGGCGCGTGGACGTAGGCCGGGATTTGGCCGAACCACGTTAAATTTCGGTGTCATTTATTTTCCGCACTTTTATTTATTTATTTGCACATGCTTGCTTGAGTTAATATTTTCAGCACACTATCTTGCAAATAAATTAAATTCCGAAATTTGACTAAATTATTTTTAAGGTTAAAATATTTATTTTTGAATTAAATAATTAATTTCAGAATATCATTTAATATTAAATACGAAAATTAATTTAATATTTCTAGAGTGTTAAAATCTGCATTTCTAGTTTCTTAAATTAGTTAGTTGCATTTAATTGATATTGTTGGATTTATTCTTTATAGTTTTATTAATCTGAAATTTGTTTAAGTGATTTAAATTTAATATTTTTTCTGAAATATAAATTTGACATTTAAAGTTTGTAAAAACTCAATTCAGCCCCCCCTCTTGAGTATAATCTGGGCAATAATTAATCTACCCAAAACCATCCTACTTGATTATTAACTACTATACTCCACAATATCATGAAATTAAACTATGATTAGGGATCAAACACCATAAAACCTATAAAATCCATATTTGTTCCAATGATTCACATACACAACTATCACACAATTTACTCATCTTAAACCATATATTAGCAAGTAAGAAAACTTGCCTTGAGGTTGAAATTTCATATTTCCTTTGATTGCAACAACTCCAATCTTTAATCTCTAATTTTCTTCTTTTTCTTCTCTTTTCTCCACAACTCTCTTCTTCTCTCTTTCTCTCTAGCTTTAGTAAATGCACTTAAGAGAATAAAATGAGGTGCAAGACTAAATCGTGGATTTAGTCTAAATTCCTAACTTAAATTGTTAATACCTCAATTAAAATGACTCGCAACTACACATTTATGTTAAAACTAGTCAAAAGTGCCCGAAACCCAAAAACACAATATGGCACATATTTTGACTAACTCGCACATTTCGGGACTAACTACGCCCTCTAAATTATCATTTGGAAATTTTATAACTCATTTCAAGTTCTGATTTCATTTATACCATAAAGGCCATTTTTAAAGCATGCGACACTATAAAACGCACATGATGATATTTACATACACATACAGTAAATATGCAACAGTCTAGTAAATATGCTTAATTAACTCACTTAGTTCATATTTACTCCATCATCCATATTTTATATAATTACTTCATGTAGTAAATTAATATAAAATAAGTGTCTCAAAAGCGAGGGTTGCATCCACGTAGGAAGAACACATGGCAAAACTTCCCAAAATATCCTTGTGGTTAGTTGACTGTTGACCAAATATATCCCTTAGTACTTGGTCAATCATGGGAAACATTACCGACTTGAAGAGGGTCCTAAACCAATATCTCATGTGAATCCTAAAAGATGTTGGAGAATTTTTAAAATAAGTGAGTAAGAGCTTTGGGAGTAAAAACTTAAAAGCTTGTCCCAAATTGGAAGTGTGTGGAGAAAAGTGGGAAGCTAACCCAATATAAAAGGGAGAGTGTCCCACATTGGAAAATGAGTAAAGCTAAGTGATACCCACTAAGCTATAAAAGGAGTGGGCAACCTTTGAGTCTCACATCGAAAAAATATTAAGAAAGTGTGCACTTAATAAGTAGAAATGGAAGATGAAGAGTTATTTCATTTAGCATTTAAAAGTCTATTCAAGAGACCTCTAATACGGTGCGATGCACCGTACGCACATGAATGCGCACGCACACACGCGCGCGGGGCAGTGGGCTGTAGAGGAGCTAGTAGCGCACTTTACACTTCGCATATCGCGTGTTCGCAGTGGTAGCGGGTTGTCGGGATTCGTTCGGGTCGGATCGCGATAGCTCAGGCATGGTCACTTTTAGGTGGGTCCATGTAAAACTGTTCGATATTATTGTACCTATTCAGGAAATGGTTTAAGACTGTTGATAATTAACAGTCATACCATTTCTGAATTAAGTAAAGACTGTTAAATCTTAACAGTCATGACCCCTGAGATGCAGCCTTTCATTTCTTATAAATAAAGGCATCATATTTCGAAATTGCACATAATTAAGATTAACCCGGTTCCAAATTTTTCAGCCCTTGCAATTACTATCATAAAATTTTCAGGAGATATAAATGATTTTATTATGTTTTGTGCACATAAACAGAATAAGAACTTCATTGACTGTTCTTCGTTGCTGCATCCAAAGGTTGTCTTTAAATATACAAGTTACAGGCAGTGAAAGTTGCTTCATTGTATCTTGAGTACGGATTTGCGGATTCCCGTTTGTATATCGAAGTTATTCGTGTGGGGAAAATACTGTATTTAGGAAAGTGACATCACGCCTTGAAGTTTTTCAGAATCTATTCAAAAGTTACATTGTTGTATTGAAGTTTACATTTTTGTGATATATAAAGAGTTCCATTTCTGTATTTGCATACATATTATCCAATAAAAGATAACTCGTCCGATAAGAAAATCATACACTAATCCAACCATTGCAGTAAACATATACTTCAACAAGAATGGATCATCTAAAGATTGTGCTACTAAAAAAAATTAATAGTTAGGACTTTGTAACTGGACTTTCAGCTTGCAATACTAACACTCCGGGCTTATTACTTCATAATAAAACATTTTTACCTCTTTCCCATGGACTTAGGCAATGACAATTTGTTAAACCACATTATATCTAGTGTTTTTCATAATTTTTCATAGCATTCTAGTCCAACTTGGTACATTAGATTATTGTAGAAATATATTTCCTACAAAACTATAGGCAAAATCAAGAAATTGCATTGTTGTAGGTTTATATCCCCTATAATAATATAAAGAGAAATATAATTAAATTTGGTCAACTAACAGTTTAATAAAAATTCTGGGGTAAATTCTGGATTAGTTTGTTTTGAGGTCAAATGAGCAAAATTTTGGGCTACCAGAACTGAAATAACTCTTGAATAAAATAAAAAATCTTGTTATATAAGATGCCACTTTTGACTTCTGTAAACTCTTTCTACAGATGGGTGACAAATGTTCAACACTACATAATTTAAAAACATAAGGGTTATACCTTGCAACAATTAGAGCATGCGGTTGCAAAGGAAACTAACTCCTAACATGAGAGTTCAATTTGCAATTTACCCTTTAAAGGGAAAACCCAGTGGTGGGAGCCTCGTTGGGAATGTTTTTGAGTTAACCCCTATGGGTAAACATATTAGATTTGTAGGGTTATTAGACTTTGACCCCCGTTGCGAATGTTTTTGAGTTAACCGCTACGAGTAAACACATTAGAGCACCCACAATGGGGATGTTAGACTCCAAAAGAAATTGTAAGTTTACAAATTTGGAAGGCTGCAATGGTGGGTTGAAATGGACAAATTTTGTAGTAGATTTGTAACGGTTCTCCAAATTTGCAAAACGACAACAAAATTTGTAAAGGCTTCCTACGAACTTCATTTGTTCGTAGAAATTTCTACGAACAAATGAAGTTCGTAACAAATATAAATAATTATTTTTATTACACATCAGGGTTTTTACGAACATCATTAGTTCGTATCGTTTCCTACGAACAAATGTTGTTCGTAAGAAATGTTGATTTTATTTCCTACGAACATTTGTTGTTCGTTGGAACATAAATAACAAATTTTAGTGCCTCTCCAGTGTAAGAGCTGTCAGCGTACGAAGGTAAAACCACTTTTCATTTTGTAAAACTAACTTTCGTTGGGTTACACCATTATAGATGCTCTTAGAGTTATGTCCCAAAAGTGTCGCAAAGTCCATTACAAAAAACTCACATAGCTTTACTAAAAAACATACACGTGGTGAGACTAAATTTTTTATTTACGGTAACTCAAAAGTAGGCCAAGTAATAATAATATTTTTAATTATAGTACCACTTACTCAAAATCTTAATAAAGTTGGGTTCATTTGAGATTTGACTTCATTAATTGTTTATATTGAATTTAGCCCCCTGATTTTAATTTATCTTGGGTTTAGAAAATCGAAATGATTTTTAATGATGCAAAAAGTGTTGCGAAAAAATATTTTGTGTAGCTAAATGTCATTTTGAAGGAGAAGTCATAAAAATAAAAATTTAGAGAGCTAAGTTAATACCAAATAATTAATGAGATGCCCTAAATAATTCAAATTTTAGCAGCCTGATTTCCAAATAAGGAGCAAACGAGACCCCATAAAAGACAGAAAAATGGGGTCTACTCATTAATGCTTTACTTCCTTCATCTTCCCAACTAACTTAGACCAGCTGAAATCCAAACTCTCTAAAACCTCCAAATTTTTAGACAACAAACAAAGAGAGAATCCTCGTTCTAAAGAATGAAAAACACATCAAACCTCCATTATTACACCATCCTCTTATTCTTCACTTCCCCCATTGTCACCATAGCCATTGACACCATCACTTCAACACAACCCCTCACAGATAACCAAACCATCATCTCCCCATCACAAGAATTTGAACTAGGCTTCTTCAACCCTGGCAACTCAAAATGGTACGTGGGCATATGGTACAAAAAAATACCCACCAAAACAATTGTTTGGGTCCTTAATAGAGACAACCCTCTCATAAACTCAACCGGGGCATCTTTAAATATTGGCCTAAATGGGAGCTTAGTTCTATTAGACAACTCATCCAACGTTATATGGTCAACTAATCAAACAAATGAAGGTGACACAATTGCACAACTTTTGGACACGGGTAACTTTGTTGTTAAACAAGAGAACGGTTTTAGTTTAGAGAATTATATTTGGCAAAGTTTTGATCATCCTACTGATACATTGTTACCGGATATGAATCTTGGGTGGGATAGAAAAACGGGGATAAATAGGTATTTGAGGTCTTGGAGAGGCCAAAATGATCCCTCTTCGGGAAATTATACTTTCAAGATTGAAATTAATGGGTTCCCAGAAATTTATTTGAGGAATAAAGAGGAAATTGTGTATAGAAGTGGGCCTTGGAATGGAGTTAGATTTAGTGGTGTACCTGAAATGAAACCGTTACAATATCTCACGTTTTCATTTGTGATGGATCAAAATGAGGTCTCCTACTCATTTCATATTCAAAACAGGTAATTTTCTTCTTCTTTTTTTCTTCTTATTTTGTTTTATCTTTTTGGTCCTTTTAGAAATGGAAAATGATGTTTTTCCCTAAAGGATGGGAACATGACTTGTTTATAAATAATATATGGCACGGATCTAAGCCGAATTAAACAAATAGTACACGTAACACGAGTAAAAACATGAATAATGCGGGTGGTGATTTTGATGCTAATATGACAGGCACAAAATTGCGTTTGTTTGACAAACACAAATACATCTCGTTTGAAGTAGAGATTATTGGTAAATTGTGTTGTAGGGACCACAAGGTACAATATCAACAACTGTTGTGCCTCGTGTGTTGTAGGGACCATATGTTACAATACTTTATTGCTATGTCACAAGTAAAAACATTAATAACACGGGTGATGATTTTGATGCTAATATGACAGGCACAAAATCACGTCTGTTTGACCACCACAAATACATCTCGTTTGAAGTAGAGAATATCGGTAAATTATGTTGTAGGGACCACAAGGTACAATATCAACAAATGGTGTGCCTCGTGTGTTGTAGGACCGGTAAGGTTAAATACTTTATTGCTATGTCCCATCATTTGTTAAATGCATTGGAGATGAGTTTGAGAGTCGCAACATTACTCGCTACAAATACAACACGACATGACTAATACGATTAATAATTTTTACGCTTAATTAAACACAATATACACGAAACATAAGTTAGAAAATATAGGACGAAAGTAATTGTCTTGATACAAATACAATATGAAGTGAAATCATATTTATTTACTCTTAATAATTTTAATATTTACTCAACTCCCAATAGTAAACGAAACAAGAGTAACCCAAATTTTGACATTTACACAATTTCAAAAGGCTTCTCAATTTTGTAAGTATCTGAAACTGAAAAAATTCTTTACATTTTCATTTGTGTTGAATCAAAATACAAAACAGGTTATTGTATTCAACATTGGTGATGAGCTATACGGGAAATCTCCAACGGTTTGCTTGGATCCCTAAGAGAAATTTATGGAATCCTTTTTGGTATGCACCTAAAGATCAGTGTGATGGTTATGAACAATGTGGGGCTTATGGGATATGTGACACTAATTCTTCTCCAGTTTGTGAATGTATGACTGGGTTTGAGCCTAAAAATGTTGAGGCTTGGAATTTGAGAGATGGTTCTGATGGGTGTGTTAGGAGGAGGATATTGAACTGCCGGGATGATGTTTTTTTGGTGTTAAAAAATTTGAAGTTGCCCGAGAGTACGACGACGTTTGTGGACAAAATAATGGGTTTGGACCAGTGTGAGACGACATGCCGGGAGAATTGTTCGTGTACAGCTTATTCGAGTTTCAATATTACCGGAAGTGGTAGCGGGTGTGTGATTTGGACAGGGGATCTGGTTGATATGCGACAATATGCGGTGGCAGAGGGTGGTCAAGATTTGTTCGTTAAGTTGGCTGCATCCGAATTAGGTACTGCTTCTCAATTAGGTACGTCTTAACTCATTTTCGTTAGTAGTAACAAACGCAATATTATTTATACGTGTCTCGCACGTTAACCAATGCATTAAACATTTCACATTGATTGTTGAACTTTGTTATTGTAATTTTTTGATGGTATATATTATCAAATTTGTGACGTATGTGGTAGTAGCACGTCAATATTTTAGAGCAACATCGCTAGAAAAGCTTTTGAAAATTTAGCAAAAAATACTAATGTGCCACTACCACAATAGATGTCCAAATTTCACTTCTAAAGTCACTATACTTTTTATCTTAATTTTAAAATTATTGTTATCTTTAGTTTAGCCTCCATTATTTATTTGACATTGACATTACCCAATATTTTCATTCCTAGGTGTCTTACCCAAAAATGACTTTTAATAACGCAAAAAGTGTGACACGTATATTTGCGATATTTTTATATCGCTAATAGTCATTTTGAGGGGCCAAACCTAATTAAATGAAAGTCACGAGGATTAAACTCAATTATAAAGAATTAGTAGAGATTAAACTATAAATAGCCCATAAAAATAAGATCCATTTAAAATAACCAAAAGAGTTTTCTAGAGACATGGCGTTGTCGAACTCTAAAGTTTAAGATTGTCGAAGACTTCTTTTGTCTTAATTTCAAGACCACGGCCTTCTTTAACAAAACTAATATATTTATTGTAGAAAAGAATACTCAAACAGGCAATTATTGACTCTAGAATACCAAGAATATAAGTTTATTAAAAATTAGTTTCGAAAATGACTACAAGACTATGTTTACACCTCACATACTTTTCCTTGTCTTTTTTGAATTTCAAATCGGAATACAGAACAGTTTTTAAAATGGACAACAATAGTCTAAGTGCCAAGTCTCCTTGGAAAAGTAGTTTCCAATAAAGCTGTGCCAAACACATTTTTTTCATACTTATTTGATTTCTTTTTAAAAATAAAAAAAATGTCACACAAACATGGAATATAATTTAATTTTGATTAAGATTGGGCCCATATGTACTGATTGCATGGTAAAGTGGAATTTGGAGTCGTTGGAATGTTTACCACTTCAATGCAAGATCAACGGTTCTAAAATGTATTATGCTTCTAAATCCGAACCCAAAGAATCAATATTAATTTTAGAACAATAATTAGAAATAAATGTATGTGGAGCTAACCTAGCTCAACACATTGGTGGTTGGAAGAATTTTTTGTCTCTGAAAATATTATATTTTGATGTGTTAGAGACGCGATTGGTTAATATTGCTGGCACTAATACGCATCATTTAATGGATGTGGGTTCGCACCAGCGAATTGACCAATCGCGCCTTTAAGACAACAAAGTTTGATGTCTTTAGAGACATTAATTTTTTTTCCTTGGTGGTTCATTTGAATTATTTTTTCGCGATTTAATCAAAATAATTTAACTATCATATAATTATATCATATTGTTAAAAACCCAGTAACTAAGAGAAAACGGTCAAAAATTAGTAAAATGTATTCTAAATTCCATATAAGAATGCGTAAAAGATTGAATGAAATGATAAAAAATCACAACTATTACAAAGTGAGGATTATTTTCTTTACCCCTACTTTGTAGTAGTTTATTAGGCTTACCCACTATTAAGTAATTCCTTTGACATACAACTACTATTTTTGTTTTTTAAAGACCATCATTCTCCATTAAAAGAACTCTTATTTCATATACACACTTAACATCCTATTAATTTTTAGGGTAAATTACAGCAAACCCCCCTCGACTATCTCGAATTTACGATCCCCTCTCGAGAAAAATGTCTGACAGTGTCACCCCCTCAATTGTCAATTCATTACACATAATCCTAGAAATCGGGTTTCCACATATTTTGAGTCTATATGGAAAAAACACCATTGCAATAAATTAAAAACCCAAAAGAAAATGAAAACCCATTTCAAAATTCACCCCCATTCAAGAACCTTCTCCCACCATCTTCACCACACCCTACCCACGATCTTCACGAAACCACTAATCAACATCTTCATGGGTTTTAGGTGGGGTGAAGATGGTGGTGTCGTGAATATGGTGGGAAAAGGTTCTTGAGGAGAGATAGTGGGGGTGACTTTTGAAACGGGTGTTGATTTTGTTTTGGCTCTTTAATTTATTATATGGGTATTATTGTCCATTTAGACTCAATATAGAGGGGGATCAAATTTATGGGGTTATATGTAGCGAATCGATAGTTGAGAGGGTGAGTTTTTCGGGTATTTTTCTTAAGGGAGTGGACTCGTGAACCCAAAATAGTTGAGGGGGATTTTTATGGCATAATTATCTTTAGCTTTAACTAAAAAAATTACCCTTGTCACTTGCTGCAATTCTTTAATTCTATAACCAAAATTGGGATTAAGACATTTAGATTTATGATTTATAACTAGATCAAACCATCAATACAAATTTTATGAGAAATTTTGCTTTGGTCCCTTTGTAGGCATAATGAAATTTTTAAAAAATAAAGTTTAATGGTTTTATGGTGCTTTTCAATGCAGTTTTTGTGTCTTACTATATACTATATATATACTGTCTTACTATATACTGTATATATAATGTATTATTTTATAATGTATACATGTAATTTAATAATGTTTACGCGTTAAATTTGTGCACATGTTGATATATGATACATATATACAAAGGGCGATGGACATTTGTCATGAGAAAATATGTTAATCAGCTAGAGTGAAAAACTCTTATTGACTATTGAAGTGGCGAGTTCCCTATATTTATTTCCAAAACTTCTGTCAATATTATCCCACCAAAATTTTCTAACACCTAGTTTTCTTTTTATGTCCTTCCATTTTCTTTTCATTTTAGCTCCCTATATATATAAATTAGAAATTTAAATCACACGCATGCGATGGTAAATTCAAAACTTTTGAATATGTGGTGATCAATAAATATTCTATTTATAACTTAAGTTATCTTCAAAAACTACTTTAGTACCATTATACCTGACACCCACTACACCAATTCCTGTGAATAGTCACGATTTTGGGGTCACGGCCCATAGCCGTGATCGGTAGTCATGGTCCAGAGTCGTGACCATATCCAAAATGGGCGTGACGAAGTCCATGACTCAGTGTGGACATGGATCGTCTTGCATGTGGTCACGAACCACGGCCGTGACTCATGTGGATCACGGATATGAGCCGTGATCCATCCATCACCATTATGACGCCAAGTTTCTCTCCAAATGTGGTCTCGGATGGGGTCACGGTCTAAGGTCGTGACCATAATCTAAAGCCACACTCAACTGGTCACGGCTTTGGACTGTAACCATACTGGGAATGGAGTCACGGCTTTGGGCCATGACCAGTGTATTATTTACACGATGATGTGTTAAAATTTAAAGGGGTCACGACATGTGATCATGGCTTAGGGCCATGACCAGTGTCTTTATACTTAATTCCCAGACGAACTTTTCATTTCCCTAAAAAATTTATAAACCTTCTAAAGTTTCACTCTCTCCTGCGATTAGGCTCTTCTCCGGAGAGTTTGGCTCTCAATCTTAATTTCTCTTTCAATCTCAAAGGTAATATTTTTTGTATTTGTATTTCTGTGTATTTCAGTGTGTATATGTGTGTCTACGTGTGTGTACGTGTGTGCATTTTAGTGTGTATATTTGTGTATTATGTATGCATATGTGTATATATGTATATGTATATTGTATGTAAGTGTGTGTGTATTATGTATGTGTGTGTGTATTCTAGAAAAAAAAATATATGACTAATGTTTGTTTAAGTTTGGGGCTGAAATATAAATAAAATGTGTGTCCTTTAATATTGATGCTAAATGCGGAATTAATTTTAGGGGCAATGTTTGTAAGGGTTAATTTTACGACTAATGTTTGTAAGGGTTAATTTTAGGGTTGATGCTATGATTGTTTTTAAGGATTATTGGCTTAAATAAAAAAAGTACGTATTCAAAACCTAATAAATTAACGAGGAGATACACACACATACACGAGATTCACTCATGGGAGACCACGTGGCTCCGCTTTTTTTTTTTTTGGAGGTTTGTTTGGATAGTCTTTGGACAATGCCCTGGCTTTTTACAACTATAACAAGTGTTCCCATTACTGATTTTAGTTGGCGGAGTTCGATTTTGTTGAGTGTGGGGAAGTAGGTCTTGTTATGAAACTATAGTTTGATTCCACGCTCTGCTTATCAAATGCCATTGGTGGGAATTTCCATTGTAAAGCAAAGAGTTAATATGAGCAAGAAAGTGACCGTTGTGTGAAGGAAATCAAAGGTTGGGGCACAAAGATTTTCGCGCCCGTTGTGTGAAGTAAGGCCGTAACGACCGCAAAAAAGTGAGGCCTATTTTGGGATTATTCGATCCGAAGTGACTCCACAATCGCATTCATATATCTTTACGTAAAACAATCACAAAATGGCCAATGTAACCCGCAGGAACTGACCACGTAATCACGGGACCACCGGTCTGTGTGTGTGTTTCTGTGTGTATTTCTGTGTGTATGTGTGCACTGGATTCATTCCCTCGTACATAATAACTAGTTAATGAGTCATTAGAGACATTATTTATAAGAATAATATTCACACCATCGTTCATTTTTCTCTGGAAAAATAAGTCACGGTGATAATAAATGGCAACAAGAGTGTGAAAGGTTGTAATTGACCCACACTAGTTAATGATTCATTATTTATGGGTCACGGTCCATGACCGTGACAGTTTCTGTGACCATTTTCATACGTTGAAGGGTTAGTCATAGCTTTGAGTAGTGACCCACTTCGTGAACATTCGCGTAAATTGAAGGGTGGCTCAGGCCCAAGGTCGTAACCAAGTTTAAGATGGGGTCACGGCTAGTGTCCGTGACTATATGCACTGACCCCTGAGGTCCGTGACCAATGTTGTGGTCAGGGATATAGGTCGTGGCCACTGGTCACGCCCGATTTGGTCTCAGATCAAATTCGCGACTCATAGCCTGTGGTCACGAACAAAATCCGTGACCAATCACCTAGTTTGGTGTAGTGACCATGTAAATTACATATTAAGGGTGATCAATCTTGAATACCCAATTTATAAGAGTCATACAATTAATAACATTCTATGTATGTTGAATAATATAAGAGTGAAACATGATATGGATAATCTTAAATCATAAATATATGACGAAACATATAAACCTCAATATCCCCATATGTACAACACGAATTTGAATATGAACAGAAATTGTAACTCATATATTACCATAACTCCTTGCGAAACGAATTGAATAGATATATAAAATAGCTTGAATGAAATGAAAGTACACAATTAAATGACAAATTAATATATCCTTATGTGATGTAAATAAAAAGAGCTCTACACTGCAGATATGCTTAGTTACAACCCAATCTAATGAATCACACCTTTTCCCACAATAAAATCTAAAGATTATAGTCAACAAAAAGGGGTTATAACCTACTACAAAAAATCTCATACTTAACCCAACAAAGATAAAAACATATTATATTAAAATTGTAATCCTCAAGATGCATATATTATGCGTTTCAGAGTAAATAAACAAGGAGTTACAAATAATATGTCAATATTCTCTTAAGTATATTGTAGCATAGTTATAATATATGTAGTCTTAATCCAATGATAACACAACACATAACCTTAAGCTAATCACTAATAACTAGGTACCTTTGATCGTTAGGAATTCTCTTCTCATAAAGAAGTTACTATAATTACCATAGGTTATCTTATACTCAAACACTAACCACTAAAACTACAATCATATCTAGATATATATCTTGGTCTATTAAGATGCATTATAGAATTAATCTGTACAACACGTATCATTTCCCCATCCCCAACCAGCACTAGACTCCATACGTGGGACGTAAAAATCTAAAGAAGAACCACCCGATATTCTCTTGTCTAGACTCGTTGATCTTCGAGATCTAACGGTTGTCAGACCTACATTAAAAGACTATATTCATGTCATTCAAAGTACCTACATAATTACAATAACTTATCTCAAGAGACACTATAACTATGACACCCTCGATAGTTCAATTTTAACTCCTTATCATGACACTAATAGCCCCATAATCTCCACTAACTTCATTTTCATGCATATCTCATGTTCTTTCGAAATATTTATCGTGAGAAGAAATACTGTTAAGGATATTGAGGAACGATGAACGCCTCATGGAGAAATGATACAAAAGGAACTTGGCGTGGTAAGTTGCCTCTATATTAAATTAATCTTTCTTAAATTATACGTGCCCTCCTTCCCCTTCTCTACCAATAAACTTTTGATCTGGCGTAAACCCTCAACAATGAGGCCGATTATGTTTCTCTTCATCTTCTAAGAGACATGGAGCTACAAATGGAGTATGACTTCATGGTAATCTCAATCTGGTGAGGACTCACTAAGAATTTTGAGGGAGATATTAGACGACAAGTAAGTTACAATATTAGTAAGATTTTTTTAACGAATCATATCTTGAGTTTAAGATTGAGAAGATGGAGAAATTGTTAAAAAGGGGGGGGGGGGGGGGGGAGTATGTTGAGTAAATTTGAAAATATGACGGTTGGTTATAAAAATAGCCATTATAGTAGTTTGTTAATCTCGTGATAGTTTGTATGCGTGGGAAGCTCAAGTGTATAATGATGTAACTGTCGTGGGAAGGTATGTGATAACTAAGGCTCAAGAGTTACTAGCATTTCTTGGTTAAACAACATAACACTAGAGAATTTTGCCCACACAAAGTACCATAATATTCTCGAGGTGGTCTAATAGGAGAAAAATAGATTACCACGAGCAACTATCAAACGAACTAAAACTATAATGAGGTTTTTTTTATAAACTAAAAGGTGATGAATATGCTTATTGGTGTCAATGTTTTAAGGGTTACCTATATTTTGTTGGTAAAAATTATTTTATTATGTTTAATCTGATGTAATTCTCTAACATATAACAAGTCCAGCAGTGTCATTAATCGTTTAATCGTAACATTATTAGTTATGACTTAGCGTGACATTAACACGTTTGATTTTCATATTGGTAGTTCTGATGATGTGATACTATAACTTTTTAGACGAGGTTGCCAAAAATATCGACATTGTGATTATGTGGCAACCAATACTCATATGACATATGTTATATGCACATATAATATCACTATTTGCTGGACTAATATCACTATAATGACTAAAAAATATTAACAAAAAAATTTGACTGAAAATTAAGTTAAAAAATAAATAACGGCCATTTTGTTGTTTCTTCTTAGTTTTAAATTTTGGATTACACAAATATTTTTCAACTTTTTTTCACGAAAGATAAATTTTAATGAAGTTCTTTCGTATTTTTCCCATTTGTTATTTAATACTCACAAACATAAAATCCCAGCCGACATTAAAAACCTTGTGCACCTATTATCCTTATTATTTTATATGTCCTCCCTCTGATTGATAAAGGGTCTGTTTGGTTGTCCCCAAAATTATAAATTAGCCCATTTAAAATTAACTCATTCATGAATTGCCTTATTATTAGCGTTTGATTACAAGAATGAACAAATTCAAAAATGAACCAATTTATGTTGATTCACAAAAACTTAAATTAGTTCATTTCACCAAAAGCTTGAACCAAATTAGGGATACCATTAATTGTTGCGTGTTGCTTCATTTATTGAAGTGGATTGGTTGAAGCAATTCAAATCAGTTATTAATAGGGATCGGATAACACGCACCTTAATGCAAAAACTAAGAATCTAAAAGCAATAAGAACTGAGTTTCGATATACAACTAATGGACCCCAATTACTGATATAGATATCTCGTAGGTAAAATCTCTATAAATTAATAGTATTTGACGAAGGAAAAATAATGATTAAGAAAATATTAATTAAATGATAAATTAACAATTTATAAATTCATTAAGTAAATAATAAATTATAAATTTATCGATTAATCATTAAATTCTTAATCTATTAAGGAATACCAACAATTCCATGTACTTGTCTACCCAAATGAAATTCGTGAATTAAAAAAATATTGTGCATGATATTTTGATTTATGAACTAAGTTTTTCATGTATATGTCTATGCAAATAAAATTCATAAATATACTTATTTTTTCAAAAATACATCGATGTATTAACATTTAACCAAACAAAAACGATAACACAACAAGTCATATAACAATGACTTCTCATCTCAAATGCCTAAAAAAATTAATAATGACATATGGAATGTGTAAAGCATTGTGCGAGTCCAACAAAAAAATGTCACACTAGAGCTTATCACGTTACGAAGAGTTAGAGATGAGATCCATGTTGGCATCAAATTGAAGAAGAACAAGCAATCGTGGACACATATTTTACGAAACGAGCAACAACGGACACATATCAATTTATGTAGTAATTGGAGCCTATGTGAACCTAAAAAGGTTTTTGTATAATGTATTATCTTATAAATTTTTAACGAATTATTAATTTAGTACGTTTACCCTAAGTGGGGACCGGGAAATAATATTATTTTATTGTGGGTATTAATTTATCGTGTATTACTATTTAGAAATTCAAAACACATGTGTTTATGAAACTTGTTATAGTTTTCCAAAATAATAGAAGAAAACTAATAATTTGTACTCTAAGAGTACACACCTCAAAATAGTAACAACACTTTTATTTATGGGAGTTTTGGGGGAAAGGTCCTCATAATTCTTAAAGTGTATAAAAATAGGACACTCCACATAATTTTATAAACTTATCCCCAGTACTAAAAACACGATGAAAAATGGTGTCGCTGACGCGAACAAAAAAAATGAACTCTTAACACTAGAGGGACCACACAAATAAATGTTATTGTACCACATGGACTAGATTTATAAACTTGAAAAGCATTGTCCTAAAAATTCAAATGTAGAAAGCAACGTGACATTTACTTTAATTCTCTATTTATTTAAATATATGTTGTGTTAATTATATGTTATAATTTTATTTATATTTTAAAATCTTCCACACATTACAATTACCCTTGAAAAACTTACATTAACAATTGTACCTTTGAAATGCAATTTACAAATTGTTTTGGATTAAGTAACCTGGATTAATGAAAGTATCTTTCCGTGAGAATTTTAAATTGAGTGGCCCCATTTAAAAGAATTATTGAAGTGTGATAACCCTTTTTCAACGACCATAGATGGTGTTTATTACTTGGTAGGTTTAGTTGGGCCACACCAGTGCATAAGATTATCGGAGCCTACTATAAAGTAGGTTCTGTTTTGACTAACAAATAGAGTGCAGTTAAAAGAAGCTTCAAAAAAATCTTAAAACATTCCAAATTTTTTTTAATTGATTATATTAATCTTTATTCATTACCTTTTATTTTTTAACCTTTACGATTTAAGCAAATACTTTTTTTAACTTTAAATAAAAATTATTAACAACTTAGTCATTAATTGATTTATATTTTAGTGCTTACTTACTTTTTGTATTAAATACAAACACGATCCAGTTAAAATGTGACATGACACGAAATTTTATTTTTTATCTAACAAAAAGAAAACTCAAATAAAAGTGACATGTCATGAAATCTTTTTTTTTTTTTTTTATCTTAAACAAGCACGAAATATTTTTTTAACCCAACACGAACACAATCCAATTAAAGGAGACACGAAATGACATTATTTTAATTTATTTACAAAAACAGATACACGACCAAATAAAAATGCGATACAAATGAGATTTCGTGTTGTGTCATATCACTTTTATTGGACTCGTGTTTCGTCTTAGGCAAAAATAAGATTTTGAGGCGTGTTGTGTCCTTTTTATTTCGATTGGGTTCGTGTTTGGTTAAAAAAAATAACATAAATTGTGTCGTGTCACTTTTACTTGGGTCATGTTTGTTAAAACAATAATATTTCATGTTGTATCGTGTCACTTTTATTCGGATCGTATTCATATTTGGTTAAAAAAGAAAATTATGTCGTGTCATGTTGAATTGTGTTGTTTCCATGTATTGTGTCTCGTTTTAATTGGTCATGTTTATGATTGGTTGAAAAAATAAGATTTCACGTGTCGTGTCGTTTGAATTATTTCATGTTCTGTCGTGTTCGTATTAGAATAAAAAAATAACATTTCTCGTCATTTATGTCGTATCGCGTTTTAATTAAAAAAATAATATTATACCGACCAATTAAATTATACTTTTATGGTGAATTTTAATCGTGAGCAAAAGAGACTAGTTAACACTTGTTATGTTTTCATCAAACACAAACATTTAAAAAAAATCATGTTGTGTCGCATTAAGTTGCCCCTTTTGATAAAAAAAAAATGATTTCGTATTGTGTGGCAATTTAATTTGGCCATGTTTCTATTTTTGCAAAAAATAATATTTCACAACGTGATTTTAATTTGTTCGTGTTGTGAAATCTTTTTTTACAAAAACAGAAACACGATCAAATTAAAATGGCACACAATACGAAATCATTTTTTTTTATTCAGTCGTATTTTTGTTTTTGTAAATAAATTAAAATAATAGGCGGTTTTGTTCGTGTTAAGTTAAAAAAATATTTCGTGTTTTATCCAACTTTCATTGGGTCGTGTTTGCATTTGATAAAAAAAATTACGTCGTGTCGCTTTTACTTGGATTGTATTCATGTCAAGTAAAAAATAAATTAATGACGTTTCATATTTTAATTTGGTGATGTTCTTATTTGGATAAAAAAATTGTATTTATTAATTTTAAATTTAACAATTTTGTTAACTGTTTTTTTCTTATTGTTGGACAAAGAAGGAGAGATTTCTTTTATATAACATTAAGGGTAGTTTTGTCATTTAATGTATTTTTGGAGTGTCTCCAGAATTGTGTGGAGTGGGATAGCCATGCCCTAGCAAATATGGTTGTAGATTAATTTTCTCCACAAAAAAACATTTTAAGTCTTGATAATGTTTTGAATAGCAAATATGGCTCTTCCCAAATTAATTTTCTTCCATTCGTTGTAGATTGAAGGTGTATTTGACTGTAAATATAAAAATGTGTGAAAAAAAGTTCATTTTGATGAGAAGCTGAAAAATGATTAGAAAAAAATATGAGTTTTTGATCTTACCTATTTTATTTTTCATAGAAATCAATTCTTTGATGATTGAATATTTAAAAAAAAAAAATCAGTGCGTGGATAAAAAACAAGGATGACAATTTTCCTCGAAATTTCAAGTCCCTGTGATTACCCGAAAAAAAAATTCCCGAAAATTCGGGGATCGGGTCGGATTCGGGGGGTAAAAAAAATCCCTGAAAAATTTCGGGTCGGTTTCGGATATAGCCTCGGGTCTCCACGGGGATATCCGATTTATTAATATATAATAAAAAATATATATTTATATTATAATAAATATATAAGTATTAGTATACAAACATCTAAAAAAAAATGAACCCTAAACTCTACTCATGCACGCCGCTCTCCTCTCACCGAAAACAGATCTCGTCTCTCCCACCTGACCCAAATAAAAAATGAGGTTTGAGACAGAACACTTGTTACGTGAAAGAGTATTGTTCTTATATAAAGTGCTTATCAAGTTACTACAAATCAAAATATGAACAATTAGTTTTCACAAATTTTATTTCCATGTGAATTAAACGCACCTTAATAATTTTTAAAAAGTTGATATACGAAATAGGTGAGGTTATCAACTTATTCCTTTGAACAATAATAGTGAGCGAACAATTTGTGTTTTCATTATTTTAGGATAATTTTGCAGAGTAAAATAACTTATTTAAATATTTTGACTTATAAACGATGACTATTAATTTTACTGACACTATTGAATTATTCGGGCTCATTAGTGATATAAATAGGATCGTATGTGTTGTCTCATCTGAAAATTATATGTTGTCCATTATGGAGGTCATATACCTTTCATAGCATTTGAGTCCAGCGAGCCTCTGGCCCTTGGCCCATTAATGTTAGAATAGACCAAATATCTCTTCGTAAATTGGTTGACACTTGCTACTGGTTGTCACTCCTATAACTTAAATCTCATTTTTAAAACTTGCGGGTAAATATGAGTTTTTTTTACGTATACGTGAAATAGAAAAAAATGGGTTGGCCCAGCCAATATCTGGTCATCCCATTATATGGCTCAACCCATATTTAACTCAACAAATATTACGTCCAATCCACATTCAGATTAACTCATATTTGATCCGTCCAAATTAGGATCAGCTCATAGTTTTGCCGATAGTACTCGTGTAAATTGCACAGAAGAAAGCATTCTCAAACCGAATCACTGAAATAAAGTGCATTGAATGAGTTTCCCTTATGGAGTATGCACAATAATACATATAAGAAAATGGGAAAAGTTATGGAAACATCTAAACTCTATTGAGATTTGCATGTGATTAGTAGCGGCAAAATGTGGCCCAAATAATAAAACAACCCATATTAGTCCACTTATCTAAATATGGGGCCCATATTTAAAAGTTATAAATTAAATATGGGCCCCATATTTCAAAGCTATGAGTTCAATATGGGCTCATATTTAAAAGCTATGAATTAAATATAGAGCCAAATTTTAAAAGATACAAATCAAATATAATACTCATTTTTAAAAGTTGCGAGTAAAATATGAGTTTTTTTACATATACCTCGAATTGTAATACTTAGTTTAGTAAAAAAATAATGGGTTGACCCAACCCATATTTGGTCCGTCCATATTTGGTCCGGCCCACATTTAACCCAACCCATATTTGCCCAACCCACATTTAACCCAACCCATATTTGATCCGCCCAAATTAGGTCAAACCCATAATTTTGCCAGTTCTACATGTGATGTTATAAATGACTTCACTAAATGATGATCCTCTCATGGCAAAACAGGGTCTATAGACTAAAATATTTTTATGTACAAATAACACTCAGATATCTTTAATTTTTTTGACTAATAACTAATAAACATAACACTGATAATAAAAGGAAAAGTTCAAGACAATTAAAAATAAAAGACACTTAGGGCCATCTTCCGGTTCACATAAATTAATTTGTCAAGAATGGAGCTTTGAGGTTTACTTTGGTTGGCCATATAATTAAGCCCATTTTCTGCATTGGAAAATATATTTTATTTCTTGTTTGTTGCAAGGACACAAAGAGTATCACTATACTTAAATACTTTTATATCCACTTTTATACCCATCTAATAAGACAAGGCAATAAAAGTTTGTAACTTATGCTCTGGCGGGACCCACAAGAACAACGTACAAAAATTTTATACACTAAGTATGAAAAATGGGTACACCAAGCTTTATCTTGTTCATAATATCCGAGTGCAACACGTTTTTGTGATACACTCGTACTTTAAAAGCCAGTTTACTTTGTGCACTAGTGATTTTATCACATTCCCTCGTCTTAAATTAATTGTTTGGTTTTTCTTTTGGTTTGTCCTGAATTACTATTACACGTAAATTAATAGTTTTGTCTTTATTTTTGGTTTGTCCCGAATTAAGAACTACGTTTATGAAAGTAGTACATTAAATTAGGTACAATTACAAGTTAGTAGTAGACATGAGAGAAGAATGATCCAAGTTCATATGTGCTACATTCAAAGTTGTTCATAAATTATAGGAGGATAAATTTGAAGGTGATTTATTCTTAAAATATTTGACTTTCAAAGTGGACCATATATTACTTTACATTCTTATATGATGAAAATTAAAGGGTTTGTCACCTAATAGTTCTTTGTAATCTCTTATCAATAGTTACACTAGGTTCCATTCTCACTTTTTTGGAACTCTGTGTAAGATTATTTTTTAAAATTTGTTCAACACAAATATTGTAAATGTGAAATAGACCCCAAAGGGTAAAGTAGTAAAACTTTAGACCCCACACTACACATAGCCCAAATTAAAGAACAAATAGAAGTTGAAATTTGGAGCTCCATCTAGCCTCCTATCTATTGTAGGTTGGGTTTGTGTAAGAACCTAGGTTATTGCACTCTACTAGTATCTCCATGCCCTCAAGGTTTGGTTTAGTTTGTTACAATTTTATTTGTTTCCTCTAGGGGTTTCTTAAGAATATCAACGTACACGAGGGAAACTCAAATGCGATGGAAATAGGATTGGGAAAAAATGTCGATTTTGTTAAGTAATAAATGCCTACAGCTAAACTCCTGCTTTTGAAGATTAAATTTATGATGCAAATGAGTAATGCGACAAGTTCCATCTATATCTGTAAATCATTTCCAAACTAACGTGGCTAAAATTAAAGTATTGTATTCTCTAATTATTAAAGTACAACTCTTATTGCAATGACATAAGTGAAAGGATGAATGGGAAAAGTAGGCCTCGGTCTTTAATGTGAAGATATTTTATTAAAGACTTCACAAGATTTTTTGAACTTTTGTGTGCGATCGCCGAAATTGATATTTTACGGCTATAATTCATTAATCCGCGATTGGTCTAAGATTTTATGCGCAAAAGTATTTCACAATCCGCATTGATATTTTATTATTGTAGAAATATTATACTGACCATACACTATAGTCTTAAGAAGAAGAATAATGCTCCTCTAACCGGTCTTAAGTACTTATTTAGTACAGGGTGTCCAAGTTGGCAAAACTTTCTCCAAAAAAAAAAAAAAGAAACGACTTTAACTTATAAAACCAAGAGTAACTATAGCTGGACATAAATAAAAACAGTTTCTCATTATTTTGTTTCTAACAATTGATATAAAAACAATTACATTAAGAAACAGTTTTTTCTAATAATATAAAAAAAAATAATTAAAAGCAAACAATTTTTCTAATTAAAAGTAAACAGTTTTTTATTAAAATTAAAATTAAAAAAATATTTTTTTCATAACTTAAAAAAACCATGTTTATTGACATGATATCGCGATTGATTAGTGCGCGAACCCACATTCCCGGACCCTTAAACATTTTTTTTTTATGAAAATTAAACAGTTTTTTATTAAAAGTAAAACAAAAACTATGTTTATTGACATGATATCGTGATTGATTAGTGTCGCTAGTCTGGACCCAAATCATTTATAGAATGTGAGACCACGCCAGGGACACTAATCAATCGCGAACCTAAGAACTCAAATTAAACAATTTTTTATTAAAATAAATATTAAAGAAATATTTTTTTTCATAAATAAAAAAATTATATTTATTGACATGATATCGCTATTAATTAGAGCCACTGGCACATAGTCACATCATTTGTTGACAGTGGGTCCGCATCAGCAGCACTAATCAATCGCGATATCAGCGCCAGCGACACTCAGTTGAAGTCTTTTTTTTTTAATTGTTTTTACTTTTTATAATTGTTTTAAGATTATCAAAAAAATAAATATTTTAAAAAAACATTTCAACACTTTTAAAAAACAACTTCTTAATTGTTTTTAAAAATGTTTATAAAAGGTAAAATGTTTATAACTCTTTCAATAAAAAATATATTAAAAAAAAAACTATTCTATTAAGAGTTTTTTTTTAAATTATGTTTAATTCATTTAGTCCCTCAAACATCCATTGAGCCAATATTCTCTTATTTTTAATGGTCCGTGTCAACGACAACCCCCGTATTTTTAAACTCATTTTTTAAACAACTCTTTAAATAAAATTATTTTGGGTACATTTGGAAGGTTTGAACTTTTATTTTAAAAAAGTAATTCTTCAATCTTTGAGAAAAAAACAGTTTTAAAATTAGAATAGGTTTTTTATGTTAATAGGAAAAACTGTTTTTTCTATATGAAAAACTATTTTTTTTATATAAAAAACTATTTTTATATCAATTGTTAAACACAAAAGAATAAAAAAAAATATTGCGATTAATTAGTGTTACTGGCGCGGACTCATATTCCTGGATCAAAATCATTTGTTGAATGTAGGTCCGCGCCAGCGGCATTAATTAATCGCAATATTTTATTGAAAAAAATATCGCGATTAATTAGTGCCGCTGGCGCTGACCCACATTCCCGGACCAAAATCATTTGTTTAATGTGGCTCCGCGTCAGTGGCACTAATTAATCACAATATTTTATTAATAAGAAAACTGCTTTTTTTTTATATATATATAAAAACTGTTTTTTTTTTTCATTTTTATAAAATACTGTTTTTTTTTATTTTTTTAAAAAACTGTTTTTTTTATATATAGAAACTGTTAAAAACAGAAGAACAGAAGGAAAAAAGGGGGGGGGGGGGAAGACAAAAATGCTGTACCTATGCTGTTCTACATGCGGTTCATGTAGAACCGCTCTTTTTTAAACTCATTTTTTTTATAAAAACTCTTTTAAAAAAATTGGGTACATTTGGAAGGTTTTAACTTTTATTTTAAAAAAGTAATTCTTCTAACTTAAAAAAAACAGTTTGAAAATTAAAACTCAGAGCCAAGGACAAAGATGTTTTTTTTGTAGTCATTTAAACACCCATTTAATCAATATTATTTTATTTTTATAGGTCTGCGCCAGTTGCACCCTCATTTTTTTTAAAACTCTTTAAAAAAAAATTATTTTGGATACATTTGAGAGGTTTTTACTTTTATTTCAAAAAAAGTAATTCTTCTAACTTTGAAAAAAAAAACTGTTTTGAAATTTAAAATAAATAAAAAAACAGTTTTTTTTTTACTTTTTATTTCCTAGTCATAATAGGCGGATGGTGTTTGGAATGGTGTGCTGTCCAAATCAGCATTGTTTGGAATGTTTTTGCTGTCCAACTCAGCAAACGGTGCTAAGTGTCTACTTGGAGCCGGGTAGTGTAGCACTACTCTAAAAAAAATACAATTGCCCCAAAAAAACTCTAAAACATTTTTGTTTACTTATTTGACCAAGTCTCATGTACGTAGCATTAAGCCCATATAAATTTCAATAGTTATTGCATTGCATGGCATTCTAATTAAATTAATCTTGTCTATCTCCATGGAGTAAAACCTCTTGTTTTCTTGACTGAAATGAAGTCTTCTACAATGATTGATGTGCAAGATTGTGTGTTTTATCTTCTGTTATTTCAATTTTATCTAGCTAACCATTACAAGCATCACTACACTACAGGATTATACATTGCAAACAATGTGAAAATTAATTTGGTTGGCTTAAATAGGAGGGTTATGTTAAAGGCACCCCCATTTATTCCCGGCACAATTGTACTACTTTTTAATACATAATGTACAATCACTTTAAGCACCGTGTGGTGTCCGGGAGAAAAAATTGAGGTGTCTTTAACACATCACTAAAATAGTCGGTTTGTTCATTTCAAGCAGGTGGTGTAGGATCTAAACATGGATCTGAGAAGACTAAAAAAGTTGAGGTTATCAGCTTCACAGTTGGTATCAGTATATTGCTCTCAGGACTAACCATATGTATTATAAAGAAGAGAAGGGCACTAAAAATTGTGCTGAAAGACAATATAAGACATAAAGGTACCAAGAAAATCTCAAAATCATCCAATTATAATATCGAACATTATTTTGTATAATTGTATTGTATGTTTAATGTGTTTTATAATCTAAAACCAGGACCATGCGAAAGAAGTCGAGATTTATTGTTAAATGAGTCTGTTATCCCACGTAAAAGAGACCATTCGGGTAAAAATACCACAGAGGAGGTTGAGCTACCCTTATTTGAATTTGATACTATAGTGATGGCTACAAACAATTTTTCTGATGAAAATAAAATTGGGGAAGGTGGTTTCGGTTGTGTTTACAAGGTAAGTTCTCTGCTAGTACAATAACATAATAATTCAGTAAGATAAAGTGTAAAAAAGAACCCTTGGATTATGCAATTTTTGTGAGAATTCCTCTAAATTATCATATAATGCAATGTAACAATATAATGTATATTGTTACAATGAGGCCTCTAGGGGCTGCAACATTTTTTTTGGCCAAAAAGTCCAGATAAGGAGTTCTTTGCAACATAATGCATATTTTAGAGGGGTTTATGTATCAGAAATAGTTCAGTGAGATTTTTTGAAAAATCGGATTACAAACCCCTCAACTATAAATTTTGTTGCAAAGCGCCACCTAGTGGTTGCAATTTTTTTCTTTTGTTTGCTATAATGTCGCAAGAAGGGGTTTTTAGAACATAGTGCATAGTTTAGAGGGGAGTTTTGCGTTAATATAGCTGCATAAAACCCCTGAATTATGCAGTTTTTGCAGATACCCTCTAAACAATTTAAATGCAAATAAACCTCCTGAACTGTAAATTTTGCTGCAAAGAGACCCCCAAGTGTTGAAATTTTTTAAGCTAAAAATTCTCGAGAAGGAGGTCTTTGCATCATAATGCATAGATTTTAGGGATTTTTTGCACTGAAAAACTTCATAAGCCCCCCTAAGTTAAGAAGTTTTTTTAAAAAAGAACTCTAAACTATTTAAATTCTAATGACTCCCTTGAAACTTTAAATTTTGTTGCAAAGACCCCCCTACATGTTGGACTTTTCTCATTGCTAAAAAGTCCCAAGAAAGGGGTTTATGCAACATAATGCATAATTTGATGAGGTTTCTTGCTAAAATTTCATAGTTCAGTAATTTTTTTTGGGTACTTTTCGGTATTTAATATAGTAAAGTAACTAAAAATTTATTGTGATATCCTGGATGGCTTTATCAGGGTGTGTTGGTAGAAGGTGAAAACATAGCAGTGAAGAGACTCTCAAAGAGTTCAGGGCAAGGAATTGAAGAATTCAAAAATGAAATGAGATTAATTGCAAGGCTTCAACACAGAAATCTTGTTAGACTCCTTGGTTGCTGCATTGAAATGGAAGAAAAGTTGTTGATATATGAGTACATGGAAAACAAAAGTTTGGATTCCATCTTATTCGGTTGGTCTCTATCACACCTTTCATATATATTGGTAGAGATAAACTACTTTTTTTTTACTAAACATACTTAAAAGAGTCACAAATACTAATTTTAATATAATCAATGGTTGCGATTAAAATTTATTAACGTAAAACTCGGTATATTGATTTTCAAAACGTGACTATTACTTTGATATGTAGTGCGTATTTTGGAAGATGATAGACTCAATATTAAGTGCATTTCAATTTATCGAGTCTTTTTTCCAGGTAAAGAACAAAGGTCGTTACTTAATTGGCGAAAGCGGTTTAACATCATTTGTGGGATTGCTCGAGGCCTTCTTTATCTTCACGAAGATTCGCGATTTAGAATCATCCATAGGGATCTCAAAGCAAGCAACATTCTGCTTGACAAAAAAATGAACCCCAAAATATCGGACTTTGGCATGGCTAGAATTTTTGGAGGAGATCAGACCGCAGCGAATACATTGAGAATTGTTGGAACATAGTAAACACTACAATCAATTTTATGCTCTTTATGGATGACTTCTAGCCTTGCAATAACCTATTCATACATTGTTCTCGTTGTGCAGTGGATACATGGCTCCTGAATATGCAATGGATGGTCTCTTCTCAGTGAAATCCGATGTTTTCAGTTTTGGCGTTTTAGTTTTGGAGATAGTAAGTGGTGTGAAGAACAGAGGATTCTACTATGCGAATAATCAACACAACCTTCTTGCACATGTAAGTATACTTAAATTTTTTACCCGTTATTTTATTTTTGTTGCCTCACAAGCCATTCATTTTTTATTTTCCAAACTCTAGTTGAGAATATAATTCCAACCTAGATCTAAATTTTATTAAAAGAAAGAATATGGTCTAGCCACTCTTCATTGAGCTCTAGCTCACACCATCTAATTTACCCAATTCCAGGGAGGACAAATTCACACCCATTACAAAAATGGGGCGTCCCTTTACTTTGGGCAGTAGTTATGCATATCTTTAGTAGGGGTAAATTTTTTTGCATACTTGCACTCCATTTTCACTTTTTACGATTTTTTTTGTGACCCTTTTCTCTCGAAGCCGTCGCAAAAGTGAAAATAGACCCTAATATAAAATTAAGAAAATCTTTGGACCCCATCTAAAAAACACATAGCCATTGTATTTTAAATAATTTCAAAAGGTATAAACTTCTTAACCTCTGTTTCCACAATATCTTGAACTTAGAGGTACATAATAACCACTCGTGTAGCTCTTTCGTTTATACGTAGTCAGTTTTTTAACTTAGAGAAGTGTTACACGCACCGGAATTGTGCACTAGTTTTGTGCACCGGATTGTGATTAGTGCTTATTAACCAAGAGAATAACATTTTGTAGGCATGGAATCTCTGGACAAAAGGAAAGGGATTAGAATTAAGGGATTTATCAGCAGGTGGATCATATTCCATAGATGAACTATTGAGATGTGTACAAGTTGGTCTCTTGTGTGTCCAAGAACAAGCTGAAGATAGACCAACCATGTCAAATGTGATGTTGATGCTTAGTAGCGAAAATTCAGCATTGCCCCAACCTAAACACCCTGGTTTTTGCCTTGGAAAAAGGCCGGTTGAAAGCGACTCATCTTCAAGTAGACACGACGAATCGTTCACCCTGAACCAACTTACCGTTACTGCGGTAGATGGTCGGTAAATGAAGGTATGATCTCGCCTAGTATATCACGAGCAAGAAATAATTTGTTTCTTTTCTCATGGTAGTCAATTTTGTGAGGTGAAGTTTACTGAATGAAATTTTTTGAAACAAATAAAGCTACTTATGTGGTTGTTTTCCATCCTTGTAAAAGTTGTTGTAATCAAATGATTTTTTCATGTAGACTTCTTTCTGCATTGACATTCATAGTGCTTTTAGTTCAGTGCGTTCCATATGCCATAGGTTCTGAGTGATAGAATACAATTTGTATTATTCTAGCCCATGCAAAAAATATTATTGTTGCATTGCAATTTGGTTCTAAAGATAGAGGTAGGATTGAATTTACTTGGATAGAGATATTAAATAATATAGATTAAGTGTAGTTTAATAGAAAATACTGAACTTAACATAAGAGAATGGACGCAAACATTAAGGCCATGTTTGCTAGCGCAAATTGTTTGATTGTATAAATTGATTCATTGTGAATTAAAAAGGGATAATCGCACGCTTTTTCTGTGACTCTTGTGACTCTTATTTCAAATGGATGTATTTCACTTTTTTTGTGAAATGATCAAATTTCTAATTTTACACAGGATTTAAAATGAGATAATTAATGAATCATTTCATTAATGAAATCAAACACAATTAATGGACCAATTTGTAAATTGGTCGATTAATTAGTAATCTAATTTATAATTTTGGGACAACCAAACGAGGCCTATTTAAAAGAGAGATACCGATTTAACGTTGTTTACTGCTAAGGTTACCTCTACAAGGATATGAACAAAATTTTCACTATAATAATGATGATTGATAAATGTTAAAAAGGGCATTTACACTCGGGTCCTTTGTTGAATACTTGTCTCCATGATTATATTTTTTATAGATTATGTAATTTTAGGACCTAAAATAATATTGATTATGGATATAGGACAATAAACATTTCGTTTCCATTTTTAGTCCCTATTTTCAAATTAAAGGGACACGTGGCATGTTGTGATTGGTTGCCGTTTTATGAATATGGGTCCGCGCCAGCGGCTTTATTCAAAAATAGGGACTAAAATCATAAATAAAATGTTTGTTGTCCTATTTCCAAAATACATATTACAATAAGTCCTAAATTTACAAAGCCCCTATTTTTTAAACACTAAGGCCCCTCACCCCGCATTTCTCACACTCCTTTCCCTCACCCATCTTCTCTCACATCTCTAGTATGAAGTCAATACATGCATAATGCCACTACGACTGCTATTTGTTTCACTTGGATTCATGTGGATAACATATTGTACCTATACAAACATGGTGAGTATATTGATACGGAAGGGAGGGATTCAATTAAGGTACATTTATATTTCAAATTTTGACTTCAAAAGTAAACAGATTACTAGAACTCGTTATCCTTGGTTGGAGAAAAAAACTACAATAAAGACGCTTCTCTTCTCATCTATTCTTACTTAAAATTTTCGTTCAAATCGATGGATGGTTTCCACCTATAAATTATATATTGCTACAATTTTTTTCTCATTTTGAATATAATTTTCGGTCTAATATCACTCCTCAATGCAATGAGTAGGAAAAAAATCAAATCATCACTAGCCAAAATAAATCATACGGCGTAAATAGTGGAGTGAAAACGATTTAATCTACACTATACAACAACATGATTAAGAGGCTCGGAACACAATTTATCTCCCTAATTCATTTAATAGTAATGATTAAAAGTGGAGGTCAGCGACCTTATTTATAGACCGAGTTATCTTTCTAGCTAGGATAACTCTATAAGGCAAATTGGATAAAGAGGGAGGGCACGCTATATTATTTTAATGAAATATTATCCTGAACATATTGTACTATTAGCGGGTTACTAAATTAGACATGAAAATAAAAATAAATAATAAAATATGAGAGCGCGCGTGATATAATGGATTGATTTATATAATTAATTCCCAACACACAAATCCAAATGTTACCAAATTTTTATCTTTGATTAAATTAGGTTTTCATACACGATGTGTTCCTATCACAATTCATAAACTACACATACAATCAACACAGTAAGATGAGAAAAAATCCCTAAAAAATGTCAAACCTTTTATTTAGCACTATTGTAAGATTTGACAGAAACATGAATTACAAAACTTAGCTAGACTAAGTAAGATGGGTCGAGTCTTCGAAACTTCCGACAGAATATGACTTAGCCCAGAGTCATCCACAGGTAGCGGTCTACCCTCAATATGCACTGATCAGAAGCCTTCTTCCTTCTTCAGCAGTGAACCCTTGGTTCATAAATTAGCCGTAGAGATTGCTCTCCAGAAAGTGTATGACCTAATCAGGATACTAAAAAGATCCATTATTCCCAAGTACACCAGTGGACAAAGGAAAAGGGGATGTTAAAGAAATCTGAATTTTGAAAATGTCAATTGAGGAAAGAAAAATACTGGAAAATCTCAAGAATACCCAACCCAACATTACATAACGAGCACTCTTTATGTCTTCCCAATGTTAAAAAGATGCCCTGATCAAGCTTCTTAGTGACCTATGGTTCCATCCTCTACCTCCCTTGAAGAGGTTATACATATAGTTGGAACTTTAACAGCTACCAGACTTGTCTTATTCGCTCATGAGGAGATTCCTAAATTTGGCCCATATCGTAACTATGCCCTTAATATCTCAATGGAAGTCATGGGCAAAGACAGTACCGCTAGTGCTTGTTAATTAGTGCAATTCCTTGAATGTTTGTCCCTTAAGAATTCTAAAATGCTTAGGACCCAGTGACCTCACTCCTACATATGTTTTCGTGCCTGCCTATGACATTATTGAGTGAGAAGTTATAGGTTTGATATCTCTCACACTATGGGCTGACTCGATATGCCCTCCAATGGAATTCCAAGTTATTGATATTTTGTCTTGTTTCAATTTTCTCCTTGGTCGGCCATGGCTCCATAGTACAAGGGAGTGTCCTCTCCTCTCCATGAGAAGTTGAAGTTCATTACAAATAGCAAAGTTATCACTATTATCGAAGATGATGATAATTCCCATAGCTTTGGTACAAGCAACCCAGTCTTGGAGATCCAGCATAACATAAGTGACACGTTTCTATCAGGATTCAGGAATAACTCACTTTGTCTCCTAACAGGGGACTACTTCGAAGACAAAGTATGCTCTGAACAAAGCACACATATCAATGTCAATATGATCAAGATGTTAAGAACATGTATTTCATGATCGGAATAGGGCTGGGCCGTCATCAATAAAGGATTATGAAGCCGATATTCCAAAAAGCAACCTTCCTTCCATGTCGTCTGGGATATTGACCATCTCCAGCTGAGCTCATGGCTCTCTGTTAGCCATGCTAGGAGAGAGTATTGAAGAGGAAGGAATTCATCTCTAGAGACTCTTTGAATGGGCACTTTATCACAAACAATGAGGATTTCCCTTTCTACGACTTCCCCGAACCATGGTATGATGTCGTTGAGAATAAGTTGAAGACAAGATTTGAGATATTCTTAGAGCACAAAATTACTTGGACTGAAGGCCCAAAGCATGAGGTGAAACCCCGAACTATGAAGTTTGCTGACTTGAGCTCCTCTAGCACCGAAAGCACTAAAAGTACTGAAAGATCCAAAAAAGATGAATCATTTGTCTTTAATAAGCTAGGAATGGACCTCTGGATGATCCACGCTAAGGCTGAGCCATTCGACCTGTATATAAAGATCATCCCTGTGGATAAATCCCTTATCCATTGGCGATGTGTTCCAGTTAACCTAACTCTACCTATCCAAAACCTTGTTGTTTACCTTTTATATAATGAGCCTCAACTTGTTTCTCCTTTTTCAATTACTGATGCAAATGTAAATGAGGTTTCCTTTGATGACATTCTCAACGTTTTATTCCTGAAAAATATTGTTAATGAAATAAATGAAGATTTTGAGAACCGTGTTGTGCCTTATATTAATTCCATTAAACCAATAAATTATTTTGATGAAAATTCTTTAATGAAAGAACAATTTTTAACTGATTTAAATAAGGAAAAAAATCAAAACATAACCACATTCAAACTAATGATGATGAGACTATTATTATTCATATTGGTTTTAACTGCAATCAACATGAGATTAGGACATGGTCAACTGTTAACGAGCAAGAGTGGTCACAATTTGAAGATCTCATGAAAGAATTTGTGGAAATCTTCACATGATCCTATAATGATATGCCCGATATCGATCTAAATATCGTACAACATGAAATATCTACATACCTAGAATGCAAGACTGTCAAGTGGAAATCGAGAAAATGCCATCCCAAATAGTCCTTAAAAGTGAAAGATAAAGTGGTTAAGCAACTGAAAGTAGGTTTCATCCGCGTGGTCGAATATCCAACTTAGATTGCCCACATCATCCTTCTATTAAAGAAGGAGGTAAAGTCTGCATGTATGTCGCCTACCAGGATCTGTATAAATCTTCTCCAAAGGGTGACTATCATTTGCCCAATATTGACATAATCATCGATAATACAACCAATCAATCCCTTGAATCGTTCGTTGATGGATTTATAGGGTATTATTAGATTAAGATGCATTCCAACCATTAACAAAAGACTGTTTTTACTACCCCATTGGGCAACTTTTTCTACATGCCTTTCGATCTTAAAAATGTTGGGGATATATACCAAATAGTAGTTATATCCATTATGCATGATCTTATCCATAAAGAGTTTGAGGTCTATTTTGAAATATTGTCATCAATTTTAAAGATTCGAGAAGGTCATATTCCTTCCTTGCAAAAATTCTTTGAATGACTACGGTAATACCTGATGTATCTCAACCCACAGAAATGCATCTCGAGCATCACAAAAGGTAAACTCCTTGTCTTCATAGTCAATGAAAGAGGGTTCAAATAAGACCTTCCCAAACTCAAAGCGATCCTCAAAATTCCACCTCCCTACAGAGAAAGAAGTTTATGATTTCTTAGGAAAACTCTAATACATCAGCAGATTCATCAACTAATTCACTTTTATCTATGAACGAATATTTAAGTTACGCCAAAGGGATTCAACTACAACATGGAATGAGGCATGGAAAGAATTGTTTGTCAAAATAAAACAATACCTTACTCGACCACTAGTGCTCATGCCACTATAATTTGGTCTCCCTCTTTTGTTATATCTTACTATCACTGACACTACGGTCGGAGCTATGTTATTCTAATACATCAAATAATCGTGTAAGGAGAGAGGCATGTAATACGCCAATTGGAAACTGGAAGGGATGAAGTAAACTACACTGAGCTGGAGAAAGTGTGTGTCTCCCTAATTTGGGCAATCCAGAAGCTCTGACACTGCATGATTGCATTCCCTATCAAGCAGTTGTTCTGAATGGATCCCATGAGTTCTATAAAATCTTTCCTTTTTAAGACGCATGTCATATTGGTTGTTATTGTTAGCCGAGTTCGATATTACCTATGTCACGTAGAAAACCATTAAAGGAAGATTATCTGGCCAACAATGCCCTGGGAGAAGTCGATGTATGTATTTTTGAATTCTTAGATAAAGATATTTTCTATAAATTCTCATAAAAAACTACGTTGGAAGATGTTCTTTGATAAAGTTACCAATAAGAAATGATATGTTATTGGGATACTACTTATCATGCTTGATGAATCCCACACCTCTATCACCATCAAGCTAAATTCTCTTGCACTAAAAACATAACATAATATGAAGCATGAACTGTGGGTATTAAGACTATCCTCAAAAAACTAATCTAGTACCTCGGCGTTTATAGAGACTTAATTCTCATTATATGATAAATCCTAAGGAAAGGAATGTCAAAGACGTGAAGCCTCTAGGCTTTGACACTCACATTAAAGAGATGGATTCCTAATTAAACGATGTCACATTCCATTACATCTTCTGTTCGGGAAATAATTTTAAAGATCCATTGTCCACTCTAGCCTACATGATTGATATGCCTGAGGGAACACCAATTACCCCCTTTCAAGTTGAAAAATAATCCATATTGACTCACTGTTACCACATTGAGCTCGCTGCATAAAAAGATCCAGACAAGGTTGGGTTATGGTATTATATAAATTGAAGCCTCCTCAAGCATGATCGGTATCCCGTAGGGCTGATATAAAAGAACGTATGACCCTTCATAAGCTTGCATCTCAATTCATCATCTGCAATAAGGCACTTCTCGAAAGGAATTTTGATGGTACGCACTTATAGTTCATAATAGGAGATAACAATAAAGAAATCATGCAAAAGATTCACAATGATGAATGTAGGACCCACGTGAACGATCATAAGTGTACCAATAAAATTATTTAATAAGGATACTATGGTCTATTATGGTACAAGACCGCTCTGGTTATGTTAAAAGATACCTCAAATGCCAAAAATTTGCCAATCTTTAACATTTATCCCTTCGAGAGTTGTATACCATGACGTCGCCTTAGCCCTTCTAAGCTTGGGGAATTGACATCATTGAGAAAGTCACTCCTAAATCATCAAACGTTCACAAATTCATCATGGTCACCATTGACTATTTGACCAAATGTGTTGAAGCTGAATCGCATGCAGTATTAAATGCAAATAATGTAGCCAAATTCATCAGAAAGAATATCATTTTCCACTACGAGGCCCCTCGCAAGATGATATCAGATAATGGAACTCTATTTGAAAGCTGAAGTCACAGAATTGGCTAAAGATTATGGAATTCAAAGTCATAAGTCTTCTTCCTATTGAAAAAAAATTAATGGGGTTGTTGAAGCCGCTAACATAATCCTAAAAACTATAATTAGTAAAATGACAGCAAGTTGCATGGATTGGGTGGATCGAATCCTTTATACCCTTTGGGGCTACCGTACATCTGTCATGACACCCACTAGGGCTACCCCTTACTCCTTAGTATACATCATGGAGGCAGTCCTACCCATTGAGGTCAAGATACCTTCCCCAGAGGTCATGCTAAAACTCAATTCGGAGAAGTAAATTGGCAAAAAAAGTTGTTATGACGATATCGCACTCTTCGATGAAAAGAGGCTGAAATATTTACACCACATACAAGGGTTTCACCATCGCATTGCACGATTATTCAATAAAAAGGTCAAAGATCGCGGTATGTGAGAAAGAGACCTCATCCTCAAAGAAATTATAAAACCCATCTGGGACGTGAGAGGGAAATTCAAACTCAATTGGAGTGGGCCATATCTGGTAAAGAAAATTCCGCCAGGCGGTGCCGTTATGCTCACATACCTATATGAAGAAGAAATGGTACATCTAGTCAACTTTGATCGCCTCTAAAAAATTTATCCTTGATTCGACTCTCGTCATGCTAAGATCTTCTCACCTCCCTTCTATTATTAAACAAACTCTTATTCCTTCCTCTATAAAAAATACATGGGACTGGATTCTCTCAAAAACCATTCCAAATTTTCAAATAATTTCTTATCCCCATAAACGTACACATGCATCCCGTAAATTTACTTTGGGAATGGTCCTTTATTTTACACAAAATATTATTATTTTCTCCCACAAGGAACACTAGTCTCTCTCATAGTTATTAAACCAAGGATTATATATGCCTTAGAGGTCATTATAAATAAATCAAACATAACGAAATTCTTCCAAAGGTATAACAAAATACGTCTAAGTCATCATTTATGACATCTTTATTTTAAAGCATGGATGTTACATGGAGTATCAATGACAAGAAAAGTCAGTGAAACTTAAATAAACCACCCACCTACCTACCACAATGATAGAGCCTAGACAAATCCATACCCAAATAACACACACAAACTAAACATACACCAATAAATCTTCTCAAACTACCTCAATTATTAGAAGTCCCCACCTCATCATCACTACCACCACCACTGCTATTCCCTGGAGGTCCCAAAAAATCCTAATCCTTAATACACTTCCTTATGTGATTAATGCGGTGATACACCTCAAATAGGTTGGACGATATCACCACGCCTCCTTTTATATCCTTGATCATCATGAGGCATCTTTACCCTATTTCCTCGACATTGAAGTTTAGAGATACATCCATATGAAAACACCTTAAATAATCTATGGATACCACATCAGCTTCTCCCACTGATTGGGATGGACGGTAAACGCCCTGCGGTGCTACCATCAAGGGCCCAAGGTTATCCTCAAATACTCAGTCAGGTCCTCGACAAGGAAGAAATTGGTTATGCATGGAGGGGAAATTTTCTCCCGACCTACTTGACAAAGAAGCCTCTAAGGAAAGTAAAAGAAAGTATGGAGGAAACCTACTATTAGGACATTTTGGAAGTCATCTAACTGCAAAATGGGTTATAACTCATCGCATCATGGCACAAACCAGTGAAGACTTATAGTTCTCCATCGAAGGGTCAAAAATCTTAAAATAGTGTGCAAATAAATTAAGGATGCCAGTTAACGGATATTCAATAGGAATCTCTATGAGAAGCTTTTCGATAACCACATGTACAACATCACAAGGCTTCCGCGCAGAAAAGTGGAGCAACCTTCCTTCAAATAATCCAAGACATTCAATATTTTTGCCAGTATTATAGCAACAAGGTTACGATGGTAAGACATCCATAATACAATTGTGGCCACCTAAGGGTCTGCAGTCAAACCGTCTGTCACCAGAAGCATCTTAGCAATGAGCCCCAAAGCCAATGCACCGCAAAAGTTGTTGTCGTTATAGTCCCATTGATTCACATATTCCAGTACTGGAAAGAGTTTAATACCTCCCCCGTTCACTAGTGGTTCGGAGACAAAAGGAGAAATATGTAGTAATGTGTGCAAATCCATTCGAGGAGAACGAGAGAGGTTAGGCATGGTTGAAAAAACTCGAGGGTCAATACACAACATGATATAAAATTCTTAATGTAGGATACACATCATCGAGTACAAAGATAAACATATGGTCCTTAGGGTACCAGAGATACAAAGACACTTTTAATAAATTCTAGTCATTTTAGTGATTTTACCATAAAGTGTCTGGATGCAAATTGGATGCCTCATAGTTGACGCTATATAAGAACATGTCCTCGAGACCTTCGAGGTAGGCGATGAATGTTTCAATAATTGGAATGGCCATTTGCAAAGTAACGAAACTCTGCAGAAGAGTAGAGAAAGATTTGAGGTGTGACTTGAGTCCTAACCCACATGCCCCCTTTATAATTGAAATTATCCACAAGAAGACAAAAATAATGAGCATGCTGCTACAACAAGATAACCCAAGTAGCAAGAATGCAGGAGGAGTACAATTATGGTTGAAAAGAGAATCTTACCTGTAGTAGTATACCGATAGGCAAACCAAGAGGTATGCCAATCATTACCCCACACCCTTTTTTGAGGAATATTCCCCCTTTCCTTTTTTGTTTCCTTCATTCACAAATAATCCCCTGTCAAAGTTAATTTTTTTTACAAAAGGGTTTTTCAAACATTTCTCTCTCTAAACATCCAAGAGGCATATATTTGAAAATTTAAATACATTTTCTTACTTTTCATTTTATAAAACCCCTAATGAAAAATTAAAATTCATATATACTAGTCATTAATTAAGGTAATAAAAAAGAAAAATGCACCATTGCATATATATGTCATTGCTCCTATATTTTTCAGGAAAAGAAGAAAAAGAAGAAAAAAAGCGAGAAAAATACCAAAACTACCGAGGCACAACCCAAACTTTCCTAACCTAACCTAACCCTAGTCACTACTTCAAGGGTCTCATGAATGATCTTCCCATGGCGATGAGAAGTAGACGCATCACTTCTAGAACTCGCCTCCCGCTTATGATAATCGGCTATTGTCGGTAGTGCGACATAAGGCCAAGTTATCACCCGCACGTGCTTAGCCACAGAGGCCATCTAGTACTGAATATCCTGCAACTAAGATGACAACACAATCACAGTCTGTAATAAGAAATAATTCAATTCATTAACAAATAAGGAAGTCAATAAATTTGAATTGAAGTACAAAAGTAAAAAAAAAAGAGATTATACCTCCCGTTGGATACCAAACTATCCACCATCACCAAAGTACATTGGATCATTGACACTGTACAACACCTGATAAGATGAATGTAGTAGGAAGGAATGGAATAGTACCAATGAGTAAGAACCTCTTCTCCCCTCTCATCGTCCCTCGATGCCTACGCTGAAGAACAAGGCGTACCGCTGCAACCTCGGGTTCCTGCTGGTGGAGGCGGTGTGCCATCCATATAATATGTCTAGGGAAGCATCAATAAACTAGAAGCAAAGTCCAGATAGTCATACTATTCCACTGCATCAGTTTGGAGAACATAATTCTCCCCCTAAATTGCCCTTCCTGCTCCTCGTTTGACATATTCCTTACACTCCATATATGGAAGGAAGGTGGAACCTCCACCTTGCTCTCCATTACCTGTCTGGATACCCTCTCGTCCAAGTACCAAGCGTACCCAAACTCATATTGCAGTAACCTCCGTGACTGGTCATGAATGCCCATGGCTCGGACCATTCATGTGGGTTGACCTATAGGGTAGAACGTCACATGTCCCTAAATCAAACCGGTCATTAATATTTCATCAAAAATAATATTATAAAAATACAAAAAATAGAATAAAACATAACCTGGTCACTCGTAAGGGAATTCGACTTATCCTTCACATCATTATGTATCAAAAACTCATTTGACATCCTATTCGCCTTTCTCCATTGAGTCATCCTTGGCCATGCCCCATCCTCATTCTCCAACAATGGAATTAACTTCGTGTTATGCCTGATCACCTCATAAAATTACACCTGAAAGAGAAAAACGATGTTGTCAATAAAAATCTTCAAAAATGAGAATAATATCAAGAAATTCCATAGGAATAAAATATTTAAAGATTATCTACAGAATATACCTAGCCCCCGTGAAACTTTCTCGACATCGTCAATTGAAGGAGTCAAGAAAAGCATAGAAGGAGGTCAACATCCAACTTTCATAATCATATTTGTGGACCTTAGAGATGACCCAAAGGAAAGGAAAGAACCATAAATGGATGACATCTCCACTCTTCGCCACTATAACCCCCCCCCCCCCTAACATGAGCAGTGTGAACATTTGGGTCACTTGTTGTTGGTGTCTTAAACTGGTTTGTTGATTAGGATGAGTCTCAGCTTAATAAAAACCAAATATTATCAACCACAGATAAAGTAAGAAAGATATAAATCAGAGAGGGATGATATACAAAGAAAGAAACACATGGGTTTTACGTGGTTCAACCCATTGAGGTTATTACATCTATGGGTACAATGTCACTAGGTATTAGGGTTTATTGCATGTCGCTTAGGAGTTCTTTAGGGTTTTGGATAACTATTTTTAGTTGCTTGTAGCCCAGAGAGGTATTGAGCTATTATAGCAATATGAAGATGAAGAGGTGGGATACCTTTATACATTAAGTATTTACACCTTTACATTACAATAAACAACTAGATATTATCCCCATGTATGTGCATGGTGACTGTTAAGAGTCTCTCGTGTGTCTGTTCATATTAGTGATTGTTCATATTCTTGAGGGTGGTCGGATAGAATACCGACTAAGGAGATAATAACGCCGACAACTTCTACCTGTTGTTTTCGGGGGCCACTAAGTATGATAATAGGAGTCACCTTTTTATTGGTCCACTTGACCATGTTATTTTAGGTTGCAAAGCCTTCCATACCTACGGCCCATCAGTAATATTTATCCTCCACAATAGCGACATGTTCTTTAACAATAATTATTTTACAATAAAAATAAGAATAAGTGGCAAAATATTTAAGGTACGCACATAATTTTTCACGTTCCTAACCCTCGTAGAATGATGAATCTCGGGCCGCGACAACAGAAACCTCTCATCGTCTGGATCCTTGGCGTGGTAGTATGCATTCTCCACCCCCAACGATATTATCCCAACGCATCGCCACTCAATATTAGCCCATTCGTCAACCACCACAATGTTAATAGCAACCATTTCTTCAAAAACTTTCATTAAATAGCTCAAATTTAATTTCTAGAGAGAGTGAAAGATTTCGTTTCAGCGTATTAAGAGTGGGTTGGCTCAACCCTTTTTTATAAAGAAGCTATGTGTAAATCGATCGAAAACCCCTGGGTGTGCCTACCGCTAATGACCTTTGGGAACTCGAAATGACTCTTGAGACTCCATGCCCTGTGTGTAGGCACCGTTCATGATATGACTATCAGCACACCTTTTCAAATTCCGTTATAAAAACTCTAAAAACTTCTAAAAACTTCTAAAACAATTGTCCAACAATAGAAAAAAAATCCCCCAAAAGTTAAAATCCCAAAATCCATCAAAATCACAGTTCCTTATAAACCTATACAATTTTACAATTCCATCATGCATTCAAAAAAATTCCAATAAATTCTTAGAAATCCAAGAAAACTTTAGAAATTTCACAAAGAATCTTATAAGTCAAAAAAATTCAAAATTTGTTAAAACCATACATTTAACAATAGAAGTTCTCAAACATAAAAAAAAATTTACACATGCATATATAAATGCCCAAAAATTTCAAACACTAAGAAAAATATGGAACTCTCCAGAAAAATTCACATACATTTTAGAAACTACTTTTCCCCCTTAGGTCCATAGAATTGACCCTTTTACCCCTTAGGTGCACATAATAAATTTCTTCACTCTTTAAGTCCATAAAATTTAGCTCTTCAGTCCTTAAGTCCACGAAATTGACCTCTTTACTCTTTAGGTTTGCAAAATTGACCTTGCTACCCTTAGGACCGTAAAGTTGACCGATTCACTATTTAGGTCTGTAGGATTGATCTTTCTACCCCTTAGGTTCGCAACATTGACCTCTTCAGTCTTTAGGTCGGCATAATTAAACATTATATTCCTTAGGTCCGTAGAATTGACCTCTCTACCTTCAAGGTCTGCATAATTGACATTTTTACTCCTTAAGTCCTCAAAATTGACCTTAACCTTCATAATTAAGCCGCGATCCTATAAATCAGTTGCATACACACTTTAAGTCCTCAGAATTGACATTGGTAGTCCAAAATCCTCTAAATCATTCGCATACACTCTTTAGATCCTTATAATTGTTCTTGCCCTTAGAATTAGGTCGCGATCATCTGAATTGGTTGCATACAGTCTTTAGGTGCTGATAATTGACCTTGGCCCTTAGAATTAGGCCGTGATCCTCTTAATTGGTCGTATACACTCTTAAGGTCCTCGTTATTGACCTCTTTACTTTTTAGGTCCTCAGAATATATCTTAGCCATTAGAATTGGCCACTATCCTCTGAGTCAGTCAAATTGACTCCTTAGATCCTCATAATTGACCTTGACCCTCATAATTAGCCGCGATCCTTTGAATCACTCCCATACACTCATTTGGTTTTCAGAATTGGCCTTGGACGCGACCTAATGAATTAGTCGCATACATTCTTTAGGTTCTTAAAATTGACCCTCGCTCTTAAAATTGGATGCGATTATCTAAATCGATCACATACCCTCTTGAGGTCCGCATAATTAACCTTAGCCCTCAGAAATTACCTGAACCTATGAAATGATCGTTTACACTCTTTAGGTCCTCATAATTGATCTTAGCCCTCAGAAGTGTCCAAGACCCCCTAAATTAATCGCTTGCCCTCCTTTGGTCCTCAGAAACATATATTTGTTTCCATCACAGTCAAAATCTATTTGTCTTCATTATAGTTCCCACTCATAAGAACCTAACACGCACAACCTTCATCAAGGTGTCTATCTTTGGATGACATTTTATTATTCTAATCTTTCTCGTTATAGGGATTTATAGACACACCATTTTGTTACCCCTATACATCTCCGTAGGGTAAAAAAAATCCCTTCAATGCTCGGACAAGTGGTCCTCCCTTAAACCCTAATCTAAGGTAACCAAATACTCCTTGATCTCTATTTGACTTTAATCGACTCTCAGACCAAGGAGTATCTTAACGAACTTTCATTGGACTATGAATTATCTTTCCAATAGTCCATATCGTGCCTGAATTGGACTTACAATTCATATTTAGTTGAATTTTTACCCAAAAATCCTAATCACAAGTCATCTAACTCTTTTCAAGACCAGTTTAATATTTGTCTAACTTTTGAACTCAAGCGTATCTCAATAAAATTTGATAGGTATTTGAATCCTCTTTCCAACTGTCCCTACCGCGCACGAATCGAATTTACGGTTCACATTTAGTTGCCTTTTTACTTAGAAACCCTAATTGAGGTCACTGGATGCTTCTCGAGCTACATTTTCCTTTGGCCAACTCTTGAACATGAGAGTATCTCAACTCACTTTTATAAAATCCTATATCCTCTTTCCAATGGGCCAAGCCGTGTGCGAAATGGATTTATGAACCTCATTTTGTGATCGTTTTCCAAAAAGTTCATTTTAGGACTACTTATTGGCACCTCTTCCCTCTACATGCAGTTCAGTGATACTTTCCTGAGCCACCATGTCTAGTAGGCCTAACTATCGGTAGACCAAGGGCTATGTTGACCAACATAACATCCAGGATGTAACCTAGTCTTTTGTCCCATTTAGGGTTTCCTATTTAAGGAAACCCTGACTCATTACTGAAGACCTTTTGACTAAAATCACAAGAACAACCTTTCAATACATTACTTTCGAAACATTCCCCTAATATTACAATGCATTACTCACACCTCATATTTTCCACCCATTTTCCCACCATCTCACCACCATCAAAATCAGCCCTCATCACCTCAAAAATCATATTCCAATTTCTGTAGAAGGTATAAATTTCTTCTATCCAAGTTCATTAAATTAGTGTCATTACTTACATTTTAATGCTCTTAGCAGATATTTCCTTTTAGTTTAAACTTCTCATTCTTAATCACATTTTTATTATTTATATACTCACAAAAATTATTTTTCATAAACTAAAAAAGAAAAGCCGAAAAGAGGGTTTAATTCATAAACCACAAATTAGAGTTTTCCCCTTTGTTTTGGCACATTTTCCCCACTTGTGCACATTTTGTAACGAATTACAATGAGTAAACTCAATTTTTGGATTTATATGTTAGACCCCACCCTCGTGTTATCTCGAACTACTTGGACTTTGATGTCCGTTCCGACTATGTAGGCATCCTAGATTCATCTTAAGATTCTAGTCCCCTTTTTCTTATTTGTCTTTATATTAATCCTCACATAATGTATATGTACACTTACATACCGATTTTTTAAAAATAGTAAAAAAATTATTTTTGAATTAATTTTTTTGTATGGTATTTAAATATTTTCAAGGGATCAATATAAAAAAATCAGCTCAAAATAATATTTTTTGCTATTTAAAAAAAATCGGTCAAAATTTCGCACCTTTAAAGCACTTTAAAAGCTGCGAAAGTTTGACCAATATTTTAAAAATAGCAAATAAAGTTATTTTGAGCTGATTTTTTTTATATGAATCCCTTGAAATGTATATATACCACAAAAAAAAACTCAGCTAAAAAATATTTTTTTCATATTTTAGAAAAATATACATACTTAGTATGTATGAGAGCCTCTCTTTCTCTCTCTCTCTCTCTCTCTCTATATATATATATATATATATATATATATATATATATATATATATATATATATATATATATATAATAAAAGAGGAGGGATTTTTTGTCCTCTCCAACTGACGGTTGAGATCGAAAGATAGTAAATTTGGTCTTTATCAACTCACGGCTAAGATTGAAAGTTGAAAGGTGATTACTTTGTATCTAATGGTCTTATGAAGTGCCACATATTATAAAAAAATCACGGAGAACTCACTACCTAGAGCCTCCCACCCGTCCCATTTTCACCCATACCTATTACACACCTATTAGGTCCTCCACACCAACTCTCTGTCCCTTTCTTTCTTCGTAGGTACGTGATTAGGCACATACTCTTCACATTTATTCCCTTAATTTCGGTATTTTTATGATCCCGTGCAGTGTAAATAGCTTGGATTTATCTCGTATTTATGCTACTAACCCCTTTTGGCAAGTATTTCGTGTTTTGTGTATTTCTCATGTGTTTTACAGGTCTTTCATGCAAGTTAGTGCAAAGGAGAACTCAAAACAGTGAAAGAAACCAAGAAATGGAGAGTTGAAAGGCATTTTCATAATTTTTCAGCCTTAGTCCGGAGGTGGGTCCAACTAGAAAGTTGAAGATCTCTAAATTACAAGAATACTGGAAAAAACGGCACCTCAATCCGAGCTACGGTGAAGAAGTTACGATGTTTTGAAGTTGCGCGATAATGAAGAGTCTCGATGTGCGGATTTCTGTCATTAATTATGCAGATTTTATGGTGATTGGTTGGCAAAAACTTGTTCCACAAGAGAAATTTGATGTTAAATTCATGCATCTTGGTGCTATAAAAGAGGAAGCCCTAATTCATTCAAAGGGGGACTCAAAATTAGAGAGAGAAAGTCATTTTTTTAGAAATCTTTTTCGTTTTTCATAGTGTTTCAAGTTCATCTAGTGCAGATTTCAAGTATCAATTCTTCAATTCAATTTAAGTATCAAATTCCCTTCTCTTATTTAGTCTCAATTCTATTTTCAATTTTTAATTGTTTTGCAATTTGTTACCAATGTTTGTTAGATCCATAATTCCATGTATTAGTATGAATTTGTTTTCTAGAAAAATCATGAGTAGCTAAATTCCCAAGGGTTGGGGTACATGAACTCAATCCAAGGCAAATTCTTTATGTAGAAAATAGAGATTAAATTAAAATATTGATTGAATCGTGAATGAAAATCATACAAACATTGTCAATCTTTTAATCTCTCTTGCCCTAGGTACTTGAGATGTTTAAGAGCGCTTTGCGAGTATAATTTATCATTCACCGCTTTATATCTATCTTTGATTTCGCATGATGCGGGCTTGAACCTCATATACGTAATGCTTAGAATATATAAAGACTGGATTTAGTCAATAATTTTAATTTACAATTCTAATATTCTATAGGATAATTTGTTAAGGATTGAGGGATTGTACCCTACCCTACTTTCTCCCATTTGTCAGATCTAAGTATTTTTGCAAGTTTCAATTTGTTTTCCTTAAGTAAAGTTTTTATTTCATAAGAAATTTTCCCAATAATTAATCATCTTTTTATTTCTTTCAAGGAATCATTTCAAGATTTAATAATTTTTCTTATTACTATTTGGCAATCTCGATCCCTGTGGAGACGATCCCGACTTACCGGGTTATTACTTGAGCGACAAGGCTTTCACTTGAGCCTAGAAAAAATGCACTTTTGAGACAAATACTCAGTCGCGTCAAGTTTTTGGCGCCGTTGCCGGGGATCCAAAATTGTTAAATTTTTAAGAAAGTTATTTTTATCTACAAGTGATTTCGAAATAAATAAATAAATAAATAAATATATTTTTCATCTTTTGTGTGCTTATATGCAGGATTCATCTCCCATCCAAGTTCACGAAAATCCTATCGCCGAAGCAAGTTCTGATAATTCCGAGTCTCCTCATTTTTGGGTTCCACCTCCTTCGCCTAATAATTCCATCACAAGTCGTTCATTGAGTCAAACCCTGAGTGAGAATTCTGAACCTTTTGGTAGCGATATGTCGGATCATGGTAGTGTCGGTGTTGGTGCTGGAGAGGAGGAGATACCATATCTTCCCATGAAAGATCTTTTATTTTCGGAGCGAACTGTTACCCCTGATTGCATATTACTCCTGTATAATGCCGGTCAGTTCCACTTTCGGAATGGTATGATCCAAATTCTTCCTACATTTCATGGGATGGATTCTGAAAAACCATATCTCCATATTCGAGAGTTCGAAGATACATGTGAGACCTTTGGAGACCAAGCTTGTCCACAAGATGTAATCCGGTTGAAGCTCTTCCCTTTTTCCTTAAAGGATAAAGCTAAAACTTGGTTATGGTCCCTACCCCCAAATTCTGTGTTATCCTGGAGAGATATGCAATCCAAGTTTATATCAAAATTTTTTCCACAACACAAAACTAATTCTGTTAAAGCCCAAATTCAAGCTTTTCGTCAAAATGAGAATGAGGCTTTTGATAAATGTTGGGAGAGATTTCAAGAGTTAGTTAGTGCATGCCCACATCATGGTTTTGAAAAGCATCATCTGATTTCATTTTTCCATCAGGGCCTTACTTTAGCGTCTAAACAACTTGTTCAAACCATGTGTGAAAGACCTTTTTGGGAGTTAAATTCGAGTGATGCTGAGGCTCATTTGAAATATGTGGCAGAAACTACCCAAGCATGGGATATTTCTGATCCCAATAGTCAAAATCGAAATCGACAAGTGTCCAACTTGCCTGCTGCGTCCGGTAATTATCAGTTGGACAAGGACACTTTGTTGGATCGAAAATTTGACCAATTGGAGAAGAATTTCAGAGATATGCTTGAAGTGCGATTGAGAGATGTGTCTGGACCCGTACAAGCCGAAAAGGAGAAAGTGTGTGCCATTTGTAATGCGGGTCATTCTACCAAAGGATGTCCTACCATTCCTGCATACAAGGCAATGTACACTGAACAGGTTGAGGCAATAGGGGGTTTTCGAGGAAATTATAATGCACAGCAAGGGAATGCATATAATAAATCGTGGAGAAATCCTAGGTTCAATTATGGACAACCCCAAGGTGGGATGGTTCCTAATTCACATATGACTCTACCACCACCTCCTCAATTTCAGCAAGTGGCTCCTCCTATGCCAAATCCTATGCAGGTACCACCTCCTGGTCCTTATGTAGCTCCACCTAGGAGATCTCTTGAAGATACTCTCAATCAATTCATCCACTCTAAAAAAGAGAGCAATGCTAAATATGATCGAATGTTCGCTAAAATGCATACTAGTATATCTAGGTTGCAATCTGCAGCGAATACTCAAGAGAAGGGTAAACTTCCAGCCCAAGGCCAAAGACCTCCTCTTCAAGGTCAACCCACGGTTGGCTCCACATCATAGGATTTGCAAGAACAATGTCAAGCTGTTACTACTCTTCGTAGTGGCCGCGTAATTGATCTATCACCAAAATTTCCAAAGGTGAATGATGATGGAGTTGAACCCGAAATTTTTAAGGAATCTGAAACTTCCGAGTCTGCAGAACCTTCCTTAGAAAAGGAATTGAAAGATGATGAAGTTGAACCTGAAATTAAAGTCAAGTTGCCTACTGCTGCTCCATTTCCTCAACGCTTAGAGCCACATAACAAAGGGGCTTCGCGTACCGAGGTGTTGGATGTGTTGAAGCAAGTAAAATTGAACTTTCCGTTTCTTGATGCTATTCAACAAATTCCAGCATATGCTAAGGTTATCAAAGATCTTTTGACTGTCAAACGACGGCTTAAGGTGAAGAAGAATGTTTTCTTGGCACAAAATGTGAGCTCGGTCCTTCTCAATGACCTTCCACCAAAATTCAAGGATCCAGGCGCACCTACAATTTCGTATGTCATAGGAGAAAAAAGAGTGGAAAAAGCATTGCTTGATTTAGGTGCGAGTGTAAACATCCTTCCATACTCCATCTATAAGCAGATTGATTTAGGTGATTTAAAACCTACCTGAATCACTCTACAGTTAGCAGATAGAACAGTGAAAGTGTCTCGTGGGGTTGTAGAAGACGTGATAGTTCAAGTGGACACGTTCTACTTTCCTGTTGATTTTTTCATTTGGGACACTGAGCCTATTCCCCATATGAGAAATCATGTTCCAATAATCTTGGGCCGTCCATTCTTAGCTACTGCTAATGCTTTGATCAATACACGGAATGGCCAAATGCAACTCACTTTTGGAAACATGACTCTCGAGACCAATATTTTCAATGTCGCTAACCAAATGGGTGATGAGGATGAGATTCTTGAGGTTGATCTTATTGAAGAAGTGGTGGATGAGAATATTGAGAAAATTATAGGAGGAGATGCATTGGAAGTGTGTCCTTATAGTGAGTTTGAGTGTGAGATGGAGGAGTTGGAAACTTGGTTACAAGAGGAAGAGAGTTTTGAGAGTTTGAGAGATGTTGACTGGATTTCTAGGTATGAAGAATTGCCTCCAAGGAAGACAACCATGACTCCCTCTGAAAATAGATTTTCTAGTCTTGAGTTGAAGAAATTACCCTCCCATGTCAAATATGCCTTTCTAGGAGAGAATGATACATTTCCTGTTGTTGTGTCTTCCTGTCTAGAGAAAGGGCAAGAGGGTATGTTGTTGGATGTGTTGCGAAAGCATAGAAGTGCTTTTGGTTGGACTATAGCAGATTTGAAAGGTATAAGTCCATTGATTTGTACCCATAAAATCCATCTTGAGGAAGAAGTGAAGCCCTCACGTGAGATGCAAAGGCGATTAAACCCAACCATGAAAGATGTAGTAAGAGCGAAAATCATCAAATTGCTAGATGTTGGAATTATCTATCCCATTTCGGATAGTAAATGGGTGAGCCCAATTCAAGTCGTTCCAAAAAATTCAGGAATGACCGTGGTTGAAAATGCTAAGGGAGAATTAATACCTCAACGCACCACCACCGGGTGGCGTGTTTGCATTGACTACCGAAAGCTCAATGCCGAAACACGAAAAGATCATTTTCCCTTACCGTTCATCGATCAAGTGATTGAACGAGTGGCGGGCCATCCTTACTATTGTTTCCTAGATGGGTATTCCGGATATAATCAGATTGAAGTGGATGTACTTGATCAAGAAAAGACGACTTTTACATGTCCGTTTGGTACGTTTGCATATAAACGTATGCCATTTGGGTTATGTAATGCGCCAGCGACTTTTCAAAGGTGCATGTTAAATCTCTTTAGCGACATGATTGAAAAAGGTCTTGAGGTGTTCATGGACGATTTCAGCGTTTTTGGTCCATCTTTTGACCAATGTTTAGCTAATCTTGAAAGAGTTTTATTCCGATGTGTGGAAAAAGACTTAGTCCTCAATTGGAAAAAATGCCATTTTATGGTTACCGAGGGCGTAGTTTTAGGTCACATAGTCTCATCTAGAGGAATTGAAGTTGATCGAGCAAAAATTGAAGTAATAGCTGAGTTACCCCCGCCAAAATCACTTAAAGATGTGAGGTCCTTTCTAGGCCATGCTGGTTTTTATAGGAGGTTTATCAAAGACTTTAGCGCCATCGCTAGACCTTTGAGTAATCTTCTTATGAAAGACACTCCATTTGAGTGGAATAAAGCATGTCAAGAAGCTTTTGAAAAACATAAAAGCATGCTTATTTCCGCACCTATCATGCAAGCTCCGGATTGGTCGCTACCATTTGAGCTTATGTGTGATGCAAGTGATTATGTGATTGGGGATGTTCTTGGACAGAGGAAAGAAAAGAAAGCTCATGTTATTTACTATGCTAACAGAACATTATCTGGCCCTCAGCTTAATTACTCTACCACAGAGAAAGAGTTACTAGCAATCGTTTTTGCTCTCGATAAATTTCGCTCTTACATTGTTGGGTCGCCTATCATTTGCTTCACTGATCATTCGGCACTTAAATATCTCTTGAGAAAGAAAGATGACAAACCCCGTCTAATTAGGTGGATCCTACTCCTACAAGAGTTTAATCTCTTGATTCAAGATAAGAAAGGAATAAAAACGTCGTCGCTGACCATTTGTCACGCCTCTCGTCCGACGTGCCTATTGATCCCATTCCCATAGACGAGTATTTTTCGGATGAAAATCTTTTTGCTACTTCTTCTCTCCCTTGGTTTGCGGATATAGTCAATTATCTTTTCACGGGAGTTGTTCCATCTAATTGGAATCCGCAAGAGAGAAGGAAGTTCATTACATGGTCACGCATGTTCTTTTATGATGATCCCTATTTGTTTAAGTATTGTGCTAATCAAATCATCCGGAGATGTGTACCCAATGAAGAAATCCAAGGGGTAATTCGATTCTGTCATACGGAAGAATGTGGAGGTCATTTTTCTAAAAATAAAACTGTTGCGAAAATCCTTCAAAGTGGTCTTTATTGGCCCACAATCTTCCGGGATGTGAATGCTTTTTGTAAATCATGCGATAGATGCCAAAGAATGGGAGCTATTACTGGCCGTGACATGATGCCATTAACCCCAATTCTAGTCTTGGAGTTGTTTGATTGTTGGGGTATTGACTTCATGGGGCCCTTTCCACCTTCTTTTGGTTTTCTATACATCCTCGTCGCTGTAGATTATGTCTCAAAATGGGTCGAGGCGATAGCTACAAGGACGAATGACAACAAGGTGGTGATAAAATTTATTCAAGAAAATATGCTTTCTCGTTTTGGTATGCCTAAGGCCATGATCAGTGATAATGGAACTCATTTTTGCAATCGGCCTATGGAGAAACTAATGCGGAAGTATGGAATTATCCATAAAGTTGGAACAACTTATCACCCCCAATCGAATGGCCAAGCCGAGCTTGCTAATCGGGAAATCAAAAATATCTTGGAAAAGACAGTCGATCCTAATAGGAAAGACTGGTCTCTCAGATTGAATGATGCACTCTGGGCTTATAGAACCGCATACAAGAATCCCCTTGGGATGTCTCCATTTCGATTTGTGTATGGCAAACCTTGTCATCTTCCGGTTGAGATCGAACACAAAGCGTATTGGGCTATCAAAATGGTGAACTTCAACATGGATAAAGCCGGTGAAACACGTAAACTTCAGTTGAATGAGTTGGAAGAAATACGCAATGATGCGTATGAAAGTGCTAAAATATCCAAGGACCGAATGAAACGAGCTCATGACGGAATCATTCGTAAGAAAGAGTTTCATTCGGGATAAAAAGTACTTCTCTACAACTCGAGGTTGCACTTGTTTCCCGAAAAATTGCGATTAAGATGATCAGGTCCATTCATTGTGAAAGAGGTATTTCCCCATGGAGCAGTTGAACTCATAGATGACAAAGGGGGGGGGGGGGGGGACACTTTTAAAGTCAATGGGCATCGTCTCAAGCCGTATTTGGAAGCGATTGTCAAGGAAGCCGGCACAATCTGGCTGTCGGACCCCATTTATGGGAATTGACTGAAGCAGCGAGGTAAGGTCGTCACACCCCCGACAAGTATGGGGTGATTGTTGTACATATGAGTCTTAGGAGTTCGGAGTCGTAGGTTTGTGTCAGTCCCGGGGTTAGGAATACGACGAGTGAGGGATGTTTAGGTTTCGATGAGCATTGCGGATCATTTGAAGTGTAAGATGTTGGAAAATCATCATTGGAATAGAGAAAAAGGAGCATAAATGGTGCAAAGAAGAAAGAGGAGAAAATTCTGAAAATTCTGCTGATGACCGGACCTCTTCAATCCACACCTTTTCACTTCCCCCAATCCATTCATTTCACGTCCCCCCCATTTCCCACCCTTTCATTCCCTCCAATTTCCCAATCCCCTCCTATAAATACATCCATCCCCCTACCCATTTTCTTCACACCTACACCTATCTTCTCTCTTCTATCTCCATTGCTGTCTCAATACTCCATATCCATGGCTGCTCCTCAGAAGCAATACCTATGATCCTAATGCTCCAGGACCTTCCCATCCCCCACCCGCCCCTTAGGATGCCCCTCTACCCCTTTAGGTTTTCACATTTATGTTTGTCCTATTTGCTTCCACAGTTTGTACTCTACAATTTTAATATGATATTTGCTTGTTTTATTTATCGCACTCTTTATGTTGTCTTCTTTATCTCTCTTATCCATTTGATTGAGGACAATGCAAATCACTGAGTTAGGGGGGATGACAGGTGCGTATTCATAAAACTTCGCTTGTATTCATATATATGTGTTGAAAAAAAAATTGAAAAATGTTGAAAAGCCAAAAATATTTTCGTTCAAAATAAATAAAAATTGGAATTTAAATTTTTCAAAAATGTCACCTTTATTCTATTTAAAGTCTCAAATTGTTAACAATAAAAATGCACTAAGCTAAAATTGACCAAAGATGGAAATTGAAAGAAAATTGACGACTTTACGAATAAGTGTGGAGATTAGTCCAACCCGGTGAGATTTCAAGCCTTTCAATTTTTTATGAGTTTTTAAATCAATCCGAGTTTATGATTAACTCAAAGTTCTTTTCAGCGTTTTAATAAGTCGTTGATGATCTCAATCCTTTGTTTTGATCGGTTATGGAAAATGTGTGAGATGTTGTCTTGAAATTCGTGCTGAATATATCTCTAAACTTAATTAATCTCGAGATGCATATGGTAATGTGATTAGCAATTTGGACAATGAAGTAAGCCATCATTTGTTACCCAAAAATATTAGCCATAAAACGTTGTGAAAAAACAAAATTATCCCTTTGCAACCCAATTTGAGCCTAATAAAATTTATCTTTTCGTTTGATAACCCGAAAAATCCAAATAGCCCGGAATTGTGAAAATTGAGAAAATTCATCAAGTAAGTCCAAATTGTGCAATAAAAAGGGGCAAGAGAAAAACAGAACAGAAAAAAAAGAAGAAAAAAATACTCAACAAAAATAGCAAGAAAAGAAAAAAGAAAAGAAAAAAAAATGAAAAGAGAAAAAAAAAGAGAAAAATGAGCAAATGCCCGAAAAAGCACTAATGGATGTCATAAGGACATTTTCCAATTCTGAACAGCCCATCCATTCCCATATTTACCCTTTACACTTTTTAACCTGAAAAGTCCTAACCGAGTCCGAATGGCGAAGTTGATTACTGCATGGAGAGCTAAGACATGAAAAGATAAAATGAGAGATTAAATGGTGTGAATAAGAGATGATGTTTCCCGTTTTCTAATAACTGTATTCTGATGATGAGATCTTTTCACCATATATTTCCTTCTTTTCAATTTTGTATGCATGAATTTGTGTCCTTTATTTTCTCTTTATATCATGCATACCGAGAGAAAATAGCCACAATTCGAGTGATTCGTTTGTGAGTGCAATCCGTGAGAAGTTGAAATCAAAACGAATTTTCGGAAAGTAACGTAATGCTCAATCGGTGGAAATTTGAGGTTGAATTTTTGGCTTTGCACACACACACTATGGTTTGAGACATTTGAATATGAATTTATGGTGATTATTTTTCGAAAAGTTTAAATTGTACAATTTTTAAATATTTTGATATTTATTTGAGTCAATAAAGAATTTTGTGGATAAATTCACTGCAAACCCTCACGAGACAAAACTCGTCCTACTAGGGTAACCTAGGGATTTAAAGGCTTGTTGCATACGCTAAATGCAATCGCTTGCCCGCGAAAAAGGTATTCTATCCCAATAAAAGAATTTTCAAGAGTTGAACTTTAAACTAATTTCTTTTACATTGCTCGGGACGCACAAAGTTCTAAGTTAGGGGGTGTGATTAGGCACATATTCTTCACATTTATTCCCTTAATTTCGGTATTTTTATGATCCCGTGCAGTGTAAATAGCTTGGATTTGTCTCGTATTTATTCTACTAACCCCTTTTGGCAAGTTTTTCGTGTTTTGTGTATTTCTCATGTGTTTTACAGGTATTTCATGCAAGTTAGTGCAAAGGAGAACTCAAAACAGTGAAAGAAACCAAGAAATGGAGAGTTGAAGGGCATTTTCGTAATTTTTCAGCCTTAGTCCGGAGGTGGGGCCAACTAGAAAGTTGAATAGATCTAAATTACAAGAATACTGGAAAAAACGGCACCTCAATCCGAGCTACGGTGAAGAAGTTACGATCTTTTGAAGTTGCGCGATAATGAAGAGTCTGGATGTGCGGATTTCTGTCATTAATTATGCAGATTTTATGGTGATTGGTTGGCAAAAACTTGTTCCAAAAGCGAAATTTGATGTTAAATTCGTGCATCTTGGTGCTATAAAAGAGGAAGCCCTAATTCATTCAAAGGGGGACTCAAAATTAGAGAGAGAAAGTCATTTTTTTAGAAATCCTTTTCGTTTTTCATAGTGTTTCAAGTTCATCTAGTGCAGATTTCAAGTATCAATTCTTCAATTCAATTCAAGTATCAAATTCCCTTCTCTTATTTAGTCTCAATTCTATTTTCAATTTTCAATTGTTTTGCAATTTGTTACCAATGTTTGTTAGATCCATAATTCCATGTATTAGTATGAATTTGTTTTCTAGAAAAATCATGAGTAGCTAAATTCCCAAGGGTTGGGGTACATGAACTCAATCCAAGGCAAATTATTTATGTAGAAAATAGAGATTAAATTAAAATATTGATTGAATCGTGAATGAAAATCATACAAACATTGTCAATCTTTTAATCTCTCTTGCCCTAGGTACTTGAGATGTTTAAGAGCGCTTTGCGAGTATAATTTATCATTCACCGCTTTATATCTATCTTTGATTTCGTATGATGAGGGCTTGAACCTCATATACGTAATGCTTAGAATATATAAAGACTGGATTTAGTCAAGAATTTTAATTTACAATTCTAATATTCTATAGGATAATTTGTTAAGGATTGAGGGATTGTACCCTACCCTACTTTCTCCCATTTGTCAGATCTAAGTATTTTTGCAAGTTTCAATTTGTTTTCCTTAAGTAAAGTTTTTATTTCATAAGAAATTTTCCCAGTAATTAATCATCTTTTTATTTCTTTCAAGGAATCATTTCAAGATTTAATAATTTTTCTTATTACTATTTGGCAATCTCGATCCCTGTGGAGACGATCCCGACTTACCGGGTTATTACTTGAGCGACAAGGCTTGCACTTGAGCCTAGAAAAAACGCACTTTTGAGACAAATACTCAGTCGCGTAAGTACGCCACCACCATTGAACATCTTCTCTCACTATTGTTGCATCTGGGTTCCCATCTATAACAACTCAGTAGTAGGTGATGGTTTTTTTGGCTTTGGCAGATAATAGGCAAGCGGAGTTTTACACATCCATCATAAGGTGAAATCTCTCTCTATTTATTTTTTTCTTTTTCTTTTCGGTTCCCGTCATGGAATTTTCTTCTTTCTTACACAGTTTTTTATCACTTATGTTGGTTTTTCTATTGTTTTGTTTTAGTATTTGGTTTTCTATGATTTTTCGTTGCAGGCTAAAGTTTCTTCTATCCGTGTTCCTTTACCTGTTCATCACATTAAAATTTTTTGAACTCAAACCACAACTGTAGTTTATTCTATCCGTGTTCTTTTGGTGCAACTATAGTTTCTTCTATTGCAAGTCCATTGTTTTGCATGAGTGACGATTACGGAGATGTCGTTGTGGGAGCGGTCCCGGACGGAGTATCTGACCCGTTTTTCCCAAGCGGGTTCGCCCCATGAGTAGGTAGATAATCCTTACAAACATCGTAACTGCGTATGAATGAAAATATGATGGGTATGGAGAGATGGTGCTCAAAATAGGGGTATTCTTGAGGTGATTTTTTGGTTTTGTTCATTGGAAGATATTACGGTTTTAATAAGTAATTTGGGTATGAATCTCGCTCTCTCCTACCCGTATTTTGGTATCAAGTATGGATTTAACTTCCACTCTCTCTCTCTCTCTCTCTCTCTCTCTCTCTCTCCTACCCGTATTTTTTATTTCAAAAGAGGGTCTCAATTTTGTGGGTCTTTGACACAATGTAAGATCTTGGATTTAGGATCTGTCAGCTCTTTAATCGGCTAGAGCAAGGTTGGACTGGTGGTTATCTTCTTTGTATTACAAAATTTCATTTTTTATTTTGAATTTTTTCCTTTTGAATGTTGAAATGGGTGTTTATGTAGTGTAGGACATGTGAGGGTGAAAGGTGGGTTTGGATTAAATCAGGTTCAAAACTAGGGATCCGCTACTGTTCTCAAAATGGGAGAATTGGGTTTTCAAAGTATGTTTTCTTTTATTTGGATCTTTTTAAGTTTCTACAGTGGTATATTGTAAAAAAATTCATATAGAGTTGTAAGACTTATGTTTTTATGTTTTTTCCCTGTATATTGTTTATTTGATCAATAAAATTGATTGTTTGCTATATGTATACAAGAGAGACTCATGTGTGTCCAACAATGACAGATAGGCCCATAATGAGTTATACTTTCTAATATTTGATAATGCACTAGCCCAACCTAAAAAACCAAGTTTTCACATGGAACTGATGTAGAGATTTGCGTACGTCGAGTCCTTAGTGGTGACAATCTCCTTGCCTTTAAAAATTTGACCATCCAAAGATGCTCCCTGGACGATGAAGCAGGGGGTGGAGACCTCGCTAGCGTGGGTGTTGCCACCAAATGGATGTTATTCCCTTCGGTCAGTGTATTAGCATGCTATTATATTTTCAGAGTGTTAGAAGACGGGAGGATGGTTAAGTCATCTTTTTATTCTTCTACCTCTTTCTAAAATTAACCAGACGTAGGGCTGTAAAATGAACCAAGCTACTCGAGCTCGGATCGTGTTCGTTCGGAAAAAAACTCATTCGAAACTAGCTCGTAAAATAAATGAGCCAAGCTTGAACAAAAATTTAAGCTCGTTATTTTATTGAGCTCGGCTCGGATTCGGCTCGATCATCGATATCCATATGAAACTAGTGTAAAATAACCACGCTACTCGAGCTCGGCTCGTATTCGCTTGCTTAGAAGCTCGTTCGAACTTGGATCGTAGGATAAATGAACCGAGCTTGAACATACTTTTACGCTCGTTTACATTTACAAACCAAGCTTGAGCAGTCTTAAGCTCGGCTCGGCTCGCCTCATTTTCACCCCTAACCAGACGTGCCACCTACCTCGTAAGAAAATAGAGGGCCAATACCATCGTCTTGGATATTTGCTTGATCTTGATCCGATTTGGTATGTTCTAAACATGATTAAGATTATGCAAGTCGGTGAGGAAACCTCACCTATGTAAAATATTTTGCCTTTGCGGTAAGGATGGGAGTGACTATGAGGATGTAAGAATTTCCCACCTTGGTGTAATCAGTTGCAGTCATAATATGAACAACAATAAAGTTCTCATTGACACGATAGTTAATTGATAGCCAAGAACTATGTGATGTGATCTCTAAGAAAATGATATTATTTTCGAAGTTCACCAATCCCAAATTTTTAAAGGTCATAGAGCTTGACTTCATAGTATTTCAGCTTTCTCTTGTAATGAGTCTACAGCTAGAAGGGAAAGATAGATTACAAACAAGAAAAGTTATGTTAACAAGAATTAAGATGAATTGTAAGTAATCTACCGGGAGATCCGAGATCCACAGGCACATGAAGAATTGCACAATTATGATCATATAGTTGCCAAGAAAAGACTAGTATATAACTGTATGTGTCCTTTTGTGACCTTATCATCCATGTAACAAAATTACGAGACTTCTTTCTACCCTAAAAGTTGTAGGTGTTAGACTCGGGTGAAGTCTGAAGCTCCTAGTCCTACCTGATCTCATTCAGGCTTAAGTTAGTGCTATAAATTTGGTTTATGACGATTGTACCCATTACAATATGAAAAACACTTCTGTTTTTATGGATAGGTAAAAATGTTTTTAAATGGGGTATCTTTAACAATAATAGGTGGGTGGGAAAATGACCCACCCTTATGATTGTAATTGTAATTTTCATAAATGCTACCTCTTGATGAGGGAGGTCGTATACGTCCTCCTCAAAATCGCTTTATAGGTAAAATCATACATGCGAATATTCCTGGGCATAACATGTTAGTAGACAATGATCGAAAAGTTCGAAAAAGATGAAGATTTTTTCAAAAAAGAAGAGGCAAACTTTCTATACAACTCAAACTTGATAAAGAGATAAATTGAGAAATAACGTACATTTTCTTTCATGTAAGAAGCTAAAGGTTTTTAGAAGCCCTTATAACTCTTACCTCAAAAAGGGTAAATGAAGGGACAACCCTGTTATGAATAGAGACCCACTATTACACCAACAAGCCACACACTTCACGCACAATGATTTCCTCAGAGAACCCAAATAGAAATGTATGTACCCTAGATAAGGATTGCATGCGAATAAGCCCATAATCGCATTCTCACCAGGGACAAGTGGTATGTATGGAAGATGGTGGGGAATTGATGAGATAGTCCACGTCACACGTGGATAATAACACTGAAAAAACTAGGTCAACCAGACTATAAGGGCCTGTTTGGTTTGCAACTATAATTTTGTTTTTTGTGTTTAAATACAATTCTGATAAAAATCTTCGTTTGGCAACCTGTTTTTAAACACAGAATTATAATATTCCTGTGTTATAATCAAGTTTTTCAGAAAACAGATTTTGGGTGTTTTATAACATCTGTTTTTTTTATTTTTCAACTCAGAATTATTCATTCTTAATATTTTAAAGCAATTATACCTTAATATATAATATACATACATAATACATTAATGTGTGTAATTCTTATAAATAAAAAATATATATGTACATATACACAAAATTACGTATGGAATAATATAAAGTTAAATAATATTATCAATAGATACATGATACTTATATATAGTTTTATACATATATTATTAATGTATGGAATAATATAAAATATACATATAGTACATATGTTTAAAAAAATATTATCAATTCATGTATGTATATAATTTTATAGTGAATTATATATGCGACATCATTATATATATATATGGAGAGAGAGAGAGAGAGAGAGAGAGAGAGAGAGAGTTAAACTCCCTAACATACCTCATTAAATATACCTAAAAATACATGATATTAAATGTACGTGTATATAATTTATGATGCATGTATGTATGTATATGTATACATTCATGTATCATGTATGTATGAAAGTTTTATGTATGTTTATATGTACATACATATATATATATATACACACACACACACACACACACACACACACACGCATATGTATGATATAAATATACATATTTGTCAATTTTGTCAAATTTTCAAAAAACTGTATTTAAAAACAACTTTACCAAACGCACACCAATAATTATAAACACAAAAAACTGAATTTTAAAACTCTATTTAAAAACAGTGTTTAAATCGAATTTTCTGAATAGAGAACCAAACAGGCCCTAAGACTGATCACCCTCATTTTTTGGGTAGTAAAGGGTATATGAGCTGGACTACCCACGTGGCACTGTTAGAAATTAATATTTAGTATCGAAATTAATTATTTAATTTCAATTATATTAAATTCTAAATTTATGAATTTCTCAATTATGTGATCTTGATAAATATCAGATAATTAATTAGGAACGTGATAAATACGAATATTAGAAAGATTGGGTAAATCTTATCCATTAGTTACATGATGATTAGTGGTATTAGTGGGAGACTTAAAAAAGAGTCACACCTTGACTAGAATTTCGTCCCTCTTCTCCTTATAAATAGAGGAGCCCTACACCATCTGGGGTTATCTCATAACACACTATTTCTGAGGTGGGAGAGAAATTCTGAGATTCCATGAGAGTGTATTTTTCCAAGAAGGTAGATTGATGGAGCAATTAATCAAGATTGATCCTTGATCAAGGTAAGTCTTATTTTCTATCTTTTAGACGTACTTTGTGAAAATATGAAGATCCAAGATCCTTTTATTAAGAACAATTGTATGCTAAAGTTTAATCATATTAATGTGTTCGTGATTAATATTAGAGCGTTTTTAAGAATGATTTTATATGTGGTATCAGAGCTAAAGTTTAAGATCTCATGATTTTCCTTATTAATGTTCGTCTATAATGAAATATGTGTCTGAGACTTCCTGCGATATTTTTATTAATGTCAATAAATTACTTTTGTGCCAGAGACCTTCTGCGACGTCTAATTTCTGTCATTAAATTTGCTCTTAAAGTGTGTTTGAGATTTTCTGTGACGTTTTTCTTCTGTCGACTCACTAGTGAGAATGAAAGGTCAAAACTTGCTTGGAATTTTACGAAACTTACATGATCGACTGGAAACGTCTAAATAAACAAAACCCATTGCATATAATGGACACCACCTTACTTTTGCGTTTTGACGTCGTTAAGACCCTTAAAATTGCGTTTTTACCATTTTTAGTAATAATGTTGACGTCAATATCTCACTCCAGAAAATTGATTTGTGAATTCCGCAAATTATTTTGAGATCCTGGAGTAATTATCTACATCCCTGTAGTGCTAACTCAAATTTTCTATTTTTGGCAAAAATTACAATTTTTTCGAATATTATGTATTTTTTTAAACCACGGGGGCTGTTTTTTTATGTTCATGGTTGTATAAATATTCATGTTATGTAGTATTTGGTACTGATGAAAGAGTTCAATATAAAATTTTGAATATTAGATGTTTGATTATGTGTTTGACAATAACATTTCGATATATTAGGTTATTGTGCATAATCTATATTTGGTACCCCAAAGGTCCTAATGTAATTATGAATTGATGTTTAGACAATAATATTTATATGGTGTTGGATGGGGAAGACATGAAAGTGTCTTAATCTATAATTGTAAATATTTGATTATTATGTATGCATTTATATTTGGACCATTAATTATACATTAAGTTTTGAGTATAATATTTTTTGGGGCATTGATTTTGCATAAATAATGTTTCTGACTTCCAGAAAAAAAAATATTTTTGAATTCCGTCGAATATTTGAGATTCTGGAGTAATTTCCTACAGTTCCATGATGCTAACTCATTTTTTTTTTGGAAAAATTTAAGTTTTCTCATATTTCATGTATGTTTTATCTAGAACTGTGATAAAACCTTGCTCTAATGATCCTTTTTAAGTTGAATATTCATGCGAAACACAAGCCAATATATTTCATATGGTAGGAAATTAGATTTGCGTTATTGTTAATATTCATATTTTGATGAGTCTCGTGCCAAACACACGCCAATGATTCATATTTTGAATATTATGATATTCGTGTCTTAATGAGTCTCATGCCAAACACAGGCCAACGATTCATGTAGTTGAAAATCAGAATTATTGTTTATTCTAAGGCTAGTACTCCCATTAAGTTGAATTAAATGCCAAACACAGGCTACAATTCATATGTGCGGATACTAGATTTATTCGTTGCATACATGCATATTTGAATGCATAACTTGCAAATTTTGAGACTCATAAGTAGGTATTCATTCAGTTTAATCAAATGTCAAATATAGGCTAAGATTACATGTGAAGATACTATACTTGTAGTCATTTCGGATTATCCTAATGTTTGTTATAAGGTTAAATTGAAGCGCAATACATGCTAAAATTTGAATCAAATAAATATTGAAATTTTTGTAAATGTTAAATAATTGGCATCAATGTTAAAAAGTCATATTTACATATGCCACTAGTATGATAATTGTGATTATAGCCGTATTGTCCATTAGTACGACCATGAATGATTTGGGTCAATATTTCTGATTTGTTACTCATACGTAAGCGATGAAGCGAAAGTAAATGATTTATGTCTTCCATTTATTGTTATTTATGTAATATCTCATGTAAACTCTTTGTCTATTTGATTTTCACATTATGTCTAATTTTTCGTGAATTTCAAGTTAGGGAATAGACAATAATATAATTATTCATGTATTACGGGTATTTTGAACATGTATGCATATCTCTAATATTTATATAATATAAGGTTTCGTGTTCATTAAAGTGCTCCATTCCAGAAGATATAAATATTGGACTAATGCAATAATATCATGCATATTTTGGTTGTCTACGGGTCCATGTATGATATTGAATGCTAGGATGATGATACTTTATGATGTTGCATACATATTATTGTTTATTCATTTATTGTGATTACAATAATTAAACAAAATGTTAGTACTGATATATATTTTGGGAAGGTAATAATGGTCGTCAAACGCAGATGCCATAGTTTCTTTCACTATCATATCACCAATTAAGTTTATGAAAACCATAAACATGAATAATTTAGTTTATTGATCATGCGATATTTAATGAAAATAAGTGAAAAATTTATTGACTTGTGTATGTAAGTCTTTACGTAATGTAATATTCATATTATGAAATGTTTGGTAGTCACTACAGTGACTCAACTAGAATGGCAATGAATATTAAATGTAAAGCTGATGGTAGTAGTAACTCATGATGCTTATAATTGTAAAGATATTATTGGGGTATATTGAGTTTATTTATTCAAACAAAGTTATTCCTTACAGGGAATCAATTTTGAGTGATTGAATGAACATCATAGATCACATACATTATTATAGTATGTGAAAATAAGTTGTGCACAAATATCGTGTACAATATAACGAAATAACATTATACCCAATAAAGTAATCTACAAGCATCATATAATCGATATTTCACGGTTACTACTGAAGAAAACTCACGGTTACGCACTCACTTTATTATCATGTAATCGATGTGTGTATTGTTAAATCGAAGCATTAATGAAGTGAGCAATTTATCTCATTATCTTATCACATATTATTGTATCCCATTTTATTTCTCTAAAAATTTCATATTTAATTTGGTTAAACAAATTAAGTTTGTTTACATAATGCAAACTTGGACTAATAATGATAAAGATAATATGTATCTTTTATTATTTTAAACGAGTTTTTCATCTCAGTTGAGTTTGCAAGTTATACTTATTGTGTTATAGAAAGTATTTACTTTTGATGCAAGGATTTCTTACAAAACAAACTAGAAATGTTAATAAGATTCTTTTCTTTTGTTCTTGGGGAATCAAATCGCCATTTGTTTTCATAAACCCTCATTTTTTTTTGAAAATATTTGTCTAGACTTGATCGTGAGGGATATGTTTTAAAGAATCTTTTGATGTATATTTTTTTCAAGGGTTATGATATTCCTTTTGATGTTTTGTACAAAATAAAGTTTGGACATAATTCTTTAAAGATTATCCTGCATCATAATCGTAGCGTTATTGATGAAACTCTTTAAATCTTGTGCCAAATTAAATCTAGACTCTTTTTCATAATTTTCGTGGACAAGATTTTTGTAATGTCTCTTACAAATTTTGATAGTCGAGTTGTGCTCTTAAGGTATTACGATGTCTAATATAAGGATGACCTATGTGGCCCAAGTGGGAGATTATGAGAAACTTCCCTTAAAGTGGACGTACACAGATCATATAATTGTCATTGACACGTATTTATTGCATTAAAGTCAAATTCATTATGAAAGGTGAAATTAGTGGTAGTAGAAAATCATGAAATATGGTTATAAAGGAAGGTAGGGTACTTATCCCATTACCGATAACCTTCTTAAATCCTTGTTCTTTTAGTTGTTAGATTGTCTAAACAACAAAGAACAAATAAATGATCAACCACTAAATGATAGTATTATCACCGTGAGAGAAATGTAGATAAAATCATAAGGAATAGTATTAAGAAGATCCTAAAAGGTCTACTATCCTCGATGATTATGTGGTGTATCTGCATGAACATGAATTTGGAGTAGGGATAAATAATGACATGGTTTTATTTTCAAAAGTCATAAGAACTGAAACTAATGGGCTACAACTAAGGTTGAAATCTCATTGAATTACATAATTGATGCACTAAAGTCGAGTATAAGGGGGTCATCAAGACCAAATGCGACACTAACGATAGTTAAACGAGATAAAGCTAAATTGTAGTAAAATATTTCTCTATTAATGAAGAAAAGGTTATAAATGAACCTTCTTAATTATATGTATGGACATGGAATTCCTATGACATTAGTAGCTCATTATGATTGAGAGTTACATGAAGTGGATGTGAAAATTACTTTTTGAAGTCTTATAAACCATGCGTATATGTTTAGGAGATCATTTTATAAACATAAGTTTCTCACATGACGTATTTTAAGAAATAATATCATTATTTTTTTTAATCGTTGTATATTTGTATACACCTTAAGATCAGTGGGAGTAAGTTTATATATTTTCTCTATATTCAAGCACATATTTAGAAAGTACAGAATCAAAACAATCTTATGGGTTTAAAAGTTGTGTATGAAGTAATGAGATACTTAAAGGACTATATGCTCACATTTATGATGTATGTGTTCATTTAAATATGAACAATTATTGTGACTCAGATTTACTATTTGTACGGATGGTATGGAGTTCACTCTTGCTTAAGAATATTTTTTTTGGTTTATCAACTAATATAATGAAGGAGTGCAACACAATCCATCCATTAACTATTGTGAAAGCTGAGTTTGTAGCATGCTTGATGCTACAACTTATGTATTTTGGCAGCGTGACTTCATTTCGGGACTTGAAGTTGTCGAAACTATTATCAAGTCGCTGAAATATTATGATAATGTCACTGCAATCTTCGTTATGAATAAATGTTAGGTATTCCTAATGTAACTAAGCACGTTGAATGAAATACCTATCAGTTAAAGAATAAATTCAGAAACAAAGAGTGTCAATTGATCGCATTAGTACGAGTGATAACATAGCAGATCCTATTATGAAAGGACTATCTCCAAAAGACCTTATGGAACGTGTCAAAGAGATGGATCTCGATTAGTAAAATTATGATTGCTATTTGGTTTAGTTGTTTGACACTATTACTTGAATTCAATAAAAGTGTTTCTGATTTCAATTATTTATGTCTTTTGTGAATGCATGCATATGATTATGAATTATTGTTGACATAAGTAGTCCTTATTTAAAAGGACATTATGAGGCCATTATGATACCCAATATTAAAGGCTTAGTTGAATGAAACATTGGTGTTGTGCTACATGGAAGGAACCATGCTCTTGAATAGCATGGAACCGCCATGACTCGCATCCGTGAATTGCTTGATTTAAGCAAACTATATTTATCAGTTATTGTGCACCTTATGGTACCTAATTTAATTATGAGGATTATTAAGATCAAGTTGGAGACTGTTGGAAATTAATATTCAGTGTCGAAATTAATTATTTAATTTCAATTATATTAAATTCCAAATTTATGAATTTCCCAATTATGTGGTCTTGATAAATATCAGATAATTAATTCGGAATGTGATAAATACGAAAATTAGAAGATTTTGTCAATCTTATCCGTTAGTCACATGATGGTTAGTGGCATTAGTGGGAGACTTAAAAAAGAGTCCCACCTTGACTAGAATTTCGGCCCTCTTCCCCTTATAAATAGAGGAGCCCTACACCATCTGGGGTTATCTCATAACACACTATTTCTGAGGTGGGAGAGAAACTCCGAGATTCCATGAGAGTGTATTTTTCCAAGAAGGTAGATTGATGGAGCAATTAATCAAGATTGATCCTTGATCAATGTAAGTCTTATTTTCTATCTTTTAGACGTATTTTGTGAAAATATGAAGATCCAAGATCCTTTTATTAAGAACAATTGTATGATAAAGTTTAATCATATTAATATGTTCGTGATTAATATTAGAGCGTTCTTAAGAATGATTTTATAAGCACTACAAATTGGCATTCAAAGAATCCGATATCACTATGGCCCTACTTGCCCATCGATTATGAACATGATAAAGACAATACTGATAATGATAAGGTTGAATAAAAAGACCGACTCCATGATACATTATCAAGGAAATAGCTTACAAAAATAAAATTCTTTTGTATATATATAGATCCCCTAAATACGAGGAAAATTAAATAGAACTATAATAACCACAACTTGGACTCTTAACTAGCAATCTTTAGCACTCCAAGACGTTCTTCTCCTAGATAAATAAAATAATCCCTCTCTGCCTTCCTTATGGATGTAGGCGAGACTAACATCTCAAACCCTATTCTTGCGAAATTTATCTTATCATATTCATATTTTTGGGTAATGTTGTTATTTATAATTATTGTAAATTTAATACTAATACGTGTCCCAAAGTTTGTTATTAATTATTTTATGTATACCTATGGCTAAAATTCATTAAACAGGAAAACATTAAAGAAAATAAGATTATTAACTATCATTAGAGACCTTCAAAATTGAAAGGGGATTAATTTACTTATCGTTTTTAGAGATCTTCAAAATGGAGAAGGCTGAGATTATATATCATCATTGCCGATATTCGAAGTTAAAAGATAATGAAGTTATTAACCAATGGTGTTGTCTTTAGGAGTTGAATGCGATTAAGATTATTCACCATTCATGGTGACTTTTGAAGTTGAAAGCTACTATTTTGTCTATCATGGGTTATACATATACGACTCTGAATCAGCTCAATCTTGGTCAAAGTATCTTGAAATAAATTTGGTCCGAGAATCTTGTTGTCCCACACCTCTAACCACAAGTGGGTGAACGACAAGGTCTAACATACAATGCCTCAAATGGTGCGATGTCAATAGTAAACTGATAGGAGTTATTATACGCAAACTCCACCAGTGTAAGGTACTGCTCCCAACCTCCGCTAAAGTCAAGGATACACATCTGTAGCATATCTTCTAACATCTAATTCATCCTCTTTGTCTATCCATCCATATATGGGTGATATGTCATACTCAATCGTAACTATATACCCATGGCCTCCTAAAAACTCTATCAAAAAATGAGACACAAAAATCTTCTCCCTGTCGCACACAATATCAAGTGGCACCTTATGTAGTCTCACTATCTTAGTGATGAAGATCTTGGCATACTGTCCCGTGATATAATCCATCCGGAATGGCAGAAAATAGTCTACCTTAATCAACGGATCCACTATCACCCAAATGTAATTGTGAAGTTTTTGTGATGTAGGCAACCCAATGATTAAATCCATGGAAATGCTCTCCCATTTCCACATTAGAATCTCTAACAGGTGCAGAACCCCTGCTGGTTTATGATAACTTTGATCTTTAATAAAGGGTAAAATACATGAGTTTTTCTTATTGTATTAGATATAAAATCATCGAAAGAAATTGACTTGTCCCAAAAACCGTTGTAATTATTTTTGGTTTAAACTTTACCATTATTTTGATGAACTTGGATTACCTTTTAGCACTACACCAAAATGACAAAATTATCACCTTTCAGCCGGCCACCCTTGTCAAGGTCATTGATCGTGACAAAAAACACGCATTTTGTGTCACGGTCATTGACCTTGACACGACCGTGACAAAGAATTGTCACGGTCAATGACCGTGACAATTCTTTAAATAATTGTCACGGTCAATGACCTTGACATGACCGTGATAACTTTTGCAGCAAAAACTCTTTCCGCCTTCTTTTTTCCCTCTCGCCGTTCCCTCCCTCTCTCTCACTCTACGCTGCTCTCTCTCTCTCTCTCTCTCTCTCTCTCTCTCTCTCTCTCTTTCTCTCTCTCTCTCTCTCTCTCTCTCTCTCTCTCTCTCTACTTTCAGGTTTAATTCTCTCTCTCTCTCTCTTTCATTTATATATATGTTTGTGTGTATATATATGTGTGTGTGTGTATATGTGCATCTGTGTGTGCGTGTGTGGGGGTGGGGCAGGGTGGGGGTAAGGGGTGGGGCTATTGTGTGTGTGTGTGTATGTGTGGTGGGTGGGGGGTGTGGAGGGAGGTGCGGAAGGTTGGGGGGCTATTGTGTGTGTGTGTGTGTGTATGTGGTGGGTGGGGGTGTGTGTGTGTGTGTGTGTGTATGTGGTGAGTGGTGGTGGTGGTGTGTGTGTATGTGGTGAGTGGGGGGTGTCGAGGGAGGTGTGTGTGTGTGTGTGCATTTGAATTAACCCATGAATTTGTATTTTTGTATTTGAATTCACCCATGAATTTATTTTTGTATTTGAATTAACCCATGAATTTATTTTTGTATTTGAATTAACCCATTATATGAAACATACTTGAAATTAAATATAGTGCGCATAGATACGCATTCAATAGCCGTTAGACCCGTTCGAGAGTCATTACACCTGTAATGAGATCTCTCGAATTGTCCCGTTTGGACAGTTTGAGACTGTATAATATTCTTATTGGCTTAAAGTTGTTACTTTTGGAGGAAGTTCTGTAATCGTATCTTAATGTTCTCTGGGTACATACTAGATTGACAAGTGTGACTGTTATTTCAATTGACCAATTGAAGTAACACTCACACCTGCCAATATACGTCGTGTACTTGGAGAACTACGGGGATATACTGTCGAATTTTTTTCAAATTGTAACAATGTGCATGAGCTGTTAAGTATATTACAGAAAAATGCAGTCTTGAATGGGATAGGAACAATTACCCTTTAATAGGATAATTAAATGATGGGATAATTAAATAAAACATACTATAAATCTAAGTTTTGTTTACCTTTAATAGGTGTTTAGTTGTGGTAGCTGTGATGGGATATCCGAAATACAAAGAGTGGATGGGTGAGACTAATAGAATGGGGGATGTGTTTCGCAGAGGTGCTAACGAATTTTTGAAATATGCAAAGAGATGTCGTAATGATGAAGAGTTTCCGTGTCCGTGTGCTAGGTGTAAGAATGATAAGGTGTTTGAGTGGAAAACAGTTGAACTACATTTGTTAAGATCGGGTATGCAAGATCGTTATCGATTTTGGAGTTTTCACGGTGAATTGAAAGTTACTTTTGTCCCCGACCAACCTTCACAACAACCTTCAACAAGTAGAATAGATGTAGAAGGGGACGACGTAGATCATAATATGTTAGAGGATTTAGTTGATGATCCGTACGGAGTTTATGAAGCAGAGGAGAATGAGGTTACTGATGATGTAGAAGATTCAAGTGCTCGTGAAGATAACACGATAAAACTTGACGATGACTACCAAAGTTTAAAATTTAAGGCGACCCAATCGTTATACGCTGGCTGTGAGAAAGATCAAACAACTTTACATGCCATGGTTGGTTTGCATAGTTTAAAGACGCAGTACGATTTGTCTGGCAATAGCGTGACGGGAATTCTGAAATGGGTGAAGGGCTTATTACCCAAGGTGAATACACTTCCAAATAGCTATCCTGTTATGAAGAACAGTTTGAAAGGTTTGGGAATGAAGTATAAATCGATTCATGCTTGTGTGTATGACTGCATACTATACGGAAAGGAGTATAAAAATCTCGATCGTTGTCCGGTATGCGATGAACCTAGATATGCCCAATCTACTAGTAAGGAAGGCACAAGCTCAAAAGTGCCTCAAAAAGTATTGAAATATTTTCCCGTTGGGCCTAGATTAAAGCAATTTTTCACAGTACCATAGATTGCAAAGGCAATGACTTGGCATGCTAGGGCAAAAGTAGGGGGTAATATCATGCGTCATCCTATTGATTCTACTGCCTGGCGGAGGATGAATTTTGAGTATCCCGATTTTGCTCGAGAACAACACAACATTCGTTTGGGTATATTAACAGATGGTTTCAATCCATTTGGAAGTCTAAGCACCAATCAGAGTGTATGGCCAGTGATCCTTGCCCCACTCAACCTCCCTCCTTCACAGTGTATGAGACCTGAATTTTCGATGATGGCTTTGTTGATACCTGGGCCAAAGTCACCAAGTGATGACATTGATATCTACCTGGATCCTTTGGTAGAAGAATTAAATGATTTGTGGGAAGAGGGTGTGCAATCATTTGACTCTTTTAGAAAACAAGAGTTTACGCTGAAAGCTATGTTGATGTGGGCAATTCATGATTTTCCAGCTTATGGGACATTATCTGGATGTGTAGTACATGGTTATTTGGGGTGTCCTATTTATGGAGAGGAGACTGAATCTCTTCGTCTATCCTCTAGCTTAAAAAATGTATACCATTGCCATAGGAGGTTTTTACCCCCAGCTCATAGTTTCAGATTTGAGAAAGTTTCCAATTTTTTATTGGGCGGAGTTGAACATAGACTACCACCGAGACAACTTTCGAGTTCAGAAATTGAAAGTAAATCTTCTGAATGTGGGCCAAATATGTCAGGTAAGAATCCAAAATTTAAGAATGTCAAGCATAAGAAGACCCCAACTGGGAATGAAATTGGGATAAGAAAGGCATGGTCTCCGAGGTCAATTTTATTTGACTTGCCTTATTAGAAGAATAACCCGGTGCGCCATGTATTGGATGTGATGCATGTAAAGAAGAACTTTGTTGAACATATTGTGGGTACTTATCTTGGGGGGAGTCATTCGAAGGATGGAGAAAATGCACGAAAAGACCTTAAAACGTTAAAACTTAAGACACAACTATGGTTGAAAGAAGATAGCAGGGGAAGGATAATAATTCCCCCTGGTGCGTTTACTTTGACAAGTGGGGAAAGGAAGGTGCTTCTAGACACAATATATAATTTGAAGGGCCCATCTACTTTTTCGTCCAACATGCAAAGGATTGTGAATTATGCTACTCATGATTTACATAAGTGTAAGTCCCACGATTGGCATGTGATCATGCAATTGGTTCCTCTATTGTTTAAGCACCGTTTCTCCAAGCACAAGGATTTGCGTAGGGCTATTATGTAAATTAGTATTACCTTCTCCCTCTTGTGTGAGAAGGTAGTGAATCGAGAACACATAGTGGCCGTAAAATTGGCTGTGAACGAAGCGATTTGTGTATTAGAGAAGTACTTTCCCCCAGCATTCTTTGACATAAGTGTTCACTGGTTGGTACACCTATGCGACGAGGCACTTCTTTGTGGTCCAGTTAGATACGGTGGATGTATCCATTTGAAATATGGATGAAAGTTTTTAAAGATTACGTCAAGAATACGCGATATATTGCAGGCTCAATTGCAGAGGAATACATCACCGTGGAGTCATCAATATATACTCGAGAATATATGCCTGACTCGACCAGCGTTGATGACACTGATGAATTCGTCGATGATGGTGGTAATGTGATGGGACAACGAGTGAAATTAACGAGTTTACAACATGAACAAGTATCTCGTTATCTATTTGACACACATGAAGATGTCGAAGAATGGAAAAAGTAAGTTTCGATTATTATAATGTTTAACATTATTTTAGATTATTTTATACATGATTAATTTTGTAATATGCAGTAAATATGAAGCCTGTGAGAACAATAAAAGATGAAAAACAATGATACAATCAGACAGCGAATTTAGGCTATGGTTGGCACAAGAGGTAATTATAATGAAAACAGTCGTTATATAACATTACATTAGACTCAAATTTTACCACTAATATAATTAATTTATCTATATTCTCAGCTCCTAAAGATGGGTGATGTGACATCAAGGCTTGCTCGTCTAGCCACTGGACCCTTGTTCGTGGCACAAGAGTACAAAAAGTATCGATTGAACGGTTACATTTTCGGCGCTAAAGTGTACGAGGAAAGTACAAATGTACAGAACTCTGGAATTTTATACAAGGCTCTTACTTTCTTTCGAGCGAGCGCAAAAGATAAAAACCTCGTTGAAGCTGAAATGACTTACTATGGTGTAATCCAAAATATATTTGAATTGGATTATATAAGCTTCAAAGAGGTTGTATTTTACTGTGAATGGGTAAGAGTTGAGGATAAAAATGCTTGTAAAGTTGATCCTGTCACCAATTTGATCATTGTTGACTTTTCCAAGTTGAAGAGCAACGACCACGTGAGCGATGAGCCGTTTGTTTGTGCATTTCAAAAGGTTAAGCAAGTGTTTTACTCGGAGTATATCAACAACGAGCCGTGGTCAATTGTCCAACACGCGCCAAGGCGTCTAAATAGTAGTGTGGATGACTTGGCCGCTCCTACCGAATATCAATCCATTTTTAATGAGAACCCGAATTTGAAACAATTTTTCAATTTGTAATAAATATTTCACTTTGTACCGAAACATCCATTTTTAATGTTTTTAATTGATCTGCACTTTATCATTTTCACTCTTGTGTAGTGTGCGTGTGTGCAGAGGAGATTAATACATAAATATTCCAACTACATCTAAGTTTTGTTTATACTAATCCATGAATATACGCTTCTTACCTTTAATAGGTGATTAGTACATAGTTATTTGGGGTGTCCTATTTGTGGAGAGGAGACTGAATCTCTTCGTCTATCCGAACACTAAGAAATTCCATAATCCTATCCTCCCAACCGTTATGTAGCCAAACATCACCAGTTGAAGTTGTCAATTCCACTTTCCATACCCCACCACTGGAACTTCTAGCAAAACATGGGAGACCATTGAAAGGTGGAATTGACAACTCAACTGCTGATTTTTGGCTACACAACGGTTGAAAGGAATTTGCAACGCATAACTCCATAGGATTATGGCATTTCTTAGTGTTTATATATGAAGAGAATTATATTTGACACGATTACCCGGGGTACATTAGTTGGAAGGAGGTGTCATATGAGATCAAATTAGCTGTTTGGGTGACACTACAGGTAATGTATTTATATTTACATGTCAATTTCGATTTCGATTTCAATTACGATTTATATTTATCTATATTTGAGGGGCGGATACTAATTTTACTTTATTTCAATTCAGGGGACATGGAGTGGCCCTAAGGGTAGGCCACATATGCTCTATACTTATGTGGCTATTCGAATGAGAAGGGAAGGATAAGGAGGTGTCCCCGAGCGTCGCAGTACAAAATCTCTTTTCCATGCAAATAGTTTGTAGATTTGAGATAATTGATGGTGATGTTGTTTCTTCTTAAATAGTTTCTATTTTGAATATATATTTGCATTATCTTTAGTTTGTTTGGATATATGATGTTTGAACAGGTACAACGTTGCTATAACAGGTACAAATATATTGCTGGGCTGTGGCAGTGGCCATACTGCACAGCAGATTTTTTTTTAAATTCTGCCCAGAATTGTCACGGTCATTGACCGTGACAAGCCCGTGACAACTTTTTATCACGGACGTGTCACGGTCATTGACCGTGATAATTTTTTTTTAAAATGTCACGGCTTTGTCACGGTTTATAACCATGACAAACGTTTCACGATCATGGACCGCGACACGACCGTGACAAAAAAAGTTATCTCGCCTCAAAATGTCACGGTCATTAACCTTGACAAGTTAAATTTGTCAAGGTCAAGGACCGTGGCAATTCGAAAGATTTGGTGTAGTATAGTGCATCAAATATCCTAGGAAATTTCCTGCAATAACATCAAAGGAATAATTTAAAAGATGCATTTTAAGTTGGTAAGTTTCATTCCTTCGAAGGACTTTTTAAAGCGTGTTATCTAATCAATTATCAATTTTGACTTCACAATAATGTCATCATTGTAACACTCTAAAAAAGTGTGAAACATATCATGGATAATGGAATTTAATCCCATTTCTTAAGTGGCCCCTACGTTTATTAGAAAATGATGTTTTTATTCATTCGAAGATTCTCGATATGCTAGGTCACCTAAAATAAGTTTTATGCACAAATTCTTCATCTATGCATATTTGATTATAACTAGAATGGCCATCTATTATAGACATGATAACATGACTATCTGGCGTGTCAACCAATAAATCTACTACTTGCATTGGATATTCATCTTTTGGAGTGGCCACATTTAGATTTCTAAAACAAATGCATACTCTCAATTTGCCATTTTTCTTAATGACTCACTCTATATTAAAGAGCCATTCAACATACCTTGCAGTTTGATGAATCCGACTTTAAGAAGCTTCTTTATTTCTACTTGACATGCTTGTACCCCTCCTTATCTTGGTAACTACTTGACATGCTTTTACCCCTCCTTGATTGGTAGTCTATGCTCAACTAATTTCCTATCTAAGATAAGTTACTCATTATATTCCTCAGAAAAACCGTCCTTATACTGATGTAAAAGTTCTATAATTAATTGTTCGTGTTTTTTGTTTAGGTTAGGATTGATATACATGATATTTTTATTTTGTTCAGTTCCCAAATTGATTTCTATTAATGATCCGATTAATTCACCCTAACTTATTCATATTCTATTGGTGAACATGGTAATTCATCACTATCTTGAGGAACTTCACTCTTTATATCTTATTCGAAGACATAATTAGCCCAATTCATGGTAGTTTCTTCACCATGTTTGGTGTTGAACTCCAAATCTTTGAACAGATAAAAAACCATGACCATGCTTTCATTGGCCTGATGAATCTCAATGGGTGTTGTGTGCATTAAACAAATCTTTTATTTTCTTAAGTTGGACCCATCAGGCAAAAAAATAACTCATTGTAACCTTCATCTAAGATTCTCGTACCTCTGGTACCAAAGCCTTTGACTTTACAGGCCCTATATTCTATTGGTAAAGCTATGCCTCAACACAATTGCAAGATTGATTAATTGGTAGTCTCCACTCCCTCCATAAGTTCATATTACTTCATCAAAAGTGATTTCAGAATCATAGAAGAAGGAATACATTTGTTAGAATGAATTCGGATCCTTACCAAGTAAAACATTAAAACTTTGTGTACCTTCAATGATAAAAACGAAAGTTTTTTATTTTCTAGTGCATATTTCAATGTTAATTGGTAGTACACCATTGTTAAACTTTTTGTCTCCATCAAAGCTTAAGATAATTATTTGAGCCTGAATCAATTTAGGATGTTATTTGTTTATCTTAGATAACACGAAAAATGGTATTATGTTAACAACTGCCCCATTATCTACTAATAATATTGTGATACCTCATAATATTTAAAACTAGATTGATCATTTCTAAAATTAAATAGTACATGAGTCTAAACCAATAAGTATCTTTCTAATCACGTGAGAGAAGAATTAACCTAAAATCATATCTGAATATCTATATGGAAAAATATTCCACAACTCTGATACCATCCATATAAGTCAAGAACTACGATACCAATGCTATGCAGTACCAATGATAGGAAAGAATGAACACAAGTACGTATCCTCAATACTATAATGGAAAAAAAAGAACTTATAGAATTGGCACGAAGGCCGGTGACACCTACATCCTAAACTAGATCTACAATGAGAAGATGGGTGATAACAACCCTCTCGATCAAGGTTGCGAAACGGGCGACCTTAGTCTTGAAATGTCAAATCCGTAATGTTAACAGCAAGTTGAAAGAGAATAAAAGTGTAACGAAAGTTGTGATAAATCATAACTAATATTACACGTGTTTAAGGTACCAAATCCCAAGTGATCCCATATTTACATTTTTAATCTACACCCGCAAGATTAAGAATTACTTTCAAAATAAATCTACACTAATCAAAGTCAAGTGTAACAAAGTAATTGAGGTAATATTAAATTCTAAGTATCACATAACTAAGACAAGCAACAAAAGGCCTATCTCTAATGTCACTGGGGATCACTCGTGCGTACTAAATAGAATCTCAAGCAGCCTCGAACCTAAGACCTTTTCAAGATAAGGTATAAATCATCACATCTACCCATCGATTATATAGACTACCATACAGAAGATTATATAAAGGAAATATCCCCCTAATCCATCACGAACACAGGTATACAGACGTGTGAACCAAGGGTGAGGATTGACTAAGGTAACTCGTATACTCACCGAGGTGCCATAGCGGTCCGAGTCGTACGTGCCCCTTCTAAATGGAATCCGCCTTAATATTTTTGCCATGAGTACTCATGCATGGTACACTCACATAAGGAACACAACAAATAATATTCATCTAAATTACGGAATTCAAGACCCAACTAGATTTATATACTTTAATTCAATTTAAAAGTAGACAATAATTTCTTTCATCTTCTTAAATTCGGGTCATCATAGTTATATTATAAACAAGTTAAAAAATTTATTTAAGGTAAGAGATTATCCCAAAATAATCCCCTAAAACAAACATCCCTAAATTAAAATAATGAGAAAAATTATAAAAATATCTGAATCATCGATCTATCGATCGATGGATCGATCATTCGCATCAGATATTTAAAGATTCTCATTTTCGAGTTTGTCTTCTCCAATTCAACCCAATTTATCTCAAACCTCCATTAAAGATCAGAAAACCTTTATATGTGATTCATATTACATATATACAATGTGAACATATATAAAACATGGTTATAACACAATTGTATCATCAAAGTCCTCATCATAGGTCAAAAACTCAATTAAAATCAATATTCTCTCGCTGGGACTCTAACACCCAATTCATTTCAAATTGATTTCAATTCTCTACATATATCGATAAAAATATTAAGGTTTTGAATGAATTTTGTATACAAACTAGAATCTAACCTAAAGCTAATCCAAACACAACAAATATTGCGAAGATTCAACCAAAATGATGTTAATCCTAATTACTTCTTAATTGTGTTAATCACGAAATTCTTGATTTTAGTCATTCAAATCAGATTTTTATTATTTAATTAGGTTTCGATCCAGAACAGTTTGGAGGATGTCTAGCTAGCTCGAGAAATTTTGATGAAATTAATTAGTAATGCTACTGTGGTGGAAGGTTATAAATGTACCAATGGAATTATCAGGTATAAGTGTTGGACATGAATGGGCTCTAAGGGACCCCTCAGAGATCAAATCCCCAACGTCTTACATGCTACTACTATATGTGGTCACTCAAGGGTGAACGGTACCACTAAAGGGATCGAGAAATTATTCTTTTTGCCAAGTCTGAAGAAAGATGTTCATTTGTCACTACACCAAAATGACAAAATTGTCACCTTTCAGCCGGCCACCCTTGTCAAGGTCATTGATCGTGACAAAAAATACGCGTTTTGTGTCACGATCATTGACCTTGACACGACCGTGACAAAGAATTGCCACGGTCAATGACCTTGACACGACCGTGACAACTTTTGCAGCAAAAACTCTTCCCCCCTTCTTTTTTCCCTCTCGTCGTTCCCTCCCCCTCTCTCTCTCTACGCTGCTCTCTCTCTCTCTCTCTCTATCTCTCTCTCTCTCTCTCTTCCATTTATATATATGTTTGTGTGTGTATATATATATATATATATGTGTGTGTGTGTGTATATATGTACATGTAAGTGTGCGTGTCTGGGGGGTGGGGAAGGGTGGGGGTAGGGGGTGGGGATGTTGTGTGTGTATATGTGTGGTGGGTGGGGGGTGTGGAGGGAGGTGGGGAAGGGTGGAGGTTATTTTGTGTGTGTGTGTGTGTGTGTGTGTGTGGTGGGTGGGGGTGGGGGTGTGTGTGTATGTGGTGAGTGGGGGTGTGGAGGGAGGTGGGGGGGGGGGGGGGTGTATGTGGTGAGTGGGGGGTGTGGAGGGAGGTGTGTGTGTGTATATTTGAATTAACCCATGAATTTGTATTTTTGTATTTGAATTAACCCATGAATTTATTTTTGTATTGAATTAACCCATGAATTTATTTTTGTATTTGAATTAACCCATTATATGAAACATACTTGAAATTAAATATAGTGCGCATAGATACGCATTCAATAGCCGTTAGACCCGTTCGATAGTCATTACCCCTGTAATGAGATCTCTCGAATTGTCCCGTTTGGACAGTTTGAGACTGTATAATTTCTGTATAATATTCTTATTGGCTTAAAGTTGTTACTTTTGGAGGAAGTTTTGTAATCGTATCTTAATGTTCTCTGGGTACATACTAGATTGACAAGTGTGACTGTTATTTCAATTGACCAATTGAAGTAACACTCACACCTGCCAATCTACGTCGTGTACTTGGAGAACTACGGGGATATACTGTCGAATTTTTTTCAAATCGTAACAATGTGCATGAGCTGTTAAGTATATTACAGAAAAATGCAGTCTTGAATGGGATAGGAACACTTACCCTTTAATAGAATAATTAAATGATGGGATAATTAAATAAAACATACTATAAATCTAAGTTTTGTTTACCTTTAATAGGTGTTTAGTTGTGGTAGCTGTGATGGGATATCCGAAATACAAAGAGTGGATGGGTGAGACTAATAGAATGGGGGATGTGTTTCGCAGAGGTGCTAACGAATTTGTGAAATATGCAAAGAGATGTCGTAATGATGAAGAGTTTCCGTGTCTGTGTGCTAGGTGTAAGAATTGTAAGGTGTTTGAGTGGAAAACAGTTGAACTACATTTGTTAAGATCGGGTATGCAAGATAGTTATCGATTTTGGAGTTTTCACGGTGAATTGAAAGTTCCTTTTGTCCCTGACCAACCTTCACAACAACCTTCAACAAGTAGAATAGATGTAGAAAGGGACGACGTAGATCATAATATGTTAGAGGATTTAGTTGATGATGCGTACGGAGTTTATGAAGCAGAGAAGAATGAGGTTACTGATGATGTAGAAGATTCAAGTGCTCGTGAAGATAACACGATAAAACTTGACGATGACTACCAAAGTTTAAAATTTAAGGCAACCTAACCGTTATACTCTGGCTGTGAGAAAGATCAAACAACTTTACATGCCATGGTTGGTTTGCACAGTTTGAAGACGCAGTACGGTTTGTATGGCAATAGCGTGACGGGAATTCTGAAATGGGTGAAGGGCTTATTGCCCAAGGTGAATACACTTCCAAATAGCTATCCTGTTATGAAGAACAGTTTGAAAGGTTTGGGAATGAAGTATAAATCGATTCATGCTTGTGTGTATAACTGCAAACTATACCGAAAGGAGTATGAAAATCTCAATCATTGTCTGGTATGCGATGAACCTAGATATGTCCAATCTACTAGTAAGGAAGGCACAAGCTCAAAAGTGCCTCAAAAAGTATTGAAATATTTTCCCGTTGGGCCTAGATTAAATCGATTTTTCACAGTATCATAGATTGCAGAGGCAATGACTTGGCATGCTAGGGCAGAAGTAGGGGGTAATATCATGCGTCATCCTATTGATTCTACTACCTAGCGGAGGATGAATTTTGAGTATCCCGATTTTGCTCGAGAACAACGCAACATTCGTTTGGCTATATCAACAGATGGTTTCAATCCATTTGGAAATCTAAGCACCAATCAGAGTGTATGGCCAGTGATCCTAGCCCCACTCAACCTCCCTCCTTCACAGTGTATGAGACCTGAATTTTCAATGATGGCTTTGTTGATACCTGGGCCAAAGGCACCAAGTGATGACATTGATATCTACCTGGCTCCTTTGGTAGAAGAATTAAATGAGTTGTGGGAAGAGGGTGTGCAATCATTTGACTCTTTTAGAAAACAAGACTTTACGCTAAAAGCTATGTTGATGTGGGCAATTCATGATTTTCCAGCTTATGGGACATTATCTGGATGTGTAGTACATGGTTATTTGGGGTGTCCTATTTGTGGAGAGGAGACTGAATCTTTTCGTCTATCCTCTAGCTTAAAAAATGTATACCATTGCCACAGGTGGTTTTTACTCCCAGCTCATAGTTTCAGATTTGAGAAAGGTTCCAATTTTTTATTGGGCAGAGTTGAACATAGGCTACCGCCGAGACAACTTTCGGATTCAGAAATTGAAAGTAAATCTTCTGAATGTGGGCCAAATATACGAGGTAAGAATCCCAAATTTAAGAATGTCAAGCATAAGAAGTCCCCAACTAGGAATGAAACAGAGATAAGAAAGGCATGGTCTCGGAGGTCAATTTTATTTGACTTGCCTTATTGGAAGAATAACCCGGTGCGCCATGTATTGGATGTGATGCATGCAGTGAAGAACTTCGCTAAACATATTGTGGGTACTTGCCTTGGAGGGAGTCATTCGAATGATGGAGAAAATGGACAAAAAGACCTGAAAATGTTAAAACTTAAGCCACAACTATGGTTGAAAGAAGATAGTAAGGGAAGGACAATAATTCCCCCTGGTGCGTTTACTTTGACAAGTGGGGAAAGGAAGGTGCTTCTAGACACAATATATAATTTGAAGGGCCCATCTACTTTTTCGTCCAACTTGCAAAGGATTGTGAGTTATGTTACTCATGATTTACATAAATGTAAGTCCAACGATTGGCATGTGATCATGCAATTGGTTCCTCTATTGTTTAAGCACTATTTCTCCAAGCACAAGGATTTGCGTAGGGCTATTATGCAAATTAGTATTACCTTCTCCCTCTTGTGTGAGAAGGTAGTGAATCGAGAACACATAGTGGCCGCAAAATTGGCTGTGAACGAAGCGATTTGTGTATTGGAGAAGTACTTTCCCCCAGCATTCTTTGACATAAGTGTTCACTTGTTGGTACACCTATGCGACGAGGCACTTCTTTGTGGTCCAGTTAGATATCGCTGGATGTATTCGTTTGAAAGATTGATGAAAGGTTTTAAAAATTAAGTCAAGAATACACGATATATTGCAGGATCAATCGCAGAGGAATACATCACCGTAGAGTCATCAATATATACTCGGGAATATATGCCTGACTCGACCAACGTTGATGACACTGATGAATTCGTCGATGATGGTGGCAATGTGATGGGAAAACGAGTGAAATTAACGAGTTTGCAACATGAACAAGTAGCTCGTTATCTATTTGACACACATGAAGATGTCGAAGAATGGAAAAAGTAAGTTTCGATTATTATAATGTTTAACATTATTTTAGATTATTTTATACATGATTAATTTTGTAATATGTAGTAAATATGAAGCCTGTGAGAACAATAAAAGACGAAAAATAATGGTACAATCAGACAACGAATTTAGGCTATGGTTGACACAAGAGGTAATTATAATGAAAACAATAGTTATGTAACGTTACATTACACTCAAATTTTACCACTAATATAATTAATTTATCTATATTCTCAGCTCCTAAAGATGGGTGATAAGACATCAAGGCCTGCTCGTCTAGCCACTGGACCCTTGTTCGTGGCACAAGAGTACAAAAAGTATCGATTGAACGGTTACATTTTCGGCGCTAAAGTGTACGAGGAAAGTACAAATGTACAGAACTCGGGAATTTCATACAAGGCTCTTACTTTCTTTCGAGCGAGCGCAAAAGATAAAAACCTCGTTGAAGCTGAAATGACTTACTATGGTGTAATCCAAAATATATTTGAATTGGATTATATAAGCTTCAAAGAGGTTGTATTTTACTATGAATGGGTAAGAGTTGAGGATAAAAATGCTTGTAAAGTTGATCCTGTCACCAATTTGATCATAGTTGACTTTTCCAAGTTGAAGAGCAACGACCACGTGAGCGATGAGCCGTTTGTTTATGCATTTCAAAAGGTTAAGCAAGTGTTTTACTCGGAGTATATCAACAACGAGCCGTGGTCAATTGTCCAACACGCGCCAAGGCGTCTAAATAGTAGTGTGGATGACTTGGCTGCTCCTACCGAATATCAATCCATTTTTTATGATAACCCGAATTTGAAACAATTTTTCAATTTGTAATAAATATTTCAATTTGCACCGAAACATCCATTTTTAATGCTTTTAATTGATCCGCACTTTATCATTTTCACTCTTGTGTAGTGTGCATGTGTGCAGAGGAGATTAATACATAAATATTCCAACTACATCTAAGTTTTGTTTATACTAATCCATGAATATACGCTTCTTACCTTTAATAGGTGATTAGTACATAGTTATTTGGGGTGTCCTATTTGTGGAGAGGAGACTGAATCTCTTCGTCTATCCGAACACTAAGAAATTCCATAATCCTATCCTCCCAACCGTTATGTAGCCAAACATCACCAGTTGAAGTTGTCAATTCCACTTTCCATACCCCACCACTTGAAACTTCTAGCAAAACATGGGAGACCATTGAAAGGTGGAATTGACAACTTCAACTGCTGATTTTTGGCTACACAATGGTTGGAAGGAATTTGCAACGCATAACTCCATAGGATTATGGCATTTCTTAGTGTTTATATATGAAGAGAATTATATTTGACACGATTTCCCGGGGTATATTAGTTGGAAGGAGGTGCCATATGAGCTCAAGTTAGCTGTTTGGGTGACACTACAGGTAATGTATTTATATTTATATGTCAATTTCGATTTCGATTTCAATTACGATTTATTTTTATCTATATTTGAGGGGCGGATACTAATTTTACTTTATTTCAATTCAGGGGACAGGGAGTGGCCCTAAGGGTAGGCCACATATGCTCTATACTTATGTGGCTATTCGGACGAGAAGGGAAGGATAAGGAGGTGTCCTCGAGCGTCACGGTACAAAATCTCTTTTCCATGCAAATAGTTTGTAGATTTGAGATAATTGATGGTGATGTTGTTTCTTCTTAAATAGTTTCTATTTTGAATATATATTTGCATTATCTTTAGTTTGTTTGGATATATGATGTTTGAACAGGTACAACGTTGCTATAAGAGGTACAAATATACTGCTGGGCAGTGGCAGTGTCCATACTGCCCAACAAATTTTTTTTAAATTCTGCCCAGAATTGTCACGGTCATTGACCGTGACAAGCCCGTGACAACTTTTTATCACGGACGTGTCACGGTCATTGACCGTGATAATTTTTTTAAAAAGGTCACGACTTTGTCACGGTTTATAACGGTGACAAACGTGTTATGGTCATGGACCGCGATACGACCGTGACAAAAAAAGTTGTCTCGCCTCGAAATGTCACGGTCATTGACCTTGACAAGTTGAATTTGTCAAGGTCAATGACCGTGACAATTCGGCAGATTTGGTGTAGTGTGTTTTTTACTACATATGATGTTTTCCAAAGAAAGAAGGGTGATAATGTTGCATATCCTAGGCTATAGTAACCCCTTCCCGTTCCTGACCATCCATGGGAAGATATTGTTATAGATTTCATTGATGGTATTCCCAATTCCAATGGTAAGACTTTAATATTATGATAATTGATATGTCAACCAAATATGGTCATTTCATGTCCCAGTCGCATTCCTATACTACGCTTACCATTGCTAACCTATTCTTTGATCAAATCCACAAGTTACATGGTTTGCCCAAATCTGTCATTTCTGATAGAGAACATATATTTTTAAGTACCTTTTTGAAATACCCTATTCAGAACCTTAGGTTCTAATCTCCACCCTTTTACTTCTTATCACCCCCAAACTGATGGGTAAACGAACCGACTTAATTTTTTTTGGTAGCATATGATGAGGTGTCTGGTCCAGCTTACGCACACCTTGACTAATCCCCATTCACGGTTCGTGGCTTTCGCTAGCTAAGCATTATTTTGACAGTGCTAGGGATCAAATTGGGGACCAAATCCAATCCACCCCCAAGACTGTCCCAGTGGAAACCTTATACCACTGGGCCAAGAGGAGAATCTTACCTATGTCTGAATGGTAGACCTAATTGGATCACGAGCATAAGGCCCAAGGACCACGAGCAAATGCCGAGTTGATCCGGACCCAATTGGATCGGGTCACGGTTCAGCGGGCGGCGGGGCACGCACGCGCGTGTGGGATTAGAAGTCAACCCAAGACCATGTAAGTCCTCACTCCTTAAAATAATTGGGATACCCTAAGGGCACCAAGCCTCTAAGCCATAATGGTTATATTATACTACACCCATTTTTGATATTTTTCCTATATGGGACAAGCTCTTTTAACTTAACACTTAAACCATGTTTCATATTCAAGGTTGGTACTTTGAGCTAAAATTTCTCATTTATTAATTTATGGTTTTACGTGTGTGAGTATTTCATGTTATACTCTTCATGGAGGAGAACGAGTTACCACTTCGAACCATCTCAAAAGACGCGGGGATCCCATTGAATTGATCCTAAAGTTGACCAAAATATGATTTTTTTCAACTTAATTAAAATCTATAAATTCCATATATTCTAACATTCTCCTACATTAATGAAAATTGGTTGGATCAATATGAAATACTATTTAGACATTAAGAGAGATCTATAGAAAAATTCCTGCATTGGGAGAGATAACTTATGGCCTTCAATCTTTCTTGGTGAGAGACTATTAGATTTACTTACTGGTCAGTGAACGTGATGTCTCAAACTGTTCAGTGTTTTGTGGAAATCAAATTAATAGACTTCACATAGTAATTTTTTGAACAAAGTTAGTTATTTCGACTATCTTCAATTCAACCTGAACATTTCCTAGTTTCGTGCGTGCTTTAGAGAATTCCATCCTTTCAAAGTTCTCAAAGAAGCGACCCCGTCACACACACATAGGTGATTTCCCATTAAGAGTATATTACTATACCCCACTTGAATTTTCAAAGTATAGGAGTCATTAAAACCTAAGTTTATCCTTACTTACTTTGTCGGCAACACTATTTATCATAGGGATAGGTAAGAGTTTGGAACACATCAGTGCACTTTTCAAAGAGTCAGTCAAGATTTGGTTGTCTCTTTGAACCTAAATCTTGGGATCTCCAGTTAGCTCGATAGGGTTGCCATCAAGATAACTCTTTATTTTATAGGCTTTAATCCCATTCCTCTCAATAAATTATACACTTGCGCTCTATTTAACCCCTTGATTAATGGATCCGCTATATTTTCCATGGAGTTGATATAATAATGAAAATTATTCCATTAGAGAGAAGTTATTTAACGGTATTATGTCTTTTACTTATATGTCGAGACTTATCATTATACATATGACTCTCTTCTTTGCCAATTGCCGATTAACTATCATAAAGTATGGAAATTACAGGCACAAGTGTTGGCCACATTGGAATATCCTCTAAAAAGTTTTGAAGTCGTTATGCTTCTTCTCCATCCTTATCTAAATGCAAAAATTCAGACTCCATAGTGGACCTAGAAATACAAGTCTCCTTTGAGGATTTCCAAGAAACCATAACACTACTGAGTGTACATACATCTCCACTTGTGGATTTAGAATCATTTGAATCATATATCCAATTGGCATCATTGTATCCTTCAATTATAACTAAATATCTGGTGTAGTGCAATCCATTATTAAGATTATATCTTAGATATCTAAGAACCCTTATTATGTCTTTCCAATGGTCATCACCTGGATTACATGTATACTGACTCAATTTGCTAACTGAGTAAGCAATATCTGGACGAGTGCAGTTCATGACATACATTAAATTCCCTATAATACGATAGTATTCCAATTCAGATATACCATTTCCAGTATTTTTTATAAATGAAGATTTGGGTCAATAGTTTTTTTAGAAATTCTATCATTGCCTTTATGGAACTTATTGAGCATCTTCTCAACATAATGAGATTGATACAAGCCAAGTCCTTTCAACATTTTAGAAATTTTAATTCCTAATATAACATCAACAATACCCATATCTGTCATATCAAATATACTAGACAAAATTTCATGGTAGATTTAATGATATCTTTATTATTTCAAATAATAAGCATATCGTCTACATAGAGACAAACAATTACATAACTGTGACACCCCGCCTAATTAAACCTTGGGTGATCGAGCCTTAATTTAATTTAAAATAGGTTTCTTAAATGTTTCATTCTTAGCATCATTGACGAAAGCTTTTTAGTTACTAACCACATAAGTGAAATTAAGCTTGTGCCAAATTTTATCTTCCTTAAACAGAATAAACAACTCATGCGAAACAATACAGTTTAAGAAGTACTAAACCAATTAGCATAACCAACTGAATAAAAATAAAGTCTTGCAGAAAACCATGGCTAAGAAAACTAACTCAAAAATCCAAAATCAGAATAACTGTAAAAGTAAAGATTGGACAACATGTCCCAACTGAGAGTACTAAAATTGAGATCCTGTACTAGATCTGAAAAAGAGAAACGTCTAAACAATCCCTGCAACATCCACACGTGCTGCAGCTCTCAAATCCCTAGAATGAAATCATGCTGGGTGTCCCTGTGGCTGGGCACCTAAAAGGTTTTTAAAAATATTTTTATATAGCAAGAGTTAGTACTAAAAAACATTTAAAAATATTTTGCAAGCAGTTATCACAATTATGAGTTATTGATTACACATATTAAGACTTCATACACTCTTTTGATCTTCCTCACTTCTCTTCTATAGTGCACGTCTAACGTTGGTACTTAGTTCACCTAGTTATACTACCCAAGTTAACTAGACCAGAATACCCCACTGTATGTATCTCCTCACTAAGTCCCCATGACATACTCGCAGTATTTTAATAGTCCATAACTCATATGTTATAAACGTAGATAACTTACTTACCTCTTGTTATTCTCATTCTTATAATAATTACTTCACACTACTTAATTATTACTAAGATATTATCAATCCATCTTATTATCTACTATCTTAAGTCAGTAGATTATGCATATAGTATACATTTATCACACAACATGTATTAAATATTAGTTATCACTAATTTGTCCTTATAACACACATAAAGGACCCTTGGTTCGGAATGATTCATCGACTCCAAGTGAGAGTTGGTTCGGAATGATCCATCAACCCCAACTATTTATATATATACACATATTCTGGTTCTGGACTCTTTCATCACGACACCAGTTTTAAGGTTTGGTTCGACATTTTACATCGACCCCAAACATATAATAACTCTATGTTAGTTCGGAGTATCTCATCGACACTAACATAATTAATTTAGGTATAATTCTCTTAACCCAAAAGTTCATACAATTTAGTAGGTACACACCCGACCTATCAAATCATGCCCGTACGAAATATATTTTCCTTATATTCCCCGTACTCATTAATTTACGATTTATTTCAGTATCGTATTGGTTCGAGTATTCACGCAAATCTAAGGGTCCTAGTTACCCCTCCCTTAATTCAGTAGTTAAGCTATCTCTAACCTACTGGTATATTTTCGGAATCGACCCTCACTCTTTTCGTAACTCAATTCTCACATTCCCGATATACGACTCAATCGGCTACTTCCCGTCGGTCCATTTCTCCAAATTTTACACTCAATCATTTATAAAGAAATCTCACGGTACACCTATTGGTATTTATTAAGTCCCTACATAGGTAAAATATCATCACTAAGGTTCCCATTAAGTGACGGTAATCGAAAAGAGATTTATCCACAAAATTCTCTAAAATACAGCCTGGATCGATCGATCGATGGGATATGGTCGATCGATCGACATTCAGGTCGATCGATCGATCGAGCAGTGACAGACCCAGATCGTCTTCTTCATGCGGGTTACACAATTTTTGTTTATCCATCTCCTATGATAATTCACCACACTTGTAACTAACAATTTCTAATCATTCCTACATACCTTGGGGTGATTACCAACGATCTAAAATAACATAATCATTACAAATTTTGTCCAGATTAACTCAAAATCTTCCTATTATTCAAGGACCCTAAAAATATAATCTTTCCATATTTTCATCCATAAGTCCAGATTTTTAGTTCGATTTAATCATCAAGTCTTCTATGATATCAGATCATTTGGAGGTCTAAAATGTTCTACATTCAATCCCTATCAATCCTGTATCATAATCAAGTGTTTGCTTCCAAAAAACATCATAAAAATCATGTTCTTCATAAGACTTATATATGGGTATTATAACTCGATTTATTTTGCAAATAACCACTTGCCTTATGTTCAATAGGGTCTGATTTCATTATTGTTGTTGATGATTGATGATCTTTATCCTTCAATCCTTCTTCCCAACAAGTTGGTAGTGAAAATCTCCTTTGAATCCTTCCCACTTCTTTCTTTTCCCTTAGGAAATTGTTTATCTCTTCTCTCTAATGGCTATGGTGTGTTTTTCTTCTCTCTAACCCTAGCCTCTAACTCTTAAAATTTGACTTAGGGTTCCGAAATTCGTGGGTCTCCTCACCCTTAAATGTAAAGAGACCAAAATGCCCTCGGATGGTCCCGATTTAGCCCTAAAATGACCCGGCACTCGACTAGTACCTTCGAGTACACTATTTTGACTAATTCGATCCTTTCGGAATCATTTGTGGACTCTAAATTATTATTCGAGTCTCTTAAAAATATGTTTCTCATCTCACCTTCAATTTTGTCTATACGCGACACTCGGTTGAGATAAACTCAGGTACGTCTATATAAATCGCTATGCCGTACACATCAACTTTCAATATTTACTATTCACACTTAGTAAATTTTAATCGTCATATTAATTAGTATCAAACTCTCGATTAATGTCTAATAATCATAATTATTATTACATCACATTAAATTACTCTACTCACGTTATTTAATTAAAACGTATTTTCCTTCTTAATTACTCAATTCACTCAATTTTAACTATGCAGAAATACGGAGTATTACAATAACCACCTTTAGTATTTTTAATGTAAACTAATTATCACATTCTTTTATTTAAATCCATTTGACATCATTACATTGTCAAGTTTCTCATGCTACTGTTTAGATGCTTTTATTTTTTAATCTGTAAAGGGATTTAAAGTGTTCAAACACTTTATTTTCTTTTTCTAAAACCTTAAACCCTTCTTGTTATTCCATGTATATCTCTTCATTTAATTATCCCTTTAGGTTTTTACATCCGTTTGATGTATCTCAAGTTTATGTAATGCTTCAATAGTTATTGATATTCGAATAGATGTTATTCTCGTCATAGGTGAGTAAGTGTCAAAGTAATCCAATCCTTCTTTTTGTTTATGACCTTTATATACAAGTCTAGCATTGTATTTTTTAGTTGATCAACCAACTTTCAATATTTTGTTGAATATCCACTTACATCCAAGAGGTTTTACTTTCTGATGGAAGGTTAAACAATTCCCACGTATGGTTCTGCATGATGGATTCAATCTCACTGTTAACAACCTCTTTTTAGAAAGGAACCTCTAGAATTGACATCGCTTTTATGAAGTTTCTAGACTCACTTTTTGACGTGTATGTTAGAAAATTTGGACCAAAAGACTTTGAAGTCTTTGTCCATTTGTTGCATCATGTTCAAGGTCATTATTTTTATCTTTCACAATATATTCATTTTCTATATTGTCTTGATGACTATTAGATGCAAAATCGTAAGTTCTTATATAAGAGTTTGAATCAACCACGTTATTAATATCAGGAAATATATATTTGAAGAAATATGTATTTCTATATTCAATAATAGTATTTATGTGCATATTAGAAACTAATATGCACTACTATTAATTTCATAACAAATGAACGTACAATCAATAGTTTTTTATCATATTTTAATCTTTTTAGGATCAGGAACCACTACCTTTGCAAGATACCCCCACACTTTAAGGTATTTGTAGGAATGTGTTCGACCTTTACACAATTCATATGGTGTCTTATGTCTTCTTTTATGAGACATTTTATTAATAAGGTTGTTTTTAGTGAGGAAAGCTTTACGCCATAAGTTCTGAGGTAAATCCGAACTTATCAACATATCATTCATCATCTCTTTTAGAGTTAAACGTTTGCATTCCACAGTCCCATTAGATTGAGGTGAGAAAGTATCAATAGTTTGATGAATAATTCCGTGTTTTGGATAAAATTAATCAAAAGGAAATCATATTCACCTTGTCTATCACTCCTAACTACTTTAATCTTTTTGATAAGTTGATTCTTATCTTCAGTTTTATAATATTCAGAAATATTTACCGCCTCATCCTTACTTATAAGCAAGTACACATAACAATATCTTGTGCAGTTATCAACAAAACTAATAAAATATTTTTTCCACCTCTTATTACACAAATTTTAAATCACATATATCGTTATGAAATAACTCAAGAAGGGTAGTACTTCTTTTAACATTTTGAAAAGGAGTTTTAGTTAAATTTGAGTCAATACTAAATTTTGGTATTGAGTCTAAATTAATTAATCAACGAATAGTATCATAATTAACATGACCTAATCTACCATATCGCACATTACAAGACTCAAAAAAATAAGCAAAAGATATATTCTTCTTATTATTATCATTATTAATGGGCATTACAGTCATTACATTGAGTTTGAAGACACCATCTCTCAAATATAATTTCCCCACATACATACCACTCATAATGAGTACAAATTTATTAGATTCAAATAAAAGTTTAAATCAATTCTTAATAAGTAGTGATCCCGAAACCGAGTTCTTTCGAATATCTGGGATATGAAGCACGTCGTTCAGAGTAAGTTCTTTTCTCGAAGTCATCTTGGGTATAACTTTCAATTTTCCTTTAACCTTCAAAGTAGAAGAATTTTCCATGAAAAGTTGCTCCTCGTGATCAGAGTATTGGAAACAAGTCATCTTAGGTAGTATTTTTCCTCATCTCTATTATAGGATGCTTACTAGGTACGGGACTAGTGGATAGGCCTTTGTTAAAATTTATACTTGCTATATATGTAACTAGTTAATGTAAATTCGTGGGGATTTTATATTCTAGGGGCGAGTTGATTTTTATGATTTATCATCGTCACGCTAGCCTAGGCATGAGACTAGGACGAGTAAATGTTGAAAATTCATCATATACGTAGGATATGATGTATATGTACTTGCAACACCTCATAATTTATGGGTTATTATTTTTATTTAATTAATTCAGTAATTAGTAATTCACTTGTGTCGTAAATTAATGAGAATTAATTAATGGGAATATTTAAAAGTGAATATATTCAAATAAGTGAAAGGGTGAGAGTTAATTTTAGAGATTTATTCCGGATGGTAATTTTGAGCACGCGGATGAGTCCGTTAGGGTCGAAATAGTCCGAAATGAGTGGTTGTACATACATATTGGACGTCGGGGCCTAATTAGACATGTTTGAGTTTCATATAGAAAGTATGGACCCTTTTTATAAGGCCCATATGGCCAAAAATATGAATAGGGTTTTTAACCCCAAATGGGCAAGGGGTAGGCAACATTAAATCACATTAGAAGAATAAAGAAGGAAAAAGCTAAAGGGGGAGAGCCAAAGAGAAGATGAACTTAGGGATCTTGGAGAGATTGCTTCAATTTCAATTCAACACCTTTATTCAAAGCTTTGGATCTTCATTCGAGGCGAGTGGCTTAAATTGTGATTATTAAATTGCATCTACATTTTCATATTAAAAGAGGTCGAATCCAATTGAATTCTAGGATTTGTTATTGAGTAAATTGGGGATTTCCTTTTAGTAGGCTTGCACATTAGTTGAGGGGTGAGGTAAACTCAAGGGAGTGCGCGACACTAATTTAAATATAGAGATCATTTTCATATTTACTTCTCGCATTTAAATTCAGTTGATAAATATTTTCAAATGTTTTTGGGTTCTAACCCTTGCTATAAAATATTTTCAAAAACCTTTTAGGTGTCTTACCACAGGGGCGCTAGTCTTGATCTTTCCTACAGGGTGTGCAGCTGCAGCTTATGTGGATTGTTGTGAAATCTTTGTTTAGACGCTTATCTCAGTTTATCTTTACATAGGGACTTTTTTAGTTGTACTATTGAGTTCGTACTTTCATATTCAGTCTTGGCATGTATCGGTATTCTTTTATACTTGCACTTTGTGGATTGCTTGTAGTCGATGTTGCTCGACAAACACTTGTACTTATTTTATGGCATGTTTAGTTTATTTCTTGTAATAGTTAATTTGGTTTCCTAGTATGTTGGTTGAGTTTGATTTAATTCATAAAATAAAATTTGGTATCAACTTAATTTTAGACTATGTGATTAGTAATTAAAAAGTTTTTCGACAGTGATGCTAAGAATGAACCAGATGAGATTCCTATTTAATTTGGTATTAGACTGATCACCCAGTATTTTATTAAGCGGGGTGTCCCAGATAGTATCAGAGCATTAGGTTCTAGTGTCCTTAGGATATGTGTGGCTTTTTACGTTTCAACGTAGAGTTCTTTGATATATAGTCTTATTATAGGATTGTTGTATTCCTTCACGTAGGAGATTTACGTTCTCTTACTATAGGGTATAGTTCATGTGATTCATATACGATTTCGGTTGAGTGTGTTAGATCGAACATCTTTGAACAACCAACGTGGGACGTTAGAAGGATTGCAAGAGGGAGGACTCAACAGAAGCCATGGGGTATTCTAGAAATAGTGACGCGATAGGAGTCACCATGATAATTTTTTGAATAATTGAAGTTGGAGAAACCATTGGGATGCAGTTGTTTCTCCAAGAACCGTGGGGAAGGAAGACGGTGCAATGTTAAAACCCCTAGTGTAGAAGACAAGGGGGAGGGTCGAAGAAAATTTTATTTTGAATAATCCACCAGGATTCGAGGGAGGTGGGGAAGAGTGATTTACCAGTGGGTAGAGAACATCCAATTGGAATGACATGTGGGGGGGGGTGTCGTGTCACTTAAGTCAAAATTTTGGGCAATAAAGTTTGCTTTTAGAAGCAGTATGAGGTGATAGGAGATAGTCACCACATTTATGGGGAAATATCGTGAATAACAAGGAATTAAGGGTGTAGATTATTACGAAATCTCTTAGTAGTGGTTAACCAAAGAGGCAAGGAAAATTTTAGAAATTTTCCAAAAAGGGTCGGACAGTGGCCGAATGGGAAGGAAAGTTGACGGAATTCGCAAACTTCGTAACCGATGAGAGGGATACGAAGAATCAAATAGGGTTTGTAAGTTGAGATTAGACCCGTTGGGTAGAGTGTACAAGCATGGATAGGAGATCTTGCTAGGATGATAGATGTTGTTATCGTCAAACTGGTACAATTACAATTGGCATCAATGCTCTCTCGAGAGAGGAGATGAGAGAGATGGAAAATCTATTAGAGGAGTAAGATTGGATTTTTAGTGCTAGTAAGGTTCCAAGGGAAGCATTTCCCAGTAGGGGACCCAGATTAATGATTGAGATTAAAAAAATTTCTACCGAGTGACGATGAGTTTACTTAGGACCATCAAGTCCAACAACCAGTTTATTGGATCGGCGGATCCAAAGGGACATTTGGGTCCATAATTAGGGTCAAGACTACCAGGTCCGTGAGAAGGACAACCCCGACAGGGCCGTTGGGACCATAAAAAGGAGGGGATGACACAGAAAGGTGTCTTAGTTGTAAAAGAGTGGAAACGCATTGGTGAATTTTGTTCGCAGCGAGTCAGGGGACGGGAGCTAGATGCCTAGTAAGAGCATCTATTCGAGAAGTTTTTGGTTTCGTTAGGACGCGGGTGTTATGTCAATTAACCGTTGAGCCAACAATATTGTGAGTAACTTAAATTACAAGTATTATTGCGAGATGATTGGGGTATGTTTTATGTGATACAAGCAGGTCACCATAATATATTAGTATTATATTCATGTGAGAATTGGATTTAGTGGAAGTATTGTTAAAGTCACTAGTATGTGTATTTTTAGCATAGAGTAACGGGGTACTCTTCGATTCCACCTAAGAGGAATGGGTGGGGTACATTGAGACGATGTATTTCTTGGGGACGAGCTCCTTTGTGAGGTGATAATTGAGGTATTGTTTTATCTTGGGTATGGATGAGTTCGTAATGGCGGGCGATCATAGCTAGGTTATCGTGTTTGTTGTTTCAGTGCCGGATGTATATTCTATGTAGATGTCTCACTAGGAAGATGGTTGAGAAATATCATAGAGAAAATATTATGTGAAGTAGGATTCATAGAGTGTAGTTGTCTGTTTATGTTGAATCCCGGTGTGTAGGACTTTTATTGAGGATATTCAGGGGATGTAGGATTGTCGTAGAGCGGAGATATTTAGCTCGTTATTAATATTTAGCGCTGAGGACTTAGTGATAGTATGAGCGCAGTAATATCTGACTCCTTTAGGGATGCGGGAATCCATAATAGACTTGTGAGTATAGGGGCAAGGTTTGAGAGTCTTGGGGTTATGCTTTGGGTTCTGTGGAAATCAAGGACCTACGATGCTGAGAAATTATGCGTTGGGGAAAAAGTTCTTTTAGGATTTGATAGGAAGTGTTATACGCATAAGCTTGGATACAATGTCAAAAGTGTGGAGACGTCATTGGATTTTAGGTCATTGGATTTAATGATAATTAGTGAACGTGTGGAGAAAATACGTTGAGTAAAGCCACTAAGAGATAGGTCTAGTGGAGTCAGAAAGTGTTGCGAAAGAAACACTGTGAAGATTTGGCACCATAAGTTGCTAGGTTAGGCATATTGTTATGTGTTTTGTGTGATTTATTTTAGCCAATTTTTCCATCGCATGGGTCGTTAGGTATGGGACTAAGAGAATATTTTGAGGATCAAACATTGATAATAAAGGTGAGGTAATATTGAGGAGAATCGAATAATAATGAGTAAAGTCATTGAAAGTATTTGGGGATATAGCCACGCCGAGAAATGCGGGGGCCGAAATTGAGACTAATATGGTTACTTAAGTGATGATCGTAGGTTTGTGCAATTATGCATGAGATATAGGGTGTATGGACACGTTGGGAGGAGCCAGAGCCTCTACTGTGCAGATACTTAGCAAATTTGAGGAGAAGACGCAAAGGCAATGATTTTGGATATATTTGTGACACCCCGCCTAATTAAATACCGGGTGATTAGTCCTTTATTAAATTATAATCAAGGTGAAAGGTTGATTCATTCTTAGCATCACTGTCGCAAAATAACTTTTCCAATTATACACCCTAAATAATTAAGCTAAGTGACAAAACCATTTTTAGACTTCAATTTCCAATTTTAATTTAAAGCCAATATTTAAAACCTTACAAAATCAATAGTTTAAGAATTTCACAACAACAATACTGGAAAATAATCCAAGTAATATAAACAGTCAACTAGATAAGTCCAACATGAAAACTTCGAAGGAAAACATCCTGACAGTAACAATCCCAAAATATAAATACTGGAAATAGACAATCTCAATCTCTGATAAAGCTAACTGAATAATGGAAAAGGCGACACATGCCCAACTGGATAAAATAAATCTAGAAGTGGAATCAATAACGAGGTTGTCCAAACAAGGGGCCTGCAACTCCCACCTAAGTTGCAGCATGTTCCTTCCAAAGGATCCTATGCAAGACGCCCCTGTGGTTGGGCACCTGTAATATATACATACATATACAAGAGAGAAAAGAAAATGGAAACGGGTCAGAGCCCGATTGTAAAACAGTTTAAAATTAGTTTTGCAAGTATTTAAAATGCTTACTGGCTAATGCAACAATCATATTAGTGCGGCACTCTCTTGAGAAATTCCCACCTCTCTTCTAATGTGCACACCTATCGCACTAATACTCCCAATAATTTAGGTTATCTTAAGGTACTCACAAGATTCCATGCTGACATTTCTCAAATGTTAAGGAAGTTAATTTTATTAAAAAGCAAGGTTTTCACATAAGTTGCATTTGATTTTAAAGTTTCTCAGTAACGCATCATACTTTTTAAACACTTATTCCCAAGTTGAAATAATTATTTATTACTATCGTACTATTAGTCACAGTAGGTAGTTTCCGAATTTCAAGTTTAAATATATATTATCTACACATATAATATATATACCAACGGCACCCCACATACAATTTATGGTGCTGGCATACTCTGCTATCCAGTCCCTGTATCACTCGTACTAAGTGAAATACTAGTTCGGAATCACTCTCGAACCGTATTAACACAAAACACATACAAATTTGAGGCGAAGCGTAATTCCAAGTCACTAAGAGGTCATCACATACTCTCACGTCTCTTAGGACCGTCTGACTATCGATCTGATAGCCTGTACCAAGGATTCCTATGTTCTAGGGTACAAGTCAATATCTCCCATAATGGTCCCATCGAGATAATACTGTCCCAGCGCGGTAACCTCAGGGATAGCAAGTAGCGCGGGCATGATTTTCACACGTATATAGTATATGCACAATCACAGTCATATATGTATACTACTATTCCCATAACAAATTTAGGTATACTCCTACGACCCATAATTATGATATATTCTAATCGCACATTATTTGATTAGCCCGTACAACAGTTTATCTCTTTTATTCTTATTTATGGGGTTATTCCGACTTACATCTTAACACTCGTGAAATCCTATCTTCATAAGTGTAATTTCAGTAGGTACTCTTTTACTTTACGACGTAACTCCCTTACGAGTCTCACCCTTTAGACACACGTTCCCATTGTTTATTAAGTATAAATTACCTTTGTTAAGGATTAAATCTCGTCTTAGATTAAAGGTTCCATTTTTATAAGGTCCTACTGGTCTTCTTTACCTCCCAAAATATTCTAACAATAATGTCCAAGAATTTCCATTCATTTACTTTGGGACCACGTATTTAAAAAGGAAAATTTGAGTTTTCCAGGAGGGGTCGATCGATCGATGGCAGGAGCTCGATTGATCGATGCGTCGATCGATCGATACTCCTGGTTCGATCGATCGATCAAGCAGGTATGGCGAATCTGTAGAATTTCCAGTTACGGGTTTCCTCTTCTAAAATTATCCAAAACGATATCTTTGACTACCAAAGTCCAAATAATTTATACTACACGTATTATAACCTCAAATAAGTGATTTCCTACGTTAAGCATGCGGATTTTCACCATGAGTAACGAATCAAAAGAGCATAATCCATGAAAATATCAAGAACCCTAATATTTCTTTTGTTTAGTTTCTTCCCATTATTTTACCAGATTCCATACTCTTTATTTATTGTAATTTTCGTGGTTCAATCTCTACATATGAATTGGGTTTCCAGAATACATCTATTACTCATACAACATGCGAATTTAAATCTCCAAAATGGGTTTTTCTTTCACAAAAATTAGTCCTAATCAATCCTAGGCTAATATTATTGGAGCATTAACTGAAATAGAGCAAGATAGATACTTGCCTGAGAATTCTTGTTTCAGATTTGTGGAGAGATTTGTGTGGTTGTGATCCTCGTTGCATGATCTATCGTTTGGCGGCGACGGCGGTGCAAACGGTGGAGTTCTTGGCCTAGAACTCCTTGGAAAACCTCTCCTCTTCCTCTCCTATAGCCGTCTTTGGTTTATGGTGATTCTAACCCTATAAGATGACTCTTTCCATCTGATATACCCTTAGAATTTTCGTGGGCTTTCATGCCTAAAAATGTAAAATGTCCAAAACGCCCTCCCGGGGTGTTAATTAGGCCTAAAAACTCCCCGAGACCCAAACTAAACCCCTAGGTACATTATTTTGACTATCTCGACCCTTCCGGGAATATTGATGCACTCAAAATGACCATACGGGTGACTTATAATTTATTTACTTTTAATAGTCCGAATTTAATCCCGACACGACACAAGCGCGTCCCGATAAATTTCCAAAATTATCAAATTAGATTCTCGATATAATTTAACTAAATACAATTACACCTCTTAATTTACCCATAAAGTAATTTATAACACAATTCCAATAATTACTAACTTTCATCATGATAGTAAGTATTTAAATGATTTTTTTTAATTAATATTAAATTAATATCTCGAATTAAATTTAATAAATCCCTAAATTTAAAAGCCACAAAAATACAAGGTATTAGAATATTCCAGAGGAATGGGAATAAGTTATCCCCATAATTATGAAATTATTAAGCATGGGTGTGTTTGGAAGTGACAGTGAGTGCGTTACAACATACAAAATGCTATCACTAGGATTCGTGAGTGAGATGGATACTAGTGGATGTGTTGGCCGTAATAGCCATAATATATATGTATATATCTAAGTGTCGTGGGATAGAGGGGTTCTTTGGTGTTAACACCATGAGAGTGGAGGGTTACACTAAGAGGATGGTTGCATTATACGAGAGATTCCTACTTTCGAGGATTATGGGATTAGTGCGGATGTTTTCCAAGTTTCAACTATGTAGCTATAGTTTGGGGCTATAGTAAGACTGGGTGTTCGCGGTACCAGGGTATGAATTATCGCTGATAGGTTTCACCTGAGACAGGGTCTAGCATATATATACGGTAATGTATGTTAAAATGTGTTGCATGTCAATGTAATAATATTGTTAAATTGAAATCCCGGGGAGTAAGGACATTTCTGATGTGATTCAGGGTGGTTGGACATATTGTCGAACGGAAAGATATAGCTCGGTTTTTACTTTCGCGCAAGGTAGTTATTGTATTTTTACATAAGAGTCGATATGTATACTTTCATGCCTAGAGGATGGTATTGGGAATATTATAACTGTGGGATTAAAGTTATATTACGATTTAAGTGTTGGTAAAATCTGAGTTTCGTTTCGTACGGTTAAGCATAGGTACAGGGTGTATGGGCACCCTCGTTAATTAATCCGATTGTTACAAATAATTCGCGATTAGAAGTGAAAAAGATGGGTGTAGGATCTTAATGGTAGGCGACTTGGGATCTAGTCGATACTGGAAGCACTAGGCTTATCCTAATTTCGAGGACGAAATACTGTTGTAAGGGGGGATTATGTAACACCACGTAATTTCCGGGTTATTATTTTTATTTAAATGATTTAATAATTAGTAATTCACTTGTGTCGTAAATTAATGAGAATTAATTGTGGGAATATTTAAAAGTGAATATATTTAAATAAATTAATGGGTGAGAGTTAATTTTAGAGATTTAATTCCGGATGGTAATTTTGAGTGCGCGGATGAGTCCGTTAGGGTCGAAATAGTCTGAAATGAGTGGTTATATGTATATATTGGATGTTGCGGCCTAATTAGGCATGTTTGAGTTCCATATAGAAAGTATGGACCTTTTTTATAAGGCCCAAAAACGTGAATATGGTTTTTAAACCCAAATGGGTAAGGGGTAGGCAACATTAAATCACATTAGAAGAATACAGAAGGAAAAAACTAAAGGGAGAGAGCCAAAGAGAAGATGAACTTGGGGATCTTGGAGAGATTGCTTCAATTTCAATTCAACACCTTCATTCAAAGCTTTGGATCTTCATTTGAGGCAAGTGGCTTAAATTTTGACTATTAAATTGCATCTACATTTTCATATTAAAAGAGGTGGAATCCAATTGAATTTTAGGATTTGTTATTGAGTAAATTGGGGATTTCCTTTTAATAAGAGTTATAATTCTATAGGGGTTTTGGGAATTGATGAAATTGATGATTGAATTGATGAAATTGTTAGGGCTAGATTTGTGATAACAGAAGAATGGATTTAGGATAAATCTTGAAAAGTTTTGATGAAGAAATTTGTACAGAATTGAGGTATTTACTGCCCTAATGGCGATTTTATCCGCTATGCCCTGTAGAAAATTGCATTTTCTAACTTTTGTTCTATGATACATTTTCTCCAAAAACGGCTCCAAAATGCCCCAAAATGGTATTTTAAAAATCTGGGCAGATTCGTGGGGCAAATTTTAAGAAATATTTTTATTTATTATTCCGTTGGAGATTGCCTAGATTGATAGGTGTGACTAATTACCCTTGAATTAATTAGAGGATTAATTATATTGGAGAGATTAAGATTTATTATTAAGTGATTGAAACCTCGTTAATTAAGTGGGGGAAACATAATTGGATGAAATTGAACATTGAATTGGGAATATTGAATTTCGGACCGAGAGATAGAAAGTCCGAGTATACTTGAAAGGGGTTACACCACGATAATGAGAATTAATTAATGTGCAATTAATTAAAATGAAATCGGACTGTATACTCAAATATTTTACGCTTGGATATGGGCATAATACTCCATTAGCCTGGATTCCTATATATATGTCAACGTGTAGTACATATATGATATATATATATATATATATATATATATATATATATATATATATATTTGTGTGAATAATATGTATAAAGTAAAGCCATACCAATATTAATGCTATCATAGGAGGTTGTGCGATGTGGGTGAATCCCCTAACTTGAGGAGCAGGGCGAGTATAGTCCCCAAGCCATAGCATCTGTGACTTAGAGGGGTGGGACCGTTATGGTATGGAGAAGACACTTTTGGCTGGAACTATGACCGACTCTTATGCTTTCGGTGATAGCATTTTATATCCGACATGTGTGTGAATGTTGAGATATGATACGTAAATATAGTGCAAAATTATATACGGGAATTTATATATATACATGGTTTGAAATGTATAGATAATATAACTTGTGAAATGGTTATATGGTATCAAGTTGGATATGGATATAAATAAGTTAGTGTGAAATATAGCTTATAACTCGTCTACATGATGTGAATGGTGTAAATGATATAACTTGTGAGAATGTTATATGACATTAAATAGGAATTTATTTGAATAAGCTAATTTGGCTAATAAATCATAAAATGTATACGACACTCACTCAAGTTGGGATAGTGGGAAATAGTGAGATATATTAGACAAGGCTAGTTATGGAGAGTTAGTTAGATGGGGTGTTTATGGTTTTGTTAGGCGTGCACATTAGTTGAGGGGTGAGGTAAACTGAAGGGAGTGTGCGACACTAATTTAAATATAGAGAGCATTTGCAGATTTACTTCTCGCATTTGAATTCACTTTCTTAATATTTTCAAATGTTTTTGGGTTCTAACCCTTGCTATAAAATATTTTCAAAAACCTTTTAGGTGTCCTACCACAGGGGCTCTAGTCTTGATCTTTCCTACAGGGTGCGCAACTGCAGCTTATGTGGATTGTCGAGGGATCTTTGTTTAGACGCTTCTCTTATTCTATCATTAGATAGGGACTTTTTCAGTTGTACGATTGAGTTTGTACTTTTATATTCAGTCTTGGCATGTATCGGTATTCTTTTATACTTGCACTTTGTGGATTGCTTGTAGTCGATGTTTCTCGACAAACACTTGTACTTATTTTGTGGCAGGTTTAGTTTCTTTCTTGTAATACTTAATGTGGTTTCGTAATATATTGGTTCAATTTGATTTAATTCATAAGATAAAATTTGGCATCATCTTCGTTTAAGACTAGGTGATTAGTAATTAGAAAGTTTTTCGATAGTGATGCTAAGAATGAACCAAATGAGATTCCTGTTTAATTTGGTATACGAATGATCACCCAGTATTTTATTAAGCGGGGTGTCACAGTACTTTGGCGACACTTAGGTATGGGATTAAGGGGTATTTTGAGGATTCACATTGATTAAAAGGGTGGGATAATTTGTTAATTATGAAATTGAGAAAATGAGAATTAATGCCTAAGATAAAAATGGGTATTAAAATTTTTGGCGACATAATGTGTCAGGGACCGATAGTTTAAACGGGTCAGCTTGGGCGAGTTATGTCGTGTCGTGTGTGGAACCTTGTCATATTTCGGGGGATCGACAGTTTAAACGGATTCGACTCGCTATTGATAAGGGAAAGTGTGACACTTTAGTGGATTACCACCCAGGGCGGGAGGACCGCCATAATAAAAAGTGAGAACAATAATAATAAATTTGGGTTGATTTAATTAAATTAATTCATTGGGGATATGGGATAATTAAACTAATATTGGTGTATTTTTTTATCAGAATCTTTGGGGGTGGTTAGTTATTTTTCCTTCCCGCGTTTAATTATATTAGTAATTAAAATACTCTATTGTGATATTTATTGCGTATAATGCTGTTGTCTGGATTAACGGATCCAATTTGAGGGGAGTAGTGTGTATTCATGCTCGGAGATTTGACCTCGTGAGTTGACTAACTTTTTTAGGATAAGTCTAGAGAAGTTGCATAGGTTTATTTTGAGACTTTCTTGGAGGTGCAACTAGAGTTATTTACTTTATGTATATTAGTTTAGTTTAGTTTTCTTTCCTTCGTATTTACACTGAGACACAGTTTATGGTTTTAATTGGTCCATTCAGTTTCAAAGTTGTTAGAGGATTTCAGTTGGACTATTCATAGTTGATTATTATTCATTTTTTAATATTGGAGATTGGTTTCATTCAAAGTTTTAGCATGTGATGGATTTTTATCGCTTAGTTATTATTATCAATTGGGATTGATTTATTTATGTCTCATATTTGTCTCATGATAAGAGTGATATTTTATTTAGTTCATGCTCGTCATAGTTTTGGTGGTGGCTAACGCCAGAATTACGCAGGGTGTGACAAGGAACTTCTTCGAGGAACCCCAATATTGTATCTTTGTCCTAGAAATAGTTCTTAACCAACAAACAAAATACTAAATTCCTCAAGCCACCTATCGATCGAGCCACCTCAATCTATACATCATCCGTTTGATTGAAGTGACCACACGTCTAATGGGATCACTGTTCATCCACTTTATGATGTCATATCATCTGGCATTGGGTAGCTTGAAATCGTACCACTCAATTGCGTTTATCCTTAGGATGGTAGACCGAGGCCACCAATCCTGAGTTTATCACCGTTCTAAGGCAAGCCTATGAGATGTTACTTCATGTCCCTCATTAATGCCACCATGCTTCTAATAGGTTATAAGGTTTTCGGCCAAAATATAATATCCCATGCATTTAATACAGTATCTTGGATATTAACGCGACGATAATTTATCATTTAATTCCATTCAATCACATTCAATACTAACAGGTTACTCAAGCAACCTTGCCTTGATATAAATAGTTCAACCAAATAGTTTACGAGGACGACAATCTTGATCCCAAATTGCTATTGGATTTTCCTCATACACGAGAGCTTTTGTGAGAGAACACTTATTGTCCAAAAAATTCTCCCCACATCCACTAATACCCATATCTTTGAGCATTAATTGAGTTTGGGATTACTACCTTGCCTTTATTGTGCCTGGAATTCTTGCTCTTTCTCCCTCCGACCAATTACTTACTGGTCCCATCTATTTACTGTGTTACAGTGCATTTATGGTGTATAGATCTTATTTAATACTAGCTTGAGTATTGAATGTTGTTGTCTCTCTCTCACCTATATTTATCATTAATTTTAAATATTATTATGTGCATTAATCCCGATCTTGATCAGGGGTTATGCCTTGCTTGATACTAACTATATTCCAAGAAACCACATGTTACAGGTTCTATTAGGCAAATGATGATTTCTTGGTGGATCACCCCTAAAAGTATTTCTTAAAAAAGTTTTAAAATCATCCCTAATCTCATGTGTTAGCATATTTGGTTAAGCATTAATAAGGCCAAGTTTGAAAATATTGAAATGTCTCATTTTAATATTATCAAACAAGTTTATGATGCTTTTCTGTTAGCATTCATTCATGCTATGGTTAAAAGTCCAAGACCTATGTTAATTCAGTGGATTATTCCTCCTAAGGGTATGTTGAAACACAATATTGATGGTAGTTCCTTAGGTAATCCTAGGTCTAGTGGTGGAGGGGGCTTACTTAGATATGACCAAGGTCATCTTCTTTGTTGTTTTCATGCTCATTTTTTAGATATGCATAGTCTGGAAGCAGAGGCAGCAACTCTGTTGCTTGGATTAAATCATTCACAAGGCTTCAAAGGTTATTAGGTTATTGTGGAATTAGATTCCAAGATTCTTATAGAAGTTCTCCAAAATAAATATAAGCGTCCTTGGAGAATCAAATGGATGATTGATCAAATATTGTTGTTATCTTTCGCTTTTAATTTCTCATTCTGCCATGTTCTCATGGACTCAAATATAGCAGTTGATTTATTGTCAAAGAGAGGTAGTGCTCAAAATAATGCTTTCTTCTCTTATCATACTTATTTTCTCCCAAAGGAATTCAAAGCTACTCCGAAGTTGAACGGAATGAACATTCCTTTCTTTTAAATTTGTTTAGATTTCTTGTGTAAGGGCCCTATGATAAAGGTCCTTATTTATTGTTTCTAACATATTGGTTGTAAGTTATTGGGATCTTTCCCTTTGCTTATAAATAAAAAATCTATTTCTTTGCCAAAAAATGTCGACTTTCAGTTGAGACTAGAAACCATCTATTTTTTGAATGTCTTGTTTCAAAACAAATCTGGGAAAAGGTGTGTTCTAACAATGGTTACATGAATTATACTAGATCCTTTGAATATGTAGTGAAGGATTTTAACAACAACAATAATCTTTTCCAAAAATTTCTTTAAAAACTCAGTCTTTCAGTTATTACCTACAGTATTTGGAAAATTAGAAATGACAAGATTTTCAATAGTGAAGAAGTTATAGTGGTAAATTTTTTTAGGATGGTTGAAAGAATTGTTCAAGAAGCTATATGCAGTTGGAAGAAAATCAGTAATAATTGCACAAATACAGTTCTAGGTTGTAAATGGGGGATTTCATAAAAAAATACTTAGCTAGTAGTGGTCTATGGTCTATGCTTAAATGGTTTGAGAAAATGGATGCCTGGATCTTCTAGTTCCTAGATTTGTTTCTACATGTTTGAACTGGATCTGCTAGTTCCTTGCTTTGACTTTGCATGTTTGGCTCTGATTTGCTTGTGCCTTGCTTTGGCTCTACATTGTTTGATCCTGATCTATATGTTCCTTGCTTTGGCTCTGCATGTTTGGATTTGATATGCAAATCCTTTTCTAATGTCTCCTTGGAAGAGTTTTGAGTGTGGATTCGTTGTTGTTTTATGTAATACCCCGTATTTTTATGGCTTTTAAAATTGGGAATTTATTGAATTTAATTAAGATATTAATTTAATATTAATTCAGAAATTTATTTTTTTTAATATTTACTAGCGTGATTTGAGTTAGTAATTATTGGAAATTTGTTGAATATTACTAGACGAGTAAAGTAATATATGAGATTGATTTTGATTAAAATTGTCACGAGTGAATAAAATGGCAATTATGAAAATTTAATTCGGGACGCGCGTGTGTCGTGTCAGGACTAAATTATTATTATAAAAGTGAATAAATTATAAGTCATCCGTATGGTCGTTTTGAGTGCGCCAAAGTGTCCGGAAGAGTCGAGATAGTCAGAAAAGTGTACCCGGGGGTTTAGTTTGAGTCTCGGGGCATTTTTAGGCCTAATTGACATCCCGGGAGGGTATTTTTCATGAACAAATCAGACCTTTGAATCCCAGGCAAGTATCTATCTTGATGATTTCCATGTTAGTCTAGGAATGAAAATCATATATTTTAATTGATGAATTATATGTTTTGGAAGAGAATTTATATGTGTTCTAGGGAGAATCCATGTAGTCTAAAATCTTCATCATATGTAGAGGATTAACCACGAGTTTAGTATGATATTTGGGAAGAAAATATGATTTAAATAGTGGTTTGTGATTATTCCTGGAAAATTTGATTTTATAAAGAAGTCATTGATTAGTTGAGGATTTATTGATGTCGTTATGTTAGAACTTATTTATGCACATTGCTTATACATTTGGATTACTTTGATGGGAGTTTGGGATGAAATTATAGAGGTTTGGAGGGGTTAGAATGATTGAACCCGTAGGTTGAAAATTACAGAAAACTGGGCATGAACTGCTTGATCGATCGATCGGCCCCATTCCACGATCGATAGATCCCTCCTGAAAAAGTGCATATTTTTCTACTTTTTGTTTAATCCGATTAAGATACGTAGGGACCCTTGATTATTATTTATGGAGTATAATGGGTTATGAAGAGGACCAGTAGGGTATAAGTAGACTTCGTTGAGTGAAATTATTATAAGATGAAATTATGGGTTAACGGGGAGTTATTCATACATTGGAAATTGTGCGTACGTTTACTAAAAGATGGAGACTCATGAAAGATTTAGACTAGAAGGTAAGTGAGGTTATACCTACTGAAATTATACTTAGTGAGATAATATAATTCGAGATATGAGAAGTAAGTCTGAAATAAATTATAAATGAGAATAAAAGAGACGAATCCGTTATGTGAGATAATCGAGTAACTTGTGCTAAAAACGGATAATTATAATTATGGGTCGTGGGCGTACCTAATTTAGAAAATGTGAATATTTATATATATGACTGTGTGACTGTGTATATATTATATATCTGTATAAAAATCATACCCAGAATACTTGCTATCACGGAGGTTTCCGCATCGCGACAGTCTTATCTCGATTGAACCTTTATGGAGGATACTGACTCGTACCCTAGAACATAGGATTCCTTGGTACAGGCTATCTGAGAATGATAGTCAGACAATCCTAAGAGACGTGAGGGGTATGTGCTGACCTCTTAGTGACTTGAAACTATGCTTCGCCTCCATTTGTATGTGTATTTTGTTAATACAGTTCGAGAGTGAATCCCAACTAGTATTTCCCTTAGTTTGAGTGATTCGGGGACTTGATAAAAGAGTATGCGAGCACCATAGATTTATGTGGGGTGTCGATGGTATATATATATACTTTGTCAGATCCTTATGAACATGAATACACACACACACACACACACACACACACACACATATATATACATATACACACACACACACACACACACACACACACACACACACACACACTTATGTATGGAAACTTTCTACTATGCATATAGGTAGTTAAGTAATGAATAAATGCTTCAGGTTTATAACAAGTGTTTGTTAATTTGGTAACGGTACGAAGTGGTTCTAAGTAATGAAAGAATATGGAAGAAAATAATTTTCTAAAACTAAACATTATGGCCTTATTACTTCTCGGGCTAAAACATTATGGAATATAAGTTAGATAGACTTATGAGATCAGTAGAACGGTAGGAGTGCACACTTGATGAGAGGTGATCATTCTCAAGAGAGTGTCGCATATTAACATGGTTGTGATATTAGCCGGTAAGCATTTTAAATACTTACTAAACTATTTTTAAAATTGTTTACACTCAGGCTCTAACCCATTTTCTGTCATTTCTTTCCCTCTTGTATATATATATGCATGTATTACAGGTGCCCAGCCACAGGGGAAATTCGCATAGGTTCGTTGGATTGGACGTGTTGTAGCTTTTGTGGAAGTTGTAGGCATTTGCTTTAGACGACCTCTTCATCAATTCAGCTCCTATTTTAGTTCTTCATAGTTAGGGCAGGTGTCGCCTGATCTCCCATTCCGATTGGATTTGTCAGAGGTTTATGTTTATTTATATTTCCAGTATTCTGTACTCTTTGAGAGTTAATTGTCAGGATGAGTTCATTTATGGTTCTTAAACTTGGATTGGTTTATCTAGATGGTTTAAATTCTTATGTGTTAATTGCCATCATTAGCATTTATGTGATTCTTAAACTGTTAGTTATAAAAAAGGTTTTTATATGGGAATTTATTAAGATGAAAATAAGACTTTAAATTATTTTGACACTTAGCTTAATTATTTGGGGTGTTCAAATTGGAAATATCATTTTACGACAGTGATGCTGAGAATGAACCAACATTTCACCTTGATGATAATTTAATAAATGACTGATCACCCGGTATTTAATTAGGCGGGCTGTTATAGGTGGTATCATAGCATCAGGTTCTAGTGTCTTTTAGGATCTATGCGGTTTATTATGCTTCCAGCATAGCTTTATTTGATATAGAGCCCTATGTTTATGATTGATTATTTATTTGGTGAGATTTCGTTCTCCTGCTATCACGAATATATTAGTAAATCTTATTTGTGTTCTAACGAGATCGAACTATGAAGTATGGCAGATGAGGACCATTGGGCGGATAGCGGAGGCCGAACTTAGGAGGTTATGAAGTATATTCGAGGATGATGACCGTAATCGAGGTCACCCCTATTATGGTACGAGAGGCCAGGACTGTAAAGATGAATAGGACATAGCCTATGCTTTTCAAGTGCAGCTGTAGTCAAACGTGATGTCAAAATTAGACTGACCCAACGTAGAACGCTTGGGAAAGGGTCAAATGGAAAATTCAAGAGTCATTGGCGGAAATTCTAGAAATGCAAGAATTATGTGTGTTACCCAACGAAGGAAATACGTTCAAAGGCTTGGATATATAGTGGAGTGTGGTTAACTAGAAATGAAAATTCGGAGTAAAATTTTTATTGGCTCGTCGGAGCAAAGTTATTATAGTGGGAGTCAACCACCATAATTAATAGTGAAATGTTGCGTAAATGGAAGGACCTTAAGTACAGTTAAATTCACGTTCCTTCATCAGTTATTCAGAATAAGATGTGAACGTTGTTCTGAACCCATTACGGAAGGGTCGAACAAGGGTCAATTTGTAAATGAATTTAAACTTTTAGCAAATCTTATATCAGCGGAAGTGGATACCAATGGTAGAGAAGATTTCAAATGGGAGATCAACTCATGAGGAAGGTTGACAATACTTAAAGAGAATTATGTTGGACAGTCGATCCATATGGTGACAATGTCACGCATTGTCCATAGAGATGTTAACGCTCTTATGTGAAGGGAGCTAAAGGAATCAAAAGATTCAATTAGAAAGTAAGACTAGATGAAACGCAGTTAGCAATGCGCCTCAAGGGGGAGACCCATCAGGGGGATCATTTAAATAATTCGGATGGCTGAATTCTTACCAAGTGATGGTGAATTCAGTAAGGGTTATGGAAGCCAGTATCACATTCCTTAGGGCCAACAAAGCTAATGGAATGATGGGGGGTAGCCATCAGGATCGAGACTATTTAAGTCCGAGAGAAGGACAACTCTAATAGGGTCAGTATGGCAAGAGATAAGTGAGTCATATGTTGAGGTATTTTGTGGAGAGTAAAACCACACGAGTTAAAATTTTTCGAAGCAAGAATAAGGACAAGGGTATGGTGCTTGCAGGGGAAATGGTTAATATAATTTTCGATTTGGTTCAGACAGACACGTTATGTTCGGAAGACCATTAAGCAGCCATGGCAATTGGCAAAGTAGAAGTATGAGTTTTATTCTCGGAGGATGAGGCGTGTTTTATGTGACACGAGCGAGTCACTACATTTTTGTTGATTACTAGATTCGCATGTGAGAAGAATTTAGTGCGTATATCTACAGTGTTATCATTATGTGTATATTTTCCCTGGTATAGTGGGATTGTCTTTAGTGTTCTCCGCGGAGGACAAATGGGTGCATTGTTAGTGATTTATATATTTTTATTGAGTTTACTCGTTTTAGTGATGTGATATGAAAGTATATTATTGTACTGATTATGGTTTTATAAAAATATTTAAAATATTAGTAAGAATTGATTGTAAGGCTATCGGGGTTACTGCCCTAGTGCAACATGTTTTGTTCTGACAATACCTCACCTGCGAGAGGGTCAAGATCGTACTCATTCAATATATATTATAGCGACTTCGAAGGGTATAATGGTACAAAAATGTTTAATCCCAGGGTGTTTAGGGTCTTTGTTATTATGATTCAGTGTGTATTGGATTTACTGTTGGGCGAAAAGATTTCACTCATTATTATGTGTAGCGCTCAGAACTTAGTGATAGGAGGAGCGAATTGTTATATTTATCCTTTAGGAGTGTGGAAGATAAGACTTATATTCATATGTTTGGGAATTGAATTTTGAGAGTCCCGATTGTATACGTACGAGGTTTATGGAATGTGAACTCCACCAATACTGAGCAATAGTGAAATTAGTAAAAAGTTCTTTGTTTCAGTTTAATTGCGAAAGGAGATGTAGATTTTCTATCAAAAGACAGAATAGAGGGGTACAGGTTATGGACGGTGGAACCAACGAATTTCGATAACCTACTATGCTAGGTAGTAGTGTATCGGGGGGTTCCTTGTTTGGATTTCGCTTTGCAAGACATCCCACGCATGAAACTTAGCGTAAGGTTAGAAGTAAAGAGATGTTTGGTTATTAGTCCATGAGTATAGTACCTCGGTTGTCATAGGAGCCGATAATATTGATTGTAAGTTAAAGTTAAGTGACGATTTAAGGTCAGTGGAGCCAGTTGTGTGGTAAGGAAACATTGGAAGTTTTTTTTTATTACCCAATCGAAGGGTGGAATGATTATAAAGAGAGTTTTGTGATTAGATAAATACAAGTATTTGTTATGTAGTGAGGTGCAGCCTCCCAATAATATTGAGACAATGGGGGCCAACGATGTGTAGGCTCGTCTTAATCGAATAGCACAGATTGGAGCACAATGGGGAGTGTCGTTATTAAAGTGTGACTCTACAACTGATTGTATTGAAAGTGATAAATAAGCTTATTGTGAGGTGGGGAGGACTATAGGAATTTGCCTTATCCGAAAGTCCGTTTTGAGTATTGATAAAGTATCCAAATCGATTTTTACCAGACATACCTTATTTTTCGAATTTCGGGAAGAAATTCCATTATTACGGGAGAAGTATGTAATACCCCGTATTTTTATGGCTTTTAAAATTGGGGATTTATTAAATTTAATTAAGATATTAATTTAATATTAATTCAGAAATTTATTTTTTTAATATTTACTAACGTGATGTGAGTTAGTAATTATTGAAAGTTTGTTGAATATTACTGGATGAGTAAAGTAATATATGAGATTGATTTTGATAAAATTGTCACGAGTGAATAAAATAGCAATTATGAAAATTTAATTCGGAACGCGCGTGTGTCGTGTCAGGATTAAATTATTATTATAAAAGTGAATAAATTACAAGTCATCCGTATGGTCGTTTTGAGTGCGCCAAAGTGTTCGAAAGGATCGAGATAGTCAGAAAAGTGTACCCGGGGGCTTAGTTTGGGTCTCGGCTCGTTTTTAGGCCTAATTGACATCCTAGGAGGGTATTTTAGACATTTTGTATTTTTGGGTAATTAAACCCACGAATTTTCTTAGTATATATTAGCCATTTGGATTTGTCTCTTGGGATTAACAAACACAAAACCTAAGCCCAACCATTAGAGAAGAAGGTGAAGAGTTTCTACACAATCCAAGGCCTAGAACTCACCTGATTGCATCACCACCACCACCAAAACATAGATCGCACGACGAGGAATGCAACCATATATTTTTCATGAACAAATCAGACCTTTGAATCCCAAGCAATTATCTATCTTGCTGATTTCCAAGTTAATATACTTTCCATGTTAGTCTAGGAATGAAAATCATATATTTTAATTGAAGAATAATATGTTTCGAAAGAAAATTTATATGTGTTGTAGGGAGAATCGATGTAGTCTAAAATTTTCATCATATGTAGAGGATTAACCACGAGTTTAGTATTATATTTGGGAAGAAAATATGGATTTAAATAGAGGTTTGTGATTATTCATGCAAAATTTGGTTTTATAAAGAAATCTGAGATTAAACCCCTCTTTGATTGATTAGTTGAGGATTTATTGATGTCGTTACATTAGAACTTGTTTATGCACATTGCTTATACATTTGGATTACTTTTATGGGAGTTTGGGATGAAATTATAGAGGTTTGGAGGGGTTAGAATGATTGAACACGTAAGTTGAAAATTGCAGAAAGCTGGGCATGAACTACTTGATCGATCGATTGACCCCATTCCACGATCGATCGATCCCTCCTGGAAAAATGCATATTTTTCTCCTTTTTGTTTAATCCGGTTAAGATATGTAGGCACCCTTGATTATTATTCATGGAGTATAATGGGTTATGAAGAGGACCAGTACGGTCTAAGTAGACTTCGTTGAGTGAAATTAATATAATATGAAATTGTGGGTTAACGGGGAGATATTCATACATTGGAAATTATGCGTACGTTTACTAAAAGATGGAGACTCGTGTAAGTGAGGGTATACATACTGAAATTATACTTAGTGAGATATAATACTTCGAGAGATGAGAAGTAAGTCTAAAATAAATTATAATTGAGAATAAAAGAGACGAATCCGTTATGTGAGAAAATTGAGTAATTTGTGCTAAAAATGGATAATTATAATTATGGGTCGTGGGCGCACCTAATTTAGAAAATGTGAATATTTATATATATATATGACTGTGTGACTGTGCATGTATTATGTATCTGTGTAAAAATCATACCCGGGCTACTTGCTATCATGGAGCTTTTAGCGCTGGGACAGTCTTATCTCGATTGGACCTTTATGGGGGATACTGACCCGTACCCTAGAACATAGGATTCCTTGCTACAGGTTATCTGAAAATGATAGTCAGACGGTCCTAAGAGATGTGAGGGGTATGTGCTGACCTCTTAGTGAATTGGAGTTATGCTTCGCCTCCATTTGTATGTGTATTGTGTTAGTACAGATCGAGAGTGAATTCGAACTAGTATTTTTCTTAGTTTGAGTGATACGGGGACTTGATAGCAGAGTATGCCAACACCATAGATTTATGTGGGGTGTCGATAGTATATATATATATATATATATATATATATATATATATATATATATATATATGGAAACTTTAAATGCTTCAGCTTATAACAAGTGTTCGTGAATTTGGTAATGGTACGAAGTGGTTCTAAGTAACGAAAGAATATGGAAGAGAATGATTTTCTAAAACTAAATATTATGGCCTTAGTACTTCTCGGGATATAACTTTATGGAATATAAGTTAGGTAGACTTATGAGATCAGTATAACGGTAGGAGTGCATACTAGATGAGAGGTGAGGATTCTCAAGAGAGTGTCACATATTAACATGGTTGTGATATTAGCCGATAAGCATTTTAAATACATGCTAAATTATTTTTAAAATTATTTTACACTCGGGCTCTGACCCATTTTCTGTCATTTATTTCTCTCTTGTATACATACATATATATATATATATATATATATATATATATATATATATATATATATATATATATATATATGTATTATAAGTGCCGAGCCAAATGGGCGTTTTGCATAGGTTCTTTGGATTGGACGTGCTGTATCTCTTGTCGAAGTTGCAGGCCTTTGCTTTAGACGACCTCTTCATCGATTCCGGTTGGATTTGTCAATGGTTTATGTTTATTTATATTTTCAGTATTCAGTACTCTTTGAGAGTTAATTATCAGGATGAGTTCATTTATGGTTCTTAAACTTGGATTGGTTTATCTAGATGGTTTAAATTCTTGTGTGTTAATTGTCATCATTAGCATTTATATGATTCTTAAAATGTTAGTTATAAAAAAAGGTTTTTATATGGGAATTTAATAAGATGAAAATAAGACTTTAAATTGTTTTGACACTTAGCTTAATTATTTAGGGTGTTCGAGTTGGAACTATCATTTTACGACAGTGATGCTGAGAATGAACCAACCGTTCACCTTGATGATAATTTAATAAATGACTAATCACCCAGTATTTAATTAGGCGGAGTGTTACATTTTACTTGGCTCTGCTCAAATAGCGTTGGAAGGTTTTTTTAGTACAAATTCACTTTGAGTTTGGTTGGCCTGCTAATTCTTTGAGACATGTTGATTTTATGTGTTTGGTTTGTGGTTGGGTCGTTTTGGTGTTTTCATGGTGTTTTTTTGGTGTCGATTGAGTTGAAGATGGTTGTTTTCTTGTGTGGTCGAAGAAGTTTTCTCTGATGATAATGGTTGATTTGCTTCGTAGTTGATTAAAGTCCGAGTGGGTTATAATGTTGTTTCTTTTTTATTGGTCATTTTGTCGGTGGAAGACACGCGTGTTCTTCATCTCCTTTTGCTCGATTATTCATGTAGAGATTTGAGTTTGTTTGTTGGATTTCGGCTTTGTAGTTTTGGCTATGTTTGTTGGGTTTGTAGGAAGTGGTTGTAGGGTGATTTGAGTTTGTTTGTTGAGTTTGGTTTTTTGGGGCTCGTGTGCCTTTTATTGGCAACATGTTTCCTTTTTTGTTTGTTATGTTAGCCTTTGGGCTTTGTGTATGTATCTCTTGGGCTTTTACTTTTTAAATTAATTTCACATTTCCAAAAAATAAAATCATTAGTGTATTGTGTTTTTTTCAATATCCTTCTAATTGGTATGTATATACCATTTTTTTAAGGTGGATATAAACCATTTGCTAAAAGGGCATCTCTTCGTGGCCCACAGCCTTAAAGAACTTGAGTTTGTTGTTACTTTTATGAGATGAACCAATATTGCTAATTTTTTTGAATAACGCTTTTTTTAAGGCATGGCGCCCTTTGAATTAATGATGAGATATCCTAGAATTGATGGTTGGAATTTAAGTCATGTGGGTCTAGTGCCATTATGTCATATCTATGATATTTTGTCATTAGTCTGTTACCAATAATAGAATTTCATCTACTATCCTATATGGTATTCCAGTGTCTTCAAGTGTACAAGGTTGCTGTTTTCAGTTCCTAATAAATAATTTTTGAAATTTAAAAGTAAAATAATATTTTTTTAAAAACGTAGGTTCCTCAAATATTTATTTATTTAATATATTTTTTATTTTTAAAAATCTGCGTTAGCGGTATCCATTCGTACTCCCTCTATCAGTGACGGCGCTCCAACAACCCCTTGCCGAAACTCCGACAATTGGGGGGGGGGGGGGGGTGTAAGGGGGAACTTTTGTTAAGATTCAGAGAAAAAAATAGATAAATGAATTTGTAGTGTCTTGAAATGTCTAAAATTATTTTTAACATATTATCTTTTTTCTTTCTTTGAAGAACTAAACATATACAATTTTGTTGACTTTCAATACCATTTGTTGGCATGCTCCCCAAAAATAACTTAAAACTTTTTTTTTATGTCCACACAAAATTTAATGTCTTCCTTTTTTATGTAAACATATTATTTCAAATCAATTTGTTCATTTTATCTTTTAACCTTTTTGCATTTAGGATTTGATGATGTTTCGCTTTATCTTCATAAGTTTTTGTCATGTTATTATAAAGTTCTTTGTTTGGTTTATAAGGTTCAAATCGATTTTTTCATGATTCTTTCTTATTATGATGTGCTCTTTGATATTTTTATACAAACATCATGACTCCTATCTCTAATACGGAATGAATGTAATATCATTTATACTGCATTGTTTTTAAAAAATCACGATACCATTCAACATGTTAAGATATTATAGATTCTCAAGGATTTGATTTCACACTATAGCGATTGTGTCTCAATAGTTCACACCTGTGATGTTTAACCAACTTTTAGTAAAATCTATTCCACAAATCTACACGTTAAAATTTGTTAAAATAATAGCATATAATTATGGAAACTACTTTTAATTGCTTGCGCATCGCGCGAATTAAACGCTAGTATATTGAATAACACTCTTCGAGAAATAAAGCGGATATTGTTTCATCATTTTTAGATATATGTCGTCAGGCCGGCTCAAAGCAAATACGGGCTCTGGGAAAATTTTAATATGAGGCCTAATACACTATAATAAATTATTCATTAGATATATACTTTAATACTTGCAAATATAAATCAAATTAATAATAGATTTTTTTTTAAGATTGCATGAATTTATTATACTTTTTATTACTACCTTTTTTGCATCTCATTATATTTTCCTCGTAAATATTTTAAAAAAAATCACAAAAAATATTAATTACAATCTCAAACATGAATAAAATGAAATAAATATTAAAAAACAGTGGAACTTGGTACCATTAAACCAACTCAAGCTTTATCTATTGTTTAAAAATACTTGAAAGCATCAATGATTTATCTTCAAAATTGAAAAAAAAAAAAAAGGTGTTAGAAATAGAAAAACAAAATAGCAAAATGCAAGTATGAAAGCTGGAAGGAACTTAAAAATGTAAAATGCTTTTGGACAATCAACAACTGAAATACTCTTGGATTTATTTTAGGTAATGTAATGTTAAAACACTTTTGAACAATTACCAATGGAGTCCTTGGAATATTTTTTTTACCCTGTGGAAACAATGGAGAGAGAAAGAGAGGTATTTTTTAAGAGGGAAATCAACTTTTGGTGGAGAGGTATTTTATTTATTTTTTATTTATTTTTTGGAGGGGGGGGGGGGGGGGGAGGGGTTATGGTGGAAAGGTAAAGAATTTATGGGAAAAGAAAATGTTATATGAACCTACAACTAGTACATAAAAATTATTGAAACTGATGTGTTGTACTTTTTGTTGGAGTTTTTCTTATGGAAAGAACGAAATATAATAATTAATTTCTGCAAGGCACGTTCTTGGAACGCTTTCTTTTAGGCAAAATTTCTCCCAATCCGGTTGAGACAGAACCAGAACCGCGAGTACACAATGGGTTTTGTAGAACCTGCCTTCAGGATACAATGCAGTATGAACAGTTGTTTGATTCAAACTATGTACTGTTTGATCAAACCCGAGAACACTCTGAATTTGTAACTTGATAATGCCAAAGTATAGAGGACGGAGAGAGGAGAAACTAGCAATTTTCGGTGTCCAAAACAGAGGTCTGGAACTCTTTTTATAGCCATTTCTGTGACTGTTCTTCAACAGTCACAACCCTTCATGGAGTGACTCAGCAACCGTTGGATCGTGCCTGTTTGGAACAGCTATGATCTAACGGTTCAGATTAGGCGTCCCATCGTAAGCGAATGGACATCCCCTACACGAAACGCTACGAGTTCATCTAACGGTTTAGATCAAGCCGTTTCGGATTTTAAACCCTTTGATCGGATCGTTTAATCACAACCGTTGATCTGTTTTACCTCGTCAAAACTTTAGGCTCCCACGCTCCAAGCGACGATGCGCACGTGCGAAGTGCCAAGTGCGCGTCAAAGCGCACAATGCGCCCTAAGTCGCCCAATCTCCCTTTCGCGCGCCGCGTGTCGCGCTTACGCGCTTACGCGTGTCGCGATTGGTGGTGCTTAAGCACCACCGCGATGCGTAGGATCATAGCCTCTTATTTGACTTGTCAACTAAGAATCTTAGTTGTCCTTTAGTTGATATACCACTACCTTTTGTAGTATTCTTCCAATGTGGGACAATATGGGATTTTGAGCATTCCCCATATCTTTCACACCCATTTGCTCATGTTTCTACTTTCTAAATTAAAACCCAAACTATGTTTAAAATAAAACACAAATAATATAATAAAATATTAACAACTAAAAATTAAACTCAATAAATATTGGAATTAATCCAACATTCTCCCACCAATTTCAATATACACAAGAGAGCAAAGCAAAAAAGACAATAAATAACTTTTGGCATTATCGCTAAAATCTAGTACATAAATGAGAAGTGTCTTTCGGACTTGAACTTCCATATAGTGAAAATAATTCAAAGCTTCATCAAGGTGTTGTGGTGAACGTATCTTGAACCAAGGACCTTTTGAGACTAGCCGGAACTATCACACTTACCGATTTCTGAGTTTATAAGTGTTCTTCTAGCATGCACTTTTATGGCCTTGTGCTAATCCTGATTTCACGAGCGCTTTAGGATCGGTCTTGATTTCATTGAAAGCGGCCACACTTTCGACACTCGAATATGTAAATCAACTTTAGTGATTCTGCGAGTCACACTTATATGATTTATTAAGAAGTGAACTTCATTCTCTAACATGCAGAAAACCAACACTAGGCATATAGGAATGGAACTTTTGTATAAATTCCTAGTGTTCCACCATAACTATAATTTAACTTGTTTGTACCACATTGAACTCTATCTATATTTTCAAGATATGAGTTGGGTTCCCATTAAATATAGTTGTGTTATTTAATAGACCTTAGTCCCATTCCTTTTGAGGTGATATATATCATCTCTCTTACAAGACCTTTAGTCAGAGGATCTCCTAAATTCTTGTTCGTTTTAATATAGTCGACTGTAATTACTCCTTCCTTGAGTAATTTTCTTATAATTTGATGTCTTAGACTAATGTGTCTAGATTTTCCGTTGTAAGTTTTGTTCGAAACTTTATAAATTGTGGCTTGGTTATCACAACTTATCATAATAGAAGGTGATGGCTTTTTCCATAAAGGAATATCATACAACACATTTCTAAGCCATTCTGCTTCTTTACATGCATCTGCTAGGGCTATAAATTCAGATTGCATTGTTGAATCTGATACACATGTTTGTTTCTTGGATCCCCAAGAGATAGCTGCTCCTCCTAGCGTAAAAATCCAACCAGTAGTTGACTTTGATTTTGATTCAAGATTATTCCAACTTGAATCACTATATCCTTCTAAAACAGATGGATATCCTACATAATGTAAGCCATAATCCAAAGTCCTCTTCAGATATCTAAGCACCCTAGAAATTGCATTCCAGTGCTCTTGTCCTGGATTACTTGTAAATCTACACAATATACTCACTGCATAAGCAATGTCTGGTCTAGTGCAATGCATGGCATACATTAGACTCCCAATAATACTAGCATATTTAAGTTGGTCCATAGCACGCCCAGTATTTTTCATTAATTTGATGCTAGGATCCACAGGTGTAGCAGCTGGCTTAAGTTCAAAATGATTATATCTTTTAAGAACTTTTTCTATATAATGAGATTGAGATAACGCTAAAGAATTATCCTTTCTCACAATTTTGATTCCTAAAATCACATCAGCTTCTCCAAGATCTTTCATATCAAATTTTGATGAAAGAAACCTTTTGGTTTCTTCAACATATTTGAGATTAGACCCAAATATTAACATGTCATCCACATATAAGCATATAATAACACCAACACCATTTTCAAATTTACTATATATACATTTGTCGGCATCATTAACTTTATATCCATGGGATATAACAATATTATTAAACTTCTCATGCCATTGCATAGGAGCTTGTTTAAGGCCATAAAGAGATTTAACCAATTTACACACTTTCTTTTCTTGGCCAGGCAATACAAACCCTTCGGGTTGTTCCATATAAATCTCTTCTTCTAAATCACCATTTAAAAATGCAGTTTTAACATCCATTTGATGAATAACTAAATTGTGAATAGAAGCAAGAGATATTAATATCCTAATGGAAGTGATTCGAGCAACAGGAGCATATGTATCAAAGTAATCAATTCCATATTTTTGCTTATAGCCTTTAGCAACTAGTCTTGCCTTAAATTTATTTATAGAACCATCCGGATTTAATTTTCTTTTAAATATCCATTTGCACCCAATAGGTTTAGACCCGGGGGGAAGATCGGAAATAACCCAAGTTTGATTTGACAAAATTGAGTTCATTTCATCATTTATTACTTCTTTCCAAAAGACAGCATCCCTAGATGTTACCGCTTCATGAAATGTGGTCGGTTCATCTTCTACATTAAGAACAAATTTAGTTTTGTTCTTAGTCTCATTTAAATCCCCTTCAACTAAATAAATAACAAAGTCAGGCCCAAATGTTTTTTCAGTTCTTTGTCTTTTACTCCTTCGTGGTTCAACGTCATTCGTTGTTTCTGAAGAAGATATAGGTTGTGAATTTTCTTCTAAATTTGAGGAGTCAACAGTCGAATTATTATTTTCTAAACCTTGATTCAAAGTACTAAACTTTGTTAGATGTTCAAAAAATTGCACATCTACCGACTCAATGATTTCTTGAGTTTCAAGGTTTAAAAATCTATAAGTCGTACTGTTACTAGAGTATCCAATAAAAACACATTTGTAAGTCCTATTTCCTAGTTTAGGTCTTTTAGGTTCGGGTTTTCTTACATAAGCAAGACATCCCCAAACTTTAAGACGTCTAAGATTAGGCTTACGATTAAACCATAATTCATATGGTGTAATATCCTTGTTTTTCAATGGAACTCTATTTAAAATATAACATGCGGATAAAACCGCTTCTCCCCACATCGACAAAGGTAAACCAGAACTGATTAACATTGAATTTATCATTTCAACTAAAGTCCTATTTTTCCTTTCCGCCGTTCCATTTTGTTGTGGCGTATATGGCGCCGTAACTTGATGGATTATCCCATGAGTATTACAAAATTGTATAAACTCACTCGGGTAATATTCACCACCCCTATCGGATCGTAGGACTTTAATTTTTCGATTTTGTTGAGTTTCAACTTCCGCTTTAAAAATTAGGAATTTCTCGAAAACTTCATCTTTACTTTTAAGTAAATATGTATATGCATACTTAGAGTAATCATCAATGAAAGTTAAGAAATATTTATTTCCACCACGAGTCATATTACTCTTCATATCACATACATCACTATGAATAATATCAAGCATTTCGGATTTCCTCTCAACAGATTTGAACGACTTTCTAGTTATCTTCGATTGAGCACAAATTTCACATTTAGAAAGGTTATCAAATTTACAATCCGAGATTAAGCCGAGATTAGTCATATTTTTTATACTTCTATAATTCACATGACCTAATCTACTATGCCATAAAGAAATAGACTCAACCATATAAGCAGAACTAATATCATTGATAACATTAATTTTAATCATGCCGTTACAAGAGTACCCTTTGCCAAAAATTGGCCATTCTTAGACAATACAAACTTATCAGACTCATACACTAGTTTGAAACCTCTCTTATTGAGAAGGTCCCCAGACACAAGATTTTTACACATATCAGGTACATGAAGTACATCAATTAGAGTAAGTGTCTTTCCAGAAGTTAGCTTCAATTCCACTGTGCCTTTTCCAACTACATTTGCGCGAAGATTATTTGCCATCTTCACTTCTTTTCCATCAATTTCTTGATATGTTTTGAATGAAGAGCGGTCTTTGCATATGTGGACCGTTGCGCCGGTATCCAGCCACCATCCACTTTCATTATCAATTGAATTTGCTTCGCAAACAGTAGCAATAAGATCTTCAACATTGTTGGTTTCCTTCGACCCTTGTTTTTCTTTAAATGCCTTCTTTTTAAGACGACATTCTCGAGAATAATGGCCCGGTTTGTCACAGAAGAAACATTTTCCCTTCTTTTTCTTATTTGCACCTTGGTTCTTGAATTTGGAATCATTCTTTGCTTTAAATTTTGAGTCTTTGGTAATCTTGGATTTTTGATCCTCAACCATATTAGCTTTTGAATGACCCTCACTTTGTTCATCCTTCTTTTCTCGAATACGAGTATCATCTTCAATACGAAGGTGACGAAGAAGGGATTCCACAGTATAAGTCTTTTCATCATGATTAATTTTCTTCTTAAAGCCATTCCAAGAGGATGGAAGTTTTGAAACAATCACCCCTACTTGAAATTCATCTTGAAGATTAATACCAGCGGCTTTAAGGTCACCAACAATTTGTTGGAGTTCATGGGCTTGTGCAACGACAGATTTATCATTATTCATTCTAAAATTCATATAGTTTGAAATTAGAAACTTACGATTGCTCGCTTCCTCGTTTTGATACTTTATCTCCAAAGCCTTCCATAATTCCTTTGCCGTCGGAATCATTCTATGAGCGCTATAAACAGTTTGAGACAAAGCATTGAGGATGTGTCCTCGACACATAAATTCGTCTTCTTTCCTCTTCACACGTTTTTGCTTTATTCCTTCGGTGTCTTCGGGTGTGTGCTCTGGAATTTGTTCAAGGTTATCATCTAGAATGTATGCAAGTTTTAGTGATGTGAGGAAGAACATAACTTTCTCTTGCCAACGGGTGAAATTTCCGCCATCAAAACGGTCGAGTCGAATTAAGTCTTGAGTCATGACTTGGATAGATTGTGCCACAGTTCCTTCCATTTGAGTGGAGTAATAAGAATATAAAATTTTTGCCTAAAACTGTTGGAGTTTTTCTTATGGAAAGAACGAAATATAATAATTAATTTCTGCAAGGCACGTTCTTGGAACGCTTTCTTTTAGGCAAAATTTCTCCCAATCCGGTTGAGACAGAACCAGAACCGCGAGTACACAATGGGTTTTGTAGAACCTGCCTTCAGGATACAATGCAGTATGAACAGTTGTTTGATTCAAACTATGTACTGTTTGATCAAACCCGAGAACACTCTGAATTTGTAACTTGATAATGCCAAAGTATAGAGGACGGAGAGAGGAGAAACTAGCAATTTTTGGTGTCCAAAACAGAGGTCTGGAACTCTTTTTATAGCCATTTTTGTGACTGTTCTTCAACAGTCACAACCCTTCATGGAGTGACTCAGCAACCGTTGGATCGTGCCTGTTTGGAACAGCTATGATCTAACGGTTCAGATTAGGCGTCCCATCGTAAGCGAATGGACATCCCCTACACGAAACGCTACGAGTTCATCTAACGGTTTAGATCAAGCCGTTTCGGATTTTAAACCCTTTGATCGGATCGTTTAATCACAACCGTTGATCTGTTTTACCTCGTCAAAACTTTAGGCTCCCACGCTCCAAGCGACGATGCGCACGTGCGAAGTGCCAAGTGCGCGTCAAAGCGCGCAATGCGCCCTAAGTCGCCCAATCGCCCTTTCGCGCGCCGCGTGTCGCGATTGGTGGTGCTTAAGCACCACCGCGATGCGTAGGATCATAGCCTCTTATTTGACTTGTCAACTAAGAATCTTAGTTGTCCTTTAGTTGATATACCACTACCTTTTGTAGTATTCTTCCAATGTGGGACAATATGGGATTTTGAGCATTCCCCATATCTTTCACACCCATTTGCTCATGTTTCTACTTTCTAAATTAAAACCCAAACTATGTTTAAAATAAAACACAAATAATCTAATAAAATATTAACAACTAAAAATTAAACTCAATAAATATTGGAATTAATCCAACATTCTCCCACCAATTTCAATATACACAAGAGAGCAAAGCAAAAAAGACAATAAATAACTTTTGGCATTATCGCTAAAATCTAGTACATAAATGAGAAGTGTCTTTCGGACTTGAACTTCCATATAGTGAAAATAATTCAAAGCTTCATCAAGGTGCTGTGGTGAACGTATCTTGAACCAAGGACCTTTTGAGACTAGCCGGAACTATCACACTTACCGATTTCTGAGTTTATAAGTGTTCTTCTAGCATGCACTTTTATGGCCTTGTGCTAATCCTGATTTCACGAGCGCTTTAGGATCGGTCTTGATTTCATTGAAAGCGGCCACACTTTCGACACTCGAATAGGTAAATCAACTTTAGTGATTCTGCGAGTCACACTTATATGATTTATTAAGAAGTTAACTTCATCCTCTAACATGCAGAAAACCAACACTAGGCATATAGGAATGGAACTTTTGTATAAATTCCTAGTGTTCCACCATAACTATAATTTAACTTGTTTGTACCACATTGAACTCTATCTATATTTTCAAGATATGAGTTGGGTTCCCATTAAATATAGTTGTGTTATTTAATAGACCTTAGTCCCATTCCTTTTGAGGTGATATATATCATCTCTCTTACAAGACCTTTAGTCAGAGGATCTCCTAAATTCTTGTTCGTTTTAATATAGTCGACTGTAATTACTCCTTCCTTGAGTAATTTTCTTATAATTTGATGTCTTAGACTAATGTGTCTAGATTTTCCGTTGTATGTTTTGTTCGAAACTTTATAAATTGTGGCTTGGTTATCACAACTTATCATAATAGAAGGTGATGGCTTTTTCCATAAAGGAATATCATACAACACATTTCTAAGCCATTCTGCTTCTTTACATGCATCTGCTAGGGCTATAAATTCAGATTGCATTGTTGAATCTGATACACATGTTTGTTTCTTGGATCCCCAAGAGATAGCTGCTCCTCCTAGCGTAAAAATCCAACCAGTAGTTGACTTTGATTTTGATTCAAGATTATTCCAACTTGAATCACTATATCCTTCTAAAACAGATGGATATCCTACATAATGTAAGCCATAATCCAAAGTCCTCTTCAGATATCTAAGCACCCTAGAAATTGCATTCCAGTGCTCTTGTCCTGGATTACTTGTAAATCTACACAATATACTCACTGCATAAGCAATGTCTGGTCTAGTGCAATGCATGGCATACATTAGACTCCCAATAATACTAGCATATTTAAGTTGGTCCATAGCACGCCCAGTATTTTTCATTAATTTGATGCTAGGATCCACAGGTGTAGCAGCTGGCTTAAGTTCAAAATGATTATATCTTTTAAGAACTTTTTCTATATAATGAGATTGAGATAACGCTAAAGAATTATCCTTTCTCACAATTTTGATTCCTAAAATCACATCAGCTTCTCCAAGATCTTTCATATCAAATTTTGATGAAAGAAACCTTTTGGTTTCTTCAACATATTTGAGATTAGACCCAAATATTAACATGTCATCCACATATAAGCATATAATAACACCAACACCATTTTCAAATTTACTATATATACATTTGTCGGCATCATTAACTTTATATCCATGGGATATAACAATATTATTAAACTTCTCATGCCATTGCATAGGAGCTTGTTTAAGGCCATAAAGAGATTTAACCAATTTACACACTTTCTTTTCTTGGCCAGGCAATACAAACCCTTCGGGTTGTTCCATATAAATCTCTTCTTCTAAATCACCATTTAAAAATGCAGTTTTAACATCCATTTGATGAATAACTAAATTGTGAATAGAAGCAAGAGATATTAATATCCTAATGGAAGTGATTCGAGCAACAGGAGCATATGTATCAAAGTAATCAATTCCATATTTTTGCTTATAGCCTTTAGCAACTAGTCTTGCCTTAAATTTATTTATAGAACCATCCGGATTTAATTTTCTTTTAAATATCCATTTGCACCCAATAGGTTTAGACCCGGGGGGAAGATCGGAAATAACCCAAGTTTGATTTGACAAAATTGAGTTCATTTCATCATTTATTACTTCTTTCCAAAAGACAGCATCCCTAGATGTTACCGCTTCATGAAATGTGGTCGGTTCATCTTCTACATTAAGAACAAATTTAGTTTTGTTCTTAGTCTCATTTAAATCCCCTTCAACTAAATAAATAACAAAGTCAGGCCCAAATGTTTTTTCAGTTCTTTGTCTTTTACTCCTTCGTGGTTCAACGTCATTCGTTGTTTCTGAAGAAGATATAGGTTGTGAATTTTCTTCTAAATTTGAGGAGTCAACAGTCGAATTATTATTTTCTAAACCTTGATTCAAAGTACTAAACTTTGTTAGATGTTCAAAAAATTGCACATCTACCGACTCAATGATTTCTTGAGTTTCAAGGTTTAAAAATCTATAAGTCGTACTGTTACTAGAGTATCCAATAAAAACACATTTGTAAGTCCTATTTCCTAGTTTAGGTCTTTTAGGTTCGGGTTTTCTTACATAAGCAAGACATCCCCAAACTTTAAGACGTCTAAGATTAGGCTTACGATTAAACCATAATTCATATGGTGTAATATCCTTGTTTTTCAATGGAACTCTATTTAAAATATAACATGCGGATAAAACCGCTTCTCCCCACATCGACAAAGGTAAACCAGAACTGATTAACATTGAATTTATCATTTCAACTAAAGTCCTATTTTTCCTTTCCGCCGTTCCATTTTGTTGTGGCGTATATGGCGCCGTAACTTGATGGATTATCCCATGAGTATTACAAAATTGTATAAACTCACTCGGGTAATATTCACCACCCCTATCGGATCGTAGGACTTTAATTTTTCGATTTTGTTGAGTTTCAACTTCCGCTTTAAAAATTAGGAATTTCTCGAAAACTTCATCTTTACTTTTAAGTAAATATGTATATGCATACTTAGAGTAATCATCAATGAAAGTTAAGAAATATTTATTTCCACCACGAGTCATATTACTCTTCATATCACATACATCACTATGAATAATATCAAGCATTTCGGATTTCCTCTCAACAGATTTGAACGACTTTCTAGTTATCTTCGATTGAGCACAAATTTCACATTTAGAAAGGTTATCAAATTTACAATCCGAGATTAAGCCGAGATTAGTCATATTTTTTATACTTCTATAATTCACATGACCTAATCTACTATGCCATAAAGAAATAGACTCAACCATATAAGCAGAACTAATATCATTGATAACATTAATTTTAATCATGCCGTTACAAGAGTACCCTTTGCCAATAAATTGGCCATTCTTAGACAATACAAACTTATCAGACTCATACACTAGTTTGAAACCTCTCTTATTAAGAAGGTCCCCAGACACAAGATTTTTACACATATCAGGTACATGAAGTACATCAATTAGAGTAAGTGTCTTTCCAGAAGTTAGCTTCAATTCCACTGTGCCTTTTCCAACTACATTTGCGCGAAGATTATTTGCCATCTTCACTTCTTTTCCATCAATTTCTTGATATGTTTTGAATGAAGAGCGGTCTTTGCATATGTGGACCGTTGCGCCGGTATCCAGCCACCATCCACTTTCATTATCAATTGAATTTGCTTCGCAAACAGTAGCAATAAGATCTTCAACATTGTTGGTTTCCTTCGACCCTTGTTTTTCTTTAAATGCCTTCTTTTTAAGACGACATTCTCGAGAATAATGGCCCGGTTTGTCACAGAAGAAACATTTTCCCTTCTTTTTCTTATTTGCACCTTGGTTCTTGAATTTGGAATCATTCTTTGCTTTAAATTTTGAGTCTTTGGTAATCTTGGATTTTTGATCCTCAACCATATTAGCTTTTGAATGACCCTCACTTTGTTCATCCTTCTTTTCTCGAATACGAGTATCATCTTCAATACGAAGGTGACGAAGAAGGGATTCCACAGTATAAGTCTTTTCATCATGATTAATTTTCTTCTTAAAGCCATTCCAAGAGGATGGAAGTTTTGAAACAATCACCCCTACTTGAAATTCATCTTGAAGATTAATACCAGCGGCTTTAAGGTCACCAACAATTTGTTGGAGTTCATGGGCTTGTGCAACGACAGATTTATCATTATTCATTCTAAAATTCATATAGTTTGAAATTAGAAACTTACGATTGCTCGCTTCCTCGTTTTGATACTTTATCTCCAAAGCCTTCCATAATTCCTTTGCCGTCGGAATCATTCTATGAGCGCTATAAACAGTTTGAGACAAAGCATTGAGGATGTGTCCTCGACACATAAATTCGTCTTCTTTCCTCTTCACACGTTTTTGCTTTATTCCTTCGGTGTCTTCGGGTGTGTGCTCTGGAATTTGTTCAAGGTTATCATCTAGAATGTATGCAAGTTTTAGTGATGTGAGGAAGAACATAACTTTCTCTTGCCAACGGGTGAAATTTCCGCCATCAAAACGGTCGAGTCGAATTAAGTCTTGAGTCATGACTTGGATAGATTGTGCCACAGTTCCTTCCATTTGAGTGGAGTAATAAGAATATAAAATTTTTGCCTAAAACTGTTGGAGTTTTTCTTATGGAAAGAACGAAATATAATAATTAATTTCTGCAAGGCACGTTCTTGGAACGCTTTCTTTTAGGCAAAATTTCTCCCAATCCGGTTGAGACAGAACCAGAACCGCGAGTACACAATGGGTTTTGTAGAACCTGCCTTCAGGATACAATGCAGTATGAACAGTTGTTTGATTCAAACTATGTACTGTTTGATCAAACCCGAGAACACTCTGAATTTGTAACTTGATAATGCCAAAGTATAGAGGACGGAGAGAGGAGAAACTAGCAATTTTTGGTGTCCAAAACAGAGGTCTGGAACTCTTTTTATAGCCATTTTTGTGACTGTTCTTCAACAGTCACAACCCTTCATGGAGTGACTCAGCAACCGTTGGATCGTGCCTGTTTGGAACAGCTATGATCTAACGGTTCAGATTAGGCGTCCCATCGTAAGCGAATGGACATCCCCTACACGAAACGCTACGAGTTCATCTAACGGTTTAGATCAAGCCGTTTCGGATTTTAAACCCTTTGATCGGATCGTTTAATCACAACCGTTGATCTGTTTTACCTCGTCAAAACTTTAGGCTCCCACGCTCCAAGCGACGATGCGCACGTGCGAAGTGCCAAGTGCGCGTCAAAGCGCGCAATGCGCCCTAAGTCGCCCAATCGCCCTTTCGCGCGCCGCGTGTCGCGATTGGTGGTGCTTAAGCACCACCGCGATGCGTAGGATCATAGCCTCTTATTTGACTTGTCAACTAAGAATCTTAGTTGTCCTTTAGTTGATATACCACTACCTTTTGTAGTATTCTTCCAATGTGGGACAATATGGGATTTTGAGCATTCCCCATATCTTTCACACCCATTTGCTCATGTTTCTACTTTCTAAATTAAAACCCAAACTATGTTTAAAATAAAACACAAATAATCTAATAAAATATTAACAACTAAAAATTAAACTCAATAAATATTGGAATTAATCCAACATTCTCCCACCAATTTCAATATACACAAGAGAGCAAAGCAAAAAAGACAATAAATAACTTTTGGCATTATCGCTAAAATCTAGTACATAAATGAGAAGTGTCTTTCGGACTTGAACTTCCATATAGTGAAAATAATTCAAAGCTTCATCAAGGTGCTGTGGTGAACGTATCTTGAACCAAGGACCTTTTGAGACTAGCCGGAACTATCACACTTACCGATTTCTGAGTTTATAAGTGTTCTTCTAGCATGCACTTTTATGGCCTTGTGCTAATCCTGATTTCACGAGCGCTTTAGGATCGGTCTTGATTTCATTGAAAGCGGCCACACTTTCGACACTCGAATAGGTAAATCAACTTTAGTGATTCTGCGAGTCACACTTATATGATTTATTAAGAAGTGAACTTCATCCTCTAACATGCAGAAAACCAACACTAGGCATATAGGAATGGAACTTTTGTATAAATTCCTAGTGTTCCACCATAACTATAATTTAACTTGTTTGTACCACATTGAACTCTATCTATATTTTCAAGATATGAGTTGGGTTCCCATTAAATATAGTTGTGTTATTTAATAGACCTTAGTCCCATTCCTTTTGAGGTGATATATATCATCTCTCTTACAAGACCTTTAGTCAGAGGATCTCCTAAATTCTTGTTCGTTTTAATATAGTCGACTGTAATTACTCCTTCCTTGAGTAATTTTCTTATAATTTGATGTCTTAGACTAATGTGTCAAGATTTTCCGTTGTAAGTTTTGTTCGAAACTTTATAAATTGTGGCTTGGTTATCACAACTTATCATAATAGAAGGTGATGGCTTTTTCCATAAAGGAATATCATACAACACATTTCTAAGCCATTCTGCTTCTTTACATGCATCTGCTAGGGCTATAAATTCAGATTGCATTGTTGAATCTGATACACATGTTTGTTTCTTGGATCCCCAAGAGATAGCTGCTCCTCCTAGCGTAAAAATCCAACCAGTAGTTGACTTTGATTTTGATTCAAGATTATTCCAACTTGAATCACTATATCCTTCTAAAACAGATGGATATCCTACATAATGTAAGCCATAATCCAAAGTCCTCTTCAGATATCTAAGCACCCTAGAAATTGCATTCCAGTGCTCTTGTCCTGGATTACTTGTAAATCTACACAATATACTCACTGCATAAGCAATGTCTGGTCTAGTGCAATGCATGGCATACATTAGACTCCCAATAATACTAGCATATTTAAGTTGGTCCATAGCACGCCCAGTATTTTTCATTAATTTGATGCTAGGATCCACAGGTGTAGCAGCTGGCTTAAGTTCAAAATGATTATATCTTTTAAGAACTTTTTCTATATAATGAGATTGAGATAACGCTAAAGAATTATCCTTTCTCACAATTTTGATTCCTAAAATCACATCAGCTTCTCCAAGATCTTTCATATCAAATTTTGATGAAAGAAACCTTTTGGTTTCTTCAACATATTTGAGATTAGACCCAAATATTAACATGTCATCCACATATAAGCATATAATAACACCAACACCATTTTCAAATTTACTATATATACATTTGTCGGCATCATTAACTTTATATCCATGGGATATAACAATATTATTAAACTTCTCATGCCATTGCATAGGAGCTTGTTTAAGGCCATAAAGAGATTTAACCAATTTACACACTTTCTTTTCTTGGCCAGGCAATACAAACCCTTCGGGTTGTTCCATATAAATCTCTTCTTCTAAATCACCATTTAAAAATGCAGTTTTAACATCCATTTGATGAATAACTAAATTGTGAATAGAAGCAAGAGATATTAATATCCTAATGGAAGTGATTCGAGCAACAGGAGCATATGTATCAAAGTAATCAATTCCATATTTTTGCTTATAGCCTTTAGCAACTAGTCTTGCCTTAAATTTATTTATAGAACCATCCGGATTTAATTTTCTTTTAAATATCCATTTGCACCCAATAGGTTTAGACCCGGGGGGAAGATCGGAAATAACCCAAGTTTGATTTGACAAAATTGAGTTCATTTCATCATTTATTACTTCTTTCCAAAAGACAGCATCCCTAGATGTTACCGCTTCATGAAATGTGGTCGGTTCATCTTCTACATTAAGAACAAATTTAGTTTTGTTCTTAGTCTCATTTAAATCCCCTTCAACTAAATAAATAACAAAGTCAGGCCCAAATGTTTTTTCAGTTCTTTGTCTTTTACTCCTTCGTGGTTCAACGTCATTCGTTGTTTCTGAAGAAGATATAGGTTGTGAATTTTCTTCTAAATTTGAGGAGTCAACAGTCGAATTATTATTTTCTAAACCTTGATTCAAAGTACTAAACTTTGTTAGATGTTCAAAAAATTGCACATCTACCGACTCAATGATTTCTTGAGTTTCAAGGTTTAAAAATCTATAAGTCGTACTGTTACTAGAGTATCCAATAAAAACACATTTGTAAGTCCTATTTCCTAGTTTAGGTCTTTTAGGTTCGGGTTTTCTTACATAAGCAAGACATCCCCAAACTTTAAGACGTCTAAGATTAGGCTTACGATTAAACTATAATTCATATGGTGTAATATCCTTGTTTTTCAATGGAACTCTATTTAAAATATAACATGCGGATAAAACCGCTTCTCCCCACATCGACAAAGGTAAACCAGAACTGATTAACATTGAATTTATCATTTCAACTAAAGTCCTATTTTTCCTTTCCGCCGTTCCATTTTGTTGTGGCGTATATGGCGCCGTAACTTGATGGATTATCCCATGAGTATTACAAAATTGTATAAACTCACTCGGGTAATATTCACCACCCCTATCGGATCGTAGGACTTTAATTTTTCGATTTTGTTGAGTTTCAACTTCCGCTTTAAAAATTAGGAATTTCTCAAAAACTTCATCTTTACTTTTAAGTAAATATGTATATGCATACTTAGAGTAATCATCAATGAAAGTTAAGAAATATTTATTTCCACCACGAGTCATATTACTCTTCATATCACATACATCACTATGAATAATATCAAGCATTTCGGATTTCCTCTCAACAGATTTGAACGACTTTCTAGTTATCTTCGATTGAGCACAAATTTCACATTTAGAAAGGTTATCAAATTTACAATCCGAGATTAAGCCGAGATTAGTCATATTTTTTATACTTCTATAATTCACATGACCTAATCTACTATGCCATAAAGAAATAGACTCAACCATATAAGCAGAACTAATATCATTGATAACATTAATTTTAATCATGCCGTTACAAGAGTACCCTTTGCCAATAAATTGGCCATTCTTAGACAATACAAACTTATCAGACTCATACACTAGTTTGAAACCTCTCTTATTGAGAAGGTCCCCAGACACAAGATTTTTACACATATCAGGTACATGAAGTACATCAATTAGAGTAAGTGTCTTTCCAGAAGTTAGCTTCAATTCCACTGTGCCTTTTCCAACTACATTTGCGCGAAGATTATTTGCCATCTTCACTTCTTTTCCATCAATTTCTTGATATGTTTTGAATGAAGAGCGGTCTTTGCATATGTGGACCGTTGCGCCGGTATCCAGCCACCATCCACTTTCATTATCAATTGAATTTTCTTCGCAAACAGTAGCAATAAGATCTTCAACATTGTTGGTTTCCTTCGACCCTTGTTTTTCTTTAAATGCCTTCTTTTTAAGACGACATTCTCGAGAATAATGGCCCGGTTTGTCACAGAAGAAACATTTTCCCTTCTTTTTCTTATTTGCACCTTGGTTCTTGAATTTGGAATCATTCTTTGCTTTAAATTTTGAGTCTTTGGTAATCTTGGATTTTTGATCCTCAACCATATTAGCTTTTGAATGACCCTCACTTTGTTCATCCTTCTTTTCTCGAATACGAGTATCATCTTCAATACGAAGGTGACGAAGAAGGGATTCCACAGTATAAGTCTTTTCATCATGATTAATTTTCTTCTTAAAGCCATTCCAAGAGGATGGAAGTTTTGAAACAATCACCCCTACTTGAAATTCATCTTGAAGATTAATACCAGCGGCTTTAAGGTCACCAACAATTTGTTGGAGTTCATGGGCTTGTGCAACGACAAATTTATCATTAATCATTCTAAAATTCATATAGTTTGAAATTAGAAACTTACGATTGCTCGCTTCCTCGTTTTGATACTTTATCTCCAAAGCCTTCCATAATTCCTTTGCCGTCGGAATCATTCTATGAGCGCTATAAACAGTTTGAGACAAAGCATTGAGGATGTGTCCTCGACACATAAATTCGTCTTCTTTCCTCTTCACACGTTTTTGCTTTATTCCTTCGGTGTCTTCGGGTGTGTGCTCTGGAATTTGTTCAAGGTTATCATCTAGAATGTATGCAAGTTTTAGTGATGTGAGGAAGAACATAACTTTCTCTTGCCAACGGGTGAAATTTCCGCCATCAAAACGGTCGAGTCGAATTAAGTCTTGAGTCATGACTTGGATAGATTGTGCCACAGTTCCTTCCATTTGAGTGGAGTAATAAGAATATAAAATTTTTGCCTAAAACTGTTGGAGTTTTTCTTATGGAAAGAACGAAATATAATAATTAATTTCTGCAAGGCACGTTCTTGGAACGCTTTCTTTTAGGCAAAATTTCTCCCAATCCGGTTGAGACAGAACCAGAACCGCGAGTACACAATGGGTTTTGTAGAACCTGCCTTCAGGATACAATGCAGTATGAACAGTTGTTTGATTCAAACTATGTACTGTTTGATCAAACCCGAGAACACTCTGAATTTGTAACTTGATAATGCCAAAGTATAGAGGACGGAGAGAGGAGAAACTAGCAATTTTTGGTGTCCAAAACAGAGGTCTGGAACTCTTTTTATAGCCATTTTTGTGACTGTTCTTCAACAGTCACAACCCTTCATGGAGTGACTCAGCAACCGTTGGATCGTGCCTGTTTGGAACAGCTATGATCTAACGGTTCAGATTAGGCGTCCCATCGTAAGCGAATGGACATCCCCTACACGAAACGCTACGAGTTCATCTAACGGTTTAGATCAAGCCGTTTCGGATTTTAAACCCTTTGATCGGATCGTTTAATCACAACCGTTGATCTGTTTTACCTCGTCAAAACTTTAGGCTCCCACGCTCCAAGCGACGATGCGCACGTGCGAAGTGCCAAGTGCGCGTCAAAGCGCGCAATGCGCCCTAAGTCGCCCAATCGCCCTTTCGCGCGCCGCGTGTCGCGATTGGTGGTGCTTAAGCACCACCGCGATGCGTAGGATCATAGCCTCTTATTTGACTTGTCAACTAAGAATCTTAGTTGTCCTTTAGTTGATATACCACTACCTTTTGTAGTATTCTTCCAATGTGGGACAATATGGGATTTTGAGCATTCCCCATATCTTTCACACCCATTTGCTCATGTTTCTACTTTCTAAATTAAAACCCAAACTATGTTTAAAATAAAACACAAATAATATAATAAAATATTAACAACTAAAAATTAAACTCAATAAATATTGGAATTAATCCAACATTCTCCCACCAATTTCAATATACACAAGAGAGCAAAGCAAAAAAGACAATAAATAACTTTTGGCATTATCGCTAAAATCTAGTACATAAATGAGAAGTGTCTTTCGGACTTGAACTTCCATATAGTGAAAATAATTCAAAGCTTCATCAAGGTGCTGTGGTGAACGTATCTTGAACCAAGGACCTTTTGAGACTAGCCGGAACTATCACACTTACCGATTTCTGAGTTTATAAGTGTTCTTCTAGCATGCACTTTTATGGCCTTGTGCTAATCCTGATTTCACGAGCGCTTTAGGATCGGTCTTGATTTCATTGAAAGCGGCCACACTTTCGACACTCGAATAGGTAAATCAACTTTAGTGATTCTGCGAGTCACACTTATATGATTTATTAAGAAGTGAACTTCATCCTCTAACATGCAGAAAACCAACACTAGGCATATAGGAATGGAACTTTTGTATAAATTCCTAGTGTTCCACCATAACTATAATTTAACTTGTTTGTACCACATTGAACTCTATCTATATTTTCAAGATATGAGTTGGGTTCCCATTAAATATAGTTGTGTTATTTAATAGACCTTAGTCCCATTCCTTTTGAGGTGATATATATCATCTCTCTTACAAGACCTTTAGTCAGAGGATCTCCTAAATTCTTGTTCGTTTTAATATAGTCGACTGTAATTACTCCTTCCTTGAGTAATTTTCTTATAATTTGATGTCTTAGACTAATGTGTCAAGATTTTCCGTTGTAAGTTTTGTTCGAAACTTTATAAATTGTGGCTTGGTTATCACAACTTATCATAATAGAAGGTGATGGCTTTTTCCATAAAGGAATATCATACAACACATTTCTAAGCCATTCTGCTTCTTTACATGCATCTGCTAGGGCTATAAATTCAGATTGCATTGTTGAATCTGATACACATGTTTGTTTCTTGGATCCCCAAGAGATAGCTGCTCCTCCTAGCGTAAAAATCCAACCAGTAGTTGACTTTGATTTTGATTCAAGATTATTCCAACTTGAATCACTATATCCTTCTAAAACAGATGGATATCCTACATAATGTAAGCCATAATCCAAAGTCCTCTTCAGATATCTAAGCACCCTAGAAATTGCATTCCAGTGCTCTTGTCCTGGATTACTTGTAAATCTACACAATATACTCACTGCATAAGCAATGTCTGGTCTAGTGCAATGCATGGCATACATTAGACTCCCAATAATACTAGCATATTTAAGTTGGTCCATAGCACGCCCAGTATTTTTCATTAATTTGATGCCAGGATCCACAGGTGTAGCAGCTGGCTTAAGTTCAAAATGATTATATCTTTTAAGAACTTTTTCTATATAATGAGATTGAGATAACGCTAAAGAATTATCCTTTCTCACAATTTTGATTCCTAAAATCACATCAGCTTCTCCAAGATCTTTCATATCAAATTTTGATGAAAGAAACCTTTTGGTTTCTTCAACATATTTGAGATTAGACCCAAATATTAACATGTCATCCACATATAAGCATATAATAACACCAACACCATTTTCAAATTTACTATATATACATTTGTCGGCATCATTAACTTTATATCCATGGGATATAACAATATTATTAAACTTCTCATGCCATTGCATAGGAGCTTGTTTAAGGCCATAAAGAGATTTAACCAATTTACACACTTTCTTTTCTTGGCCAGGCAATACAAACCCTTCGGGTTGTTCCATATAAATCTCTTCTTCTAAATCACCATTTAAAAATGCAGTTTTAACATCCATTTGATGAATAACTAAATTGTGAATAGAAGCAAGAGATATTAATATCCTAATGGAAGTGATTCGAGCAACAGGAGCATATGTATCAAAGTAATCAATTCCATATTTTTGCTTATAGCCTTTAGCAACTAGTCTTGCCTTAAATTTATTTATAGAACCATCCGGATTTAATTTTCTTTTAAATATCCATTTGCACCCAATAGGTTTAGACCCGGGGGGAAGATCGGAAATAACCCAAGTTTGATTTGACAAAATTGAGTTCATTTCATCATTTATTACTTCTTTCCAAAAGACAGCATCCCTAGATGTTACCGCTTCATGAAATGTGGTCGGTTCATCTTCTACATTAAGAACAAATTTAGTTTTGTTCTTAGTCTCATTTAAATCCCCTTCAACTAAATAAATAACAAAGTCAGGCCCAAATGTTTTTTCAGTTCTTTGTCTTTTACTCCTTCGTGGTTCAACGTCATTCGTTGTTTCTGAAGAAGATATAGGTTGTGAATTTTCTTCTAAATTTGAGGAGTCAACAGTCGAATTATTATTTTCTAAACCTTGATTCAAAGTACTAAACTTTGTTAGATGTTCAAAAAATTGCACATCTACCGACTCAATGATTTCTTGAGTTTCAAGGTTTAAAAATCTATAAGTCGTACTGTTACTAGAGTATCCAATAAAAACACATTTGTAAGTCCTATTTCCTAGTTTAGGTCTTTTAGGTTCGGGTTTTCTTACATAAGCAAGACATCCCCAAACTTTAAGACGTCTAAGATTAGGCTTACGATTAAACCATAATTCATATGGTGTAATATCCTTGTTTTTCAATGGAACTCTATTTAAAATATAACATGCGGATAAAACCGCTTCTCCCCACATCGACAAAGGTAAACCAGAACTGATTAACATTGAATTTATCATTTCAACTAAAGTCCTATTTTTCCTTTCCGCCGTTCCATTTTGTTGTGGCGTATATGGCGCCGTAACTTGATGGATTATCCCATGAGTATTACAAAATTGTATAAACTCACTCGGGTAATATTCACCACCCCTATCGGATCGTAGGACTTTAATTTTTCGATTTTGTTGAGTTTCAACTTCCGCTTTAAAAATTAGGAATTTCTCAAAAACTTCATCTTTACTTTTAAGTAAATATGTATATGCATACTTAGAGTAATCATCAATGAAAGTTAAGAAATATTTATTTCCACCACGAGTCATATTACTCTTCATATCACATACATCACTATGAATAATATCAAGCATTTCGGATTTCCTCTCAACAGATTTGAACGACTTTCTAGTTATCTTCGATTGAGCACAAATTTCACATTTAGAAAGGTTATCAAATTTACAATCCGAGATTAAGCCGAGATTAGTCATATTTTTTATACTTCTATAATTCACATGACCTAATCTACTATGCCATAAAGAAATAGACTCAACCATATAAGCAGAACTAATATCATTGATAACATTAATTTTAATCATGCCGTTACAAGAGTACCCTTTGCCAATAAATTGGCCATTCTTAGACAATACAAACTTATCAGACTCATACACTAGTTTGAAACCTCTCTTATTGAGAAGGTCCCCAGACACAAGATTTTTACACATATCAGGTACATGAAGTACATCAATTAGAGTAAGTGTCTTTCCAGAAGTTAGCTTCAATTCCACTGTGCCTTTTCCAACTACATTTGCGCGAAGATTATTTGCCATCTTCACTTCTTTTCCATCAATTTCTTGATATGTTTTGAATGAAGAGCGGTCTTTGCATATGTGGACCGTTGCGCCGGTATCCAGCCACCATCCACTTTCATTATCAATTGAATTTTCTTCGCAAACAGTAGCAATAAGATCTTCAACATTGTTGGTTTCCTTCGACCCTTGTTTTTCTTTAAATGCCTTCTTTTTAAGACGACATTCTCGAGAATAATGGCCCGGTTTGTCACAGAAGAAACATTTTCCCTTCTTTTTCTTATTTGCACCTTGGTTCTTGAATTTGGAATCATTCTTTGCTTTAAATTTTGAGTCTTTGGTAATCTTGGATTTTTGATCCTCAACCATATTAGCTTTTGAATGACCCTCACTTTGTTCATCCTTCTTTTCTCGAATACGAGTATCATCTTCAATACGAAGGTGACGAAGAAGGGATTCCACAGTATAAGTCTTTTCATCATGATTAATTTTCTTCTTAAAGCCATTCCAAGAGGATGGAAGTTTTGAAACAATCACCCCTACTTGAAATTCATCTTGAAGATTAATACCAGCGGCTTTAAGGTCACCAACAATTTGTTGGAGTTCATGGGCTTGTGCAACGACAGATTTATCATTAATCATTCTAAAATTCATATAGTTTGAAATTAGAAACTTACGATTGCTCGCTTCCTCGTTTTGATACTTTATCTCCAAAGCCTTCCATAATTCCTTTGCCGTCGGAATCATTCTATGAGCGCTATAAACAGTTTGAGACAAAGCATTGAGGATGTGTCCTCGACACATAAATTCGTCTTCTTTCCTCTTCACACGTTTTTGCTTTATTCCTTCGGTGTCTTCGGGTGTGTGCTCTGGAATTTGTTCAAGGTTATCATCTAGAATGTATGCAAGTTTTAGTGATGTGAGGAAGAACATAACTTTCTCTTGCCAACGGGTGAAATTTCCGCCATCAAAACGGTCGAGTCGAATTAAGTCTTGAGTCATGACTTGGATAGATTGTGCCACAGTTCCTTCCATTTGAGTGGAGTAATAAGAATATAAAATTTTTGCCTAAAACTGTTGGAGTTTTTCTTATGGAAAGAACGAAATATAATAATTAATTTCTGCAAGGCACGTTCTTGGAACGCTTTCTTTTAGGCAAAATTTCTCCCAATCCGGTTGAGACAGAACCAGAACCGCGAGTACACAATGGGTTTTGTAGAACCTGCCTTCAGGATACAATGCAGTATGAACAGTTGTTTGATTCAAACTATGTACTGTTTGATCAAACCCGAGAACACTCTGAATTTGTAACTTGATAATGCCAAAGTATAGAGGACGGAGAGAGGAGAAACTAGCAATTTTCGGTGTCCAAAACAGAGGTCTGGAACTCTTTTTATAGCCATTTCTGTGACTGTTCTTCAACAGTCACAACCCTTCATGGAGTGACTCAGCAACCGTTGGATCGTGCCTGTTTGGAACAGCTATGATCTAACGGTTCAGATTAGGCGTCCCATCGTAAGAGAATGGACATCCCCTACACGAAACGCTACGAGTTCATCTAACGGTTTAGATCAAGCCATTTCGGATTTTAAACCCCCTACACGAAACGCTACGAGTTCATCTAACGGTTTAGATCAAGCCATTTCGGATTTTAAACCCTTTGATCGGATCGTTTAATCACAACCGTTGATCTGTTTTACCTCGTCAAAACTTTTGGCTCCCACGCTCCAAGCGACGATGCGAAGTGCCAAGTGCGCGTCAAAGCGCGCAATGCGCCCTAAGTCGCCCAATCGCCCTTTCGCGCGCCGCGTGTCGCGCTTACGCGCTTACGCGTGTCGCGATTGGTGGTGCTTAAGCACCACCGCGATGCGTAGGATCATAGCCTCTTATTTGACTTGTCAACTAAGAATCTTAGTTGTCCTTTAGTTGATATACCACTACCTTTTGTAGTATTCTTCCAATGTGGGACAATATGGGATTTTGAGCATTCCCCATATCTTTCACACCCATTTGCTCATGTTTCTACTTTCTAAATTAAAACCCAAACTATGTTTAAAATAAAACACAAATAATATAATAAAATATTAACAACTAAAAATTAAACTCAATAAATATTGGAATTAATCCAACACTTTCACTATGATATAATACATGTAAAACACTTTTGATAATTTTTAAGTATTTTAAGTATCAAGTATAGGTGCATACATAATTGCTCTATGGGAAATTAGTATTTGTAATGTGGGTACTCACTTAATTTTTTTTAATAGCTTTAATAATATAAATATATATTAATTGATAAGAATTTTAAATATCTTGTGCTTAATATGTATGGTGAATATTCAATTAATTGGTACGTAGTTACTTAAGAAACATTGACAACGAACTATTGTTTACAATTTTAGATTCCTAAAAGCTAAAAATGAAGATGTAAAAGGAGCCTCATCAATGAACTCTTCATTTATTGATACAAAAATCACTAAAAATATTAATATGATAAATAATTACATAGAACTTCAAAATCATATATTAAAAATTAAATGACTAAGAGTTAGAAAACTAAATTTAACTTAAAATACTTTTTATTATGTGTGAAACAAAAAATGTCAAAAGTGTTACATGTTAGTATATTAGCGATATCACCATCGAAACGGTAAACCAAAAGGCCAACAATGTATATATATATATATATATATATATATATATATATATATAGACACACACACACACACACACACACATACACTAGGGTATATCCGTGCCTGAAGGCATGACGCAAATTTTCGAAAGTGTACGTCGTTGATTGGACCATACATTGTATTTAGTTTGTAACAATAATAATAGTCCATCTTGAACCTAATATAATACGTCGTAATGGCACAGTGAAAATTGGACATCGTTTTTAATAAAAATTTGACGAATTAATCATGTCATTAGGGGTTGAGATTTTCACCTAACATTAATACAATGACGTGATTAATTCATAATTTTACTCGTGTTATTCATGTCAAATAGTATTTTAATGTGACGTGAAAAATTATAAGTCACGTTATTCGTGTTGTGTATTAAAATCTAAAATAATAGTAATGTACTAAAGTCAAAACTTAGTTTCTTAAAAAAAAATACATTTTTTAAGTTTTGTTTTATAAAAAAAAATATAAAAAAAGTATTAAAAAATACATTTTAAAAAAAAGTTATGTTTTATAAAAACTTGAAAAAAAACAAAGTTTTAAAAAAAATGTAGTTTATACTATTGGGATCAAAATATAGAGATTGACCAACTTTTTTCCTATAGGTGTGGATTTGCTTGGACATCACCTAAAGAACACAGTGGGGGTGATGGGATGGGATGTAAGAATGAGATTAGAGAGAGTTGGATTGGACGTTATGTTTACCCAAAAAAAACTGGAAATAGGTATTAATAAAAATTCGAGGAAATAATTGTCACTATGGGTCGTTTTTTTCCCGGACATTAATACAATGACATGATTAATTCATAATTTTACTCGTTTTGGACTCAGTTTTAAAACTCAGTGTATTAAAAACTTACACCTTATTATTATGGATCCCGCTAGCAGCAGCAAAATGTGTATTAAAAACTCGTACCCATTTTTGTCTTATGTGTGGGTATCAAAACTTGGCCAAAAATCGGATCTCCCTATCATCATGTCTTGTATTATTCGTGTCTTGTATTAAAGTCTAAAAAAAATTAGTAATGTATCAAAGTCAAAATTTAGTTTCTTTCAAAAAAAATATAACTTTTTAAAAAGTTATGTTTTATAAAAAATATTATAAAACAAAGTATAAAAAATACATTTTTTAAAAAGTTTTGTTACATAAAAATTTGTAAAACAAAGCTTTAAAGAAATATAGTTCGTACAAAAATTTCACCCAATGTTTATTAAAAAAATTATTTCAAGTTTGTTTTTTTAATATAACTAACATCAACTTTTTTTTAAATAAATAATGAAACAAATTTTTTTATTCACGCCAAATTTAATAAAAAAACTAATATAAAGATTACTTTAATAATAAAAGTGGGGTTAGTAGGATGGGATGCACGAATCATTAGAGAAAGTTGGTATATATACGTATGCCCGTGCCTGAGGCATGCCAAAAAAATTTCAAAGTAAATAGTCGCGAAACGACGAAAAATTACCAAAGTACGTAATCACAAAACGACAAATAATTCCAAAGTGCGTAATTACAAAACGGAAAGAAAATTTGTTCCCCAACAAAATAGTGTAATTTAAAAAAAACAGTCATAATCTCTTCAGTTTATATGACTATTCACCATGCTTAATAAATAATAAATAATCCAACAATGGGTGAAAAATAACGCAATGCGTTTTGTAATTCGTGAGATGATTAAACATAGACCCATCACAAAAAATTATGCCTACCGTTTATCAAATCTGTAAAAACAATTCATGTAGACGAGATATCTAAAACCTCCATGGCTCAAATTAGATAAAATAAACAATAATTTGTAAAATTAAACTGGTAAAACATAATCGATACCACCTATCAATTCATAATAGTAGATACTACAATTGATATACGACGGGAAATGAATACAAAATAAGAAATAAAAAATATGCCTCAATCATAAATCATGTCAATTAGATGTTAATCATAAATCCACTGATATAATTTTAGACGTTCACGCCATTACAGTTCTTATTTGAAGAACAATGCACAAATTTGAAAAATAAGAGGTATTACTCTATATTAAAAAAAATCATAGAGCTTATGGTACAATTATCTCTTCCACTATCTTTGTTTCCCAAAATTGCAAATGTAGAGTTCTAATTCTAAATTGAGATACTTCTATCCCAAAACTCTAAAAGTACATAGTTGTGATGTTTAAGCACTATGATGTTTTCCAATGCTACAAGTTTATTTATTGTGTCTTCTCATTCAAAAATAAGTTTGTCACAACGTACGTCATCGTTAAAAAAGCAAGCCCCTCATTTCAAGGAATTGGAAGATTCTTGATCTTCTTGACATTGTCTTCAGTGTGTTTGTTGTCGGCTCTCTAAACTTCAACTGCAAAAAAGCATCACACAAACAGATATGAGGACACCAACAACTAAAGTCATATTACATTAGCATGTTATGTATAAATTAGATTACAGAACCACCTCAACAACTCCCCTATCCAAACCATGTTCAATTTTCATACCAATTGACTAAATGAGAAATATGCATACTAACCTCATTAATTAAACCATCATGTACATATTTTTAATCGAGTTTCAAGAATATTTCCAATCGAGTGTCAAACAACCTACAAAATAAAGATAGATGAATCTGCAAGAGATAAGAAAATCATAACATGTAATCAGAGAAAAAAAAATCTGACACTCCAGGATCGCGCAAAAGAACTAATTGTATTATATGTTTCAGCCCCATGAAATAATATAAACTACCTTCCTCATGTAATACCCCGAGTTTTTGTGATATTTATTTATGAGATTAATTAAATTAAATGTGTATTAATTGGAAATTAATCCGGGTTAAAATACTAGCGAGATGTGAGTTGGTATTTGATTATATGTGCATATATGATTATATATGAACTTTGAAATATGAAATTTGTCGTGGGATTGAAATACGGCAATTTGGAAATTTTGTTGAGACGCGCGTGACAGTCGCGTCATGGTATATAATTATGATAATTAAAAAGTGAATTTTATTTCTATTATCCGTATGGTCGTTTTGAGTGCGCCAACGCGTCCGGAAGGGTCGAAATAGTCAGAAAACACTAGCCGGGGGTTTGGTTCGGGTCCCGGGGCATTTTTAGGCCATACCGGCAACGTATAAGGGTAGTTTGGTAATTTTGAATTTTGAGGAATTTAAAACCTACGAAAATTGGGAATTAATATCTGATTAGGCATTAACCCACTAAGCCCACTAATACCCAAATAGGCTACGGAAGTTATTGAAAGTTATTCCAAAGAGTTCCTAAGACAAAACCCTAGCCTCCATAGCCACCATTAGAGAAGAGCTTGTAGAAGGAGAGATAGAAGGATTCTGCAGAGAGAGAGGGAATACTTCATCAAATTCGTCATCAAATCCAGAGTTACCATTAAGGCAAGTGATTTAATTTCGTTTTTATAGAGAATGTTTCTTCCATGTGTAGGAATTGATAAAAATCTAATTTGTTCTTGGGAGTTAATGAAAAACATATTAAATTTGGAAATAGAAATTACATTCTTGATGAGGAAATTGCATGTAGATTTGTAGTTGATGATTATTCTGATGATATTACAATTAGTATGAAACCAAAACATGTATTTAATTAGACTTCTAGAGGATTTATAAATTCTAGGGTTCATGTGTTTGAAATTGGGGAAAATATGTAGAGATTTGATATTTGAATGATGTTAGGATGAATTAACAGCCCCAAACATGTTAATATGTGACCTAAGGATGTTTAGGGATGATTAGGAACCTTAAACAATTGTTAGATTGATGTTTGGATGAGATTTGAGGAGTAGAGAAGTTGGAAAAACGAAAGTAAGGAATCTGGGCTCGAATCTGGTCGCTCGTTAGAAGACCTGCCCAGGTCGTTCGAACGAGCTTCTAACGAGGGTAAAGTTCGTTCGATGAGATCGTTCGAACGAGATCTCATTATAAATCCAACTTCGTTCGAACGAGATCTCGTTAGAAGACTCAGTTCGTTCGAACGAAGTTTCGTTCGATCAGCCTCGTTCGAACGAGATTTCGAACGAGTTGACAGTTTAGGCTTTTTAGCCTGTTTTGATCCCAAGTGCCCCGTAACCTTGTGTATAGGTAGAGATAACCTTTCCTTGATGAGTAATTGATAAATTTGGGATGTTTGGGATATAACGAGGAGTCAAACCTAGAAGTGTAGTTTGAACCTAAGGGAAAATATGAAGTAGGACGTGAGTGTCTATTACGATGTGAGCTATTGACGGCCTAATTAATGGGAACTTTCATGTTATTATTGTGAATAAAATTATGGTATTGTTTTGAGAAAACATAACGGGTTAACCAATAGTGAAATGTATTACATATTGAGAATCTGAGTTTAAGTAAAGCCCTCTATTTATTTGGTAACGTTAGAATGTGATATGGGAATCGAGTAGTAAGAGGTAGAACTTATTACGTTTTGGTTAGATATATGTGTCATTTAGATGGGTAATGTACATTAGGAGTGCACATGTAGTCGAGAGGTGAGAATTTCATGTGAGTGCACGTCCTAACATGTATTTTGCATTTAATGTTTTAATGTTATTAAAACACTTGCTGTTTTCAAAATGTTTTCCACTTTCGGGCTCTCACCCATTTGCTTCCAAATCTATTTTTGTAAAAACAATTTAGGTGCCCAGCCACAAGGACACCATGCATAGGATTCTCATTCAGGTGACGAGCTGTAGCTGTTTGTGGAAGTTACAGGACTTTGCTTGTAGACGCTTCATCGATCTTGACTCGATATTCATCAGTTATCAGTTGTAGGGCATGTCGCCCATTTCTTTTAGAGGCATTTCATTTATTTCAATTATTCAAACTTTTGGCATGTAATTATTCAGGATTCAGACTTGTAGTATTATTTCCATTTGTTGGGATTGTTGTGAGGAGTTTTCCTCCGGATTTCTTAGTATTATTGTTGGTTATTTCATTACTTCGTATGGTGAATGGATTATGTTGACTCTTCCATTATTCTTTTACTGCATGTTAATCAGACTTAACTTAAAATTTGGCACTTACTTTTTAAATACTAGGTGGTTAGTAATTATTAAAATGTTTTCGACAGTGATGCTATTAACTGAACCAACTTGGCATTTTGAATTAATTTAATGAAGGAGTAGCTACCCGGTATTTAATTAGTCGGGGTGTCACAGGTGGTATCAGAGCATCGGGTTCTAGTGTCCTTTAGGATCTGAATGGCTTATTATGTTTCCGCTGAACTTTCTTTGATATAGAGCCCTATATTTTAGGAGTGTTGTATTCTCTTGTATATGCTACGTTCTTCAGCTATTTTAAGTTTATAACTGTGAACTTATAAACTTCATTCTTATTTCAGATGCCTCCACGACGTGCACAAAGGGTTCCCAGGGATGCGACGCCAGAACCACAGCCCGCACCAGCTCAGGGAACGATGAATGCCGCCGAGATTGCAGCCATTGTGGCCCAGGCGGCAAATGCCGCACTAGCTGTAGTTCAGCAGGCACCACCTTAGGCACTGATAGCCGCGCCAGTTCAGGCTCATGCATTCCCGTCTGCTTGGGAACATGTACGTGATGCTTTTCAGAAAGCACACCCTCCGGAGTTCGCAGGTAGCTCAGATGTGGTAGTTTCGAGTCAGTGGAGGAAGGATATACAGCGGCACTTGAGGATGTATGAGTGCACAGATGTTCAGAAGCAGATACTAGCTACCTTTAAGCTAGTAGGGTCTGCACTGCAGTGGTGGGAGTCTATTACCACCGTAGAGGAGAGGGATACTCTCACTATTCAGGAGTTCTGGGTGCGGTTCGACCGCAAGTACTTTCCGTCAGCTGTTCACACGGAAATGAGGAGGAAGTTGATGAGCCTTCGACAGGAGGGTAAGACTGTGGCCGAGTATGAGGCCGAATTTACTGATCTTCCGAACATTGTTCCGGATGAGATACCGACGGAGGAAAAGAAGATACATAAATTCACGGACGGGTTGACATGGAGGATTCGTCAGCACTTGTTAGGGAACCTCTCGTTAGCCACTTATTCTGATGTGGTTAACGCTGCATTGCTCCATTGCCAGGATCATCGCTTTCACATGACTGAAGGCAAGAGGTCAGGAGAGTCCATCCATCAGGGCAGGACTGGGGGAAATGGTGCCAGTGGGGCACAATCTGTTCAGGGGCAGAGACAGGGTGATCAGGGTACCCAGCAGGGGGATCACAAGAGGTTCAGGTCAGGAAATTTCAGGCACGAACAGGGAGGTTTTCGGCAGGGCCATCAGGGTCCGAACGGCCATCAGAACCAGCAGGGTCAGAATGGTCAGCATCAGTTTCAGCAGGGCCAGTGGAGGAATGGTAACGGCCACCAGGGCCGGGGGCAGCAGGGACCGAGAGGGGGGAACTTTTCGGGGAAGTGTTTTGTTTGTGGCAAGACTGGCCATAAATGCCAGGACTGTCCTGATAGGGGCAGGGCCCCGCAGCAGCAGCAGGGTGCTCTACATGAGCCACAGAGGCCACTTTTTCCACCAGCCCTCCCAGCTCCAGCCCAGGTGCCAGCTCTTCCAGCCATTCCAGTAGTTCCTGTGCAGCAGGGACAGTTACAGTATGGACGTGTCTATAACGTCCACCAGGCAACAGCTCCGCAGGCACCACCCGCTATTGAGGGTATGTTTCCTATCCATGGTACTATGGGTCGGGTTTTGTTTGATACGGGGGCAACACATTACTTTATAGCTACACATTTTGCGAAAGCCTTAGGGTTGTTAGCTACGATAGAGAGCACAGTGACGTGTGTAGACTCACTATTGGGGAGTGGGTCACTTATTTTCTTTATATGTTGGGGAGTGGGGGTAGAGATTAGTAGTCTGGTATTACATGCAGATATGTTGGTATTAGATATGCATGTTCACGATGTGATTATCGGTATGTATTGGCTCGCTGATTATAGAGACATGATTGATTGCTTCGGTGGGAGCATTGTTTTTGCCATTCCGGGGTAAGAGATGTTTGTAGTGGTGATGCCTCGCCCAGAGGGAGGCTCGACCGCTCATTTGTATTACCTAGAGGAGGATACCTCTAAGGAGGTTGTGATTCCCTTAGATTTCCCAGTTGTCAGGGAGTATTCTGATGTGTTTCAGGAGATACCAGGCCTACCCCCCAGTCGAGAGATAGACTTTGTTATAGACTTATTACCAGGTACGAGACCTATAGCATGCGCACCGTACCGTATGGCTCCAGCTGAGATGAGGGAGTTACGGGATCTGATTGAGCAGTTGTTGGGTCAGGGGTTTATTCGGAGGAGTACTTCACCGTGGGGTGCCCCTGTGTTGTTCGTGAAGAAGAGAGATGGTTCACTGAGATTGTGTGTGGACTACCGAGAGTTGAATAAGGTCACGATACGGAATAAGTATCCGTTGCCTCGAATCGATGACTTATTCGACCAGCTGAGAGGAGCTTCGTTCTTCTCAAAGATTGATTTGAGATCGGGATACCATCAGTTGCGTATCAGGGAGGAGGATGTCTCGAAGACTGCGTTCTTGTCGAGATATGGTTCTTACGAGTTTCGGGTTATGCCTTTTGGTTTGACCAACGCTCCAGTAGTGTTTATGGACTTGATGAACAGAGTGTTCAGGAATTTCCTAGATCAGTTTGTCATTGTCTTCATCGATGATATTCTGGTTTACTCCCAGACAGAGGAGGAGCACGCTGAGCATTTGAGGCAAGTTTTGCAGACACTACATCAGAATGAGTTGTATGCAAAGTATGAGAAATGCGAGTTTTGGCTGAAGGAGGTCCAGTTTTTGGGACATATTATTTCCGACCGGGGAATATCTGTTGATTCGGGGAAGGTATCCGCGGTGAGGGAGTGGGGACAGCCCACGACACCGACAGAGATTCGTAGTTTCTTGGGTCTAGCAGGATACTACAGGAGGTTCATTCGGGGATTTTCGAAGATAGCAGGTTCTTTGACACATCTGACTCGTAAGGGTGTGCCATTCATCTGGAATGATGCCTGTCAGTTGGCATTCGATGAATTGAAGGATAAGTTGACCTCAGCACCTGTGTTAGCATTGCCGAGACCGGGAGTTGAGTATCTAGTATACACCGATGCGTCCTTACAAGAACTTGGAGGTGTATTGCAGCAGGAGAGTTAGGCCATAGCTTATGCTTCCCGTAAGTTAAAGCCTCACGAGAAGAATTACCCCACTCATGACTTGGAGTTGGCGGCAGTTGTATTTGCCCTTCGGATATGGAGACATTATCTTTTGGGCGAGAAGTTTCGATTGTTCACAGACCACAAGTCCCTGCAGGTGCTATTCACGCAGAAGGAGTTGAATATGCGGCAGCGAAGGTGGCTTGAGTTTGTGAAGGACTATCAGTTTGATATGCAGTATCACCCGGGAAAGGCTAACGTGGTGGCAGACGCGTTGAGCCGTAGGCCAACAGATGAAGTGGCAGAGGTGTGGAAGGCCAAGTGGAAAGAATTGGGACACTAGGATGCATTGGCCCGATCATTCATGTCGGTAATGACTGTTACGCCGCAGATTGTCACGAGGGTGGTAAAGGCACAAGCAGATGACTCGTTCTGTCAGGAGAAGATAGTTCGATTACTAGCAGAGGGAGCCGAGTCCTATACCGTTAGCTCAGATGGGGGATTACGCTTCAATGGGAGATTGGTAGTTCCGGAAGGGGAGGAATTGAGGCACGAGGTGATGGCCGAGTCGCACGGCTCACGGTTCGCGGTACATCCCGGTGGGGACAAAATGTACCAAGACATGAGACGACAGTATTGGTGGAGCGGGATGAAGAGAGATATTGCCGAGTTTGTCTCTAAATGCGCCACTTGTCAGCTAGTAAAAGTGGATCATCAGAGACCGGCAGGACTGCTACAGCTGTTGGAGGTCCCGATGTGGATGTGGGAGAGAATATCCATGGACTTTATCACGGGGTTGCCTACGTCACAGAGAGGTCACGATTCCATTTGGGTAATTGTGGACAGGTTGACCAAAGTCGCTCATTTTCTACCCGTAAGGACAGATTACACTGCGGGACAGTATGCCCAGCTTTTTATTTCAGAGATAGTGAGACTTCACGGTGTACCCCTAAATATCGTGTCTGACCGAGACATGATATTTGTTTCACGGTTTTGGGAGAGTTTTCAGGAGGCCATGGGCATGGAATTGCGGTTGAGTACGGTGTATCACCCGCAGACCGATGGGCAAACCGAGCGTACAAACCAGATGTTGGAGGACATGCTACGTATGAGTATCATTGATTTCGGGGGTGGATGGGAGCAGTATCTTCCACTGGTGGAGTTTGCTTACAACAACTCCTACCAGTTCACCATTGGCATGGCTCCATTTGAGGCGTTGTACGGTAGACCTTGTCGTTCCCCAGCATGTTGGTTGGAGGTAGGGGACAACAAACTACTTGGGCCGGAAGTGATTCAGGATACTTCGGCGAGGATAGAATTGATTCGGAGTCGCATTCGGGTAGCTCAGGATCGGCAGAAGAGCTATGCTGATGCGAAGAGGTTCTTCAGAGAGTTTCAAGTGGGGGACCAGGTTTTGCTCAGAGTATCTCCTAGGAAGGGGATTATGCGTTTTGGAAAGAAAGGGAAGTTGGCACCGAGATATGTGGGACCATTTCCTATTATTGAGCGGATTGGACCGGTTGCGTATAGGCTTGGATTACCGGAGCATTTGCATCGGATTCACGATGTATTTCATATTTCCTCGCTAAGGAAATATCTTAGAGACAATTTGGCTCATTCTCACATTGCTTTGGAGGACATCGATCTCCAACCTGATAGCTCCTACGAGGAGGGGCCGATTGCTATTTTGGACCGAAGTGAGAGGAAACTACGGTCAAAGATCGTTCCGTTAGTGCGTGTTTAGTGGCGACATCATAATATCGAGGAGTCCACATGGGAGCGCGAGGATGAGATGCGCGAACGTTATCCAGAGTTGTTCTTACCAGGTAATTTCTAGTTCCGAATTTCGGGACGAAATTCAGTTATTAGGGGGGAAGTATGTAATACCCCGTATTTTTGTGATATTTATTTATGGGATTAATTAAATTAAATGTGTATTAATTGGAAATTAATCCGGGTTAAAATACTAGCGAGATGCGAGTTGGTATTTGATTATATGTGCGTATATGATTATATATGAACTTTGAACTATGAAATTTGTCGTGGGATTGAAATACGGAAATTTGGAAATTTTGTTGAGACGCGTGTGACAGTCGCGTCATGGTATATAATTATGATAATTAAAAAGTGAATTTTATTTCTATTATCCGTATGGTCGTTTTGAGTGCGCCAACGCGTTCGGAAGGGTCGAAATAGTCAGAAAACACTAGCCGGGGGTTTGGTTCGGGTCCCGGGGCATTTTTAAGCCATACCGGCAACGTATAAGGGTAGTTTGGTAATTTTGAATTTTGAGGAATTTAAAACCTACGAAAATTGGGAATTAATATCTGATTAGGCATTAACCCACTAAGCCCACTAATACCCAAATAGGCTACGGAAGTTATTGAAAGTTATTCCAAAGAGTTCCTAAGACAAAACCCTAGCCTCCATAGCCACCATTAGAGAAGAGCTTGTAGAAGGAGAGATAGAAGGATTCTGCAGAGAGAGAGGAAATACTTCATCAAATTCGTCATCAAATCCAGAGTTACCATTAAAGCAAGTGATTTAATTTCATTTTTATAGAGAATGTTTTTTCCATGTGTAGGAATTGATAAAAATCTGATTTGTTCTTGGGAGTTAATGAAAAACCCATTAAATTTGGAAATAGAAATTACATTCTTGATGAGGAAATTGCATGTAGATTTGTAGTTGATGATTATTCTGATGATATTACAATTAGTATGAAACCAAAAAATGTATTTAATTAGACTTCTAGAGGATTTATAAATTCTAGGGTTCATGTGTTTGAAATTGGGGAAAATATGTAGAGATTTGATATTTGAATGATGTTAGGATGAATTAACACCCCCAAACATGTTAATATGTGACCTAAGGATGTTTAGGGACGATTAGAAACCTTAAACAATTGTTAGATTGATGTTTGGATGAGATTTCAGGAGTAGAGAAGTTGGAAAAATGAAAGTAAGGAATCTGGGCTCGAATCTGGTCGCTCGTTAGAAGACCTGCCCAGGTCGTTCGAACGACCTCGTTCGAACGAGCTTCTAACGAGTTGACCATTGACTTCTAACGAGGGTGAAGTTCGTTCGATGAGATCGTTCGAACGAGATCTCGTTAGAAAGTCCACTTCGTTTGAACGAGATCTCGTTAGAAGACTCAGTTCGTTCGAACGAAGTCTCGTTCGATCAGTCTCGTTCGAACGAGATTTCGAACGAGTTGACAGTTTAGGCTTTTTAGCCTGTTTTGATCCCAAGTGCCCCGTAACCTTGTGTATAGGTAGAGATAACCTTTCCTTGATGAGTAATTGATAAATTTGGGATGTTTGGGATATAACGAGGAGTCAAACCTAGAAGTGTAGTTTGAACCTAAGGGAAAATATGAAGTAGGACGTGAGTGTCTATTACGATGTGAGCTATTGACGGCCTAATTAATTATATTAACCGGGAACATATAAATGGTGTAGTATTATATGTCAGTACGAGAAGAGATATGTACTAATATAGTATGGTGATTACTAAGACGTGTGCATACTTAGTATATGTATTAATTTTATGTGTATGACATACCTACCATACTTGCTATCACGGGAGGTTTGCGTTCGCTTAGGGCCCTCTAATCCTTGTGTTGCCCGGATTTAGACTGGTTACCTCGATGAACATAGGTCAGAGAATGACTTATTGGGATGTTAATAAGTCTGCTGATCGTGGGAGCGCAGGTATGTGCGTGACCCATGTGATGTGACTGTGTTGGCCTTCATTATTTGTGATGTTGTTATCTGTGAGCTATTCCTGAGAGATTCGAAATATGTGATCCTTATGTACGTGATGTACCGGGATGGATAGCAGAGTATGTGTGCACCACAGCTTAGTTCTCGGGGTGCTTGTATTGTATATTTATGATGTGAATAATATACACTTAATTAATGGGAACTTTCATGTTATTATTGTGAATAAAATTATGGTATTGTTTTGAGAAAACATAACGGGTTAACCAATAGTGAAATGTATTACATATTGAGAATCTGAGTTTAAGTAAAGCCCTCTATTTATTTGGTAACGTTAGAATGTGATATGGGAATCGAGTAGTAAGAGGTAGAACTTATTACGTTTTGGTTAGATATATGTGTCATTTAGATGGGTAATGTACGTTAGGAGTGCACATGTAGTCGAGAGGTGAGAATTTCATGTGAGTGCACGTCCTAACATGTATTTTGCATTTAATGTTTTAATGTTATTAAAACACTTGCTGTTTTCAAAATGTTTCCACTTTCGGGCTCTCACCCATTTGCTTCCAAATCTATTTTTGTAAAAACCATTTTAGGTGCCCAGCCACAAGGACACCATGCATAGGATTCTCATTCAGGTGACGAGCTGTAGCTGTTTATGGAAGTTACAGGACTTTGCTTGTAGACGCTTCATCGATCTTGACTCGATATTCATCAGTTATCAGTTGTAGGGCATGTTGCCCATTTCTTTTAGAGGCATTTCATTTATTTCAGTTATTCAGACTTTTGGCATGTAATTATTCAGGATTCAGACTTGTAGTATTATTTCCATTTGTTGGGATTGTTGTGAGGAGTTTTCCTCCGGATTTCTTAGTATTATTGTTGGTTATTTCATTACTTCGTATGGTGAATGGATTATGTTGACTCTTCCATTATTCTTTTACTGCATGTTAATCAGACTTAACTTAAAATTTGGCACTTACTTTTTAAATACTAGGTGGTTAGTAATTATTAAAATGTTTTCGACAGTGATGCTATTAACTGAACCAACTTGGCATTTTGAATTAATTTAATAAAGGAGTAGCTACCCGGTATTTAATTAGTCGGGGTGTCACACCTCAGCAGCCTCCTCCAGTGAACACTTCAACAACATTGTTTCCCCAACTTCAGTAACAGCTAGTCTTTTATGGAAGTGAAATTGAAAGAACAAACATAAATGAAGGTCTGTGATTAGTTTTTTTGACAAAGATCTGAAATGAGCAAACATAAATGAAGATCTGAAATGATCTTAAATGAAGGAACAAACATAAATGAAGATCTGAAATTGATGGAACAAATATAAATGAAGATTTGAAATGATCTTAAATGAAGGTCAATTAAGATTAATGATTATCAATAAAGATCAAGATCAATATAAGATCAATTATATGTAGAACCTAATGAGTATAAACAATTAAAAAAAACCAAAATCTAACCTTTGAGGTGCTTTGATACTGAGAGATCAAAGAAAGGGGCATTGGGTTCTATTGAGAAAGTAAGAACAAAGATTAATAACACTAAAATAACAGTTGCAAAACCCATATTTAGATTATAGTACTCTGACTCGTAGAATTTAAACTTTATAAGATTATGCTCATTCTTATAATCATGTAACATGATTGCATAATCTGATTGAAAAAAATAGTTCAAAACATTCTGTAGAAGTAGGTAATAACGATGTATGGTTTTGAGAATATGTAGAAACATTCTGTAGAAACAGGTAGCAATATAGGTACCATATGATATAATTAATTTATACAATAACAGGTGGAAACGATGTATGGTTTTGAGAATATGTATACCACAAACAACAACGATGTAAACCAAAATATGTATACAAATCAGCAGCGATGTATACAAACCAAAATATCAACAAGGGTTCATATTGCTTGTTAAAAAAAGGAGATATCTCCTTAGCAGATCATTTATAGAAGTGTTGCTTATAAAAAACTGATGGTATCATAGGAATGTCGGCTTATCCAGTTAGCATCACTCATCATCAAACAATCAGTTCTGGCGCACTCAATCCAACACAAGTCAACCTGAAAAGTTTCTCAACTATGTGACAATCTTGGTCGTGATGCTAAGACTTGTCGATCACGTCCTCCACCATTTTTTACACCTCAATCTAATTTCATGAATGCCATTCACGGAACCAATAAGTTCTGGATAATTGACTCTGGGGCATCACATCACATTACATCTAACTTTCATAATCATTTCGTGAAGTCGAGTGGTAATGATGATATCATTATTTAATTTGAGCACGGGGGCATCACTCATCTAAGGGCCAAATAAGGGGCATGTATATGAATGGACAAATCAGAGGTCATATAATCAGAACACAATACATGATGCCTGGATAGTGTTACCTAAAATTACTCAGGTCTGCAAAATCAGAACACGATACATGATGCACAAATCCAAAATGAGCCACGAAATAATAAAATTCCAGCATCAATTTAAGAGATCATAATCCAAAATTACCAGTGGTGGATAGTGGCTGCTCAGCAACATAATTGTAATTAAATGGTTTATAAGTTCAGCAGTTAATAGTAACTGGTTTATCTAGTTTTTTCGAACATGTACAATCATTAAAGGATGAAAAGGTCAATAAACTAACACTGCTTTAACCTTTCAATTCCTTCCAATACTTGCAAATTTCAAGACATTTCAAATAAATCATTGCCTTTGACTTGAGAACATTTAATGGACAAAGAAATGAACACAAATATGAAGTTATGAAGCATGAAATAAAAAAAAGAAAAAAAGACAAAGAAAATAGGTGGCAACCCATTTTAATAAAACTATTAAATAAAAAGAACCAACAACTAAGATTGCGGCTTTAGAGTCATTACTACTGTAATATTTTTATACACAACAAATATTGGTGTGATAATATATAATACATACGCACATATGGAAACAGAGTAAGTTCGTACCCAACTTTAGTAAAGGTTGGGGAAAGGTTGAAGTACGTATGTTTTACTCCCATATGTGGAAACATTAGTACTAACCCCAAATCTTAGTTTTAACCAACATTGAAATGGAGGGGCTGGAGATAGAAAGATTAGTACTGACTCTAATAGTGAGGATTGTATGTGTGGTTCACGATTCTAAGAGAGAACTGAGCCCACGCTCAATGGCCGTGATTGCAGGCTGCAGCAACATGGAGGACTTAAGGGTACTTTTCATGCGTAGAAAGGAAGGAGAAGTAAATAGAGTGATTAAAAGAAAAAAATTGGTTAGTAAGTTGCCGCAAAGAAGGTTAAATGAGAGTATGACTGTCAATTGAAAAGGCTAGTTAGTAAGTTGTTACAAAGACAACATTCCTTTGATAAAAAATACATGTGCATACACAGTACAAAAAATTCATATAGACATAGATAGATGTTGCTCCATATCTTCCTTGCAGTAAACAAAGTAAATGGATGACTTGATAAAGGTGCAATTTTTCAGAGACGAAGACTGTGGCACTTTACACTTAGATGAATCAATGTGAACAAAATTTTACATATCACATATATAATATATCATAGTAAAAATATAATAAACCATTACAAAATCCTCAACCGAGTCAAACAAACTATACATGTCAATGAATAATTAAGGACTTTTTTATGTTCTTGTAAAACAGGGTTAAAAATTAAAAAGTCTATGTGCCACGTGATCAGACACAACTACGGAGTAGTTGAGCAATGGGCTGACAACTAAATACTATTTCCTTTGAATAAAAAGAAGAATGATACCACAACTTTAATGGATATCTGAAACCCGAATAACCTGAAAGAGGAAAATAAATTAAAATTAGAAATAATGTCCTAGCCACTGTATACCAACCCATAAACCCAAATTAATAACAAAATTTGAATAAAAAGAAGTATGATACCACAACTTCAATGGATATCTGCAACCCGAATAACCTGAAAGAGGGAAAGAAATCAAGATTAGGAATAATGTCCTAACAACAATATCTTAGAGTGCATAAATAAAAAAATCAAACACCAACATACATATAAAGGCGATCCATATTAAAGTTTGAATATACCTGTAAACTATATGCTTCTTACCTAGGTAGCCCCTAAAAAAACAAAAAAATTATGAAGAGGCTAAATAGTGAAAATGAAATCAAGATAATCAGAACTCAAGCACCAACAAAGTTTTTATACTCCAAGTATAGATCACTAAAAATAAATACACTATACCCCAAAAAATTCAAGACTGTAAAAACTTTTGAAATCTAGCATTAAAAACCTAAAAAAAGAAATAAATTTACTTCATGTGTGCAGTAAATCCAAGGACCCCAACCCCCCATCCCCCCCCCCCCCCCCCCCCCCCCAAAAAAAAAAAAAAAACTGCTTCAAAAGAAATAAATTTACGTGTTCAAATTTGGGGGTTTTAAATAATATATTTAAAACCCCCAAATTTTGAGGGGATCTTCCATTTGAAGATGTTATTATGCAACACGAAACAAATCAATCCCTAAAATGAAACAGAAAACATGATAAAGAGATCTAAAACCAAGCGGGGATCTTCCATTTGAAGAAAACCTAGATCTAAAACCAAGAAAATCCAAAACCAGTGATGTGTATCTATGGTTTAAAAAATATAAACTGAACAAAATTATTAGGGTTTAATATTCATACGTCATCGAGAAGAGAAGACAGGGTGAGAGATAGAGAGCGTCGAGCGACGAGAGAGAGAGAGAGAGAGAGAGAGAGAGAGAAAGAGAGAAGGATGAGATGTAGGGTGAGTTGAGGGTTGAGGGTGTTTATTTACTAAAATATCCTTGTTTTTGAATTAAAGTAAGGAGGTGGAAAATATTTAAAGGGTGAAAAAAAGCGGGAACTCAAATATATAAGGGGCAAAATAGGTACTACATGATTAATATAACTTATGACATATACAATGTCTCTTATGACATCATATAATTAGTGAACTATTTTTATCCCTTATATATATATATATATATATATATATATATATATATATATATATATATATATATATATATATATATGAATCACCATAATAAAGATTGGATAGTTATTTATTGTGAATGAAAAGAATTCACCTGCGAGATGAGAAGGGTTAGGATAATTATTGAGGAAAAAATAAATATTTCTTTAAAAACTTGAAGGAATTAAACCTCGATACACAATAATAAATAATCAACAAAAAACAAAAGATGCAAATTGACCTTGAAAAGTCGTATTTAGTCTATATAGCCGATACATTAACTTGGACCATTAGATAACATATCAAATAAGAAACCCTAAATTTTTTCCTATGAGGCATTTGCATCGTTAAAAAAACATGAAACCAACCAACCTATAAACAATAAAAAGGAGCAACAAAATTTATCAACCAACTCAAATGATCAATCGATTAACTTCATTGATCTGAAGAGCAAATATAAAGAACACAAATATTACATGTGGAGGCTACAACTACAAATCGAATAATTTAGGATAGATTTGTAACACATTTATCAGATATATGAAACTAAGCAACCGGACCTTGAAAAGTTTTAAAAGTGCATGTTAAACGATTAGATTTTCAAATCAAAGATGGAAACCTAAAACTTTAAAAAAAGGAATTGAAAAATAATAAAACCATTGCATACCTTGGGATTGGAAGATATGAGCAAAAAAAATATGTTTGAAGAATTGAACAGAGAAAACAAGGGATGGTAAATGGAACTCGTAATTTGGATGAATATTAATTTTGAAATCTGTAGTTTGTAGAGCCCTAAGTCCAATTCCCATAATCGCATTAATTAAAGGCTCATTGAAACCTCTAATAATATCGTAATAAAGGTATAATAAGGATTCATAGTACTTGATATCTCAAAATATTTACACACGATTCAAAGACAATTTGATAGACATATTGACGTGTTGTACCTATATTGGTTCGTGTTCAGGCTCCACACGATTTCATTGTAGTGAAGTTTAGACATGAGTCAATACAGTGTGACACGTCAGTGGGTCTACCAAATTATCTCCAAATCCTCTGTCGCTTTAAATTTATTTATCTGAAAAATGTAGTTTTCAATGTAATAATCATGAACTAAAAGTAGGTACCGCCCATTAGGTGAAATGTTTAAAGCACTAAACTCTGGCTACTTTTCTGTTTTTCTCCACAAATCTCATTTTTCTTGAGAAATTCTAAGTCTCATTTTTCTTGAAGCGCATTGGGACCGCTTGGCTAACATGGAATGAAAGCCACGTACCTGCAATACTCACTTGCGAGTTGCTTCCTTAATGCACAAGTGCTTCACACAACATCAATATAAAACATTAATTAATATATTACTTAAGTTTAAAGTAACTAGTTCACATCAAACCGACTAATAAAAAAATTAATATTTTTTTAAAACTATGTAGTATACATATTCATTAGAACTAGATATAAAGTGTCTTCTTGACACGACCACAACCAATTAAAATATGATACAAAATTTAATATTTTTTACATTGTAAATACAATGTCACACGGTACGAAATTAGTTTTTAATCCAATAATACATGATTCAATTAAAACACGAAACAATTTTTCTATCTAACAAGAATACGATGCAAATAAAATGTGACACATAATGTTTCATAACGTTGTGCATAAAGACCATCTAATATATTTATTTCTCCACAATGGAACTTGTCCAAACCCTTAAAATTACACTTTTTTCGATTCCTTATCTCCGTTTCTGTTTTCAATAAATATTCACTTTTTAATTGTATAAAATATCCCAACCCAATTTTATTTTTTTGCCGCGTGGTTTTGAACCTACATTGCCGATATTGTTGGGACTCCGGCGTTTTTGGACATTTGGCATGTATTTTTATGGAAAAAGGGAGAGGGGGAGGAAGCTACAATTTGAACAAAACTAAAAAACATGTTTCATTGTACAGGGATGAGTTAGTTGAATATGTGGGTCTTGCCTTAAGTGTTGGAAGAGACCTGTAATTATATGCCGTGAGCATGAGAAACATTTATTTTCTAAGTAAAAAATTTCAAAGTTCTGAGTAACTTGGATTGCATGATATGCATACCACTGCAATACTCCAAGACAGGGCAGAAGGTATTTGGTCAATCTTAATAATGTCCCAAAGTCACAAAATGTGATGATGCACCAAGGTCTTGTGAATATTGTACTCATGAATCACAAGTCGTATGTAACTTTGCTTCATCTAAAAAATGACCCAAAGCCTCACAATGTGATAATGCTCACTGGAGTGAATAGAAGAAAAAAGGTTACGACATGCGATTCACGAGTACAACATTCACAAGACCTTAGTGCTTCATCACATTGCGTGGTTTTGGGACATTTTTTATATTTACTAAAATACCTTATGTTCTATCTTGGAGTAATATAGTGGTATGAATACCATTTCAAGTATATATGTAATAAACACCCTGAACTATTAAACTAGTCGAAAATACCTCCATGAACTATTGATTTTGCAGTGAATTAACTTCTACCGGTAAATGAAGACAAATTGGATAGTTCTTCATGGCAATATTGAAAATGTTCGGCACATGTTGGAGAAATTAAAGTAAATTCATTCGTGCATTGTACAAAGTGTGGATGGTGTTGGATCCACTTGACATATGTTTTCCTAATGACATCAACTTGAGGTAGAATGGACTTCAAAGAAATTTAGTTTTTATTATTAGGAACATGATTGAAAATTCTAGCGTCTTATATATGTTTTCATAGGGGGTGCACATCGGGGAAAATAAACTTGATATAAACACTTATAAGAATGAGTTTGAATCTCTAAGAGTGGATTTGCGATTGATAATTTCTTATATATAAGAATATAATTATTTTCATAAAAGTGTTGATAACTTGGTATCCTTGGATCTTAGCATATTTTATTTTATTTTACCTCATGTGTTATTGCTCTTTGTTTTTTTTTTTTTTTTTTGTCTCTCAGATGGTCCTTATTTTAACCTAATTATTGACCGTCTAGGATAAATTGTAAAAGTCCATTACATGGAAGGATGAATGGACGTATAACACCTTTAGAGAGGAATAACTTTGAGTTGGTTTGTCTATGATTTTTTGCAACTGAAATTTTAGAAGAGTTCTTGATCCCCATTTTTTCTTTAAAGGTCTGTCATTACCTAAGAACATATATAGTGTGGTTATGACCTATAATTTTTGGAATAGCACTTTAACTTTGAAAATTAAATTAGATAAAGGTGGAGTTGCAGGTAGGTATCATCTAATAGTTCGTGCATGAATCTTATAGGTGACGCTGACAAAAAGAAAGTGATCCTAAGCTTGCCCTTCTCATATGCATGGTTGTTATTGCGGTAATTCCATTACTGTTGTACATATTTAATATTTGATATGGAATCTAGACTTTGTTATCAGTTAATAGTTCATACGTGATTATTTTATGCACGTGTTAGTAGTTCGGATTATTTCATTTTATATAAATATGGAATCTGGACTTTGTTAAACTAGAGAGGTATATGGAGATTAGCCATTGTACGGTTTTAATATATATATATATATATATATATATAGAGAGAGAGAGAGAGAGAGAGAGAGAGATGAGATATAATAGAGTAGGGAGGGAATTCACAGGACCAACTTCAATAACTTAATTTAATGGAAAAAAGGTTTATGTTGCAGTTTGTTTTACTATGTGATGCTTGAGTTTTTGGTGATATCCATAATATTGTAATTGTAAGAAAATGTGATTAGTCATGAAGTTGTTCCCTTACCCAACAACATTTTCACTTTATCTTCTTTGTGCAGGAGTGTTACTACAGTGTTACCGACTAAAAGCTAACACGTGACAACTCAAAGATGGAAAAAGAATGGTTGAGATTCCAAAGGTCTTATCTCGGAACATTTATAATAAATTTTATATCCTTTTAGATGGACTTTATTTATAACGGGAGTATTTATCCAAAACATTAGAACAATTCATTCTTTTCATTTCCTAAACACACTAAAGAGTACCAAGATGGAGTAAATAAATTTATTAAATTCACTAAGAAAACTGCAAAGAATCCTGATATGATCATATGTCCATGCAAAGAATGTAAAAACCTTTGTCATCAAGATGAGGACACATTCTTTGAACACTTGGTCATTTATGGATTTGATCATATGTATAATAGGTAGGTCCTTCATGGGGAGCTTTCAAGTACTTTTGTATATCCCGATGATGTTAAAAATGCCGGATATACATAGGATGTATAATGATGCTAATTTTCAAGGGGTTAGAGGTGCAAAAAATAGTTTTAAAAAGGGGGGGGGGGGGGGGGGAGGGGGGGGATGGACATTCTAAAGAAAATTTGCAAGATGTCGAGAGCACTTTATATCTTGGGTGTACAAAGTATATCAAGATGTCTGTAATCACATCATTGTACAAGCATAAAGTTACACATGGAATGTCTGATAAAGGATTTAGAGAACTTATTGAGATCATTCAGGATATGTTGCCAACAGTTAAAACCCTTACCAACTCTTTGTATACAACAAAAAAAATTTTGAAATAATTTTATCTTGGGTATGAGAAGATTGATGCATGCATTAATAACTGTATCCTATTTTGGAAAGAGTTTGAGCATATGGATGAACTCCTCAAATCTGGCTCCTCATGATGAAAAGTGGATGAACGGACTAAAAAGGTCAAGAAAGGAATACTCGCAAAAATTCTAAGGTACTCACTAATAATTCTAATATTTCAACAGATGTTTATGTCATCTTACAAAGTAGAGCAACTAAAGTGGCATTCCAATCTCTTAAGACAAGATGGTAAGATGCGACACTCGATTGATTCATTAGCATAGGAAACAATTAACAGAAAGTGGCTTGTTTAATCATTTTAATAATCTTAACACGAGCTATAGTTGTTGGCTTGTAGTGTTTACCATGTATAATTTCCCCCCGTGGTCATGCATGTCGAAGGAAAATTCAATGTTGACTTTGCTTATACTTGGGCCAAAGCAACTAGGAAGTGACATAGAAGCATATCTGCAACAACTTATAAATGACGTACTTGAGCTTTGGAATAATGGGATTAAGATGTATGATGTATCAAGTCAAGATACGTTCAATTTGAAGTATTTTTTTATGTGGACTATAAGCGACTTTCCAACATATGGTAATTTAGTCCGATGTTCCACGAAGGAGGAATCTACATTCCCTATTTATGGTGTTAACACGTCCTCGTAATGGTTACCCACAATAATAAAATGGTGTATATTGGTCATAGACATTTTCTTCTAATGGACCATGCATGGTGAGATAAGAAAAAAGAGCTGGTTTGATGGAGTTTAAGAAATGAGGAGGCCACCAAAACCTTTAAAGAACGAGGGCATTTTTTATGCTTTAAATGGGATTGTAAACGGCTTCGGTAAAGGAGAAAATGCAAGAGGAAGAAAGGTTTTTGGAAGAAGAAGTCAATTTTTTTAATTACCATATTGGCATGTAAGTATAACTTAACTCAAAATTTTTTGAGTCACAAACTTCATAATAATATTTTAAAACTTAATACGGTGTATTTAATTTACGTATTAACCTGCCCCTCTCTCTCTTTAGGCAATGGACCTGCGCCAAAATTCGTATATGATGCACATTGAGAAGAATATATGTGAGGGTCTTATTGAAACATTATTGAATATTAAGGGAAAATCAAAGGACAACTTGAATTCCCGTAAGGAACTGGATGAGTTAGGGATTAGAAAGGAGTTACATCCTCAACCAAAAGGGAATAAATATTACCTACCACCAACACCTTATACCCTTTTAAAAAAAGAGAAAAATGTTGTTTGTTAAAGGTTATTGATTTGAAGTTAATCGATTTTTATAGCTTCAATATTGTCATTGTGTTCAATTGGAAGAATGTAAGTTACTAGGACTAAAGTCTCGTGATTATCATCTTCTAATGTTATAATTGTTGCCAGTAGCTATACCAGGATTGTTGCCAAAGGGTTCAAGGCAATTGCTTTTTTGCATGTGCTCATTTTTTAATGAATTATGTCAAAAGAGTGATCGATAAAAGTAGAATGAAAAAAAATTATATGAAGACATCATGGGGATAATATGCATGTTAGAACAGTACTTTCATTTGTCCTTTTTTACCAGTATGGGTCACTTGTCAATTCATTTAGCGTGAGAAGCTCAATTATGCGGGGCAGTACAGTTTCGATGGATGTAACCGTTCGAGAGGTAGTATATAATGTATTTATCTTGACTAGTATTAAAAATTTAATCAGTAACTAATGAACTGAAGTTATACATACTATACTGCTATGTTCTTCCAATACGTATATGAAGACACTCAAGAGTTATGTTAAAAATCAGGCACGACCAGAAGGATGCATAGAGGAATGTTATCTAGTCGATGAGTGTGAAAGGTTTTATACATAGGATTTTTATAATCTCAAAAGGAAGAGTTTGAAGATGAGGCAATATGTGAAGCTCGCCATATTTTTAAGGGTAGTCCAATAACATTGTATGAGGACAAGTTAAAAATTACCTATCATTATATGCTATTTAATATCATTGAAGTTCGACCATATATAGAGAGGGTTGTTGATTATTATTATTATTATTATTATTATTATTATTATTATTATTATTATTATTATTATTATTATTATGTCTTTACATCTGTTTTAGAATGCTTTTGGATGAACTGCATTCCAATTAAAGTTTATCCCGAGATGAGACATCACTATAGAAAAAACATATTGAGACATTCGCTTCTTGCTTTGCATAAAATTTTATTATATTGTGATTTTTAATAGTTTATAACTTGATATAAAGATTGACATAATCTCATTTTTGATATTTTGAATCGATTAAGCTCCAGTCAATTATCACCGAAGTATCCAAGACCATAAAGTGGTTAGCAATCGATCCACGACGTTAACCAATGTCGTATTCTGGCTATATAACTAAAGGCAAACGATTTCATACTTTAGCAATTGAGAAGTCCACGCAAGATAGTAGGGGTTTTCTTTAGGCAAAGACATATTGTAGATCTAGTGCAAGGGATACCTCACACGTTGTTAGAAATGTTTCATATTATGGAATTATATGAGATATAATTTTATTGGACTTTCACACATTTCAATTGTCTATCTTTGAGTGTGATTGGGCCAACATCGTCAATGACATTAAATTTGAATATGGATTCACTTTACTCAACCTCCACCAAGGACAAAATCAACAAAAAGGAGATCCATTTATTCTAGCATCTCAAGTAAAAGAAGTATTTTATTCAAGGGATACTAAAACATCAAATTACTATGTGGTTCTAAAAGCTCCACCAAAAAGTCTTCATAAGCTGGAGGCATATGACCAAAGTGCTTATACATCATATTCATCGATTGATGTTTTTATGCTTGACAAAGATGAGAGAAAAAGATGATTCTTATGTGAGTATAGATTGTGAGGGTATTGTTGATAATGAGGGCATTGTTATTGATTTTTAAGGATTTTAGCATGTGACATTAAATTTGATTGATGAATCTAAACCTAAGTTAAATATTTGTGGAAATATTTACAGTAAATTTGTTTTTAGATATTTTTGTGTTTTAATTGTAATTTGTTTATAACTTATTAGAAGTGTAGTGACTAATTATTTTTTCTAGAGCAATGTGCTTTTCCTAAGTTTTTTGTCTTTACAAGATTGTTTATAGTACATTCATTTATATTTATATTTGTGTTTTAATTTTTAAGTTGTATATAATTCATTAGTTTTGTGTTTATTAATTAGTGTTTCAAAAAAGTGTGCTTATTTATTATGAAATTGGCAGATATGTCTACTCGCATATCTCAAGAGTTAAGTTTCAGCATAATGTATCCTATTTAATTTTTAGCATCGCAGTAAATTGTCTTGAAATCCACGTTATTTAAAATGTATTATGCATTTTAAATATCCAAAGAATGTTTCCATGGGTAAGAGGCCATGAAAAACTTCGATTTTCGTTACGGGTAATGAGAAGGATGGTGAAAGAGTATCCGATAAATATCTAAAACAGCTTTCCATATGGATAAGAGGCCACAAATAACATTTAGTTTTGCTTCGGGTAATGAGAAGGAGGTGAAAGAGTATCCGGTGAACATGCTTTTAATTGACATGATGTTGAAGAGAAGCCGAAATCTTCTTCCATAGATCAAAGGAAGAAGAAGAAGAAGAAGAAGAAGAAGAAGAAGAAGAAGAAGAGGGGACCAGTGAAATTTAACATAATTACAACTGGACTGAAAGACTATAAAGAGATAGAATTCAATGATCTTGGGCAACTAGTTGGACTTGATTAATTTCAACTTAGTTATATGCTTAGGATTTTGTCCCAAGAGTATGTACCAATAACAGATAAAAGTTGGGGTATGGTGGCTGATGATATCAAGGAGAACATATGGGAGATGGTAATTATGAGTATCTTATTTCTATACTCTTCGTTGATCCTGTTCTCATTTTATATTCACAATTTGTTTGATTAACTCATGAACTTATATTATTTGGCATTGCTAGGATTTCGTTTGTTGGTGAGCTTTCGTGATTTATGTTCCTTTTCTGTCCTTTTATCTTCAAATTTTGTTCCATTGTTAAAAGCTTCTTAATTTAAGTCATGCAGGCCGGATAGATTTTTAAAAGGACATAAAAATTAGGATTAAAGAGTATATTGTGAGGGAATTAAGGAAATAAAATAGGTTATTGTCCGAAGAGTTTTTTTATGGTTCGAAGTATTTTACATATCATTCAATATTTTGGGTCTATTATCTATAATTTTTTAGAATTATTTGTACTGGAATATATTAAATAAAAGTAAAGTCAAAGATGGGGTGGGTGAGGGTAAGACTATGGCGGATCTACCATTGCCCCTACAGTTTACTATTGAAGTTATTTCATTTTTAGGATTCGTAATTGGATAATATATTAATGAAATATGTACGTGTGGGCGACTCCTCATGCATAGGTTGATCAACGGAGGCTTTTTGGCTCCACATGAAGTACACTTCGTATGTTGGGCAAAAAATGGCCCATATTAACTTTAAATTCATATGAAGGTACAATAAAGAATATAAGTTGTATACATAACTTTTATGACCTCAAATAAAATGAATTTAGATTATGCATGTGATCTATATGAAGACACATTATGCATAGTAGTCTTTTTTTTATCTACACTAGTTAGATAAAAAATATTCTCTGCCGACACTATGAATTAATAAAGTTGTTTCTTAACTTACTAGGAATATTTTAATTTCCTAAGTTATTCTTTAATCCAATCCCTATTAATATATAATTCAACTCTAAAAATTAAAATAAATAGTCAACAAAATGAAGAAGAGTGTGAGACTGTTAAAACCTGAGATGACAATGGATAAATACCTTACATTATGGGTTTTAAGAAGATATTGTTGGATTAATTTCTATTTTGTTAAAACCATCACATAAACCGGAACACTCATATTGAATTATCAAGAAATATAAATATTAATTTTGCGGAAGCGTACATGAATGCATAACGAGAAAACTAAAATATATGAGTTTGAGGTCTTATGCTCTTCCAGATCAGCACTTTTATTTTCTCTCTAAATTTCTCTTTGACATTGGGAATCAGAAGAATGGTGTATGTGATACCCCGCCCAATTAAATATCTGGTGGTCAGTCATTTATTAAATTAAATCGGAATATCCAGTTGATTCATTCATAGCATCACTGTCGAAAAATAATTTCTTTATTAATTCACCTAATAAATAATTAAGCTAGTGTCAAAAAATTTCCATTTTTAATTTAATAAAAACCATTCCACAAAGCGTAGTGATAATAAACAACATTACATTACAACTGAACAAGAGTAAATGTGATTGGAATGACTCTCCAGTTAAAACATTTCATTACCATAAAATAAAACTGATATCAGCAGTACTGACATAACTAATAACAAACTCTAGAATAGAAATAAAATAACTAGAATCCTGAGCGAGATGCCCTAAATGAAAGTAGACACTACAGATATATAAATCAATTGAATGGAAGTGCCTACACAAATCTGCCTCTCCACTAGCAACTATAGCCCGTCGAGATATCCATATTCTATGTCGGCATCCCTGATACTAGATACCTGATGTACAAGATATAATAGAGAAGATAATATGCAAGGAAACGGGTCAGAGCCCGATTGTAAAAGATTTTAAAAAGTAGCAAGTGCTTAACAAATGCAATTAAGCAGGTATTATGTACATGTTAGCTTCTCGGGCTCTCGTTTGAGAATTCTCACCTCTCATCTAGTATGAACGCCTAACGTACCTCATAATCTCCCTAATTAAGGCTCTCCTTTAGGATTCTATCCTATATCATTTCTCCGTATTTCCCACATAATACGTGTAATAATTAAGCATGTTCACTTCTCTTTATTATGAACTAAGATTCCACAACTTTAAGATTAAGTATTCACTTACTTAATAAAATCAAATTTCACTATCCATTTTGATCTACAATTTCACACGATAAATTACCTCATACAATATATATGTTAATCTACAAATTTCACACAGTAGATTACATCCCCATATATAGTTTAATCTATAATTTTTGCCTAGTAGATTGCATCACGACATATATTTTTTATCACACTATTATATATACTAATACGGCACCTCCCAGACACAGATGCGGTGCATGAATACTCTGCTATCATGTCCTTGTGCATCACTCACTTCATAACGGACAAATTAGTTCGGCGTCTCTCCCCAACCATAAATCGCATAACACAAATATTCAAGGCGAGCATATTCCTTAGTTAAACGGGTCACGCACATACCTACGCTCCCATTCAACCATCGAAACTATCATTCCTTATGATAGAACGTACCAAGTTTCAATGCTCAGTGTACGAATCTAAATCCCCCCAAATGGGTCCAATCGAGATATGACCCTGCACAACGCGAAACCTCCACCTCGATAGCAAGCAGAGTGGGTATGTTATACACACAATATAAACAATATAGGTATTCACCCCACCTATATATATTAACAATAGGGCACACGCACAACCCATATAAATATTTTCATATGTAGTATATTTATCTCACATATCCTACGTAGTTAAAGATTATGACTTTACTTCTTAAATTATATTCACGAGCTTCTCTTAATACTCGAAGGGTAATCATTTATTTCTCATATAAATTCAGTAGGTAATCGTTCACATCCTACAAGTCCATGTCCTCGGAAGACCCGAATTTCTATGAATTAAAATCATCTTTATTTAGGTTTATTTCTCGATAATTCCTAATTCAATCTTAACCCTTTTATTTCACCTATTATGGTTAATCCCACATAAGTCTAAGGTTATTCCGGTAATAATAGCTCTCTTACTATTGGACCTAACCTTAAATCCTCCTCTATTTGATTTAAATCCCAATATATATATATATATATATATATGTTTTTTCCACCCTAACGAATTTAATTCATACTCGTTAATTTCCCCCATTCCATCCGTACAAAATAATATTTTCGGGTCTTAAGTGTACTCTACTACCCTCGTCTAAATTCTAATTTGTTCAAGTAATCATCACCAAATATTTCTCAAAGTTGGTATTTAAACAAATATTTAAATAGGAATTAAATCCCATTTCCAGGGGGAGTCGATTGATCGACTGTTCTTCGTCGATCGATCGACCAGATAATTGCCCAGATTCTACATATGTTTTACCTACGAGTTTAACATTTATCATCCTCAAAATATGTATATTAAAATCCCAAACTCCATATAATTAATTCCACATGATATAACAATACATATAAATGATTTCCAATCATTAAACAACCAAAAACATCAAATAGGTTTGGATTAAACTTATTATTTCTCCTAATTTCCAGAAAATCCATTTTTTATTACTTCTCCAAGAACAACATATAAATCCCAGATTTTCTTTCACCAAATGATTCCCAAATTCCATGTTTTAAACCATATATTCAAAAATAGATTTATCCTTCGTAATTCTCATTTCAAGGACTCATCAAAAATCATTTTAATTAATATAACTTTTCAGAATTTTCTAGAGAACTTAACATGGACAAACTACATGCTAAGACTTGCAGTAGTTAATCACTTCCCTCTAATTCATAGGTATGAACCATTGCAGAAGATTGTTCCCATACTCCTTTATTTTTTCGATCAACCTCTGGTGGTGGTGGTGCAAGGTGTCTCTTAGCCCTTTGGTTTTTCCTAGAAAACTCTTCCTCTCCTAGAGAAGTCCCTCTCTCTCCTCAATAGCTTTCTCTGTAAGTTTTGTGAATGAACTATGAACCTACCACCTTTTTAGACTTATAAATAATCTTCAATTTTCCTTGGTACTATTCACTTCCCAAGTAAAACGACCAAAATACCCCTTCAGGGTGTACATCCAGTTCCAAAGTGTCCCGAGCTCCAAATCAAATACCCAAGTAGACTTTTTCGACTATTTAAACCCTTTTGGACACTTCCCTGCAGTCAAAACGATCATTTGGATGACATAAAAATATTTTACTTTTTATTTCACTAAAATATAGTCCGGACACGACTCACACGTGTGTCCTGACTTAATTATCAATAATTGTGGTATTCGCCATTCGCAATAATTTATAAAATCATAATCATATGAAAAGTCATAGTTATATATATTACTTTTAATCACTAAGTAATATTCATGATAAATCACCTATTACTTTATTCTCAAGTAATATTTAAATCCGGATTAATTTTCAATTTATCCCATAATTAATTCTAATTAATCCCATTTTAAAATCATTAAAAAACTATGAGGTGTTACATACTTCCCCCCTTAAAATGGAATTTCATCCCGAAATTCGAAAAAAGTACTAGATAAGAACATCTATGGCTATGTGTTGCGCATTGCATCCTCGCTCTCATGAGTAAACTACTTCGTACCACCCATAGAGTACGCTATCAAATGCCCTTAATAATGAATACCTCACATATGTTCGTTTTAAGTTCCAGGTTACCCTGCCACATAGGTTCTTGCCAAAGCCTTATTGTTTAAGTTTCACTACTTAAACTTATTTTATATATTAGTCTTCTACTATTCGCACCTTAGTAGATTAATCGTTCTTTAGATACATACGATCTCGGCTCATGATGATCGCACACAAATAGGTTATTTGTGCAGTATATATTTTACACACATTATATACTTTAAATATCAACCCATCTCTAATTGTTGCAATAGTACTTGGTCCCCCACGTTTAACTAACAAGCAGGAGAACAACGAGGCTTACCATGCCATACCTCAACTCACACTGTGTCCAAAAGTGAACTTATATGAGTTATTGCACATAAAATCTAGACGTGAAAGGTACTGTTCCCTTCCTCCCCTAAGATCCAAGGGGACACATATAATTTTTTATCTCCTAAAATCTTATTAATCCACTTGGTCTGCCATTCATCTACGGATGATAGGTCGTACCTAATTATAACTCGATACGCATAGCCTCATGTAAACTCTTCCAAAATCGAAGAACAAAGATCGCATCCCAATTGGACACAATATTAAACGGTACCCCATTTAACCTCACTATCTCGGTTATAAACATCCCGTATACTGTCCCGAAGTATGATCAATCCTAACTACCATAACGTGAGCTACTTCGATTGACCGTTCCACTATCACCCATATAGGATCGTAACCCCCTTTGTGTTAAAATCCTTGGAAACACTCTCCCATTACTCCTTAGGAATACCTAGCGGTTAAAGAAACTCCAGTTGGTTTTGGATAGTCCACCCTTTACTAACAGACATGTAACCAATTGCAAAACAAATATTAATTCCCATCACCACTGTCATTTATACCTGATACATTTGATGTTCACCCGAATGTACCACTAATCCTGATCCATGTGACTTTGCCACACCGCGTGTCACAAGTCCTTCCCCCTCTAAAATTCGACAAAATGTTGTCGAATTCACATGACAATCACAATCTATTGCCTGATATAATACCATCCTCGTGATCATACCATCAAGTCCTGATATCTCAACTTCTATATTCATTTACCGTACCCCACACGTCCTGAAAGGGAACAAAATCAAGATTCAATTACCTAGGGTGCCTATACACCCTATGCCTCTCTCATTATTGCACAAACAAAATGTATTCACACAGAATTATCAATTCTCTATTATATTCTCGTATATGGAGAGTAACTAAGGCATGAATCCCATACACTATCATCTAAACTTCTCTCTAACTCCCAACATTTGTTAGTCTCATGCATGGAATGTCTCGCAAAGTGAAATCCAAGCAAGGACCCCCCCCCCTCCCCGATACACTACTACCTAACATAGTCGGTTATCGAGATCCGTAAGGCCCTCAGTCCATAATATATACCTTCCGACACTCTCCGTATGCTTCCACATAAATATGCTTATGTCACTTAGAAATCACATGAAACATGGCGCTCTCACTATCCCAAGTTCGCGGCATCATAAATATCCGAGCTATATCTCGTTGCTCGATAAAGAACACATTGTATCTTTAGTCACATCAGTAAATAAATTTCTGCGCACCAGGATTACATATAACTAGACAAAATTCTCACTGAAGTCTATCATACCATGAAATTTTCATACATATACATATATATAGGCCCGACCCTACTTCAGGTGGCACCTCACAACAGTAATGTTACTCACCCGGAGTATCCGACGCGATAGTCTTATCACTCAATCTACCATCGTTCAAACATTCTGTAAATATCACTACCCATTACCAAAATAGGCTCTATATGCTAACTCAAAGCAATAGTAAAATATAACGATAAAATGATCGTAATGCCCACCCGACTTTCTCATAACGACATTGAAATACCGATACTCATAAAAACATTTGTAATCGGACTGTTAAAACTAACGTACTCACTAAACTCAACTCGCACATAATTTTTTTTAGTGTTAACAATTCAGGTATATATATCGTGACACACTTTTCACTTGAATTAATCCTTTACTCACAAGGATGAAACAAAGCTTCATCACCCTTACCTGATTCGTAGGGTCCCAGCACGCAGCTGCCAACACGACCCATGGGTATCTGAAATCGTTACGCAGAAAGTATTTCGCCCAATTGTTGCCCCCTCCTCGTTGTGGAAAATTATTTTGTTATGTGGCTTACACGCCCATCTCTGAAATGTTGGCCAAAAATGTCTGCCTAAACCCACTACTTCTTGGGTTGTAAATTTTTGGGCCCAATTCTCTTGACCCAATTATTCCGCTGGAAATTTCACACCTCCAGCTATTATGCCTAACTGCTATAGTTTACCATTCTCAAACTTATCAGTCCCACTTCTCAACATGGACACATTCAACACTGGTAGTCCCACTCTCTACACGTAGGGAAATTTTCTGAAACATTTCCCCGTTACTGATCCCACTAACCATTTTGTAATGTCCTTTCTTCGGACTTGGCAGTATTAGCCCCCAATTGTTGTCTCCGTTTTTCCTTTGGCTCCACTGTTCCTATGGAACACATTGTCGACCTCACAGGTCTTGGATGAATTCATCGCTAATTAGTAAGTACTTAAATAGGTTACCCAGTATACTTGCCGGTAATATTTCACTATCACCATTGAATTCAATCTCGTCCTTCAGCTAGGTTTACCCAACCATCCGGGCTCCCCTTCTTCTGGAAGTGGTTACAAATTCCTTGATGACATTGGCCCTAGTCGTCTTCGTCATATATCTCACCCACATTTTAGTATTTATCTCATGAGTCCTTTCATAACAAGGAAATCTTCTTATATTTTATACACCCCTTAGTCGCTAGGTAAGGAGTTCGTTAAGTAAGTAGATTTCTCTCTCGCATTGGGTTTTCTTGCTAGCCGATATGAGATAAATTTCGAAGTTCCATACATATAACGATTAAAACAACAAATGGAAAATTTCACAATCGAAACATACCCAAATTTCTCATTTTTATCTTCACACATGCTTCTTTATATGTGATGTCTGTGACACCCCGCCAAATTAAATACTGGGTGATCAGTCCTTTATTAAATTAAATCATAATATCCAGTTAGTTCATTCATAGCATCACTGTCGAAAAATAATTGATGTATTAATTCACCTAATAAATAATTAAGCTAGTGTCAAAACTTTTCTATTTTTAATTTAATAAAAATAATTCCACAAAGCATAGTGATGATAGACAACATTACATCACAACTGAACAAGAGTAAATGTGACTATAATGACTCTCCACTTAAAATATTTCATTACCATCAAATAAAAATGATATTAATAGTACTAACATAACTAATTACAAACTCTAGAATAGAAATGAAATAACTAAATCCTGGGCGACGTGCCCTAAATGAAAGTAGACACTACAAATATATGAATCAACCGAATGGAAGCGTCTACACAAATCATCCTCTCCACTAGAAGCTATAACCCGTCGAGATATCCATATTCTATGTCGACATCCCTAATACTGGATACCTGATGTACAAGATACAATAGATAAGAGAATATGCAAGAAAATGGGTCAGAGCCCGATTGTAAAAGATTTTAAAAAATATCAGGTGCTTAACAAATTGCAATTAAGCAGGTATTATGTACATGTTAGCTTCTCGAGCTCTTGCTTGAGAATTCTCACCTCTAATCTAGTGTGCACGCCTAATGTACCTTATAATCTCCCTAATTAAGGTTCTCCATTAGGAATCTATCCCATATCATTTCCCCATATTTCCCACATAATACGTATAATAATTAAACATGTTCATTTCTCTTTATTATGAACTAGGCTTCCAGAACATTAAGATTAAGTATTCACTTACTTAATAAAATTAAATTTCACTATCCATTTTGATCTATAATTTCACACGATAGATTACCTCATAGTATATATATATTAATCTACAATTTTTTCCTAGTAGATTACATAGAAGTACATATTTTTTTATCACACTATTATATATATTAATACGGCACCTCCCAGACACAGCTGAGGTGCATGAATACTTTGCTATCATGTCTTGGTGCATCACTCACTATATAACAGACAATTGGTTCAAAGTCTCTCCTGAACCATAAATCCCATAACGCCAATATTCGAGGCGAGCATATTCCATAGTTTAATGGGTCACACACATACCTACGCTCCCATTCAACAGTCGAAACTATCATTCATTACAATAGAACGTACCAAGTTCCTATGCTTAGTGTACGAATCTAAATCACCCCAAACGGGTCCAATCGAGATAAGACTATGCACCACGCGAAACCTCCACCTCGATAGCAAGCAGTGTAGGTATGTCATACATACAATATACACAATATAGGTATTCACCCCACCTATATATATTAACAATAGGGCACACGCACAACCCATATAAATATTTTCATATGTGGTATATTTATCTCACATATCCTATGTATTTACAGATTATGACTTTACTTCTTAAATTATATTCATGAGCTTGTCTCAATACTTGAAGGGTAATCATTTATTTCTCGTATAAATTCAATAGGTAATCACTCACATCCTACAAGTCCATGTCATCACAACATCCGAATTTCTATGAATTAAAAACATCCTCATTCAGGTTTATTTCTCGATAATTCCTAATTCAATTTTAACCCTTTTATTTCACCTATTAGGGTTAATCCCATATAAGCCTAAGGTTATTTCAGTAATAATAACTCTCTTACTACTGGTCCTAAACTTAAATCCTCCTCTATTCGATTTAAATCCCAATATATATATTTTTACCACCGTAACGAATTTAATTCATACTCATTAATTTCCCCCATTCCATCCGTACAAAATAATATTTTTCTGGACTTAAGTATACTCTACTGCCCTCCTCTAAGTCCCAATTTATTCAATTAATCATCACGAACATTTCTTAATATTGGGGTTTATACAAATATTTAAATAGTAATTAAATCACATTTCCAGGGGGATCGATCGATCGATCGACCAAATAATTGCCCAAATTTTGCATATGTTTTCCCTATGGTTTTTAACATTTATCATCCTCAAAATCTCTACATTAAAATCTCAAACTCCTTATAATTCACTACACATTATATAACAATACATATAAATGATTTCCAATCATTAAACAACCAAAAACATCAAATAGGTTTGGATTAAACATGTTATTTCTCCTAATTTCCAGAAAATGCGTATTTTATTATTTCTCCAAGAATAACATATAAGTCCCAGATTTTCTTTGACCAAATGATTCCCAAATTTCGTGGCTTAAACCATATATTCAAAAAGATATTCATCCTTCATAATTCTCATTTCAAGGATTCATCAAAAATCATTTTAATTCATATAACTTTTTAGAATTTTCTAAAGAACCTAACATGGACAAAATACATGCTAGAACTTGCAGTAGTTAATCACTTGCCTCTAATTCGTTGGTCTAAACCATTGGAGAAGATTTTTCTCATACTCCTTCTTTCTTTTTCCTATCAACTTCCGGCGGTGGTGGTGGTGCAAGGTGTCTCTTAGCCCCTGAGTTTTTCCCCCAAAACTCTTTCTCTCCTAGAGAAGTCCCTCTCTCTCCTCAATAGCTTTCTCTCGAAGTTTTGTGAATAAACTATGGACCTACCACCTTTTTAGACTTATAAATAATCTTCAATTTTCGTGGGTACTATTCACTTCCCAAGTAAAATGACCAAAATACCCTTTCGGGGTGTCCATTCGGTTCCAAAGTGTCTCGAGACCCAAATCAAATACCCAAGTAGACTTTTTCGACTATTTAAAACCTTATGGAGACTTTGGTACAGTCAAAATGACAATTTGGATGATATAAAAATATTTTGCTTTTCATTTCACTAAAATATAGTCCCGACACTACTCATAGGTGCGTCCTGACTTCATTATCAATAATTGTCGTATTCGTCATTCGCGACAATTCATAAAATCATAACAATATGTAAAGTCATAGTCGTATATATTAATTTTAATCACTAAGTAATATTCATCATAAATCACCTATTACATTATTCCCAAATAATATTTAAATTCGAATTGATTTTCAATTTATCCCACAATTAATTCTAGTCAATCCCATTTTAAAATCATTAAAAAATACGGGGATTTACAGTGTAGTGTGATCTAGGGACCATGAGCCCCTATTTATAAGACAATCATGTCTTTTCATATTTCGTATATCTCTTTCTTAACCCATCATAAAAATAAAAATTACACTTGTCTAGACAATTACTTAGTCATGCTAAATTACTTAGACATTTTGATAGATGTGTTTCCCCCAATCCTTTGAGGATATTTTACCAAAACAAGTATAAAAAGAGGAGACCATGAGGTGGAGGGAGGGATCTGTTGTAAAAACTTGACTTACACATGGGGTTGGCATATTTACTATCTATGAACCTTTTCGTATTTTGGTTTAACTTCGTATTAAACTTTAATTATATATATAGTTGCATTTTACTGGGGGTCCAAACATTCAACAAATTCCATATTTACTAGTTATCCTTATAGAAGTGGGTTTTGAGCATAATAGGCCACCCACTCATACCATGCAGTTATTTTTCACACGTCGATTGCCCTTTATATACTTAATCACATTTTTAGCTTTTGACAGAGGTAAAATTTGGTGCCTTACAGTTAGTTAGTTTGATAAATATATATATCTCCTCAGATTGGCTATGGAATCAACATATTGCATTTTCATTGATGGTTCACTAGTGTTTCCAAAAACTCGGCCCCCAGGCCTTTTAGATTTCCCGATGCACCAAAACCACATACTCATCATGATGAGTCAATTTGAAAATTCAATACCCATAATAAGTAAGTCATGAACATCTTGTTTTCTTCTATTACATTGTCTACAGTCTGACTCACTTGTATAATAATACTAACACTTCAGTGTTGCCATTGCATATACAGAATGGACTGTACGCCTATAACTGATGATGTGATTTGGTAACTAAAACTCTTGAAAATTTTGACTTGAGCATGACAACTGATTAGTAGATTTGTTCCCATTCATGAATTTTACTAGGTGTTTAAACTTAATAGGACGCTTTGACATTTGATTTGCAGAATTAAAATTACAGTTTCGACCAAGTGAAATCACTCATAATGCATGCCTACAAATTATATGATTATTTTCATATATTCTTTATGTGAATATTATAAGGCATCAGGGACTAGTGCGGATGGAAATGTAATGGGAGGAAAAACAAATTACGACAGCATCAGTAGAGATTAGAAACATACAATTGTAGAAAATTCTATATTGATGGATTGGTGTTATTTTATGACTAAATATGTTGTTGTTTGTTGATGACCTTTAATCTAAGATTTTCATTGTATAAAAATGTGTAAACATTAAAAATAAATTTTCATTGTATGTACATTTTACTAGGTTCATCTTCCAAGAACGAGTCAGAGGACCAACACGAGGAATTGGGTTTCAAAAGAAACTTGAAATGAGGGAGAATATCGAAATCATCATCTTGGAGGGCCGTATAGTGGGTAATTTTTCATCTGATTTCAAATCTGAAATCGACATTATTATTCGCGATCATGCTCCATTTAAATTTTGATTATGGGGTGACATCCCGAAAGAGAGCAAAGAGCACATGTGGACAATTATGCAGGTAAGCTTCTACTTATGCTCGTATATAGAACGTATCCCCATGTAAAGCTCGTTTTAATATTTTTTCTTTTCTTTTAAATAGGATAAGTTTAAATTGTCAAATGAATATAATATAAAGGGTGTAGTGATGGATCAACTCCATACGTAATTCTGTAACTTCCGGTAAAAAATGCATTGTGAACACTTTAAACCACACGGATCTTTAGAATGAGCTCTTGAGTGTCTTCCGCCTGAATTGTCGTCAGATGATAAATGGATTGATCTTTGTGGAACATTTGTTGATGCAAAGTACAAGGTAATATTAAATTTTAAGCAATTATTTTTTATGCGAATTCTTTTAATGTTTTATTGAAATTAAATGCCTTATGTTATTTTCAAAAAAGAAGTGAAATTAACTCCATCAATAGATCTAAGCAGCAAATTCTGCATTGTAGTGGAACTAAAGGATTTCGTCAAGTGGAGTATGAGATGGTAACATATATTTCTTTAAAAAGTTATGTTTGCTAATTTTTTTTTTGTTATTGGTTATGATACTTTATTTATCTCAAATTTGTTTAGCGTGACAAGGAAATTGGAGATCCCGTGCCTATGTCAAATGTGTGGTATACGACTCATTGGAGCAAAAGAAAGGACAATTGGGTTACTCCAAACGTTGTAAGTATATATGTAATATGTTTTTATGGTTTTTTAACTACATTTTTATAATAACATTATGTTAAATTATACATTATTTACAATTGTTAATAGGATGAGGTAAAAGAAATACTTGAATCACAATCTGAAGATGGTTGATGCAGAAAAATTTCAAAATATTTTAGGGTATCGCTTTGGCTATGTACGTGGGTGAGGGAGGGGTTGGTTCTAAGACCAAATAACTTGAAGATATGCAAAGGGAGAAAGATATTGAGAGGGATATACAAGTTGCTGAGGAGAGGATAGAAGCTGATGAGGCGAGAAGTGAAGCTGACGAAGCAAGGAGAGATGAAAATGAAGCTCAAGAGAGAATGTTGCAATGAAAGAACAAATGGATGACATTTTTTAGGAGTTATCAAATCGCATAGCGCGTAATAATACATGAGTGTACTTGTTTTTTTTCGAACGATGGAAGGATTTCTGTAATTGATGTATTTGACTTAATTTTGATGTGGAATAGTTCAAATATTGATTGTCACATTGAGTATACAATATCATAAATATATTTTGTGAAGCAATGAAGCATAAAAGTTCTTACTACATTGTTTTCATTATCCTAAATATTAAATATGAAAATTGAATGCATTTAGTATTATTGGTTAATTAATTTATGCATAAAATCTGAATATTAAATGCAATAACTATTAGTGGAGGGAATAATTTGCTACAGACAAATATTTTTATTGGCAAATCTGAATTGCCACATAACTATCTTGGCCTTAAGAAAAAATTTAGTTTTGGTAGCAAATCTTAAATTTGCTACAAAAAGAACCTTTTAGTGGCAAATATAAATTATCACAGAACTATCTTAAGCTTAAGTACAAATTTAGTTTTTGTAGCAAATCATATATTTGCTACAAAAAGAATCTTTTAGTGGCAAATAACATATTTTTGGAGATAATTTTGATTTTTTTTGTAGGAAAAAAAATTTCCACTAAAAGTACACCATTTAGTAGCAAAATCTATTTGCCACTAAATTTGTAACATTTAGTAGCAAACGCAAAAAAAATTTCACTACAGGTATTAGCAGCAGGTCTTTAGGGGTAAACCTGTGACAATTTTTTTTTTCCCACTAAATCATTTAGTGACAAATTTTTAACGATTAGTCACAATTTTATTTTTCAACTAAAAGTCTTTTTCTTGTACCACATTAAAACCCACACTTTAATAATACATTATTAAGGCCTCAAAACTTAAAATAATCACCGTAATTGGCCTAATTTTATCTGATAGCCTGTAATTCATATTATTTTATATATAAGCCGATAAATTAATTTTTACTCTAACATTCTTCCACTTGAGCTATATATATATATATATATATATATATATATATATATATATATATGTGTGTGTGTGTGTGTGTGTGTGTGTGTGTGTGTGTGTATGTGTGTGTGTGTGTGTGTGTGCGTGTGCGTGTGTGTGTGTAACTTTATAAATTTGAATTATACTTTATGAGCTTATGAGTTTTTGCTATCAAAACATTATGCATCTGAACAATCTTGTCCATTAATTGCACCAATAAAGAATCAAAGCAATCGTCATTACATATTTCGTAAGTAGACCCATTAATGATCACATATATCAATGCAACTAATGACGAAGATCAATCGTGGATGTGTAGTATGGGAATTTCATGCAATGTGATCTTAACAGGCTTATTTCCAACTGGTCCTCCTTGAACCTTAGTGAGATCAAACCATATAAAGTCAAAGTGAATATAAACTGAATACTTTACTGCAGTAAATAACCATACAATAACCATTAAATCAAATATGTGTATGAAAGCGTATAAAATACAAACTCCCACTAAACCGACATATCCTGAAAAGAAATTACACCCATATGATCAGTGTGTTCGTGAAAGACCTTGGGTGGTAATCCCTTAGTCAGCGGATTCGTAATCATGGAGTTTGTTCCAATGTGCTCTATGGACATAAGTCCACTCTAAACTCTTTCTTTTACAATTAGGAACTTAATGTCAATAAACTTTACTTCGTAGAACTACTATTGTTATTGGAATTCAATACTGCTGATTTATTGTCACAAAATAACTTAAGAAGTCTTTTAATGCCATCCACAATACGCAGCTCCCTGAAAAAATTTCGCAACCATATTCCATGATTGGATAAGCTACAAAATCAACTTCCATGGTGGAAGAAGCTATAATAGGGTGCTTAACACTCTTTCAAGACACAACACAACCAGCAAGTATGTATATATAACTTGAAGTTGATTTCATACTATCTTGGCATATAGCAAAATCGGAGTCGGAATATACGATGATCTCTAACTGATTTGACTTTCGATTAGTGAGCATGTAGTTTTTTATTCTCTGTAAGTACCTTATGACTCGCTTGGCTGCTATCCAATGATCCTTTCCAAGATTACTTAAGTATCTGCCCAACATGCCAACAATGTACGCAATATTCGAACGCGTACATATTGTAGCATACATAAGACTTCCTACTGCTGACGCATAAGGAATCTTTTGCATCTCTTGAATATCAAAATCATTCTTAGGACATTGACTGAGACTAAATTTATCTCCTTTAGCCACAAGGGTGTCACCAGGTTTATAATCATGCATGCCAAATCTTTTAAAAACTCTCTTGATATAGTTTTTTTGTGATTAACAAGTGTACTCCGAGAGCGATCTCAGTGTATCTGTATACCCAACACAAAATAAGCATTACCAAGATCTTTCATCTCAAATTTCTTTGAAAGAAATATATTGGTTTCATGCAACATACCTATATCGTTGGTGGAAAGGAAGATGTTATCAACATATAAAACAAAGTAAATATTCTTACTCCCACTTAACTTATGGTATATATAATCATCAACCAGATTCATCTCAATACCAAACGAGATGACAACTTGATGAAACTTTTAATACCATTGACAATAAGCTTTCTTAAGCCCGTATATATTGTTTTAATACCGTTTTCTTTGCATCTACCGATAAAAAAAATTTTGGTTGCACCATATATATTGTTTCATCAATGTCACCATTGAGAAACGCAGTCTTAACATCCATCTGATAAAGCTCAAAGTCAAAGTGCACCATAAGTGCCATTATTATCCTAAAAGAGTCTTTCGATGAAATCGGAGAGAAAGTCTCTTTATAATCGATTCCTTTTTTCCGTGTAAAGCCTTTAGCGACAGGACGTGATTTATATCTTTCCGCATCACCTTTCGAATCCCTCTTGGTTTTAAATATCCATTTGCAACCAATGGGTTTTGCACCTTTAGGCAATGGGACAAGATACCAAACGTCATTTTCCTTCATGGACTTTATCTCCTCATTCATGGAATTAATCCACACTTAAGATTTAGAACTTCCAATGGCTTGACGGAAGGTGATAGGATAATCTTCCACCGCACCAATGTCAAACTCATGTTCTTGGAGAAATACAATGTAATCATCTGGCACATCACTTCTTCTTTCTCTAGTGGATATCCTTAATGCCATAGGCTCTGGAGGTGGTAGAGTTTGTTCTTCTAGAACGGGAGGTTCTTGAATATTAATTTGATTAGGATATGCTTATTGAATAATATCAGTAATAGGAGCCTGATCAATGTTAATAATAGCTGTGGCAATATCAACATATTCCTCTTAAAAACCAAAATCACAAACCTTATCCCCCTGGTAAACTCAACATCCTTAAAGAACCGGGCCTTTGCCTTCTCAAAATTTTTTTTAGTAGTAAGATAATAGAATTTGTAACCCCTAGATCTTTGAGAGTATCCAATAATATAACAACTAACCGTTCTGGAATCCAATTTCTTTTCATGTGGCCTATAAGGCCTCGCTTCAGCTGGACATCCCCAAATATGAAGGTGCTTCAGATTAGTTTTCTTGTATGTCCAAAGTTCAAAATGGGTTTTGGCAGTTGCTTTAGTTAGTACTCTGTTAAGGATGTACAGTGCAGTCTTTAATGCTTCACCCCAGAGTAAATCTGGTAAGCTAGCGTAACTGATCATACTCGTTACCATGTCTTTAAGCGTTCTATTTCGCCTTTCAGCAACACCAATCATTCTTGGAGAACTTGGCATGGTTTACTATGGGACAATACTGCACTCCTGTAGGAAATTAGAAAATGGTCATAGGCGTTGTTCACTTGAACCGTCATACCTACCGAAGTATTCACCACCACAATCAGATCTAACGATTTTAATCCTTTTGCTGAGTTGATTTTCAACTTCAGCCTTGAATGATTTGAGCACGTCCAAAGATTGGGAGTTTTCATGGATGAGATAAAGGTAGCCATAACGTGAAAAATCGTATATGAATGTGATAAAAATATTGTTGACCGTTCCATGAAACCGTAGGGGATGGCCCATAAATATCTGTATGTATCAGTTCTAAGACATCTATAGCCCTATTGGCACCAAATCTCCTTACGTTTGTCTGTTTTCCCTTTATGCAATTTGTGTAAATTTTAAAATCTAAAAAATCAAGGGAATCTAGAATTCCATCAGACATAAGCCTTTCAATTCTCCTTTGGGAGATATGGCCTAATCTTTTATTCCATAATGATGCGGAATTCTCATTAGTTAATTTCCTTTTAATACATCGAGTACTTAATTTCAAGGTTTCATGATATGAAGCAACAGTATCAAGTATATAAAGGTTATCTACATAAGATAAAGAACCAGTACCAACCAAATTTGAATTATAAAGAAGACTAAATTTATTATTTCCAAAGGAACAAGTATAACCAAATTTGTCCAATATAGAAATAGAAACCAAATTTCGTCTAAATGATGGTACAATAAATGTCTTATTTAAATCCAAAGAAGTACCAACCTTCAATAATAACCTAAATATCCCAATTGTTTTAACTTCAACCTTCTTGCCATCGCCCACAAAAATGTATATTTCACCATCACTTGGCTTTCGACAACTCAAGCAACCCTGCATAGACACACTGCTGTGAGTGGTTGCACCAGAATCTATTCACCAAGTGTGTTTAGTTATCGAAGTCAAATTAACCTTAGAACAAACTAGATTAAGAAGTGTAACTTTCTTTACATGCCAAGCATAATAGTTGGTACATTGCTTCTTCCTACGTCTCGCAGCTCCACAGAAAAAATAGCCATCAATAGTTTTTTCTTTATGTCGTTTCTTTGGATATGGAACCATTGTATCTTCTTTATCATTTTTTCTTTTCTTCCCCTTGTCCTTGTAATTACTAGCAAAATGAGAACTTTTTGTCTTATCTTGCTTCAGTCTTTCATATTCTTGCACGCAATGTGAGATGAGCTTATTAAGAGGCCAAGTCTCCTTTTGGTAGTTGTAGCTCACCTTCAATTGACTAAATTGCGTGGAAAGAGATATCAGAATCAAATGAACAAGCAAATCCTCATAGAGATCAAGCTTAAGTGCTCTTAACTTTGAAGCGAGATTAGATATTTCCATAATGTACTCCCTAATATTCCCATTACCTTTATATTTCATTGAGACGAGACTTGTCAGAAGTGTACTTGTTTCAGTCTTTTCATTGTTGGCAAGTATGTTCTTAATTTCTTTTAGGAACTCTTTGGCTGTCTTTATCGTTTCCAACATTGTGCCCCTAAATACTTCTGGAATGGCCTTCTTTATGATCATCAAACACATGCGATTTGACTTCTCCCACCTTTCATTGTCCTTTTTTTCATCAGAGGAACTTTTATCCATAAGAGGTGCAGGAGAAGGAACCCTTAATGCAATGTCTAGATCCATGACACTGAGAACTATATGAAGATTCTCTTGCCATAACTTAAAGTTTGCGCCATTAAGCATATGAATATAATTAATACTGGCAGTAATGTTGGACATAACTGATAGTTAAATTAGAGAACGACAAACAAATCAAACTAGCTCATATAAGTCTTAAGTAAAAATAAATTCAAATAAATGGACAACCCCATTTTAAGATATCAGACTTGTAAGTGATACCTCGTTATAATAATCAAACACTGATAATAATAACATATCGAATAATAACTCATCCTTTGGGACGATTTATTATTCATATGTAAAACTAAATAATTATCACACTCTTATTATCAAAGTGGTACATGCAATTTTAAAAAAAAATTAATCTTCCTTTGGGCCGATTAATATTCACAGAAATTACATGCACATAATTCTTTTATATTTCGAAATAAAATTAAATTTTTTTTGAACAAAAGAGGTCACTTTGATGAGATATTATTGAAATTAATTTATCTCGAAACATATATAAACACACCAATATTTGAATTTAAATTTGTAAACATGGATGTAATATTCTACAACTATAAGTATTAAATATTTGCAAACAATGAGATCACCAAAGAGTGGCTTAGCCCACGTGGCTGAATTTTCGTCATTTTACTGGATTTAATAAAAGGGTATGGCAAGAGTTGAACTCTTGACCTTCTAACTCCTCTAAGTGACCCTTTGCCAATGAACCAACATCGAGTTGCATTAATATAACATGATTAAATAATGAAAACAAAAAAAAAATGTCATCTGGTTACCCAAAACGACGTCGTTTTGTGGCGTCTAGTGTGCCGTTCCAAAACCTCCATTAACAACAAATCCAAGGTTTTTCTTAATCTAAAAAAAATCACATAAAATCAATCGCTAGTCCAAATTTCATAAATTTTATATCGTTGGAATCTTAATAAAAGGAAGAATATTTCTTTACCATTTTTTTTTTTATAAATATTGAACTTTTTGAAAAAAATATTTTCAACCGAAAATTAATATAAATACCTTCTGAATATATTCTTAACAATTCAATATAAAATAGCTCTGATGCCACATGTTGGATTAATTTCTATTTTGTAAAAATCATCACACAAACAAAAACATTCATATTGAATTATCAAGAAATATACATATTGATTTTGCGAAAGCGTACCTAAATCCATAACGAGAAAATTAAAATATTCGAGTCTGAGATCTTATGTTCTTCCAGACCAGCGCTTTTATTTCCTCTCTGAATTTCTCTGTGACAATGAGAATCAGAAGAATGTTGCAGTGTGATCTCGGGACCATGTCCCCTATTTATAAGACAATCGTGTATTTTCATATTTCGTATATTTTTATTTTAATCCATCATAAAAATAGAAATCTCGCCTGTCTCTACACATTAAAACCCCCACTTTAATAATACTAATATATGTTAGAGTAAAATTTAATATATGGGATTATATATAAAAATAAAAACTTAAATTAATCCCATATATTAAATTTTACTCTAACATATATTAGTCGGTGGATAATATAAATATGTTTATTGTGATGAATCAAAATAAACGCATGGAGATTAAGGATTTGATGTATGCTTCAATAATTACCAGCTAGAAGAATCCTTTAGTGTCATTACAGCACTTCAATTAACCAACCAATATGTCAACTTGTAACAAGTGGAACGTTCGTTTGTGGCGCACCATCTACGGTGAAACAAGCTTGGTGCTTTTTCCTTTCATACTTATTACACCTGTATTACATCAAAACAAAAGTTTTAAACAATATTTAAATTAAGAACGCCTAATTTTTTCAATGTTGTTAGCTTAAATGGAAACAAAGATGTTAACAGAATTCCGAAAATCTAGATAATTATTCTCCATGTGGGCCATGTTATGCGTTACCATAAATCAGTTATATTGATAGGTATACCTCAAGTATTTACAATACAGATTATATAATTTTAGGACTTAAAATAATAGTGATTATGGATATAGGACAATAAACATTTCGTTTTCATTTTTAGTCCCTATTTTCAAATTAAAGGGACACGTGGCATGCTGTGATTGGTTGACATTTTAGGAATATGGGTCCGCGCTAGCGGCTTTATTCAAAAATATGGACTAAAATCATAAATAAAATGTTGTTTGTCCTATTTTCAAAATACATATTACAATAAGTCCTAAATTTACAAAGCACCTTTACAATAGGGCAAGAAAGAAAAAAAGAAAAAAAAAAGCCAGACGTAATCTATTTAATACTTTCTTTTGAAAAGCAAATAGAGTAAGTTATATTTACAAGTAGTCCGTCGATATCTCGAGAGCTAGTAAAGTAATATTAACATTACATTAAGAAGTTTATTTGATCAGTTTTTACTAGAGTCAAAATATGTGCAAACTTTGTCGGATGATGGTATCTGCATCCTGATCCTCCTGAAATCACGGTTCAAATGGGCTCTTGGGCTTAGTGAGATTTTCTATTTCTTTAGTCTTATTTGAGGAGTTATTGGAATGAATTCTATCGGGGTCCGCCTCAAGCAGCAACTGGACAACCTCGTTCATATAGGGACGATTTGCGGGGGTTCCACACGTAAAACACATTACGATTAGGGCACCTTCATCGTATCCTCCTCGAAGGATCCTGATAATATTTTATCCAAAGCTTTCCTTGGAAGAATATGTATATTTGTTGATGTAAAAAACTAGATTGCTCTAATTATTCAATCACAGATAAATAAATAAGACAAAGATTTTTAAAGTGGTTCGGCTAGGAATAAAGCCTACGTCCACTGTTATGTTATTGCTGAGTGTTTGTGGAATTCTTGATTACAAGTTCTCTCAAGAAATTCCGGTCCCCTTGAATTGAGGATGATACAAGGTATTTATAGCCTTGAGGCTGTACATGAAAGGTTCGATACATTAAATGATATACATGTGAAAGGGTAATACATTTAATGCAGCGTGTGCGTCAAGAATATAATGAATAGTTGAACAGTTGTCCGTCTGGTAATTAATGATACGGCCGAGATGCAGTTCGGACCGCCTTAGTTGCTCGTTGATCAAGAGTTCCTCAGAGTGCTTTAGAGTATCTCGGGATGTTGTAGTTCCTCGGTGTATTCTCGTTGAAGGGAAAGAAGCACGGTTGGTCGGGAAATGATCTTCCTCGTTGCTATTGTGCCATGTAGATTGACACGTGTCTTCATCTTATTGGTCCACATCAGCACAATAATTTTGGTATCAACAGAAGCCCCCAATGTTTCATATTTTGAACTTTGAAGAATATGGAACATTCTTTCTCGGTATATGGTAATATTAAATGTACTTCCCGGGTTTCAGGAACATTGTATTCAAATTTCCTTCTTATTTTGCAGTTTCCGCCTTTTTGATAAAGCGCTTTGATATTCGTGCAAATTTTGTCCTTTTAGCCGCCGGAAGTTTAGTAGTTTCTTTTTGATAATCATTTCTTTTGCCGCTTCCCAATGCAAAGTATTTAAACTTCTTTGGTAACCATACCGTCGTCTAAGTTTTTCATTCTCTGCATTCAAGCTTTCTTTTCTCTTCTTCTCTTGTGCGTTCATCCTTGTTTCCGTTCGTTGTCAACACATCTTCTTTCTTTCTGTAAGATCTTCTTTCTTTCTTCTGTATCTCTTTTATTCAATATGGTTTATATTGTGGAGTCTGTTGAGAAATTCCGTCCTGATTTTTCCATTCCTTCGTGGGTAACTCTAGAGGTTCTTTCTGAGCCTTTAGATTACTTTCGATTGGCTGAGGGACATTGGTTCCCCAGTCTTTTTGTTGCTGAATGCGGTTTTTCTTTTCCACCAAACCCATTATGTCTTGAGTTTTGTAAATATTTTGATCTTGTTCCTGCAAAAATAGCCCCCAATTCATGGAGAATAATTAATGGGGTGCACAAATTAAATCTAACTCATGGGACTCGTATTGGGATCCCTGAAATTATGTTTTGTTATAAATGGGATGTTCTAGATAATATTTATTATTTAAAAACTAGGTATTTGAATAGGGCTCTTGTAGTTAATCTCCCTGACTCAAATAGGGATTATTTTGAGCATGGGTTGGTCATAAAAAATTGGCAACATGCGCCTTTATCTGGGAATGAAGTATACAACGGTCCCAGATGCCCCCCATACGGCAATGGGATAGGTTTATTTTTCATTTTATTTTACTTATGAGACTACGCTTTCATCATGTTTGACAAAATGTATGACTGATATTCCATTATGTATTTATTTGCAGTTGATAGCAAAAGAAAAACTCCAAAAGAGTCAGAAGTGAATATCAGGCATTTGAAACTTATCTGGAATTTGCATAAGACTATTGCTGACGAGCATATTAGATCTGCTTCATATTTACTACAGTATAAGAGTTACACAACCTCTTATACTGCTCGCCCTGTTGAACCAGCTTCAACACCAGAAAGTTCATCTTCAGATTCTCATATCTCCCTATCTCAGAGAATGGGCAAGAAAAGAGCTCCTCCTGCTCTATTTGGTGACACTTCTTCTGCTGTTGGAGCCCAGAAAGGCAAAATTGATGTCCCAGAGGGGACTAAAAAAGTAGATGCTGGTTCCTCCAAAGTTGCCGAGAAGCCCCCAGTGGCCCCGAGCAAGAAAGATGCTCCTGCTGATGTAATTGCCATCTCTCCGACCAAGACTTCTTCCTTGGTTGATGCTGCTGACCGTCCTTTGAAGAGATTTAGGAAATCATCCTCAGTTAATCTTGCTGGAACTACATCTTCTCTACCCGCTGGTGGTAGTAGTGCCTCAAAAATCATTCTTCCGAGTTCTTCAACGAGCTCAGTTATACCCGAGGTTCTCGGGGTTGATGAAAAAATTCCTAGGGATACACTGACAACCTTAGCTGCTCGCCATCTTTCTTCAGTAAATTTCTCATACCTTTGGTCTTTCTTTCTTTTTCTTGAATTCTTGTATTTGTGTTGACTCTATTGTTTTTCTTATCTTTCAGCTGGTGAACTGCTTCAATACCATCGTGAAGAAAGATCAAGTTATTAAAGCTTCTACTTCCTCGTCCGATGTTGACGATGCTTTGTTGGGTTTAACCCAATCTGTGAAGGAATCTCGCCAACAGTACATCGAGGAGAAAACTGTTTGGGAGAAAAAATTGGCTGTGGCTGAGGCTGATAAGATGAAGATGGCTGAAACCTCCAAGAATTTGTAGGAGAAAATTAAAGATTTGGAGGTTAAACATCAGGAATCTGATGATAAATTGAAGAAGGCAGAAGAAGAATTATCTACTCTGCGAGATATTAAGGTTAAAAAAGAGGAACTGGAGGTGAAGCTCTCCTCGGAGAAGTCGAGGAGAAAAGTTGCAATCAAGAAACATTTCAGCGTTGGTTGGGAGAAAGGATGGGAGAGAGGGATAGCTGCAATGACGTCCCAAGTCCAATATGGGGAGTTGAAATACTTCTATAATGGTTGGGTAGCTGCTCTGCAAGAGCTAAAAGTCCAAGACGATTCTGAGCTATTCCAACGGCATCTCCCTGGTCCTCCTCCACCAATTGTGGAAGAAGAAGAAGATGAACCTGCTTCAGATGAGTCTTCCATGGCTATGGGCGATCAAGTTTCTGCCTCTCAACCCTCTGCCACCGAGGACGTTTCCTCCATGCCTCCTCCTCCCGAGAAGATTCCTACCGATCAAGCTGTAGTTACCACCGAGCAACCGAGCTCCTCGTCCCAGCCTCCCGAGAAAGTCTTGGGAGACAAGGAAAAGGTGTGAAGTTGTTCGGTAGCATTTCTGTATTTCCTTGTAATCGAACGATGTAACTTTTTGATGATCTAATAAAATATATCTTTGCTTATCTCTGTTGTCTTTTTCTTGTCATTAGTTTGTTGCTAGAATGGAATTGATCTCTTCTCATGATACCGAGCTGATGCAACAATGTCATCAATACTATAAGGCTGGTCATACAGATCTTAGTACATCGGAAATTGCTGATATCCTTGGTCACGGTGCTTCAGAGCAGGTTATTGAAGCTTATCAGTACTTGAAAGCTTTACTCGACCGAGCAGTGGCCAACAATGTCGCTTACTATGAGTTGATTGAAGAGCTTCATGGTTCCTTAGAGGATCTTCAAAATCAACACAACGAATCAATGGCTTTGTTACATAAAGATTATGAAAATAGATACCAGCAGCTCTCTTTAGAAACAGGCCACAAGAAGATCATTGCTGGGTATGACATCAGGGAGAGGACCCTAAAAGGTGAAATTGAAGCCTGTAGACAAATCGCCGAGATCCTGGAGCAAGAAAATAATAATTTGCAGAAGAAATTAGCTCAATATGAATCTGCTGCTTCATCTTCTACTGCATTAATACCAGTTACTGATGAAGGCTTCTCGTTCTTAGAGGTCGAAAATGCCAAACTAAGGCAAGAGCTGGAGGACTTAAGAAGATCTGCCATTTCTGGAACTGCTCGGGGAGGAGGAAGAGGTTCTCGGGGGCGAGGAAGAGTCAACCAAAATGTTGAAGAGGCTCGCACTCAGTCTACTCTGGAAACTCAAGCATTCCAGTTGAAAGTAAAAGACCGTGCTCTGACTGAAATGTCCAATAAAAATCTGTCTCTGGAAGATCAGCTGGCATCAACGAAATCTGCCTTGCATAACAAAGATCTCTTTGCCAAAAGCCTTCATGAACAATTGGATAGATTAACCTTCCAATTCCATAAACAGCCAAGAGAATTCTGGATGGCAGGATACAATCTCGTTCATCTGGATGCTCGCATTGAACATGCTAATAATGAAGGTTACAAGCAAGGATGGTTAAAGGCATTGGGTGTATTAAAGTTGGAGCAAGGGCATTTTTTATGGGACTATCATGCTCCATCATTATTAGACCTGCCTGTACCACCTTTCAAATTAAATATGGCATGGATTCCAGCTCGTTCCATTCCTCGCAGTCTAATTTCAAAATATCTTGGTGATTATAGCCTTCACTCCCAAGCTGAATTATCTCGTCCTGAGCATCTTTTGGATACACCTTCTGTTATGAACGTCAGAATGCTCAGAGATGTTAATTTCATCAATTCTCCCCTTTGCCTAGAAGACCCTCCTGCCGGCGAGGAACCTGTTTCTAAAGCACAGGGCAAAAAACCAATAGAATAGTAATATCCATGTAACAATTTAGTACCTTCTTGTAATTTGTAATTTATTCTAGATTAATGAAAAGATTTTCATTTTCTGTTTGCCAATTTTGTTAGTCTTGTGTTTATCAAGCACATTTATATTTGTACATATGTATCTATGTATCTGTTAAAAAGATAACAATATTATTGTTCAATAAGCAACTTAATAAAAAGTTACAAGTATTAGTAATGTTTCTCGATCACTTAATAATAAAGTAATGAGTAAAAATGTTCAAACTGTTTCCAACCAACCAAGGTGGGTGAATAATGTTTGTCGACTAATTACAGCTCCGACGAACTATACTTGGTTTGATTATAAAATTGCGTCCGACCAACTAAGATCAATAAGTTGTCCTCGCCGACCAACTACAGTTATTGGGTTTTTTGCCCCGACCAACTATACTTGGTGTATTTTTTGAACATTTTGTTTTTCAAAGAACTCATTGTAATAATATTACCTCCCGACCAACATAAGTTGTAATATGAGAGTATATTTTTATCTTACCAACCGTAGTTGATCCTGCTGGTGTACACTTTCTGGCTCCTTAAAGCTTTTGGCTCCTTAGAGCATTTTTTGGCTCCTTAGAGCATGTCCTCCTAACCAAAGGAGGTTGGCTACTTATAGCACTTTTTGCTCCATAGAGCTGTCCTCCTAACCAAAGGAGGTTGGCTCCTTAGAGCACTTTTGCTCCGTAGAGCTGTCCTCCTAACCAAAGGAGGTTGGCTCCTTAGAGAACTTTTGCTCCGTAGAGCTGCATTTTTTGGCTCCTTAGAGCATGTCCTCCTAACCAAAGGAGGTTGGCTACTTATAGCACTTTTGCTCCGTAGAGCTGTATTTTTTGGCTCCTTAGAGCATGTCCTCCTAACCAAAGGAGGTTGGCTACTTATAGCACTTTTGCTCCGTAGAGCTGTATTTTTTGGCTCCTTAGAGCACTTTTGTTATGTAGTGTATTACAGTAGTATTCCCCGAAAAACTTTCATCCAGAAAGAAAAATGGTGAAACATCTTCGTTTTATTCATAATGAAAGAAATGATTTACATTTGACATCATTGATAATACTTGCGCAGGTGTTCAGCATTCCATGCATTTTTAAATTCCTCTCCTTCTAGAGTTGCTATTCTGTAAGTTCCTGGTCGAACAACTTCTGTAACTCGGTAAGGTCCATGCCAATTTGCTTCCAGTTTATTCTGCTTCTGAATGACCTTCTTTAGCACATAATCCCCTTCTTTTAAATCACATTTCTTTACCCTTTTGTTGTAAAACAGAGCTGTTCGTTGTTGATAAGCAGCATTCCTAATGGCTGCCTCTTCTCTGACTTCCTCGAGCATATCCAAATCCATCCTTCTCATCAGATCACTGATCGGAGAATTGAAATTTAACACCCTATGTGTTGGTAGGCCCAACTCGGTAGGTATCACAGCCTCACTTCCAAATGCTAGCATATATGGTGATTCTCCTGTTGCTGCTCGGGGAGTTGTTCGGTAAGCCCACAAAACTGACTGTAGCTCATTAATCCAATTTGCTTTAGCCTCACTTAACCTCTTCTTCAACCCATTTAGTAATGTTCTGTTCGTCACTTCAGTCTGCCCATTGCTTTGGGGATGGCCTGGTGCTGAATGAAACTTCAAGACGTTTGACTGATGACAATAGGCAGCAAATTCTTCATTATCAAATTGCGTTCCATGGTCTGTGATGAAAGCGTGAGGGAGACCATACCGACAAATGATATTCTTCCATATGAACTGATACACCTTCTCGTACGTCATATCAATTAGTGGTTCAGCTTCCACCCACTTAGTAAAATAGTCTACTGCCACGACGAGATACTTGAACCTTCCTCGGGTCGTCGGCAGTGGTCCAACCAGATCAATCCCCCACATGGCAAATGGCCAAGGTGATGTTATGGGTGTCAACAATGCCTGTGGAGTTCTTCGGATGGAAGAAAAACGTTGGCACTTGTCACACTTCTTAGCATAGGCTATACAATCAGCTCTCATCGTCGGCCAGTAGTATCCCTGTGTCATCACCCTTTGCAGTAGAGTCCGACCTGCTACATGAGCTCCACAAGATCCTTCATGGATTTCTTCAATCAATTCTTTGACTTCTGATGGATGCACACATCTCTGCAAACCTGCCATAATTCCTCGTCTATACAAAACACTATTAGTTAACACATACCGAGCGACTTTATACTTCAATTTCTTGGCAGCTAGTTTGTCCTCCGGTAGTACTCCTTCTTCAATGTATGCTCTGATAGGATCCATCCAAGATGGTCCTAAATCAAGGGTAATAATCTTCACCGTCAGATCTTCTTCTATGCTCCGACTTTCTAGTACTTCAATTGGTATTGTTCTTCGCAGCTCGGTGCGCGTAGCTGACGCTAGTCGGGTCAATGCGTCTGCTCTAGCATTCTCCATTCTCGGTATCCTCACCAATTGAATAGCATCAAATTCTTTCAATAATTCCATCACTTTTGCATGGTACTTCACCATTAACTCTCCCTTCACTGCATATATTCCCATCATTTGATTCACAATTAACTGAGAATCACTGAAAACAATTACTTGACGTGCCTCCATAACTTTCGCCAAATGAAAACCTGCTATCATAGCCTCATATTCAGCCTCATTATTGGAAGCTTTGAATTGAAATCTCAAGGCGTACTCCATGTCAATATCATCTGGAGAATTTAAAACAATCCCTGCTCCACAACCAGCCGTGCAAGATGATCCATCTACATATAATCTCCATGTATGTAACTCGTCTTCAAATTTCTTATCTGTTAGAGTTTCTCGGTGAAATATCATCTGTTTTCTTTCATCATCCCCGGGTATCCTTCGTTCCTCGTCGGTCATTTGTTCATGTCCCTCTACCAACCGGAGTTGGTCGGGGTTTGAATATGATGATTTTTCTACATCCACAAGTCCTTTTACCAACCTTGGTTGGTTTGGATCTGTGTCTGTCGATCCTGTATCGTCCACAGGTAGGTCAGCAAGCATCTTTTGCTCCTCGGGGGTATCAGGGTACGTGAACTCTGCTATAAAATCTGCCACGGCTTGCCCTTTCAACGATGATCTGGGTTCATACACAATATCATATTCACCGAGCTCTATTGCCCAGTACATCAATCTTCCTGATTTTTCTGGCTTGTGAAGGGCTTGTCTTAACGGCATGTCGGTATACACAATGATGGTATGGGCCTGGAAGTATGGTCTCATTCTTCTACTTGCTTCAATTAATGCCAGTGCCAATTTTTCCAGCTTTGGGTATCTGATTTCCGCACCTCGGAAGGCCTTGCTTGTGTAATAAATTGGCTTCTGGACTCCATTCTCCAATCTGATCAACGCTGAGCTAACTGCATTTTCTGATACCGCCAAATACAAGTACAGCTTCTCTCCCGTTATTGGCCTAGATAACAATGGTGGGGCTCCCAAATACTTCTTCAAATCTTGAAAGGCTTTCTCACATTCATCAGTCCACTCAAAACTTTTTCGTAGTGTTTTGAAGAATGGGAGGCATTTATCAGTTGCTCGGGATACAAATCTGTTGAGTGCTGCAACTCGTCCGGTAAGACTTTGCACTTCTTTCTTCGTCGTCGGGGATCGTAGCCCTAAAAGAGCCTTGATCTTTTCTGGATTTGCTTCAATACCTCGTTGGTTGACGATGTATCCGAGGAACATTCCTTCTCGTACTCCAAAGGTACATTTCGTCGGGTTAAGCTTCATCTGGTATTTATCCAGTTGATCAAAAGTTTGACTCAAGTCAACCAAATGATCTGCAGCTCTTTTGCTTTTGGTGAGCATGTCGTCGACATAGACCTCCATATTACGGCTGATTTGTTCGGTGAAAACCTTGTTCATCAACCGCTGATATGTTGCACCTGCATTTTTTAAACCAAAAGGCATAACATTATAACAATAAGTTCCCCTTGGGGTAATAAAAGAAGTACTTTCCCTGTCTTCAGGTTTCATTTTGATTTGGTTGTAGCCAGAATAAGCATCCATGAAGCTGAGTAGCTCGTGTCCCGAAGTAGCATCCACTAGTTGATCAATTCTGGGCAATGGAAAATGATCTTTTGGACATGCCTTGTTGAGATCAGTAAAATCAACACACATTCTCCATTTGTTGTTCTTCTTCTTTACCATCACCACATTCTCCAACCAATCTGGATATTTCACGTCTTCAATGAATTGGGCTTTCTGGAGTTTCTCGACCTCCTCTTGTATGGCCTGGTTCTTCTCGGGACTAAACACTCTTCTTCTTTGCTTCACAGGTTTGATCTCCTTATTCACATTGAGTTCATGACATAAGAAGTTTGGATCTATTCCTGGCATGTCTTCATGACTCCAAGCAAAAGTATTCTTCCTGTTTCTCAAGAAAGTTATCAACTCCTGTTTTATTGAAAAATCCAACGACGACCCTATCTGAGTTATTCGTTCAGGATGCTCGTCGTCCAGGATAACAATTTCTGTAGACTCCACAACCTGTCCTTTTACGAGTTGAGATTCATCCCTAGGGTCAAGAGTTTCAATTTCTGTGCCTTCCTCCACTTGGTAAGTAGTAGTCTTTTTCTGTAATTCTTCAAGTTCCTCTTGCTCGGCAGACGAATAATAGCATTCCCGAGCTACTTTTTGATCACCTTTCATAATTCCTACTCCAAAATTCGTTGGGAATTTCAAACACTGATGAACTGTAGATGGAACTGCTTCGAACTTCTTCAATCCAACTCTTCCCATGATGATGTTGTAGGCGAACTGCACATTCTTATCCATTACAAAAAAGCGTATTCTTTCTGTTCGACAAGCAGGCCAAGTTCCAATGAGTATATCCAACTTGATCGTCCCAAGTGGAAAAACTTTCTCGCCAGCAAAACCCAGAAGGGGTCTGTGATAAGGTTCTAATTGAGATAATTTTAAATTCAAGCTATCAAAGCATGAATAATACATGATGTCTGCCGAGCTACCATTGTCTACTAACACCCTTGAAATAACCACATCCTTCATCCTCATTTTGATCACCAGAGGATCATCATGAGGGTAGAGAACACCTGCCAGGTCGTTTTTTGAAAAACCAATCACTAGCTTCTCTTTGTTTACCTTCCTCGGACGATCATCATGGGCCAGGTTTATTCGCTGAATGTATGAACAAGCTTGAGCCTCTCCGAGATAAGCTTTTCTTTCTGCAGTAAGGTCTCCTCCTCCTGCATCTCCTCCTGTAATAACATTACAATCAAATGACCCAAAACGTATGGAAAATACCTCTCGTTCAGGTTTCCTTGGCTTTTTGGGAAGATCGGGGTCATCATCTGGATCCTCTTCATGGTCCCTTTTCTTTTTCTCCTCTGTACGACGAGGAGATCTAGATCTCTCTCTAGTTCTATCATCATTCTTCCTCTCACTCCTGCGATCTACGTACTTTGATAATTTTCCTCTTCGGATGAGTGTTTCAATCTCGTTCTGAAGGGCTATACAATTTTTGGTCATATGGCCATGATCTTTGTGAAACTCGCAATATTTGGTCTTATTCCTCAGGTCGGGATCTGTCTTCAGTTTCTCTGGCCATTTGATTTCCTCGTTATTCCTGATTTCTTCCAAAACATGATTAATACCCACTTTCAATGGAGTATAATTATCATACTTCTTTAGGGCTTCCAACTTCATCCTGTTATTCTTGGAATATTTGTCACCACCATTACTTTTCTGATCTTTCTTCTTAGAATTGTCGACCTCCACTTTAACTTCTTTATCCGTATTCTTCTTCGCAGCCATAGCCTCCTCGGCATTCATGATTTTGGCCGCCTTTGCCATCAACTCCGACATATTTTTAGGTGGATCTTTGGCCAAAGTGTAATACAGCTTGTTAGGCAGCAAACCACTCATCAGAGCAGTGATTGCTGTCTTTTCTTCATAATCTATGACTTCCAACTTTTCGTTATTGAAACGAGTTATGTAATCTCTAGTACTTTCACCTGATTTTTGTCTAACACTTAGCAAGTGTGCTACTCGCTTTACCGGCTTTGCTCCAAAACAAAAATTGCCAATAAACAGCTCGACCAACTGAACAAAAGTTGAAATCTTACCCCGAGGAAGATTATTGTACCATATCTGTGCAGACCCGGTAAGAGTTCCCGAGAATACTCTACACCTCATCTCGTCGGGGATAGCGTAGATATCTGCAGCAGCTTGGTACTGTTCTATATGAAGTACGGGATCTGTCTTTCCATCGTACTTGGGAGTCACTACGGGTGCTTTGAATTTCGACGGTGTAGGGAAATCCACAATGGCTTGCACAAAAGGTGTTCCTTGAACAAAAGTTCTCTGTAAGGGGTTTCTCGCCTTAGCCATTTCTCCCAGTCTATCCTCCAACCATTGAATGGAACCTTTCCATGCTTCATTCCCTTCCTCGGGCCGCTTAGTCCGAGCAACTGATTGCTCTGACGTAGCTTCCTGAGATTTATCTCGACGAGTGGTTGGTCGCGATTGCGCAGATCCTTCTCTCAAACCTGGTGGTGGTCGAAAACTTCTTGATGGAGCCCTCGGTGGACTCATGTTCCTCCTTGGTCCTAACCGACTGAAAGGAGACACCCTGCTTAATCTTTTCAAAGCACTAGTTCTCTCCGGAGAAAGAGTGATACGTTGATCTGTATCCGTAGCCCGTATCGATGAAGTTCGCCCAGGTTGATAAGAAGAATCATTAGACTCCTCATTGCGATATGACCCAGTACGCCTAGATTGCGATGGCCTATGATCATTCCTTTGCCCTGAAGAAGTAGATGCACCCCCCTGAAGAGTTTGAATGAGTTGCCTCATAGATTCTTGCATGGCGGTTTGTCCTTGAGCCAGATTCGTCATAATCCCAGCCAAATTTGGGGATGCAGATGGATTTGGATGATTTCCAGTATTTCCAACATTTCGATTACTGGATTCTGGATTATCAGCCATTGGTGATAAATGATTTTTATGAAAAACGATAATAACAGTCGTTTCCCACAGACGGCGCCAATCTGTTGATGTAAAAAACTAGATTGCTCTAATTATTCAATCACAGATAAATAAATAAGACAAAGATTTTTAAAGTGGTTCGGCTAGGAATAAAGCCTACGTCCACTGTTATGTTATTGCTGAGTGTTTGTGGAATTCTTGATTACAAGTTCTCTCAAGAAATTCGGGTCCCCTTGAATTGAGGATGATACAAGGTATTTATAGCCTTGAGGCTGTACATGAAAGGTTCGATACATTAAATGATATACATGTGAAAGGGTAATACATTTAATGCAGCGTGTACGTCAAGAATATAATGAATAGTTGAACAGTTGTCCGTCTGGTAATTAATGATACGGCCGAGATGCAGTTCGGACCGCCTTAGTTGCTCGTTGATCAAGAGTTCCTCGGAGTGCTTTAGAGTATCTCGGGATGTTGTAGTTCCTCGGTGTATTCTCGTTGAAGGGAAAGAAGCACGGTTGGTCGGGAAATGATCTTCCTCGTTGCTATTGTGCCATGTAGATTGACACGTGTCTTCATCTTATTCGTCCACATCAGCACATTAATTTTGGTATCAATAATATTCTATCATGTTTACAGATAAACAGCAGTGAAATATTAGAATCACAAGAATTTATAAAGAAATGAAGTATCTAAAATGACAAAAAATGAAAAATCAAGAAAGACAACGAACTAAGGGAATCACCGAGGCTCGTGTACAGCCCTACATCAGTTCTAAAAATAAACAAACTAAGCTGGAACATATTTTTAATCCCTTAAAGTTATCAAATTTGCCTCCGTAAAATCAATTTGATGCCTTGCGTTCCAATCCAATGGACATTTCCCTGTGTAAAGTGCAGCCCAAAGGTTCCCATTCGGCATGTACTCATAAACTAGCAGTAAAGCTTCACTATGTGCTTAATGCTTCCTAGAGTTCCAACCTCGGGTTTTAGTTCCTTGTCCGAGTTTAAATGATCCTCTTAAGCTATCTTCGTTTTTTAGACTCCACGGCCTCTTCACACCAACAACTTCCCCATTGCTCAGCTCAACTTTTTACACTGCCCCTAACCCTCCTTCGAAGCTTACATCAAATAAATACTATAAAATAACCCCAAATGATATTTTTCACCTTAGCTAAAATTTTCAAACAATTCATTTTTCACCATTTCTATCGAACACACCCTAAATGATCCATACTCATACATAAGATAAAAAGACAACAATGTTAAGCACGACAACAATAATTAGTTACTTGTGTGTGCGCGAGAAAGATGCCAAAAGCTTCTATTGGCATTCAATCTCTTCCTCCCATTGTCTCAATTAACCTTTGAGTTTTTCCCTTCTATCCTTTTTCCTTTCTCTCTCTCCAAAATCCATATTCTTAATCTTTATTTTCACACGGGAACGGAGAGTTTTCTCAAAGCCACGGTAACTTGGAACCGGTGGCTGCATCCTCGGTCTCTTTGTAACTCTTTAGGTGCATGCCTGGCTCTATAAGGTAATTGGTATTGATGTATTCTGAATTGACCCATAACTGTGTCTTATGTTAACCATTTCCAGTGCAGGGCTTGATTCACCATTCCATTATTCACTATTTTTGTTTTTATGCACAACTTCTTCACTGCCATTGAATTTGGATGAAGAAACACACCAGCTTCACACATAACACCACGAGATTATGTATGTTTATATACTTAACACACAAACAATCTAGAGGACATTTCCTTCAGTGATGTGCAAAACCTTTTTAAGCCTGCAGTTTTTATCAGAGTCTACTTTGATTTTCTAAGATTAGGTATGGGTGACGCTATAACAACACTCTTAATTTGTACTTTCTTTATGACACTGTAGCAAAAATACAGTCTTGATAAATGTCGAAAGAAAATTGTTTTAAGCCAAACGGGAAAATTGTGAAAGCATTTCAAATAAAAACTTTCAACACAGCCATCTTACCCAACTCATGCCAATTAGAATGAAGTTCAATAATTGGGATGAATTGATGAATTTGTAAAAGATCCCTTGTCACCTGATTTTAAAGAAGTGAAATTTATGTTAGTTTTACATGTATTTTCTTTTATCGAGGAAATCCTAGTACACTTTTAGTACACTACAGGAAAAAATATCATTTATGTCAGTTTAAAAATGAACGTTATGTCAGACAAATGTAAATTGACATAAATAATATTCATTTATGCAATTTTACTTTGAAAGTAAATTTGTATTTCAATTTAAATAAAATTGACATAAAAAAATAAATCATTTATCTCATATTTATATATAGATGACACAAATACATATTAGTTATTTTCCCCTTTGGAGTAAAAACTGAGATAAATGAAAAAAAAGTTTTTTTTTTCATTCCCCGCTTCAAAAATTTGGAGCCTCAAATTCCTCAAAATTCCCTGTCTACCGCGTCTCTCTCTCTCTCTCTCTCTCTCTCTCTCTCGTACGTCTACCGTGTCTCTCTCTCTCTCTCTCTCTCTGGGTCGCACGCCGACTCCCCCTCTCTGGGTCGCACGCCGACTCTCTCCCTCTCTCTCTCTCTGGCTCGCTCGCGCAACTCTTCCTCATATCTCACAGCACCTCTGGCTCTCTCACGTCTCATCACCTCCGGCGCCGGCGAGATTCAATCAATCAGGTACAAAAAGCCCTAATATGGATTTGCAAGGGTTTGTCTATATGTGTTGTGTATATACGATTTGTTCTTGATACGTGTGTGTGTGAGATTTCTTGATTTGTGTTTGTGATTTGTGTATATGCGATTTGTTCTTGATTTTTGTATATGTATTTGTAATATTTTTGTTTGAAAACCTAATTGATTTCTCTTCCTTGTTATTGTGTCTTTTATCAGACTTTGCAGCTGGGACGCCTTCCCTCTTCTCCTGTTTTCTACCCCGGACCAGTCTGCACAAAGAATTTGGGTACGTTGCTTTACCAACTCTTTTTACATTAGTAAATAGTTATGTTTGTGCCAAGCATTGTTCAAACCTTTATTTGTTTAGATTTGTTACAACTATTAGCAATAATACTCTTTAAAGAATTGTGTCTATTATAAATTCAGTTTATATATTCTCATTTTTTTTTTAATACACATTAAAGAAATAGTTGAGTGTCATTAGTTTCAAGCGTAATTTTATTTGTTTTTCAGTTTATATGTTCAATGTTTAATAATTTTGGTTAATGACTTGTTGCAAAAAATAGTAGGGTCATTAGAAGAAAAGTTCCTCAAAAATTTAATAATTAATATATAGTCCAAACTTTTTAATTTTGTTCCAAAAGATCCCTCGGCGCATAAAACAGTTACAAACTTTTTTTATCTTATCCTAAACTTTAAGAAATAATTATCAAAAAAGTAAACAGGGGAGTTTTTGCAAAATTAAAAAATAAGGTGGACTAAATATAAAATATACTTAGCTCCTAGCGACTAAACATTAATTGTCCCGGTTGACTTAAAATAGTTAAGTTAAATGTAAAATATCTAGTTTTTGACGTAATGTAAAATGTTATGCTTAATGTATAGTATTTAGAGGTTTAGAAATGTAGGGTCAATTAATTTAGTGCTTAGTACTTGAATTTTTGTTAAGATTTTTAGTTCCTAATATGTAATTGTGCAGTATCGCTTTTGTGTCCTTCAATATTCGAGTTTCTTTTGAGTCAGACCTGTCATATTCGGGTTTCTTTCCAGTCAGACTCGTTAATTTTAACATGTTAAATGATATTTTGCCTGGGTTGTGAAAAAAAATCAATCTTACAGTTCCGGCCGTCCTGAATTAAAATTCTAGATCCGTCATTGTGTGTGTATCAGCCTTGATGTTCAGTGTTCTAGATTGCAATTAATTTCAGTGTGTGATGTTTTAGATTGTAATTAATTTCAATGTGTATGTGTGCGTTTGTGTATCAGGGTGGAATTATGAGTTGATTTTTTTTGGATTACCTTGAAATGTTTAAATAACATTTGATTATTAGTTAGTACTTGGTTAAATTTCCCTCATTTTATTCTCATTTGAAACGGGGTTATTGCATGTTTGTGGTAATATATTATCAAATCATGTGGTGCTCTTTATGAAATTCCTATTTTTTAAAATGTGATTAAACAAGTGTTTGTTAATAAAATCATTATATGAATTCTTGAATATTTTTATACACTCAATGACTATTGTGTTTTTTGATCCAGTGTTTTTGTGATTAGACATTTGGACCGGTGATTTCATCTTTTTTAACATTTTTAGCAAAGATGAGATAAATGACATACAATTTATGTTAGATTATAAAAAAAATGTGATGTATATATCCCCTACTCTTTATTGTTTAACAAAGTGTGATATTAATCCAACTACATCCCGTATTGCATTGTAATTGATCATTCATTAAGAATTGTTGTAAATTAATTTATTCATTAATGTGTTTCCATGATTAAAAGAGACATTTGATTTCGGGCAGATGAAACTTATTCGAAAAGTTTACAATGATTTTAGTACCATATGATGGTCAGAGCATTTTCTTTAGCTCCAACTTTATGTTAGTGTTTGCTTGTCTCAATGATTTCAGTATCATAGGGTGCGTTACGATATGTTAGTTTGCTTTTGAAGTTTCATTGTCTTGTTTTAGTATGTATATCATATACTCGCTAATGCCTCACTTGTGTGCTTTTATTAATTTTTAGCATTGTATGTCCCATGCTTATACTATATGCTTTCATTCATTGCTTCATTATATTATATGTATATAATCGCTATTGATTGTTACTCTTATGTATAATATGTATAACAATTGTTGTTATACATATTATATATAACATCATATTATATATAACATTATAGTATAATATGTATAATAATTTGTGAATTGAAGTTCTTCAATGTTTAAAATTGGTTTTGGTTGTATAGTGTTTGGGTGGTGTGTTAGTGTTCTTGAGTTGGTTAGTAATGGTTGATTGAGTCTTATTACTATTAGGTGTTGGTGTCTTTGGTAGTTATTGTGATGGTTTTAGAGGGATATTATACTTTCTACGATATTTTCTAATGGTGTGAATGTATTATATTGGATAATATTGCATTATTTTTAACAATTATATATCTTTTATTTCTTACATCTCACTCGTGGTGGTTTATATACTTAGGCCAGAATGAACAGGTTTTGGATGAGCAAGGACAGATTATCAAAAGAATACATAAAGGTGTTGATAATTTTCTTAGGGTTGCTCAAAATGCCTCCTTGGATGAGAACTTCATACAATGCCCTTGTAATTAATGTGAGAATAGATTAAAAATGGGTGTTACAGAAATCAGACAACATTTGTATAGTTCGGGTATCGATCCGAATTATACTGTATGGAAATGGCATGGAGAGAAGGAACATCGGGAAACACTGGCGGATGTTAATACGGGCGATCCTATCTGTGACGATCTAAATATGGATACCATGGAGGATGTTAAAGAGTTGATTGACATGGTGGAGGCTATAAAAGAAGACTTCACAGGAAATACAGAAATTTTTCAGAAGTTGCTTTTAGATGCAGAGAAGCTATTGTATGAAAGATGTAAAAAGTATACAAAGCTATCCGCTATCGTCAAGCTATTCAGTCTTAAATCGAAGAGTGGGATGTTCGATAAATGCTTTTCAAATATGCTGTCAATCATTGCCGACATGCTTCCGGATGATAATGTGTTGCCTTCATCCAATAATGAGGCAAAACGTTGCTTATCGGTATTCGGAATGGACTTTCAGAAGATACACGCATGCCCTAATGACTGTATACTCTATAGAAAAGAGTATAAAGAAGCTGTTGAATGCCCCACTTGTGGAACATCCAGGTTCAAATAGAAGAAGAATTTGAAAGAACAAAAAAGGGAAGAGGGGAAACAAGGTGTTCCTGTGAAAGTGTTATGGTACTTTTCACCCATTCCGAGATTCAAAAGGTGGTTTCAATCTAAAGATATAGATAAGTCTCTGACATGGCATGTAGATGATAGAATTGTTGATGGTTTGTTGCGTCACCCAGCAGACTCACGAACTTGGAAATTAGTTGATGAAAAGTGGCCCGATTTTGCAGCAGAACTAAGAAATATTCGATTAACACTATCATCGGATGGAATTAATCCTCATAGTTCCCTTAGTAGTAGGTACAGTTGTTGGCCGGTCATGCTGAACACATATAACTTTGAACCAGAATTGTGTATGAAAAGAAAGTTTACAATATGGACTATGTTGATATTGGGTCCAAAACAACCGAAAAATAATATAGATGTTTATTTGGCTCCGTTAATAGAAGATCTGAATACCTTGTGGCATGAAGGAGTTAAAGCCTACGACGCGTTTTGACAAGAATCTTTTACTTTGAGGGCAATATTATTGTGGACAATTAATTATTTTCCAGCCTATGGATATTTATCTGGAAGTGTTGTTCAAGGCTATAATGCTTGTCCAATATGTAGTGAAAAAACATATTCCATCAGATTACAACATTGTGGCAAGTGCGTTTATATGGGACATAGGAGATACCTTCCACAAAACCATCCATTTCGAAGAAAAAAAAAGGCTTTTAATGGTGAGCAAGAGTTCCAAGCCTCCCCTGAACCTTTAAGCGGCGAATAAATATTGATAAAAGTTGTGAGACTTAAGGTTGCATGGGAAATGAAGGAAAAAAAGGTGAGGGCGGTTAATTTGAAGAAATCATTAAAGCGTAAGAGACCAAGGAGGGTAGCTAATGGGGTTGAAAAAGGCGGTCCTAGTAGCAATATGGTTGAAAATTTTTGGAAGAAGAAATCGATATTTTTTGAACTTCCTTATTGGAAGGATTTGCCTATTCGACATAACTTAGATGTCATGCACATTGAAAAGAATGTCTGTGATAGTATCATTGGAACCTTGCTTAATATTCCAGGAAAAACAAAAGACGGGGTGAAGTGTTGTCTCGACCTTGAAAAAATGGGCTTAAGAAGTGAGTTAGCACTACAAGTTAATGAAAAAAGGACATACCTACCTCTAGCATGTTATACGTTATCGAAAGAGGAAAGAAAAATGTTCTGCCAAACTTTGCATGACCTTAAGGTCCCGAATGGGTACTCTTCTAATTTTAGAAGCCATGTCTCTATGGAATATTTGAAATTGTATGGCTTGAAGTCTCTTGATTTCCATATTCTAATGCAACAACTTCTTCCAATTGCAATTCGATCGGTGTTGCCAAAACATGTGAGATATGCGATCATGAGAGTATGTTTTTTCTTCAATGCCCTTTGTGCCAAAGTAGTGGACTTGCAAAAACTAAAAGAAATTCAGAATGAAATTGTGATCACATTGTGTTTGCTGGAAAAATACTTTCCACCATCCTTCTTTGACATTTTGGTGCATTTAATGGTGCATCTTGTGAGGGAGGTCGAACTTTATGGTCCTGTTTTCTTTCGATGGATGTACCCAATTGAAAGGTTAGGTCAATTTACTTTACTATCATGTATTAATATAAGTAAATAAGTGTATCGATTTAGTTTTCTTTTTAATGTGTTAGGTACGTGAAAGTATTAAAGGGTTATGTGAGAAATCGTAATCGCCCAGAAGGTTGTATTGCTCAATGTTACATAGCTGAAGAAGCTATTGGGTTTTGTTCTGAGTTCTTATCGGAATTAGATTCATTTGGAATTCCGACGAGGAAGGATGATGATAAATCGATAGGAGGTTCGGATGTCGTTGAAGTTGATCGCATGTCCTTGGAGCAGGCACATCTTCATGTGTTACATAACAAGAATGATGTTCAACCTTATATACAGTATGACTTTCCTAATTTCCCATTAATATGAAGTTAGTTCCTCACATACTTATCTCCATATATATTAATAACTAATGTTGCGTTACTCATTAATACCATATTAGGGAGCATGAACAGTACTTGAAAGAAGCCCATCCTCGAAAAAGGAAAAATAAGAAGTGGCTTGAAGAGGAGCACAACCGCACGTTTATCCATTGGTTAAGTAAAAGGTTATGATTTAGGGACATGTTGACTTATCCACCACTTTAATTTTCATTAGATTTTACCCATTTTTTAGTTTTCTTTTAAACAATGCCACTATTTTTTTATTTATTAGTTGCAAATCTTAGTGAAAAACAATTTCGAAGTCTAATACCAACTACTGGAAAATAGTGGTAGAGTGTAAAGAAAAACTAAATAGTTGGTGAGGTCTAATATTAAAAACTAAAGTGGGAATAAAGACGAAATATCCCCTTACTTTAATATGTTAATTTGAATTTTTTTTATAAGTAACTAAAATTCTTATATTAATAGGTTGCTCTCGAAGAAGAACTCCCAAACAACAATATCTCAGATGACTTAAAATGGATTGCTCGTGGACCTCGTCGAGACGTTACTAAAGTTCACGGATATGTCATTAACGGTGTTCGTTACCTAACAAAGGATCGCGATGATGCACGAGTAACCCAAAACAGTGGAGTGAGCCTAGTTGCTAAGACACTGCAGATAGCTAGTGCAAAGGACAATAATCCTGTTCGTACCGATATGATTTTCTACGGTGTCATAAGGGAGATATGGATACTTGACTATTTTTCAATTCAGATTCCTTTATTCAAGTGTGATTGGGTTGACAACAAAAACGGAATTAACATAGACGAGCTTGGTTTTACATCTGTCGATCTTAATAGAGTTGGTCATAAATCCGATTCTTTCATCTTAGCCTCTCAAGCGAAACAAGTTTTCTATGTTCCGGACTAAATGAATCCTAAATATCCAATTGTATTGTCAACTCCTCAAAGGGATTACTATGATAAAGATTGTGAAGATGATCTCAATGATGGATGTCTCGGGGATGATATTTGCACTATAGTTTTGCCAACTATTGAATCCTTTGACGTGGTTGAGGAATCTTCCGAAACTTATATGCGTGAAGATTGTGAGGGGACATGGATAGATAATACACCAACATAATTGTGTTAGACGATGTTATGATGCTTAATGTTTGAATTGTTCTTTATTATTAGTTATAGTTGCTTAAAATGTTAGCTTGTTTGGTGACGTTGTCCAACTTTTTATTTTTTGTGTGGAACCTACAACAATTGATTATTGGAAATTGAATGTATGGAATATGGGCTATGTGACATTTGTTCTAGACTATGGATTATTATTTTCTGCTTAATATTTTGACAATTATGCTCTTGTACATTTTAATTAACATAGGATAAAATGGTGAATTTTAATTTGTGGTACATTTCAATAATTGTATTGTTTGAGTATTTACGACTTGTATTGATGACATCTATATTATTGATCTTTTTTGTGTTTCAACAGTTCAGCTTTAACTTGAAATGGAAGACATTGATCTCGAACTCGTGGAGAAACCTTCACAATATAGTAGTAAAGGTAGAGGTGCGGCGAAGCTAAAGCGATTGACTAAAATAAAGAGTAGTGAAGAACGGATAAGAGCTTTATACAATGATCTTGGGTAACTAATAAGTACTAGCAAAAAAGAATTATCAAGTTATGGGGGTTTGATGGTGAAGTGCTTTGTGCCGATAACTTATCCAAGTTGGCCTAAAGTGCCAATCAAATTGAAGAGTGATTTGTGGGAGGCAATACAGGTATATATATATTATATATATAGCTGTTATATATTTGTGGGGATCATGATGATAATTCACGGATCCAACCCTCATTCATTCCTACATGAACAAAACAGTTCATGGACTGATTATTAATACACTGTGGTCAGTCTAAAATTTCAAAAAATAAACAAACAAAAACAAAATATAAGCATGCATCTTGAATAAAATGCATCTTAGAAGCATACATATTTTGATGAAAGAGTGGTCATAAAGGAGAAATTTACCAGATATGTACAAACCATAAAATAGATTTCATTTTATGAACAAATAAATATATCACTACATCAAATCTGCCCATTTGTCAAGGTCATTGACCTTGACAAATCCAACTTCTCAAGGTCAATGATCGTGACATTTCGAGGCGAGATAACTTTTTTTGTCACGGTCGTGTCACGGTCGTGTCGCGGTCAATGACCGTGACACGTTTGCCACGGTTATAAACCGTGACAAAGTTGTGACCCTTTTTAAAAAAAATTATCACGGTCAATGACCGTGACACATCCATGACAACTTTGTATTACGGGCTTGTCACGGTCAATGACCGTGACAATTCTGGGCAGAATTTAAAAAAAATCTGCTGGGCAGTATGGCCACTGCCACTGCCCAGCAGTATATTTGTACCTGTTATAGCAACGTTGTACCTGTTCCAAACATCATATATCCAACACAAACTAAAGATAATGCAAATATATATTCATGACGATATAATCCAAATATTCAAAGTAAAAATAATATACATGACGATATAATCCAAATATAATTAAAATGGACAAACTTAAAAATAATGTTACTACATGTCTTGGATAAAACTGAGTAGGTGAGTAGGCCACACGACATACGAATTGACGTACCCACTAATATACGTCGTGCCGCATTGTTCGCGCAACCACAATAGGGAGTTCTCCTTTCCGGGTATGACATGAGTGGCGAGCACCCTGGACTCCATCTCTTGAAGCACACGTCCATGGACTATTCCACCCTCGACGATATTCGGGTCCCTCAACCCCCGCCATATCCGCTGGCCATCAAATACGTCCAATATGAACATGCTCGGCCAACCAATTGTCGACAATGGTCTGTTGGAGGGCGTCAAATAAGGAAGTGGATCGTCGAAGTACGAACGTGTCGGTGATGAAGCAGCGAGGTCCACATCCTCGTCATCCTGCGCCTCGTCCTCCCGCACCTCCTCCTCCACCGCCTTCTCCTTCTCCTTCCCTTTCCCTTTCCTTTTACGGTCTCCACCCAAAGTACGCTTCATGAATGCGTACATATCTTGGACCGTCGCCTCCAAACGGGACAACTTCGCGTCGTGTGAATCCAGCGTTCGAGCCAACCCGGTGTCGCTCGTCTCCAATCCGATGATCCTAGATTTTTCCACCCGCGAGCTCACTCCCCTTGTCCTCCCCTTGCGATCAGAGCCAAGCACTTGGCTGAGTGCGTCTGTGGACAAAGATGCCTCGTCGGCATCCACTTCCTTAAGCTTTGCCTGAAACGACAAAAATCACATGATTAATAAAATAAGTAAACTAAAAAATTATAACGTAATAAACAATAATTAAACTGTCGGATTACTTACAATCGTGGTCGCGACGCTCGGGGACACCTCCTTGTCCTTCCCCTTCTTCGTCCGAAGATCCACATAAGTATCGAGCCTATGTGGCTTACCCCCTGGCCCACTCCCTACCCCCTGAAATAAAATAATGTAAAGTAAAATTAGTATCGGCCCCGCAAAGTAAAATAATATCCAATAATATATTTCTGTAGTTATAGATAAATTAAATCTTACCTGCATCCTATGCTCCACCTCAGCGTAAGAGATCCGGCCGGAGTAGTGCACGTCCGTCTTTTTAGCCCGATTTTCCCTCCCCGATTGGCGAGATGCCAATAGTCGATCATTGATCTCATTGTCAATGAACTTTTGCCATTGTGCCAATGAGATCGGCTCCTTGGGCGGGACGGATCCGCGCCATTGTAAAATGGACTCTCGTGTTTTTCCAAAGTACCGTGTCCGCATATTTTTCTTCCACGTCTTGTGTTGCTCCCTCAACTGCTCCAAGACGGAATTGCGTAGCTTTGGATCCAAGTTGAATTGTTCCTATCCAACAAATACAATGTTAGTTGCGAATAAATATAAATATGAAATTGAAATTGAAATATTCATATAAATATTACCTGTAGTGCCGCCCAAACAGCTAACTTGAGCTCATATGGCACCTCCTTCCAACTCATAAACCCCGGGCCGATGACCGTCTTTAGCAGCTCGAGGGATCTCGCTAATAGCTCCGACTTGTTCTCGACGGTAATCCCAAATTTTCCATATTTGGGGAGCCAAGGGGCGGAGGAGCCCTCGTCGCCTCCGCTACCACCGAACCCAGACGACATCATCATAAACAGCATCATCATCTTCGCCTTAACATTTGAAGGAGACATTTTTGCTATAAAAAAAATGTTATTAGTACAGATAAAAAAAATGTTAATAGTACAATTATCTAGGGTTAAAAAATTATCTAGGGTTTTACCTAATTGAATTAATTTCATGAATAAAATTATTATCAATTTAAATGAAAATATCAATTATTATCCAATAATTTTGAATGAAATATTTATTTTAAAATGAAAATTTCAATTATTATCCAATATTTATATTTTTCTTTTTCTATCTAATAATTTTCAACGTAAGAGCACAGTACATAACGTATGTGTAAGTTCCGTCAATACCATTTCGTTTCAATTTTGTAATATTATGTTTTTTTCAAATATTTTAAAAGTTATTAAATGGGTGCCCCACCCCCACCCCCTGCCCCCTCCCCCCGCCACACACACACGCACACCTACGCACCTATGCACACACACACCACCCCCACCCACCCCACCCCCACCCCCTCCCCCCACCACGACCGTGACAACTACATATATTGTTTATCAATAAAATTATGACATGAGATAATTATAATTGGAGCATAAATTTCATTATCATAAAGGGATAAATCCAACCAAGTACAGAGATTCTACAAATTAAAGTGAGAATTAAATTTAAGACTTTCTAATAACATGCATGCATATGTATTCTAACTAATGATATTACTAAAAATATACAATTGGCAACATTTTGTGAATTTACTAAACTTTATATAATATTATCAAATTCTGTTAAAAAATTATCTAGGGTTTTACCTAATTGAATTAATTTCATGAATAAAATTATTATCAATTTAAATGAAAATATCAATTATTATCCAATATTTTTTAATGAAATATTTATTTTGAATGAAAATTTCAATTATTATCCAATTATTATCCAACTATTATCAATTATTTATTTTGAATGTATATAATATCCAAAAATATAAATGTAAATAATATTTAAAAAAAAACCCACCCCCACCCCCACTCCCTCCCGATGTTTATTATCCAATTATTATCCAACTATTATCAATTATTTATAAAATTGATGTCTACTTTTAGTGTTGTGTATATATGTTAGTTGATGCCATTATATTTTTAGCCTAATTAGATTCTAAGGTTATCTCAATTTATATTTTTCTTTTTCTATCTAATAATTTTCAACGTAAGAGCACAGTACATAACCTATGTGTAAGTTCCGTCAATACCATTTCGTTTCAATTTTGTAATATTATATTTTTTCCAAATATTTTAAAAGTTATTAAATGGGTGCCCCACCCCCACCCCCTGCCCCCCTCCCCCCGCCACACACACACGCACACCTACGCACCTACGCGCGCACACACACACACACACACACACACACACACACCACCCCACCCCACCCCCTCCCCCCCTCCACCCCCCCCTCCCCCACCACACACCACCACCACACACACACACACACCCCACCCCACCCCCTGCCCCCCTCCACCACCACCTCCCCCACCACACACCACCACACACACACACACACCCCACCCCACCCCCTCCCCCACCACACACCACCACACACACACACACACCCCACACCCTCCCCCACCACACACCACCCCACACCACACACACACACACACACACACACACACCACACCACCCCACCCCCTGCCCCCCTCCACCACCCCCTCCCCCACCACACACCACCACACACACACATTTATACACACACATATACACATACATATACACACGCACACACCCCGCCCTGCCCCCACCCTGCTCCACCCCGCCCCACCCCCTACCCCACCCTGTCCCACCCCCCACACATGCACACACGCACATATATACACACATACACACATATATATACACACAAACATATATATAAATGGAAGAGAGAGAGAGAGGGAGGGAACGGCGCGGGAGGGAAAAAAGAAGGAAAAAAGGGTTTTTGTTGTTAACATTGTCACGGTCGTGTCAAGGTCATTGACAGTGACAATTATTTAAAGAATTGTCACGGTCAATGACCGTGACAAGTAAATTATCACGGTCTTGTCACGGTCAATGACCGTGACAAAAAACGCGTGTTTTTTGTCACGGTCAATGACCTTGACAAGGATGGCCGGCTGAAAGGTGACAATTTGGCCAATTTGGTGTAGTGTATAAATATTATGGTTTCCTATCAAAAGTTGATTGTATGATCAGGTGAAGAAACCAATTCGGTTAGGTTAGACAGTTTGAAAAGTACGCCAGATTAACGAAGCAAAAGAGAAACATTTGAAATTCATTTTTGGCATTGTAAGTATATTTGCATTGTCCATTGGTAACATACACCCCCTAACAGCTCCACCAAAAACTGTCTTCACCCCCCCCCCCCCAACCTCCGTAACAAACAAGACAACGAGTGATTTCTGACCAAGCTATCCTCGAACTTCGCAACTTGTTTATCCCACAAAATCATAACTCCCCTCCCCTGATGAACCACATAAGTCAAATGTACACCACTAACATGCCCCTCCCCCCTCCCCCCCCCCCCCCCCCCCCCCACACACACACACACAAAATAAAAATAAAAATAATTTGGGTCACCACCTTACTCATTGTACTAATCTTGGTCTCTTGCAAACACAAGACATATGATCTCCATAAAGAAATCTCCCTCCTAACAATAGTATGATTGTCAAGGTCATTTAACTCCATGACATTCCACAAAATAATTGTAATACCCCGTACTTCAATTACTAATAGTAGCAGTAAAGAAAACCATATTGAAGTTATCCAAAAGTCTCCATTAAATTATGAAGAAGATGAAAAAGAAACATAAGACTATGAAATCCCAAAAGACCAAGCATATGATAAAGTTCAACATTCGGAATACTCATCAGAAGAAACTTTAAAAGTAGATCAATATAACTTTCTCCAAAAGGTTCAGATCTCCCCAAGTATGATACAAATTTAGCAGGTCGAAAAGGCCACCATTCAGATAAAGAGGATAGAAATTATGAAGTGCTTATGATTAAAGAATTATAAAACTTTTCTTCTTCGATTGATCTCAAAAAGAACAAGTACAAAGACTAACAGGCTGAAAATTAAAAACTCTCCAAAGACGATATTACAGATGCATAACCAACTAATGCTCCCAAAGTAGGTAAGATTTCTAAACAAATTCCATATGATCCTTTATTTATAAGATTCACAAGATCTTTAGGAAAAAATAAAACTTAAAATCAACTTAATTTTCCTAAATGATAAATTTCATAGGCTGGAATGTTAGAGCTATGGCAAATAATGCTACCAATAGAAGAATAAAAAGATTAATTAGAAAATATCAACTTCCTTCTATTTCCCTAATAGAACCAAAAGTTAATTTTGACACATTAATAAAGTACTAGCTAAGATGACAATTCACTAATAGTTTAAGAAATCTACCCAATAAGATTTTCTTCTTATGGAAATATTTCTTTTTCAGATCAAATTTGATATTGATCCGAATAGCAAGAGGATGGTGTTATCCTCTATGGGTTGCAGTTGGAGAGCGTTCAAAACAAACCTCACGAGACTTTGGATTATACCATTGAGACACCAACGCGAGCTTCTCAAACATCCTCCTCCAAAATACGAGAAATTCATTAGTCCAGATGTGTGGACTGAATTTGTTTGCAGCAGGCTAATCAAAGGATTTGAGGTATAATTGAAAAAATAGTACAAGATTTGTGTGGTACTTTTTGTTATTATTTTATAATTTTTTGCTTTGATTTATAAGATTGTAAGTGAGGCACAAAGGGAAAAGAGATTCAAGGTCACATACAATCATCGTATGAGCAAGAAGGGTTACGTCGGTCTTGCTGATGATTTGGTATGTTTTAGTTTGAATATTTTCATTAGATTTGTGATGGTTTGAACTTGAACATTGAATTATTCTTTAATAATATGATTTTTTTTGTTTTACAATTGATACCAGAAAAAGAAGATGGGTTCAGAATATGAATATGACAAAGCTTTCTTATGGTTGAAAGGTCGTGAAAAGAAAGATGGTGAATATGGAGATGATTCATTAAAAGAGGTGGCGGATAAAATGGTTAGTTTTTATAAATTACGACACGAGTTCCTTTATTTGGTGTTTTTTAGTGTATGATTTGTAATTTTGATAATATTTAGATGACATTCTGAATGATTGAATCTACTTCATTGTAGGTTGAATTGAAAAGACAAGTTAAGGATGGTAGTTTAATCACCGAAGGAAGTAATGATGTTCTTACTATGACATTGGGTACTCGCGAATGCTTGAGCCGTGTTCGGGGGTTGGGATTCGGAGTTGTTCCCACAAGGTACTTCAATCTTCCAAAGCGTGGTTCCAAGAGACATATTACTGAGTTAGAATATGAATTAAGAGAAGCGAAGAAAAGATTAAAAGATATGGAAGCCCAGTTGAAGTTAAGATATGAGCCGGTTGCCGTAGCCCCAACAGTCGCACCCCGAGCTGAGAAAGTTGCTTCATATATGCGTGAAAGTGAAAATATAAAGCGTTCAAGTTAGGGTGGAAAATTGCAACACAATCACTTTCTTCAAAGGTATAATGACACAAAGATAATTATACAAACACATACCATTAAGTTTTTGTTATTTTTGTTGTAATTGCAATTTGTTTTTGTGTTTCTTTGGCATAGTTCAAAGATAGTGGTGTAACACATAGTGAAAAGTTACTACCTCAATCAGTAGCTGCTGTGAAAAGTAAGAAACCATCTTCGATAGCTAGTGATAAAAGTACGAAACAAGCGTCTTCTTCAAAGGTAATGGGATCACATTTCTCGATGGTGATAACTTTGTAGTTTTACTTGGTTGGATTAGTAGGGTATTGAATTTTATGTCGTTTTACTAGGTTGGGGCCAATAAATTGCTCAATTTTAATACATTGCTAAATTTTTATGTGATTATTTTTCGTAATTTAGGTTAGAGAATGTAGGTTGGCTATTGGCAATAAAACTAACATCGTTGCCGAGGGGATCGTATTCGATAGGAATGGACTGAACGAGAAAATTCATAATATAGCGTTGGGAGAAAACAATGTTCAGGTTTCCATTTCTAAAGTTATTTCTTCTAGTGCCATCCTCCCGATACCTGTTCCAAGTGAAATATATTTTGTGAAAGAGGCTATTGGGTCATATGTTGCTTAGCCCAAAGAGTTAGTGTTGTTGAGATTTGAGGTAAACCATTGGTTCTTATGTTTATCTATAAGTTTATGTTTGTGCTATGAATGACATTGCTTTCTGACATTTCACATGATTCAATGTAGAATGAAATGGAAGTTGGGAAAAAAGCAGGCCATGAGAAAGAGAAGGATATCTTCGGTGAAAGTAGATGTGATATAGTAAACAAGAATATTGATTGCGATTTGATAAGCGCCTTCACCCATAATTTATTTATAATGAAGACGAATCAAATAACGATTCCACTGGAGAAAGAGATATTTGGAGAAGATAAGGGTCAATGCTATGTTTTTAAGAACGATTTGTGGGACTTTTGTGCATTGAAGCCTTTAGATGTAACGTGCATTGTTGCATACATGAGGTATAATTTGACTTAATCGTGTTATTTAAAATGCGTAGTGACTAATTTAGTTACTTACTTTTACAAGTTCTTGTATGATAAGTTTCAGTGCTCCCGAGAAGAGTTTCAATTCTTCAATCCCGAGTCTTTCAATGGTACAAAAAAATTTGGTTTAACTCGACTTATTAGGAAAAGGTTGGGGAATGCAAAAAAACTCAGATTTGTTTCATTCCTTACAATCTCGAAGGTATGTAAGTAGTTAAATTAATTTTTTCCACATTAATAAACAAATCTTTATTATATTCTGTACTATATAATTATGACAAAATTCATTTTACAGGTTCCATTGGGTATTGATTATCATTGATTTGTCCACAAGAACTATTTATTGGTTGGATTCATTGAATACGGTACCGAGTGACAAACATAAGATGTATATCACTACGTGAGTATAATATAATTTTTAATTTTGTTTGACATGCATTATGAGTACATTATTATTGCGATCTCCTAATACACGTCTTTGAATTCTCTTTACATGTAGTGGGATTAACACATTGAGCATCGATGGGAAAAGGCATAACGCATCATGGAGTTGTATTAAGGTAAATTTATCATATAGTTGTTGTTATATAACATGTATAGCTAACATACAGTTTTCCATTGAAGATATAGAAGTCCTTGCACTAACTTTCAAATATCCCATCATTAGGGAAGTTATCACATGGCAAACCCCCTCTAAAAGTGATCCGAAAAATCTTTCTCCCTTTCTCCCTAAAGGCTTCTTAGTCTATAGGTGTTCTTAATGGGAAACACATTCTTATAGGACTAAATTATGAAGAGGATTTCATTCATAATTTATGGTTGAGAGACCAATGGTTCATTGATAAATAACCAATGAAAACATTTAATTAGTCCCCAAACATCAAAGTCGATGAAGAGATTCCTATTGTTCCAGTTTGAACAAGATTTATAAATCTTCCTATCCACTTATTCGTAACATCCTCTATTTATTCAATCACTAATATATGTATCTAGTAAAGATCAAATAATCATATCTACAGATTATTATCTAAACCCTTTAGGCATGACACATTATTAAGCTTACAACAACAATTGAGAAAATATTCATCGTAGAAGAATCTAAGATCGCAGATGTTACAAGGCAAGACTCTAGCAAACCTCAAAGTCCATGACAATAATCAAGTCTAGCAGTAAAATAAGTGCATAAGATAACAAAAGCTGAAACTATAAGCAATTAAGCTACAATTCAATTAATGCTACGAAGTAGCATCCTTTTCAATATCTCCATTTTCGCCCAGGCTTGTCTCAGTCTCGTCGTCCTTTAAAGAAGTAGCTACTGTGGCCTCTTCCATTTGTTTCCTATCCAGTTTTGCAACCTCTTTCATAGGGAGTTTCAAATGTGGAGAAGTCTCCTTGGTCACAAAAAATCCCAATGTCAAGTCTATACCAGATGATGAGAGAATACCTGCAGTTGACACCATGTGTGCTACTGATAGAGAAGAGGAAAAGGAGATGTTCACTCTTGTAACTGAAGACTTAGAGAATCTCTCAATAAGCATTGAGTAGAAGAAAAAGGAACATATAACCGGCATTTGCAGCAGTTAACCCAAGAAGATAAAGCTCCTTCCATATTATATCAGATTATTTTCATCATGAATCCACTTAATTAATCTTCGGACATTATTTTCACACATAAACTTAACAGATATGCCATTGTATAAATGTTTGTGTGTGTTTATGTGCGCGTGTGTGAGTGGGGAAGGGGGGAGGGGACGGGGCAGGGGCGGGGCAGTATTGCATATATATGCAGTTGCATCTGCATATATATGCAACTGCTACATATATATATGCAACTGCTGCATATATATATATATATATATATATATATATATGCAGTGCATATATATGCAACTGCTGCATATATATGCAGATGCCGCTTACAATCGACTTGGGACTCGCCATTTAATGAAATTTGATGAAGGTCTGCCTGCGTATAGAACGCAAGTTCGCGTGCCACGTGATCATTCACGTCCACCTCTTGCTCTCGGTCAATGTTAACAGAAAGGTTGTGTATCTAATCCACATTCTCAGGCCAGCTGATATCGCCCAGTTTATCGAGTAGACCATCCTTGTTGTATATGGCGTTCTTCGAAGGTTCAATTAACTTCACATCGTGATTCAAACTAATGTAATTAATACTAATTGAGTCAAACTAATATAATTCGATAGACAACACATCAAACATAAGAAATCATAAAGCTTAGTTAATATGAAAATAAAATGTATAAGCTTAACAAAATAGGAAATTTCCATCTCAATAGATAACAAAATAGGCAATTTACTGGTTATAAAGGCATACACTTAACATTGGTAACATGAACACTAAAACCGATTCAAATGTAAAAGGGACAATGGTAACATGAACACTAAAACCGATTCAAATGGAAAAGGGATAATGATTCAAGGTGTTCAAAACTGAATACATTGTTTATTAAGTGAATATAATTAATTCAAACGCTAATATATTATTTATTAATTAATTCATATGTACCATAAGCACTAATAAACATAAATGTCTGATAACATAACAATCCATAGATCATTCTTTTTTTCAATTTAACAACAGAAACTATGAGCAGATCATCATTTCTAAAATTTCAATCTTTACCTGTAGCTGGATTCCAGATAAAGAAAACTATAGGACCAAGCCCATTACCAGACACTATAGAGTGTACTCGATAAATTGTGTAGACGTGGCTCCCATTATCACGCCTTAATGAAAAAAGCATATTCTGGTGAATAGATGAGTAGAGGACCGCCGAATCAGAACCTTCCTAAAATAAGTATCATCAACCATTTGAATAAACATAAGAATAATTCACAAAAGCGTTGAATAATTAAAAGTTATCAAAAACTCATGTCGTTAGTGAAATTGTCGAGTTTAGATCTTTCACAACCATTCCGAAAGTAGACTCTCATTGATGAACATGGATGACTTGATCCTTTCCATGAGGAACTACCATGAAGCGAGACATAAGTGAGGGAAGGAAAATACGATCGATACACACGGTAGGAGAAGAGGGAAAAAAATTACTGCCCTACTCTCACACCTACTGTCAACAGATTACTCCCATAACTCCTCTCAGACCTGCTCTGATCACCTCACCCGCTCACAATCCAAACCAAACCTCGCCAAACACTGCTCCTACATCCCCATCGCACCTATATGTATTGGGAGGACTACCAAAAGAGGATTACAGAGAGTATGAGATGTTAGTATATATACACATGATGCATATATATGCATACGCAACTGCATATATATGAAGCATATGCATATATATGCAACATATGATATATATGCAATGCATATATGATATATATGCAGCATATGATATATATGCAGTCCATATATATGCAACTGTATATATATGCAGCATATGCATATATATTCAATGCATATATATGCAACTGCATATATATGCATATGCTTCATATATATGCAATTCGTGTGTGCATGTTTTTGTGTGTGTTTGTGTGTGAGTGTGAGTGGGGAAGGGGGGAGGGGATGGGGCAAGGGGCGCGTGTGTGTTAGGATGTAAAAATCAGATACATACTATATGTTAGGATACTAAACCAAGTGAAATTGATAAAACTTACACAAACATTAAACAGAACACAAACATAAAAAAGAGTTTGACATAAAAAAAGAGTTTGACAGACAACTAATAACTCTTTCACAAAGAGACTAAAACTTACACAAACATTAAACAGAACACAAACATCATACATGGCCAAAAAAAATTAAAAAACACATCCTACGGTTCAATTTTTATCCTCTGATTTTTCTTCCTTAATATCATTATGAGGATAATTGTCGTTAAACGGTACTTTTGATTTCAATCCAAGGATTTTGAGGAGGGTAATCACCTTCAGGATCTTATAAGTAATGTGTTTGATGGAAGTGGGCTGGAAAGTACCCAGGATTTCATAGCCTTTTACCGTTCATCTTAAGGCAGCAACTTCGAGAAACGACAGCATTTTCGTCATGCCCCGTCGATGCACATGTAGCCAACTTCATAGCTTCCATATCCGGAGATGATCTTCCACATTCACCATGATGCTTTTACCAACGAACAACTTTTAATCAATATCAAATTGGAAAGATGTTCAAGTTAAAATTCACCACCAATCCCTATAAAAAATGAAGCACCCAAACATGTTCAAGTTCTACCGAGCATAATTATTGAAAATACAAAATCAACTTTAAGGTACTTCTTGCATAAACCATTGCTAAATTTAGGGCATACCTGTGAAGAAAGATAATAATTTAATCAAAAAACTAAATTGTGAAGAAAACCCCCAATTGCACACCTGTGAAGAAAAAAAGATTGCGGCACAACTTTCAAATCAAAATAATAAGACTGAAAATATAAGGAAAATTCAAATCTCGTTCAATGCTTTACACCAGCTGTGTGAATGTGTGTGTACTTTGTGAGCAAGAGAGCGAGCGACTGAGTGAGAGCTTCACCCACCCCATGCTTGCAATTTTACCATGTTTTTGTCTTCAATCAGCTCATATTTATACCTAAAGTTAATGCATACTTTGGTTAGTACTCATTCCTTAAACACATTCACATATATAATTTCAGATCAATGAACACAGTGATTCAAAAGCAGAAGTTCAAAATCACCAATAAAAATGTCTGCACTAACATAAAAATCTCACCACTGACATTTTGTTCCAACTATAGATCGCTGAACACGCTCAAATTTAGTTCCAACTATAGTTTTAATCCTTATATATAAGGACCATTAACATATTTCAAGTGAAGATTTCAACTATAGATCACTGAACACACTCAAATTTAGTTCCAATTGTGATGGGTTTCACCTGTCTCTAATAATAGACAGAAGTAGCATCATAATAATAGTCATGCTTCACCTGTCTCTACATGAAGTCTGCAATAATTAAGACACAAAATTAAAAAGTGGGGACTAAGAAAAAAGTGGGGATTAAGTAAAAAAATCCTAAACTTATAGTTGAAATGACCACCAGAGTGAAATATTAAATATTAAGAAGAAAACTCAAAATGAATCAATTGAAATATAGAAATAGAAGGGCATATTCTTCATGTCTAATTTCTGAGGGCTTTTCTTCAGCAAAGAAAAGTAAAAATCTTCGCCATAGGTTTCATTGATTCTTTTTATGTTAGAATTTAGTGTTATGCTCTGACCCCCCCCCCCCCCTACTGTTTGGGGGTTTCGGCCAAATTCGGATTTCATTTTGTTTCTCCGGCCTGATCGGCCCGACCACTTACTACATTAGGAATAGGGGTTGTTTTAACTCCCCTCCAACCATAGTCTAGTCCAATCCCGAACCCTTGTACCTTATTATGGCTAATAACCTCCTGGTGTAAATGAAAATAGAGAAAAAGACCTACGAACAGATACAATAGATACATAACCAATAAAAGACTGAGAAAAAGCCATATATTTCGAATTCTCGTCACAATTTTTTCATTCATGATTTTCTGTTATATATATATAACAGATATATATAATACTGTTATATATATCTGTTATATATATATATATATATATATATATATATATATATATATATATATATATAACAGTATATATTATATATTATATAGTATATAGTATATATATACTATATAGTATATATATACTATATATATTATATAGTATATATATACTATATACTATATAATATATAATATATACTGTTATATAATATATTATATATATAATACTGTATATTATAGTATATAGTATATATTATATAGTATATATATAATATAACAGTATTATATATATCTGTTATATAATATATTATATATATAATACTGTATATTATATATATTATATAGTATATATATATATAATATATTATATAACAGATATATATAATACTGTTATATTATATATATACTATATAATATATACTATATACTATATAATATATACTGTTATATATATATATATATATATATATATATTATCTATATTATATGAGAGGGGGGTGTTTTACTGTTTCAAAAAATCAATGGTTGAGATCGCATTTTTTTGGGCGATCTAATGGTGTGGGATTGTGCCACGTAGGATTGTATCCATTGTGAGGTGGCAAATGAGATAATATCTCTTCAATCTCAAACTCACCCCCGATTCTTCATTCCTCTCTCTCATTTCTGTCATCTCTCCCTTTCAACCAAGCCCTAATACTACCTCCCCGCCGCCGCCCTCCACCTCACCCGATCCCTCCAGCCGCCGCCATCCACCTCTCCCGATCTCTCTCCCCTGCTCCGGTCTCTCTCATTCACGCTGCCTCCTCTCTCCCCTCCCCGCTGCCCCCCTCTCTCCCCCTCCATCTTTCCACAGCCGCGCCGCCCCCTCCCCCCGCCCCCTGCCTTCCACGCTCCAGCCGCCCCTGCCTCCACGCTTCTGCGCCTACACACACTCACACATAGATCACACACACAGAGATCACACATGCACACACACACACAGATCACGAACACACACACACAGATCTAACCAATGGTGATCTTGAGGAGAAAGGGCGATATTGTTACCTCCGGGTGTATTATCGATCCGGCCAGAAAAGTACCTCCAACTACTAAAATAGGTATTGAACTTTTCTCCTATTTCCTATTTAGATCTTTTCTTTTCTTTTGTAAGGTCATGATTAAGGGTTCTTTGTTATAAAACATTTTTTTGGAAAATTGTTTGTCTGTACTAATATGTACCATCAAAAATTGGAGAAAAAGCATAGTAATCGTGATCTTTTGCAAAATGGTTTGCCTGATTCAAGTAACTCAGCATCAATTTTTTTTTGCAAAATTTATTGCTTGAAGTGATCTGTTGCAAAGTGGAATTTTTTTGACATCTATCTCCAATGTTTTATCCTTAGTAATAATGTATTTTTTTCTCTGATTTTTAATTAAATATCCTTTTGCAAAATATATATTATTATTTTGCAAAAGATCGCCATTATTAAGCTTTTCTCTAATTTGTAATGTTTTTTACGAAATCAGAGAAACAATTTTTACAATGAAAGATAAAATCTCAAAGAATTACCATATTCAGTTTAGCTTATATTTTCTCCCCAATACATGTTTGACAGAAGGCTACACGCATACAACATTTTCACCATCAAACAACTCACTCCTCCTTAAAAAAATTTAGCTAAGCATACTCCAGCTTTTCCTTCTTCAACAACTTAGATTTTGATTATGCCAATGATGTCCCAAAAGTTATAGCCAGTTGCCCACATTCTATTTGATCAAATGTCTCAAAGAATTACCACATTCAATTCAACTTAGATTTTCTCCCCATTATTTTCAGAGGGAATCAAAGAATGGGCTTTTTGATATTTATATGGTAATGTTGATATTTATTGGTAATGGTAAATTTATTGGTAATGGTAATGATAAAGTTGGGGCCTAAAGTTAGGAAAATAGGTAGTTGGTGCCTCAGTTTAACATAGAAGTTGATCATGTTTATTTTGTAAGTTTTGTTTACTATCTTTTGAGAAAATATTTTATCGTTATATTCTCCTCATTAATTGTAACTTACATTTAATGCATAGAAGTTGATCATGTTGATCATGTTGCAGCCTTGAAAAGCATGGTTCGAAGGAGACAAGGAAGATGAAAAGAGCGGGTGAGGTTTACGAATTGAAAGCAAGCGGATCAAGTTTTACATATTGCCTACTTGAATTGGTTTTCATTTATTTTTCATTTTTACATTTTGTATTCGTGATATGATGTTATCAAATTGTTTTTGATCCATTTCACACTATCTACATTTAAGGTTTCATATAGGTTTACATATTGCCTACATGAGTTTCAAGATGACACACACACAAATCACACTCACACACAAATGTGTTTTTTGAATTAGGTTTTTAAGTTGAGTGCTTATTTTTAATTTTCTTAGTAATTCGGATTGATGTGTATCTCCCCCCACCCCACCCCACCCCACACCACACCACATCCTATATAGCTAACGTACAATGCTTGCATATATCTGCCATATATGCAACATATATGCTTGCATATATCTGCCATATATGCAACCGTATATGCAGCCATATATGCAAGCATATATGCAGCCATATATCTGCATATATGGCTGCATATATGCTTGCATATATCTGCATATATATGTGCATATATAGGCTTGCATACATATGCATATATACTTGCATATATCTGCATTTTAACTATAGTACCAAATTAACTGATCACCATAGTATGAAATCCTTAAAAATTATACCAATTGGTATATAACTGTTATACGAAACCAATTGTTATACCAAACTAATAGTTATATCAACTGACCAAAGTCCCAACTGAATAGTTAATGTAATTTAATACCAAATGAAATACCAAACCAACTGCTATACCATTTCAAACCAACTCAAATATTTGAATTTCAATTTCAAATCAATATTTGAATTACAATATCAACCGAAATTCCAACTCAATCACAACACTGAATTTCAAACCAACACTGAAATACCAACTGAAATTCTATTTTGTTACTGAACTCTGTAAGTTTTAGTGTCTTTTCCTATGTTCTAATTAGAGTCTTTTCTAGAGAAGAAAAATTTACCGTTGATTAAATTGATTTATTTTATTGGGTATGACTATTGAATTATTTAGTGTTGGGAATCCAGTTGATCTTCGCTGTAATTGTCATTTTCAGGTCCATTTCAAATTCCTTTTATATTCCATTGATTCGGATCACAGGTAATATTTATTTTCCCCCCAATTAGTTTCACTTCATATTTTAACCTACATGTCTACATATGCCAAATATTTGCTCTGTTATGTTTCATGAAATGATTTTTTTTTACTAAAGTCATAGTAATTATAGAAACACACTTTAATACGACCAACAATGGAAAATCTTCGTCGTTCCTTTAGTGCCCCCTAATACATGGGATTTTTTTTTGTTTTTGTAAAGATAAATAAAAATGCCCAACTTCATTCTCATTGGTTCTTTGTAATTATCAGGTGCGCATAGAGATCACCGTGATGGTTATGTATAAACATACTTGGGAGAATAAGTGTCACAGAGAAGTTTACGACAAAGCTTACGGTATGTAAAAAGAATAAGATGGATTTGTTTACGACAAAACTTGCGATTTTTTTTCCTATATTGTTGGATTTGTCGTTATCCCTTGAGAAGGGTGGATAGTCCAATAAACAAAGGAGACTCTGCCCAATTTTTTTAAAACTTTGACACTTCATTGTTTTAAAACAAAGAAAACGGATCGAGGTTTACATATTGCCTACTTGGATTGGTTTTCATTTATTTTCCATTTTTACATTTTGTATTCGTGATATGATGTTATCAAATTGTTTTTGATCCATTTCACACTATCAATATTTAAGGTTTCATATAGATGATTTCGGGGTTGCTTGGGAACATTTAAATCCAGTAGTTTCAAGATGACACACACAGATCACACTCACACCCAAATGTGTTTTTTGAATTAGGTTTTTAAGTTGGGTGCTTATTTTTAATTTTCTTAGTAATTCGGATTGATGTGTATCTCCCCCCACCCCACCCCACATCCTATATAGCTAACGTACAATGTTTTTGGGAACAAACTAATTTTTTTTCTTTTCATTTCAGGTTTTAATCCAAGACCAATCAAACATGGACTTAATTTTAATGCTACGGGACTTCTATGGGGTTGCTATGAGACTTTTATTGGGCTGCTACGGGACTTTTATTGGGCTGCTACGGGACTTCTATGGGGCTGCTACGGAGCTGCTACGGGGCTAATACAGGGCTGCTATGGTAATAGCTACTACAAGGATGCTATGGGGCTGCCACAGAGCTGCTATGGAGCTTCCATTGATATAAATTTATTTTTTTAAGATGTTTGTTTTATTGAAGCTTTTGTTAGGCGATTTTTTTTATTTTTTATTATTGTTACCCTTGAGAAGGGTGGATAGTCCAATAAACGAAGAAAATTTTGCCCAATTTTTTTAAAACTTTGACACTTTATTTTTTTGAGACACAATGAGAATTTATTTGATGAATATTGTATATTTCATATTATATGTGAATTTGTTTTATGAATTTAGATTATTTGAATGTTGTTGGATTATTTGTTGTTTGTTAAGCAGGGTGAATAGTTTATAAACAAAGGAGATTATGGCCAATTGTTATAAATTACTCTTTTTTTGCCGTTTTGCAATTACGTACTTCGAAAATTTTCACCGTTTTGTAATTACGTGATTTCGAAATTTTCGTCGTGCCTTCAGGCACGGGCATTCTGCTAGTATATATATATAACAGTATATATTATATATATAATATTGTATTATATATATATATATATATATATATATATATATATATATATATATATATATATATATATATATATATATATATATATATACTATATAATATATATTGTTATATTATATATATAATATATACTATATACTATATACTATATACTGTTATATTATATAATATACACTATTATATATATATTATATATATATAACAGTATATATATATATATATATATATATATATATATATAACTGTCAATGCGTCAATCGGTAATCAACTTAATTTTTAGACTCTCAACAACTCACATGCCTTTAATGATACAATATCCAAGTTTTTTTTTTTTTTGTAAGGAATAGACAAATGTTCAATTTTGCTATCATAGAGAATGAGGTAGTTGGCATATGGCCATGTGATTTTGGAATTTTGAAATTTAGTTTTTGAGTACAATGATTTTTAGCTAGATGGATGAGGTGCACTTGATAGTTTTGTTATTGGAGTATTTTATATTTTTTGAATAGGGTGGATAGTCTTGTAAAGAGAGAAAATTCTATCCAAAATTATTATAGTTTTTACAATTATTTGTGTTGTATAAAAAATATTTTAGACTTGTACTCTTTTATTATTTGTTCAGTAATAATGTTTTGTGTTAACTAGTGCCCAATGCAAGGAAATGATACTCTTTATTGCAGATATTTTGTGTTGAAGCTCATGAAGTACTTCATGGAGGATCCTTCCATACCTTTTGAAATAAAGGTATGTTACCAATGTTCTCTTTTTGTCCTATTATGTAAAATATTGTTTAGTTATTAACTATTATATACCGTAATAATAAATTCAATTCTATCTTCAATTTTTTAGATGAGAAGATTGTCCGATAAAGTGACATACACGTTGAATGAACTAAATGAAGTTCAAATGGAGTTCATTGAGTTCATTACGGATTATATATATTATCACTACACCAAAATGGGCAAATTGTCACCTTTCAGCCGGCCAGCCTTGTCAAGGTCATTGACCGTGACAAAAAAACACGCGTTTTATGTCACGGTCATTGACCTTGACACGACCGTGACAACGAATTGTCACGGTCATTGACCGTGACAAGTCCGTGACAAGTCCGTGGCAAGTAAATTTGTCACGGACTTGTCACGGTCAATGACCGTGACAATTCGTGTCACGGTCAAAGACCTTGACACGACCGTGACAATGTTCGCAGCAAAAACCCTATCCCCCTTCTTTTTTCCCTCCCGCGCCGTTCCCTCCATCTCTCTCTCTCTCTCTCTCTCTCTCTTCCACTTATATATATATATTTGTGTGTATATTTATGTGTGTATGTGTATATATATATGTGTGTGCGTGGAGGGGGGCAGGGGGTGGGGGGTGGGGCGGGGTGGGGCAGGGTGGGGGAGGGGGTGGTAGGGGGTGGGGCAGGGTGGGGTGTGTGTGTGTGTGTGTGTGTGGTGGTGTGTGGTGGGGGAGGGGTGGGGTGGGGTGGGGTGTGTGTGTGTGTGTGTGGTGGTGTGTGGTGGGGGAGGGGGTGGATGAGGGGTGGGGCAGGGGATGGGGTGGGGTGGGGTGTGTGTGTGTGTGTGTGTGTGGTGGTGTGTGGTGGGGTGGGGGGTGGTGGAGGGGGTGGGGTGAGGTGTGTGTGTGTGTGTGTGGTGGGGGAGGGGGTGGTTGAGGGGTGGGGTGGGGTGGGAAATCATATGAAATGAATTCAAATTATAATTGCTCAAAATAAATATGAAATCATTTTAAGATATCAATTTTAAAATATCAAATTATAATTGCTCAAAATAAATAAATATTAAATCATAAGATAATTGCTCAAAATAAATATTAAATAATAATTACTAAGATATCAATTCAAATAAAGTCTTAATAACCTAACCAAAAAAAATAAAATAAAATATCAAATAAATTATCATCCACCTCATAGACATTCCCTACCAATCATTTTAAGATAATTTTTTCCTTATAAAGATAAATACCTTTGATTGCAAATCATGCACTTGTATTATTATTATTATACAACATGTATTATTTCGACGTGTAATTCTAAAATCTCACCTAGTTTTGTATACTATTTTTAAAATCATACTACTCCGACCGAACCTCTTACGCTGAGGTAGAGCATAGGATGAAGGTAATATTTAATTTATCTATAACTACATAAATATATTATTGGATATTATTTTACTTTGCGGGGCCGATAATAATTTTACTTTACTTTATTTTATTTCAGGGGGTAGGGAGTGGGCCAGGGGGTAAGCCACATAGGCTCGATACTTATGTGGCTCTTCGGACGAAGAAGGGGAAGGACAAGGAGGTGTCCCCGAGCGTCGCGGCCACGATTGTAAGTAATCCGACAGTTTAATTATTGTTAATTACGTTATAATTTTTTAGTTTACTTATTTTACTAATCATGTGCTTTTTGTCGTTTCAGGCAAAGCTTAAGGAAGTGCATGAGTCGCAGTCTGATGCCGACAAGGCATCTTTGTCCACAGACGCACTCAGCCAAGTGCTTGGCTCTGATCGCAAGGGGAGGACAAGGGGAGTGAGCTCGCGGGTGGCCAAATCTAGGATCATCGGATTGGAGACGAGCGACACCGGGTTGGCTCGAACGGTGGATTCACACGACGCGAAGCTGTCCCGTTTGGAGGCGACGGTCCAAGATATGTACGCATTCATGAAGCGTACGTTGGGTGGAGACCGTAAAGAGAAAGGTAAAGGGAAAGGGAAGGAGAAGGCGGTGGAGGAGGAGGTGCGGGAGGACGAGGAGGTGCGGGAGGACGAGGCGCAGGATGACGAGGATGTGGACCTCGCTGCTTCATCACCGACACGTTCGTACTTCGACGATCCACTTCCCTATTTGACGCCCTCCAACAGACCATTATCGACAATTGGTTGGCCGAGCGTGTTCATATTGGACATATTTGATGGCCAGCGGATAGGGCGGGGGTTGAGGGACCCGGATATCGTCGAGGGTGGAATAGTCCATGGACGTGTGCTTCAACAGATGGAGTCCAGGGTGCTCGTCACGCATGTCATAACCGGGAAGGAGAACTCCCTATTGTGGTTGCGCGAACAATGCGGCACGACGTATATTAGTGGGTGCGTCAATTCGTATGTCGTGTGGCCTACTCACCTCCTCAGTTTTATCCAAGACATGTAGTAACATTATTTTCTAGATTGTCCATTTTAATTATATTTGGATTATATCGTCATGTATATTATTTTTACTTTGAAGATTTGGATTATACTGTCATGAATATATATTTGCATTATCTTTAGTTTGTGTTGGATATATGATGTTTGGAAAAGGTACAACGTTGCTATAACAGGTACAAATATACTGCTGGGCAGTGACAGTGGCCATACTGCCCAGCAGATTTTTTTTAAATTCTGCCCAGAATTGTCACGGTCATTGACCGTGACAATTTTTTTAAAATATTTCCACGGCTTTGTCACGGTTATAAACCGTGACAAACGTGTCACGGTCATTGACCTTGACACGACCGTGACACAAAACGCGAGTTTTTTGTTAAGGTCAATGACCGTGACACGACCGTGACAAAAAAAGTTGTCTCGCCTCGAAATGTCACGGTCATTGACCTTGACAAGGTGAATTTGTCAAGGTCAATGACCTTGACAAATGGGCAGATTTGGTGTAGTGTATGTATTTACGAGTAATTGTATTTTGTTATGTCGTAATGACAATGTGTTGAGATGATTGTGTTTTGATGAAAACTATATTGATTATATTTGATTGCAGGGTTACTCATTCTGGGTTGGATAGCGCCGAGAACAAATTGGATCGAATATTACGTTCGACAACGTCCTAGCTTGAGTATTATTTTGGATTGTGGTTCTTATGATGTAATTCGCAATGCTAGTTTTTGGATATTGTGATGTATCATCACTATTTTTAGGATATTATCATGTAAATAACTAGACGTTAGCTAGTTTTTGGATATGATGTAACTTCACATCAATTTGATTCTAAATATCTTGATGTATATCAAGTTAGTGATATTTATGACCTTTGTTATTATCTATTTACAATGGTTGATTTGAGTTCAAATAATAGTTGTTTATTGATGGATTAATGATTTTTTTTTGTAATTTTTTATATTAACATTTATGTCAGTTTTGAAAAAACTCTCATAAAATTATTAAAACTGACATAAATCTGATTTTATTTATGTGAGTTTTTTATGAAAATGTGATTAAAAACATGTTGAATGTCGTAGTTTTTATGTGTGTTCTTAAAAATTGAGATAAATGTGATCTTATTTATATCAGTTTTACGAACATTTATGTTAGGACTTTATATGTCAGTTTTGAAATTTTCTAAAACAGACATAAATGGTCATTTATGTCAGTTTTTAACTGACATAAATGATCATTTTTCTTGTAGTGGTATTTACTATGTTTGCATTTGTTCGGTACTCTCATTACACTTGTTTATATATATATATATACTAGCGGATGTCCTGCGTGATAAAACTCAAGCCATAATAAAAAATATATATTTAAAATAAAAAAAATATTTAATAGAATTTTTTTAAAAATATTTAATAAAAAAAATATTTTTTAAAAAAATTACTTTTAGCATGACATTTCATGCATTGGCATGAAACGAGAAAATGTCGTTGATTAAAAAGTAGAGATATTTTTTCAAAAACGTTGGCTCCTTATATATATATATTAATAATGCTCTTGTGCCTCTTGTGCAGACTAGTCCACACACACATATATATATATATATTGTGATACCCCGCCTAATTAAATACCGGGCAATCACTCCTGTATTAAATTAAAATCAAGGTGAACAGTTGGTTCATTCTTAGCATCACTGTCGTAAAAATAACTTTTCCAATTTAAACACCCTAATTAATTAGGCTAAGTGTCAAAACCATTTTAGACATTACTTTCCAAATTTTATTTTATAAACTAAGATTTAAAACTTACATAATTCAATATTAAAGAATCACACCACAATTATCCTGGAACATATAATCCAGATAATTTAAACATTCAACCACTAAATCCCAACATTTAAAACTTAAAGTAAAACATCCATACAGTAATAGATCCCAAAGTGACAATACTGGAAATAAATGAATCGCAAATGTCCAATAAAATAACTGGAGAATGGAAATGGGCGACACATGCCCAATTGAATAAATATGCTAGGAATGGAATCAAATAAATGAAGTTGTCTAAGCAAGAGGCCTGCAACCCCCACCTAAGCTGCAGCGCGTTCCTTCCAAAGGATCCTATGCAAGACGCCCCTATGGCTGGGCACCTGTAATATATACATATATATACAAGAGAGAAAGGAAAATAGAAACGGGTCAGAGCCCGATAGTGTATATGATTTAAAATTTGTTTAGCAAGTATTTAAAATGTTTACAGGTCAATGCAACAACATATTAATGCGACAATCTCTTGAGAAATTCTCACCTCTCTTCTAATGTGCACGCCTATCGCACTAATCTTCCCAACGAATTATCTTATTTTATCTCGCCCTAAACTTCCCAATGGTTTAACTTATCTTAGGTTACTCGTAAGATTTAAAACTGAACAATATGATTGTTTAAGAGGAAGATTTCATTCAGTAACAAAGCTCTCATTTTAACTTTATTTATTAATAAAGTTTCCTAGTGTCATATTACACTTTTCAAAACAAGTATTTTCAATTTGAAGTCATTATTCATTTCTTACTAGCCATAGTACAGTATGAAATCCCAAACTTTCAGAATTTAATATATATATTAAATACTCGTATAATATAGATATTATAACAGCACCCCACATAAATATTATGGTGCGGGCATACTCTGCTATCCAAACCCCGTATCACTCGTACTAAGGGAAATACAAGTTCAGAATCACTCTCGAACTATATTAACACATACACAAACAATATTGAGGCGAAGCATAGATTCCAAGAGTCTAAGAGGTCAGCACATACACTCACGTCTCTTAGGACCGTCTGGCCATCGATCAGATAGCCTGTACCAAGGATATCTATCTTCTAGGGTACGAGTCAATATCCCCCATAAAGGTCCCATTGAGATAAGACTGTCCTAGCGCGGTAACTTCAGGGATAGCAAGTAGTGCGGGCATGATTTTCACATATATATAATATATGCATACACACAGTCATATAAATATACTACTTTTATCATATCAATTTAGGTTCATCCCATAACCCATAATCACGACATTTATCCTTATTTTCCTATTATTTGTTGTCACGTATAACGGTTCGTCTCTAACTTTAATTTGAGGGATTATTCCAACTCACTACGTACCACTCATGGACTCTATCCTCCCAAGTGTAAAATTCAGTAGATATTCATTTATGTTCCAACGTAACTATCTTATGCGTCTCTCCCTTTAATACATAATTTCATCGTCCCTTATATGTAAATATCCCAAAAATGCAACTCTCGTCTTACATTAAAGGTCCCATAATTATTTATAAGTCCTACTGGTCTTCTTTATCCCCTAAAACATTTTAATAAGGGTGTCTAAGGAGTATTCTTCATTCAGAATCAATTCAACAATTTTAAAAGGGGAATTTAAGTCTGCCAGGAGGGGTCGATCGATCGAGGGCAGGGGCTCGATCGATCGATCAAGCAGGTATGGCGACCAGTTACGGGTTCTATCACATAACCTCATCCCAATCCAGATTTTTCACACCCAAACTTCCTAAAATTCGTACTATAATCAGTATACACCCATATTATTCATCTTTTACGTAAAGCATGTAATTTTACATCAATAACCATGGATTTATAGGCAAAAACTTCATAAAAATCTCAAGAACCCCAGAATTTCTTTAACATGGTTCTAATCAATCTTTTCCAGAATTTTCTTCTTCTAAAACATCATTAATTCGTGGTTTAATCCTCTACATGTGAAGGGGTTTTCAGATTATCATTCAAATCATTACTACATGCGATTTCTTATCTCCAACTTGGATTTTCTTCCATGAAACTCATCCTAATCATCCCTAGACTAGCATGAGTGATGCATTAACGAAAATAAGCAAGATAAACACTTGCCTGGAATTTTCAAAATTCTGATTTGTGGACGATTTTGGTGTTGTTGCGTTCCCCGTCGTGCGATCTACGCGTTAGTGGTGGTGGTGGTGCAATCGGGTGACTTTTTGGCCTTGGATTGCTTGGAAAGCTTCATCCTTCCCTCTCCTATGGCCGTTCTAAAGTTTTGAGTTATTTTAACCCTAGAAGATAACCTTAGACATCTGATATAACCCTTGAAATTTCGTGGGTTTAATTATCCAAAAATATAAAATGTCCAAAATGCCTTCCCGGGGTACTAATTAAGCCTAAAAATTCCCCGAGGTCCAAACTAAACCCCCGGGTACATTTTTCTGACTATCTCGACCCTTCCGGACACTTTGACGCACTCGAAATGAACATACGGGTGACTTATAATTTATTCAATTTTATTCATAAATATTTAGTCCCGACGCGACACGGGCGCGTCCCGACTCAAATTTTCAAAATTGTCATTTTATTCACTCTTGACATTTAATAGAACCAATATTATATTACTTTACTTATTAGTAATATTTAACAACAAGTTTCCCATAATTACTAACTCACCTCACATTAATAATTATAAATTGATTAATTTTCGGATTTATATTAAATTAATAACTCACATTAAATTTAATAAATCCCCAAATTAATATAGCATAAAAATACGGGGTATTACATACTTCCCCCCTAATAACGGAATTTCGTCCCGAAATTCGAAAATAAGGCTTACCTGGTAAGAATAAATCTGGGTATCTCTCGCACATATCTGCCTCGCGGTCCCAAGTGGATTCCTCCACATTATGATGCTCCCACTAGACCTGTACAAGTGGAAGTACCTTCGACCTCAATCTCCTCTCGCTATGGTCTAGGATAGCCACCGGTCTCTCCTCGTAAGAGCTGTCAGGCTGTAAGTCTATCTCATCTATCGCGATGTGAGTATGGGCCATATCATCCCGAAGATATCGTCTCAACGACGAGATGTGGAATACATCGTGAATGCGATGTAAATGCTCTGGCAGTCCCAATCTGTATGCTACCGGCCCAATCCTCTCAATAATGGGAAATGATCCCACGCACCTCGGGGCCAATTTCCCTTTCTTCCCAAACCTCATCATTCCTTTCATAGGAGATACACATAGTAACACTTGGTCCCCCACATTAAACTCTCGGAAGAAACGTTTCGCATTGGCGTAGCTTTTCTGTCCTGGGCTACTCGAATGCGACTCCTGATCATCTCGATCCTCGCAAAAGTTTCCTGAATCACCTCTGGTCCTAGTAACTTGTTATCCCCCACCTCGAGCCAATAAGTTGGGGAACGACAAGGCCTGCCGTACAAAGCCTCGAATGGAGCCATGCCAATCGTGAACTGATAAGATTTATTATAAGCGAACTCTATCAGGGGAAGATGTGGCTCCCAACCTCCTCCCAAATCAAGAACACACATGCGTCACATATCCTCCAACATCTGATTAGTACACTCTGTCTGTCCATCTGTCTGTGGGTGATAAGTTGAACTCAGTCGCAACTCAGTACCCATAGCCTCCTGAAAACTCTCCCAGAAATGAGACACGAAAATCTTGTCTCTATCTGACACAATATTCAGGGGCACCCCATGTAATCTAACAATCTCAGCAATGAACAACTGAGCATACTGACCCATGGTATAGTCTGTCCGCACCGGTAGAAAATGAGCCACCTTGGTCAAACGGTCTACAATCACCCAAATAGAGTCATGGCCCCGTTGTGATGTAGGCAACCCTGTAATAAAATACATGGAAATACTCTCCCACTTCCACGCGGGTATTTCCAATGGCTGAAGCAACCCTAACGGTTTCTGATGGTCCACTTTTACCAGCTGGAAGGTAGAACACTTGGACACGAATTCAGCAATGTCCTTCTTCATCTCACTCCACCAGTATTGCCGCCTCATAACCTGGTACATCTTATCTCCTCCAGGATGTACCACAAATCGGGACCCGTGAGATTGGGTCATCACTGCATGACGTAATTCTTCTCCTTCTGGGACCACTAATCTCCCATTAAACCTCAAACCCCCATCAGAACTAACAGAATAGGACTCAGCACCCTCGGCTAAAAGTCGTACAATCTGCTCCTGGCAAAATGGTTCTTCGGTCTGTGCCTGTATTACCCTCGTAGCAATCTCGGGTATCACTGTCATAGCAGATACGAAGGAACGGACTAATGCGTCCTGGTGACCCAACTCCTTCCACTTTGCTTTCCAGACGTCCGCTACCTCGTCTACCGGTCTACAGCTCAACGCATCGGCAACTACGTTGTCCTTCCCCGAATGGTACTGTATGCCGAACTGATAGTCCTTCACAAACTCTAACCATCTGCGTTGACGCATATTCAGCTCTCGCTGAGTGAACAGGTATTGCAGTGACTTGTGGTCTGTGAACAAGCGAAATTTCTCCCCCAATAAATAGTGCCTCCATATCCTCAATGCAAAAATGACTGCTGCTAACTCCAGGTCGTGGGTGGGGTAATTCTTCTCATGCGGCTTAATCTTGCGGGAGGCAAAATTTATAACCTTCTCTTCCTGCTGAAGTACTCCCCCAAGTCCCCGTAAAGAGGCATCGGTGTAAAGTAGGTACTCCACACCCATTTTTGGTAACGCAAGGACCGGTGCTGAAGTGAGCTTGTCTTTCAGCTCGTCGAAGGACAATTGGCAAGCATCATCCCAAACATATGGAACCCCTTTGCGAGTCAAGTTCATCAATGGACCTGCTATTTTGGAGAATCCCCGAATGAATCTCCTGTAGTATCCGACCAACCCCAAGAAACTACGCACTTCCATCGGTGTCGTGGGCTGTCCCCGCTCCCTCACCGCTGACACTTTACTCGGGTCAACTGCTATCCCCTGCTCAGAAACAACATGGCCCAAGAACTGTACTTCTCGCAACCAGAATCCGCACTTCTCGTACTTAGCATACAACTGATGCTCTCGTAGAGTCTGAAGAACCTGTCTCAAGTGCTCGGCATGATCCTCCTCTAAGTGTGAATATATCAAAATGTCATCTATGAAGAAGATGACAAACTAATCCAAGAACTCTCTGAACACTCGGTTCATTAAGTCCATGAACATGGCTGGAGCATTTGTGAGGCCAAATGGCATCACCCTGAACTCATAGGACCCATATCTCATCAAGAAAGCAGTCTATGAAACATCCTGCTCCCTAATACGTAGCTGATGGTACCCCAACCTCAGATCTATCTTCGAAAAGAAAGTGGCTCCCCTCAGTTGGTCGAACAGATCATCGATTCGAGGCAACGGATACTTATTTCGTATCGTGACCTTGTTCAACTCCCGGTAGTCCACACATAGCCTCAGTAAACTATCTCTCTTCTTCACAAACAAGACTGGAGCTCCCCAAGGTGAGGTACTCATGCGAATAAAGCCCTGACCTAACAGCTGCTCTATCTGATCTCGTAACTCTTGCATCTCTGCCGGAGCCATACATTATGGAGCCCATTCTATCGGTCTAGTATCCGGTAATAAATTATAACAAAGTCTATCTCACAACTGGAGGTAGGCCTGGTATCTCTTGAAATACATTGGAATACTCACGGACAACTGGGATCGAGTCTAAGGGAATCACAACCTCCTTAGAGGTACCCTCCTCTATGTAATACAAATGAGCGGTCGAGCCTCTCTCTGGGCGAGGCATCGCCACTACAAACATCTCTTTCCCCGGAATGGAAAAGACAATACTCCCACCGAAACAATTAATAATGGCTCTGTAAGCTGCGAGCCAATCCATACCGATAATAACATCGTGTTCATGCATATCTAAGACTAACATATCTGCAGGTAATACCAAGCTACCAATCTCTACCACCACACCCCGACATATAAAGAAAATAAGCGAACCATTTCCCAGTGGTGAGTCTACACACGTCACAGTGCTCTCTGTTGTGGCTAATAATCCTAAGGCCTTCGCAAAATGCATAGCTATAAAACAATGCATCGCCCCAGTATCAAACAAAACCCGACCCATAGTACCATGGATAGGAAACATACCCTCAATCGCGGGTGGTGCTTGTGGAGCTGCTTCCTAGTGGACGTTATAGACACGTCCATACTGTAACTGCCCCTGCTGCATTGGAGCTGCTGGAACGGCTGGTAGGGCTGGTACCTGGGCTAGTGCTGGGAGGGCATCTGGAAAAAGTGGCCTCTGTGGCTCATTATGGGCACCCTGCTGCTGTGGGGCCCTCTCTCCCTCTGGACAATCCTAGCGTCTATGACCATTCTTGCCACACCCGAAACATCGGCCTCTGAAGTTACCTCCCCTTTGACCCTACTGACCACGACCCTGCTGGCCGTTACCACCCTGCCACTGGCCCTGATGAAAATGCTGTTGGCCCTGTTGCTGACCCTGCTGCTGTCGGTATTGGCCTTGCTGGCCCTACTGATTAGGCTGGCCCTGCCTATAACCCCCAAATCCCTGTCTGGAATCACCTGAACGAAATCGCTTAGCAGGGTCCCCCTGATGGGAATTCTGCTCGTGCTGACGAGTATGTCCTTGAGATATCGGTGCTCCACTAGCACTACTACCCTCGGTCCTGCCATGCTGGCCGGACTCTCCTGCTCTCTTGCTTCCCTGTAGATGGAAGCGATGATCCTCGCAATGTAGTAAAGCAGCATTGAGTACATCAGTGAAAGTACTCAGAGATAGATTCCCTATAAGGTGCTGACGGATACTCCAAGCTAACCCGTCCATAAATAACATTATCTTCTTACCCTCAGTGGGTGCCTCATCTGGCACTATGGTGAGAAGTCTCGTGAACTCCTCCTCATACTCGGCAACGGTAGAATTCTCCTGTTTCAAGTTCAGTAATTTTCGCCTCATCTCAGTCTGCACGGCGGGTGGAAAGTACTTGCGGTCAAACCGCTCCCAGAATGACTGAATCGGGATCGTGTCCCTCTCCTCCAAGGTGGTGGTGGACTCCCACCACTGCAAAGCGGCCCCCACCAGCTTAAAGGAAGCCAACAACTATTTCTGCACGTCTGTGCACTCATACATACGAAGATTCCGCTGGATATCTTTCTTCCATTGGCTGACGATGATGATATCTGAACTACCAGAGAACTCAGGGGGATGCGTCTTCTTAAAGGCATCCCTAACCCGCTCCCACGCAGATGGAAACTGTGCAGGTACTGGCGCCACTGCTTGAATCTGGGGTGGAGCCCGCAGAACCACCTCTAGTGCGGCATTCACCGCCTGAGCAACAATAGTGGCTACCTCATTAGCATTAATAATACCCTGTGCCTGAGCTACTGGCTGCTCGGCTTGGGCACGCCTATCCTTTGGTGCACGTCTCAGAGGCATCTGAAACGTGAAGAAATTTATTAGTCTATAGTTGTTGATGTAAAAAATTAGATTGCTTCTAATTATTTAATCACAAATAAATATAAATGAGACAAAGAATTTTAAAGTGGTTCAGCCTTATAAGAATGGCCTACATCCACTGTTTCTGTTATTGCCAAGTGTTTTGGAGTTCTCGATATGTAATTCTATCAAGAAAATCCCGTCCCCTTGAATGAGGGTGATACAATGTATTTATAGCCCTTAGGCTGTACATGTGAAAGGGTAAACAATTAATGCCCTTTAAGAGTATACGTTTGTATGATAAGCATTCAATGAATAGTTGAACATTAAACTATTGATTATCTGGCAATTAATGCTGTGGCCGAGATGCAGCTCGGACCGCCTTAGTTGCTCGTCGTTCAGGAGTTCCTCGGAGTGTTGGAGCTCCTCGGAGTACACTTGTTGCTCGGAGTGTGTATGACTTGGTCAGGGGAAATAAACTTCCTCGTTGCTATTGTGCCACGTAGATTGACACGTGTCTTCTTGTGATTCGACTATATCAGCATATTAATTTTTGTATCAACAGAAGCCCCCAATGTTTCATATTTCAAAATTTGAGGAGTATGGAACATTCTTTCTCGGTATATGGCAATATTAAATGACCTTCCTGGTTTTTAGGAGCATTTCCAAATTCGCAGAATCCCCCTTTTTGAATTTTTATAAACGCTTCGATCTTCGCGCACTTTTTGTCCCTTTAGCCGCCGGTAGCGTAATAGTTTCTTTTTTGTAATCATTTCTTTCGCCGTTTCCCAAGGAAAAGTATTTAAGCTTCATAGGCAATCCTACCGTCTTCTACCTTTTCCAATTTCTGCTTTCGAGTTTTCCATAGTCTTTCTCTCTCTTGTGCGTTCATCCCTTTCTTCGTTCGTTGTCAACAGATCTCCTTTTTTCCTGTAAGATCTTCTTCCTTCTTCTTCTTCATTTCTTTTATTCACCATGGTTTATGTTATTGAATCTCTTGATAAATTCCGTTCTGATTTTTCTATTCCATCCTGGGTAACTCTGGAGGATCTTTCTGAGCCTTCTGATTATTTTCGTTTGGCTGAGGGACACTGGTTCCCCAGCCTCTTTATTGCTGAATATAGATTTTCTTTTCCACCAAACCCTTTGTGCTTAGAGTTCTGTCATTATTTCGATGTTGTTCCTGCAAAAATAGCCCCCAACACGTGGATAATAGCTAATGGGGTGTATAGGTTAAATCAAACTCACGGAACCCGTATAGGAATTCCTGAGATTATGTACTGTTATAGATGGGCTGTTCTAGACAATGTTTTTTATTTAAAAACTAGATTTTTGAATAGGGCTTTAGTAGTCAACCTCCTTGATGCCAATAGGGATTATTTTGAACATGGGGTAGTTATTAAAAACTGGCAACATGCCCCTTTGATTGGAGATGAAGTATATCAAGGTCCCAGATGCCCTCCATATGGCAATGGGATAGGTTATTTTCATTTTATTTTATTTCTGAAATTACGATTTCATTATGTTTGATAAAATGTGTGACTGATATTTCACTATGTATTTATTTGCAGTTGACAGTAAGAGAAAAACTCCAAAAGAAGTTGACGTTAATATCAAGCATTTGAAACTTATCTGGAGTTTGCATCAGAAAGTTGCAGACGAGCCCATCAGGTCTGCTTCATATTTGTTACAGTATAGGAGTTATACAACCTCTTTCACTGCTCGCCCTGTAATCAACACTGGTGAACCAGTGCCAGCTCCTGAGGATTCTTCACCAGACTCTCATATTCCTTTGAGTCAGAAAATGGGAAAAAGAAGGGTTCCTGCTCTCTTTGAGGAGACTACCTCTGCTGGAGATGGAAAAAGAAACAAAACTGATGTCCAAAAGGGGACAAAGAAGATAGATGCTGCCTCTTCTGTTGCTCCTCAGAAGGCTGCCGAGAAGCCCCCAGTGGCTCCTAACAAGAAGGATGCACCTGTGGAAGTGATCACCATCTCCCCAACCAAAAGCTCTTCTTTAGTTGAAACTGTTGAAATGCCACCGAGGAGACTGAAGAAATCCTCCTCGGTCAATTTGGCTGAAACCATTCCCCATCTCCAAGCTAGTGGAGCTGGTGTTCCAACTATTATTCCCCCGAGTTCTGCGATGAGCTCGGTAAAGACTTAGACCATTCCTGAAGTCCAAGTAATTGAGGAGAATATGTCTAGGGATATGCTTACATCCCTGGCTACTCGTCACATTGCTTCAGTAAGTTTCTCTTATTCTGAATTTTCTTTCTTTCCATCAATACATGTATCTCTGTGATGACTTATCATTATCTTCTTTTTTCAGCTGGTGAGTTGTTTTAACACCATTGTGAAGAAGGATGAAGCAATCAAGGCTTCTAGCTCCTCGTCTGGAGTGGGGGATGCTTTATTGGGGTTAACCAAATATTTGAAGGATTTCTATCAAAAGTATGACGAGGATAGGGCTGAATAGGAGAAGTAGTTGGCTGCAGTTGAGGCAGAAAAGGTGCAGTTGGGAAATAAAGTGAAAGATTTGGAGGGAGAGAAAAAGAAGTATGACGAGAAGCTCAAGATCTTTGGGGAGCTTGAAGACAAGATGAAAATGGCAGAAGAATAATTGTCCCTTCTGCGAGAAGTGAACCGCCAAAAGGAAGAGGTGGAAGCTAAGTTGAAGGCCACCGAGGATCTTCTATCCGAGAAGCTCTCCTCAGAGAAAATGAAAAGAAAAGTGGCGGTGAAAAAATCTTTTCGCACTGGTTGGGACAAAGGATGGAACAGGGGGGTAGCAGCAATGATGACCCAGGTGCAGTATGGGAATTTGAAATACTTCCGAGATGGTTGGGTGGCTGCCCTGCAAGAATTGAAGATTAATGAGGACTCAAAAATGTTTCAACAGCATCTCCCTGGTCCTCCCCCAAATATTGAAGATGAAGAAGAGGACGAAGCTGCCTCCGAAGAATCTTCAATGGCAGTGGGTGATCCAATCCTTACTCAGCCTGCCGACGAGGAGCTTTCATCTCTGCCTGCTCCTCCTGAACAAGTTCCAGCTACAACCGACCAACTCATTGTTCCCACCGAGCAACCGAGCTCCTCATCCCAGCCTCCCGAGAAGGTCTTCGGAGATAAGGAAAAGGTGTGAAGTTGTTCGGTATTTGTTTTATTTTCTTTTTGTCACTTGTACTCTGTATTCTGAACACTGTACTCCTTTCGATGATGTAATAAAAAATCACCTTTTTTGTTCCTTTATGTTGTTGATGTTTTGTCTGCTTTTTATTAACTCTTGCCTTCTCTTCTTTACTAGTTTATGGCTAGAATGGAATTGCTGTCTGCCCATGACACAACTCTGCTTCGACAATGTAACGAATATTTTAAGGCTGGCCACACTGACTTGGACAAATCCCAGATTATAGATATTCTTGTTCGAGATGCTCCAGACCAAGCAGTGGAGGCATATCAGTACTTGAAATGTCTTCTTGATCTGCTGTAGCCAACAATTTGGATTATTACGAAATGATTGAAGACTTGCAAGGTACTCTCGATGAACTTCAGCAGCAATATAAAGAGTCTTCAGCTCTTTTGCACGAAGGGTATGAGAGGAAACTCAAACAACTTAGTGCTGAAAAAGGATATGACAAGATGTTTGTTGGCTATGAAGTGAGAGAGAGAACGTTGAAGACAGAGGTTGAAGAACATAGGCAAATAGCTGAGATACTGGAACAAGAGAACAACAATCTACAAAAAGAATTAGCTCAGTTGAGGTCTACTGCTTCATCCTCCTCTGATTTAGTACCTGTCACCGACGAGGGATTCTCCTTTTTAGAAGTTGAGAATGCCATGTTGCGAGAAGAATTAGAAGCTTTGAGAAGAGCTGGCCCTTCTACTGCTGCTAAGGGACGAGGAAGAGGTTCTCGGGGACGATGAAGAGCTGCTGTCGAGGAACAAGGTACTCAACCTGCTCGGGGATGACCAAGAGTTCTTTGTCCTACTATTGAAGAAGCTCGTACTCAATCAGCATTGGAAAACCAGGCATTCTAATTGGTGGCAAAAGATCGAGCCTTGTCTGAACTATCTAAGAAAGTCCGAACTCTGGAGGATCAACTTACTGCGACAAAATTTGCTTTAGATAATAAGGATATTTTTGCCATAAACCTTCATGAGCAATTAGAGAGACTAAGTTTCCAATTCCATAAACAACCTCGTGAATTCTGGATGGCAGGCTACAATAAGGCCCTCTGTCACTTGGACGATCGTATTGAAAATGCTAATAATGAAGGCTACAAACAGGGATGGTTGAACGCCCTGGGTGTGCTGAAACTAGAGCAGGGTCATTATTTATGGGATTACCATTCTCCTGGGCTGCTCGATCTACCAATTCCGCCCTTCAAGCTTGATATGAGCTGGATCCCTGCTCGGGCCATTCCTCGTTGTTTTATCTCCAAGTATCTTGGTGACTATGCCCTTCATTCGCAGGTTGAATTATCGCGTCCTGAGCATTTACTGGATACACCTTCAATAATGAACGTCAGAATGCTGCGAGATCTTAACTTCATTAATTCTCCCCTTTGCCTGGAAGATCCTCCTGCTGGCGAGGAGCCTATTTCAAAAGCAGAAGGGAAAAAACCAGTAGAATAGGAAATTCTGATGTAATAGTTAGTACACAATTTAATATCAATGTAATAAATTTGTGTAATTTATTTGGAATTTAATGAAAGACTTTTATTTTTGTTTGCAAATTTGTATTGCTATTGTCTTGTACTTGTCAAACACTTTATATTTGTGCTTGCATAACAATATTGTGTGGTTCATCGACCAACTTAATAATAAAAAGTTACAAGTATCAGTAATGTTGCTCAATCACTTAATAATAAAGTAGTGAGTAACAAGTATTAGTAATGTTGAAAATTTTTCCAACCAACTAAGGTTGTTTAATTGTGCTTGTCGACCAACTACAATTAGTAGGTTTTTATCCCCGAATAGCTATACTTGGTACTGTTTGGAATATTTTTTTCCTTGTCGACCAACTACAGTTAGTGGGTTTTTATCCCCGACCAACCATACTTGGTTCAGTTTGGAATATTTTATTCTACGAGGAACTTTTGTATTTTCTGGAATAATCTTACCTCCCGACCAACATAAGTTGGCATTTGAGAGCATATCTTGCTTCCTAACCAAACACGTTGGCATTTTTAGGAATGTTGTTCTCGCCCTTTTACCAACCGGAGTTGGTCTGAGTTCGAACTATCATGTCCACTTGCCCTTTTACCAAAATTGGTCTGAACCAGTGTCAGCCTCCTAACCAAAGGAGTATGGTTTCCTAACCAACCGGAGCTGGTATTTTTAGGAATGTCGTGTTCTCGCTCTTTTACCAACCGGAGTTCGTCTGAGCTAGTGCACGCCTCCTAACCAAAGGAGTATGGTTTGTTCTCGCCCTTTTACAAACCGGAGTTCTTCTGAGCTTGAACTATTATATTGTTTTTACTGCCGAGCAGCGTAGTGTTACACACAAGTATTCCCCGAAAAACTTTCAATAAAAAGAGAGAAGATGGCGAAATATCATCATTTTATTCATATTGATGGAACTGCTTTACATTTTACATCACTGATAATACTTGCGTAGGTGTTCAGCGTTCCATGCATTCTGAAATTCCTCTCCTTCTAGAGTTGCTATTCGGTAAGTTCCTGGTCGAACAACTTCTGTAACTCGGTAAGGTCCATGCCAGTTTGCTTCCAACTTACTGTGCTTCTGAATGACCTTCTTTAGCACGTAATCTCCTTCTTTTAAGTCGCATTTCTTCACCCTCTTGTTGTAGAACAAAGCTGTTCGTTGTTGGTAAGCAGCATTCCTAACGGCTGCCTCTTCTCTAACCTCCTCGAGCATGTCCAAATCCAATCTCCTCATCAAGTCGCTAACTGGGGAATTGAAATTCAGAACACTGTGTGTTTGAAGACCCAACTCGGCAGGTATTACGGCCTCACTTCCAAACGCCAGCATATATGGTGATTCTCCAGTTGCTGCTCGGGGAGTTGTTCGGTAAGCCCACAATACTGACTGTAGCTCATTAATCCAATTAGCTTTAGCCTCACTTAGCCTCTTCTTCAAACCATTTAGTAATGTTCTGTTCGTCACTTCAGTCTGTCCGTTGCTTTGGGGATGGCCTGGTGCTGAATGAACCTTCAAAATGTTTGACTGATGACAATAGGCGGCAAACTCTTCGTTATCAAATTGTGTTCCATGGTCTGTGATGAAGGCATGAGGGAGACCATATCGGCAGATGATGTTCTTCCAAATGAATTGGTACACCTTCTCGTATGTCATATAAATCAGAGGCTCATCTTCTACCCACTTAGTAAAATAATCCACTGCGACGACGAGGTACTTGAATCTTCCTCGGGTCGTTGGCAGTGGTCCAACCAAATCAATTCCCCACATGGCAAATGGCCAAGGGGAAGTTATGGGTGTCAACAATGCTTGTGGAGTTCGTCGGATGGAGGAGAAACGTTGGCATTTATCACATCTCTTAGCATAGGCTATACAATCAGCCCTCATTGTTGGCCAGTAGTATCCCTGCGTCATCACCCTTTGCAAAAGTGTCCCACCTGCTATATGGGCTCCACAGGACCCTTCATGGATCTCTTCAATCAATTCTTTTACCTCGGAGGGATGTACACATCTTTGCAAACCTGCCATAATTCCTCGTCTATACAAAACACCATTAGTTAGTACATACCGAGAAGCTTTAAACTTTAATTTCTTGGCAGCGAGCTTATCCTCCGGTAATTCTCCTTCCTCAATATATGCCCTGATGGGATCCATCCAAGATGGTCCTAAATCAAAGGTAATAAAATTCATCGTCAGGTCTTCATCTATGCTCCGACTTTCAAATACTTCAATTGGTATCGTTCTTCGCAGCTCGGTACGAGTAGCTGATGCTAGTCGGGCCAGTGCGTCTGCTCGTGCATTCTCCATTCTTGGTATTCTGATCAACTGAATGGCATCAAATTCTGCCAACAACTTCATCACTTTTGCATGATACTTGACCATTAATTCTCCTTTAACTGCATATGTTCCCATGATCTGATTCACAATTAATTGAGAATCACTGAATACCATCATTTGTTGCGCTTCCATAATCTTTGCTAAATTAAGACCTGCTATCATGGCCTCATACTCAGCCTCATTATTGGAAGCTTTGAATTGGAATCGCAGGGCGTACTCCATGTCGATCTCGTCTGGGGTGTTCAAAACAATCCCTGCTCCACAACCTGTTGTGCAAGATGACCCATCTACATATAATCTCCATATAGGTAACTCGTCTTCAAATTTCTTATCTGACAGAGATCCTCGGTAAAATATTTATTATTTCCTTTTATCCTCCCCTGATATTTCTCGCTCCTCGTCGATCATCTCTTCTCGCCCTTTTACCAACCGGAGTTGGTCTGAGCTCGAATTTGATGATCCTTCAGCATCCACAAGCCCTTTTACCAACCAGAGTTGGTCTGAGCTTGTGTTTGTCGATCCTGTAACATCCACAGGTTGATCAGCGAGCAACTTTTGTTCCTCGAGGGTATCAGGATATGTAAACTCTGTTATAAAGTCTGCTACAGCCTGCCCTTTTAGTGATAATCTGGGTTCATACACAATATCATATTCACCGAGCTCTATTGCCCAGTACATCGGTCTCCCTGATTTTTCTGGCTTATGAAGGGCTTGTCTCAATGGCATGTCGGTATACACGACGATGGTATGGGCCTGGAAATATGGCCTCATTCTTCTACTTGCCTCAATTAATGCCAATGCTAATTTTTCCAGCTTTGGGTACCTGATCTCTGCACCTCGGAAAGCCTTACTTGTGTAATAAATTGTCTTCTGGACTCCATTCTCCATTCTAATCAATGCCGAGCTGACTGTATTCTCTGATACTGCCAGATACAAGTACAAATTTTCTCCCATTATCGGCCTGGACAACAGTGGAGGTGCTCCCAAATACTTCTTCAAGTCTTGAAAGGCCCTCTCACATTCATCATTCCACTCAAAAGTTTTTCGAAGTGTTTTAAAGAATGGGAGGCATCTATCAGTTGCTCGGGATACAAATCTATTGAGCACTGCAACTCGTCCTGTAAGACTCTGTACTTCTTTCTTCGTTGTTGGAGATCGCAACCCTAAAAGAGCTTTGATCTTTTCTGGATTTGCCTCAATGCCTCGCTGATTAACGATGTACCCGAGGAACATTCCTTCTCGTACTCCAAATGTGCACTTCGTCGGGTTGAGCTTCATTTGGTATTTATCCAGTTGATCAAAGGTCTGACCTAAGTCAACTAGATGATCCGCAGCTTTCTTGCTCTTTGTCAGCATATCATCGACATAGACTTCCATATTACAACTGATTTGTTCGGCAAACACCTTGTTCATCAGCCGCTGGTATGTCGCACCTGCATTTTTCAAACCAAAAGGCATAACATTATAACAATAAGTTCCCCTTGGGGTAATAAAATAAGTACTTTCCCTGTCTTCAGGTTTCATTTTGATCTGGTTGTAGCCAGAGTAAGCGTCCATGAAGCTGAGCAGCTCGTGCCCCGAGGTTACATCCACTAGCTGGTCAATTCTGGGCAATGGAAAGTGATCTTTTGGGCATGCCTTGTTGAGATCAGTGAAATCAACACACATTCTCCATTTATTGTTTTTCTTCTTTACCATCACCACATTTGCTAACCAGTCTGGATATTTCACATCTTCAATGAATCGAGCTTTCTGGAGCTTCTCGACCTCCTCTTGTATGGCTTGATTCTTTTTGGGACTGAATACTCTTCTTCTCTGCTTTACAGGCTTGATCTCCTTATTCGCATTGAGCTCATGACATAAGAAGTTTGGATCTATTCCTGGCATGTCTTCATGACTCCATGCAAAAGTTTTCTTTCTGTTTCTCAAGAAAATTATCAACTCCTGCTTTATTGAAGCATCCAACGACGAACCTATCTGAGTTGTTCGTTCAGGGTGTTCGTCATCCAGAATAACATTTTCTGTAGATTCCACCACCTGCCCTTTTACAAGTTGGGATTCATCTCTGGGATCCAGTGTTTCAATTTCTGTACCTTCATCCACCTGGTAGGTAGTAGTCTTTTTCCTCGACTCTTCAAGCTCCTCTTGCTCGGCAGATGAATAATAGCATTCCCGAGCTACTTTTTGATCACCCTTCACAACTCCTACTCCAAAATTTGTTGGGAATTTTAAGCACTGATGTACTGTAGATGGAACTGCTTTGAACTTCTTCAAGCCAACTCTTCCCATGATGATGTTGTAAGCTGATTGCACATTCTTATCCATCACAAAGAAGCGTATTCTTTCTGTTCGACAAGCAGGCAAAGTTCCAATGAATATATCCAACTTGATCGTCCCAAGTGGAAAAACTTTCTCGCCAGAAAAACCCAGGAGAGGTCTGTGATAAGGCTCCAATTGGGATAATTTTAAATTTAAACTGTCAAAGCATGAGTAGAACATGATGTCCGCCGAACTACCATTATCTACAGGAACCCTTGAAATCACTACTTCTTTCATCCTCATTTTGATCACCAAAGGGTCGTCGTGAGGGTAAAGAACACCTGCAAGGTCGTTTTTTGAAAAACCAATGATCAGCTTCTCTTTGTTTACCTTCCTCGGGCGATCCTCCTCAGCCAAATTTATCCGTTGAATGTATGAGCAAGCCTGAGCCTCACCGAGGTAAGCTTTTCTTTCTGCAGTAAGATCTCCTCCTCCTGCATCTCCACCTGTAATAACATTACAGTCAAATGTTCCAAAACGTAGTGAAAATAACTCCCGTTCTGGTTGCCTTGGCCTTTTGGGAAGATCGGGGTCATCCTCTGTATCATCTTCATGATCTCTTTTCCTATTTTCTTCTGCCCGACGAGGATATCTAGATCTCTCTCTTGCTCGGTCTTCATTTCCTCTTTCATTTCTACGATCAACATACTTTGACAACTTTCCTCGTTTAATGAGCGTTTCAATCTCATTCTGGAGGGCTATGCAATTTTTAGTCATATGACCATGATCCTTATGAAACTCATAATATTTATCTTTATTTCTTTTGTCAGGGTCTGACCTCAGTTTCTTTGGCCACCTTATTTCCTCGTTATTCTTGATTTCTTCCAAGACATGATTAATACCCATTTTCAAAGGAGTATAATTATCGAATTTCTTCAGGACTTCCCATGACGACTTATTATTTTTGGAATGCTTGTCACCGTCGTTGCCCTTATTCTCTTTCTTCTTAGATTTGTCGACTTCCACCTTGGTGTCTTTATCCATATTCCTCTTCGCAGCCATAGCCTCCTCGGCATTCATGATTTTGGCTGCTTTTGCCATCAACTCTGACATAGTTGTAGGTGGATCTTTGGCCAAAGTGTAATACAACTTGTTAGGCAACAACCCACTCATCAAGGCGGTGATTGCTGTCTTTTCTTCATAATCTATGACTTCCAGCTTCTCGTTATTGAAACGAGTTATGTAATCTCTAGTACTCTCACCATATTTTTGTCTAACACTTAACAAGTGTGCTACTCGCTTTACTGGCTTTGCTCCAAAACAGAAATTTCCAATGAACAACTCGGCTAATTGAAAGAAAGTTGAAATCTTATCCCGAGGAAGATTGTTGTACCATATCTGGGCAGATCCAGTAAGGGTTCCTGAGAATGCTCTGTATCTCATCTCGTCAGGGACAGCATAGATGTCGGCAGCAGCTTGATATTGCTCTATGTGAAGAACATGATCTATCTTTCCATCATATTTGGGAGTTACCACAGGTGCTTTAAATTTTGACGGTGTAGGAAAATCCACAATGGCCTGGACAAAAGGTGTCCCTTGAACAAAAGTTCGTTGTAGGGGATTCTTCGCCTTAGCCATTTCTCCTAATCTATCCTCCAACCGCTGAATGGAACCTTTCCACGCATCATTTCCTTCCTCGGGCCTATTAGTTCGAACAATTGATTGATCTGACGTGGCCTCCTGAGATCTATCTTGACGAGCAACTGGTCGAGATTGTGCTGATCCTTCTCTTAGATCTGATGGTTGTCGAAAACTCCTCGACATGGTCTTAGGTGGACTTCTATTCCTCCTACGGCCTAATCGACTGAAAGGAGACACCCTGCTCAGTATTTCCAAGGCACTGGTCCTCTCTGGAGAGAGAGTAATACGTTGCTCAGTGTCTGTGGCCCGTATCGATGAAGTTCGCCCAGGTTGATAAGAGAAATCATCAGATTCCTCATTACGATAAGAATCTGTATGCCTGGATCGTGAAGAAAGTAAATAGGTTTGCCTCTGACCACTTCTTTGTCCTGAATGTGCAGGTACTCCGCCATGAAGGGTTTGTATGAGTTTTCGCATTGTTTCTTGCATGGCGGTTTGTCCTTGAGCCAGATTGGTCATAATTCCAGCCAGATCTGGAGGTGCAGAGGGATTTGGAAGATTTCCAGCATTTCCAGCATTTCGATTGCTGGATTCCGGATTATCTGCCATTGATGATGAATAATTTTTGGTGAAAACCGATAACAACAGTCGTTTCCCACAGAAGGCGCAAATCTCTTGATGTAAAAAATTAGATTGCTTCTAATTATTTAATCACAGATAAATATAAATGAGACAAAGAATTTTAAAGTGGTTCAGCCTTATAAGAATGGCCTGCATCCACTGTTTCTGTTATTGCCAAGTGTTTTGGAGTTCTCGATATGTAATTCTATCAAGAAAATCCCATCCCCTTGAATGAGGGTGATATAATGTATTTATAGCCCTTAGGCTGTACATGTGAAAGGGTAAACAATTAATGCCCTTTAAGAGTATACGTCTGTATGATAAGCATTCAATGAATAGTTGAACTGTTGATTATCTGGCAATTAATGCTGTGGCCGAGATGCAGCTCGGACCGCCTTAGTTGCTCGTCGTTCAGGAGTTCCTCGGAGTGTTGGAGCTCCTCGGAGTACACTTGTTGCTCGGAATGTGTATGACTTGGTCGGGGGAAATAAACTTCCTCGTTGCTATTGTGCCACGTAGATTGACACGTGTCTTCTTGTGATTCGACTATATCAGCATATTAATTTTGGTATCAACAATAGTTATTATCAAATCTCAAATAGCTGAAGACATAAACGTAAAAGCAGGAATACAACAATCCTAAAAATAGGGCTCTATAGCAAAAATGTTAACCTGAAAGCGAAATAAGCCGTACAGATTCTAAGGACACTAGAACCTGATGCTCTGATACCACCTGTGACACCCCGCCTAATTAAATACCGGGCAATCACTCCTGTATTAAATTAAAATCAAGGTGAACAGTTGGTTCATTCTTAGCATCACTGTCGTAAAAATAACTTTTCCAATTTAAACACCCTAATTAATTAGGCTAAGTGTCAAAACCATTTTAGACATTAATTTCCAAATTTTATTTTATAAACTAAGATTTAAAACTTACATAATCCAATATTAAAGAATCACACCACAATTATCCTGGAACATATAATCCAAATAATTTAAACATTCAACCACTAAATCCCAACATTTAAAACTTAAAGTAAAACATCCATACAGTAATAGATCCCAAAGTGACAATACTGGAAATAAATGAATCGCAAATGTCCAATAAAACAACTGGAGAATGGAAATGGGCGACACATGCCCAATTGAATAAATATGCTAGGAATGGAATCAAATAAATGAAGTCGTCTAAGAAAGAGGCCTGCAACTCCCACCTAAGCTGCAGCGCGTTCCTTCCAAAGGATCCTGTGCAAGACGCCCCTGTGGCTGGGCACCTGTAATATATACATATATATACAAGAGAGAAAGGAAAATAGAAACGGGTCAGAGCCTGATAGTGTATATGATTTAAATTTGTTTAGCAAGTATTTAAAATGTTTACAGGCCAATGCAACAACATATTAGTGCGGCACTCTTTTGAGAAATTATCACATCTCTTCTAATGTGCACGCCTATCGCACTAATCTTCCCAACCGATTATCTTATTTTATCTCGCCCTAAACTTCCCAATGGTTTAACTTATCTTAGGTTACTCATAAGATTTAAAACTGAACAATATAATTGTTTAAGAGGAAGATTTCATTCAGTAACAAAGCTCTCATTTTAACGTTATTTATTAATAAAGTTTCCTAGTGTCATATTACACTTTTCAAAACAAATATTTCCAATTTGAAGTCATTATTCATTTCTTACTTTCCATAGTACAGTATGAAATCCCAAACTTTCAGAATTTAATATATATATATATATATATATATATATATATATTAAATACTCGTATAATATAGATATTATAACAGCACCCCACATAAATATTATGGTGCGGGCATACTCTGCTATCTATTCCCCGTATCACTCGTACTAAGGGAAATACAAGTTCGGAATCACTCTTGAACTGTATTAACACATACACAAACAATATTGAGGCGAAGCATAGATTCCAAGTCTCTAAAAGGTCTGCACATACCCTCACGTCTCTTAGGACCGTCTGACCATCGATCAGATAGACTGTACCAATGATATCTATCTTCTAGGGTACGAGTCAATACCCCCCATAAATGTCCCATCGAGATAAGACTGTCCTAGCGCGGTAACCTCAGGGATAGCAAGTAGCGCGGGCATGATTTTCACATGTATATAATATATGCATACACACAGTCATATAAATATACTACTTTTATCATATCAATTTAGGTTCATCCCATAACCCATAATCACTACATTTATCCTTATTTTCCCATTATTTGTTGTCACGTATAATGGTTCGTCTCTAACTTTAATTTGAGGGATTATTCCAACTCACTACGTAACACTCATGGACTCTATCCTCCCAAGTGTAAAATTCAGTAGGTATTCATTTACGTTCCAACGTAACTATCTTACGCGTCTCTCCCTTTAATACATAATTTCATCATCCCTTATATGTAAACATCCCAAAAATACAACTCTCGTCTTACATTAAAGGTCCCATAATTATTTATAAGTCCTACTGGTCTTCTTTATCCCCCAAAACATTTTAATAAGGGTGTCTAAGGAGTATTCTTCATTTAGAATCAATTCAACAATTTTAAAAGGGGAATTTAAGTCTGCCAGGAGGGGTCGATCGATCGAGGGCAGGGGCTCGATCGATCGAAGCTCTTGTCTCGATCGATCGATCAAGCAGGTATGGCGAATTCTGCAGTTAACCAGTTACGGGTTTTATCACATAACCTCATCCAAATCAAGATTTTTCACACCCAAACTTCCTAAAATTCGTACTATAATCAGTATACACCCATATTATTCATCTTCTACGTAAAGCATGTAATTTTACATCAATAACCATGGATTTATAGGCAAAAACTTCATAAAAATGTCAAGAACCCTAGAATTTCTTTAACATGGTTCTAATAAATCTTTTCTAGAATTTTCTTCTTCTAAAACATCATAAATTCATGATTTAATATTCTACATGTGAAGGGGTTTTCAGATTATCATTCAAATCATTACTACATGCGATTTCCTATCTCCAACTTGGGTTTTCTTCCATGAAACTCATCCTAATCATCCCTAGACTAACATGAGTGATGCATTAACGAAAATAAGCAAGATAAACACTTGCCTGGGATTTTCAAAATTCTGATTTGCGAACGATTTTGGTGTGGTTGCGTTCCCCGTTGCGCGATCTACGCGTTGGTGGTGATGGCGGTGCAATCGGGTGACTTTTTGGCCTTGGATTGCTTGGAAAGCTTCCTCCTTCCCTATCCTATGGCCGTTCTAAAGTTTTGAGTTGTTTTAACCCTAGAAGATAACCTTAGACATCTGATATAACCCTTGAAATTTCGTGGGTTTAATTACCCAAAAATATAAAATGTCCAAAATGCCCTCCTAGGGTACTAATTAAGCCTAAAAATGCTCCGAGGTCCAAACTAAATTCCCGGGTACACTTTTCTGACTATCTCGACCTTTCCGGACACTTTGACGCACTCGAAATGATCATACGGCTGACTTATAATTTATTCACTTTTATTCATAAATATTTAGTCCCGACGCGACACGGGCGCCTCCTGACTCAAATTTCCAAAATTGTTATTTTATTCACTCTTGACATTTAATAGAACCAATATTGTATTACTTTACTCATTAGTAATATTCAACCACAAGTTTCCCATAATTACTCACTCACCTCACGTTCTTAATTATAAAGTGATTAATTTCCGGATTTATATTAAATTAATAACTCACATTAAATTTAATAAATCTCCAAATTAATATGGCATAAAAATACGGGGTATTACACATATACCAAATAGTCTCTCGAACTTTTTTTAATACACGTTTAGTCCAAGCCTTTTTATTTTCCACCAAAAAGTCCTTCACCATGCTAAAAAGGCTTTACTATGTCGGTGGCATGGACCTTTAAAGATAAGAGAATAAATGACTTTTTGGTATATATATATATATATATATATATATATATATATATAGATAGATAGATAGAGAGAGAGAGAGAGAGAGAGGCTCCTGTGCACTTTGCACAGTGTTGGCACACATCAATTTTTTTAAAGCATTAAAAAAAATATTTTTGAGTTTATTTTTTTATGTGATATTTAAACATTTCAACGGAACCATGTAAAAAAAATCGGCTCAAAAAAACTTTTTTTAAAAAATCGGTCAAACTTTCGCAGCTTTAAAGTAGCAAAAGTTTGAATGATTTTTTAAAAATAGTAAAAAAAGTTTTTTTGAGCTGATTTTTTTTATATGGATTCATTGAAATGTTTAAATATCACACAAAAAAAATCAACTTAAAAATAATTTTTTTACTATTTTAAAAAAATGATGTGTAAACTTAGTGTGCACATCAGCCTGGTTCTCTCTCTCTCTCTCTCTCTCTCTCTCTCTCTCTCTCTCTATATATATATATATATATATATATATATATATATATATATATATATATATATATATATATATATATATATATATATATATATATATGTCTTTATTTGTTTGGTAGGTAAGCACAAAGAAGCTAGGGAAAAACAAATATATCCACACATTACTAGTCACAAAGTCTATGCGAGACCTAAGGAGAACATATGATAATTTTTTATCCTTTGAGCTTTTCAATTCATTATTATCTTTTTTCGATAATTTTGAATATTAATAATTTATCTTTTGTTTTTTCGTAGAAAGCCAAAGATCCAAAGAAAGGCATACGCCGAGTTCATGTTTGGATAATGGGACATAAAAACAACAATTGATAGCCTGGTTATCAAGTTGTTGATGAAGAGGTAGCAATGATAAAATAAAATTACTAAATCTCATTATGAATTGCATTTTTAAATAGTGATATGTTATTTACGTATTTTTGATACACTATATATTCTTAAATTTTTCAATGGAAGATTGAAAAAATTCCATCTAAATGACTCGATATCTATAAGAGATGATGAAATAACAAAAGTGCTTGGTCCTGAATGTCCTGGTCGTGTTCGTAGTCTTGGATTTGGGATGATGCCTATGACAGTAAATGAAATATTACAAAGCAATGCAAGGGTAATGACTCTTGAGAATCAAATTTAACAACTTTTAGAATGGAAGATACGTATGGAGAATTTAAAGACACAACGAAACATGCTAATTGAGGTAGATTATTAAATTAACCATTATTTAATCCTTTTTTGTTTACGTCTTGCTAAATTAACACATCCTACTTTCATAGGCTCATCATAGAAGTGGTGAAGATAGAATGCATGATAACGCACCTATACCACGTGTTGTTCACAATAAATTATCTTTCGTCCAGATTATTTTACTTGGGTACATTGATAAATTTATTTATTATTGTACTTTTTAATCCAATCAAGATTCTACATGTGTACCAAGTGCTCCATATTCAAATCATGCAACTTGCAACTTGTTACACTGGTTGGTGACGAGGGAAGAAGTGACTATTGCAGAGCTTGATTCTATAGATCTGAAGGGTTTAGTGCACTATCAAATTATTGGACCTGATTGCTATAAAGTATTGACTGTTGACATTCTGGGGCCGAAAGTGCCCATTTTTCGATACTCAGAGGTGTTTTCGTCCCTTGATGATGCGAAAGGAAATACTATTGCATGGCCACATTGATATATTCGATTCGAGTAATTATGTAAGTTGAATAGTTGTTTAATAAATATTATCTTAGAATATTTTATTTAACTTTCCCTCTTATATCTATTCTAGAAAATCTTGAAAAATTGGGTGAAGATGGTGTTTTAGTCATTCCTCTTGGGTTTAAGGTATTATTATCCTTTTTTTTATGTTTAGTTTTCGTATAAGTGTCTATTGTTATTCGATGAGATTTATGCTTACAATTATATACATTCTTATATTAATCATAGATACTGTAAATGTGTAGGTGTTGGAAAACACGTCCAATCTTTTGTAGTTCTCAAAATTGTATTTGTTTGAACAAATACTTATTGTTGGAAAAAGATAGGCATTGAAGACCTTTGAAATAAAGACTACCTTTATTTTATTTTTTGTTTAAGAAGACCACTTTTAATTTGTTAGACTTTCTTAAGACTACCTTTATTTTTCTATATTTATTTTGTTGAAGAAGACTACTTTTAATTTGTTGCACTTTTTGTCTATCAGTAATGTGGTGAATATTTTTTTAAGTATGTGTTATGGTTTATGAATGGAAAAGACTTTAGGTAATTTAATATATTCATTCGCATTCTGTTATGATTATAGTTTTGAAGAATCTAGCAACGATTGTTGAGTTAGTCATTGTTAATTAATTTATACGAGATAAAGTTAATTTGATTATAGTAAAAAACATTATATACAAAATCATTTTTAAGTAAATTATATTGATTCAACGATATATTTTGTGTCGTAAAAAAATTATGACGACACAATTAACTAGTCGTAAAGAACGAAATTTAGTTGTAAAAAGATATTAACGACACATAAATTTAATTGTTTAAAGAGTATCCAAGACACGGATATAGACGTGCTTAAAGGTATTTTGGAACTTATTTTCATGAGGCTTATATATATGTCGTAAAAAGTATTTTTTGTGACACTTAGAACATGTCGTGTAAAAACTTTCATGACACTTGAGGAGTGTTATAAAAGGGGTAAATTTTCCACGATTCTCCCTTTCAACGATTGCTGCAAAGGTGTCGTGGAAACCTTTTCACGACACATTTGAGGTGTCATTAGAATGACTTTTTGTTGTGTTGAGTGTATTTTACGGATCAAAATATTGGTAGACGACATCCTAAAAAAGTAAAAAAGTTGATTCTCTCTTATTGAAAATTTGTGATATATCAAGCTCTAAGTGTCCCTTTTTATTATCTTTTGTATGCATGACATGGTGCAGATGCGATGAAGTAAAAATTATTAAAAAATAAAAATAAAATTAAAATTAATTTGGGAGAGAAAAGTTAACTATTTCAAAAATTATGTAAATACTTGACACAATGTTATCCATGCAACCCTTCGCACAAGACATGTAATATATATTTTCTAGTATATAAATCTGGTTCGCTATCGACCAAAATAAGTAGACCTTGAGAACCAAGAACGTTCAAAAACATTGGGCTGTAAAGTGGGAAAAACACACATTGAATTATTTTGTATTCAAAAGTAGGTCTTGAAAGAGGTCAATGGGCCTATGATACCGAGAGAATTATCTTGTATCCGCTACCAAGTGTTGAATGAGGTCGATGGGCGTGTGATAATTATGTAAAGTGGTCCTTCCGTATAATTATTTTGAATTAGTCTACAGCCACACAGATTGCATACACAGATAATAGACACACTTAGGGATGTTCAGGGTCAAGTCCGATTCGATTTTGAATTTTTTTTTAGATCGGACCGATTTTATCAGTTCTCTAAAAATACGGAGCGAGATCGGATCGATAATATCAGTTAATCGATCCTAATCGGTCCCAATTTTTTATAGAATCGATCAGGTCTAACTCGTCGGTACTCACATTAATGAATTGCATAATTTATGAAATAAATGTATACATAAGTTTATATTTTCCAAACATTAAAAACAAAAAAAATCAATTTACAAATAAAACAAACTGACTATTGAATGAAACTAATCAAATGTTAAAACACAGATTTTTACTATTTACTTATCTTATATATATACATATAATTGTAAAAATATATTATTTATATAGAGTCGGTTGGGATCGATCCTAACAGAATTTTTGAATTTGTAAATCGTGGGCCAAACCGACTTGATCGGTCCATCCAAAAAAAATTTCGGGCTGAACCGATTAAAAAATAAAACAAAAAAAAAGGATCTATTCGACTTGATCCATCGATCGATTTTTTAAACACCCCTACTCACACCAAGGGGAAATATACAAATGGGCAAAAGAGATAAAGGCTCCATTCGCTCCTCTTGCAGAGAAGTATACACAATTTCATTCTTTATCCTTGTTCAAGTTTACACAATTTGATTATAGACATTCGCTCCTATTTGCAACTCATTCTTTATCTTTTATTTGTCTCAATTTCATTTTTTATCTTTTATTTGTCTCAATTTCATTCTTCATTTATTTCAATTTCATCCCCCATTTTTTTTTGTATCAATTTCATCATTATATTAATATCCCTTTTCCATTTATATCTTTCAATTAACCACATTTTCTTAAGCAAACAAATTATACTTCAAAAAATATTTAATGGAACTATTTTTAATGAATTTGGTTTTATAAAAGACATATTTTTATACTTATATCCCATTTCTAAACATAAAAACTCTAATTTAATAATATTTTGATTAAAATGTTTTTACGCAGTTTACATTTTTTATAAGTTTTTCCTTTTAAACATGAAAACTGTAGTTTTAAAAAATATATTATTTTAAATTGACTTGTAACAATTTTCTTTCAAACTTATTCCCCTTTAAATAAAAAATATGTTTATGAAAATTAAAATAAAAACTATTCTATTTAAAAAAAAATTAACAATTTTGGTTAAAAAAATTCTCATACTATTTTTTTACATTTTGAGAGAAAAGAAAATCATTAATTTTTTATTTATCAAAAACAAGTATATCTATTATTGTTGTTCGCGGAGAATTTGATATTTTTTCTATTTCAGACATTGCAACAAATAAAATGATTCTAATTATTTTTTTAACATGTGGGCCCAGATTATTTTTACATATTTTCCCTTTTAATCATTAAAATTATAATTAAGTAAAAAATTATTTTTTAATCTCCGCCAAATTTTGTTAAACACTTTATTTTTGTAGTTTTAGCCGTTAAAAAATAATTCATTTGTTTAGTTTTAACTGCTAAAATAATGCTACGTTTAAAAAACTTCATTTGTTTAAACTTGTTTTTTGGCTAATCAATATATATGTGTAGTTTTAGCAGCTGGAATTTTGATTTTGCATTTAAAAGGGTAAATGAATTAATTTTTTCACCAAATTGGATAGAAATGATCGTTATGATAAGGAGATTATCTACATCGAATTTGGTGTAAATATTCATCAAATATATACAGAGAAGACTGTTAAGAAAGGCACTCTTGACATTCAATTGGTATAGTGTAAGCCGTAGATGACATGCTATGACGAGTAGTAAGCGGAGGGGCTCAAGCCTAGCAACATGAGCGAATGTCTCGTCAAAGTTTACAATCTCAAGTTGTGTGTGGCATTGACCGGCCAACCTAGCCTTATTGCGAACTAAGGTACCATTCTCATCCATATTATTCTTTTAAATCCACTTGGTACCAACGGCATTAATCTCGCTAGGTCAGGGAGACTGACTCCAAAAAAATGTTTTTGTGAAAATAAAGCAACTCCTCTTGCATAGTGGATACCCAATTCTTCGAAACAAAGAGTCTTATGCTTTTCTCTCTCTTTCTAGAGAGAGAGAGAGAGGATATCACACATCATACTATATACATCACACCATAAATCACACTTAGTTCTAGGCCCTAATAAAAAAAATCCATTTTTTTAATTTTTTTCTTGAAATTAACATTTAAATCAATACATGTTAAAAAACTTAGGTGAAAATATATTTATTAACTATTTTTAATAAATTTACAAAATTCTACTGGCACAGATCCTTATAAATAAGGTAATTTTAGCAGTATTTTGTTGAATTTTTAAAAAATCGCTAGAAGTTGTAGTTTGACCTAATTTTTTGAACATGTGCTGATTGGAAAGTTAACTCCCTGTGTAAAAATAAAAAATTGAAAAAAATAACTTTTTAGCGCCTAAAATTACGTGTAATGTATAGCTGATGTAGGAAGCATGATATGCATAGGAGCCTCTTTCTCTCTCTCTCTCTCTCTCTCTCTCTCTCTCTCTCTCTCTCACACACACACACACACACACACATAGAGAGAAATCTAGGCTCCTATTCACGCCCAAGTTTGTATACCAAGTTTGCACACCGATTTTTTAACATAGTAAATAAATTATTTTTGAGTTGAATTTTTTTTGTATGCTATTTAAACATTTCAAGAAATAAAAAAAAAAAAACTTTTTATGCAATTTAAAAAATTCGTTCAAATTTTCATAGATTTTAAAACATGTTAGAAGTTACAAAGTTTGACTGGTATTTTTAAAATAGCAAAAAAAATATTGATCTGATTTTTTGTGTATGTATCCCTCAAACATAAAAAAATTACACTCAAAAATATATTTTTTTAATATTAGAAAAAAAATTATGCCAACAAATTTATAAATTTGGCGTGAACAGAAATATACCTATATATATATTAAGTCATTGAATTTATTTGGCTCCATTAATTTTAGATAAGTGAAGAGTTCAGATCTGGACTTAGAACAAATACCGTTAATGAAGTTTATATAAATTTGGGTTTTTTGTAAATATTTATAGCAAGAGAAATGAAACTAGGGAAATAAAGCATTCGGTCATTTTTTATTTGCCGAGTCAAATTGGAGTCTTTTTATGAGTTTGACGTTTTGTATGATCCAGCATAGCGTGTCCTATAATGCGTCTACAATTTGTCTAGCTATACAGAATAAGCCAATATTCTTTGTTGGAGATTATAATAAGGCATTTTTTTAGGAAGGTTTTAAAGATTCTCATGGTCCCAGACAAAAAATGAAGTGATTTAGTGGCCCCATTCTAAGACAACAATATTTGATTAGGGGCCCACAAATTATCTCTATCAAAATGGAATGGTAGGCTTTTCTCTATTTAAATAAATGAAAAAATAAATTTAGGTTTTGTCTAACCCTATTTTGTTTACTTATTTTTGAAGGATTTGTTACCTTCATTTGAAAAGAAGTTTAGTTCACTCAACTCCTATTACTTTAATTCTAAAATATTTTTGAATTTTGAGTTTGTTTAGCCATATATATGATCACGATATTTTTGAAATATTATAAAATCAAGTATATTAAGCATTATTCGTTATAAGATATATACATATTTATTCATAAAGTACTTGTGACATCCTGGTGCATTTTGACAAGCGAGGTGGCTAGTCGCTGCCACCAACCTACGTTGGGCGTCATCAATAAAATTTTATTCTCAGCATGTGAGAAATATATTAGACATTAAAAACTTTTTTTACCAGATATAACTTGAAAAAATTCAACGTGTATAAATAGTCACACAAATAAAATTCATCATCATGCTAACTTCAAAATAAATCCAACTCCAAAAGATAGAATAATAACCATTAAATAATCCAACTAAAAATTTCTAACTAAAAATCGTAAACAATTGTGGAACTCAATGGCCCACCCAGTCCATAATAACTGTCTCATAAATAAAATGAAAGAATATAAATAATATTTATTTTAAAATAGCTCTCAGCGTGTTTATATAAATTTGAGTTTTTTTGTAAATATTTATAGTAAAAGAAATGAAATTAGGCAAAGAAAGCGTTCTTTCATTTTTTATTTGCTGAGTCAACTTGGAGTCTTTTTCTAACTTTGACGTTTTGTATGATCCATCACAGCGTGTCCTACAATATGTCTACAATTTGTCTAGCTATACAATAATCCAATATTCTTTGTTGGAGTCATTATAATAAGGCATTTTTAGGAAGGTTTCAAAGATACTCATGCTCCCAGACAAAAAATGAAGTGATTTAGTGGCTGGCCCCATTCTAAGACAACAACATTTGATTCGGGGCCCACAAATTATCTCAATCAAAATGGGACATTAAAAACTTTTTTTACAAAAATGTAATTTGAAAAAATTCAACGAATATAAACAGCCACGCAAATAAAATCCATCATCATGCTAACTATAAAATAAATCCAACTCCAAAAGATAGAATAGTAACCATTAAATAATAGAACTAAGAATTTCTAACTAAAAATCCTAAATAACTATGAAACCGAATGGCTCACCCAGTCCATAATAACTGTCTCATAAATAAAATGACAGAATAAAAATAATCTAAACTACTAAAGCAATAAAATTAAATTCCCAGTTGCACTCCAAAAATCCCCAATCCATCCCATGCAGCGTAACACCTCGTGATTTTTAAGAGGTATAAATTAAATATTTTGAAAAAATTATTTTTTAAATTTATTAATTTTGGTAGGTAAAAATGTTGGCATTGATTTATGTAAAAATGAGATTTTAATCGGAATAACTTTTTATATAAAAATCGGGGGGAGCGTGAAGTAGCAGGTTGACCTTCGTGCTGGAAGTTGACCGGAGCTGGAGTTTTTACTTTTTAGAGTTTTGTTGGGACTCAAATTATGTTTTTTTTAGCATCCTATATTTTTACCTCCTCCCATCTACAAAACCTAAACCCCATTTAAATAAACTTTCAACCCATGTTTTGAATATCTAAATTAAGTTGTCTCAAGAACAAAAAGATAGTATATTTGTTATTTTCTCGAGAGGAACGCAACCGTGTAATTAGATTTTCAAGATGACTTCCTTACATGCATGAATGCTTCTGTTATGCCCCTTAAGTGTTATGCGTTTTGAGATATTGCCTAAACAAAAATAATGATTTTGGTCTTATAATAAATTAGAAGACTAGTAAGTAAAAGTGAAAATAATTCCGGGACTATTTTTATTCAAATCTCAAAATATGTTTTAGACTTGAAACAATCGCATTCTTAGATTAGAAACTGAGGTTATGATAGAGTGTGGGACTTTTCGCATTTTAAAAGTTAAAAATATGAAATTGTAATAATGTTTCAACTCGAAAAATCGCGATTCTTATGTATAGATTGTATATTGGAATTATTATTGTGCACTATGATGAATATGGATGTTAAAAATGGAATCTTGTGTTAACCAATAAAATATCAGTCGTACATAAATTATGAACTTTGACACCTTGTGTGACGATTGGTAAGACTTGGTTAATTATACAATTAAAGGGGCATAATTTTTATAATATTGATATTGGAGAATTAATTTTAAGAACTGTAGCTTTAAATTGAAGATGTGTTTTGTTTAAAATTTGCTTGTGTTAATATTTCGACACCGTGGGGACATTGGGATTTTCAAATACTTATGTTATTACCCTTATTTTTGGTTACTTGGTAGGTATGAAACTAGTAGGTAGGCCTCGTTGTTGTTAACACTTTCTAGGTGTGGGACTAGTGAGTGTAGAATCGTACAGTTAGGTATTTTCTAGGTGGGGCTAAGTAGTAGGCCGCCACGTATTTCGTTAGCATAAATGCGAGTCTAGGTGCTGAATTGTGGCAGGTATTCTTTCTAAGTGATAAGCTATGAAATACTAGTAGTTTTGGTGATCTCTACGTATGACAATATGGATGATTTATGGTGGATTACATGAATAAAGGGTGGGACTAATAGAGAAAAATATAAATTGACAATAAATTGATAACTAATGCCTAAAATAAAGAACGAATATTAAAATGAATTTACGTCACCAATACGTGTTGAACTAATGAAATTGGATTGGGTGCCTACGGTGACGTGAGTGTGTGTTAGCGTCATCAATATTTGCAAGGCTAATAATAATTAGGATGGCGGGCTGTAGCGACATGTCATGTGTTGAATATCATCAATATGTGCAAGGCTAATGAAATTGGGTTTGTTGACTATAGTGTTGGGAATGAGTGTGATGGATTGTTAACAATTAGCAGGCCCGAATATATGCAGGATCCATAGATAGGTCAGATGGCTATAGTAGCATCGTTTCGATAAGAAATTGATTAAACGCATTAAATTAAGTTAATAACCTTGTTAAAATGAAATGTTGTAACTTTAATAACTAAACCTTAATAATGGGGTGGCTTAATATGTAGGTAGTTAGTGTCGTGTTGCTTTATTCGCATGTAACTATATCGTTTAATTTAAAATACTCTATTGTGTTACTTATTATGTATGATGCTTATGTCTGGGGTCAAGGATCCAAATTGGAAGGAGTAGATAGTATTCATGTGGTGGGATCTAACCAATTGCATTAACTAATATTTCAATTATAGTTGTTGGACTAGCTGTATAGGAAAGATTGGATATCTTTGGATTGCAGTTGGAGATTTATTTTCATTGCTTTAGTAGCCTAATTTATTTTCATTTCATCATTTATGTATAAGACAATCATTTAAGAATTTGGTTGGGCCATTCGGTTCCATAGTCGTTTGTGGATTTCAGTCAGAGATTTTTATTGGATTATTTATCTAGAGATTTAATTTATCGTTTGGAATTGATTTTTATTTTGGAGTTAGTATAGTGATGTATTTTGTTTACATTGATGTTTATATTCATTGGATTTATTCAAATCTTATCTTGTGGAATATAAGTTTTTAATATCTCATATTTCTGTTACATGCTGAGAATGATATTTTATTTAGTGATGCCCGATGTAGTTTGGCAGCAGTCGATGCCAGAATGCGCGGAGTGTTATAGATGGTATCAGAGTATGGTCTTAGGTCTCGTAAGTTATATTGAGTCCATTCAGCTTTCACATTACTGATCTTTTATTCCCTTTGATAATTCGTACTCTGTAAAATATTTTCTCTAGCATACATGTTAATTGTGTTTCTTGGAAATGAGTTTTAGGTTAAGGCCATTATAGGCTTTGAGGTTAGAAGTAATAATCTTGATGTTAGGATCCTTAGAATTTATTTTTGATGATCATATTTATTTTAAGATCGTTAATACGGATGATAGATATCTCTAGTATCAATGTGGTGGTGTGATTTGATCTGAGGACTTAAGTGTTGAAATGGATTTTGGAGATAAAATCGAGTGGCGATTCATGGGAGAGCGTGGTACGTGTTATTTTCAAAGTTATATATATATATATATATATATAGAGAGAGAGAGAGAGAGAGAGAGAGAGTTCATATTTATATTGTACTTTTATTTGTGGGATAAGTGCGTGTAGGATTGGGTGTATGGACACCCAATCATAGCATTCCATGGGTAAACATATGTAAGCCTTATTTTATTTGTACGATTGTATGTTTTACGATTATGCTTCGTTGAATTTTGAGGACAGAATTTCTGTACTCATGGGAGAAAATGTAACCCCTCGTGATTTTTAAGCGGTAAAAATCTATTAAAAATTAAATATTATGGAGAAATAGTTTTTGGAATTTATTAATTTTTGTAGGTAACAATGTGGGATTTGATTTATATAAAAATGAGATTTTAATAAGAATTTTAATTGAGATTAAAATTTGGAAACTAAATTTTTATATAAAAATCGGGTGGAGCTTGAAGTAACAGGTCGACCGAACTGGTTCGCACCGGAAGTTGACAGAGGTGGAGTATTTTTATTAAAGTTTGGATGGGATTTAAATTCTTTTCTTTTCCAAGATAAAAAGTCATGGGTTAAGGCTTTTTAAGACACTTAAAACCCTTCTGAAAAAGTAGTAACCTCCCATATTTTTGCCTACTCTCATCTTCAAAACCTAAACCATATTTAAATCAACTTTCAATCCATGTTTTTAAGATCTAAATCAAGTTTTCTCAAGAACCACCAAGAATGTGCCGTTGCTATTTTGCGAGAGGAACGTAACCATGTAATCAGATTTTCAAGGCGACTTATTTACAAGAATGAATGCTTTTATTGGTCCCCTTAAGTGTTGTGTGTTTAAGATATTTCCTAAACAACAATAAATGGTATTTGTTTTAAAATAAATTGGAAAGACTAATTAGGGAGAGTGAAAATAATTTCGGGACTGTTTTTATTCAAATCTTAAAATATATTTTGGACTTGAAACAATTGCATACTTATATTAAAGATTTTGGGATTATATAGAGGGAGGGGCGTTTCGCGTTTCAAAAGATAAAAATATGAACTTGTAATAAAGTTTGACTTGAAAAATCATAATTGTTATGTGTTGATTGTCGATTGGAATTATTATTGTGCAGTATTGTGAATATGCATGTTAAAAATGTAATCTTGGGTTAATCGCTGAAATATCACTCTTATAAAAATTATGAACTTTGACAACTTGTGTGATGATTGGTAAGACTTGTTTAATTATCCAATTAAAAGGGCATAATTTAGATAATATTGAAATTGGAGAATTAATTGTAAGAATTGTCGTTATTAATTGAAAATGTGTTTTATTGAAATGTTTCTTGTGTTACTATTTCAATATCACGGGGACGTTAAGATATTGGGATAGTATGCTTTTACCCTTATTTTTAGGTTTCTTGCACTGACACAGCACCCAATTAAATACTTGGTGACCTGTCTTTTATTAAATTAAATAGCATTCCCATTTGGTTCATTCATCGTCTCAATGTCGAAAATCATTAATTACTAATCACTAATCGATTAATTAAGCCCGTGTCAAAATTTTATCTTTTTATTTAACGGTTAACACTATAAGAAAACTAAATTAAATCACTTAGGCATTAATAGTAGTTCAAACCATGACAAGATATTAATAAATAAGTGAATAAATACATGTCTTACTGAATAACTATCGGCTCAAAATCTAAATCCAACAGCTAAATAAATAAAACTCCACACAAGTTCGAAATAAATAAAATGAATAAGTACTGTAGGGGCATCATGCCCAAAGATGAAATACAGGAATAATGAAATCCTAAACTAGAAGGAATCAACTGAGGTGTCTACTCCAATTCCTATATGCATCCACATATGCTGCGACATCGCATCCCTGGAACGAATTTTTAATCTAGGCGTCCCTGTGGCTAGTCAACTAAAAAGGTTTTTAAAAAAATATTTTGCAAAAGGGTTATAGCCCTATTATTGAAAAATGTTTCGCAAGCATTTTATTGCAATAAATGAAATGCGTAGTACATAGTATTAAAAATTTCTTTAACGATCGCACTCTCTTGAAGACGGCCTCATCCCGCTTCTATAGTGCACAACTATCGCATTCATTTATTTATCTAGTTATTACCCAATCTAACTAGGCCACAATAGCTATCTAAGATAACTCGTGAATCACCCCGTCACAAGTTAAGCATGCTATTACAATTAGTATAAAATATATGACCCTCATCAGCGTGAATAGACTAAATTGCACATTGATAACTGTCAATAGATAGTCACACACACACACACACACACACACAAGTGTGTGTCTTTTGAAACCCTAAGGCCTATGTATTTATACATAGCATTGTCATAGCTTGGTCCTATTAGATGCATCTCTCATGCATGCTATCGGGTGCCATGCACATCTTATGTCACCTTTGGTCACCGGGTCGAAATCTCACCATCGAGCCCAAATCGTAAACAAATAATGGAGGCGATTATAAATACATAGGCCTTAGGGTTTCAATACGCCTTCCATGAAGACCTGCCTGACATCACCCTCTCATCGTGGTAGGATCCACCCGAGCACTATAACCTGGAGCATATTCCAAACCCCGCTGGAATATCCAGGGTGGGACCTCCCACTACGCAAAACATCATGGATAGTATCCTCGAGTAACATATAAATAAGCACAATTTGCATTCAACTCACATGCATAGACATATAAAATTCACACTTATATATATATATATCGAGAACTACCGAGCTCGTTCATACTAAATACATTCCAATACTAGATAGCTACACCCCACTATTTATTATTAACTATAGGATCATATGGTTCACTTCCTATATACTTATTTAAGTTCGCATTTGGCGTGCAAATGTTCCCACTAAGTTTTGCTTCAATTCAGTACATTTTCATTATTCATATAAATTCTAGGGTAATTTAGACCTTTCACATTATATGTCTAAGTAATAAAATTTCTAGGACAGTGTACTACTCTCAGTTAGCTACGCATGAACACAAACGGCATATCAATCCGAGTCCGGATGTAAAAGTTATGCACATTCAAAGTTTTAAAAATTCAAACTCCGCCCAAAAACAGGGTAGAAGTCAACCGACCCTGGACTCCTAGTCGACCGTCCCTTCTTTTTAACCCTTACTTTCCCCCCTTAGGCCAAAATCGTGATAAGAGGTCGATCGGCCTGGGACCCCTCGGTCGACTGGGCCTACCTCGGCATCCTAAACGCTGTTCGTTTTTTTTCCTTTCCCCTTTTTTCTTATATAAGCTTCTAATCCTTTCTAAACTTACTAATTTAATTCCCAGTGATTATAACTTCAATATCTCTATAAATTTCATAATTTCACTTTCTCATAAATTAATTTTCACATCCAATTATAAATTTTAACCTTTAACCTATTTGATCAACAACAATTAATTTAACCTTAAATGGATTTCTTCACTATCTTCAACCTCAAGAAAACCCAAAATTTCTATCAATCTCAGCATGGAAAATTTCTCAAAGGTTTCATTTGGGAAAATGGGTTTTAAAAAATTTCTTCAACATAAATATTATAAGGATTCATACTCACGAGTCTTCTAATTTCCAGATTTATTACCATAAACTCAAAAAATAACATTACTAATTACAATTCACATAAAATCAAAAAAATACTGGCCTCTTCGGAATAAATATGACGATCTCTTCTCCAAAATTTTGCCTGGAATGCTATTTTCCTTCCTCTTTCCTTCTTCTTCTTTCTCCTTTCTCTCCTTTCTCAAACTTTGGTGATTTGGGATAAGTAACTGCCGCCTAACTTTTTTAAAACTAGGTTAATTATCTCAAATTCCGAAATTGATCCTATGGGCCAAATTCAAAAGACTTAAATACCCTAATATAGGCTCGATTATGTCTAAAAAGGCCCCGGGACCCAATTACTACCCTCGGGTTCATTATTTTGACTATTTCGGCCTCTCGAGACCCAATCGTGACCTCAAAATCGTCATCCGAGTTAATTTATAAAAAAATTCCTATCTCGACCCAATTAGTCCACACGCGACTCCCGGTTGAGATAAAGATAATGCCACGTCACTATCACTAGCTATGATATCAAATAATTATTACTATTCACTTTGGAATTATATTCCATCGATATTAATCATCTTTTCTCTCTCGATTAATATTTAAACACACGAATATTAATTAATCTAATTAAATTACGGTACACAATGTAATCTAAATTTACCCGAATTAATTAAATATTTTATTCTTAGGATTACGGGGTGTTACATACTTCCCCCCTTACAAAGGAATTTTTTCCCCGAAACTAGGCCATACCTATGGTTAATAACTCTGGATACTGATCTCGCATATCATCCTCCCGCTGCCATGTCGACTTGTCAATACTGTGGTGTCTCCAGAATAGCACAACCTTAGACCGCATCTTACACTCACTATGATCCAGAATAGCCACGGATCTCCCCTCGTATAAAATGTCTGGATGTAAATTAATCTCCTCTAGTGAAACATGCCAAAAAGCTCTCTTACTCCTCCAATGCTTCTTCAGCGAAGACACATGGAGCACATCATGTATCCATTGTAGGTGCTGTAGTAAACCCAGTCTATATGCTACTAGTCCTGCTCTCTCAATGATATGGAAAGGTTCCATATACCTCGACACTATTTTCCCCTTCTTACTGAACTGCATGACCCCCTTCATACGAGACACCCGTACCAACACCTGATCGCTAACCTCTAACTCTATGTGCCTCCGGTCTGTATCGACATAACTCTTCTTCTTGTCCTGAGCTATTCGAATATGCCCCTGAATTAGCTTGATCTTAACATTAGTCTCCTGTATCATCTCTCGTCCCAACAACTTGTTATCCACCACCTCTAACCAGTAAGCAGGCGAAGGACAAGGTCTCCTATATAGTGACACAAATAGTTCCATACCGATGGTGAATTGGTAAGAGTTATTATACGCAAACTCCACTAATGTAAGGTATCTCTCCCATCCTCCCCTAAAATCAAGTATACACATCTTCAATATGTCCTCGAGCATTTGATTAAACCTCTTAGTTTATCTGTCTATCTGTGAATGGTATGAGGTACTCAATCGCAAATATGTGCCCATGGCCTCCTGAAAGCTCTACCAAAAATAAGAGAAAAATATCGTAGCTCTATCGGACACGATGTTAATCGGCATCCCATGAAACTTATCTATCTTTGAAATTCACAGTTGCACATAATGCATCATCTCAAAATCAGTGCGAAATGGTAAGAAATGGTCTACCTTGGCCAGCTGATCCACTATCAACCGATGGAGTCGTGACCCTTCTGTAACGTCAGTAACCTTGTAATAAAATCCATCGAAATACTTTCCCACTTTCACACGGGAATCTTTAGTGGTTGTAGCATCCCTGAAAGCCTCTAGCCGTTTTCTTTAACTAACTGACAGGTAACACACTTTGAGATGAACTTTATTATGTCTAGTTTCATCCCTGCCCACCAATATTATCATCTCTTGTCCTGGTACATCTTATCCCCGTCGGGCTGTATCGCAAATCTCAACTCGTGGGACTCTGTCATAACCGCGTTCCTCATGTCCTCTTACTCTGGCAAAATAAGTCTCCCATTAAGACGTAGGCTTCCCTCTAAGATGATTGAGTAAGACTCTACACCCTTAGCTAATTACTGGCGTACCCTATCCTAACAGAACTGATCCTTTAATTGTTCTTTCACTACCCACATAATGATATCGGGAGTGATAGTTAAAATTTCCGTACACGCTCTGAAGATCTAATCACCGTGTCGAAGATCACTCCACTTTGCCTTCCAGGCCTCCGCCAATTGCACCATCAATCGTTGGTTCTACTTATCTACCACCATATTAGCCTTACTAGGATAATACTGAATATCAAACTGTTAGTCTATAACGAACTTGAGGCACTTCCTCTGTCTCATATTCAAATATTTCCAAGTGAAGAGATACTGAAGTTATTTGTGTTTTGTGAATAACATAAACAGGTCCCCCAAAAGATAGTGTCTCCATATTCTCAAAGAATACATAACCACTGCAAACTCAAGATCCTATGTGGGGTGATTTTTCTCATGGGGCTTAAGCTTACAAGATGCATGAGCTATATTCCTCTCCTCCTGATGTCATAACCCTAAGTCCCTGTAAGGATGCATCCATGTAAACTCGGTACTCCACCCCACTCCTAGGCAGCGTGAAGTACAGGTGCTGATGTTAATTTATCCTTCAACTCATCAAAGGCTAACTGGCAGTGATCACTCCACACAAAAGGTACCCCTTGGGAGTCAAATTTGTTAATATACCTGCAATCTTTGAGAACCCCTTAATGAATCGATGTTAATAACAGGCCAACCCCAGAAAGCTGTGAATATTTATCAGTATCATTGGCTCCCACCACTCCCTCACTATCGATAGTTTACTCGAATTAATATAAATGCCCCTTCTGAACACGATATTGCCAAGAAACTTCACCTCCCGTAGCCAAAACCCATAATTTTTAAATTTGGCATACAATTGGGGGTCTCGAAGTGTCTGTATAACTCTACGCAGATGCTCTGCATGCTCCTCCTCAGTGCAAGAGAGTAAATCAAAATGTCATCTATAAACATGATCACAAACTTGTCCAAAAACTCCCTGAATACCCTGTTCATGAGGTCCATGAACATTACTGGTGCATTGGTGAACCTAAACAGCATCACCCCGAACATGTACGACTTGCACCACAACATAAAGAATTTTTTGGAACATCCTCCTCTCGAATACGTAACTCGTGATATCCTAAACTCAAATCAATCTTGGATAAGTATGCCTCCTCTATCAACTGGTCAAACAGGTTGTCGATCCTCGTAAACGGATACTTATTCCGTATTGTGACCTTGTTCATCTCCTTATAGTCTACAAATAAGCGAAGCGAACCATCCCTCTTCTTCATGAATAACAAAATCACACCCCATGGTAAGGTACTACACCAATTAAAACCCTGCCCTAAGAGCTATTGAATCTGCTCCCTCAATGCCCACATCTCTGAAGGAACCATGTGATACGATGATTGGGTAATTAGTCTCATACCCGATGATGGGTCGATAACAAATTTGATTTTTAGACTGGGTGGCAACCCTAGTACTCCTGAAATACATCCTCTAAATCTCTCACAATCGGAATCGAGTCTAATAAAATAGTTAACTCTTATGAGGTCTCCTCCTCAATGTAGTATAAATGTGTGTGCGACCCTCCTCAGGAAGAGGCATCGCCACTAAGAACATCTCCTACTCGAGAATAGAGAACACTATAGTCCTCTTGTAATAATCTACCATCGCTTTGTAAGTCTTCAACCAATCTATGCCCAGAATGACATCATACCCCTCCATATCTAACATAAGAAGGTCTGCTGCTATGCTCAAACTCTTAATAACAATGTCCACCTCTCTATATACTGAGTGTATCAGGGACCCACTACCCAACGGTGACTCTACACACATAAAGTGAGTACTAATTATCTTTAAAAGGCCGACTACTTATGCAAACCTAGTGGGAATAAAAAAATATGATGCCCTGTATAAAAAATAATCCTACCCTCATGCATGTGAATAGGAAATGTACCCTCGAATGTTGGTGGATTTGAGGTGTTGATGGAATGGGTACGTCCCAGACGTTATACATAAGCCCATAACGCATCTGCCTCTGCGGCTGTGGGGCTAGTGGGGCTAGTGCTACTGGAGGCATTTGCACTTACTACCCCTATTGGGCACCCTGTTGTTCTTTGCTCTACTATGAGCAATCTCTCCTCTGTAGCCCGTTTGTCCACAAGTAAAACATCGGCCTACAAGCTCCCTCTTCGCCTAGCTCTGTTGGCCCTATCGAGGTTCCCTCTGATGCTGGCCTCAGCCCTGATAACCTCTTCCATTGTTCCCTTGGCCATGACGATCCTAAAGAATCTGATGCTTCTGGTTAGGACAATATTGGCCCTACCTGAAACCCTAACCCTCTGATCGATACCCAAATGTCCTTAATATCTTTGCCTGATCCCCCTGTTGGGAATCCTCCCCTTGCTATCCCGACACCTGTTGTCTGTAATGCTAGGTTGTCAAGTAAATGTTACCTGAGCCTCCAGGCTAGCCTATCCATGAACATGCTCTTATTCTTTTCTTTGGTGTTCATCATATCTGGTACAAAGTTAGCCAAACGAGTGAAGTCTTCATCATAATCAGCCATTGATCGATCCCCTTGTGTAACATCATTAAATTTTATCCTCATCTTCGTCTGAATAGCTGACAAAAAATACTTGCAGTCAAACCTCTCCCAAAACAGTGCTACTAGCATAGTATCCCTCTCCTCCGAGGTGGTAATAGACTACCACCATTGCAACATGGCTCCCACAAGTCTAAACATGTTAAGCATCTATCTCTGAGTTTCGTTGCACTCAATCATACATAGGTGATGTTGTAGGTTCTTCTTCCACTAACATGCAACTATCACATCTGAGATCCATGAAAACTCCGGTGGGTGGCCTTTCTGAAAATATTCCCTAACTTTATACCAAGAAAATGGACCCCGTTGGGCCTAAATCACTAGTGGCTATGGTTGGGTATGTGAAAAATTGATGTCCATGGCAGTCATGGCTGCATTGACCCCATGGGTCACTATCTCGGTCACCTGTTCAGTCATCACGGTCCCTAGTGGTGGTTATGGCTGAGGCATCTCCTCCTCCTGTTGATCCTCTCTAACCTCATCTCTGATCGCTGCTCTAGCAGGTCCACCTCTCATTAGCCGGTATCTGAAATTAAAAATGAGTTGTATGAGTTCACAGTCAATACAAGACTTAATAGCAGAAGTACGGTATCCCAAACACGCAAAGATAAAAGAAACAATCCTAACAATAGGGCTCTAGACCAAAAGGATGCTACACTAAAATCATAATAATCCGTACAGATCCTATGGACACTAGAACCTGATACTCCAATACCATATGTGACACTCCGCCCAATTAAATACTGAGTGATTAGTCCTTTATTAAATTAAACAGGATTCCCATTTGGTTCATTTTTATCTTCACTATAAAAAATCATTAATTATAAATCACCTATCGGTTAATTAAGTCAGTGTCAAAATTGGATCTTTTCATTTAAAGTCAACACTATAATAAAACTAAATTAAACCATTCATGCATTAATAATAGTTCAAACCATCACAGGATATGAATGAATAAATAAATATCTTGTCGAATAAACTACCGACTCAAAATCCAAATAATAAATCCAACAGCTAAATAAATAAAACTCCATACAAGTTCAAAATAGTGAACTGAATAAGTATTGTAGGGGAAACATGCCCAAAGATGAAATACCGAAATAATTAAATTCTAAACTATAATGAATCAACTGAGGCATTTACTCCAATTATTTCACGCATCCACACATGCTAAGCCATCGCATCCTTGGAACGGATTTTTAAGCCTGGCGTCACTGTGGTTGGACACTTAAAAAGGTTTTAAATTTTTTTTTTATCATACGGCTCAGAGCCCAATTATTGAAAAAAATTTAGCAACCATTTTATTATAATAAATGAAAAGCATTGTATATAGTGTTCATAATTTATTTCACGTTCGCATTCTCTTGGACACAGCCTCACCTCTCTTCTATAATGTACACCTATCGCATTCAGTTTTTTATCTGGTTGTTACCCGATCTAACTAGACCATATTAGCTATCTAATCTAGCTCAATAATTACCCCTGCCCAAGTTAAGCACGCTAGTACGATTAGTATAACATATATGAACGTCATCTATATGAATATACTAAATTGCACATTGATAACTATCAATAGATAGTCACATATTATCTATAAATATAAACACACATCTCTCACTATGTATATGTATATATATATATATATATATATATATATATATATATATATATATATATATATATACATAACATCATCATAGCTTGGTCCTATTAGATTCATCTCTCGTACATGCTATCGGGTGTCAGGCACATCTCGTGTCACCTCTGGTTACCGAGTTGAAATCTCACCACTGAGCCCAAATCGTAAACAAATAATAGATTTGGTTTTAAATACATATGTCTTAGGGTGTCAATACACCTTCATTGAAGATCTGCGTGACATCCCCCCTAGGAGCACTCGGGCACTATGACCTGGAGCACAATCCAAACCCCATTGGAATCGCCAAGGTAGGACCATCCACTATGCGTAACCTCCCGGATAGAATCCTCGAGTACCATTTCAATAAACAAAATTTGCATTCAACTCACGTACATACATATACAATTCGTACACTTATATATATATATATATATATATATATATATATATATATATATATATATATATATATATATATATATATATATATATCGAGACCTACCTATCCCATTCATACTAAATATGTTCCAATACTAAATAGCTACACCCCACGCTTTATTATTAACTATAGGATCATATGGTTCACTTCCTATATACTTAGTTAAGTTCGCATTAGCCTTGCAAATGTTCCCACCAAGTTTGGCTTCAATTCTATAAAGATTCATTCCTCATATAATTTCCAGGGTAATTTAGACCTTTCACATTCAATGTCTAAGTAATATAAATATTGAAAACCTCATATAACTTCAACCTCTCGAAAACCTAGAATTTCTATCAATCTCTAGATGGAAAATTTCTCAAAGGTTTCATCTAGGCAAATGGGTTTCAACAATTTTCTTTAACATAAATATTGGAAGGATTCATACTCACGAGTCTTTTTATTTATTACCATAACCTAAAATCAAAACTACTAAGCAAGATTCATATAAAGCAAGAAAATACTTGCCTGTTTGGAATAAATCTGACGATCTCTTCTCAAATTTTTTTCCTGGAATGCTCTTTTCCTTCCTCTTTCCTTCTTCTTCTTTCCCCTTTCTCTCCTACCTCAAAATTTTGTGATTTGGGATGAGTAACTGCTGCTTAACTTTCTTAAACCAAGGTTAATTCTTCCAAATCCTGAAATTAAGCCAAATTCAAAAAGACTTAAATATCCCGTATAAATCCGAATATGTCTAAAAAGGCCCCGGGACCCAATTACTACGCCCGAGTACACTATATTGACTATTTAATCTTCTCCGGACCCAACCATGACTTTAAAATCGTCATCCGAGTTAATCTATAAAAATTTCTTTTCTCGACCCAATTAATCCTCATGTGACTCCCGGTTGAGATTAAAATAATGCCACGTCATTGTCACTAGCTATGACGTCAAATAATTATTATTACTCACTTAGTAATTATATTCCATCGATATTAATCATTTTCTATCTCTTCATTAATATTCCAATACACACTTATTAATTAATCCAATTAAATTATGACACATTGTAATTTCAATTTACCTGAATTAAATAAATATTTAGTGCTCAAGATTACAGGGTTTTACACTTGCTAGGTATGGGACTAGTAGGAAGACTCATTATTATTGACACTTTCTAGGTATGGAACTAATGAGTGTACGATCGTAGGGTTGGGTATTTTCGAGGTGAGACTAGGTATTACGCCATTATATATTTTTCATTAGACTAGGCGCGAGACTAGGTGGTGACTTGTGGTAAGTATTCTTCTTAAGTTATAGGATAGGAATTAATTATGGTTTTTGTGGTCTCAAGGTATGGAAATAGGTATGCTTTAAGTTGTATTTCTTGAATAAAGGGTGGGGCTAATAGAGAAAAATTCTAAATTGACAATAAATCGATAAATAATGCTTAAGATAAAGAACGAGTATTAAAATCGATTTGCATCGCCAATATGTGTAAAACTAACGAAATTGGGTTGGCTAGCTATAGTGACGTGGGTGTGTGTTGGTGTCTGCAATATGTGCGGGGCTAACAATATTTGGGTTGGCTGGCTAGAGCGGCGTGTCGTATGTGGAACATCACCAATATGTGTTGGGCTAATGAAATTGGGTTGGCTGTTTATAGTGATGAGAATGGGCGTGATAGATTAGTAACTTTAGGCAGGCTCGAATATGTGCATGATCCATATATAGGTCAAATGGTTATAGTGGCATCGCTCCAATAATAATTTGATTAAACGAATTAAATTGAGTTGGTAGCCTTTTTAAAATGAAATATTGTAACTTTAATAATTAAACTTGAATAGTGGGGTGACTTAGTATGTGGGTAGTTAGTGTCACGTTGCTTTATTTGTATGTAATTATCTTGTTTAATTTAAAATACTTTATTTTGATATTTATCATGTATGATGCTTATGTTTGGGTTCACGGACCCTAAATGGGAGGATTATCTAGTCTTCATGTGGTGGGCTCTGACCCATTGTGTTGACTAATATTCCATGTATAGTTGATGGAGTAGTTGCATAGGATGGATATGAGATCTTTGGAGCCTATCTAGATATTTATTTTCATCTCTTTAGTAATTCATTTTTTTTAATTTCGTCATTTATTTAGGAGACAGTAATTTATGGATTCTGATGAACCATTCGGTTCCACAGTTTTTTTATGCAATTCAATCAGAGATTTTTGTTGGATTATTTATCCGGAGATTTGGTATATCATTTCGAATTTGATTTTATTTTGGGGTTAGTATGATGATGGATTTTATTTATTTGGATGTTTATATTCATTGGATTTATTCGAATTATATCTTATAGAATAAAATTTTCTAATGTCCCATATTTCTATTACATGTTTAGAATGATATTTCATTTAGTGATTCCCGACGTAGTTTTGCGGCGACCAACTCCAGAATGCGTGGGGTGTTATATGCAGCTACTGTAACATCTATACCAAAATGTTAGTCAACGCAGTATGTCAAAATCCACCGCATGAATACCAACTCCTCCTCCCAATTAGGGTCCGTGAACCTAGACATAAGCACCATACAAGATAAATATTATAATAGAGTATTTTAAATTACGCGATTATAAATTCAGGTTCAATTGTTATCCATGAACCTAGACATAAACACTATACATGATAAACTGAGCCATCCCATTATTCAGGTTAAATTTTTATATTCATAATATTTCGTTATAAATTCACAATTAGTAATTGAATTAATGTAACCAATTTTATTAATGCGATACCAGTATAGTTAGTTCACTCTATTATGAGTCGTGCACATACTCCTGGCATGACCAACTTTATTAATGCCACAAAAGTATAGCCAATTTTCTCTATTATTAGTCCTGGACATACTCCTGGTGCGCCTAATTTTTACACAACACATATTTTCCTCACTACAGTCAGTTCGTCCAATTTCATTAGCACTGCAAATACTATGAGGTTCCACATAAAACATGTCACTATAGCCAGTTTGCCCAATTTTGTTAGCCCTACACATACTCGTGACGCCATCTCAAACCCACGTTGCTATTGTCAGCTTGGCCAAATTGTTAGCCCTGCACATACTCGTGACATAAATTCATTTTAATACTCGTTCTCTATTATAGTCACTAATTATCAATTTATTATCAAGTTCTCATTATTTATTAGTAGTCACACCCTTTATTCGGGTAGCACATCCTAAAACCATCCCTAGTCCTATACCTAGAAATCATAAAAAACACAAGCATTTCCTAGCCTATCACTTAGGAAGAATACTTATTACCAATTACCACCTAGTCTCGCACGTAAGCTAACGAAACAACGAAATAATGTACTACCTATATGCACCAAAAAAATACCTAATCGTGTGAACCTACACTCATTAGTTCTGCACCTAGAACATGGGAACAAAAACGAGGCCTACCTACTAGTCCCATACCTAGCAAGCAACCTAAGAAATAAGGGTAAAAGCCTAACTACCCCAAAATCCCAACGTCCCTGCTGTGTTGAAATATTAACAAAAGCACATTCACATAAAGCATATTTTCAATTTATAGCTACAATTCTCCCAATTAATTGTTCGATTATAATATCATCTAAATTATGTCCGTTTAATTATATAATTAAACCAATTTTATCGAAAGTCACACAAATTATGACCTTACATAATTTTCACATAAGTGCCATTTTTTCGATCAACACAACATTCTATTTTTAACATGCATATTCATAATATTACCCAAAAATAAATCGTTCTATGATCTGCACATAAAAATCGTGATTCTTCGAGTCAAAATGTTATTACAAATTCTTATTTTTAATTTTAATACGCGAAACGTTCGACAATTATATCGTAATCAAAATATCTAATATAAGCATGTGATTGTTTCAAGTCTTAAATATATTTTTAGATTTGATTAAAACATCCCCGTAATTACTTTCACTTTCCCTAATTAGTCTTCCTATTTTTTTTAAGAAATCACTATTTGTCAAAGTTTAGGCCATATCTAAAATGCATAACACCTAAGGAGCACAATAGAAGTATTCATACCTGTAAAAAATTCATCTTAAAAATTTGATTGCATGGTTGCAATCCACTCGTAAAGATAGCAGAAACATATCTTTGATCGTTCTTGAGAAAACTTGATTTAGATCATCAAAACTTGAGTTGAAACTTGTGTTTAATGGGATTTTGGTTTTGTAGATGAGAGGAAATGATATTTTGGGAGGCTACTGATTTTTTATAAGAGTTAAAATTATTTTTAAAAAGTCTAAACCTGTGCCATTTTATTTTAAGAAAAGAGAAGTGTTTGGTTCCTACACAAACTCTGCAGAACGAAAATCTCGAACCATTGTTGCTGTGAACCTTTGGTTAGCTTTCCAAATCGAGATCCCCTAAGGTTTTATATATATATATATATATATAAATTTTAAATTATAATTTTTAATCCCGATTTAAATTCCAATTAAAAATTTATTTTAAACATATAGAAACTAACAATTTAAAATGCCAAAATTTAAAAACATCCAAAAAATATATTTTTTTCAGAATTTAATTTTAAAAAAAAATTGGCTTAAAATCATGAGGTGTTTCATTCTCCCATACTAATATAGGAATTTCATCCTAAAAATTCAACGAAGTGTAAACATCAAACGTAAAATTGCAGAAATAAAATAAGGCTTACACATTCCTACCCGTAGAATGCTATGACCAGGCGCTCATATGCCCAATCCTACACGTACTTATCCCATGAACAAAAATACAATATATATCAACTATATACATAAGTAAATCTAAGAAAATAACATGCACCATGTCATCCCACTAGCTACGCTTTGGCTCTTGCTCGAGTAAGAAGCAAATGTCACCTACTTCCCTCTGTACCCACTGCTGGTGCTGTTAGCGCTCCCTGTTCACTTAGTACTCTTGGTTTTGGAGGTCATTGGCCCTGTCGGACTTGTGCTTACGTACACTTGTCATCTCGACATCCCATCTCTCCATAATTATAACACGCGCCTCTGAAAGGTCCAAACTACCCAGGTGGCACTCGCTTACCTTGTTATCCTTACCCCTGTCCTTGAGGGCCTTGTGGGACACTATTGACTTACTGAGAGGCTTTATGCTCCTGCGCTACTCGTTGCTGTGACAACCCACTTAAAATAATAACGGGTGGCCACCCCTGTACTACAATAAATCAAGAATCTCAGATGGCTCATTCTCAGCATCAACCACTATACTATAACATATAAGGTTAACTACCCGAAATCATATAAGCGAGATGCCAAACATTAAATATAAAACATACAACAAACAACTAACCAACAATATAGAACTAGTAGAAACAGTAAAGTACACACGAGTACCAAGATAAAAGAAAACGCTCAATTTAAAGTGGAACGAGTACATAGTGAAGAAGTAAACCCGAATAGGCTGTCGGGTCACAGACAGTACAATAATCAGAATAAAAAGTATAAACAACTACAAATGACTCGTGGTTATAAACCCGATATACAACATGAGTCCTATCTAGATATATAAAGAGATAGGAAGAGACTACAATCTAAATCCCACAACAGCCCGCACCTGTTACGGCTCCCAAGACTTTGGATAGAAGGGCATCCGACATCCATGCGGTGGGACACCTGTAGTAATATATACATGCATACATATATAGCAAAAGAGAAATATAAACGGGTCAGAGCCCGAGTTGTAAAAATCTTTAGCAAGTGTGTTAACCGTGCATAATAAATATAAATGCACTTATTTCATAATTAAAGTGGAATCGCACTCTCGTGAAACCCTAAACTCACCTCTCATCTAATAGTGCGCACCTATTCGCGTCCTGAAATCATAATTAAGTTACCCCACCCATAAGGACATCCTAACTTACCATAGGCACAGCCTATACCCACAAGACCTGCCCTCCTAACATAACCGAAGAATCCAATCCATTCGAATCACATTTAATTATTTTTACAAACATATATGCCATACTAGGCTTAATTGATTCTGGTTTATAATTTAATCAATTATAATTCTTAATACGTTACCCATTTACATTCGGTTTGAATCATATGATTTAATCTCTAAATAACATGCATACAAAATAATAAGGACAAAACTTCTCTCCACTCTCAACATTGCACCACGTTTCGTGCGTGGGGCATCTCGCAAAGCGAAATCCAAACAAGGAACCCCCCCAATACACTACTCCTTGACAATGTCGATCGTAGAGGTTCATTATGTCATACACACAAATACTACTACTACAATTTAGATTACTATCTACGAACAACCTCAAAATCTCCAATAATATCCTTGGGATGATGTAACTGAAATATTCCTTAAATGCGATTCATCAACCCCTAACAATCTAGTACACCATAATCATCCAATATGTACACTATAGAACTTTTATATCCTTCCACTTATAGGATATATATGAATATATACATTTACTCTAAACATATATATAGTTACAATCATTAAATCCCATAGCCAAGTGTGCATACTACATATGATGTACAATGGCCATGCACATAAAATACCCGACTATATATATCGCTGATAAACTGCACCATGCTATCATCTTCCCAGTGCCCATCTCATGTAACAAAACAAGGGACCACCAGCCGGGGCTAAACGACACCTATCCTCATGATAAACTCACGCACACAATGTCCGGGAAGCGGTCATAGTTCCTAATCGACAATGAGATGAAACATACCCACCACGTCTCATCCCAAAAATATAAATAACATAATAACACACTGGACGACTATGACCTGGGGAATATCTACACTCTCCTCCTCGAGCCAGGGTGCTCACCCTCATCGCGGAAACTTCCCAATGATAGCTTGTGCGGGGTATGCTTAACCACATAAGTATATATATCATTCTCATGCACAATATATATACATCCATATGGTTCCATCATATAATTAAACCATCACATACGATTTAGATATTCATAACATGAGTATACACTTTTATTCATATTTCTACATATATATATATATATATATATATATATATATATATATATATATATATATATATATATATATATATATATATATACAAACTATCTCTCGTTTATATGTATAAGATTTATAATCTTGTCCATAAGTATACATAATCCTCAATATACTAGCCATCATCCCAAATTCATTAACTTAGCTCGATATGTGAATATGATCCTTCACTTGAGGCATATTCATCCATTTCTCCTATGATATAATTAATCTTCCAATATTCAACATTAAGGTTATCACCCCAAGGTTTAATGTATGTATAATAATTACTATACATTCCATCTATATCTGAAAGTATATCAACCCACGATACTTATCTCGATCATGGGTAAATACATAATTAATAATCGATGAGCCTCAAGTTCCATCCTAAATTCATTTCTTGATCCCATTTCTTATTGGAATCCTCAATATTCCATCTACGGTTCAATCGCTCTAATGAACCCTTATTCTCATTACATTTTACTTTACTTCCTAAGTTAAATCTTACTAAGGATACGCGACCTCTACCTATCCTTGGCCCCTGATCATAACTCAATTGGAATACTGTCACTATAAGGATTCGACACAATTATCGACCTACAAAGTCACACAATACCCTCACCACTCTCCCAAAGAGTCCTAAACCTCAAATTATATCTAAACTCACTTATGACCTCAAGCGAGAACTCCCGTCCTCACCAAGATCCCCCACTATACCTTGGAATATCCATTATTAATACGCACTTAAGCAAAAAGGGACTATCTCTACCATTTACAACCAGTCCATGATTTCCCACCTCTATCATAATAGAATAATCTGCCAATCGCTTCAGTCCCATATTTGTTTCATTACTACAAGAGGCATCCCATCTGCCTAAATCAATTTAACATAGGCCCGCAAGCCCCTATTCGACTTAGGGCCCTATTCCCTTAATCTAATATCATAACCCTCCAAAATAAGCCCAATTAGAAAGCCCCTTAGAATAAAACCCCAAAAGAAAAGGGGAAGAAATAAATCCAAATCTTGGGCTAAAAACAGGGGACCGGTCGACCGGTACCAGACCCCTGGTCGACCGCGGGTCCAAATTTTGCCTACGAAGAAATGCATTAGGCTTTTTACTTAAGGCGCGATCGACTGGTCCTCTGGGCGCAGTCGACCGGCCATACCAGATGGCTCGACTGTTTTCCTTTGTAAAATGAACCCTAACTCTCCAAATACCCAATTTATCCACTTCCAACCCTTTAACATTCTACCCAATTAGTTTTCCAACATCAAAACTCATATAAAAATCAAACCCATTCATTATACAACTCCAACTCCAATTAAAACATCAATTTATAAGATTTAACCTCAAAAATCTAGGTTTTGACATATAACCCCAAATTCAATACTTTTACCCACAAATTATGAAATAGATTACACAAATGAATTATTTAGCTAGATTAAACACTTGCCTCATATTTGTAGAGGTTGGATCGTCCCCGAAATCGCGTTTGGGCCGGAATCTCCAAGATTTTTATCCTCTCTCTCTTCCTTTCTTCTTCTTTCTCTCTTCTTTCTCCCTCTAGGGCTTTTTCTTTCTTTCTCACAACTGAGAAGGCTTGATCCGTAAGCCTCTTAAATCCCTTAAAACAATAAACCCAGTTTTAAATGTTAATACACACTTTAAATGACTCGTTTACTCCAATTCGAGTCAAAGATATTTAAAAATATTTCGAAACCGAAATAAAACCCAATGACAATCATTTCGACTATCTCGACCCTTCCGGAATCGATGGCGCACTCAGAATTTTCATCCGGAGTACTTTAAAACGTCCTAAATTTTTGGACCTCAATTTCCAAATTTTAAAATTCTTCAATTTCATTAAATTTTATTTCTCCCAAAATTTAATTTCTCAGTCTCAAAGTCACGGGTTGTTACACTCTGCCCCCCTTTCAAGAATTTTGTCCTCGAAATTTAGATTGTGCCTATGACTTCCATCTCATCTAGTCCTTATATCTACCCTCAAGATCACTATACCGATCCTTTTCCAGTTATCATATCGAACCATATAAATTTTAAAACAAACTAGCTACCCAGGGCGTCCATACACCCGAGCTCCACTCGTACCATAACTCGACTCCACTAGCCTCAAATTGTAATATCACTCTCAACTATATAATCTATAGAAACATATTAAATATATAAAAGTTTGAAATTCCCAATGGTTGAACTCTTCTCAATTCCTGACATAATCTACCTTTATGTGGGGGAGGTCTCGCAAATGAAATCCAAACAAGGAACCCTCCCAATACACTACTGTGTAGCTATGTCGAGGATTGAGATCAGTTGAACTAGGGTCAAGGTTTTATAAAAGATTTTAGAATTATAAATATTGTCCAAAGGCCCATATAACAACACACTATAAAACAATTCCATGTCTTTCGACACGCTAAACAAATACCGTATGTTCAATACACAAGGCCCTAATAAATACAATACCCTAACCAATACCTAGTTATCCAAGCTAGCACAATCATGAGCTAAATTCTCCGCTCAAAATAAATCTACTAAACTTTGAACCTCTCAATTATACAATTCCTTTTCATTACAGCATTACCACAAAGTAAGTCCTTCCCTCATTAGAGCACTACAATTACCAGCACTAGGCTATCTACACAACAATAACCTTATAACCACTACTCAGCAAACTCCAATTGTCCTCACTTTCGGAACTCACTATAATAACTCTCGACTATCTCCTCACGAGATGGTTTATTTTCTCAAAAGATTCCAAACAAAGGCCATACTTACTCACTCCTTCCTCTAAGGAAATTTATGTACACCCTAGGGGTGTAGCGGCTAACCGCTCATTATACATTACGTGCGACGTTCCCAATATCACACAAAGCGCGACTCAAATCCAAAGAATGATATCCTACCTTATACTTTCATACTGAAATTTCTTTACTTCATCCCTGAATCCCTATTCAAAGTCCTCTACTTCTTCCAGGACAATCTTTCTTCCTACCGCCTAATTCTCCTCAAAGAGAAACATCATCCAAAAAATCCTTCTTAACCATTTTGAAGGACAAAGCGCGATTGCGACCCCTAATAAATCCTTCGGTCCTACTCAACAAACCAGAGTCTCCAACTTTCTTTCTCCCTTCTTAAGTGAAGACGATACTCCTAACAATAGGAAAATGCCACCTACCTTCTACCGGTAAAAGTCACCATCACTAGGCTTCCTAACAGAGGTTGAAGGGTTTCTCAATCTAAACCTACCAAGGACTTAACTATATGCCTCTCCTCAGAACTTACCTTATTAAGACCAAGATTCACCATTCGAGTAAATTTCCCCTTTCTTACTCAACCACCGATAGATCACCTTGAATCACCTATAGAAGCCTCCTCCTTATCTCCGCCTAAATCACTGAAAGAGAATACCTCCAGTCAAAGCATACCCAAATCTATTATGGGTATTGCATCGCTCATCTTGTCCCTTCCTAGACGACTGTGACACCCTGCCCAATTAAATATTGGGTGATCAGTCCTCTACCAATTTAAAACAAGATATTTAGTTGGTTCATTCTCAGCACCACTCTCGAATTTTTTTAGCATATTAATCACCTAATATAAAATTAAGCTAGGTGTCAAAACATTTCCAATTTACTAAAACCAATTGACTTCCATTTCTCTCCGTCTTAAAATATAAACCATTTAACTCCATAACAATCCAAGAATGAATTATAAATCATCAACATACAGAGGAATATCACAAGTACTGTACAAGAATCAAATACTGAACTAAATAAGACTGGATCAAACTCCCAGTTCAAAACTCCAAACCATAAACTAAACTGAATGCAATATCTCTGATGAAAGAATAAGAAGTGGGCGACATATGCCCTAAACAAGAAGTCTAGATGAAACTGGATGGAAAAGATAGATGCGTCTACTGCAAGGACCTACATCTTCCACAACCGCTGCAGCACGTCAAGCAATCCAAATCTCTAAATCTAATACTCCTGTGGCTGAGCACCTGATAATATATATATATATATATATATATATATATATATATATATATATATATATATATATATATATATATATATATATATATATATATATATATATATAGAAAAAGAGGGAAGAGATACAGGAAACGGGTCAGACCCTGATGTGTAAAAATGATTTAACAAGTATTTAAAACTGGTTCTTAAAACAAGTCTTATACGTATGTTAGTTATCGAACTCTCACTTGAGTTTCTCACCTCTCGTCTATTGTGCACGCCTAATGTACATCTAATCTCCCCTAGCTATACCTCCCAGTCTAACTAGTCAGAAATCATACTGATATTAACTATGCTCACTAGTAGTATTCCCGTATCGCCCATACAATACGCTATTCAGATAGTTTATCTCACATACTAAGTTTCATTATTCATCGTTTGAATGGTTAATCTTTTATTCACTAAGATTATCTTGCTTCTCATTTTCATTTTAGCTACTAGTCTCACAAAGTAGAAAGTTACCCAAGTACACTCATACATATATATAGTCTCATCATCCCTACATATATACACTAATATTGCAATCTTAGGTTAAGGCCACTTGGTGCAACGTAATGTTTATTATTATTACCAAGTCTACAAATTTCACACAGTAGCAATATTCACAAGTCCACACACACACACACACACACACATATATATATATATATATATATATATATATATATATATATATATATATATATATATATATATATATATATATATATATATATCACATCATCCCTATACTTATATATATATATAATAATCCTGCACCCCCGGCTAAGTCCCATTCATGCACATATCCAGAAAATCATGCATCCCCGGGTTAGCACCCATTAATGCACCTATCAATAATAATTCAGCACCCCCGGGTTATCACCCATTAGTGCGCCTAACCATAGAATCTTGCATCCCCGGGTTGGCACCCATTAATGCACCTATCAATATTAATCCAGCACCCCCGGTGTTAACGCAAAAATTCTCCATCTACGAGGACCAATCAGAAAAGGACACATGTCATCCTACGTGGAAATATTCGACAACCGAGGAGTGTTGGTCGGCACCCGAGGAGTGATAGTCGGTACCCGAGGAGAGTTGGTCGGCATATCAACCAGGAAGATCAAAGGATAACTACGCATTTAATGTGCATTAATGAAGATGGCAGCGCATTTAATGAGCCTTAATGTATATTTATACTGTATTAATAGATGACAACACATAGCATACCAAGAAGTTCAACAATGAGATTCGTTGAATGTAGACATAAATGTCTACATACAATGAATCTCTTTATCTCCCATCACTATAAATACATGTATTCCCTTAGCCAAAAGGAGGAGATCCAAAAGATCCGACAACGATGAGAGACCATACCCAAGATACACCCTTTTTCTCCCTCTCTCTACCACATTATGCTATTGTAAACCCCTGGGAATAAAATAACAGTGGACGTAGGCTTTTCCTTATAGCCGAACCACTTTAAAAATCTTTGTCTCTCATGTGCTTGATTGGATTGCTTTTATTAATTTATTTGTGATCATAAAAATGGAATTCGGTCCAGTTTTTTGCATCAACAAATTGGCGCCGTCTGTGGGAACGTGTTACAAGCATTGTTCTCCATCAAAAGCTAAGTTTTTATTTTCTCTACGTACAATCAATTATATATTCTACATACATCTTTTGATTCAATCATGATTTTTATGTTTATATACATAAATTAATTGTTCAATTTTTATATGCAAAATATTGCATATCATGATGTTAAAATCATAACTGTTAGGTTAATTCTTATTTAGAAATCTGAAAAATAATGAATTTTATAAATCATAATTTTTTGCTTGATTCTCAAGTTTCAATTTTATATCATGGAATAAATATTTTAAATGATTACATATACCAATATATATGACGGTGGTAAGATTTGATAATTTTCATTATAAATTCTGTAAGATCTTTGATGTCTATTCAAATTCTCATCATATTTTTAATCAGAGAATGTGAAAAGGTTAAAGACCATAAAATGTTTTCTCATGGAAATCATGACCCAGATGTATTTTCTCTCTTTTCAAGTTTGAGTCTCTTTGCATTCATTTTTATGAACTATATACTTAATTTGGTTCATCTTCCATCTATGTAAATAAAGTCAAATTGATTGATTTTTTTATATAAATTTGGTAATAACTTCGATCATTAAACATATTTTTATCTCTCCAAATAGGGAATATGAAGGGATCAATATAAAAAATAATTTTCTGTCACCTGAAAAATCATTACCCACCTCTTGTAAAAGATGATCAGTAAAACAATCATGACCATATCAAGACTCTGGGCACATATTTGATATATTGGCCCCTCGTTCATCACATCACGAGGTTTCTTTATCAGAATCACACGATATAGTGGATTAGATAATTATTCATTTAATTAACATTCTTAATGCTTAAATTTTACATCGAATGTTATTTTTCTGATATAATGATTCGAGATATTCTAGTCATCCATCCATATTGTTGGTCGGCATCATCTTGGGCCATCTTTTGTTAAAGGGAAGCTTAACCAGACCATTTTTGTTTGTCGAAGAAAAGATGTGAAGATCCATCAGCAACGTTGAAATAATTTTATCCAACTACGAGGTATCTTATTGTTGGTCAGAGACTCTTATTGTAGCTCGATGGAACCAACTGCAAGCCGACGATCATCTAGTTCTTGATCGACGACATCTTACTCTTGTTTGAAGGGTCCAATTTACTGGTCGGCAACTATCCAACCATCCACTTCTTGGTCGGCGACATCTAATGTTATTCGGTGACCATCCAACAGTTGGTTTGCAATATCAATGCACCATTTTTGTTGATCGGCGAAATAGCTCTGCTGTTCGGGGACCATTTGCTTCTTGGTCGGCACCATATATTCTATAACTTGAGATATCCTTAAATGTTGGTCGTCAACATCCATGCCGTTTGTCGGCAGTAGTAGAATCTTGGGGTATTAAAAAATGCGAAGCACCCCAGATATTTCTTTAAACACGAGTTCAGCTCGGGGACAAACAGGGGCTTAAGTTTTTTTTTAACTTGTGATCCACCCAAAAATATTTTTAAAACCAAGTGATAAATAATTTTCAAACAACAACTTATACCTGATTAGTTGTTGGAGATTAAATAACTTTATAAAAAACTCTACGTCTTATTTATGATGCATATCTGATAAAAATTTGTCCATCTCAGACACATTTGGCATAAAAATATTATTTCATATTTTGAAATTTTTATTATTTTATGTTGATACATATCACATATTGTTTGGCTGAATAATTATTCTCATGATAATAATTATTTTTTCTAGTCTCGACATGTGCTCGAGAAGCTTATTAAAATTTCATAGGGACGAGATTCAATCCCGATGAAAGCTCTCGTAAACCTCTGGAAAAGTAGTATTGCTCGACATCAGGCCATTGTGCCTCGACATATCAGCCAACAGATATTATTTCATTTTTTGAAATTAGTATTTTTATTTCTCAAGCATATACATATTATATATAGATTGGATGAGGAAATTATTCTCATGACTAATCAATTCAGCCTACACATATGGTAGAGCAAATTATTAATTTTTACAGGTACAAGATTCAACGCCGACGAATGCTCAGAAATAATCTGGAAACTATTATCATTTCACTCGGAAATATCGGCTCAAGCACAAATTATTCTATATATCCCTTGGAATTCATATTCTATATTCATCTCAACATGGAACTCAGCGAGATACTTATTATCATATTCATCTCCGAGGAGAACTATAACATTTATTATATGTCACCCCCAACGGATAGTTGGTCGGGGTAATTCTTATTTATATGCAGGCACAGCAAAGTTCTCGGCCATATTCTTATGTTCTGGAAAATATTATTCTTATTCGGCATTATGCAATTGTGCCTCGACAAGATACTTATTCAGCTGTAAGGAGAATTACAACATTCGTTGTATTTCACCCCCAGCGGATAGTTGGTCGGACAATTCTTATTTATATTCAGGCCCAAATATCGGCTCAAGCACAAACTATTCTATACCCCTTGGGATTCATATTGATGGCGCACCAGTTGGTCGGGGTAATTCTTATTTATATGCAGGCCCAGCAAAGTTCTTGGCCATATTCTTATGTTCTGGAAAAAATTATTCTTATTCGGCATTATGCAATTGTGCCTCGATAAGATACTTATTCATCTTTAAGGAGAATTACAACATTCGTTGTATTTCACCCCCAATGGATAGTTGGTCGGATAATTCTTATTTATATTCAGGCCTGACAACATTCTCGGCCATATTCTTATGTTCTGAAAGATCTTATTCTTGTTCGGCATTATATAATTCTACCTCGACAGATCAACTAGGCACTTTATTATTCTTTATATCTATTTGGATGCATATTTTATTCTTATTTCAGCATGGATCTCGAAAAATACTTATAATCATATATTCATCTCCAAGGAGGTCTTCAACATTTATATTATCTTATTCCCAACAATCTGTTGGTCAGCGTCGAGGAGGTCTCCAGCATTTATTATATTTTATTCCCAACAATCTTTTGGTCAGCGTCGAGGAGGTCTCCATCATTTATTATATTTTACTCCCAACAATCTGTTGGTCAGCGCCGAGGAGGTCTCCAGCATTTATTATATCTTATTCTATTCCCATCAATCTGTTGGTCAGCTCCAAGGAAGTCTCTATCATTTATTATCAAAAATGTATTCCTCCGGGAAGTAAAACTATTAGTAAAAATGTCAACTCAGGTTGGTCGGAAATAAGAATCTGTCAACTACAGTTGGTCGAAAACATTTTATGAGTATGTGAAAGCGATCAAGCAAAAAGAATTCAAAGTTCACATTCCACACTTGGGGGATCTATTAAAAATCCAGTTGTTAATTCAGTGGCACATTCTCATAACATCATGCAGTCGAGCATCAGATTCAGCCCCAACTAATTATCATTCAGAAGTTATTTTTCTTGCTCAGGAATTATTTTTGATATTGAAGTTCAGGAGGCTATTGAAGTTCATGAGGTATATTGAAGTTTAGGAGAAATTCAGAAGTTCAGGAGGCATATTCAGGAGTTATTATGCACATACTATTGAAGTTCAAAAGTCAAATTTAGCATATACAGCACTGAGATCTTTACTACTACTGTCCCGACCAACATTGAAGAAGAAGTTGTATGAAAATGTTTCGAAGTCCACCACTAGCTTGGTACTAATCAGATTGAAGAATTGGGTTCAAAAGCTAGTATGTTACTCGACAAAGTATTCAGAGAATCATAAATCAGAAGAATCAAGCACGTGAAGTTAGCACTCAGTTGCTCGGCACAGGAGGTAGTTGGTCGGCTAGCAAACTAATCAACATACTTGAAGATTATGACAAGCTACAAGCTGCATACTATGGCATGGCTGCATCCAAATTCCCAGGGGTGATACATAGCACACGGAGTTCCTCAAAAGAAAGATTAGCAACCATCGATCAGCCTACATCATATGTTGTCCAGGAAATAATGCATATTATGTTGAACAAATCAAGAAGGTAGATCAAGAATTTCATGAGCACCGAGCAACACTGCAGAATAAATACTCCATCCTTTCAAGTAAACCATCAATCATGGAGCATTGGGGGCTTCTGTTAACAAAAAAAATCTCCATCTACGAGGACCAATCAGAAAAGGACACATGTCATCCTATGTGGCAATATTCGACACCTGAGGAGTGTTAGTCGGCACCCGAGGAGAGTTGGTCGGCACCCGAGGAGTGATAGTCGGCACCCGAGGAGAGTTGGTCGGCATATCAACCAGGAAGATCAAAGGATAACTACGCATTTAATGTGCATTAATGAAGATGGAAGCCCATTTAATGAGCCTTAATGTATATTTATACTGTATTAATAGATGACAACACATAGCATACCAAGCAGTTCAACAATTAGATTCGTTGAATGTAGACATAAATGTCTACATACAATGAATCTCGTTATCTCCCATCACTATAAATACATGTATTCCCTTAGCCAAAAGGAGGAGATCCAGGAGATCCAAGAGATCTGACAACGATGAGAGACCATACACAAGATAAACCCTTTTTCACCCTCTCTCAACCACATTGTGCTATTGTAAACCCCTAGGAATATAATAACAGTGGACGTAGGCTTTTCCTTATAGCCGAATCACTTTAAAAATCTTATTCTCTCATGTGCTTCATTGGATTGCTTTTATCTATTTATCTGTGATCATAAAAATGGGATTCGGTCCAGTTTTTTGCATCAACACCCAGGTTATCACCCATTAGTGCGCCTAATAATAGTCATCCTTGTACCCCCGGGTTATCTCCCATTAGTACACTTATCAATAGAGTTTCTTCACCCCCGGGTTATCACCCATTAATACACTTATCAATTGAGTTTCTTGCACCCCCGGGTTATCACTCATTAGTGCTATTAACTATAAGGTTCTTGCACCACCGGGTTATCGCCCATTAGTGCTCTTACAATAATATCACATAATAGGCATACACACATCCAATTATAAATTATAAGTATTTCTCCAACCAAAATATATACTCTTCATACGTATTTTAATCTCATCTCTACTTATAGTATAAATATTTAGATTACTATCTCTCTTGTAATCTCCAAGGTATACTCTCTCTCTATACCGAAATAATTAAACTATTTATTCTTACATACTTTTCCGAAATTCCATCTTATTTAAATTTACTATCTGGAAGTTTCACTCACTCCAATAAATCGGCAAACTCAAAACTAGACTTTGAGAAAAATCCCCAAAAATTCCCTCTGTCGCTCGAACCAGATTGGTTGTCATTTGAACGACTTCCACGTGTCATTCGAGCGACTTCGCGCGAGATCGCGCGAGATTCCACTGTTCATCTCCTTTCCCAAAATTCTGCGTTTTCTACCATTTTTTAACCTAAAAACCTCTAAGATTCAATTCCCAACAACTCATCATCAATACTCATCGACACCTAACATGTTATAAATCATTCCTAATCTCCTAGGATCATTAATTCATCATAAATCATCCTAAACATATAAAATCCCCAAATAAATTCATATAAACCCTAGTTTCCAAATTTTTAATTAAAGAATCTAGTCAACCCAGATCCGTTCATCAATATATAATCAAATTTCGTGATTAATCCTCTATATACATGAAGGAATATTAACAACTAATTACCCCAACCTCTATTCATCATTTAATCTCCAATTTTTCACCAAATTAACATGTAAATCAAGGATATAATTCACCTACACTAACATTAGTATGATTATTGCTAAAGAAAGCAAGTAATAAACACTTGTCTCGAATATAACGGTCTAATCCATTGGTAATGTTGGTATATATGCGTTCCTCTCTTCTCGATCTACGCGTAGGTGCTCATGGTTGTGCAAGGTGATGCCAAATGAGTCTTCTCTCTTGGAATTTGGTTCTCCCTTACACCCTCCATGTCTGTTCTAACATCCTGTCACTTCTTAACCCTAATGGACTTTCCTTGTATGATATAATAAATCCCAATTTTCGTCCATTAATTAAACCCAAAAATAAAATTTACCATAATGCCCTCTCGGGACGACGATTAGGCCTAAAATTGCCCCGGGACCCAAACTAACTACCCGGGTATACTATTTTGACTATCTCGATCCTCCCGAACTCAATGGCGCACTCGAAATGACCATACGAGTTAGTAAAAATAATTTCTCTTTTTATTCCATTGAATTAGTTTCGACACGACTCACACGCGTGTCAGACTTAAATTACCAAACTGCCGTATTTCTCACTTTCGACAATTTATCAAATATCATAATTCCATATTACATATCACAAAGTAATATTCAATAATTCTCAACAATAAGTATTAAACCTTGGCGCTCTAGTTAATAATTATTTTAATTCGGATTAATAACAAATTAATTTCTCACATTTTAATTTAATTAATCCAAAAACAATAATTAATCAAATACTTATTCCCATAATAATAATAATAATTAATCACATAATTATTTAAATCATCAAAAATACGGGGTGTTACATACTTCCCCCCTTACAACTGAATTTCGTCTAGAAATTCGAAAAAAGTATACCAGGTACAGACAACGCTGTAAAAATAATGCGCATCGCATCCCGACACTCACAAGTAAGCTACTCCGTATCACCGACATAGTACGCTATCGAATACCCTTAATAATGAACACCTCACATGTGTTTTCTTTAAACTCCAGGTTACCCTGTTATATAGGCTCTTGCCCAAGCTTTTCTGCTTACGTTTCACTACTTCAACTTTATTTTAGATATTCACTATCTAGCCTTCTACTATTTGCACCTTAGTAGATTTATCCTCCTTTCATATACGTACGACTCCTTCTCGTGTTGTGCATACCATTAAATTCGCTGTACAATATATATTTCACACACAATATATAGGATAATATCAGTTCTTCTCCGACATTTGTAATCATAACTGGTCTCCTACCTTTAACTATTAAGTAGGACAACAACAAAGTTTATCATGCCATACTTCTACTTGAACTCAACCCAAACGTGAACTTATAGGAGTTAGTTGGACACAACTCCACTAGTGTAAGTACTTCTCCCGTCCTCCTCTAAGATCTCAGGGTCCACATAAAATTTTCTCTCCCGCATCCGATTAGACCGCTTGTCCTGCCCATCCCTCTATGGGTTTTAGGCCGTACTCAATCGCATCTTAGTTCCTATAATCTCACCATCTCAGCTACATGAGAATATACTAGGGGATACTCTTCCATTCTCTAGTGGAAGGAGCCCCTACAAATTTCAAATTTTCTGCTCTTTTTCTACCAGTCAGCTGACCCACTGGAAGACTAACTTTGAAGATTACTCCATGTTAAACTAATTACCACTGTTATATGTATTCTGATACATTTTATACTCTCTTGAATGTACTTCTAATCGTGATGCGTGTGACTTTGTCGTACCGTGTGACACAAATGTCTTCTCTCGCTCAAAAATCTCAGTTTATTTTGAAACATAAGTCTCTAACAAATCTCACGGAGTAATCTTCGGCTTACCGGACTACATGTTATCGAATTCACAAGATAATCATAATTCACCGTTTGATTCAATTCCTTAGGGAGTACATAGACCCTATGCCTCACGCATCATTATAAAAAGATATAAAATTTTCTTTCCTCAATTCTTGCACACTCGGTATGCTGATGTGGTATGGGTGCACTCAACCGCCCCACTAACCATAACTTAATCAATCCTTCATTGGAACTATTGCTCTAATCGGAATAATACTAAGGCTAGGCAACTCTATTGGCCTTAAGTTATAAAAGAATCATCAACTCTCAATTATATTCCTTTATAGGTATAATAATCCACCTACAAAACTTATGTACTATCGACCAAACTTCTCTCCAACTCCCGACGTTCGCTAGTTTCATGCGTGGGATGTCTCGCAAAGAGAAATCCAAATAAGGAACCCCCCCGATACACTACTATCTAACCTAGTCGGTTGTCGAGGCCCGTAAGGTCTTCAGTACATACTATGTACTTTCCTACAACCTACGTATTGTCACATAAAAGTTTAGTCATCCATTCTCATGTCCCTAAAAATGTAACATGAAGCATAGCGCTCTTACTAACCCAAGTACGTGGCGTAATAAATATATAACGAGATATATTTCGCCGCTCGATAAGAACACAATGTATTCTAAGTCTTAAGATACAAATAATTTCCTAGGCTTGGGAATCACATATAATTAGACACTATACTCGCTGAGGTCTATAATACCATGAATGTTTTATATATACTCATATCTGGGCCCAACCCTATTTCAGGTGGCGCCGAAAAAAATAAGGATCACTCCTCCCGGAGTATCCGACACGTTAGTCATATCACTACATTTATAATATCGTTTAACCATACGGTAATTAATCATTACACATTACCATAATAAACTCTACTAAAGCTGACTCAATGCAGTAGTAAATTATAACAACAAAACATATTCTTAGGGCCCACTCGATTCACTCACGGGAAATCATCAAAATGCCCTGCTAACAATGAGAAATACGTTTGTAATTAGACTGTTAAAACTAACGTTCTCACTAAACTTGACCCGCACGCGAAGTTTAGGGTTTCTAATATACATAAACGTTTTGGCACACACATGTCACTAGAATCTATCCTTTATTCACAAGGAAGAAGCAAAAACCTCACCAGTCTCACCAAAACACAGGGTCTCAGCACGTGGCTGCCATCACGACCCATAAACTTTTGTAATCGTCATACATCCTAGGGTTTCATCCTAAAGTTGTCCTCTTTCATCGTGGACAATTTATTCCATCATGTGGGTTTCGCGCCCATTATTTAAATGTTGGCCCAAACTCTCCAGGCCTCAATTATATCTTTATTAGACTCCCGTTTACATCCTGGGTCCCGTAGACCCCGACGTACTATTTGTACTATTAACGAGGACTCTACTGGTCCAGCCTGAACCCATTATTCTCGAGTTATAAATTTCTTGGTCCTAATTCTCTTGACCCCAAATTCCTTCGCTGGAAATCTCACTCCTCCAAATGTTATGCCTAACTGGCATGATTTACCATTTCTAATCTCTTCGGTATCACTTCTCAATTGTGGGAACCTTCAATACTTGTAGTTCTACTTCCTTCACATATGGAAAACTTCATGAACCATTTCCCCATCACTGGTCACACTGACCATTTTGGGAATGTCCTTCTCTCGGACCAGTAGTCTTAGCGCATAATTGTTCTTTCGTTGTTCCTTTGGCTACGTTGGCCATTCGGAACTACGGATGGCCTCTACAGCCTGATTGACTTCATCGTCCTCTTGAAGTTAATCACTTAAAATCATCTAATCGAGTTCCCTATTGGGTATACTCTCATGTGGGGTTTCACTAACACCGTTAAATTCAATTTCTGATCTTCAGCAGGTTCGTTAACCCTCTTTACTCCATTCTCTTAGAAGGACTGCAATCACTAGCAACCGTATAACTTTGATGACATCAACATTAGTCATCCTAGCTGGATTTCTCATCCATACTGGTATTCTACTCACGGGTCCTTTATCAACTATAAACCCTTTGGATAAATTAAACTCCTCTGCTATGTACGAAGTTCATTATGCAATTCAATCGTTCTCTCACGATCGGGTTCTATCTTACCCATTGTGCTAAACGTCAAAATTTCACTCGCATTTTGTTACCACATCGAATAGAAGTCCTCACGGTCAAATCATACCCAAATTTCTCCTTAAATTTCAAACACACTTCTTCATGTATGATGATTGTCTCTAATAACTACATGATGCTCCTAAGAGCTGTAACTTTTAACTTTAAATTAAATTTTGAGTGTCGTCACGCCCCACTCTACAAAATTGCCTTCGGATTTTCTACCTTTTCTGGTCTATTACACTTTCTCATTTTCTTTTCTGCATCTTCACCGATGGGTTTTCAAAAGAGTCCCTCTGATTTCCCCTTTATCGACTATTTTAGGTGGTCCTGAAATCACTCCACCATTATCTACGACTGTGTCCTGGGAACCCACAGTTTTCGAGTGATTATTTTACTATCCCTTAGTTAAGTAATTCTCGTGGTGATTTTTGTCCCAATCACTCTTACCCGATTACTCTATGTCTTCTGTTGAGCCTCTTCTCCCACAGTTCTTCTTACGACTCTCGCTGTTCATGCTAAAATGTTCGGTGTTTGAATCACACTGAATTTCATATAATGAGTCACATCCATTATAATTCGTAGCAGGAGAACGTAAGTCGCATACGTAAGGGAACATAAAAATCCTATCATATGGCTCTACATCAAAGAACGATACGCTGAAACGTAATAAGCCGCACAGATCCTAAGGACCCAAGAACCTGATGCTTTGATACCACCTGTGACACCCCGCCCAATCAAATATAGGGTGATCAGTCCTTCTACCAATTTAAAACAGGATATTCAGTTGGTTCATTCTCAACATCACTTTCGAAAACTTTTTAACATATTAATCACCTAATATAAAATTAAGCTTGGTGTCAAAACATTTCCAATTTATTAAAACCAATTAACTTCCATTTCTTTCCGTCTTAAAATATAAACCATTTAACACCATAACAATCCAAGAATGAATTATAAACCATCAACATACACATGAATATAATAAGTATTGTACAAGAATCAAATACTGAAATAAATAAAACTGGATCAAACTCCCAGTTCAATACTCCAAACCATAAACTAAACTGAATACAATATCTCTGACGACAGAATTAGAAGTGGGCGACATATGCCCTAAACAAGAAGTCTAGATGAAACTGAATGGAAAAGATATATGCGTTTACTGCAAGGACCTACAGCTTCCACAACCGCTGCAGCACGTCAAGCAATCAAAATCTCTAAATCTGATACTCCTGTGGAAGAGCACCTGATAATATATATATATATATATATATATATATATATATAGAAAAAGAGAGAAGAGATAGAGGAAACGGGTCAGAGCCCGATGTGTAAAAATGATTTAGCAAGTATTTAAAACTGGTTCTTAAAACAAGTCTTATACGCATGTTAGTTATCGAACTCTCACTTGAGTTTCTCACCTCTTGTTTATTGTGCACGCAAAACGTACATCTAATCTCCCCCTAGTTATACCTCCCAGTCTAACTAGTCAGAAACCATACTAATACTAACTATGCTCACTAGTGGTATTCCCGTATCGTCCATACAATAGGTTATTCAGATAGTTTATCTCACATACTAAGTTTCATTATTCATCGTTTGAATGGTTAATCTTTTATTCACAAAGATTATCTTACTTCTCATTTTCATTTTATCTACTAGTCTCACAAAGTAAAAAGTTACCCAACTACACTCATACATATATATAGTCTCATCATCCCTATATATATACACTAATCCTGCACTCTTAGGTTAAGACCACTTGGTGCAACGTAATGATTATTATTATTACCATGTCTACTAATTTCACACAGTAGCAATATTCACAAGTCCATATATATATACTAATCCTACACCCCCAGCTAAGTCCCATTAGTGCACATATCCAGAAAATCATGCATCCCCGGGTTAGCACCCATTAATGCACCTATCAATAATAATTCAGCATCCCCGGTTTATCACCCATTAGTGCGCCTAACCATAGAATATTGCATCCCCGGGTTAGTACGCATTAATGCACCTATCAATATTAATCTACCACGCCCGGGTTATCACCCATTAGTGTGCCTAACAATAGTTATCCCTGTACCCTCGGGTTATCACCCATTAGTACACTTATCAATAGAGTTTCTACACCCCCGGGTTATCACCCATTAATACACTTATCAATAGAGTTTCTTGCGCCCCTGGGTTATCACTCATTAGTTCTCTTAACTATAAGGTTCTTGCACCCCGAGGTTATCACACATTAGTGCTCTTACAATAATATCACATAATAGGCATACACACATCCTATTATAAATTATAGGTATTTCTCCAACCTACATATATACTCTTCATACGTATTTTAATCTCATCTCTACGTATAGTATAAATATTTAGATTAATATTTCTCTCATAATCTCCAAGGTATACTCTCTCTCTATACCGAAATAATTAAACTATTTATTCTCACATACTTTCTCGAAATTCCATCTTATTTAAATTTACTATCTGACAGTTTCTCTCACTCCAATAAACCGGCAAACTCAAAACTAGACTTTGAGAAAAATCCCCAAAATTCCCTATGTCGCTCGAACCAGAAAGGTTTTCGTTTGAACGACTTCCATGTGTCGTTCGAGCGACTTCGCGCGAGATGCCGTCTCGCTCGAAGGACTTCGCGCGAGATCGCGCGAGATGCCATTGTTTTTCTTTTCCCAAAATTCTGCATTTTCCCACCATTTTTACCCTAAAAACCTCTAAGATTCAATTCCCAACAACTCTTCATCAATACCCATCAACACCTAACAGGTTATAAATCATTCCTAATCTCCTAGGATCATTAATTCGTCATAAATCATCATAAACATATAAAATCCCCAAATCAATTCATATGGACCCTAGCTTCCAAATTTTCAATTAAAGAATCTAGTTAACCCAGATTCGTTCATCAATATATAATTAAATTTCGTTATTATTCCTCTACATACATGAAGGAATATTAACAACTAATTACCCCAACCTCTATTCATCATTTAATCTCCAATTTTTCACCAAATTAACATGTAAATCAAGGATTGAATTTACCTACACTAACATGGGTATGATTATTGCTAAATAAATCAAGTAATAAACACTTGCCTCGAATATGACGGTCTGATCCATTGGTGATGTTGGTATGTACGCGTTCATCTCTTCTCGATATACGCGTAGGTGGTCACGGTTGTGCAAGGTGATGCCAAATGAGTCTTCTCTCTTGGAATTTGGTTTTCCCTCACACCCTCCATGGCCGTTCTAACTTCCTGTCACTTCTTAACCCTAATGGATTTTCCTTGGCTGATATAATAAATCCTAATTTTCGTCCGTTAATTAAACCCAAAAATAAAATTTACCATAATGCCCTCTCGGGACGCCGATTAGGCCTAAAACCGTCCCGGGACCCAAACTAACCACCAGGGTATACTATTTTGACTTTCTCGAGCCTCCCGAACTCAATGGCGCACTCAAAATGACCATACAAGTTAATAAAAATAATTTCTCTTTTTATTTCATTCAATTAGTTTCGACACGACTCACACGCGGTCAGACTTAAATTACCAAACTGCCATATTTCTCCCTTCCGATAATTTATCAAATATCATAATTCCATATTACATATCATAGAGTAATATTCAATAATTCTCAACATTAAGTATTAACCCTTGGCGCGCTAGTTAATAAATATTTTAATTCGGATCAATAACAAATTAATTTCTCACATTTTAATTTAATTAATCCAACAACAATAATTAATCGAATACTTATTCCCATAATAATACTTAATCACATAATTATTTAAATTGTCAAAAATATGGGGTGTTACATACTTCCCCCCTTAAAACGGAATTTCGTTCCGAAATTCGAAAAAAGTATACCAGGTACAGACAACGCTGTAAAAATGAAGAGCATCGCATCCCGACGCTCACAAGTAAGCTACTCCGTACCACCCACATAGTACGCTATCGAATACCCTTAATAATGAACACTTCACATGTGTTTTCTTTAAACTCTATGTTACCCTGTCATATAGGATCTTGCCCAAGCCTTTCTGCTTAAGTTTCACTACTTCAACTTTATTTTAGATCTTCACTATTTAGCTTTCTAATATTAGCACCTTAGTAGATTTATCCTCTTTTCATATACATACGACTCCTTCTCGTTTCGTGCATACCAATAAATTCGCTATGCAATATATATATTTCACACACAATATATAGGATAATATCGATTCTTCTCCTACATTTGTAATCATAATTGGTCTCTTAACTTTAACTATTAAGTAGGACAACAAAAAAGTTTATCATGCCATACTTCTACTGGCACTATACCCGAACGTGAACTTATAGGAGTTATTTGGACACAACTCCACTAGTGTAAGGTACTTCTCCCGTCCTCCTCTAAGATCTCAGGGTCCACATAAAATTTTCTCTCCCGCATCCGATTAGACCACTTGTCCTGCCCATCCCTCTGTGGGTATTAGGTCGTACTCAATCGCATCTTAGTACCTATAATCTCACCATCTCAGCTACATGAGAAGATCCTTGGGTATACTCTTACATTCTCTAGTGGAAGGAGCCCCTCCTGATTTCAAATTTTCCGCTCTTTTTCTAATAGTTAGCTGACCCACTGCCAGACTAACTTTGAAGATTACTCCATGTTAAACTCATTACCACTGTTATTTGTATTCTGATACATTTTAAACTCTCTTGAATGTACTTCTAATCGTGATGCGTGTGACTTTGTCGTACCGTGTGACACAAATCTCTTCTCTCTCTCAAAATTATCAGTTTATTTGGAAACGTAAGTCTATAACAATTCTTACGGAGAAATCTTCGGCTTACCCGACTACATGTTATCAAATTCACAAGATAATCATAATCCACTGTTTGATTCAATCCTTTAGGGCGCCCATACACCCTATGCCTCACGCATCATTATACAAAAGACATAAATTTTTCTTACCTCAATTCTTGCACACTCGGTATGCTGATGTGGTAGGGGTGCACTCAACCGCCCCACTAACCATAACTTAATCAATCCTTCAATGGAACCATTGCTCCAATCTGAATAATACTAATTCTAGGCGACTCTATTGGCCTTAAGTTATTAAAGAATCATCAACTCTCAATTATATTCCTTTATAGGTATAATAATCCACCTACAAAACTTATGTACTATGGACCAAACTTCTCTCCAACTCCCGATGTTCGCTAGTTTCATGCGTGGGATGTCTCACAAAGCGAAATCCAAAAATGGAACCCCCACGATACACTACTATCTAACCAGTCGGTTGTCGAGGCCCGTAAGGTCTTCAGTACATACTATGTACTTTCCCACAACCTACGTATTGTGACACAAAAGTTTACTCGTCCATTCTCATGTCCCTAAAAATGTAACATGAAGCATGGCGCTCTTACTAACCCAAGTACTTGGTGTAATAAATATAAAACAAGCTATATTTCGCCGCTCGATAAGAACACAATTTATTATAAGTCTTAACAGACAAATAAATTCCTATGCTCTAGAATCACATATAATTAGACACTATACTCGCTGAGGTCTATAATACCATAAAGGTTTCATATATACTCATATCTGGGCCTAACCCTATTTCAGGTGGCGCCGCAAAAAATAAGGATCACTCCTCCCGGAGTATCCAGAACGACAGTCATATCACTACATTTACACTATCGTTTAACCATATGGTAATTAATCACTACACATTGCCATAATAAACTCTACTAAAGGTGACTCAATGCAGTAGTAAATTATAACAACAAAACATATTCTTAGGGCCCACCAGGTTCACTCACGAGAAATCATCAAAATGCCCTGCTAACAACGAGAAATACGTCTGTAACAAGACTGTTAAAAATAAAGTTCCCACTAAACTTGACTCGAACATGAAGTTTAGGGTTTCCAATATACATAAAAGTTGTGGCACACACATGTCACTAGATTCTATCCTTTATTCATAAGGAAGAAGTAAAAACTCACCAGTCTCGCCAAATCACAGGGTCTTAGCATGTGGCTGCCATCATGACCCATGAACATCTGTAATCATCATACATCCTAGGGTTTCATCATATAGTTGTCCTCTTTCATCGGGGACAATTTATTCCATCATGTGGGTTTCGCGCCCATTATTGAAACATTGGCCCAAACTTTCTCGGCCTCAATTATAGCTTTATTAGACTCCCGTTTACATCCCGGGTCTCATAGACCCCGACGTAGTGTTTGTACTATTAACGAGGACTCTACTAGTCCAGCCTGAACCCATTATTCTCGGGTTATAAATTTCTTGGGCCTAATTATCTTGACCCCAAATTCCTTCGCTGGAAGTCTCACTCCTCCAAATGTTATGCCTAACTGGCACGATTTACCATTTCTAATCTCTTCAGTCTCACCTCTCAATTGTGGGCACCTTCAATACTTGTAGTTCTACTTCCTTCACATAAGGAAAACCTCATGAACCATTTCCCCATCACTGATCCCACTGACCATTTTGGGAATGTCCTTCTCTCGGACCAGCAGTCTTAACTCCTAATTGTTCTTTCGTTTTTCCTTTGGCTACGTTGGCCATTCGGAACTATGGTTGGCCTCTACAGCCTGATTAACTTCATTGTCCTCTTGAAGTTAATCACTTAAAATCATCTAACCGAGTTCCCTATTGGGTATACTCACATGTGGGGTTTTACTAACACCGTTAAATTCAGTTTCTGCTCTTCAGCAGGTTCGTTAACCCTCTTAACTTCATTCTCTTAGAAGGACTGCAATCACTAGTAACCGTATAACTTTGATGACATCAAAATTAGTCATCCTAGCTGGATTTCTCATCCATACTGGTATTCTAATCACGAGTCCTTTATCAACTATAAACCCTTTGGATAAATTATACCCCTCTGCTAGGTACGAAGTTCATTATGCAATGCAACTGTTCTCTCACGATCGGTTTCTATCTTACCCATTGTGCTAAACATCAAAATTTCACTCGCATTTTATTACCACATCAAATAGAATTCCTCACGGTCAAATCATACCCAAATTTCTCCTTAAATTTCAAACACACTTCTTCATGTACGATGATTGTCTCTAATCACTACATGATGCTCCTAAGAGCTGTAACTTTTAACTCCAAATTAAATTCTGAGTGTCATCACGCCCCACTCTACACAATTGCCTTCGGATTTTCTACCTCCACTGGTCTGTTTCACTTTCTCATTTTCTTTTCTGCATCTTCAGCGATGGGTTTTCAAAAGAGTCCCTCCGATTTCCCCTTTATCAAGTATGTTAGGTGGTCCTGAAATCACTCCACCATTATCTACGACTGTGCCCTGGGAACCTACAGTTTTTGGTTGACGATTTTACTATCTCTTACTTAAGTAATTCTCGTGGTGATTTTTGTCCCAATCACTCTTACTCGATTAATCTATGTCTTCTATTAAGCCTCTTCTTCCGCAGTTCTTCTTACGACCCTCGCTGGTCGTGCTAAAATGTTCAGTGTTCGAATCACACTGAATTTCATATAATGAGTCACATCCATTATAATTCATAATTGGAGAACTTAAGTCGCATACGTAAGGGAACACAACAATCCTGTCATAAGGCTTTACATTAAAGAATGATACGCTGAAACATAATAAGTCGCACAGATCCTAAGGACACTAGAACCTGATGCTCTTATACCACCTGTGACACCCCGCCCAATCAAATATAGGGTGATCAGTCCTCTACCAATTTAAAACAGGATATTCAGTTGGTTCATTCTCAGCATCACTGTCGAAAACTTTTTAACATATTAATCACCTAATATAAAATTAAGCTTGGTGTCAAAACATTTCCAATTTATTAAAACCAATTAACTTCCATTTCTTTCCATCTTAAAATATAAACCATTTAACACCATAACAATCCAAGAATGAATTATAAACCATCAACATACACAGGAATATAATAAGTACTGTACAAGAATCAAATACTGAACTAAATAAAACTGGATGAAACTCCCAGTTCAAAACTCCAAACCATAAACTAAACTGAATACAATATCTCTAATGAAAGAACTAGAAGTGGGAGATATATGCCCTAAACAAGAAGTATAGATGAAACTGGATGGAAAAGATAGATGCGTCCACTGCAAGGACCTACAGCTTCCACAACCGCTGCAGCACGTCAAGCAATCCAAATATCAAAATCTAATACTCCTATGGAAGAGCAACTGATAATATATATATATAGAAAAAGAGAGAAGAGATACAGGAAACGGGTCAGATCCCGATGTGTAAAAATGATTTAGCAAGTATTTAAAACTGGTTCTTAAAACAAGTCTTATACACATGTTAGTTATCGAACTCTCACTTGAGTTTCTCACCTCTCGTCTATTGTGCACACCTAACGTACATCTAATCTCCCCTAGTTATACCTCCCAGTCTAACTAGTTAGAAACCATATTAGTACTAACTATGCTCACTAGTAGTATTCCCGTATCGTCCATACAATACGCTATCCAGATCGTTTATCTCACATACTAAGTTTCATTATTCATCTTTTGAATGGTTAATCTTTTATTCACTAAAATTATCTTACTTCTCATTTTCATTTTATCTACTAGTCTCACAAAGTAGAAAGTTACCCAACTACACTCATACATATATATAGTCTCATCATCCCTATATATATACACTAATCCTGCACACTTTGGTTAAGACCATTTGGTGCAACGTAATGATTATTATTATTACCAAGTCTACTAATTTCACATAGTAGCAATATTCACAAGTCCATATATATATACATATGTATAGTCACATAATCCCTATACATATATGTATATATTATTCGTGCGCCCCCTGCTAAGTCCCATTAGTGCACATACCCTGAAAATCATGCATCCCCGGGTTAGCACCGATTAATGCTCCTATCAATAATAATTCAGCACCCTCGGGTTATCACCCATTAGTGCGCCTAACCATAGAATCTTGCATCCCCGGGTTAGCACCCATTAATGCACCAATCAATATTAATCCAGCACCCTCGAGTTATCACCCATTAGTTCGACTAACAATAGTCATCCTTGTACCCCTGGGTTATCACCCATTAGTACACATATCAATAGAGTTTCTCCAACCCCGGGTTATCACCCGTTAATACACTTATCAATAGAGTTTCTTGCACCCCTGGGTTATCACTCATTAGTGCTCTTAACTATAAGGTTCTTGCACCCCCGGGTTATCTCCCATTACGACTCTTATAATAATATCACATAATAGGCATACACACATCCTATTATAAATTATAGGTATTTCTCCAACCTACATATATACTCTTCATACGTATTTTAATATCATCTCTACTTATAGTATAAATATTTAGATTACTATCTCTCTCGTAATCTCCCAGGTATACTCTCTCTCTATACCGAAATAATTAAACTATTTATTCTCACATACTTTCCCGAAATTCCATCTTATTGAAATTTACTATCTGGCAGTTTATCTCACTCCAATAAACCGGCAAACTCAAAACTAGACTTTGAGAAAAATCCCCAAAAAATCCCTCTATCGCTCGAACCAGAAAGGTTGTCGTTTGAACGACTTCCACGTGTCATTCGAGAGACTTCGCGCGAGATGCCATCTCGCTCGAACGACTTCGCGCGAGATGCCACTGTTCGTCTCTTTTCCCAAAATTCTGCATTTTTCCACCATTTTTGAACCTAAAAAACTCTAAGATTCAATTCCTAACAACTCATCATCAATACCCATCAACACCTAACAGGTTATAAATCATTCCTAATCTCCTAGGATCATTAATTTGTCATAAATCATCATAAACATATAAAATCCCCAAATCAATTCATATAAACCCTAGTTTCCAAATTTTCAATTAAAGAATCTAATTAACCCAGATTCGTTCATCAATACATAATCAAATTCCGTGATTAATCCTCTACATACATGAAGAAATATTAACAACTAATTACCCTAACCTCTATTCATCATTTAATCTCCAATTTTTAACCAAATTAACATGTAAATCAAGGATTGAATTCACCTACACTAACATGAGTATGATTATTGCTAAATAAAGCAAGTAATAAACACTTGCCTCGAATATGACGGTCTGATCCATTGGTAATGTTGGTTTATACGCGTTCCTCTCTTCTCGATCTACTCGTAGGTGGTCACGGTTGTGCAAGGTGATGCCAAATGAGTCTTCTCTCTTGGAATTTGGTTCTCCCTCACACCCTCCATGGCCGTTCTGACTTCCTGTCACTTCTTAAACCTAATGGACTTTCCTTGTCTGGTATAATAAATCCCAATTTTCGTCCATTATTTAAACCCAAAAATACAATTTACCATAATGCCCTCTCGGGACGCCGGTTAGGCCTAAAATCATCCCCTGACCCAAACTAACCACCCGGGTATACTATTTTGACTATCTCGACCCTTCCAGACTCAACGGCGCACTCAAAATGACCATACGAGTTAATACAAATAATTTCTCTTTTCATTTCATTCAATTAGTCCCGACATGACTCATACGCGTGTTAGACTTAAATTTCCAAACTGCCGTATTTCTCACTTCTGACAATTTATGAAATATCTTAATTCCATATTACATATCACCGAGTAATATTCAATAATTCTCAATAATAAGTATTAACCCCTGGCGCGCTAGTTAATAATTATTTTAATTCGGATTAATAATAAATTAATTTCTCACATTTTAATTTAATTAATCCAACAATAATAATTAATCGAATACTTATTCCCATAATAATAATTAATCACATAATTATTTAAATCATAAAAAATAGGAGGTGTTACAATGACATAATCTAGGCGACGTCTGAAATGAGAGCAACTGTTATTAGAACGTCAACCAAGTGAATACACTTCACAGAAGGAGATAAACGAGTGAACACAACAATCCTAATAGTAGGGCTCTATATCAAGAACGCTAACAAAAGAACGCAGAAAACCCACACAGATCCTAAAGACTCTAGAACCTGATGCTCTGATACCATCTGTGACAACCCACTTAAAATAATAATGGGTGGCCACCCCCATACTATAATAAATCAGGAATCTCAGATGGCTCATTCTCAGCATCAACCACTATACTATAACATATAAGGCTAACTACCCGAAATCATATAAGCTACAACAAACATTAAATATAAAACATACAACAAACAACTAACCAACAATATAGAACTAATAGAAACTGTAAAGTACACACGAGTACCAAGATAAAAGAAAATGCTCAATTTAAAGTGGAACGAGTACACAGTGAAGAAGTAAACCCGAATAGGCTGTCGGTCACAGAAAATACAATAATCAGAATAAAAAGTATAAAAAACTACAAATGACTCGTGGGTATAAACCCGATATACAACATGAGTCTTATCTTGATATATAAAGAGATAGGAAGCGACTACAGACTAAATCCGGCAACATCCCGCACCTGTTACGGCTCCCAAGACTCTGGATAGAAGGGCATCCGGCATCCATGCGATGGAACACCTGTAGTAATATATACATACATATATAGCAAAAGAGAAATATAAACGGGTCAGATCCTGAGTTGTAAAAATGTTTAGCAAGTGTGTTAACCGTGCATAATAAATATAAATGAACTTATTTCATAATTAAAGTGGAATTGCACTCTCGTGAAACCCCAAACTCACCTCTCATGTAATAGCACCAACCTATTCGTGTCCTGAAATCATAATTAAGTTATCCCACCGATAAGGACAACCTAACTTACCATAGGCTCAACCTATACCCATAAGACCTACCCTCCTAACATAACCCAAGAATCCAACCCATTCTAATCACACTTAGTTATTTTTACAAACATATATGCCCTACTAGGCTTAATTGATTCCAGTCTATAATTTAATCAATTATAATTCTTAATACGTTACCCATTTACATTCGGTTTGAATCATATGATTTAATCTCTAAATAACATGCAAACAAAAAATAAGGAAAAAAATTCTCTCAACTCTCAATATTGCACTACATTTCTTGTGTGGGGCGTCTCGCAAAGCGAAATCTAAACAAGGAGCCTCCCCCAATACACTACTCCTTGACAATGTCGATCATAGAGGTCCATTGTGTCAAACACACAAATACTACTACTAAAATTTATATTACTATCTATGAACAACCTCTAAATATCCAATAATATCCTTGAGATGATGTAACCAAAATATTTCTTAAGTACGATACTGTAGGCACCCCATTCTATTACCCCATGACTCTCCTTAGGTCCCTAGTACCTCCCTTCATAACTGTAAACCCAGGTCACGTCCCGAGTACTGACCTGAAAGCCATTGGGCACTCTCTGACTCAGTTTGACCCAAAAGTCAAACTCTTCATCTCGACCGTGACTGAATGAATCTTCAAAGGGCACTGAATATCCTTTCCAATAGTCCACTCCACGTGCGATTTTGACTTACCATGCGGACGAATGGTTCGTTTGCGTTCGAAACCTGACCTAGAGGCCACTGGGCGCTCCTCGGCTCAGTTTGACCTAAAAGTCAAACTCTTTGTCTTGACTGAGACTAAATGAATCTTCAAAGTGCCCTGAATACCCTTTCCAACAGTCTGCCCCGTGCACGATTTCGACTTACTATGAGGACTAATGGTCCGTTTGCGTCCGAAACCGGACCTAGAGGCCATCGGGCACTCCCGGGCTCTGTTTGACCTATGTCAACTCTTTAGCTTGACCGAGGCTGAATGAATCTTCAAAGGGCCTTGAATACCCTTTCCAACGGTCCATCCCGTGCGCGATTCCTACTTTCCATGCGAACGAACGATCCGTTTGACTTCGGGAAGCCATCGAGCGCTTCCCGGGCCTGGTTAACCAAAGTCAACTGTCCAAACCGGGTCAAACTCTTTGGAATATCGAATTTTATCTTCTAAAATTTCCAACGATATGCCCTGTGTGCAATTCGGACTTACCATGGGGACGAACGATCCGGTTGCGTCCGAATGATATTCGTCCAATGGACCGACAAATGCTTCCGACCTATATTTGACCCAAAGTTAGCTCCCAAACTAGGTAGCGGTACAAATACTTTCAAAGTTCTCTGAATTACCTTTCCAACGGTATGCCCCGTGTGCGATTCTGACCAATGGTTTGCCCTCGGCGGCCGATTTTCCAAAAAAGCCTAAAACACATTACCAAATGGCTAGTTCCAGAACCTGCCTAATGGCACCTGCCTGCCGATGGGCAGGAAGGGATATATGTTGATCGGCACTCTCCTAAGCCTATAAAAGGAATCCTTCACCTCATTTGTAGGAGGATCCCAGATCTGATAAAAATACCTCTCAACGAATCCCAGAAACCTCTCTCGAAGGCAGCGTAATTTCAACTTCCAAACCCCCTTTTTACTTCCACTTTTCAGTATCCCATTCATCAAAATTGGTGAATTAGCCACTCTCCATCATCATCCAAAGTGTAAGGGCTACTCCCCAACATTCAAGATCAAGCTCAAGATCTCCAAGAAGGTCCAACTTTCTCAAACTCTCTCTTTAAATTCTCTTGAATTCTCAATAACTTGTTTTGTTACTTAACACTTTTATTATCTCATTTCACACATCGTAATATACTTTTTACTTAGTATTATTGCACATATTTTATTTTCATAAAACCCCAAAAATAAGAAAAATAGGGTTTTTCTCATAAATTCAAATAAGGGATTCTAATATTTTTCTCACACTTTTCTCACAACTAAGACACTTTTTTCTACACACACAAACACACACTCACAAATAAGAGATTCCCCATTTTGGATTTATGGGATGAACCCCACCCCTCGTTTTACATGCGAACTACGTGGACTTTGATACCTTTATAGGCTATGTAGGCATCTCGGGGTAAAACCCGAGACTCGAGTCCTTTTTCTCACTTTTTCTCTCATTTTCTATCTTCTTTAAATCCATTTTTCTTATATTATACATATACTTGTTCTTAGTGATGCATTACCCCATATGAGTTATCGTTCCCTTATAACGATCAACGTAGGGGTAATCACGTAAATCTTATTTCTCTAATATTACTCTTATATCTTCCTACGGATGACTCGCTTTATCTTTTCCATACAAGTCGAGGATTCCTACCTCCATTCTATATATATACACATGCACACATATCACGGAGGGAACATAAAGGAAAATAGAAAATATCCATGAGAGACCGAAAGGGCGGAATGGGTGCCCAACACGTTCCAATTTCGTAACTAAGCCTTTGAACCCTTCTCGAATCATCTTGGTTTTGTATGCACCAGTATGTCTTTGGATGCCACTCTTCGGGGTGGCTTCCTCTTTTTTTCTTTTTTCTGTTTTGAGTAAAATAGACTGGCGACTCTGAATCTCTCTACATTTTTCACACCACAAACGACGCCGGTCGAAGCGCTCCTGAGAGGGAAGCGTGGGATGCTAAGGATCCTTTCCTCCACCGACCGCCCGCGAGGGATCAAGATCGGGGATGGCCACAGTGGCGACTCCGTTGGGGACTTGGGTTTTTTCTTGTGGGCTTGAATCTTTTTACATGGATGCTATATATGTTTATGTTTCCCCTCACATCTGCCTATTACCCTTTCTCACATGTATCCCATGCTTACGATTATGTTCACACACTTGTAGAAAATTCTCCATGTACACTTCGCACCAGGTGCACCTAGGATCACATGTATATCCCCATGTTGCACGCATCACCCATCCATACTTGGCGTACCTTTTGGGGTACTTATACTTTGTTCCCTGTTTGGCATAATCAAGAAAGGCATTCTCATCATAAGATACTAATAAAGAGGATCATGCATGATTCACACAACATCATCAAAGAGCATTGATATTGACCAAATTTTACCCAGTAACTAGAGGGTCACTTCGTGATGGGCGCTGCTCCGGCAGGTCGTAGTTAGCCGAAGTGATATGACTCTCACCTTCCATTGGCCAAGTACCTTCGACGTATATCGAACGGTTCCCCCGCATCGTACCGCTTGACCGAAGTCATGACGAGAGGTATATCACAGGGATTTCGTTCACGTACGCCAAGTATATCGAATTCTCTCTCACACGTACCTTCCATACGAGGTATATGGTGAGGCACTTCACGTCCACTCAGGTATATCAAATAGCTTGTCCACACGTACCGATTGCCCGCAAGAGCAAGACATATATCGTGGAAGTAATACCAAAGGGGGAACCCATGGAGATTCACCCAACCAACTGTATACCTGCATATAGGTGTCAGACTTAGGACACGCACTTTAGATTGATGGTTTCAACCCGAAACTCTGCCGAAATTTCGGGCCGACCTGCCGCCCAATTTTTGCGCATTTTTTTAAACGGGACCCTATCCGAGTGCCTGGTTACTAGTCCAACCCGTAGTTTTTCATATATTAAAAACCTCACTTTTCCAGGATCGGGTCCCGTCCGGCATTGCATTCAAGAGAATTAAATACAAGTGAGAACATAATAATCATAATAATCATGTTGAGATTCCGTCTCCAAAAACGTTTTTCCCTTCTTTAATAAAAATCCAAAAACAATTATCCCTTTATTTATTAAAAATCCAAAAACATTTTTCCCTTCTTTATTAAAAAATCCAAAACATTTCTCCCTTCTTTATTAAAAATCCAAAGACATTTCTCCCTTCTTTATCAAAAATCCAAAAATAGTTTCTTCCCTTTTCTTAAAAATAAATCTTATTCTACGCCTTCTCAGGTCAATTGCAAGCCCCTAGCCTGGCCCCCTATTGGCTTCGGTCTTCAGTCAAATCACCCCGGAGTTTCATTCGCTCCTCTACTACTTCTTCCGTGTCCGGAATCCATCCATCCGCTATGGAGAATGCAGATCAAGCACCAGCCATACAACTGGATCTATCGACAGTCCTAGCTCAGCTCGTGGCCAAGATTGACAACCTCCAAGCTGAGGTCCGAGAAATGCAACAAAACCAAATTCCTATTCCTCAAGAGCCCGAGCCCCTGTTCCCTCGTGCTATGGGTCCACCTGAGCCTATCTGGGTCCCGAAAGAATATCAGCACGCTCCACGTGCCCCTCCTGCCAATGGGACGCTACCTGCCCAGCTTCTAATGCCAAACATTGCCCAACCTATGGCTAACCTGCCTGTGGTCGCTGATCCAAAGGAGGAGGAGTTGAATAAAGTCAAAGAGGATCTTAAGATGCTCACCAAGAAGTTTTACCAAGTCAGGATCTCTGGGAATTACATGGAGTACACCCACATGTCTCCTTATCCTAAAGTGAGGTTACCTGAGAAGTTCAAGATGCCAAATATCGAGAAGTTCGGGGGAAGTGGTACCCCAATTGTTCACCTTCGCAGTTATCATCGTTCCATGACTCTACTAGGGGCTTCTGAAGAAGTGATGGTCCAATTGTTTCAGTAATCTTTGAACGATAGTGCCCTCCGATGGTTTTTATCCCTTGAGGAATCCAGAATCCGTAGATGGGAGGATGTAGCCCGAGAATTCATGTCGCAGTACAAATACAACGAAGAGGTTAAGGTCACCCATCTTGATTTAGAGATGCTCAAACAGAATCCTGGGGAATCAGTCAGTAACTTCATAACTTGGTGGAGGGAGCGAGCAACTACCATGACTAATCGGCCATCCGAGGAAGAATAGGTCAACATAGTGAAGAAGAAATTCTTTCCCCATGTCCGAGCGACGATGGGAGAACAATACTATCCCCACTTCAGAGCTCTCAGAGAAACTGGAGTGGAAATCGAGGAAAGCCTTGTTAAAGTGGAAATTGAACCCAAGAAGGTGTTCTGACAGTTCACCCCTAGAAAGTATGACAAGCCTGCCAATGCTACAGTCTCAACCATCAACAACATCTCTCAACCAACCACATCATGGGAACCAGAAAGCCGCCCTGCTCCCGTTCGAAGAGAATACACTAAGCTTCATGCCCCCTCTCCAATGTTTACCAAGCCCTGTTAAGCCAAAACCTCATCAAACCCTTGGATCCACGTCCATTGCCAAATCCACTCCGAAGAAACTTCAAGACCGATGCTCATTGCACCTTCCACCAAACTGCTGGCCATACCACCGACTAGTGCTTTCACCTTCGAAACATAATCCAAGATCTCATTGACCGGGGTACCATTGCCCCACCAGCCAATCCTAAGCCAAAAACTACTCACAACCCACTCCCAAATCACACCAATGCCATATTCTTGGAAGAAAACTCGAATTTCGATCCATCAACCCAAATCACACCACTATACCCTCCTAAACTTCTTCAAATTTGCCCATATTTCCTCCTACATCCTACTATCCCCACTGATCAGGCACTGTTACTCCTTACCAGAGCATGCATCGCTGTCCGTACCCGTTCTGAAGATAGAAGTATGGAATTGTCAGAGGTGTTAAACCAACTCCTAGAGTTCGGGCTGAAATTTCCCTCACAGATGATCATCGATTGCCAGAAGTTCAACACACTATTCTTGGAGGCACGAAAATGGACTCGAGATTTCGACAGATGGGTGGTACCAACCGACGAAGTCAGCTTGGATGATGTTGTCCAGACTATGGCAGAATTATTCAGTCAGACCAACAGCATTTGTAGTATCATCGGGTTACTTGACATTGTGAAGCTACACGGGAGCTTGGTCTCTTCCATCGCACATATCCCCACAGAATGGGAGAACTTGTATGAAGAAGCCATTGAAGTTGTGGAATGCATCGAATTTACAGGGAAGGACAAAATTATTGCCACCGGATGGGGGGAAGGACTCGAAGATTCGAGCGAAGAACAAGCTTCAAGAAGAGCTAGCCCAATGGTCGACATATGTGGGATGATCTCATTTGAAGAACTCCTCGGAGAAATAGACAAGGTGGCAGAACAACCTGAGATTGACGAGGAAACGGGATTTATGTTTTTTCCTTCTTAAGTAAATCACATGACCAGATCAGGGAGACATTACCAAGTTCCAAGATCACTACCAGCAAATGATAAGGGGAAGGGCATTGAAAACCTTCCTATGCTAGAAATGACCATCGAAGAAGGCAAGATACTCGATCAACTGAAGAAAACTTAGGCTAACATTACTCTATAGGGGATTTTCATGTCTTCCTAGCTACACATAAATGCTTTAATCAAATTACTCACTGGACCTATAGTTCCTCCCTCTACCACACCAGAGGAGGCGGTAAATCTGGTCGAATCCTTAACCTCTACCCGAATGCTATCATTTTCTGAAGAAGAAATCCCCAGAATTGGGCCGAATCACAATCATGCACTCAACATCTCCGTCGAAGTTATGGGAAAGGCCGTGCTACTCTCTCTTATCGATAACAGATCCGCCTTGAATGTTTTCCCATTGAGAACCTTCAAGTGTTTAGGACTGAAAGAAAGCGACGTCGCTCCAACCTCCATCGATGTGCGTGCCTACGATAATACCCATCGTGAGGTGATGGGATCCATAAAACTTACAATAGGGGTTGGACCTATAAACCCTGTCATTGAATTCCAAGTCATAGATATCCCATATTATTTCAACCTGTTGCTCGGACGCCCCTGGCTCCACAATATCAAGGGTGTGTCTTCCTCACTCCATCAGAAATTGAAGTTCTTCGCCAACGGGCGAGTCATCACCATTTTGGGCTACGACGAATATGTCGAGGGTGCAAGCACCAACAGTAAAATTCTCGAGATATAGCACAGGTCAAATGATATGCTCCTATCAGGATTCTGAGTCGAGCCATTCCTACTCCCGGCAGGGGATGGTTTCAAAGAAAGGGTTTGTCTAGAATATGACCCTCATGGCAATGTCAATGTGATTCAGATGTTCAGAAGCATGCACTTCATGCCCGGACTGGGGCTAGGGCAAAGGCAGCGAGGGATACTTGAGCCCATAGAACTGAAGAAAGATTTCCCTCCTTGCATCTTGGGGTATCAACCATCAGAATAAGAGCTCAGAATGATCCACCAGTCTCGACCAAAGAGAGGATTAAACTGTATCCGAAATACCTCAGGAGACTCCTTAAATGGACGATTCATCAAAGAAGGTGATGAATTCCCCTTTTACGGTTTTCCAGAACCATGGTACGACCACACAGACAAGAAGATGAAGCCTGGAATGGAGATCTTTTTCCAAGATAGCGACCCATGGGCCGAAAGTTTCCCACACTGCGTACAACTGCTCATCAAAGATATCGAAGAGACGGAGGAAAGTGATTCCGAAGAATCCTTCGACTTATAGATGATGGGTCTAGCAGTCTGCATGGTTCATTCAGGCACTACATCAATGGACCTATCCCATCTGATTAAAGTTGCTGATACACCTCTACTTAACTGGCATGCTGCGCCAGTTCTACCTCTTGAAATCTACCCCAACCCCAATGTTTACCCTATGTCTTTTTCCGTTGTCTATCCTTACTCAAATGTAATCGAGACCTCGTTTGATGAGGTTCTCAATCCTATTTTTCCTATCAATAAAATAAACAAATATTTTGAGTATCTTGGTGTGCCTTACATTAATTGTTTAGCTTCTAATCGAACTTTTGATGATGATGATTTTGCAAATGAACAATTCTTAACTGATCTAAATAAGGTTAATAATCAATAACATAACCGCATTCAAGTTAATGAAGAATAGACTGTTATTATTAATCTCGGTTCTAATAGCCAACTGCACGAGATTAGGATAGGGGCCAACCTTGACAAGCATGAGCGTGCACAACTCGAAGAATTGCTGAAGGAGTTCGTAGATGTTTTTGCATGGTCCTATGATGATATGCCTGACATCGATCCTGAAATAGCTCATCACGATATCCACACTCTCCCAGATTACAAGCCAGTTAAACAAAAACTGAGAAAACTCCGCACCGAATAGTCGCTTAAGGTCAAAGAAGAGGTGGTCAAACAGTTAAACGTGGGTTTCATTCGAGTGATCGAATATTCCACATGACTAGCCAACATTATACCTGTATCGAAATCAGGAGGAAAGGTTCGAATGTGTGTGGACTACCGAGATTTAAACAAAGCTTCTTTGAAGGATGATTATCTGCTACCCAACATCGACATGATCATGGACAACACAGCCAGTCATGCTCTCAAGTCATTCGTCGACGAGTTTATCAAATACAACCAAATCAAGATGCACCCAGACTACCAAGAAAAAACCGCATTCATCACCCCATGGGGAACCTTTGCTACACCGTTATGCCATTCGGTCTCAAGAATGCTGGGGCTACCTACCAAAGGGCTTCCACAACCATCAGGCACGATCTGATTCATGAAGAGGTCGAGGTTTACGTGGATGACATGATTATCAAGTCCAAAACTAGAGAAGGTCATGTTACCTCTCTACGGAAGTTCTTCGAACGACTGCGACAGTATCAGATGCGACTCAATCCACAGAAGTGTATCTTCGGCGTTACAAAGGGAAAACTCTTGGGATTCATGGTCAGTAAAAAGGGGATAAAAGCAGATCCTGAAAAGCTGAAGGCCATACTTGAGATGCCACTACCCCGAATAGAGAAAGAAGTTTGAGGTTTTTTTGGGAAATTACAATATATCAGCCGGTTCATCAGCCAGCTAACCTCCATCTGTTAACCAATCTTCAAGATCCTCCAAAAGGATTCAACCAAAGTTTGGAACGAGGACTGCCAAGAAGCTTTTGATCCAATCAAACAATACTTGACCAAACCTCCATTACTCATGCCACCACAGTCTGGTCTCCCTTTGCTCCTATACCTAACCATAACCGACACTGCAGCTGGGGCTTTGCTAGCCCAATACCTTGAAGACTCCCACAAAGAAAGAGCCATCTATTATGCCAGCCATAAATCGGCCGGGTACGAGGTCAACTACACTGCTTTAGAAAAGGCATGTGTCGCACTTGTCTGGGTAGCCCAAAAGTTGCGACACTACATGCTCGCCTTCCCCATCAAACTTGTATCCCGAATGGATCCCATCAAATACCTTCTTGAGAAATCCACCTTTTCCAGCCGAATGGCCCAATGGATGATGCTCCTAACCGAGTTCGATATTGTGTACGTCACACAGAAAGATGTTAAAGGAAGAGCCATCTCTGACTAACTCACTGACCACCCTGTAGAAGAAGCAGATGTCTGGATCTCCGAATTCCCAGATGAAAATATCCTCTGCACCACTCAAGACCGCCTTCGATGGAAAATGTTCTTTGATGGCGCTGCCAACAAAAATGGATATGGCATTGGGATACTTTTGGTCGCCCCAGATGACTCCCACACTCCTATCTCCATGAAATTGGATTTCCCTTGCACCAACAACATGACGGAATACGAGGCAGGCACAATGGGCCTCAAAGTTGCTCTCGAAAAGGGTATTCAACACCTTGATGTCTATGTGGATTCTGCCCTCATCATCAGTCAAGTGCTCAGAAAGTGGAAAGTCAAGGACGAAAAGCTCCAACCCTTTCATGCACAATTAGAAGAGTTAGCCTCCTAATTCTGAGATATCACCTTCCATTACCTTCCCCGAGCAAAGAATAACCTAGCCTACGATCTCGCCACTTTAGCCTCCATGGTCAACATGCCTGAGGGAATCACAATGACCCCCTTCCTAGTTCAAAAGCAAGACAAACCAACCCATTGCTGCCATGTGTAGCTTGTCTCCACCGAAGATCCCGAACTAGCCAATTGTTGGTACTATGATATCTGGTGCCTCCTCAAACATGGTAGGTATCCCTAGGGTCCCAACAAGAAGGAATGAACAACCCTTCGAAGACTGGCCACCTAATACATCATCTGTCATAAAGCTCTACTCAAGAAGAATTTTGATGGAACTCATCTACACTGCATCGCAGGGGCTGAGATTGAGAAAACAATGCAGAATTTCCACAGCGGGGAGTGAGGACCCCACATGAATGGTCACATGCTCTCTAAGAAGATCATTCGACAGGGTTACTACTGGACCACCATGACCCAGGATTGAACCGCCTATGTCTGGAGATGCCTCAAATGCCAACAATTCTCCAATCTTCAACACTTGCCTCCTCGAGAGTTATACAACATGACCTATCCCTGGCCGTTCTCCACCTGGGGTATCGACATCATAGGGAAGGTTACACCAAAGGCTTCAAACATACATGAGTTCATCCTGGTCGCCATCGATTACTTCACCAAATGGGTCGAATATGAGTCATACGCAGTGTTGAACGTCAAAAAAGTGGCCAAATTCCGCAAGAAGAATATCATCTCCCGATATGGGGTCCCGCATGAGCTAGTGTCAGATAACGGGTTACACTTCAAAGCAGAATTCACAGAAGTTGTCAACGAGTACTGGATTCAGAGACACAAATCTTCTCCCTACCGACCTCAGACTAATGGTGCAGTTGAAGCCGCCAATAAGAACCTCAAAGCCATCATCAGCAAGATGACCAAAAGATGTAGAGATTGGGCTAACCGGATCCCATACGCCCTCTGGGGCTATCGAACCTTAATCTGAACCTCTACTGGGGCTACCCCTTACTCCCTGGTCTACGATATGGAAGCAGTCCTACCTATGGAGCTAGAAATACCCTCGCTACGCGTCATGCTCGAAAGCAATGTTAGTGAAGAAGACTGGTGCCAAAGTCGTCTTGATGAGCTAGCCCTCCTAGATGAAAGAAGATTAAAATCTCTTTATCATATACAGGGGTACCATCGTCGAATAACGTGATCATTCAATAAAAGAGTCAAGGACTGCGGTGTTCGGGAGGCAGATTTAGCCCTCAAAGAGATAATAGAACCCATCTGGGACCCCAGAGGGAAATTCAAGCCCAATTGGAGCGGATCCTACATTGTGAAGAAAATCTTATCCGATGGTGCCACCATGCTCACTGACCTGGATGGGGAAGAGATCGCTCGTCCAGTCAATCTGGACCGTCTCAAGAAATTTTACCCCTAAGTCTGAAATCTCGGCGCTCTACGACTCTTCTCATCCCCCTTCTATTCTAAAAAAAAATCTTCATTTCCCTCTACCCAGAACTACGTGGGCCTGATCCTCTACAAAAACTATTTTAAAACTTTTCAAAAACCCCAGAAGTACGTAGGCAGCTCATACTCTTCACATGAGCGCGACCCTTTCTTTTTCACAAAATACTATTCTTTTCTTACCTCCGAGAATAACGGTTCATTCTAAAAATTATTTGAACAAAAGTATTATGTATGCCTTAGCGATCAGTATAGATATTTCAAAATACAAAACTCATCAAAAGGCACAGCTGGATGATCATAAACTTGTTTATTTCATTAATAAGAAATTACAGTACGGATTACATAAGAAAAAGGAACGGATAACTCCCTTCCCCGCCCCCATAAAAAGCCAAATAAAATCCCCACATACATTCCCTATTACATAAATAAACTCCCCAGGAGTCCTACCCACAGCTACCCGAAGAGCCTGCACCCTCATCATCTACATCCTGAGGACCCCAAGTTTTCCCTGCCTGGATAGAGTGCCGTAAATATTCCATGGATTTATGGGCCTTAACCATCTTCGAAAAGACCATAACACCCCCTTCCATGGAGTCAGATAAAACAAACCATCTTTGACCAGTCTCTACTGCTAACATCTTGCTGACTACTTTCCTCCCCTACCACCTCATATAATCTTTGGGGACATGGCAAACCTTCTCGATAGACTAGAAGGACGGGTCGACGAACGCCGATTTTCCCACAGATACCCAAGCAACAGACGCAGGCGCTCAGTCAAATCTTCTACTGGAAAGAAATTTGAGGTCCAAGGGGGCACGACCTGCGCCCAGCTCAATTGGCACACAAGCCGCCATGGGAAATAAAAAGAGGTCTGTCTGAGACCAACCAACCGCATATATGAATACTCTCCTAGCTCCAGAACAGGCTGCAACTGTCCCCACCAAGGCACGAACCAATACAGCCCACGAGTCCCGTGATCTACAAACCAATTCCCCCAATTCTCAATATACAGGCCAACGCGGATGAAGTAGCTCGAAAAGAAATTGGGTACAGCCAACAAAGGATATTCTGGAGGAATCGACAAGCAGAATCTTTCAGATAACCACATGAACAGCATCACAGGGCTACCCCTTAAAAATTCAGAACGACCATCTCTCTAGGCATCCAGGCCATTCGGAGTCTCTGCCAATATCACCGTCGCAGGATTGTGACATTATAACATCCATGAGGTAATGGATGCAAGTTGTGGGTCCACTTTCACCTCCCCAGTCACCAACAATAATTTTGAAACCAAGCCCAGAACCACGGCTCCAGCATAGCCGGCATCACCTACTTCCCCAAATGCACGGACTGCAACACCGCCGGGAGGGAGATCATTCCTCTGGTAACCAATGACCTGGCCGCCGAAGGCGAGATATGAAAAAGCCCGGCCAATAAATCCCTAGGAGAACTGGAAAATTAGGGCAAAGCCGCAGCAACCCTGGGATTCACACGCAGTATGGCAGAAAATTCCTCGTAGGTAAGACAAAATTCTTCCAACCCAAAGTGGAATACATGGTCTTCGGGGTACCAGAATTGTACCGCCGCCATCAACATATTCCACTCAATAGGCCGATTGCGCCACAAGGAGACTCGACGCATGTTGAAGGCATCATGGTCAATATTGTAAAAGAACATAACTTCTAAGGCTTCGAGGTAATTGACAAAATCAATGCTACCAGAGAGAGCCATCTTGCAAGACTAAAAGATAATGGGTAGGAAGATAAGGATGCAAAGGTGTGATGAGAACACTCCACCCTTCTCCCTTTTTATACTTAAAAATCCTCACAAGGGACAAAATCCCTGCAGAAATCGGAGGGAATCCTACCCCACAAGGTACCAAGGGATGAAGAGGGTACCAATCAAAGCCTTCAAATGATGGGACTGGACTAAAATGCCGATAGGAAGGTCAGGGTGCTTGCCGATCGGCAACCCCCCATTTTTGGAAATTTCCTCCTTTCCTCTTTTGACAAATCAGAAAACTCAATAAAAATAAATTGATATTCTCAAAAGAATTGCAAGAATCCTGTTTTCTCCTTATAGGATTCCCCTTTTAACTAAAAGCTTTCCTTAGAAAATTCCAAAAATATTCCTTTTTTTACGGTCTCAGTAGAAAAGTAAAAAGCACATGTACATGCATTCATTATTCATTAATAAAACATAATAATAAAAAACTCTCATTGCATTGCATATATTTGTGTTCTGTGTTACATCAGTTTTGCAGGAAACAAGAAAAGAAAAGCAAAAAACAACGGGACTCAGCACGAACCCACATTTCATTCCCTCTCTCTGTCTTAAGAGCTTCCACCCCCTCGATGCGCTCTCTTCCCCCTACGGCGAGACGACGCACCACCACTACCTGAGCCCGAGTCCTCTCTGGACGAAGCATACGGCACCAAGAAAGAAGGAATGGGAACCACATCCCGAATATGGGCAGTCACCAAAGGTATCCAATCTCTAATTTCCCCGAGCCAAGTAGTCGACACTCGGACTTGCTGCAAGGAAAGGCAAAATCAGTATCAAAACAGGAATAACCAAAACAGAAAATAAAGAGAGGAATAGAAAGGTATACCGCAGGTCGAATGACCTCCTCTGTCAAACCCAACTCCTCTGAATCCATCGCATGAGGACGGTGAAGCATAGGAACCATCCCTCCATCAGCCCGCCGAATATTGTATGAAGGGGTATGCAACCGCACAAAAGGGACCTCCGAGGTCGCCGCCGCCGCAGATGCCGATGGACCACCACCACTGTGGGAAGAACCCATTGCCAAACTCGAACCTACTAGAGGGAAGGGAATCACATCATAAATGTTGGGCGCCATCAACCAGCTCGTCACAAAATCCATATAGTCATACGGTGCGTCCGTATCGGTGTACAATAAGTATGACTCGCCAATCATTCCCGCGATCCTCTCATCCTCCAACATCAGTCGGTCCTGCCTCATCGATGTATTAGGCTGCGCGGGTGGCATCACCACCTCCTCCCCAGTAATTTGATGGGACTACCCTCTCCCCGAGATACCAGGAATGGCCAAACTCATGCGCCAGCAAATGCCTCATCCGCGCGTTCACCCCGATCACCCCCACATCCTGAATGGCTGTCCCCCTGGGATAAAAGGTCACCTGAAAATATCCAAGAAAGCACAAATCAATATGAGATCAAAAGGTGCAAAAACTAAGACTGAAGTGGAAAGAGTCTTACCCTACCACTGGTCAGGTCATTCAAGACATGACGCACCGCCTCCAGGGAGAGAGATCCCTTCGACTGCCAATTGGCCTTATGCCATCGGTACAAGCGAGAGAAGTCCCCAACATTGTCGTCCTTCAAAGAGATCAGTGGGGTATTGTACCCAATCACCTCATAGAACCACGTCTGAATCCACAAGCAAAAAAGAGATGCATAAGGAAAATGCGAATGCATGAAAAGAAATGCACAAACTGAAGAATACCTCAAGAAGGTACGTGGCCCCAGTAAAGGTTTGTCGGCAACACCGACTAAATACATCCAGAGAAAAGTAAAGGGTCACCAAGGTCAGACTTCACCAATCATAGAAAAGGATGTTCGAAAACATCCTCAAGTACGACAGAAACCATAAATGAATGATGTCGCCACTCGACGCCACCATGAAACCTCCCAAAACTAAAAAAATGAATAAACGGTCCATCTGCCTCACTTGCAGCCCGTCCTCCACATCGATCACCCTGCTGAGAAAAAAATCCTTCAGCAAGGACAGCCAGATGGAATCCCCAGAGACTATCCTCCCCACATCACCAAGTGCCGCACGTACTGCCTCCGGTCTCACCCGTAAAGAGCGATCCACCTCTATCTGCTCTCCATCACAATACAGCCCCAGCAGCTGCTGCATGTCTATGGGAGTCATCGTCATCTCCCCAAATCCAAAATGAAAGGTGTGGGTAGTGTCCCACCACCTCTCTCCCAAAGGGCACAAGACCACTGTCGAAAGAGGCGTCTCATCCAACACTGATGCCAACTGCCCAAAACCTGCTGATGATACCATCCAATGCACCACAGGTGGGAGATACTCCCAGACATCCTTAAGCCCCGTTGTCCCATGGGCACGCATGTTCTTCAAAGAGATATCAGACTGGAAAAAAGAAAAACTTCATTAAAAGTCAAATAAGAAAAACCACAAAAAAGAGAAGAATGCCAAAGGTCGGGTTACTTACATAACCTCCAAGGATCAATCTCGAACAACGATGATGTGATGGCTCCCACAGCAAGGTCTGCTCATCCGCGACAGGCTCAAACGCATCAAAAGAATTATCATTCCCCAAATCAAGAGGCCCCCTAGCCCTCCACTCCACATTCTCCCAATCATCAACGGTCAACCACTCCCGGTGGACTACAGTGCTCACAAAGGCGGCCATTTCTTGAAGATCGGAATGCTAGAACAATTTACAGAAGAATCACAGAGAGAGAGAGAGAGGCAAGGAAAGCTGTGAAAAAATGAGGGGATTCGACCCCTTTTTATAGGAGGCCGGGCACCATCACCCCCACCATACCGATCGGCATTGACCCCTCACCTTCCTGAGTAAACCCAAAAGTCCGTGCCACTGCCGAATGGCACCCTTCATACTATGCCGACCGGCACCTCCCTTAAATTTAGTACAAAAACTCCCAGAAAATACCAGAAAGCCTCCAAAAATCCCCGAAAAATCCCTGGAAGGATTTAAAGCCTTTTTACCAAGAAAACTTTGCGTTCCCTCGAGCAGAACCCATCTTCCCTAGCAGAATCCTCAAAAACCAAGTGAAAGCTTCTCCCAAAAAAGCTCCGGAGGATCCCTAAGGATCACCTGATCACTTCCCCAGCGAAATTCTCTTACTGTACCAAAAATAGGTTGTTCCCCCCTTGCGAGGTCTCCTAAAAAGCTTCCCTAGCTATCAGCTCCCCAACTCAGATCAGAATCACACAGCTCTTTCCCCACCAAAACCGAAATCTAATCCTCAACCACTCTAAGGTTAGAATTGGCCCCGATCTTGGATCACCACCTAAGTTAGGTCAGAATTGACCTCGGTCCTCGATCGTCACCACTCTTGGGTCAGAATTGGCCCCGGTCTTGGATCGTCACCTAAGTTAGGTCAGAATTGACCTCTGTCCTCGGTCCTCACCACTCTTGGGTCAGAATTGGCCCCGGTCTTGGATGGTCACCTAAGTTAGGTCAAAATTGACCTCGGTCCTCGGTCCTCACCACTCTTGAGTCAAAATTGGCCCCGGTCTTGGATCATCACATAAGTGTGACAACCCGGTATCCAAAATAAGGGGTGGCCAGCCCGATACTCCAAAAATACATGAATCATTAATGGAATCATCCTCAGTATCGCAACAACATAAAGAGTATACGGGATAACCACACAGTATTTTAGAAAAACGGGTTATCAAAAATTTTCGTTTTACGATTTAAATAAAGCATTATTAACAACCCATAATAGGAAAGAAGGTGGAAACTCCCACAAGCATATAGATATATAAACCAACAATAAAAGAAAGGACTGAATGAACCGCCAGTCAAAAAAATACATACAATATACAATAAGTTTCATGTGACACTTAATACATTCATTATTCAATTACAACAGTTTGGGCCATACGCCCGAGTAGGGACTGATCTTAACTAGAAAACAATTAAGAAGGCGTCTAAACAAAATGTCCCGTGATACCTGCAAAATGTCACGGATCCTCAAAACAATGGAATATGAAGTTCGTTACGGGCGACCTTGCGGCGGAACACCTGAGCGGATATAATATATATATATATATATGCACAACAAGAAAGAAGAACTGGTTAGAGCCCGGTTTTATGTGATGACAAGATAAATGACAAGTATGAAAATGAAGAATAGATAAGCATGGATGCTAAAGGTAGTATTCTTAGCATAATAACAATAAGATACAATTAAGACAATTTAGTGATGACAAGAAAAGAATCGATTATAGATGCAATTAGGAAAAACCTATCCACGGATCTCATCTTTCATACTTTTCACTTTATCTTCTTTCCATTCCTTATCAGGAATACAATTATTTTTATGTCCTCTTTATGGCACTAATCTCAATTGTATGCTCTTTGTGGCATATACTTTGCTCTTTGTGGCATTAATGTTCCATCGAGTCCAACTCAATAATTAGAATAATTATAAGAATATATATATATATATATATATATATATATATATATATATATATATATATATAATGATTCTAAGATCGCCCGTCAGGGTTTCCCCACTGTGGGCGGCCCCAAATAGACATCATCTTCCAGGGCCTAAAATAAGACAACCTGGGATCCTATCGAAACGTCGAGAAGCGGCCATAAGCGTGCGGGATAGTCAAGACCACACCCGGAATCTCCTACCCATCGCAGAAACATATAAACAAGCGCTCATATGGCCTAGGACTATATCCACCCTGCATTCATTAGCCAAGGGACTTCACCTCACGCAAGGACTTCCCTTAAGATGGTATTTAGAGAGGTGTGTATCATCCATTTTATTAATTTCCATTACATGGTTTAGTAAATTGTCGTTTACTTTAACCATTTTACATGTTATCAAATGCATTAAGATTATTCGGAACTATACGTGTTTCGTATCAGCATCACATCCTCGATAAATAGTGAGACTCTCCAAATTATTTTCCAAAGCCTCCTTTTTGGCTTCATAATAGACTATTAAGTCAAACCTAGCTCACACTAACTCCCAAAGCCTTCACATTTGACTCTAAGATCTGCTAGATTATTATAAAACTATACGAGAGGAGAAATGCCTAAACATTACTTTACCCCCCCCCCCCCCCTTCTTTGAAATGAACCCTAGATGAACCCCTTCGAGTCTAGGGTGTCGACAAAACTCAACTAATACTCTAAGATACTATATTTACTTCATTTAAGAAGGTCCTTAAGACCCTATGAAAAGAAAATACTTGACAATGAAAATAGATTTTAGGGAAGAAAACAGGGGACCGGTCGATCGGTCCCATGACCGCGGTCGACCGCATCTCAAGATTTTGCCTAGGAAGAAAAACAGAAAGTCACTTCGGCAGGGCCGGTCGACCGGTCAGGGAACCGCGATCGATCGCACCATAAATTTTATGCCTTGAAAGAAAGCAGTGTGCCTTCTCTCGAAGGTCCGGTCTACCGGTCTGAGAACCACGGTCGACCGGTCATAGAAGACCTAGACCAAATCAAACCTTCCTACTTCAAGTTGATCCCCAAATCTAACTCATTTATTGCCACCAACATAACATAAATGCTACAACTACTACCATAAACCTCATCAAACATCCCAAAACATTCTTCAATGGATCAAAACCCACAAATACACAATGAAAACCCTAAAATAGCTAAACCATGATTAATACATCATTATCATAACAAATCATTTATCTTAAACCAGAAATAGAAAGTAGAAAACTTGCCTCAATTGAGAAAATGTAGATTTTCCTTGTGTAGAAGCAAGAATCCTCCCTCAATCTTCAATCCCTTTTCTTTTCTCTACTCTTTCACTTCCTCTCTCAAGATTTCTCTAGGTTTAGGGAATAAAACTTGGGGAAATAGAAGACTTAGTAAGACTAAGTCATGGCATTAGTCAAAATTCCAACTTAATTTACCAATATTGCGATAAAATAATACGCAACTGCATATTTAAGGTATGACCAGTCAAAAGTGCCAAAATCCACAAAATACAATATGGAACAATAATTGACTATCTCGCACATTCCGGACTCAACTACGGCCTCAAAATTATCATTTGGAAAATTTATAATTCATTTTAAGTTCCGGTCTCATTATCGAGCTAAATATCATTTTAATTCTTATGATATTATACAACATAACATGGCAATATTCACCTATAGTTACGGTAAATATGCAACCTCATGGTAAATTTTAACTTTTCTACATTAATTTAGCACTCGAGCCAAAAGTCAACATTTTATATCTAATTACCATATCTAGTAAATAAACATAAAATATGTTCTCATGAGCGAGGGTTATTACATACTCCCCCCCTTATGAGGGAATTTTATCCCCAAAATTCAAATGTACCTTATAAGAAAAGATGCGAATACTTCTCCCGCATGCCGTCCACACGCTCCCACGTTGATTCTTTCGCATTGTGATGACTCCACTGGACTCTCACCAAGGGCACCACACGGGACCTCAACTTGCGCTCTCCATACTCAAGAATAGCAACCGGTTGTTCTTCATATGAAACGTCAGGTTGCAAATCAATATCCTCGAAAGGAATGTGCCAAAGGGCACCTTCATATCTCTTATACTTCTTCAAAGAGGAGACATGAAATACATCATGGATTTGTTGTAAAGGCTCCGGCAAGGCATGTTGATAAGCCACAGGACCAACTTTCGTAATAACTGGGAAAGGTCCAACAAAATGAGGCACCAGCTTCCGTTTCTTCCCGAAACGTCTAATGCCCTTCATTGGTGACACTCGAACCAAGACTTGATCTCCAATCTCCAACTCCACGTGTCTTTTACCCGCATCGGCATAGATCTTTTGACGGTATTGGGCTATCCGAATGCGATTTCGAATGAGTTCGATCTTTAAAGAAGTGTCTTGGATCATTTCAGGTCCAAGAAATTTGTTATCACCCACCTCCAACCAACAAGCGGGCGATCTACATAGCCGACCATAAAGAGCTTCATAGGGCACCATTCCAATGGTGAATTGCTATGAGTTGTTATAAGAGAACTCAACCAATGGGAGGCATTGTTCCCAACCACCCTTGAAATCAAGCATGCACATACGGAGCATATCTTCCAACATCTGGTTTACCCTTTCAGTTTGGCCATCTGTTTGGGGATGATACGAAGAGCTTAACTTCAATTCGGTCCCCATTGCCTCTTGGAAACTTCGCCAAAAGTGGGACACAAATATTTTATCGCGGTCAGAAATAATATTTAAAGGTACCCCATGAAGTCTAACGATCTCCTCGATGAACAATTGGGCATAGCGAGCGGTATAAAAATCCGTACGCACGGGCAAAAAGTGTGCTGATTTAGTCAAGCGATCGATAATCACCCAAATCGAATCATGACCCCTTTGTGATCTAGGTAAGACCGAAATAAAGTCCATCGAAATTCATTCCAATTTCCACACTGGAATCTCCAACGGTTGCAATAAACCTACCGGTCGCTGATGGTCGATCTTAACCAACTGGTAAGTAGTGCATTGAGATACTAACTCTGAGATATCCCTCTTCATGCCGGGCCACCAATACTGACGGTGCCTATCTTGGTACATCTTGTCCCCGCCAGGATGTACCGTAAACTTTGACCCGTGAGATTCCGCCATCACCGCTCGTCTCAAGTTCCCTCCTTCCGGAACAATAAGTCTTCCATGGAAGCGTAGTCCACCCTCAGAACTAATCGAGTAGGACTTCGCTCCCTCGGACAATAATCGGTGAATATGGTCTTGGCAACTCTTATCTCTTCCCTGGGCTTCTATAATTCTTGCCACAATTGTAGGAGTAACAGTCATTACCGACATAAATGCTCTTATCACTGAATCCTCCTGACTGAGCTCTTTCCACTTAGCTTTCCATACAACCGCTAAGTCTCCCTCGGGATTCCTACTCAAGGCATCCGTTACTACGTTATCCTTTCCCGGATGATAATGGATATCAAATTGATAATCTTTCACGAACTCCAACCAACGACGCTGACGCATATTCAAATCCTTCTGTGAAAATAAATATTGCAGCGATTTATGGTCCATGAAAAGACTAAACTTCTCCCCCAAGAGATCGTGCCTCCATATCTTCAAGGTAAAGACAACTGCGGCGAACTCTAAGTCATGCACGGTATAATTTCTTTCGTGAGGCTTTAGCTTACGGGAAGCATAAGCAATAGCCCATCTTTCTTGATGAAGAACACCTCCTAACCCTTGAAGAGATGCATCCGTGAACACTAGATATTCCAATCCTGGTTTTGGCAATCCAAGGACTGGAGCCGAAGTCAACCTATCTTTGAGTTCATCAAATGCAGTCTGACAGGAATTATCCCAAACAAATATCACCACCTTTCGGGTCAAATTCATCAAAGGGCTAGAAATTTTTGAAAAGCCTTTAATAAATCGACGGTAATAACCCGCTAAGCCCAGAAAACTACGAATCTTGGTGGGTGTTGTGGGCTGACCCCACTCCCTCACAGCAATCACCTTTCTAGGATCCACCGATATACCCTGGGATGACACCACATGACCTAGAAATTGAACTTGCCTCAACCAAAAGCCATATTTCTTAAACTTTCCATACAATTGGTGATCCCTCAATCTCTATAGGACCAACCGTAAGTGAGTAGCATGGTCAGATTCTGTCTGAGAATAAACTAAGATGTCATCGATGAATACAAGAACAAATTGGTTAAGGAAATCCCGAAACTCTCTATTCATAAGATCGATAAATACAGCGGGAGCATTTGTTAGTCCAAATGGCATAACCAAGAATTCATAGGATCCATATCGGGTCAGAAATGCAGTCTTAGATACATCCTTCTCTCGTACTCTCAATTGATGATAACCTGTCCTCAAATCGATTTTAGATAAGTACGACGCTACTCTAAGTTGGTCAAACAAATCGTCAATGCGAGGCAAAGGGTATTTATTCCGGATGGTGACTTTATTCAACTCCCTATAGTCCACACATAACTGGAGAGAACCATCTCTTTTCTTTACAAACAATACCGGAGCACCCCATGGAGAAGTACCGCGCCTAATAAATCCTTGCTCTAATAACTGCTGGATTTGATCTCTCAACTCCCTCATCTCCACAGGAGCCATACGATATGGAGCTTTAGCAATCGGTCGAGTCCCCGGCATTAAATCAATCACAAACTCTATCTCCCGACTTGGAGGTAATCCCGATATTTCCCAAAAAATATCTTCAAAATCTCTAAGAATCGGAAGAGAATTCAGGGGAAAAACTACATCCCTAGATGAATCCTCCACAATACAATATAAATAAGCACTCGCACTCCCTTCCATACAAGGCATAACAACCAATAACATCTCTTGTCCCGGAACTATGAAAACTATACTCTTCCCATAACAAGTTACTATCGCACGGTATTTCAATAGCTAATCCATTCCTAATATTACATCATACCCGACCATGTCAAGGACAAGTAAATCAGCCTCAAAGCACAAGTTACCATGGTTAATCCCTATGTTTTTACAAACAAAGAAAATCAATGAACCATCACCCATAGAGGATTCAACGCTAGTGAAAGTACTTTCGGCAAACTTTATCAAATCTGTAGTTTGTGCAAAACTCCTAGAAATGAAAGAGTGTGTAGCGCCTGTATCAAATAGTACCCGACCCAGATGCCCTTGGATGAGAAACTTACCCTCGATCGCTGGCGATGCCGGAGGGGCTGGAGGAAGCATAGCCTCCTGACTATGGTAGACCCGTCCATACTGCAGTTGCCCCTGCTGAGGAGGAGCAATTGGATTAGGCACCTGGGGAAGAAACTGTACATATGGCTGTTGTGGGTCCCTAGGAAGATGCCCTCCAACCAAATGAGGACACGACCTCTTATAATGGCCCAACTCTCCGCACTGAAAACATTTGTTCGCCGTGTTATCCTGGTTCCGCCCTTGATTGTTTCTGAACTTCCCCGCACCTCTGCCCTACTGGCCTCCACCTCCATTCCCACCTCTACCTCCTTATTGTTGTGGTCCACCTTTACCCGGTCTGCTATTCTTGCCACCCGCATTAAACCCACCAAACCATTGGCGTTTAGATAAATCCCCTTGCTGGGGGTCCCTCTCCTTTTGCTTACTCCCCGAGGATTGGAATGAAGAAGATGTTCCCCCTCTGGTCCCATTACCTCCGAGTTTTCATACTTGCCCCATCTCTGCAGCCTTCTTATTATTTTGCACAAACAGTCTATGCTCTTGATAGTGAAGTAGAGTAGCATTCATCACCTCCCCAAAGGTTAGTAAAGTCGGGTTTCCAAGCAAATGTTGTTTTATTCGCCAATGCAAACCTCCCAATAATTTAGAGATTCTCTTTGCTTCTGGAGTCACTTCATTCGGCACAAAACTTTCTAGCCGGGTGAAATCCTCTTCATACTCTGCCACGGATCTCTCCCCCTGAACTACATCTTGAAGCTTTCTTTGCATCTCCCTTTGAACTGCGGGAGGGGAATACTTTCCATCAAACGAAGCCCAAAAATCAGTGATGGACATCGTATCCCTTTGCTCGGGTGTAGTCATTGACTCCCACCAATGTAAGGCTGATCCGACAAGCTTGAAAGTAACAAGGATTTGCCTTTTCTCCTCACTACATTCCACCATTCTAAGATGGCGTTGCATGTCTTTCTTCCACTGATTTGCCCTTATCACATCCGCACCTCCATCGAATTCCGAGGGATGACCTTTCAAGAAAGACTCTCTAACTCTTTCCCACGGAGAAGGTCCCGTATGAACTTGTGCCTCTTGCCCCCGTGGTTGAGCTTGTGGAATTTGTTGTACCACTGTAGTCATCACTGCATTAACATCTTGGGCCACTATATTTGCCACATCTGCGGCACTAATATTTCTCGGTGGCGACGACGGAGGACCAACCTCATCCTCTACAGCTCTATTACATCGAGCGGGACGTCCTCTCTTAGGCGGCATCTGAGATAGAGAAATAATAGAGTTATAATATTACATAAAACGATCTATCTAGCAGAAGATCGCAAACATAAGCAACAAAATAGTCCTAACATTAAGCTCTATGTCAATGAACGCTACGGTGAAACGTGACGAGTCCTCATAGATCCTAAAGACTCTAGAACCTGATGCTTTGATTCCATCTGTGAAAACCCGGTATCCGAAATAAGGGGTGGCCAGCCCGATACTCAAAAAATACAGGAATCATTAATGGAATCATCCTCAGCATTGCAACAACATAAAGAGTATACGGGATAACCACACAGTATTTCAGAAAAACGGGTTATCAAAAATGTTAGTTTTACGATTTAAATAAAACATTATCAACAAACCGTAATAGGAAAGAAGGTGGAAACTCCCACAAGCATATAGATATATAAACCAACAATAAAATAAAGGACCGAATGAACCGCCAATCAAAGAGATACATACAATATACAATAAGTTTCATGTGACACTAAATACATTCATTATCCAATTATAACAGTTTGGGCCACACGCCCGAGTAGGGACTGATCGTAACTAGAAAATAATTAAGAAGGCGTCTAAACAAAATGTCCCGTGATACCCGCAAAATGTCACGGCCCCTCAAAACACTGGAATAGGAAGTTCGTTACGGGCGACCTTGCGGCGGAACACCTGAGCGGATATAATATATATATATATATATATATATATATATATTCACAACAAGAAAGAAGAACCGGCCAGAGCCCGGTTTTATGTGATCACCAAATAAATGACAAGTATGAGAATGAAGAATAGATAAGCATGGATGCTAAAGGTAGTATTCTTAGCATAGTAACAATAAGATACAATTAAAACAATTTAGTGATTACAATAAAAGAATTGATTATAGATGCAATTAGGAAAAACCTATCCACCGATCTCATCTTTCATACTTTTCACTTTATCTTCTTTCCATTCCTTATCAGGAATACAATTATTTTTATGTGCTCTTTATGGCACTAATCTCAATTGTATGCTATTTGTGGCATATACTTTGCTCTTTGTTGCATTAATGTTCCATCAAGTCCAACTCGATAATTAGAATAGTTATAAGTATATATATATATATATATATATATATATATATATATATATATATATATATATAACGATTCTAAGACCGCCCGTCTGGGTTTCCCCACTGTGCGCGCCCCCAAATAGCCATCATCTTCCAGGGCCTAACATAAGACAACCTGGGATCCTATCGAAATGTCGGGAAGCGGCCATATGCCTGCGGGATAGTCAAGACCACACCCGGAATCTCCTACCCATCGCAGGAACATATAAACAAGTGATCATATGGCCTAGGACTATATCCACCCTGCATTCATTAGCCAAGGGGCTTCACCTCACGCACGGGCTTCCCTTAAGATGGTATTTAGAGAGGTGTGTATCATCCATTTTATTAATTTCCATTACTTGGTTTAGTAAATTGTCATTTACTTTATCCATTTTACATTTTATCAAATGCATTAAGATTATCCGGAACTATACGTGTTTCGTATCAGCATCACAACCTCGATAAATAGTGAGACTCTCCAAATTATTTTCCAAAGCCTCCTTTTTGGCTTCATAATAGACTATTAAGTCAAACCTAGCTCACACTAACGCCCAAAGTCTTCAAATTTGACTCTAAGATCTCCTAGATTATTATAAAACTATACGAGAGGAGAAATGCCTAAACATTACTTTAACCCCCCCCCCCCCTTCTTTGAAATGAACCCTAAAAGAACCCCTTCGAGTCTAGGGTGTCGACAAAACTCAACTAATACTCTAAGATCCTATATATACTTCATTTAAGAAGGTCCTTAAGTCCCTATGAAAAAAATATTTGAAGATGAAAATATATTTTAGCGAAGAAAATAGGGGACCGGTCGACCGGTCCCAAGACCGCGGTCGATCGCGTCTCAAGATTTTGCCTAGGAAGAAAAATAGAAAGTCACTTTGGTAGGGCCGGTCGACCGGTCAGGGAACCGCGGTCGACCGCGCCATAAATTTTATGCCTTGAAAGAAAGCAGTGTGCCTTCTCCCGAAGGCCCGGTCGACCGGTCTGAGAACCGCGGTCGATCGGTCGTAGCAGACCTAGACCAAATTAAACCTTCCTATTTCAAGTTGATCCCCAAATCTAACTCATTTATTTCCACCAACATAACATAAATGCTACAACTACTACCATAAACCTCATCAAACATCCCAAAACATTCTTCAATGGATCAAAACCCACAAATACACAAAGAAAACCCTAAAATAGCTAAACCATGATTAATACATCATTATCATAACAATTCATTTATCTTAAACCACAAATAGCAAGTAGAAAGCTGGCCTCAATTGAGAAAATACAGATTTTCCTTGTGTAAAAGCAAGAATCCACCCTCAATCTTCAATTCCTTTTCTTTTCTCTACTCTTTCACTTCCTCTCTCAAGCTTTCTCTTGGTTTAGGGAATAAAACTTGGGGAAATAGAAGACTTAGTAAGACTAAGTCGTGGAATTTGTCAAAATTCCAACTTAATTGACCAATATTGCGCTAAAATAATACGCAACCCTTGGGTAAGAATTGACCCCGGTCCTGGATCGTCACCTAAGTTAGGTCAAAATTGACCTCAGACCTCGGTCATCACCACTCTTGGGTCAAAATTGACCCCGGTATTAGATCGTCACCTAAGTTAGGTCAGAATTGACCTCAGTCCTCTGCCGTCACCACTCTTGGATTAGAATTGGCCCAGGTCTTGTATCGTCACCTAAGTTAGGTCAGACTTGACCTCGGTCCTCGGTCAACACCACTCTTGGTTCAGAATTTACCCCCGTCTTGGATTGTCAACTAAGTTAGGTCAGAATTGACCTCGGTCCTCAGTCGTCACCACTCTTGGGTCAGAATTGGCCCCGATCATGGATCGTCACCTAAGTTATGTTAGAATTGACCTCAGTCCTCGGTCGTCAGCACTCTTGGGTTAGAATTGACCCCGGTCTTAGATCGTCACCTAAGTTAGGTCAGAATTGATCTCGGTCCTCCGTCATCACCACTCTTGGGTCAGAATTGACCTGGATCTTGGATCGTCACCTAAGTTAGGTCAGAATTTACCTCGGTCCTCGGTCGTCACCACTCTTGGGTCAGAATTGGCCCCGGTCTTTGATCGTCACCTAAGTTATGTCAAAATTGACCTCGGTCCTTGGTCGTCACCACTCTTGGATCAAAATTGGCCCCGGTCTTGGATCGTCACCTAAGTTAGGTTAGAATTGATCTCGATCCTCGGTCGTCACCACTCTTTTGTCAGAATTGGCCCCGGTCTTGGATCATCACCTATGTTAGGTCAGAATTGACCTCGGTCCTCGGTCGTCACCACTCTTGGGTCAGAATTGGCCCCGATCTTGCATCATCACGTAAGTTAGGTCAGAATTGACCTCGATCCTGGGTTATCACCACTCTTGTAACATAATTGACCCCTGTCTTGGATCATCACTTAAGTTAGGTCAAAATTGGCCTCGATCCTCGATCATCACCACTCTTTAGGTCAAAATTGACCTCGCTAGATCTTTACCCTATACCCATAGATTCGGCATTGATCTGCAGAATTGATCATCCCCAGCACACTCCTTAGGTCCTCATAATCGACCTCAACCCGCTGAATCGATCATACTCCCTCAAAAGCATCATGTGGTGTCTATTCGACGGTCATCATTTGTTCCAAACTCATCGATCGAGGGGCTCTGTAGACACCCCATTCTATTGCCCCCTGACTCTCCTTAGGTCCCTAGTACCTCCCTTCATAATTATAAACCCAGGTCACGTCTCGAGTACTGACCTGAAAGCCATCGAGCACTCCCTGGCTCAGTTTGACCCAAATGTCAAACTCTTCGTCTCGACCTAGACTGAATAAATCTTCAAAGGTCACTAAATACCCTTTCCAACGGTCTACTCCATGTGCGATTCTGACTTACCATGCAAACGAATCGTCCATTTGCGTCTGAAACCTGACCTAGAGGCCATCGGGCGCTCCCCGGCTCAGTTTGACCCAAAAGTCAAACTCTTCGTCTTGATCGAGACTCAATGAATCTTCAAAGGGCCCTAAATACCCTTTCTAACAGTCCACCCCATGCACAATTTCAACTTACCAGGAGGACGAATGGTCCATTTGCGTCTGAAACCCGACCTAGAGGCCACCAGACGCTCTCGGGCTCTGTTTGACCTATGTCAACTCTTTAGTTCGACCGAGGCTGAATGAATCTTCAAATTTCCCTAAATACCCTTTCCAACGGTCCAGCTCGTGCACGATTCTGACTTTCCATGCGGACGAATGATTCGTTTGACTCCGGGAGGCCACCGAGCGCTTCTCGGGCCCGATTAACCAAAGTCAAATCTCCAAATAGGTTCAAACTCTTTGGAATATCAAAGTTCATCTCATAACCATTCCAACGGTATTCCCCATGCCTGATTCGAACTTACCATGCAGACGAACGATCCGTTTGCGTCCGAATAATTCCCAATCCAATGGATAGACAAACGTTTTCGAGCCATATTTGACCCAAAGTCAACTCCTGAATGAGGGATAGGTCCAAAGGACTTTCGAAGGTCTCTGAATTACCATTCCAACGGTACACCCCGTGCACAATTCAGACCAACATTTTGCCCTCGGCGGCTGATTTTCTGAAAAAGCCTGAAGCACACTGTCAAACGACAGGTTCCAGATACTGCCTATCGTCACCTGCCTATCGATGGGCAGGAAGGGCTCTATGCCGACCGACACTCTCCTGGGCCTATAAAAGGAGGACTTCACCTCATTTGTAGGAGGAGCCCAGATCTGATAAAAATCCCTCTCAACGAATCCCAGAAACCTCTCTCGAAGGAAGCGTGATTTCAACTTCCAAACCCCCTTTTTACTTCCACTTTTCATCATCCCTTTCATCAAACTTGGTGAATTAGCCACTCTCCATCATCATCCAAAGTGCAAGGGCTCCTCCCCAACATTCAGGATCACGCTCAAGATCTTCAAGAAGGTCCAACTTTCTCAAACTCTCTCTTTAAATTCCCTTGAATTCTCAATAACTTGTTTTCTTACTTAGCAGTTTTATTATCTCATTTCAGACATCCTAATATACTTTTTCTAAGTATTATTTCACATATTTTATTTCCATAAAACCCAAAAAACAAGAAAAATAGGGTTTTGCTCATAAATTCAAATAAGGGATTCTCATATTTTTCTCACACATTTCTCACAACTAAAACACTTTTTTCTACACACACTCACAAATAAGAGATTCCCCATTATGGATTTATGGGATAAACCCCACCACTCATTTTACATGCGAACTACGTGGACTTTGATGCCTTTATAGGCTACGTAGGCATCTCGGGGTAAAACCCGAGACTCGAGTCCTTTTTCTCACTTTTTCTCTCATTTTCTATCTTCTCTAAATCCAGTTTTCTTATATTATACATATACTTGTTCTTAGTGACGCATTACCCCATATGAGTTATCGTTCCCTTATAACGATAAACGTAGGGGTAATCGCGTAAATCTCATTTCTCTAATATTACTCTTATATCTTCCTACGGATGACTCGCTTTATCTTTTTCATGATACAAGTCGAGGATTCCCACCTCCATTCTATATATATACACATGCACACATACCACGGGGGGAAACATAAATGAAAACAACAAATATCCATGAGACACCGAAAGGGAGGAATGGGTGCCTAACACCTTCCCATTTCGTAACTAAGCCTCCGAACCCTTCTCGAATCGTCTTGCTTTCATATGCACCAGTATGTCTTTGGATGCCACTCTTCGGGGTGGCTTCCCTTTTTTTTCTTTTGTCTGTTTTGAGTAAAATAGACTGGCGACCCTGAATCTCTCTACATTTTTCACACCACAAATGACGTCGGCCGAAGCGCTCCCGAGAGGAACGCGCGAGACCCAAAGGATCCTTTCCTCCATGCGCCCGCCCGCAATGGATTAGGATCGGGGATGGCCACTGATACATCAAGCCCCAACAATCTAGTACACCATAATCATCCAAGATGTACACCATAAAACTTTTATATCCTTCCACCTATAGGATATTTATGAATATATACATTTAATCAAAACATATATATAGATACAATCATTCAATCCTATCGCCAAGTGTACATACTACATATGATGTACAATGGCTATGCACATAATATACCCGGCTATATATATCGCTGATAAACTGCACCATGCTATCATCTTCCCAGTGCCCGTCTCACGTAACAATACTGGGGACCACCTGGCGGGGCTAAACGATACCCATCCTCGTGATAAACTCACGTACAGAACGTCCGGGAAGCAGTCATAATTCCTAATTGGCAATGGGACGAAACATACCCACCACGTCTCATCCCAAAAATATAAATCACATAATAACACACTGGACGACTATGACCTGGGGAATATCTACACTCTGCTCCTCGAGCCAGGGTGCTCACCCTCATCGCGGAAACTTCCCAATGATAGCATGTGAGGGGTATGCTTAACCACATAAGTATATATATCATTCTCATGCACAATTTTATACATCCATATGGTCCCATCATATAATTAAACCATCACATACGATTTAGATATTCATAATATGAGTATACACTTTTATTCATATTTCTACATCTCTCTCTCTCTCTCTCTATATATATATATATATATATATATATATATATATATATATATATATATATATATATATATATATATATATATATATATGTATATATACACAAACTATCTCTCGTTTATATGTATAAGATTTATAATCTTGTCCATAAGTATACATAATCCTCAATATACTAGTCGTCATCCCAAACTCATTAAATTACCTCAATATGTGAATATGATCCTTCACTTGAGGAATATTTATTCATTTCTCCTATGATATAAATAATCTTCCAATATTCAACATTAAGGTTATCACCCCAAGGTTTAATGTATGTATAACAATCACTATACATTCCATCTATATCTTAAAGTACATCAACTCACAATACTTATCTCGATCATACGTAATTACATAATTAATAATTGACGAGCCTTAAGCTCCATTAGAAATTCATTTCTTAATCCCATTTCTTATTGGAATCCTCATTATTCCACCTACGGTTCAATCTCTCTAATAAACCCTTATTCTCATTACATTTTACTTTAGTTACTAAGTTAAATCTTACTAACGATGCACGACCTCTACATCTCCTTGGCCCCCGATCATAACTCAATTGTAATCCTATCACTATAAGGATTCGACAAAATTATCGACTACAAAGTCACAAGATACCCTCACCACTCTCCCAAAGAGTACTAAACCTCAAATTATATCTAAAATCACTTATGACCTCAAGCTAGAACTCTCGTCCTCATTGAGATTCCCCACTATACCTCAGAATATCCATTATTAATACGCACTTAAGCAAAAAGGGACTATCTCTACCATTTACAACCATTCCATGATTTCCCACCTCTATCATAATAGAATAATCCACCAATCACTTCAGTCCCATATTTCTTTCATTACTACAAGAGGCATCCCATCCTCCTCAATCAATTTAACATAGGCCCGCAAGCCCCTATTCGACCTAGGGCCCTATTCCCTTAATCTAATATCATAACCCTCCAAAATAAGCCCATTTAGAAAGCCGCTTAGAATAAAACCCCAAAAGAAAAGGGGAAGAAAGAAATCCAAATCTTGGGCTAAAAACAGGGGACTAGTCGATCGGTCTCGGACACCCGGTCGACCGCGAGTCCAAATTTTGCCTACGAAGAAATGCAGTAGGCTCTTTCCTTAAGGAGCGATCGATCGATCCTCTGGACACGGTCGATCGGCCATACCAGATGGCTTGACTGTTTTCCCATGTAAAATGAACCCTAACTCTCCAGATACCCGATTTATCCACTTCTAACCCTTTAACCTTCTACACAATTTGGTTTCCAACATCAAAACTCATATAAAAATCAACCCCATTCATTATACTACTCCAAATCCAATTAAAACATCAATTTATAAGATTTAACCTCTAAAATCTAGGTTTTGACATATAACCCAAAATCCAATTCTTTTACCCACAAATTATGAAATAGATTACACAAATGAATTATTTAGCAAGACTAAACACTTGCATCAGATTTGTAGAGGTTGGATCGTCCCCGAAATTGCGTTTGGGCCGGAATCTCCAAGATTTTTCTCCTCTCTCTCTCTTCCTTTCTTCTTATTTCTCTCTTCTTTCTCCCTATAGGGCTATTTCTTTCTTTCTCACAATTGAGAAGGCTTGATCCGTAAGCCTCTTAAATCCCTTAAAATAATAAACCCACTTTTAAATGTTAATACACGCTTTAAATGACTCGTTTACTCCAATTCGAGTCAAACATACTTAAAAATATTTCGAAACCGAAATAAAATCCAATGACAGTCATTTCGACTATCTCGACCCTTACGGAATCGATGGCGCACTCAGAATTATCATCCGGAGTACTTTAAAACGTCCTAAATTTTTGGACCTTAATTTCCAAATTTTAAAATTCTCCAATTTCATTAAATTTCATTTCTCCCAAAATTTAATTTCTCAGTCTCAAAGTCACGGGTTGTTACAGTTGCCTCTTCCATAGTTGTTCATTATAACCTTTGTTCTTCCCACCTGCCTTTCTCCCATCTTGACCCCTCGATTCTGACCTTTTACCCAACTTCTTTTAATAATTCACTTTTTCTTGCCATAACAATAATGCTACATCCACCACTTGTGTGTAAGTAGTATACGCCAAATTTTCCAAAACCATTTGTTTAATCGACCATGTCAGACCCTTAATGAAATAATCCATCTTCTTTTCCTCAGTATTCTCCTCCTCCGGTACAAGTATCAATAGATTTGTTAACTCTTGCTCATACTCGACAACCGACCGCGAACCCTATTCTAAATCCATAAACTCTTTCTTCTTCACACTCTGAATCGAATCAGGAAAATATTTTCATTGAATTTCACCAAAAAATCTCCATAACTTAGACGGTCTCTATCCTCAAATGTGATGACACTCTCCCACCACTATAACGCATCCCCAATCAAATCGAAGGTAGCTAACATCTGCTTATATACATCTGTATAATCCACCATCCTAAAATGCCTCTCCATATCACACTTTAATTGGTGAGCAACCGTTGGGGTCAGATCCCCTGCAAAAGTGGGAGGATTGCCCTTGTGAAAATTGGCCCACACCTTGTCCCAAACTGAAGCGGGTGTACCTTGATGTTGCACCTATAGGTTTCCCCATCTTATCTCCCTATATAAATACTGGTCACTGTGGCATCATGAACGATAGTCACTAACTCTTTTCACCCGAAACAAATTAACCCTTCTCCCCTGAGTCACAGAGCCAGAAAGAAAACCTTTTCTCCTATCTTTAGATCTCCTAGTGTCCACCATCTGAAAAGACAGGAACGATAGTGTCAGACTAAGAAAAACTAAAGAGTACAAATCATCAAAAAGAATCAAAGATAGGTAATGCGGAAGCTATAATGGAGTCACAACCTACGAGACCTAAGACCATGCTCTAATACAGTCTGTGACACCTCGACGCATTCTGGTGAGTGAGTTGGCCAGCCACCACAGCTAATTGACACCAAGAGTCACTAATAAAATACCGTTCTTAGCACGTGACAGAAATATATGACATTAAAAACATTATTCACACGATATAATTTGAATAAATCCAACGAATACAAATATCCATGCAAATAAAAACCATCACCAATGCTAACTTTAAAATAAATCAAAATCCAAAAGATAGGATAATTAACATTAAATAATCAAACTACAAATTTCTAACTGAAAACTGTAAACAATTGTGGAAGTGAATGGCCCACCTAAACCATAAAAACTCTCATAAATAAAATGATGGAATAAAAATAATCTAAACTACTAAAGCAGTAATAGTAAATCTCCAGCTGCACTTTAAAAATCTCCTATCCATTTTATACAGCTACTCCAACACCTATACCTGAAAGTAAACGCAATGGGTTAGAGCCCGGCGCATGAATACTAATTACTCCTCCCAATTAGAGTCCATGAACCCAAACATAAGCATCATAAATGTGAAATATTACAATACAGTATTTTAAATTATGCGATATAAAAACATGCGAGTTAAGTAAACCATCACTAACTACCCACATAACAGAGCCACCCTACTATTTAGGTTCAATTATTATAATTACAACATTTCATTATAAATTCACAATTATTAATTGAATTAATGTAGACAATTTTATTAATGCAACACCGACAAAGCCAGTTCACTCTATTGTGAGTCGTGCACGTACTCTTAGTGCACTTTATTATTGCGATACCAATATAGCTAGTTCACCCTATTATGAGTCCTACAAATACTACTGGCATGCCCAGTTTTTACACCACACATATTTTTCTCACTATAGCCAGTTCGCCCAATTTCATTAGCACGACACATATTGTGAGGTTCCATGCACGACACATCACTATAGCCAGTTTGCCCAATTTCCTGCATATACTCACACACAGTTTGTCCAATTTCTTAGCTCTGCACATACTCGCGACGTAAATTCATTTTAATACCCGTTCTTTATCATATGCATTAATTATCAAATTATTATCAATTTTCATTATTCTCTATTAACCCACCCTTTATTCGGGCAAAACATCCTAAAATCATCCCTATTCCCATACCTAGAGATCACCAAAATCACAAGTATTTCCTAGCCTATCACTTAGGAAGAATATCTACTAACAATTATAACCTAGTCTAGTACCTAGTCCAACGGAACAACAAAACAGTGTACTACCTAGCCCCACCTAGGAATTATCCAATCGTACGAACCTACACTCACCAGTCCCATATCTAGAAAGTGGCAGCAACAACAACGCCTACCTACTAGTCTCATACCTAGCAAGCAACCTAAGAAATAACGGTAAAAACCTAGCTACCCTAAAATCTAGACATCCCCGTAGTGTCGAAATATTAACACAAGCACATTCACATAAATTATATTTTCAATTTATAGATACAATTCTTCAAATTAATTCCCGAATTACAATATCATCCAAATTACGTTCGTTTAATTATAAAATTAAATCAGCTCTACCGAATGTCACACAAGTTTTGATATTTCATAATTTCCACCTAAGTGTCAATTTTTCAATTAATACAAGATTTCATTTTTAACATGCATATTCACAATCTTACACAATAACAAACCATTATACGATCTACACATAAAAATCATGATTTTTCGATCTGAAACATTATTAAAATTTTTTATTTATAATTTTAATACGTGAAACGTCCTATAATTCCATCGTAATCCAAATCTCTAATCTAAGTATGGGATTATTTTAAGTCTTAAATATAATTTTAGATTTGAATAAAAACAGTCCTAGAATTACATGCACTTTTTCTAATTAGTCTTCCTAATTTATTATAAGCAAATACTATTTATTAAAGTTTACGCAATATCTAAAATGCATAACACTTAAAGGGAACATTAGAAGTATTCATGCCTGTAAAGAAGTCATCTTAAAAACCATATTGAACGATTGCGATCTTCTCGTAAAAATAAAAAAGACACATCTTTCGTCATTTTTGAGAAAATTTGATTCAGATCCTCAAAACTAGGATTAAACTCGTGTTTAATGGCGTTTAAGTTTTGTAGATGAGAGAAATAATATGTTGGGAGGCTACTGCCTTTTGAGAAGAGTTAAAAGTGTTTTTAAAAAGCCTAAACACGTGCCTTTTTATTTTAAGAAAACATAAATGTTTGGTTTCTACACAAACTCTATAAAAAAACGCCCGTTGAACCACTACAAGGCCGAAATGGTTCATCCCTAGGACCGAACAGGTTCGGTCGGCTTGTCAAACAGAGATCCCCGAAGGTTTTATATATGTAAAACTAGAAATTTCAAATTTTAATACCGAATTAAATTTCACTTAATATCTTATTTTAAATATATAAAAACTAACATTTTTAAATGCTAAAATTAAATAAATTCTAAAAATGATTTCTTCCCCGAAATTTAATTTATAACATTTTGTTTACAACTTAAAATCATTGGGTGTTATAGTATTTTTTTCGTTTTGTTTTAAAAATTCTTTTTTTTGGCAAAATTGTTTACAGTTTCTGTTATTTTTTTAAAATTGTTTCTTATTTTGAATAAATGATTCTTAATTTTTTATTTAACTCGACTTTTTTTGAAATTATCTACAAAAGAACCTTTTTCTTAATTTTTTTTCGTTTTCGTATTTTTCATTCATATTTTAGACATGATCTAATTACATTCATTATTATAAAATTTTCTGAACATAACCTAAATTAGTTCATTTTAGATTTTAACGTGACCTGCGTTATCCTTTTTATAGGTTTTTATGGTCTAGTCCCCTTACTAGATATTTTGGACTTTTTAATCGGGTCAAATGAATTTTAAATGATTAGGTCCACAAAAATATATTTCTCAGTCATTTCATACATTTTGTTATCATTGACCTAATCAACAATTGACAACTTTTCCAATAAGTTAGTATCTTCTCTTTCTTCTTTTCACTTCTCTAAAACAACTTAATTCACTCCAATAACTTGGAATATTTTTCATCTTTCCAGTTCTGTTCAACCATCTTTGGTCTCTGCAAGAAAGAAGGTATCAATTCGTTATAACAAAGCAATTCTTTCCTTTTCTTCTTAATCTAGATTTACCTTTGTATTAATTCGATCATTTGTAAGTTTATACTAGTTATCAATAACTATTTTTCATGCCGAACAATTAAAATAGGTGTATGTATTTGTTTTTCATAATCAAATCATTGTAATTGTGTAATTCATATGATGAATTAACTCCAATATTGAATGAATGATTTGATTGTGTTCTGATTTTGTAACATGTTGTGTATGTATATGTTTTGATTGTGTGTTCATATGTGCGTCATCATGCGTGTTCAAATATGCACTACACCAAATATAAAAAATGCTCGCAGAGAAGAGGTCTGGCCCAAAACCATGACCACAGTCAAAATGGGCATGACCAAATCCATAACTCTATGCGGTCATGGGTCGTCTTGTGTGTGGTCACGACTCTAGACCCTGACTCCTTTGGGTCATGTCTTTAGACCCTGACCCAGCCGTGACCATTATGGAGCCAGTTTCCCTCCAATTTTGGTCAGGGAAGGAGTCACGGCACTTACCCGTGACCAAAAACCTTATTACACAAGGATATTGTCACAACTTAAGTCCGTGACCAGTAAATTACTTGAGTCATGAATTTGGGCCATGGATATGGTCGTATTTCCATGCTAACATGTAAAAAGTAAAGGAATCACGTCATATGGTCACGACCCTAAGTCGTGACCATGGTCCTTGTACTAAAAAAATGTAAAATAGTTTTTTATTTCCCTCGAAAACTTCTAAAACCCGTTTTTCCCTTCCTGTCTCCGACGATTTCAACTCTCTCTTTCTCTCAATCTCAAGCTCTCTCTCAATCCAAATCTCAAAGGTAAATACGTGTGCGTGCATATTTCCATGTGTGTGTATTTCTCTATGTGTGTATATTATAAATAAGTATGTTTATTTGTGTTTGTGTTTGTGTATACGTCCGTGTATGTGTGTGTGTGTATACGTCTATGTATTGTGTGTGTATGTATTATCTATATGTATGTATCTATGTATACATTGTCATTATGTGTATTGTGTATATGTATGTTTGTATACTGTAAATGTGTATGTGTATGTGTGTGTATATTATAGAAAAAAAAATACATATATATAACTAATATTTGTTTATGTTTCAAACCAGGGAAAATTTTAATTTAATGGATATTGTTGGTTTAAGTTTCAAACTAGGAAAATTTTAATTTTATGGATATTGTTGGTTTTAGTTTCAAACTAGGGAAAATTTTAATTTAATGGATATTGTTTGTTTAAGTTTCAAACTAGGGAAAATTTTAATTCAATGGATATTTTTCGTTTAAGTTTGGGGATGAAATATAAAAATATACATCTCCACTAATATTGATGCTAAATTCGGGAGTAATTTTTTGGGCTTTGTAAAACTAAGTCCTAAAAATGCATAATCTATTAATTGTAGGGTTAGTGTTTGTAAGGGTTAATTTTAGGGTTGATTTTACGGATTGTTGGCTTAAATGATAAAAGTAGGTATTCAAAACCTAATAAATTAACGGTTGATGATTCACTACAGCCATAATTTATAGGAATCATATTCATGCCCTCGCATATAATAACTCGTTAATGATTCATTAGAACCATTATTTATTGGAATTATAATAACTCCATCGTTCATTTTTCTTAGGCAAAATGATTCATGGTGCTAATAAATGGCAACAAGAGTGGGAAAGGTTGCAATTGGACCTCACGCGTACATCTTTCATTAATGAGACTCATAAAGTAGGTACTCCGATTTAATTGTATGGGAATATGAATATCGAACAATTTAACTACCTTGTAAACCGTGGAGTTCATCTCCAGCAAGAGTACTTGTTCAATCGTATTATGTTTTCCCTGCCACAATGTTGGGATGAAGCTGTACAATATATATATATCATGTCATAATCCCGATAGACCACTGACCTTTCTTTCACTGTTAGAGAGGGAAGAAAAAAATCACCCATTATGGATATAATTACGTACAAAGAGCATTGACGAAGACTGTGATGTCTCACGACATGTGCACGTCAAACTCAATCTTGCCAATTGGCTGAAGAGGATGAGATTTCTAGTTCATGTCGCTAATATCTATGCATCCATTATAGATAATCTTCCTCCTAATTGGCCACTTGCAAAAATCCATAGGTTCTTAAAAACAAATATAGAATGGATGTATCAGACGCATTGAACTTTTGTTAAACTCTTACCATGTACAGGTAGATTATAGTATATGGTTAAAAAATTTATTTTGTTAGTTATATTTTCATATTGAACTTTGAAATTATGCATTTATTATTATAGATATGCATTTAACTTTTATTATTTTGTAGATAATGTCGGGCGGTAATGGAAACAACCCTCCAACAAACAATGTGACATAACCACAAGGAGGGTTATCATCACCAATTGGTGAGCAATACTCAACTCCATAAACTGTTCACTCCCCTACTCCACAAACTGTTCACTCCCCTACTCCGAGTTGCCGTAGTCAAGGTACTCCCACTAATCCAACAGACATGCCCAATGCTCCTGAAACTGCCGGGTTAGTTGATAAGAAGCCCATTGAGTTCTCTTTATTGTGAAATAACCCCACGGGGGATAAGAATCACGTTCAACGGTTTAAAGCCCAGTGTTTGTCCTTGGCAAAAATGAATGTAGAAGTGGGAGGAGCTTGAAATTGGAACCTCATAGATAAATCTATTAAAGATGACATCTACGAGCAACTCAAAAAACATTTTTCATTTTCCCCCAACTCAAAAAATAAGGTGCTTTCTCGGGTTGATGAACAATTCTGAACATATCAAAGAAACCTTAATCAGAAGCATTTCTCTAAGGAGCATCGATCTCCGAAATTTTGGTGCTCAAAGATAAAGTTCCTTTGAATGTTAAGATGCCATTTTCTCAATGGAATGATTTTCTAAAGAATGAGGCGATGGACTCCAAAATGCTACAAAGGGAGAAAAATAAGCAGAACAGGACAAAAAAACTGATGTCCATCAACTTGTCTCAAAATCTTATGAAGATTTGAAGAACGAGTGGTCGATCGTCATGAAAGGCAGCCCAGATAAAGGAAAGACACCGAATAAGGACAACTTGTACGTGCATGCTAGACGAGACAAAGACAATGAATTCCCTCCTCACTTAGCTAAAAATCTAGAATTAATAGAGCCTATCAGTAGTCAGTCAGATTCAAGCCCGTTCGACGACATTGACAATGATGCCATCTTACAAAACTTTGGGAAGGACCATAGAGGGAAGACAAGAGGTTTGGGTTCGCATATGCCAAAAATAAGATTAAAACACACCGCACCTCTCGTGGACGAGCTTTATTTTGTTAATAAGAATTTTGCGTCCAACGATGAATGTCAATCTAGGACTGAAGGGGATATAACGGGGATTCAAAATGAATTGGGAGGTGTGAATGATAAACTTACACATATTGTGTCCCTTTTGACCAGTCATATGCCCCTACAACCCCCAATGTATCCCGATTTCCCTCCACAGATGCTAGGGATTCCTCAAAATTTCCCTCGTTCTCCATTCTCTCCAGAGATTATGGTTCCTCCTTCAACATTTTTTTTCTCAGTGCCTCAACATGGCACAGGTCTTGGATCATCCTCAATAACCCACAGTGACTATGGTGAGAAATACTATAATCAGGACCCGAACGGTAAATTTATCATTGGGATCTGCACGCTCATGTCCACTATCATTGGAATTTTAGTACATAATCGACCTTTGCAGCAGGGTGAGTGTAAATTCGTGGTTGATATAATATATAAGGGTTGTGAAAATGTTCCAGTGCACGTCAATAGTGGAGAAGGAAATTTTTTGAAAAATTATGTAGACTCTATTACCACTTGGCTAGTTTATCTCTTGATGAAGATGTAGTAATAGTTTTCTTATGTTGTAATAATAATAGTAGACAAATTTATTAATTTGAGTTTAAGTTGTGACAACCCGGATATAATTATGATAAATTATATTTAAATCATACTTAGCTTATGTGATATGAATAATGTGTTATTAGTATATCTAATGTTAAGTGATTCATGTTTAGTCTAATCCTACTTTCATAAATCGTGAAATGTCGAGTTATGTATAAACACAAAATTTTGTTAATTTCAGTAGAAATGTCCCTATTTAAGACTACTTTTGACCTTTATAACATAACAATTGACTTGAGGTAAAAACTAGATAGTTGTATACATGTGAGTTATGTTGTAACACAACAAACGGTGCATCAAACGGATGTTCAAGTTAGCTTTTAGGCTGAATTTACGAACAAGGGGCAAATCTGCCCATTCCCTTTAAGTGGTAAATTATCTTTTAGTAAACCAAATGTTTTAATTTGATTGGTTGGCATGGGAGGCAGCCTTGGCAGACCTAAAAATCTTCTTATAAACTATTTCTTCAGTAAATTAGGCACTAGGTTCAGTTTGAGGTGTTTTTAGTTTGAGGAAGAGGAAGTAAAAGTTAAGGAAGGAAGGGTTACAAGGAAAAGCTAGGAAAAGAATTCCAAGAAAATTGTTAAGGTGTTTCCAAGGTAAAATTATGTGTTAATATTATTCTAATCTTGTATTATACTTATTTTAAAGTATATAAATCGTGAATTATTGATTAAAATTCCATTATCCGTTGTGATAATATGTATTGGTTCATATGTGAGATAAGTAGTGTTTATAGGCCATATTGCTTTGTATTGAAATCCCTTGTATTCAAACTTGTATATCTTTTTGTGTACTTACTAGAATTGAGAAATTCCAATCGGATATGAAAGAAGACTCATATATTCATATCATATATGAAAATTATAATTTATCTCCTTGTGGTTAGGCCTTAATGATGATTTCAAGTTGGTACATAGTTGGTGTTTGTATATTTCATTTCAGTATGCCCCGAGTTTGGTCAAACTTTTGACATAACAAATGAAGTCAAAAAATTATGAAACTTTAATTCTGTACTATTAAGTATATTGAATGAAAATGGATTGAAAATCATGGAAATTTATACTGGAGAAAAATTATGAAATTTCATGGATGTTTAAGGAATAGTAGAGGAGCTTGTAGGAGAGATTTCTTGTGTTGTAAAGAAATGGTCATAACTTCATCGAGGTAGCTTGAAAAATTACACCGTCACTTATAATGGAAATTAAAGTTATGTATGTTTTCATATTGATAAGGTTGGACACCTATATTTATACAATTTAGGAATATAGGATGGTTGAGTATAGATGATAGTAATTTGAGGCCATATGGGATACCCCATGAAAGAATATTGTCATCTCCTCCTTCCAAAGAGTTTTATGAGCACATGTTTCATGTGTATATACATTGAGAATTATGATTTTATATTTATTTAGGTTTAATTATAAATTCCTTATGAGTTGTTTCCTGTAGTTGGATGTTCCTATCTTTATCAACATATATACCATTGTTTTGTCCTTACTCATGTTTTATGGAATGTGACTTTAGTGAAAGTATATTATTATTGTATAGTCATCGAAATTTACATAAGTTTGTTAGGATAATACAAATGATTGAGATTCAATACTGATTTAGTTGGATTGACAGGTGTAAGGTGTAATCAACCTAGTTCAGCTCCACGTGAAGGAAATATAAATACATAGTTGACAACGTAAGGTGAGTGTACTCACTGGAATGATGTATTTGTATACCATTACGAATATGATCACAATTTTATGAATATGAAATTTTTCATTTCAGTTTACCAAAATGCAAGGTTAATCCCCGACCCGGAATAGGGAGATTTATCTATTAATAACAAAGGGGTTACTCCTCGACCAGGAATGGGGGAGAATTGTCTATTTGGATAGGATATGTGAATCATTATTCGAAAAAGTTGGTCATTATTATGAATGATTGTATATATATTATTACAGGAATATGATTCATTACATTTAAAACTTATGCAATAGTGTAGTAGTGGTGCATTCACTGAGATGTTTTGCTCACGGTTCCAATATTTATGTTTTTCAGGTAATGCGAGGTCACTGCCAAATCTAGGAGGTCGGGTTAGGTTAGCCAGGAATGGGAGAAACGTGATTTTTTTTTAAATGTATATGATGTAATTAAGTTAACTTATCCTTCAAGCAAGTTTGTATGGGCATGACTACTCTGATGTTGTAAAAAGGTTTTAAGTTATATAGATTTACAATGATAACTCGGAAATTAAAACTCGTGTTTATGGTTTGGTTAAATTCATTATGGTTTGACTCACTTTGAATTTCAGACTTAATTATAAGTAACTGGGTTGGGGTGTGTCACCTTTTGGTACCAGATTCTAGGTTTTAGAGGTGCTGGAGTTAGAAGAGTCTAAATTTGGCAGTGAATGTTAAAAATGTGTTTTGTTTGATACTAAAGATTATGTTAGGAAAGATATGTATATATGTATGTTGTTATATCTTTGATCCATTTCATGGATAAAAGAATGGAAGGAGGGAATTTGAATGTGGAAATAGAAGATGAGGCTTCAAATATGGCAGTAGAGGTGGAGGTTGAGCAACATGTTTATGAAAATATAGAACTCGACCCAGAACAATTGACAGATATGCAAAAAATGGCACGTCCACTGACTTTAATGCTAGAGTAGTAAGCTAGATTTATGGCTCATATGGAAGAGCAACAGGACAGGCTGTTAGAGGCACAAGCAATGGCTAAGGCTGAGGAGGTGATACACCGAGAAGAAAGGAATAATTCACATGAGAAATTTATTAAAATAAATCCACTCTCATTTGAAGGAGCAGTTGATCCAGCAGAGGCAAAAGTATGGGTTAAAGAGATTGAACTTATTTTTGGGGTAATGAGAATGCCTAAAAATCAACGAGTGACCTTGGCAACGTATATGCTGAAAGGAGAAGCCAAGTATTGGTGGGATGCCATAAAACATTTGTTGATTACTCCAGGAGGTGGGAATGTGATCTCATAGGATGCTTTTGTCAAAGCTTTGTATGATAAGTATTTTCCCCCAATCTATCGAAAATAAAAGGAGAAAGAATATTTCATGTTAAATCAGGGAAACATGATAGTTAAAGAATACGAAGCTAAACTTATAGCCTTATCTCAGTTTTCTTAGAGGTTTATACAGAATGAGGAAGATATGTGCCGCCGATTTCTCGATGGACTAGAGTTAGTTAATAAATCAAGGTTTTTGACTTTAAAGACAATTAAATATTCATCTTTGGTGAACAAAGCCATGTTAGTAGAAAATGACGTGAATAACGTGAGAGGGAATCGATAACGAGGCGTAAAAAGAAGTAGATTCGACCCGAATTATAAAAAAGGTAGTGACACAGAATATTCGAGATTTGGAGGGCAGAAATTTTAGCATGGTAGAGGTATGGGAAGTAGTTTTCAAAGGGGTGAAGATAGTGGTGGAAGAGGTCCAGGAAGTTCAGTACAAGGGAATCCAAATTCTTATTTCTTTTATGGGACATCAAGTCATAAAAAGAAAAATTGCCCAAAGTTACTGAATATAGAATGTTTTAACCATCACCAGAAGGGTCATCTAAAAAAGAATTGTCATATGTTACTAATAACAAGTTTAGTTAGTCGTGTGGGGCCTCTTAAAGGATCCGCTCCAGGTAATGCAACTAGGGGAAGAAATACAGGACACACAAGTGGATAGAAGGCAGGAGGAAGAGTGTTTGCGATGAGATTACAAGATGCCCATGCTACACCAGAAGTGGTTATATGTAAACATTCTATTGCAAATAAATATTTATAGGCACCCATTGATCCTAGATCTACGCATTCATTAGTCGCATTACATATTGTTTCATATTTGGGTAGACCATGTTCATTTATCAATTGTGCCTTATATATTTCTACCCTAATGGAAAGTTTAATTTTGGTTGAGCATATTTATAAAGCTTGTGTCTTACGAATGGGTGAGCGAGATTTCTATGATGACTTGATACCGTTGGCCATTCGAGATTTTGATATTATATTGAGGATGTACTGTTTATCATTGTATCATGATTCCATTGACTATTTTCGAAAATAAGTTACATTTTATCTGCCTGGTGAACCCCAGTTCCAGTTTATAGGAGAAAGGAATGTTGTCCTTAATTGTCTTATCTCAATAATTAAGAGCAGAAAGTTATTGGGTAAAGGTTGTACAATGTATTTAGCTTATGCTATTGATGTTATTAAGGAAGAACTTAAAGTTGAAGATATACCAGTAGTTAGAGAATTTTCTAATGTCTTCCTAGAAGAATTGCCAGGATTTCCACTCGATAGGGCAGTAGAGTTTTCCATTGAATTAATTCCTGATACTGGTCCAATTTCCCTTGCTCCATATAGAATGGAATCGAAAGAGTTGAAAGAATTGAAAGTGCAATTACAAGATATGATAAGTAGAGGTTTCATTTGGCCAAGTGTTTCACCATGGGGAGCCCTAGTGTTATTTTTGAAAAAGAAAGATGAGACAATGCTATTATGTATTGATTATCGACAATTGAATAAGGTGACCATTAGAAACAAGTACCCTCTACCTTGTATCGATGACTTGTTTGATCAATTACAAGGGCCACAGTATTTTCAAAGATTGATTTAAGATCGGGTTACCACCAGTTGAAAGTAAAGGATAATGATATTTCCAAAATAGCTTTTCGGACTCGATATGGGCACTATGAGTTTTTAGTAATGCCATTTGGATTAACTAATGCTCTAGCAGTTTTTATGGATTTGATGAACAAGGTATTCCACCCTTTCATTGATTCATTTGTGATTGTATTCATAGACGATGTGTTGATTTACTCACGTAGCGTGGAGGAACAGGAGAAACAATTAAGGCTTGTATTGCAGATTTTGAGAGAGAATAAATTATTTACTAAATTCAGCAAGTGTGAGTTTTGGTTGAATGAAATTGTATTTTTAGGGAATGTTGTCTCATGACATGGGATATATGTTGATCTAAAGAAGGTGGAAGCAATTGTTAAATAGGAGTCCTAAGAATGTGTTAGAAATTAGGAGTTTCTGTGGATTGATAGGTTACTATCGTAGATTTATTAAAGGATTTTCATCAATAGAATTACCATTGAAAAAGTTGACTCGTAAAGAAGTGAAGTTTGTGTGGGATAAAGAATGCGAAAGGAGTTTTAAAGAATTAAAGAAGCGGTTAGTTTCAGCTCCTATACTTACTATTTCGTGTGGAAATGAGTCTTTCTTAATCTATACAGATGCTTCATTTTAGGGGTTAGGATATGTTCTAATGGAGAATGGGAAGGTAATAGCATATTCTTCTAGACAGTTAAAGACACATGAATGAAACTATCCTATTCATGATTTGGAGTTAGCAACTATTGTTTTTGCTTTGAAGTTATGGAGACATTACTTGTATGGAGAAACTTGGGAGATACATACAGATCATCAAAGCTTAAAATACTTGTTTAAACAAAGAGAACTACATTTGAGATAGAGGCATTCGATAAAGCTCATTAAAGACTATGATTGTACCATCCTTCATCATCCTGGGAAGGCTAATGTAGTAGTAGATGCTTTGAGTTAAAAATCATCAGGGATTCTGGGTTGCATACAGTGTGCACGTGTTGGAAATATTCTTGAATTGACATCGATGGGGATTGAAATAAAGATTTAATAAATGGGACGATTATTATCACATGTCACAGTGAGACCTTTATTGGAATAACGCATAGGAAATTTTTAGATCAATAATTCATTCCTTGAGAAGAAGAAATAAGAAGTCCAGGACGGTAAAGAGAGTGAGTTAAAATTAATAATGATGAATCATTGTCTTCTAAAAATAGAGTTTGTGTACCAAATGATCCATCCTTAAAGAAGGATATATTAGAAGAGGAACATAGTTCTATTTACTATATGTATCCTGGAGGTACCAAAATGTACATAGATTTGAAGGAGTATTATTGGTGGAACAATATGAAACGTGAGATCGCAGAATTTGTAGCTAAATGTTTAGTATGATAGCAAGTAAAGGCAGAGTATTAGAAGCCGATAGGATTATTACAGTCATTTCTTATTCCAGAATGGAAGTGGGAGCATATAACGATGGACTTTGTTACAGGATTACCCTGGTCACCAAAGGGGCATGATTCTATTTGGGTGATTGTAGACCGATTGACAAAGTCAACTCCTTTTCTTCTAGTTAAGACCACCTACACTGTTGACAAGTATGCACGTATGTACGTTGATAAGATTATCCATTTACATGGGGCACCAGTGTTAATAGTTTCAGATAGAGATACAACGTTCACTTCTAGGTTTTGGCCTCATTTACAGAATGCCTTGGGCATAATTTTGAAGTTCGACATTTTGTTTCATCCGCAAACTGATGGATAATCCGAAAGGATGATTCAAATATTAGAAGACATGTTACGAGCTTGTGTGTTTGACTTCAAGGGTAATTGGGATGATAATCTTCCATTGATGGAATTCTCGTATAATAATAGTTATCAGTCCACCATTGGTATGGCTCCTTATGAAGCTTTACATGGGAGGAGGTGTAGAATTCATTTGTGTTGGGATGAAGTGGGTGAAAGGAAAATTTTGGTTCTAAATTAATAGATATGACGACTGAAATGATCAAAATGATTCAAGAACGGATAAAGATAGCGCAAAGCAGGCATAAATTTTATGGGGATAAGAGGAAGTATCCATTGGAATTTAAAAAGGGGGATTTTGTATTCTTGCGTATTTCACCATGGAAGGGTGTCATGAGATTTGGGAAAAAGGGGAAACTAAGTCCAAGATACATTGGACAATATGAAGTGTTCGAAAGAATTGGTACCCTGGAATATAGATTAGTATTACCTACAGATTTATCCCGTTTACATGATGTGTTTCATGTATCGATGCTTCGTAAGTATTTGGCAGATCCATCTCATGAGTTGAAAACTCAACCAATTGAACCGAAGGAAGACTTGTCGTACATCGGGGAACCAGTGGAAATTATTGATCATAAGGAGTAAGTATTGAGAAATAAAATTATTCCCTTAGTTAATGTTAAGTGGATGAGCCATTGGATTAAAAAAGCAACTTGGGAAACGGAAGATATCATGAAGAAACAGTATCCCCATTTGTTTGGTAAGTGAACTTGATATTAAAATTCGGGGACGAAATTTTCTAGGGGGCAGGTTGTGATAACCTGAATATTATTATGATAAATTATATTTAAATCAGACTTATCTTATGTGAAATGAATAATTTGTAATTTTATATCAAGTGTTAAGTGATTTATGTTCAGTCTAATCCTACTTTCATAAATCGTGAAATGTCGAGTTATGTATAAACACAAAATTTTGTTAATTTTGGTAGAAATGTCCCCGTTCAAGACCAGTTTTGACCTTTATAACGAAAGAATTGACTGAGGTAAAACTATATAGTTGTATATAGGTGAGTTAGGGTTGTAACACAATAAACGGTGCATTAAACGGATGTCCAAGTAAGAAGTTAGGCAAAATTTACGAACAAGGGGCAAATCTTTCCATTCCCTTTTAGTGGTAAATTGTCTTTTAGTAAACCAAATGTTTTAATTTGATTCCTTGGCATGGGAGGTAGCCTTGGCCAACCTAAAACTCTTCTTATAAAATATTTATTACTAAATTAAGCCCTAGGTTCATTTTTAGGTGTTGTAAGCTTGAGGAAGAGGAAGTAAAAGTTAAGGAAGGAAGGGTTACAAGGAAAAGCTAGGAAAAGAATTCCAAGAAAATTCTCAAGGTTTTTCCAAGGTAAAATTATGTATTAATATTTCTTTAATCTTGTATTATAATTATTTCAAAGTATAAAAATCGTGAATTATTGATTAAAATTCCATTATCCGTTGTGATAATATGTATAGGTTCGTATGTGAGATAAGTTGTGTTTATAAGCCATATTGCTTTGTATTGAAATCCCTTGTATTAAAAGTTCAATATCTTTTTTTTTTCTTACTGGAATTGAGAAATTGTAATTGGATATGAAAGTAGACTCATATATTCATATCATATACAAAAATTAGAATTTATCCCCCTGTGGTTAGGCCTTAATGATGATTTCAAGTTAGTACATAGTTACTGTTTGTATATTTCATTTCGGTATGCCCTGAGTTTGGTCAAGCTTTTGTCACAGCAAATAAAGTCAAAATATTATGAAACTTTAATTCTATAATATTCAGTATGTTTACTTAAAATAGGTTGAAAAATCATGGGAATTTATGTTGGAGAAAAATTATGAAAATTCTAGGAAGTGGAAGGAATAATAGATGAGCTTGTAGAGCAGATTTCTTGTGTTGTAAAGAAATGGTCATAACTTGCACTAGGAAGCTTGAAAAATTACACTGTCAATTGTAATGGAAAGTATATTTATACATGTTTTCATATTGATAAGGTTGGATGCCTTTATTTATACAATTTAGGAATATAGGATGGTTGAGTATAGAGGACAATAATTTGAGGCCATACTTGATACCCCATGAAAGAATATCGTATCTCCTCTTTCCAAAGAGAATTTTGAGTACATATTTCATGTGTATATGCATTGAGAAGTATGATTTCATATTTATTTGGGCTTATTTATAAATTCCTTGTGAGGTGTTTCCTATGGTTGAATGTTCATAACTTTATCAGCATGTATACCATTGTTTTGTCCTTATTCATGTTTTATGGAATGTGACTTAAGTGGAAGTATATTTGTGTTCTATAGTCATTGAAATTTACATAAGTGTGTTAGGATGATACTTGTGATTGAAATTCAATACTCATTTAGTTGTATTGACATGTGTAAGGTCTAGTCAACCTAGTTCAACTCCACCCAAAGGAGACATAAATACATAGTTGACAACCCAAGGTAAGTGTACTCACTAGAATGATGTATTTGTATACCGTTACAAACGTGATCATAATTTTATGAATATGAAATTTTTCATTTCGGTTTACCAAAATGGGAGGTTACTCCCCGACCAAAAATTGGAGAGATTTATCTATTAATGACAAGGGGTTACTCCTCGACCAGGAATGGGGGAGAATTGTCTATTTAAACAGGATATGTGAATCATGATTCAGTAAAGTTGGTCATTCTTATGAATGAGTATATATCTACTATGTAAGGAATATGATTTTTTGCATTTAAAACTTATGCAATAGTGTAGTAGTGGTTAATTCACCGAGCTGTGTTGCTCATGGTTCCAATATTTATGTTTTTCAGGTAATGCGAGGTCACTGCCAATTCTAGGAGGTGGGGTTGGGTTAGCCAGTAATGGGAGAAACATGGATTTTATTAGTTGTAAATGATGTAATTAAGTTAACTTATCCTTCAAGAAAGTTTTTAGGGGCATGACTACTGTGATGCTGTAAAAAAGTTTTCAGTTATATGGATTTACAATGATGACTCTGAAATTAAAACTCGTGTTTATGGTTTTGTTAAATTAATTATGGTTTGACTCACTTTGAATTTCAGACTTAATTATAAGTAAATTGGGTGGGGTGTGTCATAATTGGTTATCTAGTTAATGATTTGCGTGCTCTTGTGTTTAAGTTATTGCATAGTTTAATTGATTGGTGCGTTGTTGACTATATTAGTGCTTTGCTTTGATACTATATTAGTGCTTTACTATGAAACATGGTATTTGTTTTATCATGTTAACATAGGACTACAATTTGAACATTATTAAATGTATTTTCCATAATACAAAGAGTGGATGGGGGAGACTGACCGAATAACTATTAGTTATATTAAAGGCGTTCAAGAATTTATTAGATATGCTTTTAAGAACCGTAAAAGTGAGAAGATTAAGTGTTCATGCACTTATTGCATAAACGAAAAATATAAATATTTAGAAATTATTGAGTTACATTTAATAATGTGGGGAATTTGTTAAGATTATAACAAGTGGACATACTATGGTGAAAATTATGTACCTTATGTTCTCAAAGAATTAATGGTGATTGACCATGTAACAGAACACAACGAGTGCAAGTGATAAATGATTCGCCAACGTATCATACATTGACCGACCTAATTGGCGATGCTTACGGAGTCCGCCACGACCAAAACAACCAACCTATGGAGATAGATAATACACACAATGAATAATTTGAGACTGAATACCATGACACGAAGAATATATGCGGTTGAAAGCCGATGTGACTAGATCATTTTATAAAGATTGTGATGAAGATCATTCAGTATTATATGCAATGATTGGTTTGCATAATTTGAAGAGTCAATTTGGCTTGTTTGGGAACAGTGCAACTGGAATTATTAAGTGGGTTAAATAAATTCTCCCAAAAGGGAACACATTACTAGACAATTATCCTACCATAAAGAAGAGATTGAAGGGTTTGGGATTGAAATAAAAATCTATTCATCCATGAAAGTATGATTTCATATTGTTTCACAATGAACACGAAGATAAGGATGAATGTCCAGTATGTGGTAAGGCTTAATATGTCGTTTGTGAGAAGGTAAATGAAAAACCTGTAAAATATCAAAAGAGCTCGCAAGTACAAGATAAAAGTTTTGAAATATTTTCCACTTGGATCATGGTTAAAACAATTTTTAGTGTACCGTGGATAGCGGAGGCCATGACATGGCACGCTCAATGCGAGGTGGGTGGTAATTTGATGCATCATCTGATTGATTCACTCATTTGGAAAATTTCAAATGCACGATAAGATGAATTTGTAAAAGAACCATTCAACGTTCGTCTTGCAATCTTAACTTATGGGTTTTGCTAATTTAAGTACTAGTCAAAGTTATTGCCAGTTCTCGTGGAACCTTTAAGTCTCCCTCCGACACTGTGCATGAGAAAGGAGTTCATATTATTATCTTTATTGATAACCGAGCCGAATGCTTCGAGTGATGATATTGATATATTCTTAGACCATTAATCGAAGAACATAAGGAGTTGTGGTATAATGGCGTGACAACGTTCGACGCTCACAAGGGTGAAGAGTTCACACTTAAAGCAATGGTGATGTGGGCGATCCACGAACTTCCTGCTTATGGGACCTTGTTCGGTTGTAATGTTCATGGTTAATATGGATGTCCCATATGTGGGGAGGAAACTAAATCCATTTGTCTACAACATCGTAGTAAGATAAGCTACATGGGTCATCGTAAATTTCTACCAACCAGTCACCCTTTCAGGAATGATAATTCTAACTTTTATCCTATTGGTCACGAGCATCGGATGCAACTTACTTGACTTTTTGTTCAGTAGATCGAGGAGAAGTCGATGATAGTGACTGCGACTGTGGGGAACGGGTACGTAGGTAAATACCCCAAGTTTGTAAACCTGAAGCGTAAAGCAAGGGGCGATCCTAACATCCCTACTGAAGTGAAACCATGGTCCAGGAAATAAATATTTTGTTAATTTGTCTTATTGGAAAGATCATCGTGTAAGGCATGTAATTGATGTGATGAATACAAAGAAGAATGTTGTAGAACATCTTATAGGAACATTTCTGGGTGGATCTCATTCCATAGATGGAGAGCGGGCTCGTTGAGATCTACAGTATATGAAGCTATAGAAGAAACTCAGGTTAAAAAATGATCCTCTAATAGGAAGAATTTATACCCCTCCAGCTGCTTTCACTTTGACTACTAGTGAGAAGAAAATCCTATTAGACACGTTGTTCAACTTGAAGACTCAAACTAGTTATTCTTGTTATTTACGTAGGGTCGTGAGCTACCAAGAAAATGACTGAAAACAGTGCAAGTCTCACAACTGGAAAGTAATCATCCAATTAATCCCTCTGTTATTTTTGAATTTCTTCTCTAAACACAAAGATCTCTGTCGGGTAATTATGCAAATTAGTTTGTGTTTTATCCTAGTTTGTGCAAAAGAGGTACAAGAGGCACATTAGAGCTGTAAAATCAACTTTAGCTAAGGAAGTTTGTGTATTAGAAAAATATTTTACCTGTGTCATTATTTGATATTAGCATCCACTTGCTTGTGCATTTATGCGATGAAGCTTTATTATGTGGTCCCGTTAGGTATCATTGGATGTATCCTTTGAGCGCTTAATGAAAACCTTCAAAGATTACGTAAAGAATACATGGTATATTGGAGGATCAATTGCTGGAGAATACATAACCGTGGAATGATCATTATATGCTATGGAATATATGCCATAACAAGATGTGAGGAAGTTTAACGATTTTGAGGATAAATTACTGTTTGGAAACCCTAAAGAGGTGAAACTCAAAATATATAATACGAGTAAGAAGCTCGTTATGTCTTCGAATCACTAGATGAAGTCGAAGAATGGAGAGAGTGAATATCTATTGAATTCCTATTCTTTGATTATATGTATTTTATATTTTATGATCTAAACTCTATAATTTACCCGTAGGAAGTACGAGAATGAAATTTCATAAAATCAAAGGAAAAATTTCATGAAAACTGATTTTAGAGCATGGGTATCAAAAGAGGTAAATTTCACATCTTATGTGTTCGGTTATTTATTCGTGTATGATAAAAACTTGCCTTAATACAAATTCATTAAGAAATAAAGCTTCTAAAAAGAGGTGATGTCTCTTCTAGGCTTGCACGCCTAACAAAAGGCCCTAAATTTTGTGTGAAAGAGTTTAAGAAATTCTGCACTAACGGTTTTGATTTCATTTCATATCCCTATGAGGAAAAACTTTTAACGCAAAATAGTGGAATATTAATTTCTGTCTTAACCACCTATAACGCTAGCAAAAGCGATAAAAATCCATAGAATACGATGCTAACTAATTATGGGATAGTCCCACAAATGCTAGAACTTCATTACTTAGAATTCATAGAAACTGTATTATATTGTGATTGGGTAAAGGTGGAGGATACAACGAATGCTTTGAAAGTTTACCCTAACTCTAAACTTATTATGGTAGATTTATCAATACAGAAGAGTAAAGATCGCATAGTCGATGAGCCTTTTATTTGTTTCAGAACATAAAGAAGGTATTCTACTCGAAGCGCCTAAACGATGGCAATTAGTCTATTGTTGTGCATGCACCAAAGGGTATGAACACTAAAGTGGATGCATTGAAGGCTCCAAAATAGTTCCAGCCAACTCTTGAAGATAACCCTAATTTAAAGGATCTTTTAGTTGATTTAGAGGAGGATTGAGTATCAATTATGTTAACCTGGTCAATCTTATTTGTATCCTATTTTGATCTTGAAATTGTATTAGCGATTTACTTTGATGTATGAATGTTTAGTTACTTTTATGAATGTTTAATATGATTTATGTAAGTTAACTTTCGATAATATGTTATGCTCAGTCGAATATTTATTTACGTTCACAAGACGCTCGGTTTGAGAATATAATCATTTGAGTTTGTGATTGGATAAAATTAACCTAGCTCAATTTCCATGTGTTCCTATACTTATAAATTTGGTGATCAGTTTCATTGATGCAGTGTTCATAAAATGAAGTTAAATTAGCTGTATTTTATATAGATTGTATTAAAGAAACTAGTCGACAAATGTACATGTAAAAGAATACGTTGGAGGCTCCAGGACCAATTTGGTCCAATCACACATTCAGAAGACTCTATTTAATGTCCTTCTTGGATCGCAGGAATCAGGTACTCTTCACTTTAATTGAAGTAGCTATATAATTAATATGCATTATATTTTAGATTTTTTAGATGATAGAAGGAGTATGGGATAATTATTTTTTTGTTTGGTTTGACAGTTAGATAATATTGGTTATTGGCTTGTTCTTGGATAGTATATGAGAAGGAGTATGGGATAATTATCGATTTTGTTTGGTTTGGCTATTAAATAATTATTGGTTGTTGGCTTGTTGTTAGATAGTATGTTGGAAGGAGTACGGGATAATTATTGGCTTTATTTGGTTTAGCTGTTGGATAATTATTGGTTGTTGGCTTATTGTTGGATAGTATGCTAGATGGATTATGGGATAATGCTTTGGGTTTTCGCCCTCTAATGGCATGTTTTTAAACCTAATTCTAGATATTCTCAAATTATTGTCATATTCTCAAATTGGGGCTCTTTTCACCATGCGACTAGTTCTTGCGAGTTACGTCGGTCCCGTGCGAGGTGTTCAAACTTCTTTAGGGGTTGTAGGGTGGGATCTAAGGGGTTTTCCCTCTAATGGCACATTTTTAAGCCTAAGTGTGGATTTTCTCAAATTATCATCATATTCTCAAATCGGGGGTCCTGTAACCACGCGATCGATTCCTGCGAGTTACTTTGGTCCCGTGTGCGATGATCGCCCCATTAAAGGGTTAGCTAAGGGGTTTCACCCTTTAACGACATGTTTTCAAGCCTAAGTGTGGATTTTCTCAAATTATCATCATTTTCTCAAACCAGGGATCCCGTGACCACCCGATCGGTTCCTACGAGTTACATTGATCCCTGCGATGTGTTTGCATCTCTCATGGGGGGCCGTTTGGGAGGTGATTTTAGTTTTTGCCCTCAAAAGGCATGTTTGGTAAGAAAATCTGCCTTTTGGGGTCTTGCTAAATTCAACGTGTTGTAAACCTGATTGAAATTGTTTTGGAAAGGAGTCTCAGATAATATGAAGCATTTTCCCATTTGAATTTTGATATAGTATTCCAAACACTCCTCTCCTTCTGGGGAGTGTGGCCTCATCAAGAACGACCAATATATGAAAATCCATGGAACTCAAAGGTGGAATCATAAGGAACTCAACTTATGCTCAGGAGACGAAGGATGGGGAAGCAATTTATTTTGAGCTAGCTTAATAATAGCCTCAACGTTTTGAATAATTTCTAGTAACAACTCGACCCCACCATTAAGAATAAAACAGGTGGCCTCACAGAAAGATTAAGAGCTTGACAACCCTCATTGTGTGTTGTCAAGCTGTTAATCTTCTTGTGAGGCCACCTTGTAATGTTGAGTTCCCTGTACCTTGAAATTAACCCCTCACAAACATTATCGCTCACTCTACTCAACAAAATTGAACTCCACCATATAAATTCAATAATGGGAACACATGTTATAAATGTAAAAAGCCAAGGATTCACTCGTGGGAGACTACGTGGCTCCGCTGGTCCAAAGATTATCCAGACAAAACTCCAAAGACTGTCTAGAGCACGATCCTAGTGTCCTTGAGATCTGTGTTGGAGCTCGTTACATTTTGCGTTGCATCCTTGGACACTAAAACCATGCTTTGAACAGTCTTTGGAGGTTTATGCGGACAGTCTTTGGACCAGGGAAGCCACGTAGTCTCCCACAAGTGAATCCCTAGATTTTTACAACTATAGAAAGTGTTCCTATTATTAATTTAAGATGATGGAGTTCAATTTTATTGATTAGAGTGAGATGCAATGTTTGTAAGGTATTAATTTCATGGTGCAAGGAACTCAACATTACAAGGTGGCCTCACAGGAAAATTAACAGCTTGACAACCCTCAATGAGGTTTATCAATATCTTAATCTTTATGTGAGGCCACCTTTTTTGTTCATAACAGTAGGGCTAGGATGCTACTACAAAATTTTCAAAACGTTAGGGCTATTATCGAGGCAGCTCAATAGAAAATGCTTCCCCATCCTTCGTCTCCTAAGCATAAGTTGAGTTCCCTGTGAGACCACCTTTGAGTTCCATAGATTGTCCTATATGGGTAGTTATTAATGAAAGTCAAACTCCCAGTAATGAGATGATTAATATTTGGAATACTCTATCACACTACAAATGGTAAAATGCACCATATTATCCGGGACTCCTTTCTAGAACAATTTCACTTAGCTCTACAACCCCCTGCATTTGGCAAAGCAAGAAAAGGCGGATTCTTTTGATAAACATGACTTTTGAGGGTGAAAACCAAAATCACCCCCCAAATAGCCGTGAGAAGTGCAACCACCTCGCACGGGATCAATGTAACTCGCAGTAATTGATCGCATGGTCACATGATCCCTGGTTTGAGAAAATGATGATAATTTGAGAAAATCCACACTTAGACTTGAAAGTGTGCCGTTAGAGGGCGAAGTCCCTTAGTCCCCCCAAGCGTCCCCTTCAGGGGAGAAATCAACGTGCCTGGGACCAATGTAACTCGCAGGAACTAATCACATGGTTATGGGACCCCCGGTTTGAGAATATGAGGATAATTTGAGAAAATCCACACATAGGCTTAAAAATGTGTCGTTAGAGGGGAAACCCCTTAACGCCCCAAACGGACCTTTTAGGGGAGCGATCACCATGCATGGGTCCAATGTAGCTAGTAAGAGCTGATCGCATGTTCACGGTACCCACGGTTTGAGAGCAAAGCCCGAAAAAAATAATATCCACACTAAGGCTTGAAAATGTCCCATCGAGGGGCGAAACCCCGCAACGCCCCCCAAACGGCCCCACGGGTGGTGCCAACACCTCGCTCAGGATCAATAATCTCGTAGGAACCAACCGCATTGTAATACCCTGTATTTTTATGCTATAATTAATTTGGGGGTTTATTAAATTTAATGTGATGATTTATTTAATAAATATCCGGAAATTAATTATGTTATAATTATTAATGTGACTAGAGTTAGTAATATTGGGAAACTTGTTGAATATAACTAATGAGCATAGTAATATATTATATTGGTTATACTGAATGTCATAGGTGAATTAAATGACTATTTCGAAAATTTAAGTCGGGACGTGCCCGTGTCACGTCGGGACTAATTATGTAAATTAAAAAGGGAATATTTTATAAGTTGTCCGTATGGTCGTTTTGAGTGCGTCAACGCGTCCGGAAGGGTCGAGATAGTCAGAAAAGTGTACCCGGGGGTTTAGTTTGGGTCTCGGGATGTTTTTAGGCTTAATTAGTGACCCGGGAGGGCATTTTGGTCATTTTACAAAAAAGGGTAATTAAACCCACGAATTTCAGCCATCCTTAGCAGCCATTTAAGTCAGCCTTTTAGGGTTAGAACATTCAGAACCCTAGAATGGCCATTGGAGAAGAGAGTAGAGAGCCCTCAAGGTGATTCAAGGCCCAAAACACCACCGATTGCACCGCCGTCACCACCAACGCGTAGATCGCGAGGAGGAGAACGCAACCACACCAATATCAGCAGGAAACCAGACCTCTGAAATCCCGGGCAAGTGTTTAACTTGCGTATTTTCGTTGGTGCAATAATCATATTAGTGTAGGAATGATTAGGAGTATTATCAATGGAAGAAAACCCCAATTTTTTATAGGGATTTGCATCTAGAACTCGTTATAACCATATTCTAGAATTTATATGTGAAGTAGATGATTAACCTACGAATTTGTGATGTTATGTTAGAAGGAAATTCTGGAGAAAACTGATTAGATCAAAAATTAAGAAAACTTTAGGGTCCTTGATTATTAGATGAGATTTTAGGTTGTTTAACCATGTTTAATGATGTATACACGCATGTTTAACGTTAAAAACATCTGGAAATATGTTATTATGTTTGTAGTAGGAGTTTTGGGACGATTAGTGTTGGGAAATAATGTTTTGGGTGAAGAATTTTGGTAATACCCGTAACTGCACTTCTGCAGGATTTCGCAGACCTGCTTGATCGATCGATCGATCCTAGAGCTTCGATCGATCGAAGGATTCGATCGATCGAGCCCCAGACCTCGATCAATCGACCCTTCCTGGCAGACTCTTATTCCCCTTATTTAATTAATTGAACATGATTCTTCGTGATATAGCTTTTAGGCTTTATGAATAAAATGTTTTGGGATATAGGAGGGACCAGTAGGGCATATGAATAAGTGTTGAGAACTTTATTAGGAGATAATAATTGTATTTTAGGGACAATTATTTAAAGGACGAGGAAACTGCGTAATCCAAAGTGAGAGATTTCATCAAATACTTACGATAGTGAATAGATGTTTACCTACTGATTTTGTTACTTGGATGGATAGAATCCACGAGTGTCACATAGCTAGTTAGAAAACCCTTTGAGTTAAGGTTAGAGACGAAACCTTAGACGTAATCATAATAATGGGAAATTAAGAATAAATGTTGTGACTATGGGTAACGGGAGGAACCTATATTATTAATATGATGAATGGGTATATTTATATGATTGTGTATACATATATTATATACATGTGAAAAACGTACCCGCGCTACTTGCTATCCCTGAGGTTACCGCGCTGGGACGATCTTATCCTGTGTTGCTTTATGGGGGATATTGATTCGTACCCTAGAAGATAGAGATCCTAGGTACGGGCTATCAGATTGATAGTCGGACGGTCCTAAGAGACGTGTGGGTATGTACTGACCTCTTGGACTTGGAATCTATGCTTCGCCTCAACGTTGTTTTGTATATGTTAATACAGTTCGAGAGTGATTCCGAACTTGTATTTCCCTTTGTGTGAGCGATACGGGGATTGGATAGCAGAGTATGCCCGCACCATAGTTTAGTTGGGGTACCATTATATATATATATATATATATATATATATATATATATATATATATATATATATATATATATATTATACGAGTAGTTAATATATATGTGAGGTTATAAACTTTAAACTGCCTACTATGATTTGATAAGTAGAACATGGTTGTTGACTCAAATTATTAAATACTTGTTTTGTGAAAGTATGAGAAGACACTGGGAAACTTTATAATTTAATGAAGCTAAAACGAGAGGAGTGCTGCAGATTGAAAGTAATCTTTTTAAAACATTGTCATCGTGCGGTTTTGAAAACTTATGAGTAAGTTAAGATAAACTAAATTATTTGGGAAGGTTAGTACGATAGGCGTGCACATTAGAAGAGAGGTGAGAATTTCTCAAGAGAGTGTCGAACTAATATGATTTGCATTGGCCTGTATCAATTTAAATACTTGCTTAACGTATTTTAAAATCAAACACACTTTCGGGCCCTAAACCGTTTCTTTTTCTCTCTCTCTCTCTCTCTCTCTTGTATATATATGTATATTTTCACGTGCCCAGCCACAGGGGCGTCTTGCTTAGGATCCTTTGTGAAGAACGAGCTGCAGCTTAGGTAGGAATTGCAGGTCACTTGAGTAGACGGCTTCTGTTATTGACTCCACTCCTACTACTCTCATTTATTGGGCACGTGTCGCCCTTTTCATCATTTCATTTATTGTTGGGATTTTTATATTTCAGTTATTCCAGTATTGTTTTACGGGATTTATTCAGGATGGTTTATGATTTTTAGTTTTATTATGTTGACATTCGATTGACGAATGTATGGTTTTATTTTAGTTCATCGTGGTGTGATTCTATATCGTAGAAATGTTGTTTTGTGTAAGTAAATCTTTTCTGTAATAAAAATTTGGAAGTTTGTATGAAAAATGGTTTTGACACTTAGCTTAATTATTTAGGGTGTTAAATTGAAAAAAGTGTTTTTATCGACAGTGATGCTGAGAATGAACCAACTGTTTACCTTGATTTAATTTAATAAAGGAGTGATCGCCCGGTATTTAATTAGGCGGGGTGTCACAGGTGGTATCAGAGCATCAGGTTCTAGTGTCCATAGGATCTGTACGGCTTATTTCGCTTTCAGCTTAACGTTTTTGCTATAGAGCCCTATTTTTAGGATTTGTTGTATTCCTGCTTTTACGTTTAAGTCTTCTGTTAATTGAGATTCGATGATAACTGTAGACTGATAAATTTTGTTCACGTTTCAGATGCCTCTGAGACGTGCTCCGAAAGATAGGCGTGCCCAGGCCGAGCAACCAGCAGCTCCGGCACCAGGCACAATGAATGCTAATGAAGTGGCCGCCATAGTTGCTCAGGTGGTGAATGCCGCGATAGCGGTGATTCAGCAGGCTCCACCCCAGGTCCAGGCAGTGGCGCCAGTACCAGCACAACTTCCATCTGCATGGGAGAGGGTTCGGGATGCTTTTCAGAAAGCACATCCCCCTGAGTTCTCCGGTAGCTCCGACATTGTCATGGTTAGCCAATGGAAGAAAGACATCCAGCGGCATCTTCACATGTATGAGTGCACCGAAGTACAAAAGCAGTTATTGGCTTCTTTCAAGCTGGTGGGAGCCGCATTACAGTGGTGGGAGTCCACTACTACTTTGGAGGAGAGGGACACGATCCCTATTCAGTTGTTCTGGGAGCGGTTTGACCGCAAGTATTTTCCACCCGCAATGCAGACTGAGATGAGGCGGAAATTACTAAATCTGAAGCAAGAGAACCTTACTGTAGCTGAGTATGAGGAGGAGTTCACGAGACTTCTCACTATTATGCCGGATGAGGCACCCACTGAGGGCAAGAAGATTTTGCTGTTCGTCGACGGGTTAGCTTGGAGGATCCGTCAGCACCTTATTGGAAATCTATCCCTGAGTACTTTCACTGATGTACTCAATGCAGCGTTACTACATTGCCAGGATCACCGCTTCCACCTTCAGGGAAGCAAGAGAGCAGGAGAGTCCTGCCAACAGGGCAGGACCGGGGGTAATAGTGCCGGTGGGGCACCAACTCACGGACAGACTCGTCAGCACGAGCAGAGTTCCCATCAGGGGGACCCTGCTAAGCGATTCCGTTCAGGTGATTCTAGGCAGGGATTTGGGGGATACAGGCAGGGCCATCAGGGTCAGCCTAGCCAGCAGGGCCAGCCTAATCAGCAGGGTCAACACCGACAGCAGGGTCAGCAGCAGGGCCAGCAAGGCCAACAGCGTACACATCAGGGCCAACAGGGCCAATGGCGTGGAGGTAACGGCCAGCAGGGTCGTGATCAGCAGGGACAGAGGGGAGGTAATTTCAGATGCCGGTGTTTTATATGCGGCAAGCACGGCCATAAGCGTCAGGATTGCCCAGAGGGCGATAGGGCCCCACAGCAGCAGGGAGCCCGTAATGAACCACAGAGACCACTCTTCCCACCTGCCCTTCCAGCTCCAGCCCAGGTGCCAGCCCTACCAGCCATTCCAGCAGCTCCAGTGCAGCAGGGGCAACTGCAGTATGGACGTGTCTATAACGTCCACCAGGCAGCAGCTCTACAGGCACCACCCGCGATTGAGGGTATGTTTCCTATCCATGGTACTATGGGTAAAGTTTTGTTTGATACAGGGGCAACGCATTGTTTTATAGCTACGCATTTTGCGAAGTCCTTAGGATTATTAGCCACAGTAGAGAGCACCGTGACGTGTGTCGACTCACCACTGGGGAGTGGGTCACTTATATTCTTTATATGCCGGGGAGTAGGGGTAGAGATTGGTAGCTTGGTATTGCCTGTAGACATGCTAGTCTTAGACATGCACGAGTATGATGTGATCATTGGTATGGATTGGCTCGCATCTTATAGAGCCATGATTGATTGCTTCGGTGGGAGCATTGTTTTTGCCATTCCGGGGCAAGAGATGTTTGTAGTGGCGATGCCTCGCCCAGAGGGAGGTTCGACCGCTCATTTATATTACATTGAGGAGGATACCTCTAAGGAGGTTGTGATTCCTTTGGATTCGATCCCAGTTGTTAGGGAGTATTCTGATGTGTTTCAGGAGATACCAGGCCTACCGCCCAGTCGTGAGATAGACTTCATTATAGATTTATTGCCGGATACGAGACCTATAGCACGCGCACCGTACCGTATGGCTCCGGCAGAGATGCGAGAGCTACGGGATTAGATTTAGCAGCTATTAGGTCAGGGCTTCATTCGTAGGAGTACCTCACCTTGGGGCGCTCCAGTCTTATTTGTAAAGAAGAGAGATGGTTCACTGAGATTGTGCGTGGACTACCGGGAGTTGAATAAGGTCACGATACGGAATAAATATCCGTTGCTTCGAATCGATGATCTGTTCGACTAGCTGAGGGGAGCAACTTTCTTTTCGAAGATAGATCTGAGGTCGGGGTACCATCAGCTACGTATTAGGGAGCAGGATGTTTCGAAGACTGCTTTCTTGACGAGATATGGGTCTTATGAGTTCCGGGTGATGCCGTTCGGACTCACAAATGCTCTAGCCGTTTTCATGGACTTGATGAACCGAGTATTCAGAGAGTTCTTGGATCAGTTTGTCATCGTTTTCATAGATGACATTTTGATATATTCACACTCCGAGGAGGAGCATGCCGAACACTTGAGGCAGGTTCTTCAGACTCTACGAGAGCATCAACTGTATGCTAAGTACGAGAAGTGCGGATTCTGGTTACGAGAGGTACAGTTCTTGGGGCATGTTGTTTCTGAGCAGGGGATTGCAGTTGACCCAAGCAAAGTGTCAGCGGTGAGGGAATGGGGACAGCCCACGACACCGACGAAAGTGCGTAGTTTCTTGGGGTTAGCTGGTTACTACAGGAGGTTCATTCGGGGATTCTCCAAAATAGCGGGTCCGCTGACAAATTTGACTTGCAAAGGGGTACCGTATGTTTGGGATGATGCTTGTCAATTAGCTTTCGACGAGATAAAAGACAAGCTTACTTCGGCACCAGTCCTTGCTTTACCGAATCCGGGTGTAGAGTACCTGGTTTACACAGATGCATCCTTACGAGGACTTGGGGGAGTACTTCAGCAGGAGGAGAAGGCTATAGCTTTTGCTTCCCGCAAGCTTAAGCCGCATGAGAAGAATTACCCCACCCACGACCTGGAGTTAGCTGCGGTTGTCTTTGCATTGAGAATTTGGAGGCACTATTTATTGGGCGAGAAATTCCGTTTGTTCACAGACCATAAGTCACTGCAGTACCTGTTCACTCAGCGAGAGCTGAATATGCGTCAGCGCAGATGGTTAGAGTTTGTGAAAGATTACCAGTTCGACATACAGTACCATCCCGGGAAGGCCAACGTAGTTGCTGATGCGTTGAGCCGTAGACCGGTAGACGATGTAGCCGACGTTTGGAAAGCAAAGTGGAAGGAGTTGGGTCAGCAGGACGCAGTAGCACGTTCCTTCTTATCCGTGATGTCAGTCACACCCGAGATTGTTACGAGGGTGATACAGGCACAGACCACAGACCCGTTTTGTCAGGAGCACATTGTACGACTTCTAGCCGAGGGTGCTGAGTCCTATTCTGTTAGTTCGGATGGAGGGTTGCGGTTTAATGGGAGATTAGTGGTCCCAGAAGGAGCGGAGCTACGTCATGAAGTGATGACTCATTCTCATGGGTCCCGATTTGCAGTACATCCGGGAGGCGATAAGATGTACTAGGACATGAGATGACAGTACTGGTGGAGTGGGATGAAGAGGGACATCGTTGAATTTGTGTCCAAGTGTTCTACTTGCCAGATGGTGAAGGTGGACCATTAGAAACCGTCGGGATTACTTCAGCCATTGGAAATACCCGCGTGGAAGTGGGAAAGTATTTCCATGGATTTCATTACCGGGTTGCCTACATCACAGCGGGGCCACGATTCTATCTGGGTGATTGTAGACCGTTTGACCAAAGTGGCTCATTTTCTGCCAGTGAGGACAGATTATACCACGGGTCAGTATGCCCAGTTGTTCATCGCTGAGATTGTCAGATTACATGGGGTGCCCCTGGATATTGTATCAGATAGAGACAAGATTTTTGTGTCACGTTTCTGGGAAAGCTTTCAGGAGGCTATGGGTACAGAGTTGAGACTGAGTTCAGCTTACCACCCACAGACAGATGGACAGACAGAGCGTACTAATTAGATGTTGGAAGATATGCTACGCATGTGTGTTCTCAATTTCGGAGGAGGTTGGGAGCCACACCTTCCACTGGTAAAGTTTTCTTATAATAACTCCTATCAGTTTACGATTGGCATGGCTCCATTTGAGGCTTTGTACGGCAGGCCTTGTCGTTCTCCAACTTGTTGGCTTGAGGTGGGGGACAACAAGTTATTAGGGCCAGAAGTGATTCAGGAGACCTCCGCGAGGATTGAGATAATCAGGAGTCGTATTCGGGTAGCCCAAGACAGGCAGAAGAGCTACGCCGATGCGAAACGGTTCTTCCGGGAGTTTAATGTGGGAGATCAAGTGTTGTTGCGTGTATCTCCCATGAAAGGAGTGATGAGGTTCGGGAAGAAGGGCAAATTAGCTCCGAGGTACGTAGGACCATTCCCCATCATCGAGAGAATTGGGCCAGTAGCATACAGGTTGGGATTGCCAGATCATTTACATCGCATCCACGATATATTCCACATCTCGTCGTTGAGACGATATCTTCGGGATGATATGGCCCATACTCACATTGCGATAGACGAGATAGACTTACAGTCTGATAGCTCTTACGAGGAGAGACCAGTGGCTATTCTAGACTATAGTGAGAGGAGATTGAGGTCGAAAGTAGTTCCACTTGTGCGAGTCCAGTGGGAGCATCATAATGTGGAGGAATCCACTTGGGAGCGTGAGGCAGATATGCGCGAGAGATATCCAGAGTTGTTTTTACCAGGTATGCTTTATTTTCTGAATTTCGGGACGAAATTCCGTTATTAGGGGGGAAGTATGTAATACCCCGTATTTTTATGCTATAATTAATTTGGGGATTTATTAAATTTAATGTGATGATTTATTTAATAAATATCCGGAAATTAATTATGTTATAATTATTAACGTGACTAGAGTTAGTAATTATGGGAAACTTGTTGAATATTACTAATGAGCATAGTAATATATTATATTGGTTATACTGAATGTCATAGGTGAATTAAATGACTATTTCGAAAATTTAAGTCGGGACATGCCCGTGTCACGTCGGAACTAATTATGTAAATTAAAAAGGGAATATTTTATAAGTTGTCCGTATGGTCATTTTGAGTGCGCCAACGCGTCCGGAAGGGTTGAGATAGTCAGAAAAGTGTACCCGGGGGTTTAGTTTGGGTCTCGGGATGTTTTTAGGCTTAATTAGTGACCCGGGAGGGCATTTTGGTCATTTTACAAAATAGGGTAATTAAACCCACGAATTTCAGCCATCCTTAGCAGCCATTTAAGTCAGCCTTTTAGGGTTAGAACATTCAGAACCCTAGAACGGCCATTGGAGAAGAGAGGAGAGAGCCCTCAAGGTGATTCAAGGCCCAAAACACCACCGATTGCACCGCCGTCACCACCAACGCGTAGATCGCGTGGAGGAGAACGCAACCACACCAATATCAGCAGGAAACCAGACCTCTGAAATCCCAGGCAAGTGTTTAACTTGCGTATTTTCATTGGTGCAATAATCATATTAGTGTAGGAATGATTAGGAGTATAATCAATGGAAGAAAACCCCAATTTTTGATAGGGATTTGCATGTAGAACTCGTTATAACCATATTCTGGAATTTATATGTGAAGTAGATGATTAACCCACGAATTTGTGATGTTATGTTAGAAGGAATCTGGAGAAAACTGATTAGAACAAAAATTAAGAAAACTTTAGGGTCCTTGATTATTAGATGAGATTTTAGGTTGTTTAACCATGTTTAATGATGTATACACGCATGCTTAACGTTAAAAACATCTGGAAATATGTTATTATGTTTGTAGTAGGAGTTTTGGGACGATTAGTGTTGGGAAATAATGTTTTGGGTGAAGAATTTTGGTAAAACCTGTAACTGCACTTCTGCAGGATTTCGCAGACCTGCTTGATCGATCGATCGAGCCTAGAGCTTCGATCGATCGAAGGATTCGATCGATCGAGCCCTAGACCTCGATCGATCGACCCTTCCTGGCAGACTCTTATTCCCCTTATTTAATTAATTGAACATGATTCTTCGTGATATAGCTTTTAGGCTTTATGAATAAAATGTTTTGGGATATAGGAGGGACCATTAGGGCATATGAATAAGTGTTGAGAACTTTATTAGGAGATAATAATTGTATTTTAGGGACAATTATTTAAAGGACGAGGAAACTGCGTAATCCAAAGTGAGAGATTTCGTCAAATACTTACGATAGTGAATAGATGTTTACCTACTGATTTTGTTACTTGGATGGATAGAATCCACGAGTGTCACATAGCTAGTTAGAAAACCCTTCGAGTTAAGGTTAGAGACGAAACCTTAGACGTAATCATAATAATGGGAAATTAAGAATAAATGTTGTGACTATGGGTAATGGGAGGAACCTATATTATTAATATGATGAATGGGTATATTTATATGATTGTGTATACATATATTATATACATGTGAAAAACGTACCCGCGCTACTTGCTATCCCTGAGGTTACCGCGCTGGGACGATCTTATCCTGTGTTGCTTTATGGGGGATATTGATTCGTACCCTAGAAGATAGAGATCCTAGGTACGGGCTATCAGATTGATAGTCGGACGGTCCTAAGAGACGTGTGGGTATGTACTGACCTCTTGGACTTGGAATCTATGCTTCGCCTCAACGTTTTTTGTATATGTTAATACAGTTCGAGAGTGATTCCGAACTTGTATTTCCCTTTGTGTGAGCGATACGGGGATTGGATAGCAGAGTATGCCCGCAAGTTTAGTTGGGGTGCCATTATATATATATATTATACGAGTAGTTAATATATATATGAGGTTATAAACTTTAAACTGCCTACTGTGATTTGATAAGTAGAACATGGTTGTTGACTCAAATTATTAAATACTTGTTTTGTGAAAGTATGAGAAGACACTGGGAAACTTTATAATTTAATGAAGCAAAAACGAGAGGAGTGCTGCAGATTGAAAGTAATCTTTTTAAAACATTGTCATCGTGCGGTTTTTGAAAACTTATGAGTAAGTTAAGATAAACTAAATTATTTGGGAAGGTTAGTACGATAGGCGTGCACATTAGAAGAGATGTGAGAATTTCTCAAGAGAGTGTCGAACTAATATGATTTGCATTGGCCTGTATCAATTTAAATACTTGCTTAACGTATTTTAAAATCAAACACACTTTCGGGACCTGACCCGTTTCTTTTTCTCTCTCTCTCTCTTTTGTATATATATGTATATTTTCACGTGCCCAGCCACAGGGGCGTCTTGCTTAGGATCCTTTGTGAAGAACGAGGTGCAGCTTAGGTGGGAGTTGCAGGTCACTTGAGTAGACGACTTCTGTTATTGACTCCACTCCTACTACTCTCATTTATTGGGCACGTGTCGCCCTTTTCATCATTTCATTTATTGTTGGGATTTTTATATTTCAGTTATTCCAGTATTGTTTTACGGGACTTATTCAGGATGGTTTATGATTTTTACTTTTATTATGTTGACATTCGATTGACGAATGTATGGTTTTATTTTAGTTCATCGTGGTGTGATTCTATATCGTAGAAATGTTGTTTTGTGTAAGTAAATCTTTTCTGTAATAAAAATTTGGAAGTTTGTATGAAAAATGGTTTTGACACTTAGCTTAATTATTTAGGGTGTTAAATTGGAAAAAGTGTTTTTATCGACAGTGATGCTGAGAATGAACCAACTGTTTACCTTGATTTAATTTAATAAAAGAGTGATCGCCCGATATTTAATTAGGCGGGGTGTCACACGCATGATCACGGGACCCCAAGTATGAGAGCATGACACTAATTTGGGAATATCCATATTTAGGCTTAAAAACGTTCTGTTGGGGGAGAAACCCCTTAGCGCCCCCCAAACGGCCCCGTGAGTGGTGCTAACACCTCGCACGGGACCAATGTAACTTGTAGGAGCCGACCGCATGGTCACAGGACACTCAATTTGAGGGCACATCCTAAAATATAAAAAATCCATACTTAGGCTTAAAAACGTACCTTTGGGGAGGTGAAACCACATAGTGCCCACTTAACAGCCTTGTGACCACGTGGTCGGTTCCTGCGTGTTGTAGAGCTCATTGAAATTTTTCTAGAAAGGAGTCCCGGATAATATGTTGCATTTTCCCATTTGAAGTTTGATAAAGTATTCCAAATACGAATCCTCTATTGGAGTGTCCGGAATTGGTGGATCTTGATAATGGCCACATTCCCCGTAACGAGAATATCTACCATTACGTGGATTGTGGCCTTCATCAAGATCCACTAAGCATTCATTTAGAGGAGTCATATTTTTAATACTCTATCAAACTTCATTAAGATCCACACTTAGGCTTGAAAATTTTCTGTTGGGGTGCGAAACCCCTTAGCTCCCCCCAAATGGCCCCGTGCTGGTGCCAATAACTCGCACGGGTCCAATGTGACTTGCACGAACCAACCGGGTGGTCACGGGACCCTCGATTTGAGATCATTGCCCACAATAGAGAATATCCATACGTTGGCTTGAAAATGTGCCGTTAGAGGGAAAAACCCCTTAACGCCCCGTGGGTGGAGCCAACACCTCACTCGAGACCAATGTTGGACGCACGAAATAATCGTGTGGTCATGGGACCCTCGACTTGAGAGCATGGCCCAAAATTGAGAATATCCACACTTAGGCTTGAAATTTTTTTGTTGGGGTGTGAAACCCCATAGCAACCCCCACACAGACCCATGAGCGGTGTCAGCACTCGCACGGTTCAAGTGTAACTCGTACGAACCGACTGCATGGTCACTAGACCCTCGGTTTGAGAGTACAGACCAAAAGGAAGAATATCGATACTTAGTATTGAAAACATTCCGTTGGGGTGTGAAACCTCTTAGAACCCCCCACACAGCCCCTTGAACGGTGCCACCACCTCGCACGAGTCCAATGTAACCCGCACGAACCGTTCACATGATCACGGGACCCTCGATTTCAGAGCACAACCCAAAACAAAGAATATCCACACTTAGTCTTGAAAATGTGCCATCGGCGGGGGGGGGGGGGGTGGGAACCCCTTAGCGCCCCCCAAATGGCCCAGTGAGCGGCGCCAACACCTCGTATGGACCAATGTAACTCATAGGAACGGACCGCATGGTAACATGACCCAAAGTTTGAGAGAGGGACCAAAAAAATAGAATATCCACACTTAAGCTTCAAACCACGCCATCGAGGGGCAAAACTCATTAGCACCCCCAACACGGCCCCGTGAGCTGCGCCAACACCTCGCACAAGACCAATATAACTCGTAGGAACCGAATGCGTGGTCACGAGAGCCTCACTTTAAGAGCACGATCCAAAATAGATAATATCCACACATAGGCTTGAAAACATGTCGTTGGGATGTAAAAACTCTCAGTGCCTCCCACACATTCCGGTGAGCAACACCAACACTTCACTGTGACACCCCGCCTAATTAAACCTTGGGTGGCCAAGCCTTAATTTAATTTAAAATAGGTTTCTTAAATGGTTCATTCTTAGCGACACTAACAAAAGCTTTTTAATTACTAACCACCTACGTGAAATTAATCTAGTGCCAAATTTTATCTTCCTTAAACAGAATAAACAACTCATGCGAAACAATACAATTCAAGCATAACTAAACCAATTCGCATAAACAACTGACTAACATAAAGTCTTGCCGAAAACCACGGCCAAGAAAACTAACTCAAAAATCAAAAATCAGAATAACTGTAAAAGTAAAAATTGGACAACATGTCCTAACTGAGAGTACTAAAACTGAGATCTTGCACTAGATTAGTAAAAGAGAAACATCTAAACAATCCCTGCAACATCCACACGTGCTGCAGCACCCAAATCCCAGGAGTGAAATCATGCTGGGTGTCCCTGTGGTAGGGCACCTAAAACGTTTTTAAAAATATTTTTACATAGCAAGATTTAGTACTAAAAAACATTTAAAAATATTTTGGAAGTAGTTATCATAATTATGAGTTATTGATTACACATATTAAGACTTCACACACTTTTTTGAGCTTCCTCACCTCTCTTCTATAGTGCACGCCTAACATTGGTACTTAATTTACATAGTTATACTACCCAAGTTAACTAGACCAGAATACCCCACTACATGTATCTCCTAACTAAGTACCCATAACATACTCGTAGTATTTTAATAGTCCATATCTCATATGTTATAAACGTAGATAACTTACTTACCTCTTGTTATTCTTATTCCTATAATAATTACTTCACACTACTTAATTATTACTAAGAAATTACCAATACATCTTATTATCTACTATCTTAAGTCAGTAGATTATGCATATGGAATACATTTATCACACAACATGTATTAAATATAAGTTATCACTAATATGTCCTTTTAACACACACAAAGGACCCTTGGTTTGGAATGAACTATTGACCCTAAGTGAGAGTTGGTTCGGAATAATCCATCGACCCCAACTATTTATATATATACACATATTCTGGTTCGGGACTCTTTCATCACGACACCAGTTATAAGGTTTGGTTCTACATTTTACATCGACCCCAAACATATAATAACTCTATGTTAGTTCGGAATATCTAATGGACCCTAACATAATTAATTTAGGTATAATTCTCTTAACCCAAAAGTTCATACAGCTTAGTAGGTACACACCCGACCTATCAAATCATGCCCATACGAAATATATTTTTCTTATATTCACCATACTTATTAAGTTACGATTTATTCCACTATCGCATTTATTCGAGTATTCACGAAACTCTAAGGGTCCAGTTACCCCTGCCTTAATTTAGTAGTTAAGCTATCTCTAACCTACTCGTATATTTTTGGAATCGACCTGTGACACCCCGACTAATTAAATAGCGGGTAGCTACTCCTTTATTAAATCAATACAAAATGCCAAGTTGGTTCAGTTAATAGCATCACTGTCTAAAACATTTTAATGATTACTAACCACCTAGTATTTAAAAAGTGAGTTGCCAAATTTTAAATTAAATCTGAGTAACAAGCGATAAATGAATTATAGAATTGTAGCACAACCATTCACGATAAAGTCTCAATAGATTAACCAACAAATAATAATGAGTCTGGAGGAAATACTCCTCACAACATTCCCAATATGGGAATAAATAAAACAAGACTGCATCCGGAATTAATTACAAACCAAAGTCTGAATAACTAAAATATAAAATATCTCTAATAGAAATGGGCGACATGCCCTACAAATGATGGAACTGAATATGGAATCAAAACCAAAGGAAGTGTCTACTAGCAAGGCCCTGTAACTTCCACAGCAGCTACAGCTCGTCACCTGAATGGAGATCCTATGCATGGTGTCCTTGTGGCTGGGCACCTAAAAGATTTTTACAAAAATAGATTTGAAAGAAAATGGGTCAGAGCCCGAAAGTGGAGAGTATTTTAAAAACAGCAAGTGCTTTAATAACATTAAAACAATGAATGCAAAATACATGTTAGGACGTGCTCTCACATGAAATGCTCACCTCTCAACTAATTGCGCACTCCTAATGTACCGTACCCATACACGTGATATCCATATCTAACTAAACCGACATAAGCTCTAACCTTTCTACTCAATTCATAATATAAATTCTCAACGTCATCACTTAAATAGGTAACCTTACTTAAACTCGGATTCTCAATTATTAGCAAAACATTTCACAGCAGGTTATCCCTTTTTATCTTTATCAAGACGTTACTACAATTATACTCGCAATTAAACATAACAATTCCTTTTCATTTAACTGTATTATTCACATTATAAATATGCAATATAAGCACCTCGAGGCTAAGTTGTGGTGCACACATACTCTGCTATCCATCCCGGTACATCACGTACATAAGGATTACAAATTCTGAATCTCTCAGGAATTGTTAGAATAAGCACCACACACAAAAATGGAAGCGAACATAATTCAACATATCCATGGTAACGTACATACCTACGCTCCATAGTCAGCTGACTTATTAACTCAAAAATAAGTCATTCTCTTGAACTATGTCCTCTAGGTACCAATCTAAATCCGGGCACAAAAATATTAGATGGCCCTAAGCGAACGTAAACCTCCCGTGATAGCAAGTATGATAGGTATGTCATATACATAAAATCATATACATATACTAATCATGCACACATCTTAGTAATTACCATAATTTATTAGTGGTATACTTCTCATTCTTATACCAATACACGTGTCCCCGGTTTATATATACACATCATCCATTATCATCACGTCGTAATTTGTTATTCGCATCCTAACCCATTATTACCACTTGGTTCAAATCATTCTTCTATATTTTCCTCCTCAATATGTCCCGAATATCCCAACTATATCAATTAGTCATCAAGGTAATGTTATCTCTATAATTAAACAAGGTTACGGGACACTAGAATCAAACTAGGCCAAAAAGGCCAATCTGTCAACTCGTTAGAAGTCTCGTTCGAATGTGGTCGTTCGAAGGAGAGTTCGTTCGAACGAAAGGGGCATCTAACGAGATCTCGTTTGAATGAAAGGCATCGAACGAACATCCCACTCGTTATAAGGCAAATTGTCACCTCATTAGAAGCTCGTTCGAACGACCTGGGCAGGTCTTTTAACGAGATGCCTGTTTCGAGCCCAAAATTTTCCTATCTCGTTTTTCTCTATTTTCTTCACCTCTAATCCCATATAAAAATCGTCCCAACAGTATTTTAAGGTTTATAATCCACACTAAACATTCATAGGTCATAACTTAACATTTATATGGGGCCAAATCTTCCTAAACATCATCTAATTATCATAACTCCTCAATTTTTCCGAAACCTTATGAACATGAACCCTAGAAATTTAAAGTCTTCAATTTCCATAAATAAATCCATTTTTGTAACATAAAAAGTAATAATTCTTTTAGTCCAATCCCCCAATAACAAATCTACATGAAAATCTATATCAAATCTGAATTTATAACTCCAATTTCATGAGTTTTTTTATAAATCTCCCAATAAAATGCAAATATATCAATTTCTAAGCATGGAAGAAGCATTCGCTTGAAATTAACGTAATTAAACCACTTGCCTCGAATTATTCTCTGAATTTGCTGTTGAATTGATGAAGGTTGGTCTCTCTCTTTCTCTCCCAAGGTTGAAGGTTGAAGATGGAGGTTGTGTTTCTCTTTTGGGAACTTCTCCTAACCTATCCTATAACTCCCGTAGCCCTTTAGTTGGTTAAGTGATGGTAATGGCTTAGTGGGTCACTAAATATCCTAATATTTGACTCCCAAAATTCGTTGGTTAATTATCCTAATATTTCAAAATTACCAAAATACCCTTTTAAGTTGCCGGTACGGCCCAATAATGCCCCAGGACCCAAACTAAACCCCGGGCTAGTGTTTTCTGACTATTTTGACCCTTTCGGACACGTTGGCGCACTCAAAATGACCATACGGTTGATAAAAATAAAATCCACTTTTTAATTAAAATAATTATATTCCTGACGCGACTGTCACGCGCGTCCCAACAAAATTTCCCAAATTGTCGTATTTCAATTTCGCGACAAATTCAATATATTCATATATTGCCATATATACACATTATAATCAAATACCAACTCACATCTCGTTAGTATTTTATCCGAATTAATTCTCAATTAATTCCCATTTAATTTAATTAATCCCACAAATAAATATCAATAAAACTACGGGGTATTACACGACCCTCACTCTTTTTGTAACTCAATTATCGCATTTCCGGTACATGACTCAATCGACTACTTCCCGTCGGTACATTTTTCTAAATTTTACACTTAATCATTTATAAAGAAATCGCACGGTACACCTTCTGGTATTTATTAAGTCCCTACACAGGTAAAATATCATCACTAAGGTTACCATTAAGTGACGGTAATCGAAAAGAAATTTATCCACAAAATTCTCTAAAATACATCCTGGATCGATCGATCGACATTCAAGGGTCGATCGATCGATCGAGTAGTGACCGACCCAAATCGTCTTCTTCATACGGGTTACACCATTTTTGTTTAACCATCTCCCATTACAATTCACCACACTTGTAACTAATAATTTCTAATCATTCCTACATACCCTGGGATGATTACCAACGATCTAAAACAACATAATCATTACAAATTTCATCCATATTAACTCAAAATCTTCGTGTTATCGAAGAACCCTAAAAATATAATCTTTCCATATTTTCATCCTTAAGCCCAGATTTTTAGTTCGATTTAATCATCAAGTCTTCTATGATATCAGATTATTTGGAGATCTAAAATGTTCTACATGTAATCCCTATCAATCATGTATCATATTCAAGTGCTTGGTTCCAAAAATATCATAAAAATCATGTTCTTCATAAAACTTATATATGGGTATTATAACTCAATTTTTTAGCAAAGAACCACTTGCCTTATGTTCACTAGGGTCTGATTTCATGATTGTTGTTGATGATTGATGATCTTTATCCTTCAATCCTTCTTCCCAACAAGTTGGTAGTGAAAATATCCTTTGAATCCTCCCCACTTCTTTCTTTTGCCTTAGGAAATTATTTCTCTTCTTTTTAATGGTTATGGTGTGTTTTTCTTCTCTCTAACCCTAACCTCCAACTTTTATAATCTGACTTAGGGTTCCAAAATTCGTAGGTCTCCTCACCCTTAAATGTAAAGAGACGAAAATGCCCTCGTATGGTCCCAGTTTTGCCCAAAAATGACCCGGCACTCAATCAGTATACCCGGGTACACTATTTTGTCTAATTCGACCCTTTCGGGTACATTATTATTACATCACATTAAATTACTCTACTCACGTAATTTAATTTAAAAATGTATCACATTAAATTACTCTACTCACGTATTTAATTAAAACGTATTTTCCTTCTTAATTACTCAATTAACTCAATTAATTAAATTTTAACTATGCAGAAATACGGGGTATTACATACTTCCCCCCTTATAAAGGAATTTCGTCCTCAAAATTTTGAAAATACCTGCGGTGAATAACTCTGGATATTGTTCTCACATATCCTTCAACCGCTCCCAAGTAGACTCATCCATATTGTGATGTCCCCACTATACTCGCATTAAGGGTACCACCTTGGATCGTAGTTTACGCTCACTATAATCCAGAATAACCACGGGTCTTTCCTCGTATGAGACATCTGGCTGCAAGTCGATCTCCTCAAGTGGAATGTTCCAGAAGGATCTCTCGCTCCTCTTGTATTTCTTCAGCAAGGCCACATGGAATACATCGTGTATTCGCTGAAGATTCTCAGGGAGTCCCAATATGTAAGCTACTGGTCCCACCCTCTCAATAATAGGAAACGGTCCCACATATCTCGGTGCTTACTTTCCCTTCTTTCCCAACCTCATAATTTCCTTCATAGGAGATACCCGAATTAACACCTAGTCGCCCACATCTAGTTCTACGTGTCTTCTACCAACGTCAGGATAACTCTTCTGCCTATCCTAAGCTATTCGAATACATCCTCGAATCAACTCTATTTTGGAAGAAGTCTCCTGTATCATCTCTGGTCCCAATATCTTGTTATCCCCCACCTCTAACCAATAGGCGAGCGAACGACAAGGCCTCCCATAAAGTGCCTCGAATGGAGCTATACCGATAGTGAATTGGTAAGAGTTATTATACGCAAACTCTACCAAAGTAATATATTATTCCCACCCACCCCTAAAATCTAGGATACACATCCATAACATATCCTCCAGCATCTAGTTTACCCTTTCAGTCTGACTGTCTGTCTGCGGGTGATACGCCGTACTCAACCGCAAGTTGGTGCCCATGGCCTCCTGAAAGCTCTACCAGAAATGTGACACAAATATTTTGCCTCTGTCAGGAACAATATTAATAGGAACTCTGTGCAGATTAACGATCTCTGAAATGAATATCTACGCATACCGCATCATATCATAATCTGTACGAACCGATAAGAATTGAGCTACCTTAGTCAGTCGATCCACTATCACCCATATGGAATCGTGACCCTTCTGCGACATTGGTAACCTAGTAATAAAATCCATCGAGATACTTTCCCACTTCCACATGGGAATATCCAGTGGTTGTAGCATCCCTGAAGGTCTATGATGGTCAACTTTTACGAGCTAACATGTAACACACCTTGAGACAAACTCTACAATGTCTCGTTTCATACCTGACCACCAATATAGTCGTCGCATGTCCTGGTACATTTTATCCCCACCTGGATGTACCAAAAACTTTGACCCGTGCGACTCTGTCAATATGACATGCCTCAAATCATCATCCTCGGGTACTATCAGTCTACTATTAAATCATAGTCCGCCCTCTGAGCTGATGGAGTAGGACTGTGCCCCCTCGGCCAGTAACTGTCGTACTTTTTCCTGACAAAATGGGTCCTCGACCTGTGCCCTCACTAACCGCATAACATTATCGAGAGCGATAGCTAAAACTGCCATGAATGCTCTAGCTATCTCATCCTCGTGTAGAAGTTCACTCCACATCGCCTTCCAAATTCCTGCCAACCCTCCTGTAGGTCTTCTGCTTAACGCATCTGCCACCATGTTAACCTTACAAGGATGATACTATATATCAAACTGGTAGTCCTTCACGAATTCAAGCCACCTCCTCTGCGTCATGTTTAGATCATTTTGTGTGAAAAGATACTGAAGTGACTTATGATCCTCAAATAGAGTAAACTGCTCACCCAGAAGATAGTGTCTCCATATCCTCAATACAAAAACAACCGCTGCCAACTCGAGGTCATGGGTGGGGTAGTTCTTCTCATGTGGCTTTAGATTTCGGGATGCATAAGATATAGCTCTCTCTTCCTTCTATAACACACTCCCAAGCCCCTATAATGATGCGTCAGTATAGACTCGGTACTCCATTCCGCTCCTAGGCAAGGCAAGAACGCGTGCTGATGTCAACTTTTCCTTTAGCTCATCAAATGATAACTGATAACAGTAACTCCATACAAAGGGCACTCCTTTTTGAGTCAAGTTGGTTAAAGGATTGACAATTTTTTAGAACCCCTTGATGAAGCGACGATAATAATCGGCCAACCCCAAAAAGCTGCAAATTTCGATCGGTGTCGTGGGATGTCCTCACTCCCTCATCACTGATACCTTACTCGGATCAACAACGATGCCTTTATAGGATACAACGTGGCCTAGAAACTTAACCTCCCGAAGCCAAAATCCACACTTACCAAATTTGGGGTATAGCTGATGGTTCCATAATGTTTGCAGAACCCTTCATAAATGTTTGGTGTGTTCCTCCTCAGTACAAGAGTAAATCAGAATGTCGTCTATGAATACAATCACAACATGATCGAAAAACTCCCTGAATACTCTATCCATGAGATCTATGAATACTACAGGCACATTAGTGAGCCCAAACGACATTACCCTAAACTCGTATGACCCGTACCGTGATAGGAAAGCGGTCTTAGGTACATCCTGTTCTCGAATGTGCAATTGGTGGTAATCCGACCTCAAATTGATCTTTGAGAAGTATGCATCCCCTCTTAACTGATCAAACAAGTCATCAATCCTAGGTAACGGATATTTATTACGTATTGTCACTTTCTTCGGCTCCTTGTAATCTACACACAAACGAAGTAAACCATTCCTTTTCTTTACAAATAAAATCGGTGCACCGCACAGCGATGTACTCTATCGAATGAAACCCTGTCCTAAGAGCTGCTTAATCTTCTCTCTCAGCTCCCACATCTTCGAAGGAGCCATGTGATACGGTGCTCTGGCAATCGGTCTCATCCCCGGTGCTAGGTCGATAACGAACTCTATCTCCCTGCTGGGTGGTAACCCTGGTATCTCCTGAAAGACGTCCTCGAAATCCCTCACAACTAGGATTGAGTCTAGAGAAACGACCACCCCTTGTGAGGTCTCCTCCTCAATATAATATAAATGAGTGCGTGATCCTCCCTCGGGGAGAGGCATCGCCACAAGGAGCATCTCCTATCCCGAAATGGAAAACACGATAGTCCTCTCATAGCAATTTACCATCGCCCTATAACGTGCCAACCAATCCATGCCTAGGATGACGTCATAAGCCTCCATATCCAGCACTAAAAGGTTTTCTGCTAGACTCAATCTCCCGATCATAATGTCCACACCCTTACAAATTGAGTGTATAAGAGACCCACTACCCATTGGTGACTCCACGCACATAAGATGAATGTCGACTGTCTCTAAGAGGCCGGCTGCCCGTGTAAATATAGTGGAAATAAAAGAATGTGTCGCCCCCGTATCAAACAAAATATGACCTTCTAGTCCATGGATAGGAAACATACCCGCGAGTGCTGGCGATGCTGGCTGGAACAGAACGTCACGGACGTTGAACACATACTCGTAGTGCATCTGGCCTGGATGCGGGGCCTGTGCTGCTGCTAGGGCTAACGGATCCGACTGCCCCTGTTGGGCACCCTGTTGTTGTGCCCTGTCTTTTTGTGGACAATTCCTACTCTTGTGACCCTGTTGGCCACATATGAAACACTGGCCCTGAAACTGCCTATGTTCTTGGCCTTGTGGGTCCCTAATGTTGGCCCTGATGACCTTAGCCTTGCTGTCCTCCTCCTTGGTTCCCTTGGCCCTATCGGCCCTGAGGAACTGGCCGTTAGGGACCCTGCTAGCCCTGTCTGTCAAAGAGATCCCTCCCATGCCTAAACTTCTTGGCAGAGTTCCCTTGTCGAGAATCCTACCCTAGCTGACCCACTGTTTTCTGTTGCGGTGTGTTACTGCCACTACTTCCATCCACTTTTCCCGGTTGGCTAGGATCACCTCTTCTATTTCCCTTCGCATGAAAGAAATGATCCTGACAGTGTATTAGAGAAACATTGACGACATCTGTGTAAGTTACCAATGTTGGATTACCGATCAAATGCTGCCTGAGTCTCCACGCCAAGCCATCCATAAATTTTGACTTCTTTCGCTCCTCATTGCTCACCTCGTTTGTCATAAAGTTAGCCAAACGGGTGAACTCCTCCTTATAATCAGCAACCGAGCGATCACCCTGAACCACCTCACTGAATTTCTTCCTCATCTATGACTCTACCGCTGGAGGAAAGTACTTGCGGTCAAACCGCACCCAAAACTCAGAAATTGCCATTGCATCCCTTTCCTCGACGGTGGTAACTGACTCCCACAACTGTAAGGCCGCTCCCGATAGACGGAAAGTAGCTAGCATTTGTTTCTGTACCTCGGTTCACTCTAACATGTGCAAGTGGCACTGGATATTTTTCTTCCAGTTGCACGCCTCCACTACATCGGTACTAACCTGAAACTCGGGTGGATTCTCTTTCTGAAATGTCTCTTTGACTCGATGCCAAGTAAATGGCCTTACTGGGGCCTGAACTACTGGTGCCACGGGAGATGGTACTTGGGGCTGAGGAAAATGGGCTTCCATGGCCCTCATCGCTGTCTCGACTGCCTGAGCCACTATCTCTTCAACCTGAGTAGTGGAAATCAACTCGAGTGGGGGTGGTGGCAGCGGCACCTGTGGCTCCTGATGAGCCTCCCTCACCTCATCCCTGGCTTTAGCCCTCTCCGTTTGTTGTCTCTTCCGTGGCATCTGAAATTAGATCAAATTATATAAGTACACAGTTTATACAAGTTTTTAAGAGCATATATACGATATCCCAAAAGCGGAAAATGAATCAACAGTCCTAATAGTAGGGCTCTAATACAACCAAACATTACGCTGAAACATAGTAAGCCATACAGATCCTATAGATACTAGAACCTGATGCTCTGATACCATCTGTGACACCCCGCCTAATTAAACCTTGGGTGATCAAGCCTTAATTTAATTTAAAACAGGTTTCTTAAATGGTTCATTCTTAGCATCACTGACGAAAGCTTTTTCATTACTAACCACCTAAGTGAAATTAAGCTAGGGCCAAATTTTATCTTCATTAAACAGAATAAAAAACTCATGCGGAACAATACAATTCAAGCAGAATTAAACCAATTCGCATAAATAACTGAATAAAATAAAGCCTTGCCAAAAACAACGGTCAAGAAAACTAACTCAAAAATCCAAAATCAGAATAACTGTAAAAGTAAAGATTGGACAACATATCTCAACTGAGAGTACTAAAATTAAGATCCTTCACTAGATCTAAAAAAGAGAAACGTCTAAACAATCCCTGCAACATCCACACGTGCTGCAGCTCCCAAATCCCTCAAATGAAATCATGATGGGTGTCTCTGTGGCTAGGCACCTAAAAGGTTTTTAAAAAAAAATTTACATAGCAAGAGTTAGTACTCAAAAATATTTAAAAATATTTTGCGAGTAGTTATCACAATTATGAGTTATTGATTACACATATTAAGACTTCGCACACTCTTTTGAGCTTCCTCACCTCTCTTCTATAGTGCATGCCTCACGTTGGTACTTAGTTTATATAGTTATACTACCCAAGTTAACTAGACTCGAATACCCCACTGCATGTATCTCCTCACTAAGTCCCCATAACATACTCGCAATATTTTAATAGTCCATATCTCATATGTTATAAACATAGATAACTTACTTACCTCTTGTTATTCTTATTCTTATAATAATTACTTCACACTACTTAGTTATTACTAAGAAATTACCAATCCATCATATTATCTACTATCTTAAGTCAGTAGATTATCCATATGGAATACATTTATCACACAAAATGTATTAAATATTAGTTATCACTAATATGTCCTTTTAACACACACAAAGGACCCTTGGTTGGGAATGATTCATCGACCCCAAGTGAGAGTTGGTTCGGAATAATCCATCGACCCTAACTATTTGTATATATACACATATTCTAGTTCGGGACTCTTTCATCAGGACACCAGGTATAAGGTTTGGTTCGGCATTTTACATTGACCCCGAACATGTAATAACTCTATGTTAGTTCGGAATATCTATGGACCCTAACATAATTAATTTAGGTATAATTCTCTTAACCCAAAATTTCATACAATTTAGTAGGTACACACCTGATCTATCAAATCATGCCTGTACTAAATATATTTTTCTTATATTCACCGTACTTATTAAGTTACGATTTATTTCACTATCGCATTTATTCAAGTATTCACACAACTCTAAGGGTCCTAGTTACCCCACCCTTAATTCAGTAGTTAAGCTATCTCTAACCTACTGGTATATTTTCGAAATCGACCCTCACTCTTTCCGTAACTCAATTCTCGCATTCTCGATACACGACTCAATCGACTACTTCCTGTCGGTCGATTTCTCCAAATTTTACACTTAATCAATTATAAAGAAATCTCACGGTATACATCTGGTATTTATTAAGTCCCTACATAGGTAAAATATCGTCACTAAGGTTCCCTTTAAGTGACGGTAATCAAAAAGAAATTTATCCATAAAATTCTCTAAAATACTGCCTGAATCGATCGATCGATGGGATATAGTCGATCGATCGACTGCTCGATCGATTGACATTCAAGGGTCGATCGATCGATCGAGCAGTGACAGACCCAAATCGTCTTCTTCATGCAGGTTACACCATTTTTATTTATCCATCTTCCATGATAATTCACCACACTTGTAACTAACAATTTCTAATCATTCCTACATACCCTGGGATGATTACCAACGATATAACCAACATAATCATTACAAATTTCGTCCAGATTAACTCAAAATCTTCCTATTATCCAAGAACCCTAAAAATATATTCTTTCCATATTTTCATGCATCAGCCCAGATTTTTAGTTTGATTTAATCATCAAGTCTTCTATGATATCAGATTATTTGGAGATCTAAAATGTTCTACATGCAATCCCTATCAATCATGTATCATATTCAAGTGTTTGCTTCCAAAAATATTAGAAAAATCATGTTCTTCATAAAACTTATATATGGGTATTATAATTCAATTTATTTTGCAGATAACCATTTTCTTTATGTTCAGTAGGGTCTAATTTCGTGATTGTTGTTGATGATTGAAGATATTTATCCTTCAATCCTTCTTCCCAACAAGTTGGTAGTGAAAATCTCCTTTGAATCCTCCCACTTCTTTCCTTTGCCTACGGAAATTATTTCTCTCTTCTCTCTAATGGTTATGGTGTGTTTTTCTTCTCTCTAACCCTAGCTTACAACTTTTATAATCTGACTTAGGGTTCCAAAATTGGTAGGTTTCCTCACCCTTAAATGTAAAGAGACCAAAATGCCCTCGTATGGTCCCGGTTTAGCGCAAAAATGACCCGACACTCAATTAGTATACCCGAGTACACTATTTTGACTAATTCAACCGTTTTCGGAATCATCTGTGGACTCTAAATTATATTTTGAGTCTCTTAAAAATATGTTTCTCATCTCACCTTCAATTTTGTCTACGCGCGACACTCGGTTGAGATAAACTCAGGTACGTCCATATAAATCGCTAGGCCGTACATATTAACTTTTAATATATATTATTCACACTTAGTAAATTTTAATCGTCATATTAATCAATATCTACCTCTTGATTAATGTCTAATATCCATAATGATTATTTAATCACTTAATAATCATAATTATTATTACATCACATTAAATTACTCTACTCACGTAATTTAATTTAAAAACGTATCAATTAAATTACTCTACTCATGTAATTTAATTAAAATGTATTTTGCTTCTTAATTACTCAATTAACTCAATTAATTAAATTTTAACTATGCAGAAATACAGGGTAATACATTCACATGAGTCCAATGTAACTCTTACGAACCGACCGTGTGGTCACGGGACCCTTGGTATGAGACCATGACCCAAAATAGAGAATATCCACACTTAGGCTTGAAAACGTGCGATTGGGGTGTGAAACCCCTTAGCGCCCCCCCCCCCCCAAATGTCCTCGTGAGTGGCGCCAACACCTTGCATGGGACCAATGTAACTCGTAGGAATGGACTGTATGGTCACGGGACCCTCAATTTGAGAGCGCAACCCAAAACATAGAATATCCACACTTAGGCTTCAAAATGTGTCGTTGAGGAGCGAAACCCCTTAGCACCCCCCACACGGTCCCGTGAGTGGCTCCAACACCTTTCACGGGACCAATGTAACTCGTAAAAATCGACCGCGTGGTCACGAGACCCTCGGTTTGAGATCATGGAACAAAATAGAGAATATCCACACTTAGGCTTAAAAATAAGCCATCAGGGGGCAAAATCCATTAACGCCCCCAAAATGACCACGTGAGCAGTGCCAACCCCTTGTATGGGACCAATGTAACTCGTAGGAACCGACCCTATGGTCACGGGACCCTCGGTTTGAGATCACAACCCAAAACAGAGAATATCCACACTTGTGCTTGAAAACGTGTCAGGGGGGGGGGGCAAATCCCATTAATGCCCCCCAAATGGCCTAGTGGGCGGTGCCAATACCTTGCACGGGATGAATGTAGCTTGTAGGAACTGAACGCGTGGTCACAAGACCCTTGGTTTGAGAGCACGTCCTACAAGAGATAATATCTGCACTTAGGCTTGAAAACGTGCTATTGGGGGGTGAAACCCCTTAGTGCCCTCCAAATGGCCCCGTGAGCAGTGCCAACACCTCGCACGAGATCAATATAACTCGTAGGAAATGATCGTGTGGTCACGGGACCATCAATTTGAGTGCACGACGTAAAACATAGAATATCCACACTTAGGCTTGAAAATGTGCCGTTCGGGGCGAACCCTCTAGTGCCCCCCAAACAGCCCTATGAGTTGCTCCAACAACTTGTATGGACCAATTTAACTCGTAGGAATCGATCGCATGCTCATAGGACCCTCGGTTTGAGAGCACAATCCAAAATAAAGAATATCCACACCTAGGTCTGAAAAAGTGTCGTTGGGGTGTAAAGCCCCTTAAAGCCACTTAGGCTTGAAAACATTCCGTTAGAGGGCGAAACTCTGTAATGCCTCCCAAACAGCCTCGTGGGCGGTGCCAACACCTATCTCAGGACCAACGTGGTAAAAAAAAAGCTGAGTGCGTGGTCACGGGAACCCCAGTTTGAGAGCAGAACCCAGATTTCAGAATACCTACATGGGTTCCGTGATCGTGTGGTCACGAGACCCCCGATTTAAGAGCATGGACCCCTGTGAGGTCACCCAAGTAGCACCTGCTGCAACCGATCGATTAACCTCCCGATTCGAGGATTTTTTTATTATTAAAGGTAGTCACAACTTTAAGCCATGATCATGTCATGTATATAGTAAGTTTGGTCACAACCCAAAGCCGTGACTAAGTTGATTTCTACAGAAAACATAGTCACATCCTAAAGCCGTGACGAAGATTAATCATAAGAATAATAGTCACGACTTTAAGTCGTGACTAGGTTTGCTTGTATAGAAAACATGGTCACGACTATAGGCCTTGACTAAATGGTTTTTTTAATCGAGTGATGGTCACGAGTTTGGGCCTTGACCAAGTTTGTAAATAGGGTCAGGTCTATTGGCCGTGACCACATCCGTGACTATGGGAAGTCCGTGACTGGGCACTGGGTCAGAGATTTCGGCCGTGACCACGGAAATTATTCACACCGGATTTGGTCACGGATCAAATTCGTGACCCACACTACCTGATCAACGATAAAGTCTGTGACTAATCGCCAAGTTTTGTGTAGTGATTTTTTCATGTGCGTGTGTACTTTATGTATATACAGGTTGTTAGTGTATATGCCTCATAGGAAAATAACAGTAATGTACACCCAATTTGATATAAAGTGCACGTGAATATCTAATTATTAATTCTTATTTTGTGTTTTGTGTTTTGACTTTAATTTAGCGCAATGTTAATATGCATTTAATTTGTTACTTTTGACTCATGACTTAATAGACTTGTCATCTGTGAGTTTGGCACGTGTTTGTGATTCCGCATCAGTGGCATTGACCAATCTTTTGGTTTAACAAAAGAATAGTCATTTGCCTATGCCTCACAGGAAAATTGCAGTAAAGCACACGCAGTTTAATATAAAGTACACATGAATTTCTAATGTTTAATTCTCATTTTATGTTTTGACATTAATTTGGCATAATATTAATGTGCATTTACTTTGTTACTATTGATTCATGCTTAATAGACTTCTCATGTATTAGTTTTGCAGGACTTTATGTGTCCGTGATAGAAATATTGACCAATCTTAAGTTATAATAATAGTAAAGTTAATGTGAATTTATAATGATTAATACTCATTTTGTGCTTTGACATTAACATGGAATAATGTTAATGTGAATTTACTTTTTTACTTTTGACTCATTATTTAATAGACTTGTCACATGTTTGTTGAGTATGTGTTTGTGGGTCCACGCCAGCGGCATTGACCAATCTTGAGGTTTAAAAAAAGTACAATCATTTGTATATACAACATAGTAAAATTGCAGTTAAGTACATGCAGTTTGATGTAAAGTACACGTGAATTTCTTTTTTATTCTTATTTTTTTGTTTTAATTTGGCATAGTTTTAATGTACTTTACGTTGTTACTTTGTTTCATGACTTAATAGACTAGTCATGTCTTAGTTAGGCATGTATTTGTGAGTCCACACCAGGACCATTAATTAATCTTGAGATTTAACAAAAGCATTTTTCTATTTTAATTTAATGTAGGTCATAATGAAAAGGTGTAGGATTTCCCGATGTTGTTATTTGGATAATATAACTTGCACTGAAATATTTGAAGACAACTCATTACATTTCATATGCAATGAGTTATGTAGCATGTTTATGGATTTTAATGTTGGATTTTTTTCATTTAAGTATAGCTTTGGAGATGAAAGTCGGTTCAAGTTGGTTTCTGATTAAGATGCTCATTGTATGTTGTAGTCTCACGTGATTCTCAAAAATGATTTTATTTTCACATATGTCTTTGATTCACAAACTTTGGCCACTCGTACAATTCATGAACGGGTTGAATTCACGTATAGAATTCGTAAATGGATTGACTGCAGTTATACAAATTGCGAGAGGGTTGAATGAAGTGGTACAAGTAGAAAAATGGTAGATTTTATATCATCAACCACTGCGATTAATATTGGTAGTGGATTTAAAAATTATGTTTATATTAGAGGTATGGAGCTGAGTACATCAATATCTCTACAATAATTGGAAGACATATATTAGTCATAAAAACTAATTTTTTGAAGGAGCTATGGTTGAGTTTCGGGATAAGTTGCAAAAGTATGTTGTTGAGGATGGTTTCAAGGATATATATTTGAAGAATGATAAAACTCGGGTGACAATAGAGTATTCTAAAAGGAGTACTAAGAATTGTAAGTGGCCAGTTCATGCTTTAATATCGACAGTAAATGATTACTTTTATATAACAAGTCTGAACAATGAGCATACTTGTAGGGGTGTATATCATAGTTTGTCAAGCAAAATGATGGATTCCAAATTGGTTTTGACATTTCTTGTTGATGAGCTAGGGGATAAATTGTATATGAGACCAATGGATGCAGCTGAATATATAAAGAATAACTACGGCCTTGATATAGGTTATAATCATGCATGGTGTGGAAAAACGATGGTTGTTGTTGAGTTGCATGGTCATAAGAAGGTTTCCTATGCATTAATTAACGATTATAGGGAACTTCCACTTTAGTATAATCCATAATCTCATTGCATTATTAACATGGAACTAGAGAGAAAATTATTAAAGAGAATTTTTTTAATGTTTGTAGGATGTAGTGATGGATTTCAGTATTGCGGGCCTATTTTGTCTCGTCATAGCGCCTTTCTCCTGAAGAGTCGTTACCATGGAATAATTTTATTGGAAATTGAAAGGAATGGGAACAATGGTAAATGTGAAGCACTGAAGTTTATTTTACAATATTATGACTTTACTTTGGTTTTAGTTGTATGTTCTTTGGAAAGAATATAAAGTACACGCGAGATATTACAAATTACACGTGAATGTGTGAGTGTACTTTATAGTGATATGTGTTTACTTTGAGTTTTGTGTTATTATTTGCATAGAATCTCAAAGTACACACATAAAATTAAAAAGTACTCATGAAATTTTATTTTTTGTTATTTGTACTTTGTAATGTTATGTGTGTACTTTAGGATTCCTTATTTACTTTGGGCAAACATTACAAAGTACACGTACATCATTATAATGTACACGTGAACTTCTGATTACATTTTACGTGTAATTTATAATGATGTGCGTGTACTTTGGGATTATGTGTTTATTGTATTCAAATGTAATAAAGTGCACCCAAATATATTAAAGTAAAAGAATAATATGTTTCAACCCGGCTCTAATGCGGACGCAACTTGCGGATTTAACTTGCGGACGGATTTTTTTATATTTTTTTAAAATAGCAAACAATTAAATTTCGACTTGATTATTTTTTAGTAGTATTTAGACATTTCAGGGGACCCATGTAAAAAAATCAGCTCAAAATGAAATGTTTTATTATTTTTAAAAAAACGGTCAAACATATGTTAGTTTTAAAGAGCTTTAAAAACTGTCATATGTTTGATCGATTTTTAAAAAATAGAAAAACAATTCATTTTGAGTTGATTTTTTTTAAATGAGTCCCCCTGAAATGTTTAAATACCACAGAAAAAAAATCATGTCAAAAAAAGGTTTTTTTCTATTTTTAAAAAATACAAAAAAATCCGTCTGCAAGTTAAATCCGCAAGTTGTGTCCGCATTAGAGTCGGCCTGTAATATGTTTATACTTTACATTTGTATGGTGTACCACTAAAAATATATTTATTCTTTTTTATAGCCTATGTGTTTAATGATCCGCACTAGCGGCACCTTTTTTGTGTACATCATACAATCTGCATGTACTGATATATTTTATTATATTTTGAGGATGGAATCCTCTTGCATATGAAGTTGTTGATTCATAAAAGGAGGATAATTGGATTTGGTTTCTCATTAATTTGTATGACGCACTCATTAATATCGAAACATCGCATTCATATCCGATAGGAACAATGGTCTTATTGAAGGTGTTTTTAAGGTCTATCCAATGTCAGCACATGCTTACTGTATACATCATTTGCAAGTAAATATAAATAAGAAAATATGGTGGAATATGAACTTCTGAAAGAAGCTTATGAAAGATTTTATATGTTGTACACATTTTGTAATAGTAGATGAATTTCATAACAACATTGTGCCCCAGAAGAAGGAATGTAGATCTGGTTGTGACATCTCGTCTAATAAAATACCTGGTTATCAGCCCTTTATTAAATGAAAAACAAAATATCCAGTTGGATCATTCTTAGCTTCACTCTCGAAAACTTTTTTATTAATTACTAACCACCCAGTATTTAAAAAAGTTAGATGTCAAATTTATTATGTTTAATATAACAAGTAAGCAATTAAATGATTAATTAAGTATCCACCAACCAATAACAATATTATTGGAATACAAAAATGACATAATGAAATAAACTGAGTTTGAAGTAAACACTCCTAGTCTAAATCCCAAATACAATAGTCTAAATGAAATAAAATCCCAAAACTGAAATACAAATGAATGTCTGAAACCACAGTCTCTAAATAAGAATGGGCAACAAGCCCTGACTGAAATAAATAACTCTGAATGAATCAAGGATGAATATGGAGGCATCTAATACTGAGGTCATGTAACTTCCACAGAAGGTACAACATGTCAACTGAATGGAACTCCTAAGCTTGGCGTCCTTGTGGCTTGGCACCTAAAAATATTTGACAATAAATAGATTTGAAAGCAAACGGGATAGAGCCCGAGTTGAAAACAGTTTTAAAACAGTTTTAGAACAGCAAGTATTAAAAGGTATAAATACTAGATAATTATATACATGTTAGTCACGTGCTCTCACTTGATATTCTCACCTCTCAAATATTGTGCATACCTAACGCATCATTATTACCCTTCCTAGTTATGTTACCCCACATAACTAGATTTTAACAGTTCTTCTTCTATGCCAACTAACCTATTTTTCCCATCTGTATAATAGAACTATACGTTATGTAGTTCCTCCTATTTCTGTTAATTGATTCCAAGTATCTCATTAATCGATTAAGTTCTTACATACTTAATATATATTTGCATGATCATTATGTTCTACTAAACAACACAGTAAAATAAACAAGGTGCATATATATATATATATATATATATATAAATTTTGCTAATATTGCATCCCACATAGGAGAAATTAATGCTACGTACATACTCGTCTATCAAGTCCCGGTACCTCACGTACATAATAAGGACTATCAATTTCGAATCTATCTGGAATCGTAATAAAACAAATCACACACAAATTGGAGGCGAACATGGACCACGATGTAATGGGTTATGCACATACCCATGAACCCACATAACCTAAACTTATCCACTCACAGATAAGTCCTTGTTAGATCCTATGCTCTGAGGTACCAATCTATAATGCCCCTTGAAGGGCTCCTCAAGACAAGACTCTCACCTTCAAGACCTCCTAATGATAGCAAGTATAGTAGGTATGTCATATACATAAAAATTCATAAAATATGTATTCACACAACCTAAGAATTTATACTTTCAATATTGGTATACACACATCCCATATTATAAGTCTCACACGTTGTATTTGTAACTTGTATATCAGACGTAAATTTAATTAATGCCATAACTCTCGTCATATAAATTCAAGTACCTTTCCCTATCCCAAAGGTTTATGAAGTCACCTAATTATTTCATATGTTAATTAAGTAAAATAGTGTCCCCCTACTACTGGTATTAACCCTAAGTCATCATTTATCATAACTAAACCCCAATCTATAAAATTTCCAATCGTAACGCATTCGAAAATCACTCGTAAATTTCTCCATTCAATCCCATACATAATGATACTTTTTGGTACTTAATTATACCGTACTGACCTTCCCTAAGTCCCATTATATTCAATTAATCAACATTAAGGGTAATTAAAACTTGGGGTTTCATTGAAACTAAAAAGGAAAATAAGTCACAAATATCAGTGTAGTTGATCGATCTTAGAAATGGGTCGATTTATCGATCTACATTCTTGGATCGATCGATCGATCGACATTCTTGGGTCGATCGATTGATTGACTACGTATCAGCCTTGATTTTCTACAAATTAAGGCTACAGGTTTCCTCAACCAAAAATCTATAAAACCTTCTTAATTCAGTCTCAAGCTCTAAAATGAAGGTTCTAAACATTACATTAACACATATAGACAATTTCCAAGGTACAAGAATCAGTTAAACATCAAGATTCATTAAATTTTCAATTGAATTCTAATTTAACTCCCCAAATCCCTAGTTTGTCTTTTCTTCAAGAACATGATTAAAACTCTGAATCCTCTACATAACAATTTCCAGAATGCATTAAATTTTGTTTTTCCATTATAATACTCCAATCCTAATCATGAATCCTACCCAGTATATGATTTAATTTAAAATCTGTCCTATACTTGCATGTAATTGAATTCTTAATCATATTCTACTAACATGAATAATTTATCTATATGAATTTAAGAAAGAACAATACTTAACTTATAATAGTAGGTGTTAATCTTTAGTGATGAAGGGTATCGCTACATTCCTCGTCTTTCAATCTACACTCCGGTGGCGTTAATTGTGAAAGAGGTAAAACTATGGGTATTTTTTGGCTTGGGATCTCTTCTCCTTCCTCTTCCAATGGTATATATTATTTTTATGTTTGATAAACTTAAAATACCTAACCCTATCAGCTGATATAGCCTTTAGAAGTTCTTGGGGTTAATTACTCCAAAAATTAAAATGTCTAAAATACCCTCCCGGGGTGCCGGTTTGGTTTAATAATTTCCCGGGACCCAAACTAAACCCCCAAGTAGACTTTTCTGACTATCTTGACCCTTAAGAACACTTTGGCACATTCGAAATGACCATATGGGTAACTGACCATATGGGAATACCAGATACTCAAGTGCATATGTATTCGAAGTTCATTCAGATGTGCGGGCCACATATGACTTAGAACAAAGAATTTACTCTTGTAAGAGTTAACAACAACGATGCTTCCTATTTTCTCATAAAGTTTCTATCGTATAGAATATGGGTGAAAGTAATTATGATCATATTGAGGATTATTATAAGGTTTCTATCTACAAAAAATCGTACTCAACACCTATAGTTCCTCTTCCTGATTTGATGTCACTAAACATTCGATTACCTAAAAATCCATCCACCCTTCCATTATTAACAAAGAGACCGATAGGGAGGCTAAGCAATAAAAGAATAAAATTTGTTGGTGAAGTCATAGTAAGTGAAGTTACTTGATCTTGGTATAGTAAAACGAGTAATTACAGGTCCACGTGTAAAGAAATAATTTGATTCCACTTAATATTGTTTAACTCGTTCATTTTAACAATAGTTTTGAATAAAATCAATTAAACTTACATTTGAATAAATTAATGTTATTTTATTTATGAGTGTACGTTTATGTTTTATTTGTTTGTGAATGGGATCTATGTTATGTATACACATTTTTATAAATTACACGCACATTGGATTGTACAAATCATTTTCAATGTGCTTGTACTTTTTAACACTTACACGCAAATTTAAATTGATTTTTTTCAGTCTATTGTGTGTCTTATAAAAATGTGTGTACTTTACAAATTGTGTAACTTATAATTTATATTTTTCATTTGTACTTTATGTATCATTGCATTTACTTTAGAATTATTTTACTCATTTTTGACATTATAAACTACAAGAAGAATTCAACAACAAATGTTGTTAAACTCTCAACTTTCGTCCCATAATCTAAATTGTTCACTTACTATCTTTCTCTGATTTACGATACACAACCTAGTCTTCCATTTATATTGCCGGCTTCATTTTTTTTTTAAATTCTTCTGTTATATTATCTTCCAATATTTAATGAACAAGTCAGTCATATTTTCATATTCTTGCGTGTATTATGGTTCGCGCCAGCGGCATTATTATCGAAGTATTGTCAAAATATGGTCTGCGCCAGCGACACGCACTCTGCATATTTAATATATATAATTCAATACAAAAATATATTTAATGTATATTATACAAGTGTACAAAAATGTGCTCTCCATATTTAATGTATTTCAGTAAAAATTTGTACTTTATAAAAAATGTCCTTTACTCATATATTTTATAAAAATATATATTTAAAATCATTTTCAATGGGCGTGTACTTTAATAAATAATGCATGTACTTTGTTAAAGTACACACATGAGAAACAAAGTACACATATATTGAAAATGTTTAATCTTAATTGATTTCTTAGTAGTTTGGTTTTTATTTTTATATAATTGTCAGTATATACATGCTCTCTATATTTTCATAGCTCATACATATATTGTGGTGCACACAAGAAGCATTTTAAACTTTATATTATAAGAATATTAACTATTATCATCAAAATAAAAAGATATGCATTAAAGTCAAATATAATTTCATTCATTAATTAAAAAAACTTACAACTGATTTGAAAAAAGGTAAAAAAATTAAAACTGATTTGAAAAAAAAACATTAAATATAAAAAATATCATCTGGAAATCAAAGGAAACTGTCTAAAGGGTCTGGAAGACCACCGATAAAATTTGAGATGACCTGAATTATGTGCTCCAGTATTGAAAGGACCTGAGTCGTATAATCCATCTTCGGCATATAATTTTCCAGAAGTATGTTAGCCTCGTAGGTAGAGAAATTGGCGAGGGCTTCGTGGGTTTTTGACGAAGACGCATCCTCTTGAAATATGTTGTATGGGATGGGTGGGAGTCCCGGGGATCCTTTTTTAACGTATTCGTTAAAGGTGTCAATTGCTCGAATAATATAGAAAATGTCTTCCTCAGTCATTCTTAATTATTCCCTATAACTGTTTGCATTTTGAAGAGCTTCTCTCTAAGACTCTACTGGTACAACCATTTTGACGTTTTTATATTTTAACTTACAATGGTAAAGATTACAACAAGGTTATGTTTTTTATAGGCCAAGTAAGACTTAGGATTTTGAGCCCAATAATTATGGTAGGTCGTGGCTGTATTGATAAATGAAGTAAATAACATGTAAACTTCCATAGTTTGAATGTATTTGGCAAATGTTGACTTAATAAATAGTTTAGTATATGGGTGTACACGTGTTATTATTTGGACAGAATGTTGTACACGTGTGATTCTTTTTTATTTTTACTAATATTTTGTAATGTTGTGTGTGTACTTTAAGAATATTGTTTAGTATAGGAAAATAATATAAAGTACACGCATAGAATTACAAATTACACGAGAAATTTCGTAATGTTGTACGTGTACTTTGTAGTGCTTGCATATACTTTGTGATTCTTGTTCGTTGTGGTCAAATATTGAAAAGTATGCCCAAATTATTACAAAATACACTTGAGTTTTTGTTTACATTTTACGTGTACTTTGCAATGTTATGCGTGCACTTTGGGATTTTTTGTTTGTTATGGGAAAACAAAGCAAAGTACACGCATAATACTATAAAATTACACGCATCATATGCTTGTACTTTACATGGTTTAATCCATAAATATTCCAACCATATTTATGTACTAATGTATTTAATCCTTTGTATATCCTACGTGTTGAATGGTTTGTGCCAGTGACACCAGTTTTTTAGTACATATTATATAGAACTACATTGAATAAGAAAATAAAAAAATTACAATCATTTGTCCCCCTATTAAAAAAAAAATCAAAAAACCTATACAATTATTTATCCTCCTATTAACATTCAGTGTATAAAATGCATTAGCTATATATGCTCTTTGATGGAGAATTTTGTCATCTTGAAATAATTATCTGAGCGCAGCTCATTTAGCAACTTGTTACATATAGCATATACAGAACACGCCACAGTCAACAGTACAATTAAAATAAAACAAATATATTTTGTTAATATAATGTGAATGAAATTTGTTGAAATGTCTTGTGATGAATTGTGCGTGTGTTTAATGAAGAGTGTTTGATCTTACCCATTATTTTATCTCAGGCATTCATGATTTTTGATTAGTTCAAAATTGAGATCATAACTCAAGAGCCGACCTATTGCTGGTTTTTCCTCTTTGGATAGTGTATCTTCAAAATCCACCCCTTCCATATATATTTGTATTTTACCTCTTTCACTTATTTGTGGAACTTGGTCCTTCAATTTGTACAATATTTTTTTGAACGAAGAAAACTTTAAGAGGAAAAACTATGAGTTTATATAATATACAAAAGCACATGTAACATAAATAAGTTTATGGCGTAGCACACATATTGATGTCGTTGTAGTATGATGTGAATTTATTGATGTCCAACGGGAAGAAAGAGTCCATATGTATAAATGTATTGTCTTGTTTGTATATAACTGATAATGTAAAATGTCCTCTATTGTCACATATTGTATGTCTCATTGAAATGAGTAGAATATCATAAATTTAAAAAAAAATCCAAATTATGTTTTTCTAAATGTTCCTTATACATGTTGTTATTATTATTTCGGATGGCTTCCAGTTAAAGTAATAGATTTTTTAGTAAGAAACAAAATGATGGTATATATCTAATGGTGATGGGCAAAGATTTAGGTTTTATGTTCCTTACCCAAGCATATAAGTTAAAAGTGTACGTAGCTTGGAGTCCATTATTCTTCATTTTCGTCTCCATTAAATGGGAGATGGATTGAATTATATGTTTCACACATTTAAAAAGGTAAGAATAAAAAGATGGAAATTTAATGAATGTCATATGTTTTGATTGCATACTTCATTTGATATTTCTTCGTCGTTCAGCAATTCTTTAATATTGTCAGTGCAAGCGAATGATGAGTCTTCGGTTGAATAGAGACAATCGCTTAACTTCAAAATAAGAAATAATGTGAGAATAATAATTGAAACATGTATGTAATCTACGATCTTTAAATATATGCGTGTACTTTCTTAATTTATTCTTGTACTTAATAAAGTACACACATATAGTTCAATACAAAAATGAATGTACTTTGTAAAACTAATCTTTTACTTGAGTAACTAATGCATGTATTTCATTGATAATGCATGTACTTTATTATACTTTGGATGTTCTTTATTTCAAAATGTGTGTACTTTATAAAAATATTAGATTATATAATATGGAGCTATAATTTAAAAAATTATCAGGCATTGTAATATTCGTATATATACATAAGTGTATTACAAAATAAAAATAAGTGCATATCACCATAAAAATTAGTTGGTTTCAAAATAAAAAAAACATAATATTTACCCTGTTTTCTTCTCCAATGTGAAGTACTCTTTCAATTTATTTTGGGCTTTTCTGTAAGGTATGTTGTACATTGTAGCTTTGCATATCTGCTTCATTTACTGCTATTGAAGAAGACTTGCCTTTATTATTATGCCTTTTTCTTTTTTTGTTGCCACAATAGTGGATTTATTGATTGTTCTATTTTTTCCTTTCAGTTGCAATTCAACAGGAGCTTCATTCGAAGGATTTTTAATCTTTTCTTATTTTGACAAATCATTAATAGGATGTGAATATACAAAATCATCATCAATGTTTTATTTATGGTCGTCTATTTCTTGGATTCTCACATATATTGAGTTATGATGCTTTATTTCTTCATCCTTTTTAGAAAAGGGAGGACCTCAAATCTTCTATCTTTTGATTGAGAATTTTATTTGCTATCTCTTGGAGAAAACAAAACATCATGTTTAACTTATGGATTATTTAATAAACATTCCATAAACCTCAATGAAAATGAAACCAATGTCAAACAACAAGAGAATTTTTGGATTAACTATATTGATAATGCGAGTACTTTATTGAACTAAGAGTGTACTTTATAAAACTATGGATCATCATCATTAGAAAATGCATATAATTTATGAAATTATTTGCATACTCTCCATTATTTTTTAATAACTAACAAAGTATACCTAAGTACACGCAAAACATTACAAAGTACACATAAAAGTACAAATAATTTCACGTGTAGTTTGTAGTGATATGCGTGTACTTTATATTTTCCTCAAAGAACAAGAAAAAAATCACAAAATATACGCATAGCATTACACTTGTAATATGTACTTTGTAGTGATATGTGTGTGATTTATATTTTGTCAAAAGAACAAATGAGAAATAATAAAGTACACGCATAACATTACAAAGTACATGCAAATTTACATAATAACTTTCAAGTTTTATGTGTGTACTTAAATAACCGATGCAACAGTGCATGTAATTTAACATAAATATGGACAAATAATTACAAATATATTTGTAATATAAGCAAATTACCTCCTCACTGAGTTTTCCAAAAGGTGTATTTATATCTTTCAAGAACCTATCGTTGGCTTCAAACAAGTAGTTAATGTTATGCTGAAGTTGTTATGCTGTGATCCTTTGAGTTTATGGTGAATCTCCAGTAGTATTCAGACTATTTTTACAATTAAATTTTCAATTTTAAGTTGGGCATTTTCTTCTTCTAATTTTTTATTCAGTTACGGTCGTTTTTCTTCGACTCTTCAAATTGATTTTTCAACTCGTTATTCAAACAAATTTGTTGGGCCTTATCCTCATCCAACTTTTTTATTTGTTAACTGACATTATTTTTCAACTCTTGAAGCTAAATTTTCAATAGTGTATTGAAAAATAGTGTATTGATCTTCACGAAAGGGTTTATATTTTTATTTGACCATTTTGGAGTCTTCGTGAGGAATATTGGAAGTAAGTGGGTTAAATTTGGAATTTGGAGAAATTATAGGTAGTAGTCCTTCAAATGAGTTAAGGTCGTTCACACAAGATTCCTAAGTCCATCCATATTCCTAGGTCATTCGAAGTGGGGATCAAACAAGGATGGAACGAGACTCCACTTCAAGCTGAACAGACTAGCTAAAAGGTCGTTTGAAGTCCCGTTCAAATAAGCATCCTTTCTCGTTCGAATGAGCGTAACAAAAATTTTTAAATTGGGTTTCCATTATGTGCTATTACGTTTTGGGATCTTGGATTGATGAGGTGTCAAAATTTGGTGTGCGCTGATAGGCAAAAACGGGGTTTGGGGTAGTTTTATAAGTCTCGTTTAGGGTTCGTTTGGGTGACTTAGAGTTAGAGGAAGAAAATAAAGTGGGGAAGGTGGGTGTTCCTCCATTTTTAGCATTTCTTCCCTCTTTCCACCACAAATCACCATGCTACCATCATATATCAACATTGTAAAACCATATTTTACTAGTATTCTATCACATTTGAACCACATATACCGATTTCCTCCATTGATGAACAAACCTTCGAATTTTTGAGGTGTTATTGGGGGGAGGGGGGAGTGTTGGAGATGAAGGTGGAGGACCTTTGTGAAGTTTTGAAGAGGGTCTTTGATGAAACATTCATGGAGAAAGATTGGTAGTGCTAGGCGACCTTTTGAAGGTCACCTTAGGAGATGGGAGGTTTCCATATTCTTAGACATTTTAAACTATAATTGTTGGATCTCCATTTGAGGTGAAAAACTCTACTATTAGTATTAAGACTCTATTTCATAATATTGGTCTTGTTGTTAGATTATAAGAGTAGGATGCATTTGAACAAAATGCTCTTTTGATGAGGGTAAAATATGGATGAATATTTCAAAGTTTCTTGAAAATAAAGTTTGGAATTTTATGGTAATGGTGCATTTCTAGAAGTTTGGTGCTGAACATTTTATGAAATAAAATGTTTGAAAATAATGTTTATCTTGCAAAAAGGAAAATATTATAAAAGTTGGACATTTGTTGAAGTTTTGAGAAATAAAAATGTCCTTTAGGTTTGAAAAGTATATTTTTCAAGTGTTATAAATTTCTACAACAAATTCTATGTTTAACCCATTTAATAGGATTTTTGGAATTAAAATACATCTTCTCATGTATAAAAAAAGGTTTAATGAAGGGTTATTAGGCTTAAAAATGAAAGAAAAAAAGACTGAAAAATTCATCCCTTAAGGTGTGTGTAATGGGTGTTGAAATGTGATAAAAAAGTGAGATTTTAAGACTACATTTATTAATAAAGAAAATGGTATTTTTCTTATATGGATGTATTATATGTTCAACAATTTCTTGGAAAGAAAAGTAAAGGAATAAAAATGTTTCTAACTTGAGAACAATGTTACTCCAAATGTTAAAAAAGTATTAATGTGTTAAAAGCATAAAAAAGTTAGTGTGGGTAACTTAATGATGTTTGAAAAATCAATACTTGTGAAATTGGAGGAAAAGATAAGTTTGGATACAAATGAGTAAAATGGTAATTTTACTCAAAGTGGAATATTTTATGAAATACAAATATTGGAAAGGCTGTTACACAAATTAGTCCCTAATGAACATGATTTAGGAATAAAATCAATGCTAAAGTGTAAAGGGCATGCGACGATGATGTTTCAAAGTGTAACACAAGGTGGGGTGAAACCTCAGGTTTTGGCTTCGACCAGGTAAAAGGGAAATTGAAATAATATAGACATTTGTTAAATGTTAAAACATATTAATAAGGACTTGGATGACACCGGGAAAAATAAGGAGGGCACGGGTCCCTGGGGCGAAAGACCCAAAATCATTGGGCATAGTATATGGTATGAATAGCCGGCTATGTGGGGCCATTAAAGTGTGCGGTTATTGGAAGATTTTGGGAAAAAGATAATGAAAATGGAACATGTCAGGAAATGAGTTGTAGTGAATATTTGGAAATATAACATAACTTGAATGAATTAACAAATGTTCCGCTAAAGGATTAAATGGACAAGTAATGTGAAAATTGACTAATGTCCATAAGGTAAAGAAAATGTAAAGTTAAGTGATTAAATGGGTGCTTCAGAAACCTAATGAGTTTTAACTCATAAGTAACATAAGAGTGTGTTCATGAAAGGTTTTCAAAGGAAAAATAAGTACTTTTTAATAAGACATTCGTGTGTTGAAAGTGTGATTTTCAAAGAAAATACTAATATGGAATGGTAGATTAAAAGTGAGTAAAATTCGGTGAAGGAAAAGATTTTTCTTAAACCAAGTGCATTGGTTTAAGTATTTAACCGGGTGTGCTTAATCAAGGTATAAATGTCAAGTCACGTAAAATGGACTATCTTTTACGAGATTAAGGTGAATTAATCGGGGTAAATAACATTTTTAAAATAAAAATTGTTTCATGCATGTAAGTATATATATGAATGTGGTAATTGCATGTGCACGTAAATATACGTGCTAGAGTTTTCTTTATATCGTTCGATTCTATAATTCATTTTGTATATTTCTCACTAACCATTCGACTCACTCCCTTATCTTTGGTATGGCAGGTTAGGTGTGATTTCGTATTTTGAGAGCGTTATACAAGTAAATACTCTACTTAATTTTATGTTAGTAGCTCTGTATGCTTGGATTCTGGGGATGCTTCCCGCAGGTCCCTCACATAGTTTTCTTATAAATGGGAATCTCATGCTAAACAAGTAAAATGGTGATTAAAGAAAACTAGACTGGAAACATTATTTAGGATGTTTCATTACACTCCACACCTAATCCTTGGGTTGGACCGGGTTGGCCATGGGTGACCTAAGAATTCGGGTTGGAGCTTACAAATAGTATCAAAGATCTAGGTTCAAGGTTCCTTTCGGGAGCTACGTGATGAGGTCGGTATTAGATCTTTTGACCTCATTGTTGGTTTTGGGTTTGTCATGCTAGATTGGTGATGGTTTGTGTTCGTGTTCGTGACGGTAAAGTCAAAGGAACTTGCAGGACGAATAAGTTATTGCCAAGTGGCATATAACCAAGTTAGTTATTATTAATCACTTTAGCACTTTTGATGTAGATATGACAGTAACATGTGAGTGTATGGGCGAGGCCATAGTGGTGACACCATGATTTTTAGTGTGGGGTACTTCTGTGTTAAGGTGTTTGTTGAGGTGTAGATATATCTTAATGATGCCCGTTGAATTTGAAACGTGAATTATTTAAAGTGAATCGTGGAGATTAGGTGACTAGTTTGTCATACCTAAACATCATTGATTTATGATAGGATTTGGTGAAGTTCTTTGTTTAGGTGCTTTTGGGTACCTAGTACCGATGATGTGATTAGGCGAATTCAATCCTTATGGTAGTATCATCTTGTAAGGCAATTGATTATTCGGTAAATATGAGGAATTGCGTTGGTCAACACTTGGGGATGTGTACTCATTTTGAGTCGATGAATTATTTTTGTTGTGGATAAGTGTCTTTTGCGGTTGTTGACGCAAAGTTATACCTCTCCAGGTATAATGATGAGAGTTATGGGCAAATTACGACATATGCAAAAATGATTATTAGGGAGGCTTAGGAGGGAATTATATATAGTTTTCATGTCAGGGTTTTAGAAGTTATGATGCAATTTTGGAGGATAATATCTTTAGTTATGTCGATGATGCAGACCTAAGGGTTTATAGGTTGTGGGTGACGTCATGTATCCTGTCAAAATCCTTAGTGATGTTCGTTTATGATTTAGTATGTTTCCTAGGGTCCCAATAATTTAGAAGGGTAATCAGATTATTATCTAAGTGCTAGGGATGTTTAGTCATATGTTTAATGAAAATATGTGAGGTAATCCTAGCATGAATATGGATTAAAGGCATCCTAGAGTGCCCGTAGGAAAAATTGGTTGTGTGGCATCATTGAGAAATAGGAATTCACTTGTTGTGATATCTTAAAGTGTTAAATGGTTTCATCTTAAAGTGTCCAATGGTTAAGGTGAGGCATATGTAGAGGCTCGTAGTGGAATAAGACTTAATTATGGGAAAGAGTCTAGCTTTAAGTAGACTTTATCAAATTCATGAGTTCTAATTTTATAACACTTATTTATGTGCAAGAGTCCAACTTAAAATAGACTTCTTCACAAATGAAAGTTCTTGAGAGTCCTGATCGTTGGAATATTATATTATGGTATCAAGAGAAATTCTAGAGTATAACCACCATGCGACCACCTTAAAGGGTAAATATTCTTGGATAACAATGAAGTCCCCAGTCGATCGATGAGAGTCGTTTGATCGACTTACCCAGAACTGGTGCACTTATTCTGACCAGGTTTGCATGAAAAAAACCTCCATAGTCTTCTTAAATATTCGCGAGACTTTACTAAACTTTGTCAAAGATTAAACCCCACCCTTGTACATTATTTTAAGTGTTTAAAAACCTTACAATTGCTCTCCATAAATTTGAAAAAAATGGCAACTAAATTATTACAAACTAAATTATTACACCGACATTGAATAGAGAGATGCAAAAAACTATAGATAAACCACTTTAAGATCCAATCACACATATAATAAATGCGTACCCACGGAAAAAGGGTTATATATGAAGAATCTCTCCAAAATCATATTAGTCTGAAAGAATAACACCATTCACATAACATGTAAAAACTTAAGTTTACTTATTTGGACAAGATACGCCTTTTTTAATGAATGATTAATCTCAAGAAAGGTTGTGATACCAATTGTTGGTGATAGATACAGACGAAATAAAAAAATTTAGACGTGAAAATTCAATTAATCAATTATAAAAAGAAGCAAAATAAAATACTAGGTTTGAATAACAGACCTAAGATTTAGAAGAGAATACCTTACCAGATCCGGTTCTAATCGGATAGAGAGAAAGGTATATGTTGTAGATGTAGGGTGGCCTTGTTTTGGATCTCCAAAACCTTGGTTTAACCATTTTTACACTATAATATTCTAGTGTACAATACTTTCCAAAGTTAGGTTGGTGGGTGGACACCCACTGAAGTGAAAACCCTTGCTAAAACATGAGATATGGTGGTATCTCCTTAGCATCCTTCTCTAAAAATGTGAATAATGTTTTCTCTCACCACTGTAAAATATTAATTCTTGTCATTAATCATTAAGACCCCCGCCCACACCTTTGTATACAAGTTTAAAAGGTGGGTTGAGTTAAATAGATTTTTTGAGAATATGGGCCTGAAAACTTGGGTATTTGGACTACTTAAGTGTGAACCCGCCTATTTTAATACCGGGTGGACAATCCGCTTCTAAAATAAAATAGGAATATCAATATGGTCTTATTCTCATCATCATTACTGCAATCAAACAATATAAATAATACGAATAAAATCATACAATAAATTGAGTTGAATAAATTACATAGTTAAATAATGAGTGTGAACCGAATAAATCAATGGTCACCAAATAATAACATCCACTGAACAAAACTGAATAACAACTGAGTACTAAAATAAAATATCCAAACAGTAATATAAAATCCTATCATCTACGGGCAACACGTTCAAACCGACTACTGTTATTTCACACCGGGGGTTTTGAAAATAAAAACAAGGAAAAATAATTACCCGTGGATCAAAGACGAAAAGTTTAAAATATTTTGCAAGTTGATAATTGTTTCAAATCGTTTAGAACTTGTAGTGTATTACTTTCAAAAAACTCTTCTAGAAGTAGGACATAAATATCTTATCTTGAACAAAATAATGTTGATAGTCACCCCATGTAATATCATAATATTTATTCTGAATAACTGTGCATAGTGACCCGTCATGTAATCCATCCAAGCTGGCAAGAAATGTGGTACCTTAGTTAATTGATCCACAATGACTCAGATGGAATAGTGACCCTTCTGTGATGTCAATAACCCTATGATAAAGTCCATCAAAATATTCTTCCATATCTCTGTTGGAATTTTCAACGACTGTAGAACCCTAGATGGTGTATGATGATCAACCTTCACCATTTGATAAGTGGTGCACCTAGAGACAAACTCTGTTATGTCCCGCTTCTTTCTATCCCACCAATATCGTTGACTCATATCATGGTACATCTTATCCACTCCGAGATACAAAAAAAATCATGGACAAAGTCCCTCCTCAATAACAGTATGTCATAGTTCCTCATTGTCTTAGATTATTATCCTCCTATTAAAGTGTAAAACGCCCTCATAATTGACCGAGTAAGACTCCACTCCACCCACTAATAACTACTGAACCCTTTGTTGATAAGAAGGATCCCGTTCTTGTGCCTTCATGACCCTCAAAATGATTTCGAGTGTGATAGTCATCACTACTATATATGCCCTAACTACCTCATCCTCCTAATAAATCTCTGTACACTTCGCCTTTCACTTTGCTTCTAACTACCCTTCTAGTATACGGCTCAATTCATCTTCCACTATATTAAACTCCCCTAATGATACTTAATATCAAACTGATAATCTCTTATGAACTCAAGACACCTATGCTGCCTCATGTTCAACTCCTTTTGTGTAAAAAGGTACTAAAGTAACTTGTGATTCATGAACAATCGAAACTTCTACCTCAATAGAAAGTTCCTTCAAATCCTCAAGGCAAAAATGACTACTCCTAACTATAAGTTGTGAGTAGGACAGTTACTCTCCTAGGGCTGAAGCTTGTGAGATGCATAACTTATGGACCACTCCTCCTATTGTAGCTCTCCCCAAGTCACTATAAGCATGCATTAGTGAAAACAAATTACTCCACTCCACCTTTAAGCAGTGCGAGAACTGGTGCTGAAGTTAATTTATCCTTTTTCTCATCAAAAATCATCTAATAGTGGCCATCCCAAATAAAAGGTACTCCCTTACGAGTCAAGTTTTTCAAAGGACCCACAATCATCAAAATTCCTCTGATGAACTAATGGTAGTACCTTATTAACCTGAAAAAATTACATACCCATATCAGTGTCAGGGGCTAGCCCACTGATACGACGCAAATATTGTGTATTTAACCCGTTAACCTACGCGTTATTAGCCCCCTCAGGTATCTTAATCCCCATATTTATGCTCGTTAACCAAATAACCTCAGATTTCTATATATACATGCTTTTCATGAGTTAATTGAGATTTTGTAGGTATTTGGATGCTTCGTATGGAGTTCAGACGCTTTTCGAAAAAGTTTCATCGACTTTTGCAGCTTTGGGGGCATTTTAGTAATTTTTAAATTCGGATTTGATTCCCGAGCTCTTCACGAAAGTTGAAGAACTATGATTTATCTTCGTGTGGCCTTCGACGGTGCATGATTTCGATTTAAAATGAGGGAGTTATGGCATTTTTAGGATGGTTTTGACTTAAAAAGTACACTCAAAGTCACATTCAAGGGCATTATAGTCATTTAATATTTTAGTTTTTTGGCCTAATGTCTTCTTGGATGTTGTATCTCTCTGAGTTATCTTCGCGTAGCCTCCGATCGTGACTAATTTCGAGCTATGACGAAGAAATGACGGTATTTTCCATAAAACAGGACAAAGCTGCAGATTGCAGACTTGTAGGTTCGAATCGATTCTGCCAGTCCGAATCGATTCGGTTTGGCACCGGAAAGTCTGCAAATTACTACTTTTAAGTTGGTTTTGGTGGGTTATTTATAGTTAAAAATTGTGTTAAGTTGGGAGATTATTTTTAGGCATTAGTTAGGGTTAGAAATTAGATTTTTTGGGGATTTTGGTTGGAGCTTCCCTCTCCTCCTTTCTCTTTGGGTTCATCCCATTCATGTAAGTATATTACTATTCATTATCACTTTCCTTTGTTTAATGCTTATTTACTTGATTTATTGCTTCGTAGTTACTTTTATTGCTTAGATAGCTAGTTGAAGTTTGTTAATTCTTGTTTTCCTTTGTTAATTAGTTGTATTACTTAGTTTAATCATGTCTAGTGAGTAGTTTTAAGGGTTGGGATTGCGTGTCCGCCATTGATGGGAGTCGAGCTCCAAAAATTAGGTTTTTGTGTACAATTGCATTTAATTGAAACCTCCCATATTAAAGTCGGATTATTATGAGTTTAACTTTCTTTGTCATGCAACGTTAGTATTTATAGTGATAATTCGAATTTAATCCGCGTGTGACCATTTTTGATTAAATATTTAATCTCGCAACTTTGGGTTAAATTACTTATTGTGTGATGTCTATGATTAATTAAAAATGCTCGATTAAATTTTTTTGAACCGAAATTCTAATTATTAGTTGTTTAGCCCATGGCGGGTACGCGATCCCGAGTCTCATTTTAATTAGTTGTAATTTAGCGTTAACTTCTTATTTTTTCCTTTTTCACCATTTCAACCCATCACCTTTTACACTTTTATTCTTGAAGTTTTAAAGAAATTAAAATATAAAATTCAATCACTCCCTGTGGATTTCTTACGATACCAGACTTACCGTTGTGCTTGCCTCGCAAGTGTAGTAGTAGCTTAGGTTTTTGCATGTAGAGCGGGAGCCGAAATCAACGACGGTGTCCCTACACGAACAATCGGTTTCCCTCACATCAAAATGGCACCGTTGCCGGGGAGTGTGTTTTAGATTGTTATTGTTTTATTATTTCGTAATATCTCTTTCATTCATATTTGTATTCTTTATTTTTCGCTTTATTTTTTACTTGTGCTAGATTGTTTTGAGAAATTGAAATTTTGCTGCTTGTCGCTTTGTTGAATATCTTATTTTTAAATGTCTCGCTATTACCCTTTAGATAACCTTAATTGTTATGAGAATTGTTTTTCAAGTTATACTCCCAAAACAATGAGAGAATGCCTACAAATTCTAGAGGATGATCGCATTGAGCGTGAAATTCAAGAGTATGTACGTGATCCCTCATCTCCTTGTGAGGGTAATTTGGAACGCGGAGAATCCATTAGCTATGAGCAACCCGCACAAGAAGATGAAATGTCTTCTTATTCGTTTGATTATGAGTTAATGATTAAGGAAATAAATGACCAATCTGAAAGTTCTCAAGCTTAGTTTCTATAAAATGATGCCATGCTCGATGAGATTATTTCTTCACAAAATCAGGTTGAGGTTGACACTTGCGTTTCATTTCCACCCCTTTTTGTTGAAGAAATAATTGAGAGTGAGCCAAGCTTTAGCACTTTCGATTTTCAACCTCTTATTAATGCTTTCTATTGTATTGAGGTTGTTGGTCCTTCCTTTCCTTTACTCCCTACTATTACCGAACAATTAAATTTATCACAAGATCAATTGAAAGTGTTGAGAACTTTGACCCGATTCTTGAATGAGTATGTTATTTTGAGATGCTTCATCTCATGGGCTTTTCACTTGCACTTTCCCCACCTCCCCTTCCAATTGAAGAATCTTGGGGATGTGATTTTTATTTTTCTGAGACTAATGTAGTCTTGTCCCCCATAGTATCCAAATCCCCCACTGTCCTCCAAAAATTGATAATTGACGATGGTTCATTTCTTACGCGTTACACATGCCTTCCGTTTTTCAAACAGAGTTATTATTTTTTGTGAGGCATGTCCACTTTGGAGGGTCCACCGTTGATCTTTCAAAGTCAAATCCATGTTTGGGTGGACCCTCAACTATTTAGACTTCTAGTGTATAGTTATTGTCTAGTCTAAATAGTAGGTTGTAAATAATTTTCTTTTTAATTTTCTTTTTTTTTTCTTTTAATTTACTCTAGTGTGATTAGTTAACTTTTTGCTATTTTTTTTTGCTATGCTCGGTACCTTGTTTGGTAGATTCATTTGGACTCGTGCTTATGGAGATCGCTCCAATTTTGGGTAATATCGTTCTTTTCCTCTCTTTGTGTTGTGTTCTTAATGCGCATTGAGGAAAATGCAACATTTAAGTAAGGGGGTGTAGGATATTCTATCCATTTCATGTGTAGTCCATTGATTTTCTTACTTGGTAGTTACTTAGTATGCCTTTTTGTTAAAAATTAAAAATTTTCAAAAATATTTTCTTTCTTTTTTCTCTTTTGTTGGGCATTTGGCCTTGTTTTTTATGATAAATTTTAATAATTTCCCGATCCAATAAATAACTCAATGATGCATGTTCTCGATTTTAGAAGTTATTAGACTTTAGTCCTAAAATCATTTATATTGTGATTAACTTCATGAATTAAACTTTAATCCCATGAGCACATGAACTTTTATTGTTCTATTGATTTGGTTTAAGATTTTTATGACTCAGTAATCTTTTGTTGCATTGTATATACTTACACCGAGTAAGCTTTGTACCTTTCGTCATTTGTGGGTGTATACACTATTCTATTCTCATTGAAAACTTTGAATTCATTGGTAATCTCACTATTCTTTCATTTGATCGTTCATTAATTGATTTCATACTTGAAATGTGTTACTTGAGGATGTTTTTCATATATTATTTTGACTCGAGAATTGCATAAACTTTATGAAATGATCATGGGAAATCTTTGTTATATCACCCATATTAGCATTGAACTCACCTTATATAGTTCCTTAGTCAACCCACTTGATCCTAAATACTAGCCTTTCTTTTCATTACCCAAAATCCCATAACCAACTCCAAATTGGAGTTATACACCATACATATTACCCTACATACCCTTGTTTGGATTGTTGCTTGGGATTGAATGATATTGTTATTTTGTGATTTCAATTTGAGTATGATAAGAGTAAGAAAAAGAAAGAAAAAGAGTGAAAAAGAGAAAGTTAAAAACAAAAGAAAACAAAAGAAAAAAGTGAGAAAAAGAAGAAAAGAAAAAGAAAGAGAAAGTTGTTTATATTGTTTGAATTGTTTCTATAAGTTTTGATTGCTCTCTCGATTGTTATATCTAATGATCGTTTGGAAATCATTTGTCCACTTTTGATATAGCCCGCATTTTCTCATTATCCCAAGTTTTCATCCCAAACACTTTGAATCCGTATATACATCCCTTTCATTTCGTACCTTAACCTAACCTACATTACAACCCTATTTTAAGTCCTATGTGATCTTAAGTAGATGTAATTCAAAGGTTTAAATAGTTTTGATAATCTGTGAAAATGCATTTCGCCTCTTTTATATTTGCTGTATCCTTTCACTTAGATTGCAATTTTTATTTCCTATATAGCGTTCTTCATTTGTGACATGTGCACGGCCTAGTTTCCCTTTACATTTACTCCTTATGCCCGCATGTCCCGTGTGTTACCTCCCTGTTTCAAGTGAATTCATTTGACGAGTGTAATGCCCGTGAGGATTCAGTTTTATGCATGCTTTGATATTTAGTATCCGAGTTATTTAAGTTTTTTGCCAAATCATACTTTGCATATTTTCACTTACCTCCCACATGTTAGAGTTTCAATTCATTGAGGTGCATTCGATAATGTTAATAACTACGGACTTTTCACGTGAATTCGTTTGCTATGCTAATAAAATGTTGAAATCTTGTTCGTATTGTTGAGTTTGTCTCATGTTGGGTTGGGCATATTTTGAGGAAACCATGTGATGTTTGTGGGTATCATGTCTGAAAACCCTCATGAGACACCACTCGTCCACTAGGGTAACCTAAGGTTTTAACAGATTATTACATACGCTAAATGCAATCGTTCGCCCAAGAAAGTGGTATTATCGTTTCTTATCCCATTTTTGTACTTGTATCCTGCTTTTGGTTTTCGTGTAGTTCTTGTTGTTTCCTATTTCATTGCTAGGGACTAGCAATGTGTAAGTTAGGGGGGTGATACGACACAAATATTGCGTATTTCACCCGTTAACCTACGCATTATTAGCCCCCTCAGGTATCTTAATCCCCACATTTATGCTCGTTAACCAGATAACCTCGGATTTCTATATATACATGCTTTGCATGAGTTAATTGAGATTTTGTAGGTATTTGGATGCTTCGTATGAAGTTCGGACGCTTTCCGAAAAAGTTTCATCGACTTTTGCAGCTTTGGAGGCATTTTAATAATTTTTAAATTTGGGTTTGATTCCCGAGCTCTTCACATAAGTTGAATCACTATGATTTCTCTTCGTGTGGCCGTCGACGGTGCATGATTTCGATGTATAATGAGGGAGTTATGGCATTTTTAGGATGGTTTTGACTTAAAAAGTACACTCAAAGTCACATTCAAGAGCATTTTAGTCATTTAATATTTTAGTTGTTTGGCCTAATGTCTTCTTGGATGTTGTATCTCTCTGAGTTATCTTCGCGTAGCCTCCGATCGCGCCTAATTCCGAGCTATGCCGAAGAAATGACGGTATTTTCCGTAAAACAGGACAAAGCTGTAGATTGCAGACCTAGAGGTCCGAATCGATTCGGCCAGTCCGAATCGATTCGGTTTGGCACCAGAAAGTCTGAAAAATTACTACTTTTAAGTTGGTTTTTGGTGGGGTATTTATAGGTAAAAATTTTGTTAAGTTGGGAGATCATTTTTAGGCATTAGTTAGGGTTAGAAATCATATTTTTTTGGGACATTTGTTGGAGCTTCCCTCTCCTCCTTTCTCTTTGGGTTCATCCCATTCATGTAAGTATATTACTATTGATTGTGACTTTCCTTTGTTTAATGCTTATTTACTTGATTTCTTGCTTTGTAGTTTCTTTTATTCCTTAGATAAATAGTTGTAATTTGTTAATTCTAGTTTTCCTTTGTTAATTAGTTGTATTACTTAGTTTAATCATGTGTAGTGAGTAGTTTTAAGGGTTGGGATTGCGTGTCCGCCATTGATGGGCATCAAGCTACGAAAATTAGGTTTTTGTGTACAATTGCATTTAATTGAAACCTCCCATATTAAAGTCGGATTATTATGCGTTTAACTTTCTTTGTCATGCAACGTTAGTGTTTATAGCGATAATCCGAATTTAATCTGCGTGTGACCATATTTGATTAAATGTTTAATCTCGCAAGTTTGGGTTAAATTACTTATTGTGTGATGTTTATGATTAATTAAAAATGTTCTGTTAATTATTGTTGAGCCGAAATTCTAATTATTAGTTGTTTAGCCCATGGCAGGTACGTGATCCCGACTCTCGTTTTAATTAGTTGTAATTTAGCGTTAACTTCTTATTTTTCCCTTTTTCACCATTTCAACCCATCACCTTTTACACTTTTATTCTTGAAGTTTTAAAGTAATTAAAATATAAAATTCAATCACTCCCAGTGGATTTCTTACGATACCTGACTTACCATTGTGCTTGCATCGCAAGTATAGTAGTAGCTTAGGTTTTTGCATGTAGAGGGGGAGCAGATTTCAAAGACAGTGTCCCTACATGAACACTCGGTTTTCCTCGCATCACCCACTCCCTCACCATTGGTACCATAATTGAATCCATAAAAAATGCCTCTTTTGAAGATAATATGACCTAAGAATCTCACCTTAACCAAAATCCATATTTCTCAAATTTGGTATACAACTGGTGGCCTCGTAAAGTCTGAAGAACCGTACACCAATTCTCTACAGCTCAACCTCTTTCTAAGAATCTTTTTGAGAAAAAATCAAGATGTTATCTATGTACATAATGAAAATATGATCCAAGAAATCCCCGAACACATTGTTTATGAAATCTATGAAAACTTCTGGCACATTGGTTTGCCCTAACGGAATAACCCTAACCTCATAAGACCTGTATCTTGTAAAAAATGCAGTTTTAGGAATATCCCTCTCTCTGATACACGGGTCATGGTACCCTGACCTTAAAATCAATTTGAGAGAAGTAGAATGCTCATTTCAACTGATTCAAAATGTCATCGATACATGTGAATGAATACTTGTTCTGGATCATGACCTTGTTCAACTCCCAGTTGTCGATACATAATATCAATGACCCGTTATTCTTCTTCACTAGTGATTTACTCCTACGGATAAAACTCTTCCCCAAATACTCTGTCAACACTATCGTCTTAGTCGCTGATTCTAAATCAATTATAAACTTAATCTTCTAATTTGAAAGTAACCCTAGTATATCCTCAAACACATCAACGTAGTTCCTAACAACAATGATCGAATGTAGTGAGATGACTAAACCATCTAAAGTCTCCTTCTCAATATAATATCAATACGTGCTCGACCCTCCCTTTAGATGAGTCATCGCCACAAGAAACATTTTCTTCCCTAGATTAGTGAACATGATAGTCCAACTCAAGTAGTCCACCATCACTCTATACGTCACTAACAAGTTCATACCCAGAATGACATAGTACTCATCCAAATTGAATACTAGCATATCTGCTACTAAGCATAACCTCCCCATGTTCACATCCGCTCCCTTACAAATGGAACGAATAAGAGTCCCACCTCCCAATGGTGAATTTATTGTCATAATAATGTGTGAGGAAAAATCCATTAAACCTGTCACATGTGAAAATTTAGTACTCTTAATTTGTTCCATTTGAGGGGAACAAATCTAACATAACAAATGAGTTTGATGCTCTCGTGTCAAACAGAACCCGCCCCATATGGCCATGACTGAAAACATACCTTCAATCGTCGGTGCTAACACAGGTCCTCAAACGTGATACACATTCATAAACTTCCCCTACCCTAGTGGAATCGATAATGGTGGAACTGTCGTTGGGACTGGAATTTGCTATAACTCTTGCCCCAATTGAGCACATTACTCCTGACCTCTATCCCTATTTGGGCATACATGTTGCAAGTGGCCCTATTCCCAACATAAAAAAAATCTCCTAGTGAAATCTGACAGACTCAGACCCTTACGTGGTTACCGCTATCTCGAGCCCTGTTAGCCCTGATAAACTCGACACCATTGGCCCCTGATTTAGTTCCCCTAGCACTGCTAGCCTTGAGGGATGTACTACTGGACTTGATCCTTTTTGAAATTTTCGTTACTTGGCCTGAATCTCTTAGAAGACTCCCCGTTACTAGGAACCCCTCTTATGTTGCCTCTGTTGCTATTGCGGTGCCCCTTTGATACCGCTACCCTAGTCTAGCCCTACTCGTTATACTCTCTAGTACTCTTTGTTCCACTCAAATGGAAGTAATGATACTAATAGTGGAACAACACGATACCAATGAACTAAGTGTAAGTTCGAATGCCTAATAAGTTCTAGCAAATCCTCCAAGTGAAGCCATCGGTAAAGTTGAGGACCCTATTTTCCTAAGTGTTCACCTTGTGTAGAAGAATGTTTTCCAGGAACATAAACTCTTCCTCATACTTGGACACAGTCCGGTCCTCCAACGAGATATCTAAGAATTTCCTCCTCATCTCCGTTTGAATTGTTGACAGATAGAATTTATGGTCAATCCATTCCCAGAACTCATGTATCATTATAATGACCCTCTACCTCGATGTAGTCTCTAACTCCCACCACTGGAAAACTGCCCCTAATAGCTAGAATGTAGCTAGTATCTTCTTCTGAGTGTCACTACACTGAACCATGCAAAATTGCCTCTGGATATCCTCCTTCCAAGTATAATCACGTCCTCACTCCTATAGAACTCTAGCGGATGGACCTTTTGAAAGTCCTCTTTGACTCTCACCCAAATTAATGGCAATTGGAGTGTCGAAACAAGTACTGCCTGTTATGGTTGTTCCTAGGGGAAATGTTGTTCTAGGGTGGTCATTACGACATTGACCTCCAGTGAGATAATGGTTGCGACCTCTACTACGGTCACAGTCCCCTAAGTAGCTTGTGGCTCTGACTGAGCCTCCTTATATGCGGCCCTCCTTGTGGCATGTGATGGTCTACCACTTGTAACACCCCAAGTTTATTGGATTGTTTAAGGGAAGAAAATATAATGCATGTGATAGTTTTAATTTTTTTTTGTTACGTTATCAAACACATATTGAAGTTTTTGGGACGAAATTTCATTAATGTGGGTAGGTTGTAATACCTCGAAGTTTATAAATAATTTTAAACAATGAATATTTTTAAAATTTAATTTGTAAATATTAAAAAAACGTATTTTGTTAAGAATTATATTACTATATTTGAAAATATTGGATAACACACGGACTTAATTTTCAATGACGAAAATTCATTAAGTGAAATTTTGGATAACACACGGACTTAATAACCCAAAATTTTCAAAATTTATTAAGTGAAATTTATAATTTATTGTGAAAAAATGACTACTTTATTTTAGTAGTAATAATAATAATAGTTGTATTTTCTATGGTAATTTGTGTGTAGTGTGTTAATTTCAGGATATTTGTATAGACTAGTATGCTAATGTCTTATAATACTTGTGGGATTTGATGTTTTCTTTTCTTATGTGTAATCACGTGGGGAAGAATTATTGTAGAGATCAATGAATTCTAAGTGATAATCCATCTTTACTAAGAAAAAGAACATGATGAGTTGATAGCTTTATAGGTACTAGTTATGCCCACATGCGTTGCACGTGTGGTCATTTCCAGATATTAATCTTCCACTGCAAATCTGTGAATGACAAAGTAATAAAAATACTTGCAAAATATTATGTAGAATCTGTTTTGTTAGAATATAAAATCAATCATTACCCCAAAAACCAAACATCCATTCAACTGTAAACTATACAAGATATTCCCGTGAATACTCTAAATCTATCACAAACGAAATCAGAACTCCCTACTCAAAAGCAGGAAGAAATACACACAAACACGTATGTATATATAATCCGAATAAATATATCACAATGAAATTAGCTTGAAATGATTTATAGGGAAATATCATTAAAAAAAAGAAGTTAAAAAAAGTTTCAGCAAGCAAATTCCAAATCGCAGTTATTGAAAGATGACATTTGATAAAAAAAACGCGTGTAATCCTAAAAATTGAAAATTTAATGCTTAAATATGTTGCTTTTGACGTTTATTAGGATTCAAAGGTTCTTCTTCCTATTCAACTTTATGAGCGACGAACATGGATGACATTATTCGAAGAACCTTTGTACATAATTTTTGTTCCGTTACATGATCTAATTGATGGATTTATATTGCGTAGAAGAATGGCTGGACAATTAATGTTTAAGTTTCAATGCGTGTGGTGGCAATCCATTCAGCATCAAAGAATTTAAAAATTCTTCTTGGTAATAGTTGTGCGTGTCATCCACAGCTTTATCAAAGCTATTTAATGTCTTCAATTCTCCGGGGAACATATCAATCATCATATCATTGAGTGAGTCTACGTGCTCATTTATTGTTGTAAGAATTGTTCGATCTGTCAAGAAGTTTGGCAAGTTGGCATTTGTATTTAATGATGGGAAGATAACGTCAACGAAAAACTGTTCGGGTCCCTCATCATGTGTTGATGCTTCCGTCCCATTGCCAATCCTTAGAAGGAAATCACTAAGTGAGGAATTGATACCCAAATGTTTAATTACTTAATCATCACTATGAAGTTAAGCAGGGCATTAGTTCTTTTTAGTCATTACATTTACATAATATGATGGATGGATTATCAATATTAACATATCAATACAACAACTTTCAAAGATAAATTACGTGAGACAGAGAAACTGCATTCATGTTTATTGAAAATAAATTACAAAATAACAAAGAGAAACCATCCGGTTAATAAGTATGGCCAAACCTTAGTTTCTAAGAGATTAAAACAATTTACTCAACAATAAGATGAATTGTAAATTAATTTTAAAAAATTAAAAAAAATTATGGTACTTGAATAAGTGCAATGTATTCCATAAGTCTCCATAAACCATGAACTAAATAAGTGAGACTAAGAGCACGAAAGAACAAACTGAAATTCTTTTAACACTATGTATATAAAGATGCTAAGATACAGTTTATAGTGTGTATTTGAGTTGACAAAGATAATTCAACCAAGGCATGTAATTGTAGCTTCAGTAAGGTAATTTGGACTAATTTTGCTCACTTATTATGTTGTTCTTGGAGGTTATATTTTTCTTAGTTGGGGAGTTACAACCTCAACCGACGTAAGACTTAATAAGAAGAATATATGTATGTAGAGAGACAAAATGAATACATTGAAACATACCGTGTGAAAAAATTCCAACACAGAGGAATTTTAAAAATAATCTTTTTACTCTTTAAAAAAATGGTCCGCGTCAGCGGTACGCATAGGCGAGGACCATTTTTTTACTATCATGGTACGCGTCAGTGGTATGTATAGGCGGTATTATAAAACATTTAAAATAAAATGTATAAAAAAATAATTTTAAACAATTTTTTAAGTGCCAAAAGATTTTATTTCAAAAAAATTGTTTTAAGTAAAATCCAAGCATGGGAGTGTTTTAAGAAAATTGTTACAAAAATTATAATAGTTACAAAAATTATTTTATAAAAATAAAAAGTCAGCAGTTCCAAAACAGTAACTATTAGAATCTTAATTTTTTTAAAATAAAATCTTTAGGCACCTAAAAAATTGTTTAAAATTGTTTTTTTGTGCATTTTTTTTAAAATGTTTTATAATACGCGAGCAAAATAAAATTAACACAATATGGCTCGACACATCTCAAAATCTTAATTTTACGTAAAATGAATATGACACATATGAAAGTGACATGGCACGACACAAAATCCATTTTTTTACGAAATGCGAACACAACCAACTTGTCGTGTTGTATTTTAAGTGAGTTGTGTTAGTATTTGGTAAAAAATGAGATTTCGTGTTGTGTCATATTACTTTTATAGGTGAAAATAAAATTTTGAGGTGTGTCGTGTCATTTTTATTTTGATTTGGTTCGTGTTTGGTTAAAAAAATAACATATATTATGGCGTGACACTTTTACTTGGGTCGTGTTCATGTTTTGTAAAAAAATAATATTGCATGTTGTGTCGTGTCACTTTTATTAGGATCGTGTTCATGTTTGGTTAAAAACAAATTCTCGTGTCATGTTGGGTGGAGTTGCTTTTATTTGAGTCATGTTCCGCTATAAAAAAAATTTCAATTTAAAAAACAGTTTTTTATTTGTTAATTTTTTTCTCAATTTTATGTAAAAACATTTTTTTTGAAAAAAAATAGTTTTTAAATCTATCTTAAAAAAAACTTCTATAAAAGTATCATAACAGTTTTTTTTCAAATAAAAAGGGTTTTTAAAACTATCATAACAGTTTTTTTAATAGTTTTTATAAAAAAATAGTTATTTTTTAATTTTAAAAAATAAAAAAATATTTTAAAAATTGTTTAAAATACTGTTTTTTATTAAAAAAAAAAATTAACAAATAAAAAATATTTGTTTGATCTTTAGAGCAAAAGGCAAGTTTGTCTTTTAAAAAGTAATTGGAGTGTTTTAAGAATTTTTAGAATCTTTAAGAAATAAACATGAATACAAATATGTCCAACTGAAAAATACATATGAATGCATAAAAAACAATAATCTAATAAGGTATGAACTTGGTAATTTTTTAACTTAAAAAATATATATAATTTTTCTGAAATTGTTTTTGAATTTAGAATTATTATAAAATATGAATTGAACAACAATAAAATTGAAAATACAAAATCTGAGCACAAAAGAGAGACAGCATTCATGAATGAGATAGATATAATTATAAAAATTATGCATTTGCTTTTAAATTAACAAATGCATATATTTTATGGCAAATGAAAAAAGAGCAAAAAATTAGAGAGGAAATTAGGAGTATTGACCTTGTTTTTTGGACAAGGTCAATACTCCTAATTTCCTCTCTATTTTTTTGGACATTCCATGAATCTGATAGGAAGATGAAGGAACTTGGGCAGTTGACTTTTGATTTTCATGGTTTCAAGATGAATGTATTTGGAAGTTTTGTTAGATGAATGTATTAAGAGAGAGAACGTATCAACTTAAGATTCATGGAATGATTTTAATTTAATGAATGTGTGAGACTAATATTAAGGGTATGATAGGAAATGTTAATTTAATGAGGGTAATTTAGTACTTTGAGATTTGAAGATGAACTTCCCTCTTTTTAAGTAGTAGAGATAAGGGGATATGGCAAGTAACTGATTGATAGATAAGAATAAGAAATATAGTGGGTAGTGTAAATCAATCATGTGGATACGTCAGAAAAATCGTTGCGGCTTAACATCACTTGAGTTCTTTTTATGAGAACATTTTCTTGTGAATATGTCAATCCGTTTACCCTTATTAGTTCTCGTAGAATATTTTGAAGTCATATAACCAATTATATATAAATAGGAGTATTGTCCGGTGTGAATTAAAAAAAAAACTAGAGGTTGAAAATTTTGAGAGAACCATAGAGTGGGATGATAAATTGATCTTCTGCTTTACCAAAATTGACTCAACATGCAAATGACCTTACGGAGATTGTTGGTGAATTTTGACACAAGAATTTATTATATGTCTATAATTATTTATGGTTCATGATTTAAGGTATTGTATTTACACAATATGCTCCTTTAAATCTCCCAGGAGTATTATTTTGTTCCTCGTTTATTTGCTCTCATCTTGAATATATCACATTTATTGAAATCCCATGTGTTATTCGATTGATATTATGTATTGCGTGATTTGGGCTAGTGCTGTGAAATTTTTATATGACATTGAGAATGGGCACCCACCAAAAGTTCAATATTCGGAATAAGTCTTTGAGATTCCTAAGTGGGGTAAGATGAGGCCTGGTGACCCATTGATGTGTTGTTGAGAAATAAATTGGTAAAATTCTTAGGTGTCGCATTGGACTCGTATACGATTTTGTATAGCTGCATTTTGTTTATCGTTATCGTGTTGAGAATCTATTCGTGTCATATTGTGTACTTCCCTGACTTTTATTTTAGTGCCAGGTGATTATGGATTTGAGACGATGTCGGTGATGAAGAAATTTGGATGATAAGTGAGATACAAATTATTATTCGTAAAACAATGTGTATTTTTTTTGGAGCTTTTTATTATTTTTAGTATAACAAAATTGTGTAATTATTTGGAGATGAATAATTGTAAAATTTTGTATTATTGAGTGAAACTAGAATTTGGTGTAATAAATTTATTTACTTTTATTTAGGTGACTCACTTTAGTTTATTGGTGAAAGTTATATGCCCTGTTTACACTATTGAGGATTTTACTTTAATTTTAAGCAAAGTGATGGATCAAATTTTTTTCGGGTTATTACACCACTCTTGGCCTTTGGTATATGAAACTAAATCAAAACTAAACGAGATTCACTTATATCATAAATAACAGTAGAAGAATACAGATGCTCAATATGAAACAACCGTCCTAAATATAGGGATTTATATCAAAGAAAAACAATGCTGATAACATAGCAAGTTTGCACAGATCCTAAGGACACTAGAACATGATGCCCTGATACCAACTGTGACAACTCGCCTATTCTAATACCGAGTGACCAATCCTCTACTAAAATAAAATAGGAATATCAGTATGGTCTCTTTCTCGACATCACTATAGAAATCAAACAATATAAATAATACGAATAAAACCATATAAAAGATGAATATAATAAATCATTATACATATATAAATATTTACTGTGAGCGGAATAAACCATCGGTCACCAAATAACAACATCCACTGAACAAAATTGAATAACAACTCAATATTGGAATAAAATATCCTGATAGTAATATAAAGTCCTATCATATATGGGAAACATGCCCAAAATGAATATTATAATGAAAAGATCCTATCGAGATGTAATAAGTTGAGGCATCTAAAAATAATGATGTAGCATCTATAGCTACTGCAATGGAAAGAGCGGTTCTATCCCTGCTGCTACTGGACATTTGGGGTTCTAAAAAGAAAAATAAGGAAAAATAATTCCCCACAGTTCAAAGCCCGAAAAAGAGAAAATATTTTACAAGAGATAATTATTTTAAATCAATTAAAACTTGCAGTGTATTCCTTTATAATTAACTGGTCTCACTCACATGAGATCAAGCCTCACCTCTCAACTACAATGCGCACCTAATGTGTTCATTTCATTATCCTAATGAAACAATCTGGTCTAACTAGAACATGTAACTGCTATCCAATGCCAAACCCCATTAGCACTCTCTATTAGTTAAGTGTAACTACCTTCACTAGTTATACGTTCGTAAATAGTATTGTAGCGAAACACTTCCTATAGATAGATATTCACGTAATAAGTATAACATCGCTACATCCATGATATAAGTAAATATATAAACTATATCATATAAACATATTGATATACCAGTCGCCATATACGTATAATCATATCACCAGGGCTAAGACCTCATGGATACATCCCTCGTGTGCTATTCGACTCTAGGCATCATTCATTACCCTAAGCCACCAAGTAGGTATCTCACAACCGATCCTGATTCATAGACATATGTCCTGGGGTTGCAATTATACCAGATCGCACCCAATTGGTCCCCAATCCAATACCTATCCTCGCACATGGATAGTGGCCATGCAATAGTCTTATGACCCAGGGAATCGATCTGACACCTGTTGGTCAATGCTAGGGTTTAATGCCCACTATGTGGAACCTCCTAAAATAGCACTACTGAGTAAGTAGGTTCAATATAAATAAGTAGCATACACACACACACACACACACACACACACACACACACACACACACATACACACACAACTCAAACATGTGTATATATAAAGTACCGAGCTCGCACGCGCATCCCACAGTGCACAGTTCACCCAATCTCGAATATCGAACCAACTTCCGATTAATTATTTAAATTATCACACGCTTGAATTCCTGGTTCTCCTCATTCTAACCCATATATTCGTTGACCTATCACGTATACAAACCCTTGGAAAGCCTTCCCTGCTAATCCGACAATACCTTGGAAGCCGCTATAATCGTTCCCCAATCCCTAAGGGGTAAAAATAACGCACAAACAAAAACTGGACTGGCCAGAAAACCTAATTGATTCACTGAAAGACCAAACTGATTCAGTTGAGCGAAGATAACTGGTTCTCTCCCCCATTGCATTGGTTCGGTTTTCTGGGTTGTATGTCATCTTCTTGCTTAGTTTTTTCTCAGTCAAGTGACAAACCACCCCTTACATCATTATACTAATATTCCAGAAGCATTGTAACATATAAATAACTCCGAATCACTTATTAAAACTGATGATAGCAAATCAAACATCAATCATATGCAATTTAAAAAAATTCCCCAAATTAATTCTCAATAGTTCAACCTTCCTATCAAAGTTGTACATGCCCATTTTGAAATTTACAGAATTAATTTCAAAATTCCTATATAATTAATACCAAATAGTATTCAATTTAAATCAGAAATTATTTATCACATATATCTCTAATTCATTAAGTCAAAGTTTCAATCTTTATAATTTCTAAAACCTATATTTTTATGTAATCATGAAAGTGATTAACTACGTATTAAAGAAAGTAATAACTTGACTTTGTGGATTGGATCCAAATATCTCTACGTTTGATGATGGGTCAAATCTGGAGATAGTATCTCTCTTCTCCTCTTCAAGTCATTTCTCTTTCGTTCCCCCTCTTTTCTCTTCTTTTGAATTCTCTCTTAATCTCACTTGTGTATATAATTAAAGGTGGGTTGCCATCCACCTTCCCAAAATTTCAAATACTCCTTTGATTTACCCGAATCCTTTTTTCCACTTAACCCTAAGTTGAAAAAGATCTTCCTACCCTTATACGGGTCCTGTAATGTCTAAAAAGTCCCCGAAACACAATCATAATACTTGGGTACCTAGTTTGGACTATTTTGACCCTTCCCGAATTATCGGTGCATTCGAAAAGGTCATCCAAGCCATCCAACTCCAATTGCGTAACGTATGCGTAGTCAATAAATTATACTTATCCCCCGATGTAACACACTAACGACATATAATAATAAATTGTCGCTTTCACTCATACGCGACACATAATAATTCACATATATATTAATTTATCACACGAAAGTAAATAATAATCCTCTATCTCGCTAATTAATATTTATTAAAACCTAACTTAATTTTTCATAAGTAATTTAATAACTATAAGCTAATAGAAATTAAGTAATAATAATAATAATAAAAGTATGGGGATTGCAACAAAGATCTAATATAAATAATTAAATAAGTTCTAAATAAATACTCGAAAATCCCAAATTACTTTTACCATAATTATATTTTTTTTCTTTATTTAATCATAAATAATTCCTCTAGGTAATTATGATTGCACTCCAATTTAATTATCTAAAAAACTACTCAAATGTAATGAGGTCTTTATTTGCAAAGTCAATTATGGTACATAATGCAATTCCTTGCATTAAGCTTCTAATACTCATTTCATTAAATCAATTTATCATAAATTTTTCTGAACTAACATCTAATCGATTCCTTGATTCTTAGACCTAACTTATTTTACTACTCCACCGGATTATAAATAATCCACTGATCTGGTTTACAAGTGGAAACAAATATTATAAGTATATCAAGGTATACCATAATCCAATGTATCTTTTGTTGTGAATTCCTCCGAATTAAAATCTAAGACCTACTTATATAATTGCCACACAATATGTGGAGATCATTTTATTCAATCCAAGACTGAATCACACCCATAGCAATAAAAGTATCAATTAATTAAATATTTCAATTCTCCTTATTCTCTGGACTAAGAATCTATTTATCCTATGCAAATAGAGTGAGATTTCTCATGCCTAACTAAGACAAACCTTAGACTCTAATTTCACGGGAGGTCATATCCAATATATTCTTGGGACTCGAACTATCATACAACTTCTTGAACCATTCCCCTAGTTTGAGATGAATTATTAGGATTGCATCGCAACCATTCCAATAGGATGTCATATTCGTATTTAGGTTGTGAATTGTTGAATAATGCTAGAACCATAATTCTAATCTCCTTGTTATCAACCCGAAGTTGACTCACTAGAATTCATAGAAAGCTCTATTGACCGACATTAAACATGAAACAATATACTTAAAGCATTCTCACAACTTTATTTTTTAATTCAAAATGAATAAAGCAATCTTAATTAATCAATAATAGAATGATTACACACTATTTTATGAATAAACCCAACCAGTGTCAAGCATGATTACACCATTTGAGGTTATTACCTTCTAGGACCAAATACACAAGATTTTGTATAAGGCCTAAGTTCAAGCTTTGGATATTGTGGTAAGTAGTGTTTAGAAACATCTTGAATATATTATCCTAGTTCAGACAACCCCTATTTCTTGGAAATTATAAGCTCCATAAGCTTTAGAGTCACTTTGAAGCTTTATTAGGCAACCATTTGAAAAGTTATCTGATTTTACCTTTTCTAGTAAACTTTGGACAAATTGCTCTTGTGTTACCGAAATTGAAGGTTTAGAGGGAAATGTCGTGAATGCACTATGCATTGGGTATCATTCACTTTCTTATCATATCGCAATCATGGCTTAAGAAAGAACTAGGGAAAATACTTTATATACGAACATAAACATCTTTTCAAGGAAGAAAGCTAAAATAGCCAAAGGTTTACAGAGTTAGGAGCCATTCGAATCAGAAAGTCTTCGCTCCTTTTTTTAAAAAGAATAGTTGGAGTGACAAATGTCTAGAGTTAATATTGCACATGATGTGGCCAGCGTGGAAGCGATAGACTGCTGTAAGAGAATTGGCCAAATGTTTGGATAGATACATATATCAACCAATGGTGTTATTCTATTTGATGCAAGGTAGTTTCTGTAACAACCCGCCTAATGGGATACTGGGCGATCACTCATATATCAAATTATAACAAGAGTTACATGTGGATCATTCTTAGCATCACTGTCGAAAATCGATTTAATTACCAATATCCTATTAGGCGAGCATTAAAACTTTAACTTAACTACTCTTTTTAACAATAATAAATATAACATCCACACAGTTTTGCCGAAATGAAACTGAAATGAAATAAAATAACCGAACACTCGGTCAAAATATACAACCATATCGAATGAGGTACTAAAAGAATAAATAAATACAATTGAACCATTGGCTCGAATGTTTATACAGTACCTCCTATCTAGATTACAACGATGGAAGAGGCTATCAAAAACCTGCACGCATCCACAGCTGCTGCCGCTGACGTCTGACTCGAAAGAAGTGCCATCCAGGCGTCCCTGTGTCTGGACACCCATAATATATATATATATATATATATATATATATATAGCAAGAAAGGAAAAGTAGATAAACGGGTCAGAGCCCGAATTTTGAAAATATTTTGCAAGTGCATAAATACTTTATTTAAAAAAAAAAGAGTTTTACCTCATATTTAAATTGGTATCGCAGTCCCATGAGATACGCCTCACCTCTCCTCTAGTAGTGCACACCTAACGCATCCTAACAACATACCCTAGTCAAGCTCTCCTGGCCTAACTAGTCTATTCCCCAACTACTATATACCCCAGATAGTCCAAGCAATGTACTAAGGGCTAAATTTCACTCCAGTATCAACGCTATGCAATGTTCGTGCGTGGGTGTCTCGCAAAGCGAAATCCAAACAAGGAACCCCCCCGATACACTACTATGCGGCACAGTCGATCGTCGAGATCCGCCAGTCCCTCAGTACAGAATATATATATATATATATATATATATATATATATATATATATATATATATATATATATATATATATATATATATATCATATAATAAATATCAATATAAGAGCACTAAGGATGAAACTTCTCCCTAGTCTCAACAAATTGCCATATTTGTGAGTGGGGTGTCTCGTAAAGCGAAATCCAAACAAGGAACCCCCCCGATACACTACTATGCGGCAAGGTCGATTATCGGGATCCATTAGACCCTCGGTACTCGATTCATCCATATGTATATAATCATATTTTACCATAACCATCCGAATCTATCTCCCGGACTGAGGATTCATATATCAAGTATTTATCAATACTTTCATTTTTCTCAAAACTTCCCATTTCCCTTTTTATACTCAGGAAATGTAAATATAAAAGCCAATTCATTATCATGAATTGCTTTAACAAATCATATACTTTTAAAAGCCTGTTTTATTATCATAAAAATGCTTTTCCTTTATATGTCATCCCATTTCCCTTTTTATACTCCGGAAATGTACCCAAAGCCATTTCCATTATCATGAAAATGCTTTGATCAAATCATGATTCCCCATCCCTTCTTCCATCCGGGAGTGTTACCGAAACCAAACCTTTATCCCATTTCCCTTTTTATACTCAGGAAATGTAAATTAAAGCCAATTTCTTATCATAAATTGCTTTAATACAACTAAGACCGCCCCTCCGAGTTTTCCCACTGGACGCGCCCCTAAATGGCTATCATCTTCCAGGGCCTATCTATACAAGACAACCTGGGAACCTACCAACGTTGGGAAGGGGCCATATTGCCCGCGGGAAAGTCAGGACCACACCCAGAATCCCCTAACCAGCGCAGAAAACAAATAACCGCCCATATAGCCTATAGGACTATAGCCACCCTGCATTCATTAGCCATAGGGCATCACCATAACGCACGCAACTTCCCTTATGATAGCGATTTAGGGAGGTGTGTAGACATAATTTATCAATTATGAAAATCATTTACCTTTTTCCCATTTTGAAAATATTCATCTATATATTTTCAAAATCATTTATATCATATCATATATACTTAATCACATAGTATATATATATATACCATATATTCCTCCCTGAATATATAAAAATGGCCATATTTTCCAAACCATCGATTGATGACCAATAATCCCAAAGATTCTCTCAAAGAATCATAATCATGCATTCATATATGCATGATACTAAACCCAAAGTATTTTCTTACTTTAATAAGTAATACATACTTAAATCCCATCTACAGATTTATTTGGATATCTCTAATTATACTAATTCACTCTAAGTGAATATACACATATATATACATTCCCAATTCCTCAAGTCCCTCAGGACTTAACCCTCTATAATACTCTAATTTAGAGGGCCCTTAAACTTTAAACTCAAAGAGGAGAAATAATCTTAATCTCCAAAATCTTGGGCTGAAAACAGGGCACCGGTCGACCGATCCTAGACCCACGGTCTACCGCGGGTTGTAAATAAGCCTACGAAACAAAGCAGTAGGCCCTTCCTCCTTGACACGGTCGATCGACCTTAGGTGCGCGGTCGACCGGTCACACCAGGTCTCCCAAAATTAAATCCTCAATTCCTTTATCCAACAACCCAAATTCATTTTCGGGGTTTCTATACTACCCCAAAAATTATCTCGAACATCTACGCAATTAATTCTAGCCGTAATTTTTCCAATTCCTGATTTGATTTCCGAGTTGATGATTTCAACCCGGAGCTTCCATCTTGTAAAAATCATATCAAATCGTAGAAAAATCAGAATAATACGCGGTCAGTGCCCACACGACCGTATTGAAAACATATACAACTTTCGTGTTTTGGCCGAAAGCTAAATCAATCCTTTTCCTGGCCAAAAAGGCCCCCTAAAGTGACAGGTTACTATTCATCATCTTCTCCGAGACGATTTCGGCCATTAAAGCTTCTCCCAAGCTTTTGTTGCCTGACCCAACGTCCTACAACCTCAACCAACTACCAATACACATATATTAAGGGTTCTAAACATCCTAGAACCCAAAATCACTAATTAATTTAGGTTAAAACCTAAGTTCCACAAATTGAGATATTATTGGGGTTTAATTGTTTTAACCTCCAAAAACCCGTTTTATCCACGATAATCCACCCCAAAACCTTTAGGGTTTGTTTAGACCAAACTACGGTATGAGATATTTATGCAAAAAGATAAACAAAGCAAGTAAACACTTACCTCGTGGATAAAATCCGACGTCCTCGAGCCGAATCTCGCGGAGGCTGGCCGGAATCTCCCCCTTTTTCCTCTTTTCTTCCCTCTATCTCTCTTCCCTCTCTTCTTTCTTCTTTATCTTCTCTTTTCTCCCCCTCTCCCTCCTTTTATAAGGAGAAAAGGGTTTAACCCCTTTAAAACCAAAAAACGACTCGTTTACCCAATTACGAGTTACATTTACCTCTAAAATTACCCGAAACTCATTTTCGAAAATTGAACACTCTTTTTTGACTATCTCGAACATTCCGAGACTCGTGGCGCAGTCGAAATTTTCATCCGAGGTACTTGACCGCAAATCACTATTCTAACCCAAAATAAATAATTGCGGGTTTTTCCAATTAAAAATCTTACCTCGTGTCGCTTTACTCAACGACGACATATAGTTAAAATATTTCGACCTATATAGTCCCAAAAATAATTACAACTTCCATCGAAAACCATTAAATCCTCGAGAATCCCCAAAATCACTATTTAGGGAAATTCCCCAAATTGCTAATTTATTTTTTTATTTATGGAATTTAATTGTCTCCAAAAGGGCGGGTTGTTATAGTTTCAAATAAAAACAAAAAATCTTGCTTATGAAAACTTTTGCATAAATTTTAGGTCTCTTGTATTCAAACATTTCATTAATACACAACTTTTCCAACATATAATGAAATTATGTATTTTTTTCTTGCCACCTTCCTTCCAAAATGATTAGGTAATATGACCATAGAAATATGGCATTTCTTTTCTTAATTGAATGTAACCATTGAAGTCTCTTAAATGACATGATATACCCTTAAATGCTATATAAACTTGGAATGGTACTTTCTACCTCGAGGAACATTTCACATCTTCTAGATCCTTTGGTCCCAAAGGCAAAATGGTGTAATAACTCATGACTTTGGAGACTTAGAAATTAAATTTTTGGGAAAATAAAATTTACTTAAATTGGAGAATTATAAAATTTGGGAAATGAGGTCCAAAAATAGAGAATATTTTAAAGTATTCTGGATGATGATTTTGAGGGTACCATCGATCCCGGAAGGGTCGAGATAGTCAAAATGATTGTCATTGGGTTTTATTTCGGTTCCGAATTATTTTTAAGTCAGTTTGACTCGATTGGAGTAAACGAGTCATTTAAAGTGTGTATTAACATTTAAAATTCGGTTTATTATTTTAAGGAATTTAAGGCTTACGAATGAAGCCTTCTTATTTGAGAAAAGGAGAGAAAGAGAAAAGAAGAGAGAAAGAAGAGAGAAAGGAGGAAGAAAGGAAGAGAGAGGAAGAAAAGCTTGGAGAATCCGACCCAAATGCGACATCGTGGACGATCCAACCTCTACAAATATGAGGCAAGTGTTTAATCTTGCTAAATAAGTCATTTGTGTATTTCATTTCATAATTTGTGGGTTAAAGAAATGATTTTTGGGTATTAATATCAAAACCTAGATTTTTGGGTTTAAATCTTGAAATTGATGTTTACATATGGGTTTAAGGGGTATAAATTGATGAGGTGAAATTATAGGATGTGTTTGATGTTAGAAACATTATTGGGTTACAAATTTATAGTTAGAAATTATTGATTTGGGATTTTGGGGAATTAGGTTTATGTAGAAAAATGACCATTTTGTAGCCTGCTGAACAGGTCGAATCGATTCGGCCTCTTTTAGAATCGATTCGGAATGTTGCAGAGTCCCAGGTCAGTGTGACCAAATCGATTCGGACCCAAGGTGAATCGATTCGGCCTGGGATAGTCTCCCAGGTCCTTTGGACCGAATTGATTCGCAGCTGTAGCGAATCGATTCGCCCTTGAGACTGAATCGATTCGGGTCAGGCCGAATCGATTCGAAAACAGGGTATTTTGAGGAATTTTTCTCTAGGATGATTTCTAGCCTTTTTTGGTTGGGATTATTGGTTCGGGACCTTGTTTTATGAAGTAAGAGATATATTTTGGGAGACACATAAGGGTTTTTTACATGTGATGAGTTTGGGGACTCCTTGAAATAAATTTGGGAATATATATTTGTATGCATTGGAGTTATAAATAGAGATAGTGAGAAACCTCATTGGGGATGGAAATCCAAAAATTAGATCAAAAGTGAGTCTAGATATAATGTGAAGTTAAGAACTCTTAGAGAGAGAGTTGCGAGGGTATGTGGGGAGATTAGAGGTTGATATCCATTTCGAATCCTAGGCGATAGGATTCTATTAAGTTAAAATTTGGGGGACCGATGAGAGAGAGTGGTTACGTATCCTTAGAAATGTTTAGATTACGGAACTAAGGGTAATGCAATAGGAGTAAGGGTTCATAAGAGCAATTGAACCTTAGACAAATTTGGGAACAATTGGATCGTACTATCAACTAGAATAACTAGTAGTATAAATTCTAGTCAGGATAGTTTATACATAATTGTACGGAAGTAACCATTGGGATAAGATGAGGTTTATAGACTATTAGTCACACACACACACACACACACACACACACACATATATATATATATATATATATACCAATGGTCAGATGGTACTAGAGATAATTATGTACGTTTGAATATAGATGAGATGTGTAGTGATGGGTTCCTACACTAAACCTTGGGTGATAACCCTAATGTTGAAAATATACATTTGTTTTGGGAGTCTATTCATCATAGGAAAAGTGGATAGATATGCTTCAAGTGAGGGATCGTATTCACATATCGCGGTAAATTAAATGTGTTGGGGTGACTGCTAGTATATTGAGGTTTATATATACTTAAGGCCGAGTTTATAAATAATATACATACAAATGAGAGGTTGTGTGTGTGTATATATATATATATATAAATATATATATATATGGATATGTGGATATATATATGTATAAATATGAATATTTGGATATATTTATGTTGTGATTATCTAAACCGTATATGATGTTTGATCATATGATGGGATCATATGGATGTATGTATATTGTGCATGTGAATAATATATATACTTATGTGGTTAAGCATACCCCGCTCATGCTATCATTGGGAGGTTTCCGCGCAGAGGGTGAGCATCCTGGCGAGAAAAGAAGGGTGTGGATATTCCCCAGGTCATAGTCATCCCATGTGTTATTATGTGATTTATATTTTTGGTATGAGACGTGGTGGGTATGTTTCGTCTCATTACTGGTTTGGAGCTATGACCGCTTCCCGGGACGTCGTGTGTGTGAGTTTACCATGAGATGGGTGTCGTTTAGTCCCACCATGGTGGTCCCAGTATTGCTACGTGAGCCGAGCACTGGGAAGATGATAGCATGATGCAGTTTATCGACGATATATATAGCCGGGTATATTATGTGGATGGCCATTATACATCATATGTGGTATGTACACTTGGCTATGGGAATGGATGATTGTGTGTATATATATATATATATATATATATATATATATATATGGTTAGAATAAAATGCCTATATATATATATTTGTATATCCTGTAGATAAAAGGATATGGAATCTTTGTGGAGTACATCTTGGATGATTATGTTGTACTAGATTTATGGGTGTTGATGTATCGCATTTAAGGAATATTTCGGTTACATCATCCCAAGGATATGATTGGATATTTTCAGTTGCTTTCACATTGTATTCTAAATTTTAGTAGTAGTAGTAGTAGTAGTAGTAGTAGTAGTAGTAGTAGTAGTAGTATACTATGGTATGTATGGCATTATGGATCTCTAGGATCGACATTGTCAAGGAATAGTGTAACGGGGTGGTTCCTTGTTTGGATTACGCTTTTCGAGACACCCCACGCATGAAACGTAGTGCAGTGTTGAGATTAGAGAAAAGTTATGTCAAATATTTATGTGTGGCATGATGGATCTCTGGGATCAATACTATCAAGGAGTAGTGTAGCGGGGTGGTTCCTTGTTTGGATTTCGCTTTTCGAGACACCCCACGCACGAAACGTAGTACAATGTTGAGAGTGGAGAGTAGTTATGTCAATAATAATTTGTATACATGTTAATTAGAAATTAAATCTTATGATTTAACCCAAATATAAATGGGTAACGTATTAAGAATTATAAATTAATTAAATTATTAACCGGAATCCATTAAGCCTATTATGGCATAATTGTTTGTAAACATAATATAGTATCATTAGAAAAGGGGTGTATTCTTGGGCTAAGATAGGAAGGAAAATCTCGTGGGAATAGGCGGGGCCTATGTGAAGTTAGGTAGTTCTTATAGTAGGGGGTAATTTAATTAAAACTTCAGGATGCGAATAGGTGCGCGCCATTAGATGAGAGGTGAGTTGGGGTTTCATGTGAGTGCGATTCAACTATAATTATGAAATAAGTGCACCGATATTTATTATGCACGGTTAACACACTTGCTAAATATTTTTCACAACTCAGGCTCTGACCCATTTACTTTTCTTTCCTGCCTGTATATATATATATATATTGTAAGAACCCTCGCCTTTAGGAGGATAATTTTATATCTAATGTACCGCATAAGGTAATTATATAAAATGTTGGAACTGGAGTAAATATTAATCTGATGAATTGAAGATTAATATTTACTGGGTTATGGTATATTTACTGCATGAGAAAGTAAATATCATACAGTTGTGTGTTTTATGGTGTCATATGATTTAGATGAAACTTTTGTTTAAATGAAATTGGAACTGGAAATAATTTATAAAATTGTCGGATGCCAGTTTAGAGGGTGTAATTAGTCCCGAAATGTCCGAGACAGTCAAAATAAGTGCCATATTGTGTTTTTGTATTTCTGGCACTTTTACCTGGTTTTAGCCTAAACGCGTATTTGCGAGTCATTTTAATGTGGTATTAACCACTTAAGTTGGGAGACTTTAGACTTAAGCCCCGATTTTAGTCTTCCTAATCCCCTAATTACCTCATTTTATGTCTTAAACATAGAGAGAAAAATAGAGAAAGAAAGAAGAAGAGAAAAGTAGGGAAAGAAGAGAGAAAATTGGAGATTGAAGATGGATTGTTTCTACTACACAAAGAAATATGAGATTTCAACTCTAAGGCAAGTTTTATACTTGCTAATATATGGTTTAAGATGCATAATTTGTGTGATAGTTGTGTATTTGCATTTATGGATCAACAATGGAATTTATGGGAATTAAACCCAAATCTTGATTTTGATGATGAAATTATGGATTATAATAGTTATAAATCATATTGGGATGATTTTGGGTAGATAAAAGTTTTTGGGTATGTTTGAAATGGAAAAGATTGGAGGTTTTGGAAAAATAGGGTTCTTAACCCTTAAAGTCACACTTAGCAAATTCGCAGGGGCGAATCGATTCGGCCTAGCCGAATCGATTTGCTAGAGGGGCGGTGTCAAGGACTGAAGGGTCCGAATCGATTCGGATGGTCCGAATTGATTCGGTAGGTTGCAATAAGTCAGGTCTTCTGATCCAAATCGATTCGGCTAGTCCGAATCGATTCGCTTTCAGTCCGAATCGATTCGGTCAGGGTGAATCGATTCGGTAGTGCTGCAATTTTGAGTGAATTTTCTAACTCAATTTCAATTCTTTCTCGTTAGGTTTAGGATTTAGGGACCTTCTTGCACGAGGTCAACTAAGGTTACTGGAGTCCTAGATGAGTTGAGGGACTTTCCTATCTTAGAAATAGTTATGTGGGGTTTTTTCCGAGGATACGCCCATTGATGTTAGGGCATTCCTTCTTCTAGTTGATTATTATAGAACCAGGAGATGTAGGAGTATGGTTGGGAGATTTTAGAAGCTCGATTGAGCTATGCTATTCTTGATGGTTTATGATACCTTCACAACGGTTCTCGGGAGAATAAATTGAAAGATTATTTATTCATCGAGGCTGCAATGATGATATAAATTACGTATGGCTCCGGATTAAAAAGGATGAATTAGTTACTAAATGTAAATGAAATTGGTTTCAAATAAAATGAAACATGCAATTGCTAAAATGCAAACGAATAAGGTTCTGGAAAATGAGATATAAATTGATAAAATGTAAATGGAATTGAATAGGAAACATACAATTGCTAAAACGTAATTGGTTATGGTAATGATGGTAAATTATAATTTACTTAGTCATTAATATGATAAATGGAAATATGGTGGAACACACCTCTCTAAATGACATCACAAGGGAAGTTCGCGCGTGAGGTGAATCCCCCTGACTAATGAATTCAGGGTGGATATAGTCCTAGGCCATGTGAGCGTTTATTGTTGTATATTTTTTTTGCGATGGGTAGGAGATTCTGGGTGTGGTCTTGACTACCCCGCAGGTACATGGTCGTTTCCCGATGTATTGCGATAGGTGCCCAGGTTGTCTTGTATAGATAGGCCCTGGAAGATGATGGTCATTTAGGGGCGCGCCCAGTGGGGAAACTCGGAGTGGAGGTCTTAGAATTCATTATATTTATATAAATATAATCAAGTGGGACTTGACGTTTGTGATATGCCATAAAGAGCATAAAGAAGTGCCACACAGAGCACAGTACAATGCCACAAAGAGCATTAAATGTTTATTATATTCCTGATAAGGAATGGAAATGCCAGGATGGGCATGTAATTGAAATAAAATCCATAAAGAGCTTATAATTATAGTTATAAATTCCTGATAAGGAATAAACTATGAAATGAATCGGTGTATTTGATGGAAGTTTTAATTATGTGAATCTTTCTTTTTCTCCTACTTTATTAATTTCTCATGCTTTTGCTTCATTGTCTTAAGTTATATTTTATAACTGTGTAGATAGACTTTTATCTTTTCTAGCATCATGATATTCATAACTGTCATACTCTTTATTCATCTGGTGATCATATAGAACCGGGACGTGACCCATTTCTACTTCTTGTTGTATTGGCATTTCATTTTCACTCAGGTACTCCGCCACAAGGATGCCTGATCTGAATTTCGATCCCCGTGTCTTCAGCAAGCCGTGATGAATTACGGGTATTACGGGACATTTTGTATAGACGTTTTCATTTTTGCACTCTAGTTAAGTTCAAGTATTTTATTCGGGCGAGAGGCCCAAGATTTTGTAAATGTCTAATGAAATGTATTGTATAAATCATTGAGTTTATTTAAATGATGTTATAAAGTTTGTTGACGGGTAGTACATTCGGTCTTTTTATTGTATTCTTGTTATTATTATTTAAATATGTCTTCGGGTTTCCCTTATCTTTTCAGGATTTGGGTTGTTTAAATTATTTCTTTAACTTTAAAACAAAATTTTTGGCAACCTATTTTCTGAAACAATGGGTGGTTATCCTGGGTACTCTATACTTTATTGTGATGCTGAGAATGATTCCGTCCAGGACTCTTCTTATATTGGAGTATTGGGTTGGCCACCCCCTATTTTGGTGAGCGAGTTGTCATAGATGGTATCTGAGCATCAAGTTCTAGAGTCCTTAGCAATCTGGGTGGACGCCTTAAGTTTTCAGCATTGCTTTTGACTTGACGTAGAGCCTTAGGATTAAGATCGTTTCTTTTTTAGTGAGATCTCGTTCTTCTGCCATAAGGAAGAACTGATAGAATCTTTTGGGCATTCGTGTGAGAATAGTAGGTCGATCGAAGAAGGGGCGTCATGAGAAGGATTTTTTAAGAACTGTAAAATGTGGTCGAGGATGAGGACCGCTTTGGAGGTCGCTACCTTTTTATAGCATTTTCTTGTCTTGCTACTACAACTACTAATATCAGTTGATGATGTTTTCCCAAGTGCCGCTAGAAGTAGAAAGTGGTACTAAGCTTGAGATTTCAAGCGATGTTAAATTGATGTGGGGAAGTGCCTTGAAGTAGCATGGAGGAAAATCCTTCACCCGTAGGGGTAGTGTTGAGGTGGTGAAAATGTAGTCACTGAATTCGTGGGTGCTGGAAGTTTGGCCTAAGAGAAGCCCGGTGGACACTTGCAATAGCGAGTTTCTTTGGAATTACTAAACTGATGAGAAGGTGGGTTCTCAAATGTTCACAAAATGCTCGGTTAAAGGCTGATAGTGAATAAAGTGTTGTACGGTTAGGGGGACCGTGCACCATATAATGATAGGCTCCAGAATAAGTGTCGTTAACACTTCTGATGGAGTAATTACCGTGAAACCCCATTGGTGGACATCCTCCTGGGGAGGTTTCATTGAACCGAGGAAGAGGAGGCCGAGAGCGTGTCCTCTTTTACTAAGAAAGTTAGAGGGACTGTGTGGGAAATTGTTGTCGGCCAGAGTCGAAACAATGGTTAGGATGTGGAATGTAGAACCACTCATTTTGATTTTTATTGATTAGAGAACCAGGACCAAGGTAAAGTGCCTAGTTGGGGAGTGGTGGAAGTAATACTTGGTTCGGATAAGACTCAAGTATGGAGTCTGAGAGACATTAGTATCGACCCTGAGTGATTGGCATAAACTATTGGTGGGAATTCCACCTTATTAGTGGGTGGTATATTCCTTAGGATAAGATAGAGTATTATTGTGTTTACTCTAAATTCGGGTGTGCATATCGAGTTTGTAATAGTATCGACATTATTATAGAAAGGTAATTATATGACCTCCGTGGTAGGGAAGTTTTATGATTTCTTCACTCGTTATGAAACGAGTGAGGATATTTTGAAGGTATATGTGTTATATGTGATATTTGGTATGAGTGTTTTATTGCTTGTTTCAATTGTATGTGGATGTTATGACTTATCTCCATGACCAACAAGGTTAAGTTGTAATGCATAAGAGGGGTTCCTTATTTGGATTTCGCTTTTGCGGGACGCTCCACGCGTGAACCTTAACGACGTTGGGAGTGGAGATATGTTACTTTTCCTTTCTCTTAGTTTATGTATTACATGAGAGTATAGATATTTTGGTTGGTTTGGGGTGATAGAAAGAAAATAAAGTTGTAAGGCTATCTCACTTCTAGTTTGAAATGGAACTAGTTGTTCTATAATATCTCTCCTGGATGAGACTTTATAGAGGTGGATCGAGGTAGATAGGAGATTTTTTATTGATTGTGTTATTTTACGTGAGTGTTTAATTGTTCGTTTGTATGTCCGTACGCTTTATATCCATGACCAACTAGTTAAGTTGGCATGTGTCGGAGGGGTTCCTTGTTAGGATTTCGCTTTGCGAGACACTCCGCCGCATGAACACTTAACGATGTTATGAGTGGAGAGGCGCTATTCTTTTTCTTTCTTTTATTTTTCTCTTGCTAGAAGTTAGGTTGAAAGGATTAGCCGAGAATCACGTAGAAGAGTGATTAAGGGCTATTAAAGTGCGAGATAGAGGCACTGTATGTAGTTCTCTCCTCTAAACTATGTGAGGGAGACTGAGATATGAAGTCGAATTGAGACTTCGGGTTGTGCCTGGATAAGAAGGCTATTTAAAAGATGTATATATTATGGGATAAGTATTTGTAAGACTTTACAAAAAGTAAATGTCTTGTTTGTTGAAATTCTCAAGTATTTGAATGATAAAACATGGAAATAGAATCGTATTAGTAGAGCTGCGAATTAATATTTTGTTTCCCGGTCCCTATCATGTGTCTTAGACCGCCATATCTTGATGACCGACTATGCGAGGTAGTATTGTAACGGGAGGCTTCCTTGTTTGGATTACGCTTCGGCGAGACGTCCCATGCATGAACCCGAGCTAATGTCGGAAGTTGAGTAAGGCCTTGGGCACTAGGGATATATAATTAGTATTATATGTCTATGACTTAGATAGGATATATATAGATCGACTTTAGTATTATTAGGACGTTAGGCCTCTAGGGTTTGTAACGTTAGTTTAGGAAGGTTGTAAGGAGTTGACCACAAATAAGTTGTTGGTTAACTCTATGAGGGATTAGATCCCTAGGAATGAGAGATATGGGGTTACGTGGAGATTTCACTTTTGGGGAGTTAATGGATGGGCTGACCTTCACTCCCGAGCTTATGATAGTAAGCTCGAGTGGGGATTTAATGAATAAGTTTCTGCCAGGTTGGGGAGTAATAATACTGAAGCATGGACCCATTGTTTATGCATCTCACAAGCTTAAACTTGTGGGAGGTATTATCCCATGCTTGAATTAAAATTCATTGTGGTAGTGATCACCTTAAATAGATAAGACACTACTCCCTAGGTAGGAAATTGATCCTCTCTCTAAAGGAATGCGATTGGGGTTGTATATGCGTCAGGTAGAAAACTCGTCGGAGAGAATTATGCGGGCACGAAAAGCCAAATGTAACGAACATGATTAGGGAGACTTTGTAATAAGAACACTCCGGTCTATGATTGACCATTTCACCTACTCGTGTGAAGGAGAGTACTGGTGGAATGAAGAAGGGTATATTCATAGGCGTCTTATTTGAAGCGCCGGCACCATTCTAGTCATGATACTATTTGAGGAAAGTGTTGATTGTTTGACCAGACCGTTGCTTCTCCGGTCATTTCGAACGGACGATATGTAGAGGAGTACGCTCCTCTTTTTATAGAGAAATGATAGAACTATAGGAGGTGCCTATATAAATGGTGGTGCACCGAGATTAGATATCCGTTTCGATGGTTCGGTAAAGTTTCCATGAAGGAATGGGAACCATATGGAAAGGATGTATATCTATCCACCCTAAGGTGGATGAATGAATGGGGGAAGTTGACTTAATGCCGAAAGGCATATCTTGAACGTGCGCCCCAGGATACAGAGCTATTGAGAGCATAGCTGCATAGGGGGGAAATCCCGTACAACCATTAGTCTTTTGAACGGCCTTATGAATAATTTCCTAAGGCATGGCACCGTGAGTGGCCTAGCGTGGCCGGTTGGGAAATTTGCATACTCGTTGGATATAACCAACAGGTAATATGTTCCTTGGACTTGGAGTGGTATCGAGATATTTCTTTAAAGATTTAGCTTTTGAGCCATACGCCTTGATGGGATACGTTAATGCGAAGAAAATTGGATTAGTGTGAGGTTAAACCAAGTAGCATTGGAGTAAGTATCCCCGAGGAGGGATGTAAAGAGATTTAGGGAGTAAAACGGTTTATGCCAAGTTGTGTGGGTATCCCCTTCCATTGTATGACGGTAGGATTGGTAGTTGTAAGGGACGCTTCGTGCTATTCCAGCGCACGAATAATGTAGACTGAGATCGATAGGGTTGACCTTAGTCTGGGTCTATTTGGAACGTTGCAATAACGAGGGGTTTGTTTAGGATGGTAGAATCCTAGTTTAGAATAGTATACCCTTTATGCATATAGGGTATTCCTGAATTTTGGGGGCAAAATTCCCTCATAAGGGAGGGAGTATGTAACAACCCTCGCCTTTAGGAGGCTAATTTTATAACTAATTTACCGCATAAGGTAATTATATAAAATGTTGGAACTAGAGTAAAAATTAATTTGATGAATTGAAGATTAATATCTACTAGGTTATGGTATATTTACTGCATGAGAAAGTAAATATCATACAGTTGTGTGTTTGATGATGTCATATGATTTAGATGACACTTTTGTTTAAATGAAATTGGAACTGGAAATAATTTATAAAATTATCAGATGCCAGTTTAGAGGGTGTAATTAGTCCCGAAATGTCTGAGACAATCAAAATAAGTGCCATATTGTGTTTTTGTATTTCTGATACTTTTACCTAGTTTTAGCCTAAACGCGTATTTGCGAGTCATTTTAATGTAGAATTAACCACTTAAGTTGGGAGACTTTAGACTTAAGCCCCGATTTTAGTCTTCCTAATCCCCTAATTACCTCATTTTACGTCTTAAACATAGAGAGAAAAAGAGAGAAAGAAAGAAGAAGAGAAAAGTAGAGAAAGAAGAGAGAAATTTGGAGATTGAAGATGGATTGTTGCTACTACACACAGAAATCTGAGATTTCAACTCTAAGGCAAGTTTTCTACTTGCTAATATATGGTTTAAGATGAATAATTTGTGTGATAGTTGTGTATTTGCATTTATGGATGAAAAATTGAATTTATGGGAATTAAACCCAAATCTTAATTTTGATGATGAAATTATTGATTATTGTAGTTATAAATCATATTGGGATGATTTTGGGTAGATAAAAGTTGTTGGGTATGTTTGAACTGGAAAATATTGGAGGTTTTCGAAAATTAGTGTTCTTAACCCTTAAAATCACACTTAGCAAATTCGCAGGGGCAAATCGATTCGGCCTGGCCGAATCGATTCGATAGAGGGGAAGTGTCCAGATCTGAAGGGTCCGAATCGATTCGAATGGTCCGAATAGATTCGGTAAGTTACAGTAAGTCAGGTCTTCAAATCCGAATCGATTCGGCTAGTCCGAATTGATTCTCTTTCAGTCCGAATCGATTCGGCCAGGGCGAATCTATTCGGTAGTGCTGCAATTTGGAGTGAATTTTCTAACTCAATTTCAATTATTTCTCGTTAGGTGTAGGATTTAGGGACCTTCTTGCATGAAGTCAACTAAGGGTCCTAGAGTCCTAGATGAGTTGAGGGACTTTCCTATCTTAGAAATAGGTTATGTGGTGGTTTTTTCGGGGATATGCCTATTGATGTTAGGGCATTACTTCTTGTAGTTGATTATTGAACGAGAAGATGTAGGAGTAGGGTTGAAGATTTTAGAAGCTCAATTGAGCTATGCTATTCTTGATGGTTTATAATACCTTCACAACGGTTCTCAGGAGAATAAATTGAAAGTTTATTTATCCATCGAGGCTGTAATGATGATATAAATTATGTATGGCTCCGAATTAAAAGGATAAATTAGTTACTAAATGTAAATGAAATTGGTTTCAAATAAAATGAAACATGCAATTGCTAAAATGTAAAGGAATAAGGTTTTGGAAAATGAGATATACATTTGATACAATGTAAATGGAATTGAATAGGAAACATACAATTGCTAAAACATAATTGGTTAAGGTAATGATGGTAAATGATAATTTACTTAGTCATTAATATGATAAACGGAAATATGGTTGAACACACCTCTCTAAATGACATCATAAGGGAAGTTCGCGCGTGAGGTGAAGCCCCTTGACTAATGAATGCAGGGTGGATATAGTCCTAGGCCATGTGAGCGTTTATTGTTGTATATTTTTCTGCGATGGGAAGGAGTTGTGGGTGTGGTCTTGACTACCCCGCAGGCACATGGTCGCTTCCCGACGTATTGCGATAGGTGCCCAGGTTGTCTTGTATAGATAGGCCCTAGAAGATGATGGTCATTTAGGGGCGCGCCCAGTGGGGAAACTCGGAGAGGTGATCATAGAATTCGTTATATTTATATAAATATAATCAAGTGGGACTTGATGTTTGTGATATGCCATAAAGAGCATAAAGAAGTTCCACAAAGAGCACAGTCCAATGCCACAAAGAGCATTAAATGTTGATTATATTCCTGATAAGGAATGGAAATGCCAGGATGGGCATGTAATTGAAATAAAAGCCATAAAGAGCTTATAATTATAGTTAAAAATTCCTGATAAGGAATAAACTATGAAATGAATTGGTGTATTTGATGGAAGTTTTAATTATGTGAATCTTTTTTTTTCTCCTGCTTTATTAATTTCTACTGCTTTTGCTTCATTGTCCTAGGTTAAGTGTTAGAACTGTGTAGATAGACTTTTATCTTTTCTAGAATGATGATATTAATAACTGTCATACTCTTTATTCATCTGGTAATCATATAGAACCGTGCCCTGACCCGTTTCTACTTCGTGTTGTATTTGCAATTCATCTCCTCTCAGGTACTCCGCCGCAAGGATGCCTGATCTGAATTCCGATCCCCGTGTCCTCAGCGAGCCGTGATGCATTGCTGGTATTACAGGACATTTCGTATAGACGTTTTCATTTTTGCACTCTAGTTAAGTTCAAGTCTTTTATTTGGGCGAGAGGCCCAAGCTTTTGTAAATGTCTAATGAAATGTATTGTATAAATCATTGAGTTTATTTAAAGGATGTTATAAAGTTTGTTGACCGGTAGCACATTCGGTCTTTTTATTTTATTCTTGTTATTATTATTTAAATATGTCTTGGGGTTTCCCTTATCTTTTCAGGATTTGGGTTGTTTAAATTATTTCTTTAACTTTAAAACAAAATTTTTGGAACCTGTTTTCTGAAACAATGGGTGGTTATCCTGGGTACTCTATATTTTATTGTCATGCTGAGAATGATTCCGTCCGGGACTCCTGTTATATTGGAGTATTGGGATGGCCACCCCTTATTTTGGTGAGCGGGTTGTCACATATATATTATTACAGGTGTCCTACCGCATGGATGCCGAATGACCTTCTATCCAGAGTCTTGGGATCCGTGACAGATGCAGACTGTTGCGGGACTTAGATTCTAGCCGCTTCCTATATCTAAAAATCTAGGTAGGATTCATGTTGTATATCGGGTTTATACCCAAGGGATATTTATAGATGTGTATATTTATTTCATTCCAGTCATTGTATTGGCTGTGACCCGACAACCTATTCGGGTTTATTTCTTTGTGGCACATTCGATTGTATTTATTTATTTCATTTTATTCTAGGATTTCATTTCTCATAGTTCTTTCATGCATCTTTCTTTCTTTTATTAGTAGTGTTATTGTGTTAGTTGTTGTCTGTTGTATATTTTATTTAATTTTAACATCTCTCTTATATGATATCGGGTAGTTAGTCCTATATTACATAGTACCAACAGTTGATGTTGAGACTGGACCATCTGAAACTCCTGATTTATTGTAGTATAGGGCTGGCCACCCGTTATTATTTTAAGAGGGGTGTTACAGATGGTATCAGAGCATCGGGTTCTAGAGTCTTTAGGATTTGTGCCGGTTTTATGTGTTCTTCCGTTAAGCGTTAGTGAGATAGAGCCCTACTGTTAGGATTGTTGTGTTCCCTATGTTTATATTCTTCTATGAAGTGTATTCACTTGAATGACGTTCTGACACGGCTGCTTTTGTTTTAGACGTCGCCTAGATTGTGTTGTTTATGAAAGGACAAGATTAGAGATGCAATACCCATAACAGATTTTGGGTACGCTTTGACTGGAGGCAATTTATTTCCTTAATTCAAGAAGAGATAAGACGGAGAACCTAGTGATCGATGAGGTAAGATGAGGAGAGAGTAGGGAGCCCTTGGGAGGTTAAATTGAGAAATTCTTCAACAATTATTAGGAAACCTAGTGTTGGTGACTTTTCCCTAGGTGGTGTGTGGAGTTGTCCAAATATCGGGAGTATTACCTTCTGGGAAGAGGGGGTGAGAAATTGGAGACTTGGGCTCATTGAGTATGACCGAAAGATTTATCGGGGGTCAAAATCGCTTTTGTCCTTCAAAATGGTTAGGAAGGATTTTGAGGATGATGTTTCTCTTGTGGAGAAATAGATTTAGGAATAATGATTTTTCCTGGAAAAAGTAAAGGACTTTAAATAAGGGTCCAAGGAGGAAGTAAAGTAATTGGATTAAGGATGTATAAGGTGGAATACCTTTCTTTGGGTTTAAGTCACGCTTTATGCGATATTGGGAATGCCACGTGTAAGGTATGATGAGTAGTTCGACGTTACACCGTTAGGGTGTATAGAATTTCCTTTGAGGAAGGAGAGAGTAAGTATGGCCCTTGTATGGCATCTTTTGAGAAACTAGGTCGTCTCGTGAGGAGATAGTCGAGAGTTCTAATTGTAAGGACAATTTGTCCTTTATGTATATGTTATGTCATACGCCATTACAAGATTGATGGTTGAAATGATCACATCGTCATCAACGAAATCCGAAATCCGAAGATCAAAAGAAGAAGGAATCAGAAATCCAGAAATACGGACCGGTCCGCCTCTAATTAAAAAGAACCGATCCGCTGAAATAAAAAAGGAACCGATCCGCCAGCGAACCGATCCACCCAGTCCCGGACTGGTCCGCCCTGCAAATTGTATCCAGAGAGCACCGAACCGATTGCGAACCGAATCTACTTCAAATTAAAAGAATCGATCCTCTATCGGACCGATCCGCCTCAGGCCCGGACCGGTCCGCCCTGGATAGAATTTCCCAGATCGTGATTCAGATTTTTTAGGGCTATGGCTACCTTATTTATACCACGATCAGAAGATGGTTTCCTTAAGACTTTCCCACATTTTTTTTAGAGCATATCAACCCTAAAGTCTTCACCTATTGAGTCCTATGATTCTGGGTTTTTAGATTCACACATCTTCCATATCTATGTGAATCAAGTTTGGTAACCCAAGAACACCATTGCTGTTGTTCAACCCTTGCGAAGTGGACCGTTTCTTCCTCTTCATTGCAGCCCTACTGGAAAGGGATATTCCAGCCGCGACTACAGAATCCGATACCTGAGGGTAATTCTTAGTCAAAAACTTGTATTTCAGTATAATCCGATTGTAAGCCGTTTCTCTTACAAATTATAGTGATATACAAATGGTTTTTCCCCTTTGGGGGATTTTTCCTTAACTTTTTGTGTTGAATAATTATTGCATGATTTCATATTGTTTCAATCACACCTAGTTGCATGCTTAGGGTTAATTTGGGTTAAAATGGCGTTTATTATATTATTTCTTATTTGAACACAAGCGCCAACTCTTTCAAATTGGTATCAGAGCGGGTTACTCTAAATTATCGAGTGATCTTGATTTTTAAAGTTTTTTTTTCCTGATACAATTTGACTTCTCAAATCGTCAAATTGGTATCAGAGCAGGTTACGCTAATCTATCGCGTATTCCTATCTTCCGCAAAATTTTTCTAAGATATCAATTTTATCAAAAAAAAAATTGATTTTTGAAAAAGTGCGTGTTCAAATGGAGAAGTCATATTATAAAATGCTTGTTTTTAACGGGACAAATTATGCTTATTGGAAAGCCCGTATGAGGTCGGATTTAAAAGCCATTGATGAACGTGTCTGGATTTTGGTTGAACGATGGTGGACTCCTCCCACCGTGAATGTTGATAATGTGACCAACTTGAAACCTGACATTTCTTGGTCTGATGAAGAAATTAAATGGTCTTCTTTTAATTTTAAGGGTCTAAGTGCTATTTCGGGGTCTGTCACACCTGATGAGTTCAAAAGCATAATGACGTGTACCACGTCAAAAGAGGCATGGGATGTTTTACAACTCACCCATGAAGGAACTAATGCTGTGAAAGAGTCTAAGTTGCAAAACTTGACAACTCAATTTGAAACAATCACCATGCATGATTCTGAATGCTTTGATGAATTTTATGCTAGACTTTCTGACATTGTGAATACTAGTTTTAATCTTGGTGAAAAAATTCCAAATGCTAGAGTTGTTAAAAAGATTCTTCGTTCTTTGCCTAAGGGTTTTATCCCTAAAGTCACTGTGCTAAATTCTATGGGTAATTTAAATACGCTAAAATTGGAAGAACTTGTAGGAGATTTGCAAACTTATGAAATTGATATGTTCCCTAAAAATGCTAAATCTAAAGATAAGGGAATTGCACTTAAAGCCCAAGAGAGAAGGAGTGAGGGGTCAGCTAGAAAGAGAGTAGAGTCATCTAGAAAGAGAGAGAGAGACACGTGAGATTCTGAGTGTGATTTTGACTTGGATGATTTGGCTCTTTTCGCAAAAAATTTCAAGAGAATTCTCAAATTTAAGAAAAATGGCAATTTTAAAGATAAAAAGAAATTTGAGAAAAATAAGTTTGAAAAGAAAAATGAAAAAGATTCCAAAAATCCTCCTCTGAAAGAAAGTGAGAGATGTTTTGAGTGCGATGGTAGGTGACACAGAGCGTTTGAGTGTGCCACTCGTCTGAATAGGGAAAAGGGTAAAGCTGTCCTAAATGCTACCCTTAGTGACGACAGTGAGGTCGAGTCGGTGGACTCGGGAGATGAGTCACCGTATGAGCGTAACTTCACCGCGTTCATGGCTAGTCATATGAATACTCCTAGTTCTCCTCACGACGATGAGGATGATGCTTCACAAGGACACCTCGATAATGAGAGCGATGAAAGTGAGGGGGAGGAGGAAGGTAGTAAGGACGAGAGTAACCTTCAACGCGCCTACGCCGAGTTATATAATGAGTCTTTCAAAAATAAAAAAACGTGGGAAAGTCTTAAGGTAACCATCTTCTGATCGTGGTATAAATAAGGTAGCCATAGCCCTAAAAAATCTGAATCACGATCTGGGAAATTCTATCCAGGGCGGACCGGTCCGATAGCGGATCAGTTCTTTTAATTTGAAGAAGATTCGGTTCGCAATCGGTTCGGTGCTCTTTGGATAAAATTTGCAGGGTGTACCGGTCCGGGACTGGGCGGATCGGTTCGCTGGCGGATCGGTTCCTTTTTTATTTCAGCGGATCGGTCCGGTCGTCTGGGCGGATCGGTTCTTTTTAATTAGAGGTGGACCGGTCCGGATTTCTGATTCCTTCTTCTTTTGATCTTCGGATTTTGGATTTCGTTAATGACGATGTGATCATTTCAACCATCAATCTTGTAACGGCGTATGACATAACATATACATAAAGATGGACAAATTGTCCTTACAAATCTCCCCCTATGTCTATGCCGGAACAAACATAAAAAAATCCGAATTATCAAGTATGAACAATGCCTATACAAATCTACCCTTCCATGAACCCAAAAACTGAAGTGGTACAAATGACTAAGGCTGCATCGTTTGTTCTTCGAATCTTCAGAAATCTCACCGCTTTTCTCATCAGGGTGTGCAACATGGGATTATCAAAAGATGTACCTACACACATGAGACAAAGCAAATACCAAGTGACGTATACATATATATCAATTTAAGATGATATTCTCACAATTTCAAAACTCCCCCATAATCAGATAATTCACTAATATTGAATTCCGGAAGTGCGAAATGTCAAGGTTTGTTAAGTTTTGGTCATAAGGTTAGTGTCTTATAGGTAGGCTAAGATAAGAAAGTTTTAGTGTTCCGATGAGGGAAGAGCTTATCTTGTGGAAAGGTGTTGATGTGATGTAAGGGATTAGTATAACTGAGAGGTTTAGAGTTTACTAGATTCGTTGTTGAGCAGAGAATTTAGCCCGTGGTTATGCTAGTGGAGAACTAGGTAGTTGTTAGAGTGTTGTATTTGTTAGGGCCTTGTGTATTGAACATGAGGTGTTTGATTGGCGTATCGAAAGTTGCGGAATTAAATTTTATTATATTACTGTATAGGCCCTCGAGCAATATCTAAAATATGAAAATCTTTTTATAAAATCTTAGCCCTGGTTCAACTAATATCAATCCCCGACCTAACTACACAGTAGTGTATTGGGAGGGTTCTTTGTTTGGATTTCGCTTGCGAGACCTCCCCCGCACGAAGGTGGCTAGCGTCAGGAATTGAGAAGAGTTCAACCATTGGGAATTTTCAAACTTTTATATATTTAATATATTGTTATAGCTTATATTGCTGAGGGTTATATTACGAGTTGAGGCTATTGGATCCTGATTATCATTCTAGGAGTGGAAGCTCAGCTACGGGGTGTATGGGCGCCCTGGGTAGTAGTTTATTTTAAAATCTAAATGGTTCGACGTGAGAACTAGAAAGGATCGATATAATGATCCGGGAGGTCGATTTAAGGACTAGATGAGATTCGAAGTCCTAGGCATAATCTAAATTTCGCGGATGAAATTTTTGTAAGGGGGAAAGTATGTAACAACCCGTGACTTTGGAGACTTAGAAATTAAATATTTGGGAAAATAAAATTTACTTAAATTG